>CM054120.1:5655048-7063798 GCA_028673005.1 Tanypteryx hageni
TAAAAACTATGCAATGGTCACAAATAAAACCGCCGCATTATGGACACACTGCTGCTAACTTAGCTGCTGTAATGTGATGAGGATGAAGATTGTGTTGGATGGGTGTTAAAAGGAAGAGGACTCCCCTTGGATATCATACATGGAGATCGGAATCGTTGCAGAGGCTGTAATGGTGGCGATGGTTTAATCATGAATACCACAATAGTTCAGCACCTGCAAACGACAGAGGGATCACCCAAAGAGTCCCAAAAGGAAGGATCGGATAAGAAAGAAAGCAGTAGTGAGTGGCGTTATTAGGAGAGCCAATGCGCTAAAGTGGCAGTAGGTGAGTTATATATCAGGAAGCAATGATCAGCGTAGGACGTCTAGTATCATTGAAGCAATATCAAAAGACCGAAAATAAGACCAACAGACTGACGGGACAGAAATATTGTGAAGTTAATAGGGCAACTTGGAGGAAAAAAGCGGATGATAGCGAAAACTGTATGGGGGAGGCCTTCATCCGTCAATGAATTGAAAAGAGCTGATGATGATATAGGTAAGTATGGTAGCAACAAGGTGTTGGAAGATGCTGTTGATGATGATACTAATGCATGTAGTAGGTCCTCTGTTTGTGCCGTGTATGCATTCGCGGATTTATTTGGTCACGATTAGGCAAAAATTATTATTTATTAAGTAACAAAAGACACTGTTTATTATTAAAATAATAATTCTATTGAGAAATTACAGTCTATTCACTAGAATAATTTCTGAGTTTTATACCCCTATTTAAGGTTTTCGGAAAAGCTTAAAAACCTAAAACCTCAAAAGTAATCACTATACAGTTTATTCGATCCTAATCACGGCACGTAAACGTTAGGGACCATGGGAATGAGTTCCACAACCTGTTTCGAACATACCCAAACAAGGCAATTTTCCATAACGAAACCTTTTGTACTATTCTGCCTCTTGGCGACGTCTTCGTATCCTTCAACGAGTTTGAGATGAATTTCAGCCGCCTGGATGTTCTTGGTCCATAAAAAACGGATAACACGGTGCGAACTTCTTCACGTGACCACCTTTAAAAGTGAATTTCGATGTTTATATTTGCCTACTAACAACACTCGCCAAAAATTAACTTGCGAATGTGCTGATTGTGTTACAGTCGATCACAGTTCCCCTACATCAGAATTTTACTTCCGATACGTAAATGTCATGCCAGGCGACAATCCATCCTTTTTTCTACTCTTAAACATTATGGAAGTTTAGTAAATGACTTTCATGTGTTGATTTAGCTAGATATAAGAAGTACTCATCAAGAAGTTCACCAGCGTCCCTTAACTAGTAATGGAAAATAATTCAAAGTTGCTCGTGTTCTGCAATTGAACTTTTTTTTCGATGCCTTCGGAATTAGTGTTGTGGTGTTAAGGGGAGGAATTGAACGAAACCATAAGGGTAAAGTAACAGAAATAGCTACAGTCCAAGATAAGATTTTTTCCAATCCCGTCAACGCGAAACCTCTCTCTTTACTCAAAGTACAATTATGAAAGTAATCGAAAATAATTTTTCTTTTTTATTTGTCTTGATACAGTATTTGCAGACTGTTAATTTATAGTTTTATAAAATAGGGGAGTAAATTATACCGCAGGAGAACGCTGATGAATTTGGATAATTTCTTTCCTAAAAATCACTGCTAATCGTAATAGTTATATGTATTTCTAAGAGTCATATGAACTAGAACAGGGGTCTTAAACTCGCGGCCCGGAGGCCACATGCGACTTCTGTAATACATTTCTGCGGCCCGCTAGTTTACGCTAGCGACCAAAACTCAAACGTATATCTTAAAAAAATATTTCACGTAAATCTAAGAAATTTAAGAAGCACGTATATTATATCGGCACTTTTAAAATGTAAGCAGTTTATTGCTCATTCTGATATATAAAATTCTGAACAGATGGCGTATTAAGTATGTTTATCTCGCTGCAAGATTGTTTCTTGCGTGTCCGAAGAACCTAACACTAGACGCCGAATCTAGTATTCTTGTCATGAATGGGCCGCATCATAGGTTTGGGGCGATTTCTACCTTGTGCAAGGGGAGAATGAAAGACCAAAGAATATGAAACGGTGTGATGACTTGGAAAGTATACGGTCCGCAGACTTGGTACGGTGCCTTAATGCGGCCCGCGGGTTTGATGGAGGGCCTTCATGCGGACCACAGACAGACGTGAGTTTGAGATCCCTAAACTAAAACATCGATGCATTTTCATACTAAATGGAATTTCAGTGTCGTAATGAGAAAATTTTCAACCTCTTATATGAATTAAAGTTTCTTATGGAGCACATGATTTGACATTATGGAGACTTAAGTAAATTTCTTTGAGAAATTATGGTACGGAGGCAGTGAAATTGGGGGATGCATCTGCGAAGAATGTTCCCAATTTTGATTAAAGTAAGATTCATGACGGTTTTTACATCTCATTCTCTCTAATAACCGTTCATTTCTTTGTCGATTTAGAAAGCGTCTCTAGTACGGTTCTTTTCAAGACCTCCAAATTTTGAATTCGCATTGTCGGTCTGCGTCTAACTTGACTTCGATTACATCTTATCAAAAACATCTTCCCGCAAATGTTCATCGGATGAGAATTACGGTACAGCTTGCAGCTGCTAAAGTAGTCCCACTCTCCGGCGGGGGAGCTTCTTCCTCTCCCCCCTTCCTTTTCCCCCTTCCTCCCCCCTTCCTTCCTCCCTGCCCCCCCTTTCTTCCGCCCACCTCCACTCCCTCTCCTCCCCCACCTCCCTTCCCCTTCCGCTTACCCCGTATCCCTCTCAAACTCCCCGAACACTCATCCGAGGTCCTCTTCCAAGCGAGCAGTGGTTCGCTAGCGATGGCACGGCCCGGCCCCGCGTCCTCCGCCTCGTGGCTAACACTGCTCCTGGTGCTGGCGTGCTCGACCACCTCGGCCTACGGGGCAAAACGAGGGGGCAAGGACTCGGAGCCCGTGATCGAGGAAGTGACTGCCAAACAGCTGGAGAGGATTCTAAACGACAAGGACTACGTAGCCGTATTTTGGTGTGAGTGAATCGAATACCTCTCAATTCTCGCACTACTCGAGACATACCATCCGGCACGTGCTTCGGTGTCAAACGTCCTCGCGAACGGGTCGCGTTAAGCGGGGTCGGACGACCGCGTCTGCCGTCCGCTTCGCTGCCCGTCGGAGTCGCGTTCTCGAGCGGTGACGATCGGCGTTTAAAAATTCCGTAAAACGATCTCATTGGACGATTTAGGTGTGGGTCCTGGGCGTCTCCTCGTCGCCCTGGACCTAGTCGGACGAATGGATCGCCCGGGATCTCTTGTTTTAGGCGTGAGAGTCGGAACACTGCATTTCCCTCTCTCTCGAGTGGATTCTATTTTTGTGAGCGACCTACTCGACGAATATCCTTGCGAAGATGGAAATGGGATTTTCGCGGGAATTGACGTCCCCTGATAGACTTCCACGGAATTTGTTGAAATATTATTACGGTTATTTGATATACGACACCATTCGAAACGATCGGTTTACGTTAGGACTATAAATGGCGTCCGGCTGTGATTCTTGGTCTCCGTTTCGCGCTGAAAAAGAAGTTGTATTTAATACGCTAACGGTACTGAAATGTAATCGTTTAATTAAAAATACAAGCAACAATCGGCCGTTTATTTCATCGATCTTCGCTAATCGATGAGTTAAAATTTATTTTGAAACAATTTGGCAAGCTCGCAGTCGATGATTGTTTTTATTTTCAATAAATATAAACGTGTATGTATACTTAATACAAAGTAATTTATATTTCATGTAGTGTTTGTGTGTATGTGTGGTAGATAGAACCATGAAGTGACATAACGAACAGGGCGCACTCCACCAGTTCCTTTTCCAGATGTCAAGTTTTCCTAGTATTACTTACTTTCGCATTATGCAGACGTGTATGACTGGATAATGATCACATATTATTATACAACTCACTCTCTATTCTGCAAGAATAATAAACATTTTAAGACCGAGTGCGCATAAGAAGTTATTGTAGCGCATCTACTTGGATTAAATCGTCGTTTCCCTTAACTCTTTCATCAATAGGCTCTATTCATTAAAGTTTCCCGAATCTATTTTCCAAGTGGTTTTTGTGTATGACCTACAGGCCCATGACATTTATTCGTTAGGAGTTGAAATAAAAAACATATACTATAAATGATTATGATATCCTCGGAATCGTTTTACTTCGATTGAGAACAAATTTTATTAATACTGTACGGCAATGCGGCAATTATCTAGGAGTCACCGATAAAATTTCAATTTCAGCGAGTATCGTGACAGGAATAACACATATTACAATAAATCCGTGCGAAAATAAATATTGCAGCTGAAATGATCCCCAGAAGGCGTTAAAAATTTAATTTTCGCTCAGGAACTGAAGTCGAGCATTTAAATTAGAACTGTTTCCGTGAAAATATGTGTCAAACTTACATTAAAATTTCGCTGCAGTGCACCTCATTGAATACAGATAAAGGTAAGAGATAATGCAAGAATCGTGGGTGGAGAAATGAAATGCTTTAGATCCTCATCATTTCTGACGTTAGATAACAAATATTTAGCTATGAATTCCTATGCTGGTGTATCCCAGGCGATGGCAAGAGCTTCTAAAATAAGGTTACGCTGTTGTTCTGCCCACTCGCACCTTATTCCACCACCATTGGTGGGTCGGTACTAAAAATAGTCCCCTTCGTAGATTTTCTCTCTTGCCTTACAACCCTCTATCGCTTTACTTGTTTAACCTTTTTTGGACTATTATTGCTATTTATTTTTGCCTTTTTATGTAGTACTTGCTACTCATAAAAGATTCTCGTTGCATTGGAGTTTAAAATATGGCATATTCTAATCAAGAGATCTTAAACGAAAGCTGCACGTGTTTTCAAGTGCTGAGCAAAAATTTTAAAGCAAATAGTTTAATTTATTTTTCCATCGGTGCCCATTGATCCCTTCCGAGTTATGGAGTCACCGCTACAGATAAGTTGACAAAACATTGGACGGACGTTTACGCCTGTAAAATGGATGTCAAATTAAAACAATTTCAGAAAAGTGTAACGGTAAAACTAACCAGAACTTCTTTTAACCCTTTAAAGGTTGCCTTGTGTTTTTTAACGCAGAAATCCATTCATTGTCTTTTAAAAAGTCGAAAGAGTACTAAAAACAAAACAGTATTACATAATATTTTCAATTATTTTAATAAAAGTTCATATAATTAATCCATTGATATAAAATCTGTAAAAACGAGAGTAATGAAATGAGAAAATATTCTTACCCTGGCAGATCTCGTTATATCCGAATACTATATTTTACACGGTACAATTTACCAGACCTTAAAAACGGTCGTTATTACAAAATTCTTGTTATTTAGAACTTCTCGTTTCAGTTCGTTGTAGTAATAACGGATTTTTGCTGTATTTATTGCATGTAAATATTTAAGAGGATCATAGTTGTACAGTTTTTTTGCTATTTTAAATTATTGCAAATCATACAACATGGTAATCTACCGTAAAGGAAATAACATTATACTTAATAAAATTCCCCTAAAAATTTATCGATAGGCGCCCGATTTCATAGTTACCACTGCATTATTAAACAAGTTACCTAGTTATTATTAATTCTACAGCTCTACAGTTATACTATTCTACAGTGGTATCAGCAAAACCGGTCATCAATAAATAGATTTTCACTACAAATTTATATAGTTCAATATTTTTGGTCAACATGGCTATCCACGAAGTTATACCTTTGTTAGTTTATAGTAATTTATTTTTATTAGGAATTGCAGAAATGTTTTCTTCTACTTTTCTTTATTTTTTCGACGTTTGTTAACATTAAAAATTCTTTACGATCACCTATTTGTTCCGATTATTTTTACATCTACTTGGCTATCTGGAAAATTTAACAAATAGCATTATCATTTGTAACTACCTTTACTATACATTTTTAAATTAAGATATTGTCTGAATACGTTAGTGTGAATTGAAAATTTCTTTTTCCTGCAAATAATTTGTTTCCTTACAGCATGGAATTAATTTATCTTACATTTCTCCTGTCTACCATTGTCGAAGGCTATTAAATCGATCACTTTTATAACTTACAAAAGTCATATTTCCCCTCCCTGATTTTTTCAGCTTCTTATACGGAATGCTGATATATTATCATAACCTCCACCTTTTTCCAATTTGTGGTTCCTTCGCTCTTCCTATCCCGCAATCAAAATTCCTCTTACCAAGATATTTTCCTTAGTAACTTCGCTCATAACCTGTTCCATGTCCCACTAAATGATTTTCATGGATTAGGCACAGACATTCTCCAAGCAGCCAGATTTTCATTTAAAAGGTCTTCTCAACATGTATAACACATATCGTGAATTTTTTGCTTCAAAATTCTCGTTGCCCATCCGGGGAGTTGCAGTTGAAACTATGAGAGAGAGGATTCCAAATATAACATAGGAATTTTAATTACAGCGATATGTACTTCGGTTACAATGTATAACCCCAAAGGGCGTCTCTCCTCAGCTAGTGGGTCATCTTTCCTGTAACACCGGGAGATGTGGCCAAAACATTATGGTAATATTTAGCTTTCAATTTACGCAATAAGCCGAGACAATCATTTGCAAGTATTTTTACGAATATCAAATATATTGAGTTTGTTATCATAATTTAGTGATGAATACAACTTCAATCGTCCTTGTAAATAAATGTATTTTCTTAAGTGGGGCATCTCTCCCGGAATTATTCTATATACATGTGTAAATACATACATACTTGTAGTCTTACTTTGAGCGTTACATTAATAAGACGAAGAAATATGCTCCATTGGTCACATGAAAATATAATAAAAATATTTCTTCTTGCTTGTAAATTTCTTAAAGTGTTAGATTGGTATAATGTATTTGTTTATATGAGGTGTTATCTCATAAATAAAGAAAGAAATACCGTGGTTTCAGGGAATATATTTTATGTATTATAAATATAGGAATCGTCTTTAATTTATATGAGACATTATCGGACTTCATAAGAAAAATAATCAACTGGCATAGATGTTCTCGTGAATTTCATTAATCGTTTTGGTAGCCTTTTCATCGTAGTTCCAACAAATTTTGTTAATTCGTCTTATGTTCAATGATCGCTTCTTTTTTTACCACCAACGATGTATTGACCACTTTATCTCTTTGAAATATACATTTCTCTACTCCATTTGATGTACAACCCACCATACTCATTTTATTCGCTTGTGCCCAACATCCATCCTCTCATCATTAGGTGAATATTGTTTAACGTAAATTTCAACCTTAAACTTCAATATTGCAGAATTTTTATACTTGTGAAAATGGTGGCATAACATAGTTTTGGGCTGTCAGGTAAATTCGTTACTTCTATATGTTGCGACATTTTCTCCCAGTGCAATCCCGTCTTTATTTTGGGTTTTAGTCTCTCGATAGTACAGTCAGTCTCCGGCATACTTGGTAGGTGTGACCTACGAAAACGCAACGTGTCTCGAAATGATGTATCTCAGGGACCAAGCGAATTTTTGGAGCTTGTTTCACTGCGATTGCTGCAAAAATTATGTCACAAACGATCATTGTTGATCTCAAAAATATTCTTCTCCCGGTTGAGTGTGAGCCACTTCTACCAGGATTATTCTTCTCGTGGCTTCATTTAAGAAACTCCTTTTCCGAGCCAAGTCATCTCAAATACGTGTTATTCGAATGATTATGAAAATGTTTTTTTGTCTGTCGTTAAGTTACATGTTGATTTCAATGTATTTATGGTAACATTTTTGCTTATGCTATCAGATTTATTTTTGCAGTCAACCAAGCGTGGTTAAAGGAAGAATGTATTCGATAATGGGTTTGATATCTTCTGTAATTATTTGGTTGCGATTCGTACTGGATAAAACTAGGTACCTTTATACATCTGATTGTGTTGCTTGAATTAGTATGGAAGAGAACGCTTTGATTGAGGAGAATATTCAGTAAATGATAGAAAGTGTAAAGGAGGATTTTTCTAAATCGTGGCGTTTTAGAAGGTGGCGATTTATTTGTTATATTCTTGGAAGTATTAATCAATTGAAATTACTTTTATTTTATATTTAAGTAAGTCTCAGTGGTTCAGTAGCGCGTGGTATCTCCTATTCATTTCAAGAATTACAACTCATCTGCTTATTTGACAATTTTCATGTTACTTTTTATCGACTATAATATAAGTTACGACAACGCAAGCATAACAATGCAGTAACTTAATTCAACAGGGATTTATCGACCTTGTCTTACGACTGAAAATTTCAAGAACAAGCCCTTCAAAAATTCTAAAAGTTGTTTTAGAATCTATTTTCGGTGAATTACCACTGAAGACGGCTTCTTTGTAGCCGAAATGTGCACATGACCTTGTTGTGACTATTGGAGATAACTAAGATAGTATTTTCCTTGCTTATTCGTGAGTGCAGTAAATTGTTTGACGATTCAGTTAAATAAATGAACTAGATGAACCAGATGTTCATTTCAGCTAGAGATTGGCCGTCCAGGGGCCTATTAAACATTTGGCCGATTCCAATAAAATGTATTTCAAGAGTTCATTTTTAGGGTTTAGAGATTTATTTGTAAAGTAAAAGTTTGGTATTTAGATATAAAAGTGTATTCTATGACAAATGGTATACATACTCGTACCGTAACTTATTTCAAATGCATTGGTGGTACATCTCCTATCATTTCAACATTTGACCTATATTACTTAAGTATTCAATATAAGTTCCAATAAAAACAATGCATAATAAAGGTGTTTATAACTATTAATGTTTAACGAATTAATTCAGCACCTCATATAATATCCTAAAATATATTTGTAGGAACACGTCCATTGCTTCGAAAAACAACTTCTATAGAAACTTGAATAAAATATATTTGGATATCACTCTGTATTTGCAATCTTTGTGTTTATTTATTATTTCTTCCTCGTGCAATTTCGTGAATTTAACCTACAGCACGAATAGCGACGATTTAAAATTCTTCCATTAACAAAATTGTTTGATTAAAATGTATAATGGATTATTTTGTTAAAATATGGGTTGTGCTGACTGACGGCTGACTGTGATTTATTATGTAAATTACCCATTATCGATCATCAAGTTGTTTCAATAGTTCTGGCGACAAACTTTTAGTCCTATCGCTACAAGATAGCTATTTTGCCTTAAAGGGCGTAAGATGCATTGAGTTGTATTAATCATGTCGACTCAAGGCAACTGTTTTGTAAAATTGCTGTTCTATTCTGCTAAGCTGTTTAGAAATCTTGCATTTCCTTTTACTGGACGCTAGATATGTAAAGAGATCGTTGGTATGGGCTAGTTGCAGTTAAAGCCGTAAACGAAAAGTCACTTAATGCATCAAATTCGGATGGAGCAAATCCAGGAAAAATAAAATTGTAAACTATTAAATTGTTATGATTGAAGTCGAAACTGTTGGGGAAATCATTTCAATTACGTCTCCATTTCCCCCACTTATCACATACCCTTAACTATTTAACTTTCTTTTTCATTTTCCTTTCTCCTCCCTTTTCTCTTTCTTTCCTTTTTACATTATCCAAACTTTCTACTCCACTTTTCTATTGCCCATTTTTCCCTCATTTCTATTCTCTTTTCCACGTGTTTTCTTTTCCTAGCTTTTCCATATAGTTTCAACTACTATTTATTCATGTTCGCCCAATAGTAAAAATTTTCAATTTAAGAAATTTTGACTGGTTAACATGAGTCAGTTTGAAGAATTTTAGAGAAATTTTTTAATAAATGAATATAAAATGTGCCAGTGGATATACCAACGGAATTTTTATTTTTATTTTTTCATGTTACCTAAACCAAGATAGATTTAAGGGAATTTAGTAATAGTCTCAATATGTCACGAAACACCAGCTGAATTTCTTGGAACCCTATCGTTTTGCAGAATAGTTTAAAAATCCCTGGTCGAAGGCAATGACTTTATAAAAATACAGTTTTTTATTTATGCCAATCTCTTACTTTGAAAATTATTTTTATATGCTTCTATTTATTCCAGATTTTTACGAAAGTATGCCTTTCCAAGCAATGTGCTTTTATTTTTTATCAGTCGAACGGTAAGCATACAAAGGACTCCGCCGTCTCCATTGATACTATGCTATTTATTGTAGTTTATTAGTGAGTTAAAATACTTTTATACTATTAGTTTCTCGATTTCTTTTATATCTGGACTTGGATGCTTCAAAATGAAATTGGTATTGATATTCTATTATTTCTTTGTTTCCCTTACACAATGTATCTCAGGCTATCTACTGAAAAACAATATCCTTTTCCTCTTTTGTATTTGATATCCTTGTAGTATTTAAAATGAAAACACGGAAATTCTTTCAAGGTCAGATTAATGTTCAAATATAAGTCACTATGTACTTATATGGCCTGGATACTAAAGGAATATAAACGCGGAATTCATCTATTTAGTATTCTTTTGCATAGATACAGTTTAGGATTCAAGAAAATTGTCATAATGATATTGGGGAAGTTTAGATAAGAAAGCTTTTAAATCATCATTAAGTGTTATTTAACAGTAACATAACAATGACGGGGTATATTTAAAAAAAATTAATAACGTGTTAATTTGTATGGCTCTGGTTGCCATAAAAAGATAGAAAAACCACGGGCTACGTAATTTATTCCTATTTATTATTTCTACTTGCTTCCGACCCTCTTTTTATATTATCATTCCATATATTACAAAATGATCAGGTAGGTACGATATGGTTGACACAATTAAACCAAAATAATTAAAAGTAAATATATTTAAAATATCTGGCCATGTTTTAGGATTTTCGGAGTTCACGATTAACCTTCGCGGATATCGAATCGTTTATGGGGCGCGGGAAGTCTTCATATAGAATCGTCCAACCCCTTACAATTGCTGGTGCATATGGCAAAGTTTAATCAAGCGCTTTCCGAGAAAACGGTTTAAAATAATTTTTTTTTCTGCGCCGTAGTAAAGAATAATTTCGTTCCAACTTAAATTAGTGAAGTATTTGATAATATTCTAAGTATTGAATGGAATGATATTTTTGAAATATTTTACGGAGGCATGCGGCGGCTCTTGTGAATGGCTCCTATGGCAAACAAACTGTATTCTTATTTGTCATTCCATTTTTGCTGAATGCTTTCATGATGACATAAAAAACTCCTTTTAGCCGATCGATTTCAGTATTGAAGGGATTTCTCTCGACGATACCTTGTCACCGTGTTTGACGTTGAACTCTCAAAACGCAAAAACACCTCTGCAATCTGAATTATTTATAAAAGATGAAAAAATTTTCCCCTATCTAGAGGAACTTTTTCATTTTTCAGCATTTTTTCGTTTTGGATTGACTCTAATTACATTAGGAAAATAGAAAATCTTTAACGCTAGTTTATAACGCTAATATATAGTAAATCTTCAATCGGATGGAGATCATTAGAGGAGCCAAAAGGTGCTAAATGTTCCATAAATACACTGACCATACACTCAGTTATGGCATTGCTGCATTAAACTTTAACATATTGAATTATATAACATAATTTTTAAGCTAATTGTGATATTATTATTTTTAATTCGAATTCTAAATTTCATATGGTTACTTTGCGCTCAAGTTCAAGTCTTCGTACGCTACGTACGTGTTTATAACCTACAGATGATGAGTGTATGTGTTATAGTCGTATGCATGTAATGCTGAAGTACCCATTTCGATTCTATAACATTTAAAATCATACGATTGAGAGTCACTGTGATTTCATGACATTTTCAGCTATGTTTTTCGCCCGTTTAAAATTATTTACGATTATAATTTTATATAATATATGTCATTAATAAAATTTGATCAAATGGCAATATTTTATTGTAGCACAGTTTTCTGTGAAGGGAATATCACATTTTTTTCTTTAAAGAATGTATCACCATTAAAGAAATACGTTCCATTTTACGAAATAAAAAGGCTTGTATTGAGGAAAAACTTCAAATATGTGCCGTAATCCTGGCTCCGATGAAGTTCATTTTGAGGTAATATTAAATTGGCCAGTTAATATTATTTAAGTAATTGCAACGTGAGAGTATGCCTCAAATAATATAGCAGTTGTATTCAGGAATAATAAAGTCTAAAGTCACTTTCACGCGTTATCTTATATCTTGATAAATTTTATTGAATGCACAGATTTATCAGATGATATAGGAAGCTCCTATAGTCTTAAACGGTTATAGATATCGGTTGGAAAGAATGCGATTTACACCTATTTAAAAATTTTAAAATAACTTTGTATGAACCACTATTTCCACAAAGTGACGCCACAGCTCGTGAATTGTTTTCCCCGTAATCCATCTTTTGTGTTCTAAGATTGTGGAAATTTAATACGTTTTTAGAAAAAAATCATAATTACAATCGATTACGTTTATGTTGTTGCCAAATAAGTAGTATTGAGTTTCTCTGTAAGATTGAAACATGTACGATATGAAGCATTTTATGTTAATTATTCACTTTAGCAGCAAATTAGTCACTGCGGTAAAATCTTTCAGAACTTCTGCGTAACCTTTCTTCATTTTATAGTTCGATATTTTAAAGGAAAAATGAAAGTAAAATAATTTTGTTAAATTCGGTTTTTATGCCCTTCATCTGTATGGAAAGGCAGGTAGAAGCTCATAAATCCT
Source organism: Tanypteryx hageni (assembly GCA_028673005.1). NCBI lineage: Eukaryota > Metazoa > Arthropoda > Insecta > Odonata > Petaluridae > Tanypteryx > Tanypteryx hageni. The sequence goes on from CM054120.1 coordinate 5,667,772, forward strand.
TCAAATCACAGAAATGCGACATTTTTATGTTTTAAGCACTGTCAAAATCATAGAATGAAAATCATAAAAATTAAAGTGTCATTCATTTACTGATAGAGAATTTTGTTTGGACATAAACTTTAGAACAGTTTTGTCAGTTGATCGTTTACATTTCGGTGAGACGTGGCTATGAAATTAATAACTCAAGAGGGTCATTCGCCACACGCCGAATTTGAGGCCATTGGGAGATTAAATTTTTGGTCTACCCCGGCCATTATATATTAGTATTTGGGACGGATAATAATCTTTGAATGTCACTGATATTCTGAAACAGACATATGATCCAAATGTATGTAAGTTACCTAATGTTACACTTAATATCCGTTTTTAAAATGTATTTTATACTGTATACAGATATAGGTTCAGGACCGACCCGAGGTATTTTGACACCCTGGCAAAGAACCCATTGAAACCCCCTTTTAACTTCAGAAAATTTCTATGAAAACATTCCTGTTCATTCATTTGTTGAAAAAATAACCAAGAAAAACCTAAATATATTCCATGGATATACTCAGCTATTGCCAATCAACCTATATTCAGATTGTCCAATCGAGAGGGCGGCCCGGGTTCGCCGTTACCTCGGGCAGACCCTGTTTTGGTTTTAAGAGAACAGTTTATGGTTTGCAATTGATCAGATCTATTGCAGCCTCTCTATAGTACCGTTTCAATCCGAGATTGAAAACAGTCTGTAAAACGACTTTTATGTTACACTGAATCCGTTAACACTAATGCGTATCTCCTGTCTTGAGAATCTTTACTTTGTAAAATTTTGTGAAATGACTCTCTGCTATATCTTATCATGATTCATAGAGGATGTGTGATTGCGTACTAAAGAAATAATACTTCACAAATTGCCTATGCATTTATGGCTAAATGCGATAGCTCTATTTATGTGACCTCATGTGAGATGATTCCACAAATCCTGAGAGTGTCCTATTTTAAGGCTGCCAATTCTATGGAAAGGAAAAATTCCGAAGACATAACTTTTTAGGTTCTCATAAGAATTGAATTATTGAAGATTAATCGTTAAAGAATCAATTTTGGAGTTGCAACCTTACGACCACGGTGTGTAGAAAATACGCAATTCGAGAATGTTCTCTATACGCGAGCGAAGCAGTTTCGGAAAAGCATAGATTGAAATCTATAACGCCTTTCATTTCTTACGAGACTAAGATACCATTTTAGCCACATGTTCTCGGAGGATTTTCTATATAGTAGATCTACAAAAAAGAATTTTCATGTATGGTATTCAGTTTTTTTTTTATTATTTATCATTCACACAGTACTTCGAATAGTCCAAAAAATTTGCCAAATCGCCACGAAGTTCATTTCGGAAGTAAAGATTCTGCCTTAAGGTCCAACTGTTTTACTGTGACTCTGTAGGTATTTCTAATTACGACAGACATAGAAGTCTTTTCCAAATTAGCACTATTCCGTAACCTCTACAAACTTATTATTAAACAAATTATTAAGTTAGCAAAGTGTTTTTCTCAATTCTTCGATATTGATTATAACTGGAACGTAGGGAAGTGGTTTTTCGTAAATTTAGATTCTCATAGGTTTTTAGGATGAATGTTATAAGCTGAAAAGATATTCGACAGTGTCGATGATATCAAACTTCTTCTGTTTTCGTGACGATGCATTAAATGTGAAAATTAATAAAAATCGAATACAAGGAAAAAATTATCATTAGCAGAAATCCATTTTCCTTTGCATTATCATGCTCCGTATTAGAAAAGGGTTGTATACAACATCAGATAATGAGAGTTAAATTTTACGCCCTTACTTTATTTTACAAAAACGTTTAATTTAGACCGGTAGTCTTATCATATTTTATAGAGCAATATCAATTTCCAATGGTTTTTGGTGAATATTTTTTATCTGTAGTAATTAAAGTGAATTTTTTGGACTGTCTTTTGTTAAGATGGATTTTATGCTACCAATAAATGTTTCCTCCTCACTCATTTAGGAGGAGGGATATTTCACAGCTGAAATGCATACCTTGTCTATCCAGTCGTTGTAAGACTACAGGAATTAATTGTATTATCTGTTGAATTCAAGCAAAGGTGGAATCGATTTCTAGTTTTTGAATTTTTTATTTTGGAATTTCTTATTGAATATTGTTACTCTTTTCAAGAAAATCGATTTAAAGTTTTCAATCTATATGTCAGGGTTCGGCAACATGCGACCCGCGGGCCGGATGTGGCTCCCGATAGCGCTTTATGCGGCCCGCGAAGCCATAATGAAATAGTGATCGGTACAATATAACAGAACATTTTGTATTTTTTCAGAAAAATTTTGCCCTCGAAACCTTTTCTGATGAATATTTAACGCTGGTAAATTATTTTTACTAATATGAGACCACAGAATCTCCGGATAATTTCGGATGTAAAAACTCATGCGGCTCGCCGAAGCTCTCGTGACTTTCAATGCGTCCCTCCGAAGCATTCACATGTGGCCCACCATGCAGAAAAGGTTTCCAACCTTTCGCATTTGTGCATTCATGTCGTACATCTTGATATTTCAATTTCTCTTTAGCGAAAATAAATGTTTTGCTCCTTCAATTGTTGGGGAATGAAAAAGGGCCGAAATATTTTTCCTTCTTCTTTGATGAGCTCAAGTACCTGGAAGGCGTTAGAGATGACCGATAGCCGTCGTTCATTGTTGAATCTTGGAAAATTTTTGTTTGCTTTTAGTGTCGTTTCTGAATTAAAAATCTTATTTGGCCATTTCAGTTTCAAATTGATGCATCTCCATTCTATGCTTTCTCATGATTGCTCAAATGTTATGTACGAAGATAATCCATTACTATTACTGCTATCTGAACTGCCATAGATACAAAATATGTATTTTTTGTACATATACCCAAGCTGATATTACCCTTTCTTCTTGAAGGAAAGCTCTAAAACAGGGCCTGCGGACTAAATCGAAGTCGTAGTGCTGCTAATAAAATACGCAACTTCATAGAGAAATTCAAAATTATGCTCTATTGGTTTATATGGCCATGCTTTCTATGCATTAAACTCGTTTAAAATTTAATATTTATAAATGGAATTTAGAATAAAAATTTCAAAGAAATTAGCTGTTTTTCGTAATTATAATTATTGAAAAAGCTCTTTTCTGTTGTTGTACTGGATTTATATAGTTGTTTAGAATACAAGAATCACTCAGTTGTGTTTAATTTTGTTGTTTTTACAGATTTATGATTTCTAGACTGCTGCTAAGAAAAGTATCAAGTGAAAATAATGTAAGACCATATTCTTTTTACGTGTGCGCACATTTACTTATTGCGTTTCTTCAAGTTAGATTTTTGGTATTAGCTAAACAATTAACCGTTGCTCAATTTTCTACAAGCCTTTATCGCTATTTTTATACTTGATAGGTGAGGAGAAAATAATATTAATTGAAATATGATACTATAATATCTCGGTTTACGAATGTCATGCGTTCCCGAAAAGTGGTTCGTGAAGCGAAAGTTCGTAAATCGGAAGCGATTTTCCCACACATAGTGTTAAGATAAAGGGTTTAGTGTGTCTTGACGTTCTTCTCCCAAATGAAAGTCTATTTGGTGGTGATCGTCGCAAGAGCTTCGCATGTAATACATAGTGTGTGCAATGCTACGAAAAATTAGATATTATTTTTAACGTGCTCTAGACTACAGAGAATTTAATACTGGTTAATATATCTATCTAAATTGTACATATCTTTCGGAATTTCTCGATTGTAATAGCGATGTACTTTACGGTAAAATAAAAGTACCGTGCGATAAATTCTAAACTGAGGACGTTAAGTGCTAGCTCTACTGGATTATACCGCATTAGCAACACTAATTTTACAGAAAATACGCATAAATACTGTATTTTTTTGCAAAATTATGTATAGTATACGCTAATTAAATTCATTTCCTAAATAAACATTTCATTCTTACCCATTTTACTTTCAAGTGATGGCGTTATGTAGGGATGCTGAAGTTAAGCAGAAGTTCATTAAGTCGAGTTTTGAGTTTGTAAATTGAATTTGTCATGCAAAAATTGCTGATTCTAAGACTGAAAGTACGAAAATCGGGAGATTCTTTTACGCTTAAGATTACTTCAGAGGTTGTTTACTTAAGAATCTTAGCTTCACTGATAATTTTATCAGATTTTCAAATTCTTCATATTACTATTTTAGTCTAAAATAATAATTAAGAGCACTTCTATTCGAGTTTTCTAACTCTCTGTAGGTATTGGTTAATCTTCCCCGACCCTAACTAAAGCCCTTTTCTTAATCCTGTCAGAGATACCCTCTTCTTTTTTAACTATCCACTGTGCCTTTATCTTTTCCTCACTTTAGCTCAAAGTGAAATTAATCTGTCCTAAAAGTTGACGATTTATTCTATTTTTCAGAGAAATTGAAAGTGATCTCATAGGCTTATTCGTCGTCATTTTTACTAAGTGCTTATTTCTAAAATCTACTACTATTTTTCTCTACATTTCCATTAACTTAGGTCATAAAACTCGGTCAAACGATCGTTTAAAAAGCAACAAAGCATACATAAATATCATGACTATTTTCCTCTACAACTACCATTGGCCGGATTTCCTTTTGGCAGTGTCTCTTATCCCATAACCACTCCAAATCCGGATTGATATATAGCCGCCAATAAGGTAAACCACGAATGGCGAGGAATTCTGTCTTTTTGTACTCTCGTAAACCTTCTCCAAAAAAACAAAAGTTTTCTGTTCCTCTCATCCTTAGACCGACTGTCTAAGCTCCTACTCCGTCTGCACCTTTTCCTACTTCAACATTACAATAAACTATTACTAATAGTACGGTTTCCAACCTTTCTCCTAAAGAAAGGATGGAACTTATTGGCGTAAGTGGTGCGCGTTGTTTCCTAGAGTGGTATGCCCCAGGCTCTCGGAAATGATAAGTTAGTGCTATTGTGCCCATCAGGTCTGCATGTAGAACTTTTAGAAATAAAATTAACATTATAGTCACATGTTTTGTTAAAGAAATTGTGATACTCCATTAAATCGAGGCTTGAAATACGCTAGTAATTAGTAACAATTTCTAGTTAATAATAATTCTTCCCAATGCATGCAAACATGTCTCAATCGACAATTGAGAGCGGCATTTTTCCTATTTATATAATAGAAAACAATTTCCGCTTCAGAATGAAAAAGCACACCCCGATATGGATATCATCTTAAAAATTAAGACGTTCAAAGCAACAAGAGATGCGTAAGATCGCTAGGTTTAATTTGTAAGTTTTAAGTTCATTAAATGATTAGACTCTCTCTCATCTCTCTCATCATTTTGGACGCTATTATCATTTATTTACCAACATTTATATAATGAAAATTTTATAATTGCAGGTGGCATGTTTCTACGTGTTAAATTTACAATTTGGCACTCCATTGCTAAAGATTCCTTATCTTTTGTCTACACTAAAGGCTTTTTAAAACTACAAGTGGAACTTTAAAAAGTGAAAAGGAAAAACATTCCTAGCTACATGCCCTCACGTTACTAATTTTCATTTCGGCAAATTTTCAATCTAATGCAAGTCTCATAAGCAGCAATACCGCTTTGGAAACGATTTGACCGCTTGTGGTTTATAAAAAGACGATAGTTACAAGAAAAAGATGGTCCCTATCCAAGGCAATCTAGAAGAGGGAAATAAGAATCTTAACAGAGATAATTGATTCGTTACTCCTTCCTGTTCTAATTCTCTCCCTGTCATTTCTCTTCGAATGCCTTTCCTCCTCGCTCACTAGGCCCTCTCTCCCCAATCTTCTCGTTTCCCTTCTCTCCTCCTCACTCAACTTTCTTCGCTCTTCCTGCTCAATGTGATAATCAAGTGAAAAGAAATCTCCTCCAAATACACGTGGCTCAAGGGCGTTTATTTCTGGCCGAGGCTCCGGCCGGGAGAGGCCCTGGCACCACCATCTCTCGCTGCTACACTCCTCTCATCATCGCGGTGACACTTAATCCCTCCTGCACACCCTCGCTTTCCTAACTCTCTCCCTGACGCTCCTTTCGTCCACCCGCGCTTTTCCCGTTAACGTAGGTTAACCAAATATACTCTTTATAGAGCACATTTACGCTTTTAGAGGCTATTCACATTTTAATCCTTTTTTTAAATCTGCACTCCTTTTCTGAGGTGAAAAGGTAAAAATTGAACGGCGAGTACATTTAATAAAAGCCAAGTGGACTGATGAAAGAAACCAACTATCTGTATAATCCGTAAAAGATATAGGAAATATTATTTTTACCTGTTCGGAATTTTCTGTTTTTGATGTTGATGGCAAAGAACGTCTTAAACAAATAAGATCAGATAAATATATTTGTACAAAAATTTATATTTTATTTTTAAGTTTATTAGATTTATGTAATGCTATAAAAGTTATCTTAATCGAGTGAGACAAATACGAAAAGGTATACCCCATGTCGAGAACACCGAGTTTCCAAATGCGTTCTTTGAGATCGACAAATTTTAGTAAAAGTCTCAATACCAAATGTCACCAAAATACGTTCAGCGGTTTTCGAGTTGAAAAAGAGGCATGTTGTAAAATACATGTACGTCTTCGTGTAAAGTGGTTGTTATTGTAGTCCGATTTAACCAAAATTGGAATCGGTCGACAAATTTTAGTAAAACTTCCCAGTACCAAATTTCATCAAAATACGTCCATCGTTTCTCGAGTTGAAACAAGGCACGTTGTACATGTAGGACTTTATGTAAAGTGGTCGTAATTATTGTCCGATTTTAACCTAAACTGAAATTGGTCGACAAATTTTAGTAAAACTTCCCAGTACCAAATTTCATTAAAATATATCCAGCGGTTCCCGAGTTGTAAAATTTTTAATATTATTTGAATGAAGCAAAAGAAGATCGAAAATGGTATAGTTACGTAGATACGTTAATTTCCTTTTCTTTAAATTCATCGTAAACCTTACTTTGTACGGGAAAAATTATTAGACAAAAATGCGTATTTAATTAATTAATTTAACTTTTGTTCCCAATATTTTTCTCTCAGATGAGTATTTAACGAGATTCTTGCGAAGTACGTTGTAAAATACATGTAGGTCTTCATGAAAAGTGATCTTAATTATTATCCGATTTTTAACCGAAATTGGAATTCTTCGACAAATTTTAGCAAAACTCCCAAATGCCAAATTTCATCGAAGTGCGTCAAGCGGTTCCCGTGTTTAAACATGCGGACGGACGGACGGAAACGACCTCTCCTATATGCGTTCACTTCGTGCAAAGGACGCATAAAAAGCTATAATATATAATGGTTTATTGTTTATATTTTTTGGGGATTGCATTATCTTTACTCTTTTTTAGAATGAAAACCTAAATGTTCTCTTTTCCACCCTCACTACCCCTCTCCCGCCCCACTTCCTCCCACTCCCTCCCACTCCCTTAATTCCTCTCTCCCACCCCACTTCCTACCACTCCCTCAATTCCTCTCTCCCACTCCACTTCTTCACCTCCGTCACTGCTCTTCTCTCCGTATTTTGTTATCGCCCATAAACTATCTGAGTACTAGCTCGTGGGTTTTGCGATGCAGATGGAATGGGTTGGCAAATTTGCTATTGTCAGAAAAGTTATGTTGATGGAGTTTATAATTCGCGGTTACGACGCTGGATCCAGTCTTTGAACCTGTTTATCGTATTTTTCAGCTTTTTGATCGTACACTAGTCTGCATCGGACAAAAAATATTTAAAAACATCATTGACTATGTGCTTTGATTAAAAAAGTTTTAAAAATTGTTACTGATGAAAACGTTGGATATTTCGCTTAGATATGGTAATGGCGAACGATGTGATGATGTTTCGCATTGCTGGATCTGCCAACTTTTATTTATCACCGATAATTCAGCACAGTGATAAAGGCAACATAGAGTTCTGTGGACGTCAACTGCTTTCTTTAGAAAAATAGAAACACTATTACGGCATACGAACGAATGTCATTTCTGTCTACAGAAGCAAACTCAAAATCCTCAGACAAGTTTTCCATGTTCATTATTTATGCTCTGGAAATGGATACATTTCAGAATATTTATTTCAAGAGGAGAGGCCATTCCTGTATACAAAGCACCCAAGGAGAGGCTGACCTGGTTGTTTGGCGGAAATCCAGTAGGCAACTTTAAAATAAAATCTATGATAGCATATAATTCCACAACATCCTAACCTTTGAAGGCATTTCTATTTCTCGGAAATGTTATCTGGGTGGCCAAAGAAAGTATTAATGAGTTTTTCAAACATAAATTTTACCCACCAGTGACTAATTAATTTTCTGGCAATGGGAGCATTGATAATTTTGGATGATAATTGAGGTAACATTTTCACTCTTGCAGATCATAAAGAAAACGTAAAAGACCTTTCTGTCTCCAAACACTAACTCCTTGTTTCAGCACATGGATCAAGGGTGAGTGATTTCTACCTTCAAGGCCTCAAACCATAGAATGGATTTTGCCGAGGAAATAAAGGTAATAGAAGGCGAGAGTGCTTCCTCCATTAAGGAAATCTGGTAAGTTTACAATTTAAAAAAGGACACTGAAAACATTGCAGCCGGTTGGAATGAGGCCAAATATAACATAATGAATGGTGTGTGAAGGAGCTTACGGCCGAAATGTGTGAATAATATCAGTGGCAACAGTAGTGATCAAATCGAGAATATTATCAGAATGTGTATGCAAATAGGCCTCAACGACTTGGAGGATGATGATGGTCAAGAATTCCTTGTATCCTACAATGAATTCTTCTCCAAGATCTGAAAGCCGGAGAATTAAAGACAGCGGCCGCTGCAGGAGGATAAAGGCCAAGAAAATTAAGTGCTTGGCACTGTTCTTGCCAACAAACTCATTAATGATGCTTTTCAATGTGCTGATGCAGCATTGCCTATCCTGAATAGAAATTATTCGAAAATAGAGCGCATCTCTTCAGTGATAAAGGAGTGGCAGAGTGATTAGAGCGTTGGCCTTCCACGCAGCGGTCCCAGGTTCGAATCCGGCGGAGGTCGGATTTTACAATCTGGGTGGTCCCGTCCCCTACTTGTGTGATTTGAGAAGACCGTGTAAGCGCTCCTTTCTTCGGAAAGGACGTTAAGCAGTTGACCCCCTTGGTGTTCTTCGTAAAGAGTAGGCAGGTTTCCATTCTCCCTTGTGTGTTCAGTGTGGAAGGAGTAATTACCATAATAATCCATGAGGTTGATTAGCCAGGTCCAAACAAACAAATATTCAGTGATAAGAAGTGTAAAAAACGCCATTAGTTGCTACAAGAAGAAGAAAAAAGTCACCACGAATTTCAAGAGAAAGCAATTTCAAAAAATATACTTGCCTCGGGTATCTCCAATAACCTTGTTGTGGCTATTGGAGACACCTGAAGAAGGCATATTTTTTAAATTGCTTGTTCTTGATTTTTTTTCAAGCATAAGTCGAGCTCGATAGTTCCCTATTGAATTTACCATGAATTTGTCAGACGATATTTTTTTTAAATCACCAAAGGGATTCCCAAATCATCCTCGAGCACCTCAACTCGTGAGCAGAATTATAAGTCCAATTACTCAGCTTGATTTGATCAGTCACATTCTATTTTATCATTTTAATGCATTTTATGATGTTATAACTTTCATGTTTAAATGCAAACAAAGTCGTTTTCATTTTAACGCAATTTTCATATTTGGGTACTTTTTCGTTTAGTCAGTCGCGTACGTTAACGATCTGTTGCGGCGGCGAGTCTTTACAGTTTATCGCCGAATTAACTTAATAAAACACGTTTTAAAATTTTAGGCACAGAAACATTGCGTCAGGAACGCATTCCACCACTATTCAATTCATTCTTATTCAACACTGGTTTTCATTTGTCGCTTTCGCTTTTTCAAAAAACCATCTACTACGCCAAACGAAGGACATATGAACTGTATTTATACTATAGTTTCATTTACTTTGGTTAGTAGATGTGAATATATGCTGCGAAAGCCTCTGGCTAGATACCAGGTAACACGTTATAACATTGTTATTGTGGCATTTTAACATTGGTATAACGACGTTGCGATCAACAACGCATATTCATGGGTCAAATTTACGTCATTTTGCGGAAGTTGATTGTACATCTACATGATACCCTGTAAGTCACCTTTTTGGTGGATGGCAGGGGGTGCAGTGCACCAAAGGTCCCTAGGTTTCCTACGTTATCTTTTCCTATTATGTTCTCTTATCATCCTAGGGAAAAACGATCCTCTATAACTCTCCGTCCTACAATCGATCTCGCGAATCTTATCCTCGCTGTCCTGCCTTCCGAGATACGTCGGACTTCTGATAAGACCTACAACCTCATTCGTTAGTCCCTCCTACATATATTTTTCCAGCCGTTTAAATCTAGCCTGCAGCCTACGTTCCTCTAACGATGTCCATTTCAGATTTTGTATTAATGACGTTGCGCTTTTTTTACTAACCTAATTTCCCTTTACGAATCTAGCTGCCCGGCGCTGCACCTTTTCTATCTCGTTAATGAGTCCCTTTTCGAAAGGGATCCCTCACAGCTGACGCATATTCGACCTGAGGTCGAACTAAGGCTAAATGACATAATTGTTTTTCTTTTTCGGTGCTACTTCCAACTAATCTCCCTATAAAGGCCAACTTTTTGTTAGCGGCACCTATCAATCGTCGAATGTGGGTGTCCCACGAGAGATCACGATGAATCGTGACTCCTAGATATTTAACCGAATCTGAAATTGGAATCTCTAACTCCGTCCAACGAATAATTAACATCAAGAGAGCTATTCTTGTTACTCCAGAAATTGATGACGCAGTTTTTGTTTTGGTTGATTTCTAACTGCCATGTACAACTGTCCATGTGAGAAGACGGGCTCTGTCAAATAGATACCACGATGATCGTAAGTTTGACCTTGAGCTTTGTTGATTGTAACGGCAAAAGCTGTAATGATGGGAAATTGTCGTCGCTTGAGAATGAATGGCAAATTGCTGTCGCTTGGAGCGATTTCGTTATTACAATACTACGCATATTCATTTTCATCCCATTTATTGTATCAAACAAATTTTACGCAATATTTGCTGTTATAACAACGTACCTACCTTATCATAAATGCACCAATAAATACAAATTGTGTCTATAAATCACATATAATTAGTTGTGTATCTGCATACCTTCTTCATTGTCGTTAAGTAAACAACCGATAATAAAAGAATATATCGTACACATTTTGTCGTAAATAGTTCTCGAACCTCCCGGTCTTTATGAGCGGCGTCACATTCGGGCGATCCGGAATGACAGAATGACAGATCTGGGATTTTATATAATAGAATTGATAATTTTTACCAGATGTAATTCTCGTGCTATGGCCTCTTATTGTCAAACATCTCAACCCAACCCAACCAGCCTAGGCCAACCAACCAACCCAACACAACTTCTATATAATGCACATGTTTTTCATGAGAAAATCAAACCTACACCACGAATGGCGAGGGTTTCCTGTATCAACATAAACATGGTCTATAAAAAAACCTACGACAAGGATGAACTTATATATTGCAGTCATAAACTGTTTTCAATACAATTCAGCCCCAGAAACTCTTAAAATGTTGGCATTCCTGGGCGACAAGATTACATGTGAGCGTAATTATCTTATTATTTATCGTAGAATTACGCTTAAAAGAATCTCTTAATCAGCGAATTTACCCGGATTCGATGCTTGGGATACTTTATCACTAATTTAACAACATAAAAAGGTTTAAATTTTATTGCAAATGATATGGTCGGCTAGAGACTCCCTGCTGCGAGAGGAGAGTCACGCGAGCTCCGTTTTGGGTCGGACCCTCGAGTTCCGGACTCCGAATACGAATTAATGACAGTCTTGAGATCTATGTAACGGTCATTTTTGAATGTGATCCCAGGTATCTACCATGAGCCAATTCAAAATAATTCCCTTTCATATTACGAGAATTCACTTACAAAATGACACTTACACCCATTTACTTCTTCTTTCCCCTCACACCTTACATTCCTCTTCATCCCTTAACCTCTCCTTTCCTCTCACACCTTACATTCCTCTTCATCCCTTAACCTCTCCTTTCCTCTCACACCTTACATTCCTCATCATCCCTTTAAATATCCTTACCCCTCAAACCTTACACTCCTCTTCACCCATTTACTTCTCCTTTCCCCTCACGCCTTACATTCCTCTTCATCCTTTTACCTCTCATTTCCCTTCACACCTTACACTCCTCCTCATCCCTTTACTTCTCCTTTCCCTCACTCCTTACACTCATCTTCATCCCTTTTCTTCTCCTTTCCCCTCACACCTTACATTCCTCTTCATCCCTTTACCTCTCCTTTCCCAGCAGACCTTACAATCCATATCAGCCATTAAACTCTTTTTTCCGCTTCCAACTTACACTGTTTTTCATTCATTTAACTCGCCTTTCCTCTTACACCATTCATTCCGTTTCATCCCCTTATCCCTCCGCTCCCTTCACACCTTACACTCCTCGTCATCCCTTTACCTCTCCTTTCCCCTCATATCTTACTCTTCTTCATCCCTTTACCTCTCATTTCCCCTCACACCTTTCACTCCTCTTCATACCTTTACCTCTGCTTTCCCCTCATATCTTACACTCTTCTTCATCACTTAACTCTCCTTAACCCTCACTCTTTACACTCCTCTTCATCCCTTTATCTCTCCTTTTCTCGCTTTTCGAGAAGAAGATTATGATAGAGAACATTATTGTCATGCAATTTTACCATGCTGCTGTCTTGGCGGTGTAATGAACTAGTGTAACCTTAAATGCGGGACCGTCGGAAATAGTTAAATATTCTCCACCAGGAGGCACTGTTATATGTTTACATGTATTTCTAAAAGATAATAAATAATGTCCGCATTAGCCACAAAAGCCATTATTTACCAAGGCAATATTCATTGTACAATGCCAATGAAAAGCTGGAATAGCATCAGTTTCAGGCTCTACCCGGCTGATATTTTGAAATTAAACTATACAATTACAATGTAATTCTTTCCGCTCAATCATGCATACAAAAAAATTAAAGAAATAGATTTTGTGGTTTTTGTAAGTTTCAGTTGAAATCAGTGGCGAATTTAAAGGGATTCGCACTTGGCGCGCGTCATGGCCCCGAAAATATTTTGTGTATATAATCTCAGAAGTGTTAAATATTTAAATTTGAAAGTCAGAAGGAAATTAATTTTTTCGCAGCGATATTTTATTTTCAGTAGTGCGATGCGAACGTGCGTCTCTTTGCTCTTTCACTACCCCAATATTGTTCAAATACGTTCTTTTCTTTTCATCTCATATTTATTATTACTTTAATTTTTACTCTCTCCATATATAAAGTATCGTTTTCATGAAAAAAATCGAATTCGAGATTTCAACGGAAATGCATGTTTTAAGGTTCCCTGAACACGTTTTGACTATTTTCTCGATTATGTCTGTGTCTCTCTGTCGGTCTGTATGTGATAGGATTTTGTGGGCGCTCTAACTGAAAACCTTTCACTCATATCAATAGATACCAAATTTAGAAAGAGCACTATATAATGAAGAGCTGATTAGGTTTGGCAACAATCGCTCCACCGGAAGTGGAAGTGTTTAGTCAAGCTATGGTTTTTGGCAAATAACACTTTTAAATCTTCATAAATGTGATTTTATTATATTCCTCATAGATAATATTATTCTCTATAACTTTTGTTTGAAACATTTTTTCGTATATCGCATTGTTAAGGAGATATTCCATTTATTTAATATTTAATTTTCTACAATCTTTGTTTGAAACATTTTCTCATATAATGCATCGTTGAAGAGATATTTCAAAAGCTAAATTTTTTAGCTGCCACAATCACACCATCTACCGGCGGCTATTGTAAACACTTTACGCTTCTTTTTATTTTCTTGATTGTTGATGTTTCGGGGGTATATCCAGTATCAGAAGACTACGGTTTTAGTTTATTTCTGTTTTTTTGTAAAGTCTTTAAATTTTTCTCGCAGTTCCTTAAAATATTTATTATCATTTAACCTATTTGGAATTTTTAGATATATTACGGGTATGGGAAAATTCATGTGGTGGCCACATAATATTTTTTGTTGATGATATCATTAAAGAATTAGAATCATATCTATGATAGCTCGGGAATATCCTGTGGTAACATTACCAACTATACAATTTTTCTTTCCTTTATAACAAATTTCATTGTGCACAAGAAGATGCATAATACATTTTAAAATTATAAACTAACAAAAACCCTTAAAGTTGAGGTCAGTAAATTTAAAAAGCTTTTACTCTGTAGACCTTTAAAAGATATTTTAGTAGTCTAAGACTTCTATTAAGATTTTCATTTAAAAAATAATATTTCACTTTGTATGCTTTATTTCACCGACGGTAATTATGTACACATTTGTTTCTTAATCCTCAATCTTAGGCGCGATGCTTTTGAAAATTAACATATTAATTCGGATGAAAGAAACAAGTTGTAACAATTAATAAAACTAAATCTTTATAAATGCTACTTAGTAAGTAATAAATAGCAATCCTTCATAAACAGATGGGATTTCTCAATTTTCAAAGTGCAAAATATCTTACGTACGTTCTTAGGAATCCAAAAAAAATTTAGTAAGTATATCCCAAACATCAGTAATGTGTTCCACAACTGAGGCAGTAGCACTTATAAACCTGAAGCAGCGACAGACTTACATGTTTCCAGGGCACCATTAACAATAGTAACGATATACGGCTTACGTTAACATTCACACCAGTGTAAGGGAAGTTCGCCATAACTCATAGCAAAGAATTAGTTCTTATAGGGAAACTGTTCTCTAAGTGGTTTCTTTTCTTGGTTATAATATCACTTTTCCAAATATTAACCTTTCTGTATTAGTTTCAAGCATGTGGAAGTCGTCCGGCCGCCTGTTTGTGTGGTTTGAGGAGACCGCGCATATTCAGCGTTCCGTCCTTCGGAAGGGACGTTATGCAGTGGCCCCCCTTTGTACTTTTCTAAAAGAGTAGGCTAATGCTGGCACCGGGTTTCCCTCCTCCCTTCTGTGTGTGTCCAGTTGATGACAATGCAAAATTACCATAGCAGTCGACGAACTTAAAAAATATCAATTACTACTACTCAAGTATGTACACACACACCGCTCCCCTGTTATAGCGCGGGTTTTAGGGAAGGAGTTGCTACCCGCGTTATAAGAATATCATTGTATAAACGAGGTGTTTTGTTCAATACAGCATGTACATACAACTTTTTAATTTTTAAAAATTTTTAACTGTTACAAACAAAATAAAAACAATGTAAAGTCAGTACAAGAAATTTATTTAATTCTTTAAAAAGTCCGAATTCTTTTTACTTTATTACTTTTAAAAAGTGACAGGATTCTCTTTCAAAGAAACTGGGAGGAAGGAAGATCCGCGGTATAAACGAATTTAATCTATAAAAAAGGCTTGCTACGTTGCCGGTTGCCTAATTTTGGCATTATCAAAATAATGCAAAATTCTCTCTGAATCTTAAATAAGTGTTATGATTAATCTGAAAATTTCGGAGTGTTTAAAAGTTGCAAAGCATTGAAATTTCATATCGTTAGTTTTTCATTTCATGTGAAACAAATTAGTCATATTTCGACTAACATTGATCAAAATTATCAAAATTCTTGTGGGAGAGATTAGACAGCGGCACATTTTGCAAGCTTTGTACTGCGTAATTTATTTGAGATGCACATCATCAGGACTAGAACCTCGTAAATAGTACATCCGACCTATAATTCTATGGTGGCTTTAGAAGTCTATCGGTGTTCCTAAAAAATTCCTGAACGAGCATTGGAAGAATTATCCTTCGAAGTCGCAGCAGATTTTAAAAAAATATTCGGAATATACAAATCACGAGGTGTTCTTCACGATGAGTTGATGTTATCATACTCATTCACGGTGGTGGCGACAGGATCCTATGAACTATAGCCCGATTTCACGAGCATCTTTATTTTATAAGGTACTGAGCATATTTCCAGCTCTACACTGCGATTTTAAGATGGTCATCCCCTGTTTAACATACGTCACTACGGCTTCAACATGGGGGTGTCAGTAGTGTAGTGGTTAGGACCAGTGGCGGATTATGACACTTGGGGCCCTAGGCGCAACGTATTTTGGAGGCCCATTTCTATTTTACCTTCTATATGTAAGGGTATTCTTTTATTATTTTAATTTCAATGTAGTTAAAAATTTTGTTATTAAACAAAACATACAACATACAGCAAAAAAATCTTCAATAAATAAAGCACATAAAACTATAAATATGCAAACGAACTAGAAACTAAAACGACAAAGTATAAGTGGCAGTACCCAGCGAAGTAAATAAGTAAATAAACTAATTAATTAAAAGAACAATAATTTAATTAAATAATTGCTTTTCTATCTTTCATTTCTGGAAATTAATTTATGGTATTTTCCATTTCCAAATTATGAAGAAAGTTATTTTCAATAAATGAAACTGCTAAACTGCTCAAATGGTTTTGAGTTAAGCTATTGCGCAAATAATTTTTAATCCGCTTAAGTACCGAAAACGATCGTTCTCCACTTCCATTTGTAATCGGAATGTTAAAAAATTTTTAAATAATGTTTCAACATTAGGAAACGTTGATCGAAGCTCATCTACCACACTTATACATCGTAATTGGATCTAAAATATTTTCTTCTTTAATAAATATTAGAAAATGAATTACCTCATCTCTAAAATCGTTGGTTCCGTTTGCGGCAATGCCATTTTTATATTTGTTTCTTAATCCATCAATACAAATATTAAGTTATGCATGATTTTTATAAAAGTTGAAAATCATCAATAACTTCACTGAAAATTTTATTTCTTCTATCTAACTCGCATATTATAACGTCACAAATACCATTGTGTACGTTATTTACGAAAGCTTCTTTCCCAGTAAGATTTATTTAATTGTTTCTTGATTCATCACGTTGCAGTTTCCTTTTTTACCCTGGTTTTTACATCATTAAACTCCTTATCAGTTGTTAAATCGGCTGCTTCTCTCTCAACGCTTTCAAAATCATTCCGAATATGTGAAATAAATTCTGCTAAAGATTTTTGCAGATTAGTCGCTTTCCATAAATAGTTTTACAGATCTCGAAGAGATTTATCGGTGCTGTTAATTCGTTGCAAGTGTTTATTCCAAAGAACTTTGAGCAAAGCTATCTCATAATTATCAAAATTTTGTAATAAATTTTGCGCTTCTATTTTGCCCATTGGTTTTTCGTCGTCATTTAAAGTTATTTCTTTTAAAGCTTCTTTAATGCACGCATAGTTTCCTCTTAATGCTAAAACTGCATCAGCTCGAGTCGGCCACCTATTATTCTTTTTATATGACGAGAAGACTTGCTTTTTAAAGAGTTGATGTAAATATTCCATCGCCTTGTGGCTGTTGAAAAAAATGCATATACTTGTTGCTCCTGAGCTGGATGGTTTAAAAATGCTGCCATTGAATTTCTGATTTTTTTTCTGCCAATTTTGCTCTTTCTTTCTGTAGTTTTCGCTTCTTTGCTTCTGAATCGAATGACCGCTTAATTTTCTATGGGGATAAAAATAAAATAGATATTTTTAAAAATTGTTTTAAAAAAGTTTTGGAAAAACAAATCGTTCGAATTATACAAATATATAATATTATGTAATTGTTATATTTTAACAATTTGATAAATGGTGAACAGACAATTTTAAATTATGGTACACAATATTGACTTATCATAACACTGCAAACGCTAAAAACAAAAACTATCTTATCAAAACTGTCCTATAGTCGATGCAAGTGTATGCACGGATCGTCACGTACCTAAGCAGAATACTCGCATATGTGCAATCTCTTTCTCACTCGATGATCTTATGAACCTGTTGGCGTCTTATACACTCACTACCCGTGTGCCCGTGTCTATTATAATTCCGCCAGAAATTTGATTATCACTTGTATTATTTTTTAATTTTCTATTCTCATATTTCATTTTGAGACCCCTAGTATATGTGAGACCCTAGGCGCACACCTATTGTGCCTAGTAGGTAATCCGCCACTGGCGGCTATTCGCCCGTTGCTCGAAAGGGCAGCGGTTACGAATCCGGCGAAAGTATGATTTTTTTATGGTCGCCCGGCCCCCTGTTTTTGTGGTTTGAGGAGACCGCGCAAAGTCAGCGTTCCGTCCTTCGGAAGAGACGTTAAGCCGTTGGCCTTCTTCGTTAAGAGTAGGTTAATGCCGGCACTGAGTTTCCCTCCTCCCTTGTAAGTGTGTTCGGTGTGGAAGGAGCTATGGCTATAATAATCCAAGAGGTTGATTAGCCAAAAATACACACACACGGCTTCAACAAACGTAATAAATAAACATAGTTCGGTCTTTCTATCGAAAATTTAATGCGTTTTGGCAATAAATATATTCGATTAAATCCATTTAATCGATTAAATTATAGCACTTAATCAACTATCATTATTCCTCTACTTTTCGCTTATTTTATATAGGGAATTTCTCGGACAATTTTTAATTTTAGAAATGATCGTGATAAAAGTTAATATAGATTTGTGAAAAAAACGATAATTTTATTTCTTTACAAGCTTATATACATCTTTTATTACCTATTTGCGACCATACGAGTGAATCTGCAAAAATATTTGAGTAAATATTGATTATTTCTTTGTCGAAATTGGAGTTTGGGATAATACGAAATTAAAGCTAGTAAATAAGCTATACCATCTAAGATAAAACTCGCCGTATGGTTGAAATCAAATGAGATACTCTCTCCAAGAGCCATGAATAAAGTTAGAAAAAAAAACTGGATGCGCATTTCGGGTAAAAATAAGCCGCCATCAGTGGTAAAGTTTTTATAATCTAATATCGGTAAGTTCTTGTTATAGAAATTATTATCAGTAACCACTAGTGATCACCTATTTGTACCCTAAATGCGCTTCAGTTTTTCCAAACTTTTTGTGTCTATTAGAAAGAAGTAGTGTGTCATCGGTATATTGTTGTGTTATATTACTGTGACGCGTTTTTGTGCTTCGTTGTGTTGTGTTCATTATCCATAAAACACTGCCACTGGTTATTAGGACCGGCTTAAATATTTGATAGGCTGAGTGTAACAGTATTTTCTGAAGCCATTTATCTATTGAAAATTTGATTAGACCAAGTCTATATCAATTATTTAATAGGCAACATTTTATATAAATAAAATTATAATAAAATTATTGCAAAATTCGTAGCAGAAAATATCTTCTCGAGTTAAGCCTCTAGCCCAGTCGTCTCAAATACGCGGCCCGCCAGCACAAAAAGTGTAGTCCTCTCATTACTTTGATTCTACTGAAAATAGATGGAATAGAGATTGTGGACGTAACAATAAAGGACTAAGAAAGAGATGCGGGACAATATAACGATGTTTAATAATTAGGATCTGTATGATTAGATGTTGTTAATTATAATATATACAATTCTGAATCGTGTAGTTTGAATGTTTCAACAAAATGCTTAAGCTGATTATAATAATATATGGCCCGTCATTTATTTGTAAATTATCTCTTTGGTCCCCGTACAGTTAGTTTAAGACAATGTTCTACTCCGAACAATCATTTAACTGTTTACATCATTACGGATTTACACGCTGAAAATAGTTTCCCTCAGTTTTTCTCGTAGCAAGAATGTGGGGAGAGGTTGGCTGTAGCCAGGCGTCAAACCTCATACGTACGCTATAATGTCACTTGTCTTATTTTTTGAGGAATATATCTGGCGTGTTAGTTTATGACCTTATGTTCGATAATTGGATGAATTTTAATCAAATAAATGTAGCCATTTTTTAAGTAAATCGACATTCTTTGGAAATTTATTATGCGCCATTTGGCCGATTTCAAAGGGGATTCTAATCAGTGTAATACCCTTTAAAAATACAAGATTTCATTTGTTAAATCGTTTAGCCCCGAGAGCTGCGCGAAGGCAGCGAGCGAAAACATAGATAACATTAGAGGAACGGCATTGCAAAAACCACTTTTTAGGACTCGGGGTCGCCTAAATTGTATATATTTATAAAAAATCTCGAAGTCGATATTTCAGGATCATAATACCTTGTATTTGAGAATAAAACAACAAAAGAACATTAAACATTAATCCTATATATATATATATATATATATATATATATATATATATATATATATATATATATATATATATATATATATATACCATATATAATATAGCTACTTGTGCCTCACTCACTCATTCACTCTGTCACTCACCCACTCACTGACACAAAACTTTTAGGTACTTCTAGAAGGGCTAGAAATCTGAAATTTAGCATGTTAGTAGGTCGAGTGGCACAACCTACGAGAAAAATCGAAAATCAGAAAAAAATTTATATTTAAACTATTTTTAACCCCAATGTTCCATTTTAGTACCCATCAGAAAAGCACGGGATTCAGTGCAAGGCGTTCTAAAATGCATTTTTAAATTACTTAAATTGAGATAGGACGCTAATTGTTCCTTGGGCAGCGTAAGATTCAGAGGCAAGATCCATCTGACGTTCCATCAATTCGGGCATTTTTATTGTTATGTAACTTGATAAAATGATGATGAAATGCCTACTACTAGTGCACAAAGTTTCATTGTTGATTTTAATTAGATCTCGGGTGAAATTGTCTACTAAGTATTTATTTCACTGTTTAGAAATAACTTGTAATAAATAATAAATTGGTTAGATGTAAAATTCAAGACCATTGAAACATAGGGGTTATGCATAATTAGGAGTAATTGTAAATATGGAGAAAAATAAATGAAAAATCAACAAACTTGTTGAATCAAAATCGACAAATTTATTGCAATATATCCTATTGAGTCTACAATAATTGCTTTTTCTTGTTTTTAATGCTTGAGTTATAGAATAGTTAAAAATAATAGGAGAATTTTATAGAATTCTACCGAAATGCGCTTTCCTTTAATGAGTCTAGGCAAAATTAAGGATGAATTTGAGATGCGCGGTCGTACATCGCTAGCGCTACACTAACAATTCCGCCAAAACTTGTTTCTCAAGTTACGCAGACAAGGTTATTTTTATAATACATTCAGCGGTGCCCAGAGTTAAATAAATCTGAAGGCATAGCCCAAGAAATTGGGGTACAAATTGTAGGGATAATCAAAATCAGTTTTTGTTTTTATCATTTTGAACAACAAGAAAAGAGGTGCGGATATTCTGGTAAACATATTTTAGACTAAAGAAAATCTCAATTTTCTTCCGATGGCCGGTACTAGAGTAAATGGCGCGAACTAAGATTTCTGCGCCGCTGTACGCTTCTTTGTAACAAAACAGCATCCCCAAAATCGGTGGGCCTAAGTCACGCCCTTGTATCTTCCTATCTCTCTTTGCCTCTTTTCTCGAATGCTCCTATTTTCAATCCTTTCAGGAACTCATACTCATTAATATTAGGGGATTTTCCTAAAGGAAAATATGCCTATTAATTTGGTCTGCATGTCAGTTGAATATATCTTTACCGCTTTACGTATTTCGATAATGTTTGTTTTTTATAATTTTTGCCTAAATGGAAAAATAAAATAACATTTAGGTATCAAATGATTCTATCAGAAATGCTGATTTAGATGAATTAACTTTTATTAACTAGTAAAACATTCAGATGAGAAAATATTTTTTAAAAGTTACGGAATAGGATATATAAACGTTTCCTGTTGTAAAGGATAGGATGTATCGCTGTCTAGAAAGTCGGTGATTTAAAGGTGTCTTATCAAATTACGTCGTCACGCAAATGAATCTCACGCTATTAACCTCGATTTACAATTTTATCGTTGACCTCTTTCGGTATTCGCTTAACCTGTTTATTTGTGCGCATACGAAGCCCCGAACTCTTATAATTGAACAGGTTGTGCAACTTAACTTTTAAATCAAATAATCATTGATAGTTCATGCGGTAGATCATCCCCCCAGGAAATCGAAGTCCCGGGTTTGGTTCCCAGTTAAAACCAAAATATTTAACCTCACTTCTAGATGCTTTACATAAATGACGTAATTTTACCAAGGACATTTATTCAAGTAGTAGATAAGTCATCAGGAGAAGTGATCTAATAGGGGAAAAGTTTTATTCTACTCTAAATAGTAGTGGTTAGGGTAATATCCTCTCTCTTTTAAATTCTAGATCATAACTTACATTTATACTTACAATCGTTACACGTGTCATAGATTGACAAGTTATGATTAAGTAGAATACAGGTTTGTTATAGAGACCTTTCTCAACAATGCAGATTTCAAGCATTAATTTTCCCGCGAATGTCGAAAATCTTTCAGTGTTCCTATGAGTGACGAACTCGCTCATCAATGATACGATGTTGTAGCGATCGTTATCAATAGTTTAAGATTGTGAACAATCGCTTTTGTATGTTCCGAAAAGCGAAAGTCCAGAGGAAAGATGTTTGTTGACCTCGGTGTCCACTCAACGAATCCTCTTCTTTCGGGAACCTTTTCATCCAAAACTCGAACGCCATCGTAAGAGAAATCCTGTCTTGCTGAATCCAACTTGGGATATATTCAGTTTCTCTTAAAAGTGGTGAAAATATCTAAATTTCTAACTTTTCCAGGTAGTTTTTAGCGGTGACTGCGTGCTAGAAAAATAAGTTCTTAATGATTTTGTTGTCCCATATACCGATGTATACTCATTTCCAAAAGTATTCCAACAATTTGAGCGGCGTCCCTTTTGCGACAGACTGAATTTTAACTTCCTATCTACATGAATGTTATGTCAGTCGGTGAATATGTACTCCTGTCGTGACGCCACATCAGCTTCAGGGTTTATCCAAACAATAAAATCCCAGGTTCGTTCGTTCGTCCGTCCGTTCATGCGTAACTGGGTGTAAAGATACATTAAAAGACGAATAACTTGATCAAATATGTACATATAACAATGAAATTTGGCATGAATGGCTTGCTAAAAAAAAATTCTCTGACGAAGAAAAATTGACGAAAAACGTCCCGAGTTCGAATCCATGGCTCCCCATTCCCCGTAAAAATCGATTTTTCGACCTGCAGGCTTTTTTATTTTGCAAAATAAAATTAGAAGTAATTGACCTACGACCTTCGGATAAAATCCATTTGAAAGGAAAATAAACATAAATTCTTATTTCTATCGTCGAGTTTTGCTTTCGGTTTAAAATCGCTCGAACTTTGCATATAAATTCAAAATTTCATGAAAATATTGCGTTTTTTGTGAAAGGTTCCCATAACGACAGAACAGATTGTTGAACTCGAGATCCTCGTCAGTGTATGCTTTTCTATATATGCATAAAATTGACACGATGCATAAATCATGAAGATTTATGAGTCCATGTTCACAACATATCATATCATGGAGAATTAATTCCAGGCGAGGATCGCACATTCACAAAAAACGTCGTTTTAAAACAGCTCTTACACTAATCATTAAATCTTCAAACAGGTTTTGCCAAAAAGAAACAATACATAACAATTAAAGAAGTTTTAATTGGAGAAATTAAAAAAGAAATTTTGTCATTCACTCTGTTTTTCAAGAGAACATTTTCACAAACTCGAATTTCTATTTTTAGATTTATATTACCATCCCGTCATTTTTGACGGGTCGTCGCTAGTTATTGTATAAAATACGACGTATTCTTGCGTATCGACCGGAGTTAACAAAGATTATTCCGCGCCTTGGGCGGTCGTTTGAACGTACTATTGTAATTCGCCATTGTTATTTAACAGTCGTCGTCCTCCTGAATTACACAATCATACAGTCAAAACAATGATTTTTTGGGTGTCGTAAAAATTTATTTAAGATTCGAATTTGTTGAAAATTTTCAATACAAAATCAAGTAAATTTTAAGAATTGGAAACTTTTGTAACTATGTATACTTTGCATGCATGTCACTTGAAAAATTTATCAATATTTATACAACACTGCACAAAATTAAAAAGCTACATTATATAAAATTAAACAGAATTTTCAATCTAATTTAGCGCTAATTTAATGCCTGTAGTCCTTTGAAAGACACGTTAAACACATACTCCCTCAAAATGAAATTGTTTCTATAAATACAGAAAAAATGTTACGATATAAAAATATTTACCGCGATCTAAATAACTTCGTTGCCTTTTATAATTCAGCGAGTAAAAAATATGATGATGAAACATATTGAACGTTATTAAGAATTTGATAATTTTTAAAACGAACTTTGCTTATTCCTGTTAACATGAACCAATTTAAGTATTATTGCATGCAGTATCTTATAATAGGTATAGCCATCCTTATGAACATTTTTTTAAAAGTTTAATCCTGCCTCGACATGAATTGCGTAACTTCATGCTCGCATGCTAAAAATGAAAAGGCATTTCGTGACCTATCTTTGAATACGAAAAAGTGTAAAACTTTTCTGAGTGATCGATTTGAATTTATTTCAGTTTGAATGTCCAGTAAATAAAGCCGTAGAAGATGAGAGTCCAACATGAATGCTGAAACAGCTTTTCCTCCTGTTGAACATGAAGCTGAATCAATATGAAATTCTAATGAGAATTTATTATAGCTGATCAAATAACATATTTGCTTCATAAAACCAAGATAATGACTCTCCTATGCAAAAGTATGTTCAGTTTCTTTTAAGCGTCATTCTGGCTATAACAAAGTCTGTTATGACTTTTTTCCTCTATCTCTCCTTTGAAAATCGATCCAATAAGAACCAAAATTTATCTATCTGGGCAGTTTCGTCTTTCAATTAATTATTTTTCTATACTCGTTAAATAAACTCGGGTCTTTTGCAGAAGTTCAATTGGATTTGCCAATTCAGCACTTTTAGACTTCCGTGCTTTTGGCATAATAATCATTTCATTGTCTTTTACAGCCCTCACCAAGTGGTTTCTTGTGAATTGCAGCGATTATTTACAATTTTTCTGTAGCTATTTAAATATAGTTTTCTTTTCTTTTCTGGTGGACTCCCAGTTGGCTTTGGGCCTGGGGGGCCTGTCCCATTTGCCCCACCCACTGTTATGTCATTGCTAGGAGCCTATTGCGAAATGTGCTCCAGTGACACAGTAGTTTCGAAAGTTGTTTGGATTAAGGTATATATGTAATATTGTAATACTGCCTGATTGATCCATAGCCGTCTTAAGGGGGAGGCCACATCGGCCTTGGTCCAGGGCCTCACTTTAGAAGGGGGTCTCGAAATTTGGAGGGGAGAAATAAAACAGAGTCAAAAGTCAGAAATACATATGAACTATTAGACTTGAAGAAATAAACAGGAAAAATAGACGATCTGGCTTTTTACATTTAATTTTTAATAAATATATAATTTGAAATCGTGAGTTTACTCGATACTTTTTGTTTATTTAATATTTTAATTTTCCAGTATTTCTTTATACCCCCCCCCCAGGCACCCATCCCCTAAATGGCGTAATAATGTATATTGTTATTCTCTATGAAATCAGATAGGTAGTAACCGTCGCAACATTTTATATTCATCGCAAAAATTTGATAAATAAGAAGTGCTCTGCAACTGGGAGGGGGGCCTCAAAAATGTTATGGCCCATGTCCTCCAAATGTCTTAAGACGGCCCTGGATTGATCTCAAGTTCATTTTTATCGGTGTGAAATAGTCATACGTAGAGAAAAAGCCAGGAACAGATTCAAACAAAAACTTTATGAAGTAATAACC
Organism: Tanypteryx hageni; assembly: GCA_028673005.1. Lineage (NCBI taxonomy): Eukaryota > Metazoa > Arthropoda > Insecta > Odonata > Petaluridae > Tanypteryx > Tanypteryx hageni. The sequence goes on from CM054120.1 coordinate 5,693,505, forward strand.
GAATTTATCTTACATGGCCCGCGAGGCTGTATCCAGATGCATTATGAATGAAATATGATGCGAACTAAAGTTTTTCTAAATGTGCACCAATAGCCGCCGGTAGATGGTGTGGTTGTGGCAGCTAAAAAATTTAGTTTTTAAAATATCTCTTCAACGATTGTAGAAAATTAAATATTAAATAAATGGAATATCTCCTTAACAATGCGATATACGAAAAAATGTTTCAAACAAAAGTTATAGAGAATAATATTATATATGAGGTATATAATAAAATCACATTTATGAAGATTTAAAAGTGTTATTTGCCAAAAACCATAGCTTGACTAAACACTTCCACTTCCGGTGGAGCGATTGTTGCCAAACCTAATCAGCTCTTCATTATATAGTGCTCTTTCTAAATTTGGTATCTATTGATATGAGTGAAAGGTTTTCAGTTAGAGCGCCCACAAAATCCTATCACATACAGACCGACAGAGAGACACAGACATAATCGAGAAAAATAGTCAAAACGTGTTCAGGGAACCTTAAAACATGCATTTCCGTTGAAATCTCGAATTCGATTTTTTTCATGAAAACGATACTTTATATATGGAGAGAGTAAAAATTAAAGTAATAATAAATATGAGATGAAAAGAAAAGAACGTATTTGAACAATATTGGGGTAGTGAAAGAGCAAAGAGACGCACGTTCGCATCGCACTACTGAAAATAAAATATCGCTGCGAAAAAATTAATTTCCTTCTGACTTTCAAATTTAAATATTTAACACTTCTGAGATTATATACACAAAATATTTTCGGGGCCATGACGCGCGCCAAGTGCGAATCCCTTTAAATTCGCCACTGATTTCAACTGAAACTTACAAAAACCACAAAATCTATTTCTTTAATTTTTTTGTATGCATGATTGAGCGGAAAGAATTACATTGTAATTGTATAGTTTAATTTCAAAATATCAGCCGGGTAGAGCCTGAAACTGATGCTATTCCAGCTTTTCATTGGCATTGTACAATGAATATTGCATTGGTAAATAATGGCTTTTATGACTAATGCGCACATTATCAGTGTATTATATGTGTATTACAACAACCATCAATAGACTCGCATCTTGAAAGTCATCCAACGAGTTCGCGTTCGATAATCTCTGCTTTATAGATTATAGTGACATGGGGTCACTTAACTGAAAGTATAAAAACGTGTTGAAAAGAGGTAAAAATCTGGAAAAAAATTCATTGAATCGACTTATTTAAGATAAATTTAAAACAAAATCTAAACACATATTAGACGAAACTGAATTAAATTTAAAAAAGAGGGAACAGTTTCGAGAATTATTTCGTAAAGCACGCTATTTATTTTAGAAATTGCAGGATTAGAAAGATTTATGCGACTTTAAGGAACGATTTGGTAGATAATATAGACATAGATAACGGAACAAAATACATACATGTAAAATAAAAATAATTATATTTAATATATTTACTTCATGATTATTTATTTCTTTTTACCTTCATTTTATTTACTTGCTTATTTGTATTGTAATTATTTTATCGGAAAATTATAAAGCACTTCTAATTCAAAACTTTGGAATAAAATCACATTCCGGTTATAACGCTGCCGGTTATGCCGCGGATTCGGATATACCCCTCCTCTACGTTACTTTGAAAGAAAGTTCGGTCGTAGCTCCTCTTCCGAAACCCGCGTTATAACCCGGGAGCGATGTAATTTGACATCGTGCACCAGTTCAAATTTTCATATTTGGCGGATTTCCACATCGAGACATTCCAACGTACAATTGACAATGTTCAAATGCAGGCATTTATAGAAAAAGATCAATTTTATCTAGCGTTTACCCTTGAGACTTGATAATTGTGATTCCTAAATCGGATATTGGCGTCGTTTGAAGGATATTGGAAGATTTGAGTTTTCTGAAGGAATGAGAGAAATCTTGGGAAGAAAAAACTTTCCTTTTTTCTTGCTCCATTCGCATACTGAGCTTCTATTAAATTGGCTTTCAGATCTGTTACAATCAGTTTCGTGCCATTGCTTAATGAAACTGAAAAGTTAAAAATTTCGGAATAAAATAATCGGGCAACCAATTTTATAGTAAATTTATAAGGAGGAAGGCAACGTCTCCAATAAATTAAAATATTCTATGGAGCAAGTTCATGCAACGTCTTCATTCATAATTTAATCTGCACTTTTATACTCCTTTGAGTGTCCAGGCATTTAATCAACCATTATTTAATTAATAGTGTCTACTTCATCATTCCCAGGAGCTAAGATTGCATGGTTTAGGAAAGATCGTACGTTTAGAGCTCGGCTATCATCACAATAAGCATAGTTAATCATCGTCGGTGAGACAACACCTTCAGCCATAAAATTTTATGGCTGAAGGAGTTGTCTCACCGATGAAAATCGAGCCATAAGTTAACTAAGCCACCAACCTTTATTTTTAAAGTTAATCACGTCTTCTATATTGACTCAATGGAGAAATAATTCATTAGTTATGTTAAATAATCTGTTATTTCCATTTTAGTGGATTCTTATCTCTCCTATTTTTAATAAATAATTTGCGAAATTTTCATTTACAGATTCTCTTGATTTCATATTGACTTTAAATGTCATATACTTATTTTAAAATGTTTCAAGACTATGCTTCAGACCGTTCGCGTTAAGTTAAGAGATGACCTAAAAAGATGAACAAAAATGTATTTCGTAAACAATTTCTCGATTTATTTCTCAACAATGCCGTCCCACTAAACTATTTTTACTTTCTGGATTTCAATTATTTGAATTTCAAATTTATTTTTAACTTTTAGTGCATATAAAACGTGATTTCATTCAAATAAATTTATGTACATATATTTTTTCTGTCTTCAGTCGAAGATTTAAAACTTCGTTTTTGCTGAAAATGTCCTCAAAACCTTCCAAATTTTAGCATTATCATTGAATAATTGAATACTTACTTATTTTTGTTAATTTCCTATTATTTTTGTACCCAAGATATTGTTTAAACTTGAAATCGCCGTGAAAATTCGCGATGAAAATCTCACAAATGTGAGCAAACGCGACGCGAATTTGTAATCCCTGTCAATCATACACATTTACACGAAACAGGCAACAATTCAAATCGCCTTTACGACGAAAGATTTTCACGTAAAAATACGCCAGATTTTTGCGCTTAGATCTAATTTATAGACCGATTCGACCCGTATCCGAAAATCAAATGCAGGAAAATATAATTTCGTTTTTGTAGGCGTTCGTTGTTTCGAACTCTTACGATGATTTTAAGTAATTTTAATATGCAAACGATTAACTTTCTACACTTCGCTCTGCGTTAATCAAATGAAGAAAATAAACGGCCTTGGAATCGAATTCTCTAACTTCAATGTAGGCGGGGAGCAGCTTACAATTTAAAAGTGGTGCCGCCAAGTAATTACTGAAAGTTTATTAAAAGAAGAATGAAAAGTATTTTTAGTTATAAGCGTTTTTCTTAGCACCGTATACGTGACGGAGTTTCAACAAATTATTAAAAGATGCACAGCAGCTAGACTAGAACAAATCTAACGGAACCCCGGAACCAGAGTTAATTCTTGAACGAGTATCAAAAGAATCGCTCCTTACTTGAAAATAATATTAAGGAAACCACATCGCTAATCCCGAATATTTAAGTTAGCACACGTAAGAATTATCCACAGTGGTGTTGATAACTGAATCCTTTGAATAATAGGGCGATTTCAATAACGTTCTCATCGTGTAAATTAAAGGAGACATTATAGACAACTGTAAAATGCTTTTTCTGGAGTGGTCCTTCCATTTTTATCAATGTCTACACATTTTCAAAAAAGGAAAATCATGAAAAACTCAACTCGTTCTTTTTCTTGATGATTGAATATGTTGCGGGGAGAAAACTACTCGAATGAATGCCATTTTTTCTAGAATTTAGTAAACGTTTTGACAATGCGCTACGCAGTTATTAAATTTAAAGCTGGAAAACTTCGATTTTAAACCAAGAACTGTTTAATTAGCAAATTTTCTCACTAACTGTATACAAAATGGAGTTAAAGTCGACGGATGAAGCCTTTACTTGTGGAACTCCATAATGATTTAGGAGAGAATAACTATGTGAATTCCACTTTATTCAGAAAAAATAAAAAATGTCCTGATGATGACTAGATCATAGTTGAAACCGGTCTTTTTTGTTTTTTTCTGAATAAAGTGGAATGTTTACATAGTTATTCTACATTTCTCATTCAAAATGGAGTTATAAACGAGAACGTTTCAAACTCTGTGAATGTTGCGTCTGATGTTCCTCAGGGAAGTGTCTTATGCCCGTTACTACTTGCTATACATTAGATATCGTAGATGATGCGGGCATATATAGAAAGGTAAAAGCTTAAGACGAAGAGAAATCCTTGCAGAATCGTCTTTTAGGGGTTTGAGAACAGGCAGTAGGAAATTGATCAGAAAAAGTTTTTCATAAAAAATTCTATCGAAAGGCAAAAACGAAGTTATTTAATACGTATACAGTCGATAGAATAGATATCCCATTAGCTGATTCTTTTAGATATCCATTAGACACCATTTGTCGCGATCTCTCGTGGGATATGCATATTCATAAGATAGTACATCCTGTAAGAATAATATCGGTATGGAATATTACCCAAAATGCTCGAGTGACGTATTACCTATTTTTGTCGGGTCACATTTCGAGTATAAATCAATTATGGAACCCATATTAGAGATATACACACTTGAATTTAGCACAAGGCAGCTAGATCTGTGGTATAAATTTATGAAATAAAGCGTTACTTTATTATTGAATGGCTTATATGGAAAATCGTAAGAGACAGACAGACAGAAAGATACAAAGGCTCGTTTTTCCCTAGAACGATAGCTGACCAGAACAGAAGTAACAATAAAACATTAGCTGTCGTATGGCGAAATACATCGTCCTACTTAATTGCTTTCCTTGGCGCTATTGCGCTCCCTGCCAAACACCATTGCGGTGGCTTGCAGGGTATACTGTAGATGTAGAAATGCCGACTTTTCGTTAGATTGAAGTTTTAGAGAGATATTGGGCGCAGGATTTTTCTGAGGATTATAATTATATATGGTATTATTACTATTAATTATGCGTAGCAATATTTCTATTTGTGAAATTAGGGGCTCTGTCCCTGGCCTCTTACGGGGCTCAACTCCGTCGCTTCGCTCGCCTAGTATTTCAAGCTAATTTAATAAATATTTGAAACATAAAAGGCATATTCATTAAAACTGGCTCCCCTGTAGCACTGGTTTTTAAAACACGGAATCGCTACAACGTAGTTTGTTTTTAAGTAGCAAAATTTTAGATAACGCGGATTATGGTTCGCCTTAAAACCGTGTTGTCCGAATGGTATGTGTGGGATTCCAGATTTCTGAGCGAGGAATAGACATTTTAGAGGGCTTTCTTTATAAGCTCAGATCAGAGTTGTCCAACAGGATTTCGAGGTTCGCCGCACTTGTGTCGAACGGGACACTTTATTCGCCACATAATACCAAATATATGAAATATTAATAAGAAAAATGCTTAGCTTTTAAAAAGGGTTTAAGGTTCTATTATTTAGAATTAACTATTATTTTTATATATTATTTATATAGAAAAAGCATAAGTAGAATCATCAATGTACTGAAAAAATATACATATTATAATAGATATTATTATAAATGTAAACTTTCAGTGTGACATTGGCAACCTTTTTCTTTCGCCAATGTCTTGAATGTTGGCAGAAACTTTTCAGAAACACAATCAAGCCCAAAGAAATCATCAGCATAGACAATCTGTTCGTAGACATCCGTGATTAATCTTGATTAAACCTGGTTCTATAAATACTCCTGCTTTCCGCAATTTTCATTGTGTCTTTATAACTTTCTTTGCCTTTCAAATCGTCCATCAGCTGAAAACTTTTCCATCCTCTTTATCTTTTTCCTTCCAATTTTCCTTCTAACACGTCTTTAATCGCGCTCTCTCTCTTCAGAAAATGTCCGATCTACTTCGCCTTCTTCTCCTTCTTTCTTATATTTTGTTTAATCATTCGTTTTTTCCTATTGTTCTTAGTACTTCCTCGCTTGTAATTTATCTGTTCATTTTCTCTTCGGCATTCTTCTCCATGTCCATCTTTTGAAGTTTTCCAAGTATTTAATATAATTTTTCCTATGTGTCAGGGATTTTTTTCCATACAAAGCGCTACTCCACACATAGAATTTTATCATTTACTTATATCTTCCTTTTGCTTTCGCTATTCCAGTCCTTATTTCATCGGTGCGTTTTTTCGTCTCTCGTTATGATATATATATATATATCATAACGAGTGATGCTCTTCGTAAAGAGTAGGCTAATGCCGGCGCCGGGTTTCCCTCCTCCCTTGTGTGTTCGGTGTGAAAGGGGTAATGGCTATAATAATCAAAGAGCTGGATTAGTCAGAAATTCCGTAGAAACAAACAAACGCACGCCCTCACACGTACATGCACCCACAAACACTCGCGCACGCACTAACTCACTAACACGCATACACTCGAGCTCATGCACGCACCCACATGCTAACCAAAAATACGAGATCGTTTATGTTCTTATTTTAAGGTTTATATTCAGGCTACCTTAAGTCATCGATGCAGATCAAGCAACGGCGAAAATTAACCTCGTTCACCTTCGAATCTTTCGTTTAGTAATCGACCATATGCTTTTTAATCCACCAATCGAACAGTGAAATCAATTGCTTGGCGTTTAGATCGTTTTCCTTTTGCTTCATATTAACTTACAAAGTTTTTATTCCATTTTGTATCCTTGTATTGACCCGCCGATTCAGATATATAGCATGTTCCTAATTCTTTATGTCATTTTTATGGGTGTCCATGTTTCCGCTCCATATAGCGCGATACTCCATATTTAACGTTTTATCAATCTCTCGTTATTATAAGTCTCTTCGCTCCGAGAGCGGCTTTTGCTTTCTCTGTTCTAATACTTGTTTCATCGGTGCATTTTCGATCTCTTGTAATGCTTCCTAGGAATTTACAATCTGAAACTTTCACTTATGGTTTTCCCGATATTAACATGACCTTTGGATTTTTAGCGGTTTAAAAAAAATCCGCTTGTGTTCGGTTTGTCCGTCTGTCTGTCACACGCGCTAACACTAAAACGAAAGCAGCTAGAGACTTCTTTTTTCGCCAATCGATTCATTATTCTGTCTCGATGTGCATTTTTTCTTGCAGAGATTCTAGTGGTCAGAAAAATGGGGTAAAAGTTTTAATTTATATTTCCTTTTTTATAAAAGATGCCTTAAAAATTCTTCTTCTTAATTATAATTAATATTTTTAATAATATTATTTCAGACTATTCATACTAGTATACATAAATTTGAACGTCCTGTATTATTAATTTTTAACCGCCATTTACTGTCTGCTTCAGCAGCTTTTTCCTTACTTGTTTCATATTTATTCCATCCCATATTTATTGCCTGCTGTCTATTTACCATTTTCTGGAGTTCCTTTTCCTTTCTTACCAGAAACATATAATTTACAGTTCCCGTAACCCTTCCATCACTCTTGAAATCTCCTGTGCCTTCTAGCGCTTCTTGCATTTACCTCTCTCAATATACTGAACAGTGCTGGCGGTAGGCAACAACCCTGTCTTAACTCCTCTCCCGATGTTTACTCCTCTAAGCTCACATTTCCTGATCATATAAAACAGATTTCTTCTAAAGCCATGTGACTCGTCGGTTTCCTATACGAGCTTCCCAAACTTGATGGTCCCTTTGAACTTAAATCCATTTTTATATATCATTCTTTCTTTACTAGAATATTATGCCCTCGTATGGTCCTCAGCATCCCTATCAACTCTTAATCTTCTCGATCGTCCTCTTAACTTTTTCCTATCAACAGTTTGATACCGTGCCACCGCCTTTCGTAATTTATCCCGAAATAAAATACTTTCGTCCCTCGGGATTTCCTCCCCTCCATTCAGATGAAGAATCATGGAATTGAAATTTCTTCCTCTATCATGAACGGCCGCTGCCGTTCCAATGGCGTATTACTTCTTTCTCCGTGACCCATCTCGCACCATTCGCAATGCATGTCTTCTTCACCAATAAATTTCCACCTCTCTATATCCCAAAGATCTGTGTTTTACTGTCCTCTTGTCATCTTTAACTCATTAAATTCCCTTATCCCCTCTCTCGACCTTTTCTAATCCTATTCCTCATATCACTGTACAATGAATTGTAATTAGATTATCTTCTTACTCTCACCAGTTATGTTGTTATAATTGTTGTTCCTATTTATTAGCCTCTTTGTTATTTTGTTATCTTTGTTATTTCATCCATTTTAATAGGCCACATTAGGCTGTTTTTGGGTAATTACTAAATTAATAAATACACATTTGATGCTATAGTAGGGTTATCGTTCTGTGTTCTTTACAACGCGGCACCTTCAGATTCTTCTTTAAAGGGATTATTGCTACTTCTAGGAAATCCCAAGACAACTATAATAAAGAAAATATATATATTCGTTCTTTATATGACTGATGAAATGCATCAATTCGCCACATGTGGCGAGTGACGTATCGGTTGGACAAAGCTGGCTTAGATTATCGACAACAGTACTCCATTTGTAGATATATGGGCATCAGAGAGTGAGGTTTGAGAATATTGGGTCTGGAGAAGGGCGACTGAAGTGGTATGGAACATAGCTCTCCTATCAATATGTAAAGCTAGGTTCACATAACATGGATTGGAATTACCCGCACTTTTTCAGGACTCATCCTCCGCGATAGAGAAGGGCCGGGCGTATCCGTTTTATACAGGTAATAATAAATACAATATCTAGTGTATTAGAATTGTGACGCCATCGAATGTTTACGTCGGGTGAAATCACAAATTTAATCTAAAACTTTTAAAAATCATTAAAACGATGCTATTAAAATACAGATTAACAGTTCCCATTTACAACTATTTGAGTCGTTACCACTGTAGTTGAGAACTTTCAATGTTAATAAAATCATTTTTTGATTAAAAACAAACTTTTTCGCCAATTCGGCGCGGAATTCAATTTAGATTCCAAAAATTAAAAATCTCATTCTTTCAGCCATATGTGGTTAAGAGTTTTTTCTCAATTTTAAATAATTTAAAAATGCAATTTTATAAATCCCTGCACTAATTTCAATTTTTTTCTTACGGAGAATAGAATTGAAACGTTGGGGTAAAAAACAACCTTAAATGGAAATTTTTGAATTTTTCCCGTCCGTTGTATCCAATAATCTATCATCATACCGAATTTCAGGTCTGTACTTCTAATAATTAAACGGCCTTGAGTCAGTGACTGAGATTAGAAGTTAACTGAAACGATAATTCTCGATATTTCTTTATGGCTAGATGTAAACACCGTAAAAAAGACTTCTCCGCGACATTTGTGTCAACCCCGCCCTCTCTCGTATGAGAACTCATTTGGTGATTGTGGTTTACGAAGAGTTTCGAATGCCTTCGTGAAGTATCTTCAGCGTTAGCTAGTCATATAGGTTTTATCACTCTTTCGAGGGACTTTTATGGTGCAATCGCTTATTAATTACTTTCTAGATTCCTTACGCATACATTTTGATAAAATGAAGAATGATAGGAATGAAACAACAGATCATTTGCAAAAATTTATCTAGCTAGACATATGTCCTTTGCGAATTGATCTTTTTATTTATAAATCAAGGAAATATTTTTCGGAATGCTAAATAGCCATAATTAAGAAAATAAGTTTTATTTTTAATAACTCAATCTTTTCTTGTAATAAATTTACATTACGGTAAGTACCACCATTCTTTATGAACAAAGGTCTACCATTCGTTCTGCGCTTTCGTCTACGTATTAGGGTTGAAACCCCTAAATAGTTATCGATGTCGGGTCTATTTCAATAGTAAATTTTAATATTTCTGCTTAGAGTACCCCACTGAACCGAATGGTTAATTTTTATCTTACAGAAGGACTTTTTTTACATCATTTTGTAAATCTTATATATTTTTCCTTGCATTATTGTTATTCAAAATCATTGAATCACGTACAAAATAGTCACTTTTGGTTCACTGGAAGCCGAAATATGACGTTAAAAATATAAAGTCTTAAAAAATTTTGTCAAACAATGGTGTAGCTAGGATTACGGGGACCCCTTCACTACGCTATTTCAAACCCCCAACATTCCATCTCTTAGCAGGCCGTCAGGCTTTGCCTCGACTGCCTAGGCGACAGCTGCACCACTGACGTCGGTGACTGACTGGAAATACGAGATGAAATTTGTGGCCAGCGTCTTTCTTCAGCGACAGGAGTAGTAAAACTTTACAAAGAAAATGGAGCTGATGGCGGTTTGTAAAAGATGACGCACTGACGGAAGGCGAAACCTGTTGACTGAGGAAAAGGGATCGAAGGAGGTGTGAGGGGTTGGGGAGGGCTGGATTTAGCGTAAGTTACGTTCAGGAGGTGAATGTGGGCAATTTTCCATAGGCGAAGTTGTAAGGAGGAAGCATCATAGTGTAAGGCGCGAATGCCCCTTAAGCTCTTCATACAAGACGAAGTCCGATACGCATTGAGTATTCTAATAGGGCTCCTATGGAGCAAGAATTGAAATTGAATTTGGTGGTTGTACGCAGGCCCGGTATCGAGTTCGATGGATTGGCTCGAATTCCAGTTTTGAAAATCTGCCTTGAAATCGAACCAGGTTCCGATGGCAGTGTGCAGCAAGGGAGGAATCCAACCAGGGAAAGCCTCATTTTCTTTCAAAAAGGAGGATACCCAAGCCTACATTGGTTTTAGGTAGTCAATGTGTGGGAAAAGGCTGAAAGGAGATGAGAGTAGGGGTGAAAAAGTTGAGAAATGACTGGAGTGAGTCGTTTACTTATTTGAGAGATTACATATTTCTCCTATCCTACCCCCTCCCTATTCTCCTACGCAACCACAAGCGCCCCTTCCTTGTCTTTCAGAATGACTATCCTTCATCCTCCTCCCTCTTACACCGATTGTTCATATATCTTTTGTCTCTTTTAAATCAGTTATGCGTCAAAACCAGGTTGCTCCTACATTCAAATGTTCTCTTTCTTTTTTAATTATTAGTCATACCTTATTTATCTAATCCCGAACGTTTTAGAGAGTTCATTGATTGATGTGTCACTCATTTGTCTCTCGAAGGTGGCAAGTGTTTACTTTTTATATAGGCAAAAACCAAAGTTCTGCGATAAGATTTCTCTGACACTCGCAAATAGTTTTTGGAATCTTCCAGACTTTTTTCTTTTAATTCTTTCAATAGCATCTTAAGTGAGAATTCATCGAAGTCAACTTTTGGGCCAAAATTATTTAGGTTTGCGGACGTTTCCTATTGAAACTCTGAAATCCAACTCACATTATTGTAATTTCCGCAGCTTTCTTTCGCTTAGTCACTTGGCCCGTCTCTACACAAGTCTCAAGACAACTATCAGCTCGCATCGATGAAGCAAACTTGAGTCGTCTAGTCAGATAACATAGAAATACACTTTGCTGATTCACATAGAGTCCGTCTGAACACGAAATTGGACAAGTATGGTCCATACAATCGGTCTTATTCGTGTGTTCGGGACTTTACTTTAAAACACATGTTGAAGGGGACATTATGTCGTTTGGCTCTGCCAATGGAAAAGGTTGTTTGCTGCAATGGCCGTTCATCCTTATATTGATGGTTTGCTTTTGAGGCCAGTATAAAAGGAGGGATGAGGAGTACAGGTGAGGAGATAGATAATACCATAAATGGTGAAATTGCTTCTCGAGATTATGGAATAGATCAGGGGTTCCCAACCTTTATGTTGGCAAGGGCGCCTTCGACTTAAAAAGCGAAAGCGGCGGGCGCCGCCAATATTTTATCCCCCCCCCCGCTCAACACTTACAGCTCAGCTCGTAGCTATATGTTTATTTACAATTAGGTTTGGTAGGATTCGATTTAAATCGATAAATGTAGATAAAAATTGAATTCGTGAAAATTTCAAAATCGACGAAAATGAATTGTCGATTTTTCAATACTAAATTTTCTAGGAAATTATTATTACGTTTGCTTTGTCACACTTAAATTTGATATATTTTAACGCCAAACGCCCAAAACAAAAGAGAAAATCGACATTTTTCATACAAAACAGCCACACCTCATTCGGCATTCCAAACCCTTTCTAAGATCCCTTACGTCTTAAGGATCCATACTGAGCTGGTACGGGTACGGCTTATTGGACTCTGTCTTTAATTTCGACTACACCTGATAATCCCTACGCCCCTAAGTCATGAAGTCTTTTTAGATTAGTACTTTCTAGATTCTGTGGACGCACATCATTATACGTCAAAAAAGCTTAATGTTTTAGGGAGGATACCTGAGCAAACCTCGGCGGGCGCCACAGCGTACCTTTGCGGGTGCCACAGCGTACCTTTGCGGGCGCCATGGTGTCCGCGGGCATAGGGTTGGGAACCCCTGGAATAGATGATATTGGAGTTAGGGCTGGAGAAGGAAATAGAGGGTGTTTTTTTTGTTGCCAGGATAAACATTATAGCACTCTTAACTTTATGAAAGAAAAAATAATCTCCATGAGAAATTAAATATCTGAAAAAAGTTATGTATGTACTTCCGTTATGCATTGATTATCTACAAACAGAAATCACAGATGAAATCGTCTTTTTTTGTACCCGAACAGTCTGCATTGCACCAGTCCTCACAGGCAACACATTGTATCTACTGTTCTCTTTGCACATCATCAGAGAATTTTCCTCTGCAGTAAGCACAACTACCATCTTGATTTTGGCTGTCATCCTCTGATGTAGTGTCTTTATGCTTATTGTTTTTCAGAATCCTTATCTTTGTTGTGTTCTGTTTTTCATTCTGGAACAAATTTCGTTTGGCCAATTTATCCAAAGATACTTGTAACTGTTTTTTATATGGAGACCCTGTTATCAAAGCAGCTAATCCTTTTGGTCTGCCTCGATTGGATGCTGTTTTCTTTAAAATCAGCACGCAGAATATATCTTGAAGGGGGACAAAATTGCCTGATGTGCCAGCAACTGTAAACAATTGTGTGGAATGTGATGTAGAGAACATAGCATGTTACGTTGATGGAGGAGACTGGCAGACAGAATCAGGTGAACTGGAAGAGGGTGCGCATTCTTCAGTAGCCGCTGTAGCATCTAGTAGTGACTGTAACGGTTTTGCATCCAGATTGTTTTCTTGAGCTTCATCTTCAGCTGCATCAAACTCAAAATCTTGGAAAATATTTCTGCTGACGGGATACAACCCGGTAATCCTGAAGCCATTGATTGCAATATGATCTGTCTGCACTTACACATAAGTGTTACCAAGCAGTTCAGAGATTTCATAATGTGTTACTGCACGCTTATTTTGCATTTGCCAACATCTTATTTCTTCACTGTAACAGTGCTTGAACGATCCCATAAATGGTTTGTCTAATGGTTGAAGCTGGTGAGTTGTGTGAGACAGTAAACAGATTATTGTGATGTGACATTCTCTGACTCGGACAATGATATCAAGTTTTCTGGTATGGCTGAAGTGCCCATCCAAAATCAGTAACACAAAATCTGATGCAGATTGCTTTATAGCAAAAACAGTGTTCAAACCAATCCATTAAGTCTTTAGAATCAGACTACTGGCATTTGAAGATATTGTTGGGGGAACTCCTTTAGTAAGAAGGTGGTTGAAAATTTTCCTAGGAAAAATTATAAGTGGTGGAACAAATAATTCCACTTGCACTTATTGATAAAACAACTGTTATTAAAGAGCCCCTTTCATCTGCAGTTAATGCTCCAATCTGACATTTGCCTTTGATAGCAATGATTTTTGGATGTTTGCTCTGAACTACAGTTAAATCCAGTTTCATCAACGTTAAAAATACGTGATGATGAATAATCATGAGCTTCAAGAGCTTTCTCATACAAATCAAAGAATTCTCCACACTATCCTTGTCGAAACCTTTTGCTCTGGCAGTTGATGTATATGTATTGTATACTTTTTTATTGCATTTACTTTATCCTATGTTTTTCTGTATAATACTATCCTTATTTTTTGTCCAGTGGCCATCAAAATGGTCAGATACATGCTACACTTGATCCAATTTGATGGAGGAACCAAACCCCATTTTCACGATTATTTTATTCAGTTGCTTACTGTCCAGGGTGTGCAGTTTGTGGGTGTCTCCCAGAACGAAATCCTCCCAAATGGTGAGGTAAACACATATATCCATAATGTGTATATACATTCATACATGCACATATATATATATATATATGTATATATATATATATATATATATATATATATATATATATATATATATATATATATATAACAGCTTACGGAAAAGGAAAGGTAAAATGAATATATGGATGTCAACAAGGTGTTGGGATGAGGAAACCCAGTGAACACTCACCAATCAGACGACTTCAGGTTGGCGAGGCACCGGGGATGTCGAAGCAACACACGTAAAAGAACACTAAAACACAGAAACATCACAAACGTAGAAGCTTTCGGAACTACTCCTTCAGCTACAGAGAGAGAACTGATGGCGGTGACACTGGGTGGAGGCATGGGGGTGGAAGGGTAGTGCGGAAAGGTCGAGGATTGGAGGATACGGAGGGGGTTGGGGATGGTAGGGTGTTGGGAGAAGACAGAAAGGGAGTGAAAAGCTATCGAAGGTTGAGGCCAGGAGGAGTGAAGGAGTTTAGGAGATGGATATGCGAAAGCTCCCACTGACGGAGTTGGGGAGCCGAGGCATTGTCGGGGAGAGCGCGAATGACTCTCACTGTGAAGCAGTTGTTAAACTTTAAATTATGTTTGTTCGCATGAACGGCCACCGGCAGCGGTCGTTTGAGAATGACGCTGTTGCGGTGGCCGTTCATGCGGATGTTGAGGGGATTGCTGGTGAGGCCAACATAAAAGGCGGGACATTGGGTGCATCTCAGGAGGTAAATGATATTGCGAGTGGTGCAGTTGGTGGTGGAAGTTATGGGGTAGGTGATGTTAGTTGTGGGACTGGAGAAGGAGTTGCAGGGGGGGTTTATTGGGCATGTTAGACATCGGGGTCTGCCCAGGGGTAAGATCCGGCAGGGTGTAAAGGCGTGGGTGCTGGGGGTTCTTTCTTCCATAGAATATTTGCCAGATTAGGGGGAGGGCGGAAGGAGAGCATCGGTGGTCTGGGAAATGGAATCTGGTGAGGGGAGGACGAGAGGATAAGGTGGGCGGCTTTCAGGATGTTTTTCAGAATGTCGTGGATGCCGGGGAAATACAGGGTGGTTAGGGTGAGTTGGAAGGTGGAATCGGTGGTGGTGTGGGTATTGGGGTGGGGGTTAGGGGTGGCGGGTGCGACTGCCCGCCGGATTTGGTCTAGGATCAGATCTGGCGGGTATCCATGCTGTAAGAAGGCATGTTCGAGGGTGGAGCAGTACTCGGACAGGGAATCTCTGTCCGAGCAGATTCTCCGCCCTTGTTGGGCTAGGGCGTAGGGAATAGAGGTTTTGGTGTGGAGGGGATGGCAGCTGTCGAACTGGAGATATTGAAGGTGGTTGGAAGGCTTGAGGTGCACACTGGTGTGGATTTTGTTTTCCCGGATGGAGAGATCGACATCCAGAAAGGTGATGTTGGAGGCAGAGGAGTGGTGGGTGAAGGAAAGCGTGGGGTGGGATGAGAGGCGTTGTAAAAAGGATTGTAGGGAGTCGGGTCCATGTGTCCAGAGAAGAAAAATATCATCAATATACCTCAGCCATAGGAGTGGTCTGGGGGAAACGTGAAGAAAGTGTTTCTCCCATTCACCTGAGAAGACATTGGCATAGGAGGGCGCCATGCAAGTGCCCATCACGGTACCTTTTATTTGTAGGTAGTGGCGCCCTCCGAAAGAGAAGTTGTTTTTTGGAGCACCATTTCAGCCAGCTTCGTTAGGAAATGGGAGGATGGTCTTGTGTGTTCCTCATCCCAACACCTTGTTGACATCCATATATATATATATATATATATATATATATATATATATATATATATATATATATATATATATATAACCTTAAGGAAAAGGAAAGGTAGTGATGAGGGTGGCAACAAGGTGTTAAAGGAAGCCCAGTGGACACTTACCAATTTGAGGACCTGCTGGGGGCATCAAAGAGACACACGTATACTAACATAAAATAACACACATAAAAAAATGTAAGCTTTTCGGACCTAAGCCCTTCATCAGTGAAGAAGAGTATATATATATATATATATATATATATATATATATATATATATATATATATATATATATATATATATAAAAATACAAGCTTGCGTGTTTTTTTGTGTTTGTGTTTTCAACGTGTCTCTTCGACACCTCCAGCAGCCTGCCATCTTGGTCCCCGACTTGGTAAGTGTCCGCTGGGCTTCCTTCAACACCTTGTTGCCACCCCATCACTACCTTTTCATTTCCTTAAGTTAATATATATATATATATATATATATATATATATATATATATATATATATATATATATGTCCTTAAGCTTTCAAGTAACGTTTGCCTTCTATATTAGCTTCCGCATTGTCTACTTTTTCAGAACATCTTGTGTTGTACACTTTTCTCAAAGTTTTAATATGCTTAATGAATTTTCCATCTCTGTAGAGTGGTTGGTAGCAATACGAGTATGATTTGTAAGAAATTAGGGATATAGTTATTCCTGGCTAGATTTAATGAAGGGTCAACAAAATGTATAAATGAAATCAATACTTGCTTTAAATCCCACCTTAGATGACTAAAAGAAATATAAGTTGCTTGTGTGCCAAGTGTAATTTAATTTGTTTGTTTCAACATATGAGAATGATTTTAGGTACCCGCTAACTCTTACTAAATTTCGAAATTTGTAACTTCTGTTTGTATTATTAAAAGATGAGTTGTTTTCAGCAATAGAGGAGAGTAATCTCTTTAATCCTCAAGGTTGAAATTTGTTTCATATTTAGATTTTTCCCCACTCACAA
Source organism: Tanypteryx hageni (assembly GCA_028673005.1). NCBI lineage: Eukaryota > Metazoa > Arthropoda > Insecta > Odonata > Petaluridae > Tanypteryx > Tanypteryx hageni. The sequence continues at coordinate 5,710,531 of CM054120.1, forward strand.
CTTTTTTATTACATTTCCATATACTTATTTGCCATAGTGCTCTTATCATTTCTAACAATCTAGAGCAAAATGAGGTAACTTTGAAGATGACAGTATTTCTAATGTGGAATAGCTCTAGTCATCAAAAATGGAACATTATTTGTAATCTAAATAATAGGCAGATTCTGAACATTTTGAGATCCTGAAAGTAAGGGATTACAGCACATTAGTGGTCTAAGGCTTAGGGTCAAATCATGAGGTTTCTAACAGATTAACTTTTCTTAGTTTACTCCACAATTTCCAGGTCTAATTTATTATTACTATGTCTTAATACATTTAAAAATAAATACATTGCTTGTGGATGAAAAATGTTATCTTCTTTGTTTAACATCTCTCCCTCACTCTCCCTTTAGCTTTCTTTGCTTGCCTTTCTTCGCTCACTACTTCTGTCTCCCAGTCTCTCTTTCCAAAACAATCTACTTCAATCTCTTTCTAATCCTCTCTAAAATTTTCTTGCTATTCCTACTTCCATCCTCATATTTAATGATCAAGTAAAAAGAAGCATTTTCTATTAATATTTAATTAGTTAATTATTAGTTATGATGAAGGTAAAAACATTAATAAATATAAAATTTACTGATAAGATTCTTCTTCTTAAACTGTATTGAAATGAAAATCCAAAGAATACATAGGAAAACAAAATAAATGGTTATCCATGTGAAAATAGTTTAATAACTTTGGATGGGCTAAGCAAGACTAAACAGCCTTATTTGGTCTCCATGAGGGGCAAGGAGCAGAGCTTGCTTATCAGTTTAGTACCATCATAGTAGTGTAGTATATTTATAATAATTTAGTTTGACTATTAATGCAAATAAGATAGTGGAAATAAAAACCTACAGAGTAATAAGAATGAGTAGACTAAGGGTTCACCTGGCCATTGACCCTCCTATGCATATGATTGAACTGAGAGGCCCTGATTTTTTAAAATTTGTGTATTACAAAAGTTTTGAGGACTTTTCCATCATATTCTTATGGAAGAACCCTCAAAATTTTACCGAAGCACCTCCTACTCGATTCTAATGACTTTCTACTGAAAAATTATATAATATCAATGCCCCAAGACTCCATGAGATTGACCTCCAAGGCTTTTTGATTAATATACCAGGTGCATGCACCTTGCTACCCTTTATTACAAAACAGTATGTCCTACCCATATTCTCTGTTTAAAAAGCAGTCATCTGAAATTTATCACTGAATCGAAGATATTTGGCTATTTGAACTAATTTATTTGGTTGTGAGGCCATGTTTTATATTCTTTACCTCCAGCATTTTCATCCCTATTTAGCTTAAAGTTCTTTGTTTTGCATGCATGTGAAGGACAGAACAAATATTTCATCCATTTTATTGAGCATCTAATATTGGGTGTGTATGGCTTCCATGTGTTCATTTATTTCTATGTAAACTCTGTGGTTAACCATGTCTTTGATCTTCTGGTAACTGAATTCAATTAAAAAAATGTAATTACATTACATTAGTTTCAAGTCTACAGGATTGTGTATGAAAAACTAAGCATCCCCATACAAATTTTGATGAAATTTTGGGTACTGTACAGATATCTACAATAATCAGCAATACAAATAACTTCCTTTTTATGGATTAAACACTTAAGTAACAGAACTTGAAAAATGATGTCCTTTTCTTAGGTTTCTCCAATTTAGGTTATAAAAACTGGATGCTGCAAAGCAGCTGTCTTTATCGGCAATTTACCGATAGTAGATATTAAGTAAGACAAGTACTTAATTTTTCAATGCTTGATACTTAAATGCATATTTCAGAGTCTATTTTCAGCCATAAAACAAGCTATAATTCTCTATTGAGTTATCCAGTTTGGTCTCCAGGGCTATATCGCTGTGTAAGCTAGGTTAAAAAATCTGTAATCTTGCTGATTAGCAGGCATAATGAAAATTGCATTTTTCAATGACCATTCGAAGAAGATGACCGTAAATAATTAAAATAAAACAAAAAGATATCGTTCGGATAAAACAGAAAATCCACAATAGCATCCGCAACAGATCGAGTCGAAGATGAGCGTCTATTTTGTGGGCAGATGCTATAAACGTAGCTGCCATGAACAGCAAAATCCTGTACAGTAAAACCTCACATAGCGCGGTAATTGCGTCCCTTGTGAAATCGCGTTATATGAAGTATTAAGTTAATAGGAAAGAGGGTTCTTGAATCTCATATTTTCTACATATTTTAGAATGATTTTTTGACCGGTATATAAATATGTAAAATAATACCGTATTTACTCGCATAATCCACGCCATCACGTAATTCACACAACCTTTTTTCTCGATGCGTAATAAAGAAGAAATAATATAATAGGTTTGATCCCGAAATTCTGAGAAATCACCGGACGCATTCGAACACAACAATATCGAATCCAGGTGCTGTTCACTCCTACTCCAAAAAGTATGTTTTATCTAGCATTCTTTTCCAAAAGAGGCCGGTTTTGTCTGCATTAATAATTTGTTGCGGCTTGTAACCTTTCGTTCCGATTAATCTAGTAAATTCTGGTGTGTGATTTTCGGCCGCCGTCTTTTCACTTTTAACTGAATAAACCTGAAATTATACGAAATCGATACTTGAAATTCAAAAGACATCAATTTTGTACAAATTTACAAATATTAAAAAAAATATATTTCTATCATTAATAAAAACAGGTTCAACCTTGTGGAATTTACTCATGAAGATGAAATGAAAAAACTTTGTCACTTCCACACAGTTTAATGAAAACGACTGGTTTCATAAAACTGTGTGGAATTGACAAAGTTTTTTTATTTAATCTCGATATATTTTCTATTTTAGAGAGCGCTTTAAAGTAACAGAAGTCTTTTTATGCAATCTTTTATGCTTTAATTTAATTTTTAAACTTTGACGTAAGACAAGCTAATATTACGGAATACATGGAATACGTATTATACACAAGAATTGAGACCTATCGAAAGGTGAGTTTTTTCCTTGTTTTCTCTGCCCAGAAGCCCTTAGTATCAAATTTCATAAAAATCTAATACTTACTTTCGGAGACATGCAGACGGAGTGGACAGACCGACGGATACAACTTGACCATAAGGCGTTCATTTTCTACTATTTTTAAAGAACGCCTAATAATAATAATAATAAACAATTAGCATTTTCCTACAAATGCAGAAAACAGGGTGGAATGTAGGTAAATATAATTTTTATACATGAACACATGAGTCAGTCTAGTTCCCCATTCTTGAATTGGAATATTCACTGCGAGGAAGTAGCAAACCTTAAAACATTGAACGCCCTCACCGAGGCAACCCCTACTTATTCTGAAGGCAAAGAGACAATTTCAATAACAAGATGTATGTAAATGTAGTTTTTGTGCGAGAACACATAAGGCCTAACGTGAATTTCAACTTAGAGAAGGAGAAAAGTTCTGAAATTGACCGGGAATCGAACCCGGATATCCCGAATTCCCTGTAAGTGCTTTAACTCACTAAGCTACCTCATTACTCTAATCGTTCATTCTCGAATAGGGATAGTTACGGTAAGAGCTAACTGAGAACTAAGGAATGACTAGCAATAAGACTCAAATTTGCCCCTGCATCTTATGCAGCCGTCGATACACATGCCAAAATTTTCCTGAAAATAAGACATTTTTTTATTTTTTCATATATTTGAAGCTGGAGAACTTTTGGCGCAATAACGATTACATTTCCGTTGAGAGAAAAATGGAAAAACTTGACTGAAGAAAGCGGTACTCTAGCTTTTACCGTTTCTGAGATACAAAAGGTTAAATAGCGATATCGTACATACTAGTGAAGTTAATAAGGAAGATACTTTTAAAAAATACGCTACACTCAATCCCATGTTATTCACATGGAGGAAATTAAATCGGGGAAAATAATTTTTGATTTGTTTTATCGGGATGGTTAGAATTAACTACCCCCTTAGAACACAATGCAGGTCACTCCGAATAAACAGTGAAAGTTTGGTCGAAATCGAATCATTATTTCCGTAGAAATTCATAAATTACCATTGCGGGTCTGACATCTGAACAGAAAATCTTTTCTTGCACAGTATGATTGAAACAGGATGTCATAGACAAACTGTATAGATAAATGGGGAATGAAGCTAAACATTGAAATATGTGAGCAGTTAAAAATAAGAATGAACAAGCGAGATGAAAATGACTAAGGAATAATGCTAGGCAATAGGAATCTGAAGAGAATAGAGAGTTTTAAACAACTAGGAAGCATGATAAATGATGAAGACAAAATTGACACAGAGATAACAAGAGTAGCAGAGTGCAAGAAGCTCAATAGATGTATCGGGGGACTGGATGGAATATATATGTGCCGAATAAATGTAACAGGGCCATTTATAGAGTATATTTTATAGCACTCTTGGCATACGGAGCTGAAACATGACCATTAAGAGCGACTACAGGCTGTATAGATGGAGATATTTAGATTCATAAAGGAAAAGATGAGACTGGACAGAATAAGATATGAAGAAATCGCAAGAGAAATGGATGTACATCTAGTTACAGCAAGAATCGGAAGGCTACGATTAAGTTGGTATGGATACATCATGAGAATGAATAACAAGAGAATGCCAAGGAAAATGATGCACAAGTAGGGGGTTTCAAAAAATTTAGAGGAAGACCAAGGAAGGAATAGATAGATGGAGTGAAGAGATATATAGAAGAAAAGTAATTGATTTTGGAGGAATTAAAGAAAGAGAAAATGTTGAAAGAGAGGAAATACAGGAGAGCCGTCGTCATGCGTCATTACTCCAGATACAGAGATAGATATTTTGATTACTATTAAATATCTATTAATGCATTGAATTACTTTCCCGCATCGAGTAAGACATAATCACTAACGCCGCCAACGGATACAATACTCATATCGATCAGTAACTTCGTTATTACAAGAGGAAGTTTTCTAAATGTTCTCTCAAATGATAAAAAACCGCGTAGAAAAGAATGTGCCTACTTTTCCCTCCGTTTCTCCTTATTCCTCGTCTCCCCCAAACCCTTCCCCCTTTCTTTGATCATTTTCTCCCACTCCTATTCCTTCTCCATATTCATTGCCTCACTTTTCCATTTCCATTCCTCAACCGTACTCTTTTCCTCCGCATGCCTTTCCTATAATTTCCATCCTCTCGTCGTCTTCTGCTCTTGCTCGCCGTATTCCTCCTTCGATAGTCTTAATCTAATCAGCCTTACTTCTACCTTCTCTCTTTCCTATCCCTTCTCTTTTCCTACCAAACGTTCTCTCTCTCTCTTTCTCTCTTTATCTCTCTCTCTCTCGCGTAGCTGCCGTTCCTTCCGCCATACGTATTTTTAGTGAGCTCATCCTCTTCACAAACTTATCCACCCGGCCGCTTCTATTCTGAGAGTTCTCTTCTCCTAAAATGGCCTCCGAGATTTTCCATAGAGCTTCAGGCTCTTGAGTTCTGCTTAATTTGAGAAAACCATTATTTATTTAGAACCTCATCTTTAAAATACCATTATTTTCAATTCGATTTAATCTTCCTTAGAGTGCCGTGGATAAGATGGATCATAATCGATCTTTTTTCCCGTGTATGTCTCAAGCATTTGGTAGCTTATCGTGCCACACGCGGCCGCCGAAATACCGTTGGATCACGAATACGAATAACTGTTCAAAAATGGAGATATTAAATAACGAAAATTTGAGATCCGCTTAACCCAGTCGATAATTTGGTTAATTCCCTTTGCAGAAATTGTTTTTTAAAATGATCGGTGAATTAGCGCTGATATTGTTACTTGTTGACTCAAGTGCATAATTTATTTATTTGAACTTTTTGGTTACGGGAGTTAAATTGCATCTTCTGTACTTGAAATCCAACCAGGCGCCGCAATACGGCATTAATATGAACTCGGTTGCGATCGAAGAAACCTGAATAGACTCCAAGTTCAGAAACCAACAAGAGATTTCGGAAATTCAGGGGTACGACTACTTCATAAATGCCAAGAAATTGGTTGCGCATGCAAGAATTTATCTATTTTAAAATAATCCCATTTTTCTGAGTAGATAGATTTTGTGTATGGTGTAGTTACATATGCTTTGTTTTAACTAAGTCTTTTGCTGATTAATGTATAAAATATTTCAACGTGTTTTATGCATACCATCGCATACCTGAGTTTTTTGGGTAGTCCGTTCAATGTCCTTTCCTCCTGCCACAATGTCACTTGATTCTTAATCGGTTTACTCAACCATTTTGATGCATAAACAGTTGCCTTGATCATCAATAGATCCGAAGGTTTCTCAAACCTCGATTATTCAATCTCGCATTACCAACCATCATAGGATTTAGAGCTCTTTTATTAGTTGAGAATTAACTTTGTGAAATATTATTCAAGCTCAAAAGATTAAGAGAATTTCCAAAGAAATTATAGTTTATATTGTCAATGTAGCTTATTATCTTATAATGATGAGGACGATTTAACACGCTTGTATATATGAAATGTGTGAGAACGATATGCTAAGATACATCAAGTAACAATGAAATGTGAACGCAAATTCATAGTAATTAAACCATGACGTCAAATCACTTAAATTATGAGAAAGATAATTTCGCATCCATTCAATCAAAAAGTAAATATGGCAAAAATTGTATTTAGATTTTATAGAAAAAATATTGAATATATTTTTAAAAATAAAGATCAATATAAACTTTCACGGCGATAATAGCTCAAGAGGCTGATTCGCCAGAAAACACACCCATATAAGCTTTCTACATTAAACACACATACTGCGATCTTAATATTTTCTTCTTTTTCGGAGTTGATCATACATTAGCATGGTATTTAATATAATTGTGAAATTTATTCCATCCATGGCAATACACATATGCCATAGCTATTATTCCATGATAATTTGATAAATTGCTTACTTTCTCATTCTTCTACACCCGCATAATATGCAAACAAAAATATAGCTGTATCTATCCTATTTAAATCTTCGAGCAAGATGCGAGAGAGCCATTAAAGAGGATAAAAAGAAAGAGGCGAAAGGAAATATAGGCTAAAGAGAAACAGCACCGTTTTTCAGAAAAGTTTAGTATTAGCGTTGAATGTTAGAGAAGGGTCGCAGAGCCTCGCTTCGAAAGAGGGCCATTGGAAGAAAGTGACGGCAAGGGAAAAGAGGCAGCGGAAGGAGTGAACATGGAGGAATATGATTAAAATAAATTGTCAAAGAAAATAATAGGAGTGGGAAGAGAGATTGAAAGTAGGGGAGGAGTAACGTTGGAAGAAAGTGTCAGAGAGAAGCGGGGGAAAGAGTGACAGTAGGGGAGGATTGGCATTGGAAGAAAGTGTCACAGAAGAAGATAGGAGCGGCGGGGAGAGTGATACTTAGTAGGTGTCGAGCCGCATTAGAAAAAGAGCGCTACCTCACAGTGGCGTATCCAGGAATTTTTCAAGGTGGGGGTTATCAGCCTCATCGCTAACATCTCCACTGACCATTTTTTTAGAAATTCAACAAAATACGTCGCATAAGTAGATAATGACACGATATATTGATCATAATTACGTATAATTAACCAATAGATATGATATAACATTAAAATCCATCTGCTTTCGCGTTCTTAGTCGATTTACGTAAATTATAGAATGAGATTCTTATTTTGGTAATGATAAAATGAAAATCCAATCGTTCGTGCAATCCTACGTCAATGTCTTGATTTTGTATTTTTAAATATTTTAAACTTATTTTTAAAAAGTTCCTACGTGTCAGTCATTCCTGTGTTACACTAGTTGAGAAAATCGTTTTGGGATTAGAACTCTGCCTAATGGGCCTACCAAAATTGTACCATTCCGAACACAAGGTATGAGAAATTTAATCCTGAAAAAATGACTACTCCCTCTGGAATTTCTTGAGATATCTTGTACACGTAGGAACAAAGTGAAAACACACAAGAAATTGTTTATGAAGGAGTAAAAAAAATTGAAAGGGAAAGGTAAGAGTAAACTACAATTTTTTAAGATCATCCTATTGACCTGCTGTGTTACACGAATAAGCGCTGTCTCCCTACTCCTGTGTTAAGTCAATTGTCCTAACATTGTATTAAACATAACGCGCTAATTTTTCATAAAGTAGAACAAAAAATAACGATTCTATGTTTAGCGATTTAATTTAAGAAAAATTCTTAGATAAATGATGCGCGGCGCGACATGTTGATATTGAAATAAAATATAGTCACTAACTTGTAAAGTATGATTGCATAACCCAGCAAACATTGTCATCTGTTGCTTTAACTTGGAATAAAACTTTTCGGAAATTTCATTCTAAAAATAGCATTCTCACTACATTTCACATAGCGGTACATTCGCGGAAATATGTTATATATATATATATATATATATATATATATATATATATATGTAAAAGTACACACCTTAAAGGCAACGAGAAGATCCTTCTTCGACCACTAGCAATGAATGACTGACGAAAAGTGAGTGGAAATTATATGGAGTGAGAGTACATGCAGCCTCAGAACATGTGAGAACTACAGCTTTCTTCCAAGTTCTCTGTATTTGATGTTTAGTTTTTGCGCTTCTATTTTTATAATAATCCAAGAGGTTGATTAGACAAAAATACATATATGTGCGCTTTGATTTACTAGCCGGGCAGCAGATGCTTAATGAACTCAAATCTTTCTCTTAGGTTGAGTCATGTTCTGTGTTTATGGAGTGTTTTTAATAAATTCTTCGTTTATCTCGGCTCATCCTCACAGCACCAAGTTTCTTTCGTGAGAAGTGTCAAGGGGTTTTTCCTCACTAAGTGCCTTTCCCTTCAACCCGCATTGCATTTCTTTCTCTCCTAAGTCTTTATGGAAATTAAGATGAAGAGCTAGGTATTAATAAAGAGAGAAACAACAAGCAGAGCTAAAACGTTTACGTTCGGCAAATAATAACATGGGTCACATTTAACGCCCGAAAAAAGCCCGAATAGACTCGACCACTTAGCCCGAGAGAGGCACTCCTCCGGCCACCCTACCTCTCCCTCCGCCGGAGTGCCATGCACATGGGTCCCTTTCTCACGAGTCTGCTTCAGTTTTGGAAGTCCTGATCGCATAACACTTCTTTTAAAGAAAGTTAACTTGTAGGACGCCAAGTAAAACACTAATGAATTTTACGTTCGAAATTATCTTGGGGGGTCAATACCTTTTCCGTAGGATATTCTAAGTATACGTTGCTCATGGGAGGAGGGGGTTGTAACCCCAAACCTCCCCCCCTGGATACGCTACTGCTACCTCATTACCTGGAGTCACATTTTTTCGATTAACTTTTTTTCTCAATATACTCGGTACTATTATTAGTAAACCCTTCCTCACGTTTCTCCACAAAATAATGACATATTTGATGGAAAGGCTATAGATAACATTCACAGCGTGAGCTGTGCGAATTTCTACTCGAATAATACAAGTAGTACAACATTTATTTTACTTTTCATGAACCAAAATGAGACTCGGCCATACATTCACATTGTTGCAATGAACATAAATATTATTCTTTTCAACAAAATATTCTTGTGCTATTTACAAAAATACCGACCAAACCCATCCATTATAAATTACCTAAACGTAAGAAGGCCTACAGTTCCGATGAAATATTAAGGTGAACAATCGTAATTTAAAATTGGATTAATTTTGGTTGGGTTGATGTTTTTGACAATTAAACACAGAAAGTCGCTTAAAAGAGGTATATTTTTATTGAGAGAGTACCAAGTCATTATATTAAAGATCAAAACAATTGGTGTAAAACTTACGTTTATGGGTGTGAAAGGTTGAAGAAAATGCAATTTGAAGGCTACTCATAGCTGTTCTTCCAAGTCAGGCTATTTGATTGAAACATGCGAGGAAGGACTTTTAACCTTACTAATGAGGATATTTTAGGGTCTGGTGAGGGATCAGAGGTGGGAGGAAGGCTAAGGGTAAAAAGAAATATAGTATCAGAATTAGAGGTAAGTGAGGATAAAGGAGGTTGAAGAATAGTTGGAACGTGTGAAAGAGATCGAGGAACGGTGAAAGTAGAGAAGGTAAAGAAGCTTTAGGATAGGATTTAAGGGTTAAAGTGAGAATCGGAGAAAGTAGTGAGTTGGGGAGGGTTGAAATTACAATTGTATTTAAGAGAAATGGGAGTGGGAAAGCAGCAAAGGTGGGAGAGGATTAAAATTGATGAAAAGAGTAAAAGAGAGATAGATAATCGTCTTTATTCGGGCGAAATTTGGGCCGAAAGGTCCATTCTTACATTTAACCCTTAGCCAATATAATAGATATTAGAAAAAATAAAATATTACAATACATATTTCAAAAACAGTATATAAATCGTGCAAAGTAAAAAAGATAAAATTGTAAACAGATTTAAGTTTGTGGGGAAACCCTAGGTGAAAACAGGCTTGTCCTCCCTAGTAAAACCCACGCAGGAAAACCCCCTGAGAAGGGGGTTGTGAAAAACCTGCAAAAACCCTAGATAGTGTATATATGACAATATAATACTACAACATTAAATAGAAAGGAGTATGTACAGTAGAAGAGTTCGTATATAGAGCGTCGTTGTATACCGCTATAAAAAATACATGTATAGATATTAACGGAATGTATACAAGAATTATGCATTAATTAGACAGAATAAGATAAAATATACTAACTTCCATGAAAGTAGCGGGAAGTAGTGAAGGTATGAGAAAATTAGAATTGGTGGAATATGTCACTGGGGTGGTGGATCGGGGGAAGTTTGGAGAGTAAGGGAGTTTTGAAGAAAACTTCAAAGGAAGAGTGGAGTGGGAGGAGTGAAAGTGTGGGAGGATTAGTTTAGGAAGAAATTCTTAGAGAAGGGAGCGAGTGACGTTAGGGGTGGATTTGGCATTGGATCAAAATTTTTAAGAGAGTTAGGACCTGGAGAAGGATTGAGAGTAGTGGCGGATTGGTATTCGATGAAATTGTCTATGAGAGAGAGAGGATCGAGGAATAAAGTGAAAGTATTGGAATTTGATCAATTGGTCAGTGTGTGCGGGAAGCGTAGAAAGTAAAGAGGATGAACATTGGGATAAAGTATTAGCGAAAAGATTGAGTGTTGGTGGGATAAGATTGACAATGAGTGAAAATGTCAATTGGAGAGTGGAGCTGGGAGGTATTGAGATTAAGAGAGGTTTGGCACTTTAAGAGATGTCTCAGAGAGAGTAGCGGGGGAAGGATTGAGGATAGGCAAGATTGAAGAAATCGAAAAAGAGAGAAAGGAGCGGGGTAAGGGTATTGCATTTGGATCAAAATGTCGATGAGAACGAGGCTCATATGAAGTAGATTATGTAGGGGAGAATCATCACTTGAAGATATTAGCATAGAGATAGTTGGTGGAGAATAGTGGTGGCCTAAGGCAGCGGTGCCCAAACTACGGCCCGCGGGCTAAATGCGGCCCGCGAAGGGTTTTTGTTCGGCCCGCGAAGCTAAGGCGAAAAATCAATTCGAAAAATTTAACGCGCAAATTCATACATTTTTTGAAAATTTTCATAATAAAACTTTAAATATTGAAATGTTAGCCATGAAAACCTTATTTAGACATGATTTTCACTTAATGGCATCTCAGAATATATAGAAAATTTCCGATTTAAACTCTAATCCGGCCCGCCGAAGAATTGACAACTTCCAATGCGGCCCGCCAAGGGATTCGCAACCATTGATGTGGCCCGCTATTAGAGAAGTTTGGGCACCGCTGGCCTAAGGGACGGGAAAATGTGATAACTGCCCGGGGGAACACATGTTAGGGGGCACAAAATTATCCAAAAATAATTATAGGTTAAATTATATAGGATGTGGCTCATATTCCACGTCATTTTTAAGGACATCAATAGTATTAATTCACATATATTCATGGCAGCTTCATGAGGAGAGTAAAGCTAAATTTATAGTTAATGATATCAGGCGTCACTTGATAGAATTTATTCATATTGTAGAAATAAAGACTTATTTGGTAATTCCACTTCAACTGGCGATGTTGCATTGCAACGAAACCTAGGTCGTATTTAATAAAAGTTTGTGTGGAATTACCAAATAAGTATTTATTTATACAAGCTAAATTTAAGTCTGAAATGCCCCACTTGCTTTTGTCTAAGGAGACCCATATGACCCAGAGCTACAAGAACTCTAAGGCCGCCGCTGGTGGGGAAGGATTATGAGTAGAGGAGCGCTGTGAGAAGATGATTGTGAGTAGAAAAGGATTTTGAGTTGAGGATTATGAGTAGGGGAGGATTGCGAATAGGGGAGGATTGCGAATAGAGGAGGAATTTGAGTAGGGGAGAATTGTGAGTAGAGGAGGATTAGGTGTAGGGGAGGATTGTGAGTAGGGGAGGATTGTAAGTAGGGGAGGATTTTAATTAGGGAAGGATTGTGAATAGGGGAGGTTTGTGAGCAGGGGAGCATTGTGAGCAAGAGAGGATTGTCAGCAGGGGATTATTGTGAATAGGGGAAGATTGTGAGCAGGGAAGGATTATGAGTAAGGGATAATTATGAGTATGGGAGGATTGTGAGTAGGGGAGAATTGTGAGTAGGAGAGGATTGTGAGTAGGGAAGGATTGTGAGTTGGGTATGATTGTGAGTAGGGTAGGATTGTGAGTAGGGGAATATTGTGAATTGCGGAGGATTGTAAGTAGGGGAGGATTGTCAATAAGGGATGATTTTGAGTAGAACATTTTGAGTATGGTAGGATTGTGAGTAGAGGAGGACTGTGACAAAAGGATTATGAGTAAGAAAGGGTTATGAGTAGGGGAGAATAGTGAGTAGGGGAGGTTTGTGAGTAGGGGAGGATTATGAGCAGGGGAGGATTGTGAGTAGGAGAGGATTGTGAGTAGGAGAGGATTGTGAGTAGGGGAGGTTTGTGAGTAGGGGAGGATTATGAGCAGGAGAGGATTGTGAATAGGAGTTGATTGAGTAGGGGAGGATTGTGAGTAGGGGAGGATTGTGAGTAGAGGAGGACTGTGACAAGAGGATTATGAGTATGAAAGGTTTTTCAGCAGAGGATTATAGGTGGGGGAGGATTGTCAGTATGGGAGAATTGTGGGTAGGGGAGTATAGTGAGTACGGAAGGGTTGTAAGAAAGGGTGGATTGAGAGTAGGGGTGGATTGTGAGTATGGAACGTTTAAGTGTAGGGGAGGATTGTAAGAAAGGGTGGATTGAGAGTAGGGGTGGATTGTGAGTAGGGAACGTTTAAGTGTAGGGGAGGATTGTGAGTAGGGGAGGATTATGAGTAGGGGAGGATTGTGAATAGGGGAGGATTGTGAGTAGAGGAGGATTGTGAATAGGAGTTGATTGAGTAGGGGAGGATTGTGAGTAGGAATGGATTGTGAATAGGTGAGGATTGTGAGTTGGGAAGATTGTGAGTAGAGGAGGCTTGTGAGCAGAGGAATATTGTAGAAGGGGAGGATTGTGAGCAGGAGAGGATTGTGAGCAGAGGAGGACTGTGAGTAGGGGAAGATTGTGATTAGGGGAGGTTTGTGAGTAGGGAATTATTATGAGTAGGGGAGGATTGTGAGTAGGGAAGTACTGTGAGCACAGAAGCATTTTGAGCATTGGAACATTTTGAGTCGGGGAGGATTTTGAGTAGTGGGGTACCTATTGGCTTTGGAAGAGAGTGTCATAGAAAGGTAGCAGCGGGATTAGGATTGACGAGAGGTGATCAGTTGCATAAAAAATAATATTTCTCAGAGGCGGAGACGGTTTTTGGTATTTTATTCGCTTGATTGTTTACTATTTTCGGAGAATATTAGAGTTTAATTTCCGATAATTGATCCTTAATGAGATTTAAATGTTTTTAAGAATACATATATCTCTGACTTAGGTTTAACTTTGTGGAAATTCGTAAGTGGGTTTGGGATACACTTTTATTTATTTACTTCTCTTATCTTTAAAATATCGGGTTAATTAGTTAATCTTTTCGTCAATATAATGAGAAAATGTCGTTACAATGCGTTATCAAGCAGTCAAACTGTGGCTGTTTTAAAAATATGATTGCAAATCATAATATCTATAAATATTTTCTTTTATGAAAAAATATTTTTTCATAAATTTTTAAATATGTATCCTTTATTAAATCTATTTTTTAGAGTCTAGAAATATTATTTCGGTCCGTATGATTAGTCGGATTTTTATTGGGAAGGAGAAGTATTAATCATTTTATTTATTAAATATATTCTTGGCACTTTAACTAAACTTTCTCTTTATGTAAGACATACTTCTATCGATTATCTCCTTCAAGATCATCAGCTTTATTTGTAAGAGATTCGTTATGTATCTAGTAGGAAATGTATTTTAAACAGAAATCGGTGTGTGGAAATCTACCGCTTGAGACCGAAAGGCAAAATCTCGCCCCAGATCACGACACATCCCGATAGCCCTCGCAAGAAAGAGATTACCTCTCAAGCTAACCTGAGGTCCAACCATGGAAATCCTAATCTCTACATAGTCTAACTCGCAATGAAATTTGTGAAGCACTTCCCAAAACACAAATTTGAATTTTTCTTTGTTTTTCTGTTTAGCTTTTACATCGGGCGTATCTAATTACAACAATTACATTAAATAAAAATGGGAAAAACTTAAGCAATGAAAGAAAATTTGTAATCGAGCGACTGCCGGAAAACTCGCATTTGGCAGCCCGCTTAGCATTTCCATAAGTTTATTGCAAATCAAAATAAAGTTACAGAAGTTGTGAAGTGTATTTTTAATTTAAAGCAATTGAAAAAATGAATTATTTGGTTAGTAATGATACTTCTGTTGCTTACAAATAAAACTAAGTTAATTTTAAAAACCACTATTTAACCTCAATATTACGCTGTATTCTACTGAATATAGTGAAAATGTGTTTTAATTAGCCTTGGGAAGAAATCCCGATAGTCAAATAAATCTATCAAAGATTGCATGATAAACAGAAAGTGAAGTTTAAGTTAATTCAAGCTATTATTATTACCCTTCTATCACATTCACATGGAGAATAGTTTACCAAACCATCGTCCTTTTGCATAAAAGCGACTACACGTTAGACGCAAGTGTCACTAAATTTATATAGAAAAACCTCGGAAATATAAGTAATCACTTAATAATACGAAACACTCGTGGCAGATGTAGGTTTCATAGTAAATCAGACGGATTTTTTAGTGTTGAAAATATTCTAACTCTCTAACCTGAAACCTGTGAATTTGATTAAGGCAAATAGTGGAACGTTTTTTCTTGAATATTGATAAAAATGAAAGTGACTCTAAGAATAACACTGCAATTTTTATTTTTTGGACAGATGCTCGCAGCTGCCTAACATGCGACAAGGTGCTGGCTGAGCTCGAGAAGATCGACGACGACACCGATGTGTTTGGCGTGGATTTTGTGAAAATAAACGACAAACGCCTGGCCAAACAATATGGGATCAAGAATTTTCCAGCGCTTACATATTTTCGAGAAAAGGAGCCGATTATTTACGATGGTAAGTTTAATAAGTATATATTGCACCCCGAGATATTCATTAAATAACCTTCAAGGTTGGTGATCCCATCTTACAATGCTGTTACTACAGTAATACTTCAATTGATACACAAGCTGTTGTTAAGAAATTTTTTTAAGGCGTGGTCCCTTAAATGGGGGATTATCTTGTTTGTTGAATGTTTAATGAGGCTAAAACTTGTAATAAATACCAAATAAACAAGAATAAAAAAGGTAGTCGTGGTAATTTATTCCGATATTCCGAACTATTTGAGATCAAGGGTGAGCGGGATAATCGAAAATGTGATAATTGGAATTAATTAAATACCTAGTATCACGCAATTAATAATCAAATTAAAAAATAAGTACTTCTATTAGAATTAAAATGCAATTTTAGTACCATATATTAGATAAATGTAAAGTTATTGGACGAGGTCGAAACTTAGTGGAATTCCATGATCAAATAAAAATAGCAATACTAAAAAGTATTTTTGATGAAAAACCTTTACTAATTCCCACAAATAAATGCGATACACGACCGGTTTCGGTGAATAATCACCATCATCATAAATTCATTTATTTGGAATGCATATTTTAATATATTTATGAAGTAATTAAAAAACATGCTCCATAAAATATAATTTTATTTGTAAAATATAAAGTCCATTTCACGTACGACAAGAATACCCAAATTGAAGCTTGATGAAAACCTAGATTTTATAACAAGAAGGTTAGGAGATTTCGCAACCCTCAGAGAAAATGCCATTCCCGGGTGATTAGTGTGTCGCCAATTATGAAAGAGAAATTATTATAAAAAGTACCTTTCACATCAAGGCCATCCATTCGTGAGATGCTTAGTGATTTCAAAAGTTAAGTACTCGATGATTTTTTAAATTGATCTTACGTCAGAGAGGTTTAATGGTGGGGCTCTATCGGAGAGACTTAAGTCTAGAGAAAGAAAATGTTTGAAGTAAGTAGTTTTTAAAGACGTATACTACTGATATTAGTACATCATAGATGACCGTGCTTCATCCAATAGAACTGCTTCCGAAGGTTTGATTTGGCCTTCGGATGGGAGTCAAGAGAACACTCAAAATCTCAGCAGAGATTCTCTCTTTTTATATTTTTCTTTCTACAGATAAATGATGGGTAAGCTTTTCCATTCCAGCTCTCGGTTTTGATCTTTTTATTTCACTTCCATTCTTTTTGAATCACCGAATTGGTAATGTTGACCTTGTTTGCTCCTCCACTTATTAAACGTAATCTTATATCTATTGTCAATATAATTCTCAAAACCGCTTAGCAATAATGACTGTTCTCAATTTACGCTCACTGAGAGGTGAATTGGGAGTTGTCATCACAAGCCCTTCGGTCTTTTATGCAAATGCTGTTTTCACTTCTTTTAAATTACAGGTATACTCCGATTTACGCCAGGGATGCGTTCCTGAAAAGTGTGACGTAAATCGAATCAGTTTCTCCCATAAGAATCAATGGTGTGAGGGGTGATGCGTGCAGGAGTTTAGGATAGTTCGGCGAAGCCGATTGCAGTAAACCCTCAATGTTGGCACACACACAGTCGACAAACTGAGTCAGAGTTCAGACGTAAAAAAAACGCTGGTAATGGATCCAGTGGAAACAGTATTAGGTGGCCACGCGGTCGAGAATTCCCCGTCTGAGTAAGCGGTAGTGCTGCATCTCAGGGTCACCCGCAAAAGATCGCAATACTGCTACCTTTCTAATCCGAATTTCGGACGTAGTCTCCTGGCTGCACGAGACGATTCTCATCGTTGTTTTGTTATCAGAAAACATAAACGTCCTATCTCCAGAGAATTCTTAATCATTGAAGTAGAAAAAGTTCCTATTCTAATAATGTTTGAGAATTGAATAGAGACAGAATTAATAAAGGGAATCAGAATTATTAATATTGTTACCGTGCCGATATTTGTAGTATCTCCAATGTTAAATAATATTCCCGAATATCTAAAAAATTATCATACACATAAGCGCCATAATTTCACTAAAATGACAAAATTTCCAAAATCAGGACAAATTCTACAGCTAGTATTCGGATGTGGTGTGACTCCGCGGTAAGCTTGTGCGTGAAAAAACCACTAGTGTGCCCTGCTGTTCCGAGATTTTCTCGTCCGAATTCGCCAAATTTTTCGATCGCTAGGTTCTCTCCTTACAAAACTCTTCAAAGTCAACATATTAAGCAATCACGTAGAGATCATTGGCCTCAGTGGAGTGACGCAATATATTTAAAATCGTTGTTTATTTTGATGTAATATTACAGAGATTCGATATTTAGATCGCAGTATGCAATTTTTATTTAATATTTTAATTACATAATAGCTTGAAGAAGGTTGCAACGACATTTTTAAAGAACCTTAGACGTTTAACGACAACCTCGAGTCAAAACTATGTATAAATTTGACAGCAACGTAACTTCGAATAGACGTAAATCGGAGCGACGTAAATCGGGGAATACCTTTATTGCTTATCACTTTTTTATTTTCAGTCGCTAAATTTATCATGCGCCACTAAGCTTCTCAAGTAACTTTTAACGAGTTTTAACTTTTAAAAAGGAGCGATCAGATTTTTAAGAATAGGGATTAAATAAAAAATATTTCCAGTGTGCTTCGTCCCTCACTATCACGGTGATAACCTCTGGGGTGCAATGGCCCCTCGGCCAGTCTACAGAGACAATGGCGTAACTAGCATTCAGTGTATAAATTCTGAAAGTTCTGATAAATCTGAAAATTTTTATATTTAAACTACATTTTTTGAAAATCCATTTCATGTCCAAACATCAAGAAATTCATGGTTTTTCGAGGTTTTTAGCAACAAAATTGCGATATCTTCTTGAAACAGAAGTGAAGGTAAGAGATAATGCAAAAAATGACACTAAATGAAATTCATGACAATTATGAAAGCATCACGGAAAATTAAAGGAAGCAAAGTTATTGTGCTATTAGGAATTAGCGTGTGAGATTCGACTGTCTAGTCCTCTAGTTTTGGCGTTTCTTCAGAGCTGGTTGGATATCATATTATTTATCTCACTCTATCACACCACCTGCCTCAGCGGTTTTGAGAAAATACTGACTATAAATATGTTTACGTTAAGTGGAAGAGCAAACAAGAACAAGATTACCAATTCGGGGACTCAAAAATGATGGGATCGTAGGAACTTCGGTGTTTGAGAGCGCCGCCTTACCCTCTGCGCCAATTCACCTCTTAAAATTATCCAAAATAACATAGCTATTGTATTGCAGCAGAGCGTAAATTAATGTAATGCAATGGAAATCAAGAATGTGCATGGTATAATTTTAAGAAATGAATTTCAAAATACTACAGCCTGGTGGAGGACACGGTCCCGCATTTTAGGTTATATCAGTTCGTTTGACTGCCAACAGATAACAGTATGGTAAAATTGCACGACAATAGTATTTTCAATCAAAATCTTCTTTTCAACTTAGGTTTTCCAACAATTGCTTTATTAGATACTCGTAGTGTTTTAATTTTTATTATTTTAGGCGATATTTTCAACCAAAAAAATAAGTATAATACTTTTAACGAAATTTCAATAAGGTAGTTGACAGGCCATGGATCAGTGTTATCCAATAACCATTTGGGGACAAAATACAATGTTATACTGGCACAGAGCGTTGACCCGAGACACTCGTATATTTTAGATGTGAAGTGTCATCGGTGTTTTCTGACACACTGACAAAACGCACTTAATATATAGATTGTCGTCCACAGCGAAAAGGCGCCAAGTGAAAGTGAAAGCATAGAATCCCAGTACGCCTATCCCTCGTTTTGGTCGCTTATTAATTTCGCCTTTTCATTTTAACGCTATTTTCAAATCAGAGTACTTTTTCGTTTAGTGCGTTTTTAACTTTTGCTTTAACGTGGTTATCATATGGGAGGATCTTTTGGTAAGCACGGTATTATGTATGTACTTGCATCTAAACCACGCCAAAGTTTAAAATTGCAAATAATGCTGAGCTTAATTTATAGCGCGTCTTATTTAACAAAAGCCTACTTTGTCCGTTTGTCTGCTTAATAGGTGTTTCTCAGCCAGTGGGACGCGATGGCCATGTATGTGGGCTACGAAGTTTGAAAATAATTTTTATAAAACTTCCTCAACAAGATTATTGCAATGCTTAATTTCCTTAAAAATTTCCATTAATGTTTAATATAATACAGCAAGCAGGCAGGATCAGCAAAAATAAAACTGGAAGATGAGGAAAACATTGAAGAAGACAACTTAGGACAAAGTATAATGGAGACCGTAGTAGAAAAAGCGACAGTGGAAATAAAAAAAGGGAAAGCCAATGGCAGTGATGGAATACCGGCTGAGGTACTTAAAGCCATGTGGGATCAGAGGGACTAAAAGGGACCACGAAATTAATTAATAAGATTTACGACACGAGAGAGTGGCCTCGGGAATTCCTAGAAGTATCAATAATCTTCTAAAGAAGAAGCCAAAGGCAATGCAGTGTAAAGACTACAGAACGATAAGCCTTCTCTCACACACTTCGAAGATCATTACGAGGATTCTTAATGAAAGGCTGGAGAAAAAGAAGAAATGCTAGGGGAAGATAAGTTAGAAGAAATGCTAGGGGAAGATCAATTCGGTTTCAGAAAAGAAAGGAGAACTAGAGATGCTATAGGGATAGTTATAATCAGATCAGAAAGGGCAATAGAAATCTGCGTATGTTTCGTAGACTGGCAGAAACCCTTTGATAGAGTAAATTGGCTAATGTTGATAAAGATATTAAAGGATATAGGTGTAGACTGGAAATACAGGAGACTGTTCAGGAATCTATATGTAAATCAAGTTGTAAATGTCAGATTGGAGAATGCGGACACCTGCGGAGTAAATATCGGTAGAGGAGTAAGACAAGGCTGCTGCATATCGCCGACTCTATTCAATATATATGGAGAAAGTCTAATGCAAGAAGCGCTAGAAGGCACAGTGGATTTTAAAATTGGAGGAAGGACTATAAGAACAGTAAAATACGCGGATGATCAAGTACTTGTAGCAAGAAAGGAAGAGGAACTCCAGAAAATTATAAATAGACTAGTAATAGCAGGTAGAAAATACAGTATGGAAATAAATACAGAAAAGTCCAAGGTCATTCGAATATCAGGCAAAGAAAAGAATCTGAGCATAAGTATTGAAGGAAAGCCTCTAGAACAAGTTTCAGACTATAAATAACCTTGGAAGCATTATAACAAGAGAAGAAAAATATTCGGATCAGATCAGGGCTAGAATAGGAAAAGCAAAATCAGCTTTCAGAAGAAAGAAACACCTACTTACGGGGAATATAATGAAAGATATCCGCATGAAGTTCATAAAATGTTGTGTATGGAGTATAGCTTTGTACTGGACAGAAACAGGGACGCTAAGGAAAAATGACATCAAAAACTTGGAAAGCTTTGAAATGTGGACTTGGAGGAGAATGCTGAAGATAAAATGGACAGATAGGATGAAAAACGATGAAGTGCTACGAAGAGTAGGAGAGAAGCGAATGATTATACAGACTATCAGAAAGAGGAAGGCTAACTGGGTTGGACATTACCTGAGGAGAGAGAGTATGGTAAAAGATGTGTTTGAAGGAAAACTAGACGGAAAATGGGAAAGTGGTAGGAAAAGGTTTCAGCTGATAGGCGTTAACAAAACTAGAGCAGCCGGAAATGAAGATCTCAATGATTTCCTAGTATTCCTGGTGTTAACATCCATTTATCACTGTCACTTAAATATGTACTATGTAAGTATTCAATATTTTAGTGCAACCAGTATAAATTATATGAACATAATTTCAAGACGTTTAATTGGGATTAACAATAAAGGTAAGTAATCCCTAGCTATTTATTTATACCCTTAGTTAAATTTATTTTAGCAACAATATTTTAATTGATAATTACTCATAAGTTAAATACCGTATTTACTTCTAGAAAGAACTTAGTTACTTCCACAAAATTTAATTTTAAATGACCGGTTTCACTACGATCGTAGCATCATCAGGTGATAAAATATAGAAATCGTTCCATAGATACAGGGAAAAAAGTGGGAGAGGGAGACGGGAGGAGTTACACAGAAAACGAATGGAAGGTAATTGAATAAACGGGTAGGAAAAGGAAGGGTTTGGAAAGGAAGGCGAAAGCAAAATAAAGTTACAAAAAGTTACAAAAACTTGGTAAAAGGGGCCAAAGACAACAATGTTGATACAAAGTATTTACAAAATATTCAGTAAGCTAAATAGAGGAGAATGATTGTGGAAAAGGTATTCATTTAAGAGAAGCGAGTCTTCACAAATAATTATCTCTAGCTGTTCAAGAGCAATCAATTTGCGACCTTTAATTTCAAAATGGAGGAATTTAGGGTTGAAGGAACTATGATGGTTGAGGTTTAAAAGATTTTTCGCAAATTGAGAATTCAAATTATTTAAACGGAAGTATCGCTTATGCTCCTTAATCCTCTTGTCAAAACTCCTCCCTTTTGGCCGATGTAGACCGCTCCGCAAACACCACTTCTTAATGACAACTGTATCGGGTCTTTAGCATTAAGGAATAATTTGGAACATGTAACTGGGGAGTAGATAGCAGGTTTGAGCCTTTTTATCGATGTATAAATTCCACAGGTTTGAGCCTGACGTCATTCTTGATAACCGTATTTACTTGTTTCATTTTTATGTTATATTCATTAAATTGTTTTGGATATTTAAGATTAACACGTTATTTTTTCAATAATTATAGTCAATTTTTTCAGAAATGACTTGCTGGTTTTTACCCTCATATCTACATGCGGGCACACACGCACGCATGAAAAACGCATACAAACACAAGGGGGGGCTTCGTTAGCTCTCGACGCCCCTGGTCACATCTGTCCACATATTCACGATATTTTGAAGTTTAAAGAAAAACTGGTTACAACGGTAACGAAAATAACTAAACATTCCTTTATTCGAAAATTTACAGTTAAAGAATTAAAAACAATTCTTTAAAACAAACTCCTAAACCGTACGAATCTATTATCTTTATTCATTGATAATGTGTCAGATATAGAGATTAAAACAGGTTAAATAAGTTTTTAATCTTTGATTAAAACCAGAAAAATAAAATTTATTTTAATGAAACAACGTTTTATATACATAAATTAAAATATAGAAAAATATATAATTCTCATAATTGAATTTTACAGAAAGTTAAAATGTTTTTTGCATATGAAGGTTACTTAGCGAAATGTTCAATAATTAATGATTCGTTAATGTATCCTTTACACAAATTTTACAGCCCCAAAATTATTTTTAAATTATGGAACATTCAATTATGTGTATTTGATATTTATTCTTTACCATTTAGTGCATATAAAGTTTGGCTTCTTTAATTTTATTTTAATTTAATATCTAAGTCACGCATACCCGTTATAATTGGTGGGCCATTACACTAGTAACGTAATAAAATGGTTTGATAGGAGTAAGCAGGCCAGATTAAGGGTTTTGTAGGACCTAGGAACTATGGCTCGTAGCCCTTGAAACTATAATATTTATATATACAGCTTTCCGTCGCTTAACACAATGGATGCGTTCCTAGAGGTATTTGTGCTAAACAAACAGTTAATATTCAAAGATGGCTCAAAAAACTTTTTGGCGTAAACTGAATGAAAGTTAAAACTCCAGCCAAAAACAAGTCGACTGTGTCACAGTCGACTTTGGTCGCTGTCGAAGGAACGTCGCCCTTGAAAATGCCCACTTAGTGGGCGAAATGCATCGGGCTAATACCACTTGTTTTTGGCTGGAGTTTTAACTTTCATTCAAACAGTTAATAACATAGGGCTATTACTGTATATGTACTGTTAAATATATATTTGGCCCTAGAATGAAGCAAAATAACTCTGGTGCATCACAATTGAACTAATTACGTCGAAACTGAAGTACTTGGGAATATGATGGGCCAGCGCAGATGTAAACAAGATAACGAAGAACTGCAAAATATTGTTCACGAAATTTTCCGGAATATTTAACGTACATATATGCATGACTCAATAAACTTCAGATTTAGTGATCAAACTGCTTTATTAGGGTGTAATACTGTATTTTCATTAGAAATTTATCATTAGAACAAAACGTAAAATCCAAAATTAATCAGAATTTATTTAAAATATACCTCACCGCAGTTAAATAGTTGTAATATGATCTTTATCCCTTTTCAAAAGTAAATTGAACGCATTTACGTTTCGCTTTTATTGTTGTAGCAACTTAAATAAAACAAAGCTCTACCATAGTAACGGACCCATATAGATAGTACATAAGGATTTTTTTAAATCCTGCTTAAAGGCAAACGGACTCCAAAACCAATAGGGTTCAAGTCTGTCATCGTCCAAAACTATCCTGGAAATCTTAGCATCCCAGCTTTTCTCTATACTTCAAAATTTTTCGCACGGACGGACAAAGTAAAAACAATTTTTTAAAGCACTAACAAAAACGGAACAGGTCTGTTGTTACGTTCTAGCAGCAAGGAAATGTAACATAAGTACCAACAGAAAAATAACATCAGAATAACAATTGAACGAGGCATACCTGTATATACAGTAAACTCTCGTCGGTACGAACTCGGCTGACATGAACACTCGGTTTACACGAACATATATTTTCCCCGGCCATGAATGCTTGAGTTTATGTATGTGAGTTTTTTGGTTAACACGAAATTCTCTTAAGACAAACCTCGAACAATCGTGAACCAGGAACTCAAGTAATCATTTAACACAAACACTTGTTTTAGTTCAACATATTTTAGAAGATTTTGTTTCCCAAGTGTTGAGTCGTTATTTTTGTAAACATTTCAATATTTGGACGAAGTGTTGTTCTTAAATGGTTGATTGGGCTTCTGTCTTTATTCCGGACCTTGGCCCTTCAGTCGCGTTTCACCTTTCATGAGTGTCTCATACGAGAAGACAACAAATGTGGACATTTCATTATGCCGCCATAAGTGTTTGCATTCCTTGCGATAAATGGTTTCATTCGAAGAGGTCACCGAGGGAGGAAATTATTTTATCTGATTTCATCATTCACGATGGACGGTGGTGAGGGTTTGCCCGATAGGAATTCTAATGAGGACATACGACTGCTAAATGCTCGAATTCGCAAAGTACTGAGAGCTGAGTTTACCGTTTACCGCGCCTGCGAGAACATGGCTGTGAAGAGACATATTTGGTGTTTTTCTCTCACTCCTAGGAGGGGAACTCGGAAATTTTGGATGGTATCTTAAGTGTAAACAAACGAAATTGACATTTTTATATATCTTTGCTCCTTCAAGAATAATCCCATGAAATGGAATTCCAGCTTAGTCGATCAATTGCTTCCTGAGGGTGAAGAGGGATACAGCCGCGCCACTCCGTCTTCCCTTGTTAGAGAATAGTTATGTGTGTAAGAATTAAACCATATGAATGGATAGCACAAGCTGCAAAAGAAGACAAACTTCAATTAAGCTGGCAACAAAAATGAGAATCCTAGAGCATTTGGAATAGTGTTTATTTAAAAAACGAGAATTACAGAAAAATATAAAATTCCGAGTCACACTTTCCATAATTATGAAAAATAAAGAGACGCTCGACCAAGCTGTAGCTGCGGCATTGACAACAAAAGGCAAACACCTATATGATTTAGATTCAAAAGAAAAAATGCTGAATTGGTTTCTATACCCGAGGTCACCTGTGGTCCCGAGTTTCGGACCTCTCATCCAAGAAAAGGCTAAGGGATTAGCTACCAAACTTGGAATAGAAAATTTTTACATTTCAAATGAATGGCTTTGGAGGTTCCAGAGATGGCAGGGAATCACTTCCTATGTTATTTCTAGTAAAGCTAATTATGTGGATGAAATAGGTGTGAACGAATGGCTTCAGAATTTTGAAATGAGCTCACATTTTGATCGGAAAATTTTCAATTTGGATGAGACAGAAGTTTTCATCAATCCGTTACCAGATCGGACCTCAAAAGTGTTGTGTCATTTTGGTACAAAGATTAAGAAGCGGCTTACCATAGTCGTTTGCTGCAATGCAAATGGCACAGAACAATTAAAATTGCGGGTCATTGAAAGATGCAAGAGCACAAGATGTTTAAATAAATTTAACTGTATTCATTTACCATGTGACTGCAGCCTAAACAAGCAAGCCTGGATCGATGCTACTTCGTTTCAGGAATGGTTCATTGGATTCCAAAGGAGAAGGGCTGCACTAAATCAGGGCTTCCCCTTGTGTTTATATTACCAAAATGTGAGAAGAATTAAAAACAAATTGTCAGCTTGTGTCTTGTATGCAACGGTTTTGTCACAGTTGGATGCGTTAGCTTTTACGGAAACTTGACTTAATTCTTCCGTTAAGGACAGTGAATTTGCATTTTCCAATACCCACAAAATTTATCGCCGAGATTGATCATCTAGAGGTGGTGGCGTGCTTATGGCAATTAAATCAGGTTACTCCTCAAAACTAAGAAATGACCTAGAAACTTCTTGTGAAATCTTATGGACTGAAATTTCTTTCGCACGCAATCCATCTTGCTCATCTGCCCATAAAAAAGTGTTCGTTGGCTGTTTTTATCGGCCCCCGTCGAGTGATATCAAGGTTTTAGAAAACTGTCTCACTTCTATTATGCGAGTGCTACCGCTTGGTCCTGTAGTGTTACTCGGTGATTTTAATCTCTCCATACAGTGGGAGTCCTCTTTTAGCGGTGAAACTAAATCTCCCCATGATGAATTCTTTTACGAACATTTCATTACCGCTCTTGGGCTGTCCCAACATAATCTTTTTCCTACCAGAGATCTTGCAACGCTGGGCTATATCGTCTCATCAGTTTCTCCGCTTTCTCTCACTCCTGGCCGAAATATTTTCGACTCTGACCATGGGTCACTTTACGTGGACTTCCGCTTACCAGGCAACCTCTGGCGACCCAGGGGTTCCCCCACCCTGTCTCGACCGTTTCCCGCTTGGAAGAAAGTTTGCTGGGATGATGTCAATCGCTGTCTAGCTGCACTTTACTGGGACATATTGGATTTAACTCCCGAAGAAGCAGTGAGCTATCTGCAGGATATTACTGCTGGCGTGATTAAGGACTGTGTTCCTTATGTCAAGCCCAAATCTAAACGTTTCCCTCCTTGGTATAGTAGAGACACTCTTTTGACCTTAAAAAACAAAAACCGAGCTAGGGAACTTTGGAAAACTCACCGCAGTTTAGAATCACGAAACACTTTTGTTAACTTAAGGCGCTTATGTAAGTCCCTATTAGAAAAAGACTATACTAACTACATTAACAAAATCTCCTCTAATATCTCCTCAAACCCCCGGCAGTTCTGGGCGTTCGTCAATGGCCCTCGTCTAGCTGTGGGACTCAATAGACCGGGACTTTTTAACAATTTTTTTAATGAATGCTTTGTTCCCCTCGTAACATCTCCAGTGAGTTTGAAGACCCACACTTGCATCACGTAGCTTCTAATTTTACATTATCTGACTTACAAACTTCTCCATGAATTCCTATGCAAAATTAATCCACATCGCTCTATAGGCCCTGATGGACTAAGTCCTGTTTTTTACGCAACTGTGCTTCTTCTCTCTGTATTCCATTGAGTAATATTTTCAACAGATGCTACTCCTTAGGTCGCTTTTCCTCTCAATGGAAACGTGCGAATATTATTCCGATTCATAAATCAGGTTCCAAATCGGACGTTACAAATTACCGAACAATTTCTTTACTTCCTATTCTTTCTTCAATTTGTGAAAAAATTATTTTAAACCGCCTCTTTTATTTTACTTCTCCGCACTTATCCACCGAACAACATGGCTTTGTTCCGGGCCGCTCTTGATTGTCAAATCTAGCTGTTTTCCAAAAGCACTCCGTGGAAGCCTTAGAAAATAATTCACAACTAGATACAATATTCCTTGATTTCTCTAAGGCTTTTGATTCTTTGAATCATAACCATCTACTTCATAAGCTCAGCCACTGCTTCAACTTGCATGGAAATTTCCTTCTGCTATTACGTAGTTTTTTAAATAACAGATATCAGCGAGTCATTCTTTCAGGCCATACTTCAAATTGGTCAATTTTTCCTTCAGGTGTTCCTCAGGGCAGTGTTCTTGCCCCCTTTTTGTTTAACCTTTTTATTGATGACTTAGAATCTCAATTACGTCCCTCTCAGGCCGAAATACTTATGTATGCAGATGACTGCAAAATATTTGGGCAAATTCACTCAGCTGAAGACAGCTTAATACTTCAACAGGCACTCAACATCGTAACCAACTGGTGTTCTGATTCTTCTCTTCGATTAAACCCAAACAAATCCACCGTAATGACCGTAACTCTTCGCAAAAATCCTCTAGAATTTAACTACACAATTGACTCTATTTTATTACCCAGAACCATTCTTCAGAAGGACCTAGGGGTATTAATTGATAATAAGTTAAACTTCACAGCACACATAACTGCAACAAAACGCAAAGTTATGTCTCTACTAGGAATATTATACAGATTGACGGACATAAAGGATGCAGCTTCCCTTAAATTATACTTTTTCCACATTTGTCTTCCCAGTTGTGAATTATGCTTCCCCTATTTGTTCTATGGCTGCAGACTCTAATCTTTCTTCTCTTGATTGTGTACTAAATTTCTTTGTTAGAATAGTTAAATATCGTATACCCTCTCTCCGGACATCCTCTAAGGAAGCCATCCTAACGGCCTTGTCCCTAGACCAATTTTTGGTATCTCGACAAAAATCTGACCTCTCCTTATGTTATAACATTTTAAACTCTAATATAGACAGTCCAGAACTCTTGGCCTCTTTAGGTTTACGAGTACCCTCTAGAACAGTGGTTCTCAACGGGGGCCACAGCCTATTTCTGAGGGGCCATGAGTAAACTACCTAAATTGGGGGGCCACCAAAACTTCTTTGTGGGCCACGAAAAGTTTGACTATGTGTGAAAGTTGTCTTAAGTCAATGCTAATAATGCGTACTAATAAAAATATTAATAACGCATACTATTCATTGTATTCTGATTCAAATATGCATGTTTAGACTGACGTAACAACTGGAATTGAAATGCCATGAAAATGGACAAATGTATTACAATATACATAAATACTTTCTTATCTTCATTATAGTTAGTAAATAACTACATTTTTCTTCAACTGTTAGCCCAAAATTGCGTGACTGAGAAAACTCTCCCATACCTCTTCCTTTCCTCCCCTCCACGCCGTGGCTACAAAATGTTATTCATATGCTTTCATTCAGCGGATTTCACCTGAATACGACAGCTATTAATTTAAAATACGCTTTCCTAATATAAGACAGAACACGTTCATCAACGTTGTAAACAAGGAGAGTGAATGCCGAAAGATTGAAGAAACAGAGAGTGGAATGCACTTGATATATTTATATATATTCTATATATCAGTCATTAACTGCTGATACATTCCGATAACCAGCAATTTTATTTTTGTCAAAATTAACGGGGCTTTACAAAAAACAAAAACATCAGTTCTGGAAATTCACCATAGTATACCAAAGCAATTGTTTGTTTGAAATAAAATAAGTAGCGCGATGAATTTAGTTATTATAAATAATAAGTAGAAATACGAGATGTTGAAGAGAATGGCAGAGGACAGGAGTTCATAGTTGCAGCGACATGGCTTAGCCTTTAGATGAAGAAGAAGAAATAATAAGTTAAGTCAAATGTTCATTTTACACTTTCCGAACCATTTTCGAATTTGTTTTCAATGGCGAACCAAGGAAATATTATGACGCATTGGTTAATTCTTATTACGATTTTAATTAAATATTGCTTACCGTACTTTGTTTCTCTTAGTTATTTTTACTAACTGTAAGTTGTGATTTAAAATAAATATATTTGAATAAAATTATTAATATTAAAAATTATCGCTTTTATATTTAAAATTAGTGGGGATTTGCATAAAACAAAGACATCTGCTCGTGAAGCCATTCTCAGAAAATTCAGGCATTTAATTTAAACAAATTTAAACAGTCGAACATTGATTGTTAGAGGAATACTGTAATCAGACGACGCCATACTGGAATTTATGTATTTGGTGAGTAGCTGTTTTGGCTGCTAATCTAGCCGATATTATTTCTTCTGTTACTCCAAACTCTTCACTGTTATGATGCCGGTCCGCGGCCATTTATTTCCCGGTTCCATCTACTTAAATTCTATTTATAAGTCTATAGTAATAAATTTGTATTGTTGTTAAATATTTCTTCATTATGATTTGTTTTAATTTTTTAATATCCGATTACCCATGGCTAATATAGCGAAGAAAAAATACAGGCAATATTCCATTGAGTACCTTTCCAATGGTTTTATTCCATCACCACAGGACAGAACAATGCCACTGTGTCTAATATGCATGACTACACTTTCAAATGAAAGAATGCGGCCATGCAAGCTATGGAAGCACAAGGACAAAAAAGACAAATCACCAGATTATTTTTTAAAAATGCGTGACAATTTCCAAACAAGGGTAACATTAAAACAAATATTTAGTGAAAGAGCAGCTAAAGTAGACAAAGATTTACTTGCATCCTATGAGATTTCTAAGTTAATTACAAAATCTGGCAAGCCACATAATATTGGCGAATCATTGATTTTGCCTGCAGTGTCTGTTGTGATTTCAACTGTTATGAATCAGAGCGCACATGAAATTACTCAGGCTATCCCTTTGAGCAACTCATCAGTATCGAGACGTATTGATGAAATGGCAGATGATGTGGAAAAACAACTAGTTGCACAACTACAAGTTAAGAAGTTTGCCCTGCAAATCGATAAATCCACTTTAATGGGTAATGAAGCCCTTCTAATGACATATGTTAGGTTTTTGAATGATGATCAGCTCAGTGAGGAAATGCTTTTTGCCCAAAAGCTTAAGACAGACACCAAAGGTGAGACAATTTTTGAAGAAGTTAAGAGTTATTTCAAGGAAAACAACATTCCGATAGAAAATATAATAGTTTGTGCAACTGATGGTACTGCTTCGATGGTAGGTAGATACAGAGGTTTCATTGCTCATTTAAAAAATGCTGTGCCTGAAGTTTTTTGCACACAATGCGTGCATCACCGTCAACATTTGGTTGGAAAAAACTTGGGAGGACGTTTGCATGATGCCCTTGCTGTTGTAATAAAGGCTGTCAACTTTATCAAAACAAGTGCACTTCAAGATAGTCTTTTTCGACAACTTTGTGAGGAAAATGAAGAAGATTTTGAATGCCTACTAATGCATAGAGGTCCGATGGTTATCAAAGGAAATTTTCTTCGGCGTATTGCTGAACTTTGGGACAGTGTTGTACTATTTCTAAGTGATAAGCAGCTTGGAGAACAGATCGTTGCTGCTAAATGTGACATATTTTATCTATCTGATATATTTGAAAAGCTGAATTTGTTGGGCAAAGAGTTACAAGGAAACAGCTGTAATCTTATATCTTGCAAAGAGGCCATTACTGCTTTTCTTGAAAAACTCGTCGTGAGTTCATACAATTTCCATCACTAGCCACTCTTGGCATAGAAATTCAAGATTATGATATTGCTGTATATGTTGAGCATTTGAAGAATTTGTACAGTGATATGCAATGTCGATTCATCGACCTGCTAGAGATGAATATTCCCAATTGGGTGGTGAATCCATTTGGTGTAAATGCTGTTGATGTTGACATCACATTACAAGAATGTCTGGTTGAGTTGCAGAGTGATATAACAGCTCAAGCTAGATTCAAAAACAACAAACAGAATTTCTGGATAAGTAGTGAAATTGCAAATAAGTTTCCACAACTCTGGGAGAAGGCAAAGTTGTTTTTATCGGATTTCCCACTTCTTATTTTGTCGAATCTACATTTAATAGAGTTCTTCACCTGCAATCCAAAACTCGTAACCGTCTTGATATTGTAAAGAGAGGTGATCTTCGATTATCTCTAACATCGCCGCAACCAGAAATTCAAAAGCTTGCTAGTTTTCATCAGCCGCAATGATCTCACTCAATAAAGCGACAATAATATTATGGAAATATTTTTTGTTAGGAGCATATTTCATATTTATATTATAAACAGGGATTATTTTTTATAAATAAACAGTGCGGTTCATAAAGTATCTTTTTCACCAACTAACGGCGACTATGAGGGGTGGGGGCCACAGAGGTAAATGAAAATCTCAAGTGGGCCACGAGCAAAAAAAGGTTGAGAAACACTGCTCTAGAACAACACGCTCTATGGATTTACTCCACATTCCAACCACAAGGTTATCTATTGTTAGGCGCTCTCTTTTTTTCCGTCTTCCTACCCTATTTAATTATCTACCTTCCCACATAGATCCGTTTATCCTTTCCTGTAAATCATTTATCAAAGGTTCTAGAGCTCATTTACCTCATTCTCACCTCTGATTTCTCTGTGCTCTATTCGCAGTGTTATTTTCCCTTTTCTCTTTCGTGTTGTATTCTTATTATTATTCTCTGTATTTTTCCTTTTTTTATTCGCTCTTATTTATACTCGTGATGTTATATATTTCACTCTAAAATGGCGAATGCTGTATGTGAAATTTTTAATTAAATAAATAAAAAATAAATAAATAATAAATAACCGGGTATTACTGAATATGGACAACTGTACTGCGCATAAAATTGATGGGCTGGACTTGCTGAACATGAAGGTAGTATTTTTGCACCTCATACATAAGCAGTGATCAGCCTATAGAACAAGGTATCATAACTTCACTCAAAAGGTCCTGCGGACTGCATACTGTAAAGCAGGAGTGGGCAAACATTTTACGTGGCGGGCCGTATAACAGATGGAAATGCTTCGGCGGGCCACGTTAGGGTTCACAACGGAATATTTGAGATAATGCGAGGGATCCTGTTAATGAAAATCAATAATAAATAATATGTTATCCCCATAATATCAATGGAAAAGGTTTTCCGGCCACACTTTTAAGCTATAACTATAAAATTAACTGTATTTTATATTACGGTTCGCTTTCATGATGGCATCGCGGGTCACATAAAATGATCTCGCGGGCTACATGTGGCCCGCGGGCCGTAGTTGGCCCACCACTGCTGTAAAGAATGCAATTCTTAGAGTAGAAACAAGTCAGAGCAAGCCGAAGTGGAATGTTCTGCAAACCATGTGAGCAATATCAGCTTTGTGAGATTGTGCGAGTGCCGAAACTATCAAAATTGTTTCAAAAAAGCCTGAAAGGTATCTGGCTTAGACAATCCGGCACAGACGGATTTGAATGAAATCGAGGAACCTGAAGAGTGGCAGGCAATACTACAACTACTCTCGCATCTATCAAACCTGACATTTCATAATTTTTGTTCAGTTGACGATGACGTCGCTATATGCGCTGCTCCATAGGAAACAATCCCTGTAGAAGATACGCTTCATGAATTTTCTGACAGTCGTGAAGTCGAGAAATTACAACAACCCTCAAAAGATTAAGTGATCTATGCATTGTCTGCAATTCAGTGCTTTGCAGATACAACAGGAGTGGATTCTCTATTCATTTAATCCAGAGAGGAAACATCACACGACTGCATGAAATTCATTTAACCAAAAATGAGGCAACAAATAATCGGTGGTTTTTTCAATACAGCCTCCGGAGATTATAAAAAAGTGTTATTTCTATTTACTCTTGTATTTGCAGGGTACAACCAAGAATGTTTCATTCATAGCTTTGTGTATTTTCTTTTACGAAGACAACTTCGATCTAAGTAGACTAACTACTTACACACCATATGAAAACCATTTTTGTATTGTTGTGCAATGAATTCTTATAGTAATTATGTCGTTCAATTTCATATCCTTGATGTCTGCGTATGTCATCCATTTAAGAAATAATTCATACTGGTTTCCCTCTCTCTATCCGAATTTCTTTTTATGCGTCTTTGATTCGCTCTTACGCGGTTATGCGGCCAATGCAACGAAAATGCAAGAAAGTTCTTCACTACACCACAATCTGACCATTCAGTCTCTCATTGTGTCTTATGCTGTGCGTATTAGTACACCCACGCCCCTCTTTAACGCTGTCCCGATTAACGCTGAAAATAATTTAATACCTTCTCCCGATTGCGCTCGCGTGCTCCACATTAACGCTCTTCAAAATTTCTGGTGTAATTTACGAAGTCCGCTGCGCAGCGCCTCTGAACATTTACAACACACAAGACATCAGTATTTCCAGTTGCTTGATGGTACTGTGTACACTTGTCGATGTTTTTGTAGGTCAAAATATAGAGTGAACTCTGTTTAAATTATATTTTCCCTTTAAATAAAAATACCATGAGTGATAACCGGCGGTCAGAGGAGAAAAAGAGGAAAAACTTAACTCTCGAGGTTAAATTAGAGGTTTTGCGGCGACTAAAAGCTGGAGAGCGTCAACATTTGTTTGTTTTCGTTTATTGTTCCGTTTTCGATTGTTCATTTTTTTCAAATGTAATACCAAGATATTTGAATTCTATCTTTATTTGGTCTCATTCCATGCAGTGGCGCACACAGATTCAAAATTACAAATGAAAGAAAGCAGAAAAGTCATTTAATGGGACACAGTGGTCAGGTTAACTACTAGAATCTGCTGGACTGGGAAGACGGTGATCAGATTAGAGGGGACAGGTCAGAGTAGTCATCTCAGAGAAAATAATTGCACTCTTGAAAATGTTCCACTAAATAGGAGTCACTTTGAGAGGTGGTTCCCCTTTGGAGGCCTTACTGCACTTGATTAAAAATAACATTTCTTACCTCAAATGGTAAAATCCAATCGTCTCGGTTTCTTGCTTAATTCATCCAAAACATCTTCTGGAGACACCTGTAAACTGTTGGTATTTAATAATGCAAGACAATTAAGTCTATCACTTTTCATGGTGTTTCTTAGATAAGTTTTTAGCCTCCTCAAAGTAGAGAATGATCTTTCGCTGGTACAGGTGCTAATGGGAAGTGCACATAGTATTTGTAGGAGCAGTTTGATACGAGGATACAACTCTCTGTCAAAATAAATGAACCCTTCAATAGCAGAAAATAATTCCTTGTTCCGTATAAAATTTTTCAATAGTTTAAGTTCACCAAGCATGCTTTCCTTATTGTCGCAAAAAAGATCATCACTGTTCGAATAAAATTCTGCTAACGTGAGAAAATCACTTTCCGTTTCATCATCGTATTTTGAGTCAGTAAGCATCCAAATTTAGCTAAAATGTTATTATGTTTTTCAAGTCTTTGTTTTATTTGACTTATTACATTGTTTAGAAAGGGTAAGAATATAGCTCGTCTGTAGTACTCCTCAGGGGATTTAGCTGGAATATTGTTGCGGTACACTGATAGCTTCGTGGGACATCTTGGAATTTTAACTTCTTCCTCACCTCTTACAAATTCCAGAAGCTTTATGGCCATTTCAAAAATCTCTTTGAAAACTGATTCAGAATTAATGTTTAAACTTTCAAGTCCTTCAATGACCGAGTCAGCATAACTCATTGCCTTCTTCAAATCAATATTAACTGTTTGTAAATATTTACTCAACCTTTTAGTAAGAGCAAATACGTTATTTATAGTCAGCAAAGAAATGATGAAATCAGCTTTAGAAATCGTTACATTTAAAAGAGAAGCTTGAACGGAAACATCATTATCATTCCACTCTGTCATTTCATTCAGTGATGCTTGTATAGCATTAAATAATTCAACCATAACTAGTATCGAATCATGTCTTTCAATCCATCTCGTGCCACACATTTGAACTAATTTTCGTTTTCTAGAATGAGGACAGTGTTTTTCAATATTTCTTATTAAAACATTTTGCCTCAATGGAGTGTGAAAAAAATTATAGATTTTACCCACTATTCCCACACAGTTTCTGATATTGGGTAAATTAGAAGAATCTGAAATCGCTAGGTTTAAACTGTGTGAGCTACAATGCACATATAATGCAGAGGGGAAGAGTTTTTTAATATGAGATTGAACTCCTTGGAACTGTCCACTCATTGCACTAGCCCCATCATATCCTTGGCCTCTGAGAAATTTTAAATTAATTTTGAAATATTGCAAAGAATCTATCAAATGTGTGGCAAGACTTTGTCCTGTTCTACTGAAAACCGGTATAAATTGTATAAACTGTTCTTGGACAGTATCATTTTCAATGAATCGAGCAGCAAGAGCAAACTGTTCTATCCCAGCAACATCAGTAGTTTCATCTGCTATTATACTGAAACACTTACTCTTATTGATGCGATTTGCAATATCCCTTAAAATTATATCATTTATGGAAGAAATGATTTCATTTTGTGTTCTCCAGCTAACGTAGGAATTTCTTCCTCAACTTTTAAAATGATTCCTTAAAATTTCGTCTCCTTCTTCCACACGCATTCTAAGTAATTCTCTAAAATTTCCCTCACTTTTTTTCAGGGGTTTCTTCGACATTTAAGGGGCCATAATCTAAATGTCCTCGTAAGGGGATCCCCTGATTCCCGCAAAATAGGACAGTTTTTATTATTGAGCCAAGTATTTCCCTGTTTTTTGCTACTTCCGCTGCTTTGTTTTTATCTAAAATCAAATCAATCGAGAGCACTTTTTTCTCATCAATTTTCTTTAAATTGAAAATATTTCCAAGCTTCGTGCATGATATGACAATTTGCCATGCTTCTCAAAATATTCTAAGGTATGGTTTCATTTGTTGAAAGCTTCTGAAACAAATTTACCCGGATTTTGCTCCCTATGCACTCCTACTCTAAATGGAGAAAATAGCACACAATATTTGCAGAAGAGACCATCCATTAATTCCGAATAACATGCCCAATGCCATTTTTCAAGCCAATGTGCTTGGAACCTTAAACTTTTGCCTTTAATATTCTTGACAGGAAATTTATATTTAGCATCTGGTGACCATAAACTATTAAAAACTTCCAGGAGTTTCTTACCAGAACAATATTCTTTCGATTTCAAAAAGTTTGCTATATCATTAGGGTAACCTTTATTGTCCGCATCTGTCTCCGTAGTACATCCAGTAACCAGTGCGAACGACGAACACGGCTCTTTTTCTTGCAATGTTGCACTATCGATGAGGTCACTATGTTCGCTGATATTAATTTTCTCACCATCTTTTTGTTCACTATGCACATTTCCACGCGACTTCTTCACAAATGATAATATTGATATTTGTTTTCTTTTACTACTCATATTTATCTATGTAAGGGGTAAACCAAAGAGTTTTAAAAGGACAGTTTCTCACTTTTTCATTTGCACTAGAATGCGAGTAGCCTATCTTACGTCTATAAGCAGTGCTTTACTTGGATAAAAATAAGTGCCGGTACTCTCCGTAACAGCAGCAAACTATCTAATTAGAAATGAAATAATGTAGTATAACATATTTAAAGGCCACTACTATACGGCTATTTACTACATATCACTAATGTAATTTCACGGACAACACTTATCAAAGCAGCCTACTTTGTTTTATATATTTGAATTTCACCGACCACGAGGCCAACGAGATGAAATAAATGCTCGTGTGATTCGAGGAAAACAGCTTATCTGCATAGAATCCGCACTCACAATTTCTCCATTAAATACTTATCCAATTTCAATGGTGAGTTTAGACTTCCCAGTGGAAACTCCACAGGGTTACCGAAATTCAGGATGTGCAAAAAATGTGAAAAAAAGGCTGCGGAGAGCTTTCTGGAAAAGTACCCGATTTTTTGATGTTCGAGATCTGTAGCCCCAATATTGCTCGGATGCTTCCATTCTTCCAAAAAATGCACTTTTCCACAGTAAGAGATACACTCATCACTACACTTCCTCACTCATCGAGACTTCTTTTCCAACTAACCAACTTCTCCAAATTGGAGACTCCAATTGTATTCTTTTGAGAGTCAGCTGCATTTTTTGTCCCCCTTTTAGTGGAAATAGGATATTTTACAAAAACGGTCATTCTCCTGGTCGCCTGAACCTCCTCCCACACAGCAGGGATCCAGGAAGTCTCCAAAAGACAAAAACGGAGAACATAAGACCCAGAAAGGGATGAACGTTTCTCAACTGAAACCCCTTCTCGTGGAAATAGGATATTTTCAGCAAAAAGATTTTGTCTTGACTAACGGTCACTTTAAACACCGATATTTTCTTGGAAAAGGAACTTTCCCTTCTCCCTTCCTTCCCTCTTTCCGTCTTCCCCATATTCACGCACTCATTCCTGGAGCAAAAGCATTCCTGAGAACACTTTAAACGTCTTGCCTTCACCCTCATCTCAGGATAAAATATGCCCCTATGGGGGGGGGGGGCCCAGACCCGGTGGACCCCCCCTATGTGTGCGCCCCTAATTCCATGCTCCTTTATTCATCAAGCACATGTGATAATTATTTTATGAACCGATATTTCTTTATCGAAACGTAGTAAGGTTTCGATCGTTTCGATATACGATTTTGATTTTGCCTTATTGGTTGCTTTCTCTTAATTGAACAGTATCTTCAGTCATGATTCTTATGTTATTATGTCCCAATTTTCTTTGTGTTGATAAAATTGTGGCTGTTTGCTCACTATTACCTCACCCTGTATATATAAGTAGACGCAGGTATCTTCTTCTACTAGAATTCCTATTCCTAATTGCTCCTGCGCGATTTATTCAGCTTGAGATCAACATACTCGTATGTTCCGTAAAATGCATTCTGTTCTTCATTTATATTGAAGTTTTACTGTTCAATTTTAAATATAATTGCAATGCAAATGACGACCTATTCTACGCCACGTAATATGTTTAACAAGAATACTTTGGTATAATATTTATTGGTGGTGTAGTGGTGAGCGTGTCGGCTTTCTATTGCAAAGTTCAGGGGTTCAAACCCCTCGAATGGAGGTTTTATATATAAAAAAAACTATATTCAGTGCCTGGCAGTAGGCAGCAGTACTGTCAGTATGGTATAGAGCCGAAAACAAATGATGTTGGTAGCGTCTATATCCAATACAGCTGTAGGCGTGATCAGGACGATTTGAACGGCTACAGTACTGCGATGTGGAAAGCAAGAGGGAAACTACCACATTACAATCCCTAGTAATGATTATATGGTTGGACAATATGAGTTCTCTCGAGATAAAACAATCCGGAGGTAAAATAGTCCCCCAATCGGATCTCCGGGCGGGGGCTGCCTTGAGGAAAACATTTGTCGAAAGTAATTTACGAATAGGGACTCGGAACGTAAGAACTATGGGAAAGGCAGGAAAGCTAGAGAACTTGAAAGAAGAAATGAGAAGAAATAGAGTTGACATTATAGGACTAAGCGAAACTAGATGGGAGGGAGAAGGACAGTTCGACTCAGAAGAATTCACGGTAGTTTATTCTGGAGGAAATAGTGGGGAAAGGGGAGTAGCTCTGGTACTTAAGAAAGATATGATGAAAAGTGTGACAAAGATAATAGCAACGAACGATAGACTGATGGCAATAAAGCTTAAAGCAGTCCCAGTGGACATGCTGATAATTCAGGTATATATGCCAACGTCAGCTCATGAAGATGAAGAAATCGATGAGATTTATTAGCAAATTAACGAAATTTACGAAGAAGACGGAAGAGGAAAGGTAAACTGCATAATAATGGGAAATTGGAACAGCATAGTCGGAGAAGGACAGGAAGAAAATGTTGTCGGGCAATACGGACTTGGGAAGAGAAATCGAGGAGGGGAGAAACTCGTAGAATTCTGCATCAATAATGACCATGTAGTGACTAATACATGGTTCAAAAACCATAAATGAAGGTTATACACATGGAAAAGCCCAGGAGATAGAATGAGATGCCAAATAGATTACATCCTTGTAAAACAAAGATTCAGGAACAGCATAAAGAACGCCAAGGCATTGCAAGGAGCGGACATTGATTCAGATCACAGCCTTCTAATACTTGACGTGAGTACAAAGCTCAAACAAATAAGAAAAACGAGTAGAGAAAGACAGGCCTGGGACCTAGAAAAACTGAAAGAAAGGCAGAATGTAGTCAGCATGAAGTTGGAAGATAACTTAAGAAAGTTGGAAAACAAACCGAAGACCGTTGATAAAGAATGGAATGAAATTAAAACCAGTATCAAGGATACCTTGGATAAAGAGATTGGAAAACAAGAGAAGAAAATCAGAAAACCATGGATCACGAAGGAAATGCTGGAGAAAATGGATGAGATACGAAAATGGAAAAACGTTAACAGTGAAGAAGGTAGAGCCAACTATAGGCGTATAAACAATGAGTTGAGAAGGGTAACAGATAAAGCTAGAGAAAACTGGATAAAAGGAAAATGTGATGAAATAGAACAAATGGAGAAGTTAGGATGGTGTGATATGATGTACGCTAGGGCACTGGAATTAGAAGATAAGAAGTCTAATGGAATTTGTGGCAAAGGAATTATGAATAAGGATGGGAAGATAGTCTCAGAAACAAAGGATGTAGCACAGGTATGGGAAGAATACATTAAGGAATTATACAGCAAACAGGCAGGAGCGGCAAAAGTTGAACTGGAAGATGAAGAAAACATTGAAGAAGACAACTTAGGACCAAGTATTATGGAGAGCGAAGTAGAAAAAGCGATAGTGGAACTAAAGAAGGGGAAAGCCACGGGCAGCGATGGAATACCGGCTAAGATACTTAAAGTCATAGGATCTGAAGGACTAAAGGCAATCACGAAATTAATTAATAAGATTTACGACACGGGAGAGTGGCCTCGGGATTTCCTAGAAGTAACAATGATCCCTCTAAAGAAGAAGCCAAAGGTAATACAGTGTAAACATTACAGAACGATAAGCTTTCTGTCAC
Source organism: Tanypteryx hageni (assembly GCA_028673005.1). Taxonomy (NCBI): domain Eukaryota; kingdom Metazoa; phylum Arthropoda; class Insecta; order Odonata; family Petaluridae; genus Tanypteryx; species Tanypteryx hageni. The sequence continues at coordinate 5,750,839 of CM054120.1, forward strand.
ACGCATCGAAGATCATCACGAGGATTCTTAATAAAAGGCTGAAGAAAAAGGCAGTAGAAATACAAGGGGAAGATCAATTCGGTTTCAGAAAAGGACGAGGAACTAGAGATGCTATAGGAGTAGTTAGAATCATATCAGAATGAGCAATAGAGTACAGTCAAGATATCTGCACATGTTTCGTAGACTGGCAGAAGGCCTTTGCTAGAGTAAATTGGGTAAAGTTGATGAAGATATTAAAGGATATAGGTGTAGACTGGAAAGACAGGAGACTGATTAGGAATCTATATGAGAATCAAGTTGTAAAGGTCAGGTTTGAGAATGTGGACACCTGCGGAATAAATATCGGTAGAGGAGTAAGACAAGGATGCTGCCTATCGCCAACCCTATTCAATATATATGGAGAAAGTCTAATGCAAGAAGTGCTAGAAGGCACAGGGTATTTCAAAATTGGAGGAAGGACTATAAGAACAGTAAAATACGCAGATGGTCAAGTACTTCTAGCAAGAAAGGAATAGGAGCTACAAAAATGATAAATAGACTAGTGATAACAGGAAGAAAATACGGTATGGAAATAAATACAGAAAAATCCAGGGTCATTCGAATATCAGGTAAAGAAGAGAATCTGAACACAAGTATTGGGGGAAAGCCTTTAGAACAAGTTTCAGACTATAAATACCTTGGAAGCATCATAACAAGAGAAGCAAAATCTATGAATGAGATCAGGACTAAAATAGGGAAAGCAAAAGCGGCTTTCAGGAGAAAGAAACAACTACTTACAGGGAATATAAGGGAAGATATCCGCAAGAAGTTGATAAAATGCTACGTATGCAGTATAGCATTGTATGGGGCAGAAACATGGACGCTAAGGAAAAATGACATCAAATACTTGGAAAGCTTTGAAATGTGGACTTGGAGGAGAATGTTGAAGATAAAATGGACAGATAGGATGAAAAACGATGAAGTGCTACGAAGAATAGGAGAGAAGCGAATGATTATACAGACTATCAGAAAGAGGAAGGCTAACTGGGTTGGACATTACCTGAGGAGAGAGAGTATGATTAAAGACGTGTTAGAAGGAAAACTAGATGGGAAAAGGGAAAGAGGTAGGAAAAGGTTTCAGCTGATAGACGATCTGAAAGGGAAAGAGAGTTATCAAGATATGAAGAGGACAGCGGAAAATAGGAGTATATGGAGAACCAGGTTTAACCAAGAATAATCAAGGACCTGTCTACGGACAGACTACCTATGATGATGAATACTACCTATTTCCATATCCATTAATAGAATCTCGGGAACGAATTTAATCTTATAACGTCATTTTTATGGAAGTACGTGTTCCGAATAGAGTTGTTTCAGTTGGCACTCGATTTTTCTGGCACCAAATAAGAGCGTTAATCGGGAAGTGGGTGTACCTACTACAGTAAAAGAGATGAGAGTGGAGATGAGAGGGAGATTTAGTGTGATAGTGTTTGAGTACACTTGAGAAGGTTTATCTATTGAGCATTTTTCGTCAGACCACATGTGGTGTTTGATTCTGGTCAATTAACTCATCCCAAATACAAATGAGGCTGTCGTAAATGCGCAGGAGGTCTCTCATATTGCAACGGGGGGAAGGGGGGCATATTTTGTGGAGGAGAATACCCTTGGGCAGTGGCGGCTCGTAGCTAAAATTAGTGGAGGTGCTGCTCCAGAAATTTTTTAGCCTTTGTTATAAAATTGTGTAAAAGGAAAAAAACATGTATAAAAAGAAAATTTATTCAGGAACTTGATAAAATCTTAACAAAAAAACCAAACATTTTTTACTTACTTTAACTTAAATTGTTACTGATCAAGCTTGATCTATTCATTTAAAATTGAAATCCATTCTTCTTGTTTTAATTTGCGCAAAAAGTTCAATAATTTTCTCCTTGATCTCTGGATGACAATTGAGGAAATTTTTCTCCATTGAAAGTACTGCAAGCACATTTAGTCTTTCTGAATTCATAGTGCTTCTTAAAAAAGTTTTTATTCATTTCAATGTTGAAAAGCAGCGCTCTGCCTCTGATGTAGTCATGGGAATTGTCAAGAGGATTTTTATCAGTTTCGTAATTTCACTAAAAACATCATCTAGATTATTTTCCAAGATAAATTTCAGCAGCTCAATTAATTTGCAATATTCATGAATATCAGTCCTACAATAGAATACTTTTAGTTCAGTTTCAAGCTTTTCTTTGTCAATCATGGGATAAGCTTCAGTGATCAGTACTATCTCTTTTGTGGGATGTTCATTCTTAAATCTAGTGAAGCATTTCTTGTTGAACAATTTAGCTGCTACTAAGTGTTTAGTGGAAGAATATCTGTCCATTATATCAACACATATATAGTCACACACTTCCTTAGCTTCTGCCATGAGTGTCTTTGAAGGATTCTCACAGTACTTTGAGTTTCTCAATTCTAAAATAGCAGTTTTGAAATTTGTTATATATTCATTAACTTTAAACACACTAATTTCTCGAGATTGCATTTGGTTGTAAATTATTTCAACATGAGGCATAATCTGATGACAAAGCTCTAACCAAAACTTGAAATTATCATCATTCAGGTATTTTAAAATTCCTGTTGCTTCTGCAATGGTTTGATCTGCATTTGATGTTGACTGAATTTCAGTAAGGCAGTTTTTTAAAGGTTGCAAATTTTCATGAACTCTGTTTATGGTCCGTATGTTGAAATTCCACCTTGTAGAGGATGGACCTGGAATGCTGACGTCCATATGTTTCTTGAGAATGGACACACGTTGATGTGATCTTGAGAAGAATGTTGGAATAGCCAGAATGTTAGAGAAAAATATTCTTGCGTTTCGTGTAATACTTGCTGCATTTCTCATTATTAAATTAAGTTGATGTGCATAACAGTGAATGAAATGTGCATTACTATAAACTGCTTTTATTTTTGCTTGAACTCCTGCTTTTTTGCCTTTCATGACATTTGCACCATCAAATGTCTGAGCTATCAGTTTTTGTCCATTTCCTTGAAGGATTATGTCCAATTGTTCTAAAATACATTTTGATATGCCATCTGCAGTTTGATTTTCTGGAATAAAGAATCCCCAAAAACGCTCAAATATTTCTTCATTCAATACGTACCGTAGAACAAGGACCATTTGAGTGTGTTCCGAAACATCTGTTGTGTCATCAGCCATGACAGCTACAAAGGAACCTTTTCTAATTTCCGTCCTTATCTCCTCATGGTATATTTGTAGCAGGCAGTCAAGTATCTCATTCTGAATGGTCTTAGAAACACCTTTGAAGACTGCACTGGTTTCTAAGTGATTCTTCAAATCTGAATCTAATTTAGATGCAAAATTTACTAATCCTCTAAATACCCCTGGATTTACTGAATCGTCTTTTTCATCATGTCCACGTAAGGGAGTTTCAAAGTTTCCACAAAAGTAAATGCAGTCTATTATTTTGGACAAAATTTCACGGTTCTTTTTAACTTTTATATTATGCTCATTGATTGAAAGTCCTTATGCCTCACTAAGTTTCTCCTTAATACTTACGGTTCCTAAAAGTGACAGTGAAACAACATTATCAACGTGCTTCTTTGACTTCTCATGCTTTTCAGTTTTTTCTTTCATTTTGTTTATATTTCTAAAACCATCTTTTGTCCACGGTACATCACCTCCAAACAGCAAACACGAGAAGCAAAACAGTGCATTTTTTACTTCACAGCCGCAAAGCCAACTTTTCCGTTGGTACCATTCAGAATTAAAGCTACGAATATATTTCTTGTTGTTGCTTTTGCCTGGCTGAGATATTAGAATATCAGGTGTTGAACGACCTCTTTTCTTAACTGTAACTTTCTCATGGAGAGATAGCTGTGAAAACATAAGCTGTTGAAGTTCACTTACAGTCACAGAACTTATTTCTTGGGGATGCAAGGCCATGGTTAAAGTTTTCTGTTAAATAAAAGAACCGAAAAAAAAATGAATCAAATAGAATAGCTGGAAGCAGAATAATAATCTAATTCTACACTCTTCTACACTTTATCACATTCAAGAATATGGTACACGGTTTTTAAGCACAACACACGCTGAGTAAAAAAAAACTTCCTTCCACCATCACGCCAGAGCCGGCACTGCGAGAGCAACAGTGCTCTCTCTACCTGGCAGTCCCGCCTTCCTCCCCACCCCCCTCCTATGTGCGCATGCGCACAACAGTCAAACACCACGTCGCTGGCACTGTGAAGCGCACAGTTCCATACAAAGATTTTTGTATCTTTTTCATAAACTGGGGGATGGCTACTGAAGTACTGACATTAAGCTTAAGGAATATGTATTGTACTACAAAAATAAAGAAAGAATTAAAGAAAAAAGGACTCGTTATATTAAATGTTATCGATAATATCAAGTGGAAATAGGGGGTGCTGCAGTTCCGCAGTGCCTATACACGAGCTGCCACTGCCCTTGGGTGTTTTGCCTGACTAGTCAGTCGCTTCTTCTCGATAAATGACACCTTGGATATCCTCTGAGAGCTCCTCCAGTTAGGAGTTACAAGTTGTGCCGTTAGTCCCTTTGTCCGTTGTGCTGTGCGCATTTGTACTTCTTTCGATCTTTTCAACTCGTTTTTCTACTGTTACCATGGAAAGAATGGCTTCCAAATGCACGGCTATCCCTCACACCATGCACGAAATGAAGAGGGGAAAGGACCGCATTGATGCTGGAGCAAAAACTCGAAATTTTAAAGTGCGTTGATGCTGGCGGAGGATCTGCTTCCATTGGTCGAGCCTACAACCTCGGTGAGTCCACCATTCACTCCATCAAAAAGAATGCTGAGAATACGGAGTTCCATTTGGCACTCTACTCCCTTATCTGCGAAGAAAACCACGAGGTTGCGAAACCCTATTGTGGAAAAAATGGAGAGTATGTTAGGGATTTGGATAGAAGAACAGAACCAGAGAAGGATGATTCTTTCGTCGGCTGCTATAAGGGCTAAAGCAGTGCAGCTGTATAAACACCTACAGCAGGAGCAATGTTGCTGAAGAACCATTCTCTACAAGTAAAGGATGGTTTGATAAATTCATTCATCATCAAAATTTGCACAGCGTTAATGTTAGTGGAAAAGCTGCAAGTGCAGACCATTCTGCAACTGCCACATTTCCCAAGGCACTGCAACACATAGTAGCAGGTGAAGGGTACTGCCCAAAGCTATTTTTCAGCACTGATGAAACTGGACTTTTCTGGAAGAGGATACCGTCGCATACCAACATTAGCAGGGAAGAGAAATGTGCACCTGGTTTTAAAGCAGCAAAGGACAGGTTGGCACTTCCTTTATGTGGTAATGCGACAGGCGATTTCAAGTGAGAGCCATTGTTGGTATATAACTTGCATAACCCATGTGCTTTAAAGGGTGTAAGCAGAAATACGTTGCCAGTGCATTAGGCATACAACAAGAAGGCATGGATGGCAGGACAGATTATCAAGACTGGTTTAAAAACCATTTCATCGTAGATGCAGAGCAAGACTGCAGAAATATCTTAAGATATTGCTCATCCTTGATAATGCACCTGGCCACCCAAAACATCTTGCTACCATCGATCCTAATGTGTTGGTCTTATTTCTCCCACCAAATGCGATGTCTCTTCTGCATCCTCTTGATCAGTGAGTTATTTCACCTTTCAAGGCTTTCCTGAGGTTTTACCCTTGGTTCAAGATGTCATCAAACTTGCGCAGTTGGGAGGGGAAGGTTTTGCAGACATGGGGGAAGATGATGTAAAGGAGGTAGGTACTCTATTTGCATGGTGAGGAACTTAGCATCAATGATTTGAGGAATATCATAAGCACCGATGATAGGGAAGAAGAGGAGAAACAGTTGGAACTTGCTTTAGAAGTGAAGGAGATGACATTAAAGAAGTTAGCTGAATCTTTAACTTATGCGGAGAATCTTGCTCAAATGACAATTGAGGAGGCTTTGAAAGAAGTCTTCTTTTCAAGCATGGTTTGGACTATCTTCTTGTGCCATACAAGGCAGTGTATGCACAAAAACAATGTTCAACCAGTGTAGCATGCTCCAGTTCTTACAGACATGCCCTGTAACCCCCACCACCTCTGCCCCCACTGTCCCTTCCACTTACACCATGGATTCTAATGTGCCTTCCACCTCCACACCCAAACTCGTTTACAACACCTCCTCCACCTTATCTACATTTCTGCCATTGGATAATTCTCCACTGGATGTCTCCTTGCCTGCGGAACTTGTGTTGGGCTAAGACAACCCTCCAGCAATTTAAATCTCCATGTCACCCACAACAGCCACCACTTGTACTCCTCTGCTTCCTCTTATTGGTGAGAATATTTTAGCATTGATTGTTTTAAGTTTGTATTTAGCTCATAAGAAGTCATTATGGAGTGAAAGAAGAGCATCTTGGAGAGGAGTTAGGATTGCTTGTGGAACATATCACTATCTTTTACATGTAAATATGGGTTCTGTTTATGCAAATTCACTTTATGCGTCACTTTCCTGGAAAGCAACCCATGCATAAAGAAAGGGAAACCTGTATTTAGATCATTTAACTTCAGTGTGGACATTTGAAATTTGCAGATAAGTGAGATCTATCATTTATTTAAAATTGAATCTTACATTCATTTGAATATTTGTCCAAAACATACATTTGTGGTGTTTTTAATAATATTCATACTTTATTTAGCACACACAGGTTACCCCAATTACTGTTTTTATGTACATATATTTAAGCAGAAAATTGTAATATTTTTACTGTTTTCATTCATTATTTGCTTATCATGAACTTAGTTATCACAAACACGTCTTTATTCTCCATTAGAGTTCATGTTAATGAGAGTTTACTGTACATACATATATATATATATATATATATATATATATATATATATAAACATTATTAATATTGATTTCTGAAGAAAACTTATTCTAGAAATAAGGTTTCCCATGTAATACAGCAAGCATTGCATGGTCTACCTTGTCTACTAATATGGTGACATGTGTAGTAGTGCTATTTTGAGAAAGGTCTATGAAAATGACAGGGTACCTAAAAGCTGTAATGGAGGCACCTCATGTGGCGAGTGATGACTGTGTTTTACATCACTAACCTAGTGGATTCTCCTAATGCCAAGCCTCTCCAGTTGGTTGCCTACATCTAAAAGTGGCTTTTTATTTAGGTACGCTGCTGCAGTATGGCAATAATTATCATATTAACATGACAATTTGAGTTTCTGTAGTATGTCTACACCCCATTATTATGGTAGACAACACCAGTTGCATAAATTCCCCAAGATAACGAGCACCCCCCAAAAATCCTCAATGCTGGGAGAGAGTACTACCCACATTGATAACCACTGATCTAGATAATATCATATAACCCATTTTAATTTGTTATATAGACAGAAAGTTTTGGTTCAGAACATATCTTACTATTATTATATGGTATTTTATGGGAATTGAATTTCAAGTAGTTTTTTTCAATAACTTGGTGAATTTAGGTAATGTACCAACCACACTAAGCCAATGATAAATACATGCAAACATTTTGTACAGCTGGTAGATGAAAACTAGGGGAAGAATAAAGTAGCCATACAGCTTCATGATGATAAAAGAATGTTAGGCTAGCTTTCATGCATGCACCATTTATCATCAGCGGAATTGAACTCAATTTGATTACTATATGATCAGTTTAAGATAACCTTATTAAATATGAAAAAATAAGTCTTAATTTTTAGCAAAATATATAACCTCCCTCTCAAATTTCTATCATGAAATTGTTGATTAAAGTCCTTAAATTAAATTTGATCATGAAGTTATAACTGATGAAAATTTTATTTTTCAGCAAATGTGCCAAAATAACAGTATATTTCATTGAATTTATTATAATTGTATACCTTCTAGGTGACCTGATGGATGAAGAGCAAGTCTTGGACTTTTTAACTAGCTTGGAAGCTATGGACTTACCAGATAGGATTGAAGAGGTCAATGCAAAAATTCTGGAGAAAATTGTTGAAGATACAGACTATGTTGCTGTACTTTTTTGTAAGTATTGAGTCTTAAATCAATTGCTACGTAGCATGAACTAATTCAGTCATGAAAAGTTCTATAACACAGTCAAGTTTACTATATATTGTGGCATATAAATCAACCTTTAAAGCAATAAAAATCTTCAAAGAAGCTTTAAGTCGACTTATATGCCAAGTATAAAAATGCAAATCTTGATTTCTGGGCAATTGATGCAGAATAGTAGTTGATTATGGCCAATCCTCTGGCACAGGTGATCGCCGTATTGAATCAGCTGTTCCAGCATTTAAATATTAACTGACAATTTTTTTTAGATTTAAAATAATCATTTTATATGCCTAATAAATAACTATAAATTCAAATAATCTGCTTTAATACAGGCAACTCCTGGTTATCTGTGGCAATCATCCAAAGTCCTTTTCATCCTTAAAAATTGAGTCATGAGAAATTTGGCTGCTAAGGGGTTTAAAGAGAGAAAAAATTTGTCCATTTGTTCTGATATAATTTATAAGCAAAATTCATTTATATCCATGGCTTATCCAACTTTGAAAATTAAAAAAGTCATCATAAAAAAAGAATTTGTCAAAAGATTCACCACTCTCATTCAATGCTGAAACAGCTATATTAGTCGATTAATTTTCTGATCTAGACCATGCAGGTTGGTAACCTGCAGCTTACATTTGTTGTGCAAGAGAAATCCCCCCTTTAAAATTTCCCCATGGAGTGATTTAAATGTATAGTCAGAACTTAGGACAGTGGTTGCACTAACATTCTTTAAGATTACCTCAGTAAAGTTATGTGCAATTTATCATATCTCATAAACGTGAGTAAGGAAGATAGGCATAAGTGTGAGGTGTTGACAATTAAAGATAATATGTATTGTTTGTAAACTGGAAGTGTTGTAAACTCCAATAAGGTCCAACTCACACAGTGATTTTCAAATGTGAGTGCAAAAATGTATGCTGCAGCTATATTGAAATGATTTTTGTATTATCCGTGGTTTTGTCTCACTGCTGCTCCCTCTCATTAGCTTGGATAACCAGGAAGTGCCTTTAGATTATTTGCCAAATGTATAAACGATACATGCATGATATATTGAATGGTGGATTGCTGGTCAATTGAAAATGTTTAGCAAATTTTGACTTTTAACCTCAAACCAGCTTCATATTTTATCCTTTTCGCAGGTGGAGCCATGATGAGTGTACCTATTTGTTGTCAGTAATATATACAGTGCAATGTAATACACATCACATGAATACCTGGGATTGCCAGGGTATTTCCCAATCAACACATAATTGAAATGCTTATATTCTTATTTTATTAAAAAATTTGTTTGCATAAGACAAGGATTTTGTCTGAAAATTTAATTTTTTAAATACTTGTTGAAATAAAGGGGAAGGTTGACTAATATGGCGATTATATGCCTAAACATGCATTTTCAAGCCAAAACATTGAGGTTGACTTACAAACCAGATTGAATTAGTTTCTGCAATATCTAGTCAAAAACAACTTAACCAATTTGGGACCAATTTAATTTAGCATTTCAAGATTGATTTAGCATATTATATGACATAGAAATAGCAACACTTGATTAAATTTCACTGACACATCATCAAAAATTGAAACAAACTACATTTTTTTAAATGCTACTAAATATTTAAATGATTGCACGATCTAGATTTCACCTTAATAAGGCAAAATGAGTTAAGCTTAGGCAGGAATTGAAGTGTATAGGTAAGGAATGTGAGGGGTGAGCCAAAGTTGGGGGTTGATGTGTGAGTTAGTTTGGTTAGGTTGAAATGGGGTAGATGATGAAGGTGAGCAGACTTTTGGCATATAAGGGTAAGCCTTGATCATATATTTATGGAAATGCATTAAGGAATTTAACAAAATATTTTTTTGTTAAAATGTGCATTGGATTAAAAATTTATTCCTGGAACACCCAACTCTGTTGAAGTTATATTGTAAATTACAACTCCTATTAAATTTACAAATCAATTATCTTATCTATGCCTGCTAAACAAAATTTACTCATGAAAATGGCAATATTTCACTAACTTATAATATATTATGGATTCATTGTATCCTGAAATGATAATATTATACATAAAGTATGCCACTTAAATGGGCAGAAATGACCCACTGTGAAAATTTTTATGGAATGTTGTTGATGTTAAAAAAGTTTTAGGAAAGGCTCCTCTTTTATTTAATATATAAAGCAGTAATAAACCTGTTTTAAAAACTTTGTAATGGTTAATGTTATTTAGGTTGAATATAATGGAGAAATTTTACCAATAATTAGTCATGACAAATCATACAGATCATGTCCTTCCAAGCCTAGACATTTGTATGTTAGACTCTCACATAATATACAAAACTAAATTAAAAACAGATACTATTTCCATCCCTTACCTCAACACTTGAAGGGATGCTTTTCAGATAATAGTGAAAAATGCTATTTCATTAGTGATTGCCCTGTAAATTTCATCATTAAAACTCGTATGGTAAGTAAATAGTAATGTATGTTTTCTTTAAAAAAGTGTCTAATGCTGTAACTAGCCACAGTTCAAATTCTCTCTTTTTGAGCACATTGCAATATCATTACAGTTGTGAATTGAAGATTCGACTCCAACCATAAACAAAAAGGAATTTAGCATGAAGAACAGAGTGCTAAATACATATTTTGGGAGCCAAGCTCTCATCATCAGTAGCTGCTATCGAGTGGGGTGTGTTGGTTGGGGTATGTGAATTTAAACCGCTGTCCTTTGGTGAGGATGTGAAAGTGGGTGGGAGAGGAGTGGGAAGGGGGAGGAGGGGAAGGGGGAGGGAGGAGGGGAAGGGGAAGGAGGGGAAGGGGGAGAAGATAGATAGATATATAGATAAATGTCTTTATTTGGGCGAAATTTAGACCATAAGGTCCACTCTTACATTTAACCCATAGGGAAGGGGGAGGAGGGGAAGGAGGAACTGTTAAACCGTAGAGGGGGCAGTAGGGTACCAGGCCACGATCGATATTCATAACGGTTTTTTTGAATTGGTTAATGAAACGGCTCTCATGTGTCTAATTTGTTCCAAAACTAATTTTCATAAAGAACTTGAACACATAAAAAACATTGCAACACTTAACGGTTATGATTGTCGTATAGTGGAAAACATTATGCACACATAAACACCAACTCCATGTCAAAAATCACACAACACTCAAGCGTAGCTGCCTATATACAAGAAAACAACCACCTTAACACCATCCAGAATTTAACACTGTTAAAATCAATATGCAAAGAAAACAAATTAGATGCCTATGAGAGCCTGTTCATTAACCAATTCAGAAAACCGTTATGAATATCAATTGTGGTCCTGTACCTTACTCCCCCCTCTACAGTTTAACGGTTCCCCCTTCCTCTCCTCTTCCCACTCCTTTCCCACCCACTTTCACTTCCTCACCAACGGACAATGGTTTAAATTCACGTACCCCAACCAACACACCCCACTTGACAACAGCTACTGATGATGAGAGCTTGGCTCTTGAAATAAGTATTTAGCGCTCTGTTCTTCATGCTAAATTCCTTTTTGTTTACAGTTGGAGTCAAATCTTCAATTCACAGTTTTACCCGACGTAGTCTCCTCTTCTATTTATTATCATTACAGTTCTTAGAATCTCCTTAGAATTTTCAAAAACTTATGCCTATTCAAAATACTCTCGGTTAACCGGGCTATTGGAGAAGATACTATATATGATAAATACAAAAACACTGATGATTTTGAAAATATAATAATAGTTCAATAAAGTAAATCAGGCCTACAACTACTGGTAACATTTTATGATGTACTAAGCTATTTATTTGGGAATACAGATATTCCTTTTGCCTATTTGAGTTTTGTATTGTGTTTTGTATATTTCTAATGGCTAATATACCAATAATCATGTTTTCTCTGAATTATGTATCCAAACAGTGTTTTGGCATTCAATGGCAATGCTTTTACTGACTGAATCATTAATAATTCACAAAATTAACACTATAAAAATTCTTTCATTATTGATAATTTGTGAGAGGATAAAAAAGATTCTTGGGTAATCTGCCACATCCGTGTAGATACCTTCCAAGAGAATAATATAAACCTCTTAACTCTTTTCCACAATGTGGTTTACTTGAGCACAAAGTAGATGGTGTCTAGAGTCTCTTTAAAGTTGAAATTTAGCTGATAAAGTGGTTCCTCCATATATGCCACAATTGTAAATATGCTGCTTTCACAATGGGAAAACAGCATTATTTTTAGTCACAAAGAAATACATACAATGGGAAAGGGTGTACCATCAATTTTGTTCATGAAGCTTTTTATTGTAACTAAGTGTCTTAAAAAATAACATTCCCATTATGATTTTCATGAATGGAAATGCCATAAGAATTTTTTGGATGTTAAAATTTGGTCTGGCTGATACATAGGATATTTAAAAACAGCAATCTGCCTGTAGAGTTAGTATAAGTTTTAGCTTGATACACTAAGGTTTTATGGATAAAGAGTTGATCCAATAAAACAAAATATGGGAACCCATTTTATTGACCAATTTTGTAGCCAATTCAACAAAAGATTGAAACACTTTTGTCTTTTAATATCCATTCAACCTTAATGTTGCTTTAAATTCTGATCAACTGAAGAGAAACATTGAGAATGCAGCAATAAAATGTGATATTCTCAGTCTAGCCCAACTGTTTTTTGTCTCTTTCACATTAAATTGCAATTTCTTTAATCTTTCCCTCATTGCATATTCCATGAAAATCTGCTAATTTCCATATCAAAGTTGACAAATATATTACAACAATTTTGTTGTTTCCTTTTTAAAGCAAAAATTTTTCTATTGAATATATTTTATGCAAATGTCAACAAAATTTTAAAGGGCATGTGGAACATAGACCAATTAAGCTTCCTTATGCAATATTAAAGATCTTTATTACAAAATTCTTTAAAAGAATATAAAGATAATCTGCTCTGCAGATTATCTGCACCCGGTTGATCGAGAGTAGACTGTATCTTATTGACTCAATAAAGTGTTAAATGAACAGAAAATATCATATTTTCCCATGTCTAAGGTGATTCATAAAATTGGCATACAAATAGGTATTGAGATAAATAAAAATTCTAAATGGGACACTTTGCTTGTGGCTGTCCAATGACAGCTTGTGTTCTAGGACCAGCTTACCTCAACTAAAAAATATTATTGAAGAAATTAAACCCTTACATATTTGTTTAATTTTATGTATTTGTTGCTGTCTGTGCCATATTGAATATTTGTGTTTGAGTTGAATCATTAAGAAATATGGTAGGTCCTGGCAGCTTTTACACACTTATATTAGGTGTAATATTAATATTAAATTGTTTTTAATTTTTTTTGCTGAGCAATAGCTTCCAAAATTCAGCATTCTGTTTATAAGGGGTTTTCCCTGCTGTGAATTTCTTCTTGCCTACCAAATTGAGCTTGTGCACAGCCAAGATAAACTTGTCTGTGACAGTTTTCATTTTTTGTATTTATGAATTGATACATCTATTACATGTTAATTAGAATAAATTTTCACTTTTTTGGCTGTTTTCAAATGTAAAGGGATGACATTAAGTTCTTTTTAGCACCATAGATAGATGAAAACATTGAGAATGGCTAGATGATAATGAACATTTATATATGGAATACCCAATCATCTTATTGCTACAGGAGATACCTAGATGGTCTTTTGGATTTAAGCCACACTTTGGGTTTGATAATTCATTTTTTAAATTAAAAATTTTGAATTTTTTAATTTTCTGCTTTTCATTTTTGTAATGTCTCTCTCAGGGTGTGTATTCATTTGCTGCCAAAAGTTTCTTCTATATACATTCACACACAATTAACTCTCGATTAACACGATAATTTGGATCCAGGAAATAACCATGTTATCCAAAAATGTGTTAATGAAGGCTAAGAATTCATAAAAATAAGGGGTTCGGTTCCCAAATATTTTTTTGGAAAAAAGCATTTCCTTGGCTTCTTTTTGTTTAAACATATTTTTAAGTTGCAATAACTTTTATTTCAAAATTTCTCTTTAGTTCAAAGTTTTGCATGTTAATTTCATTGATAACATTTCAAAAAATGTCTAAATTAAGCTCAAACAAAATAAATTCACTTGTGCCCTTAGGCAGCGCCTACCCCTGCCTTAAGTAGAATCTACTACTGAATACATGATAATGTCATTTTTCCTATTGATATGTTTAATTTTTTTCTTTTATGCATAATTTTTAGCTTTATGTAAATTATAATTTTGCACAGTATAATGAAATTGCACCTTATCAAATAAATTTTTATTATTAATTTTGCAATGTACCACATTTATATACATGTAACTGTTTATTTAAAATTCAAATAATGGTTAATTGTTTTATAAAAATGATATATGGTTTTTACTTATTTTTTGGAGGCAAGTATTAAAAAAGTTTAGAACCAAGTCTTAAACCACATTATGTTAATCAAAACCAGCTGCATTTTTTCAACTGCATAAAACCGAAACCATGTAATTTAAGTACCATGTTAATCAAGGGTTACCTGTGTGTGTGTATATATATATATATATATGTTTATGTTTATGTTATGCTGAATCCGTGAAATTGTCAAATCTGTCAAACAGGCAGTTTCTTTGCTCATTTCACAAAATGGGTGTCGGCTTAATCCATATCCAAATCCAAATGTATCGCCTATTTCATAAATTGGGCCAACACTTGAAATACAAAATTAATTAAATCAAGTTATTGTTGTTACTATTGGTAAAGCTAACACATGAAACTAATGTGACAGGCTCCTTGGGTGTATTTCACGCTGGATATGACTCGGTCCCTATTTACATAATTACAATTTTTCTGTCTAGAATTTTGGCTCAATCAATTGAGTGCTGACCACCTTCAAGTTCCACCCTATTTGTATTGTCACTATTACATAAACAAATGTATGCCTCCACACTGCGACTTGAAAAAAGCTGCCCATTTCACGGATTTGGCAAGTTCACGGATTTGGCTTAGCACACACACACACACACATATATATGTATATATACACACAAACACATCAATTTTGCCAGGATTGCTGGAAACAAGCCACTGAACCTATACATAAATTTTATGAGGTCTGTAATTGAAATGGAGATTACAGTGAATGTACCAGTATACAATTATTTATGAATAAAATTTGGATTAAAAACAATATAAATGATTAAAATTGTATGTTTGAGTTTTTTTCGATTAATTGACATATTTATATTTCATATAATTTTGCTTGACTGAAGTTATAATTATTTATGGATATTGGTAATAAATTTTTAAAAGTTGCAATTGTTACAATAAACAGACATTCCCATTTTTGTATGTGTACAAGAATTTGTTGAATAGGCTGCTATCCCAAAAGGATGTGTACACCTTTTATGTAGTTGTAAGCAGACTTTTGTCTTCTTTTATGTATTCTACCCATTATAACAAATATTTAGTTACATCCCAAAATGTTTTGCATGAAGTTCTTTCATATGAACAAAAAGAGGAACTATGTATACCAATCATTATTCATAAATTTGAATGCAACCAAGGAATTATAAAAAACTTATCATTTTTGCTTGTATTATTTTTGTAATTCAGCCAATTAACATTTTTTTAATTTCACTGTAAACTCATTATTTAAATTCATTTTGCGCCAAAATTGCAAATTTAGAGCAATTCAAAGTAAGTCTATGTATGTCAATTATTGAAATAGAAGAGCTTGATTTTATTTTATGGGATTCTATTTATTGTTAATTTTATCAATTCCTGTTTTCATAAACAAAGGTCTCATCTATTGCTTAAATCACTTTAAGTTCAGCAAAATAATTTTTCCTTAATGTATGTTTTGTGATTTGCATAATTTTTGTTACTGTGTGGATTTATGTTAACCTTGTTATTGTATTGCATTTGATATGCAGTTTTTCATTGTCATTCTATGTTGTTAGGTCCAGATACCAAGAGTTGCCCACCCAATGAACCCAGTAAGTACGTATACAAACATTTTTACAAAGTATTTAGACACAATATATTCTGGAGCTTGTTGTACATAGGCCTGATTTTTCTTTCGTAATTTACATCTTCTCAATTCTTATATGAAGAACTGTAATTTACTTTAATGCTAATAGTAATTTAATAAAAAGTAAATATCACTGTATCATTTGAAAGGTAATTCACAACAGCTACTTCCGAATAGTTCATGCTTATCAGTAAGTAACTTCCTTCTTTGTGATTTTTTATCATTCTTCTGTGTATTTTTGCTGTAATAACAGAGTTATCTTGATGTGTGTGGATGTTTGCATCCCTATATTTAAGTAACACTAATCTCCGTTGAATCTAGCATGCCAATATCTAATTAACACATATCTATTTTGAGTTTAACATTTGTTTACTGAAAAGTGTATCATAATGGACATCTTTTAGTGGTTATTTACATAACTGTCACTATGTAACCCTACTTCAAATGCAAATATTTATTTTATTTGTTACCACAGAGATAACATGCTCTTAACCGCTAGATTTTTGTAAATTTAGTTATTTCTATCCTAGTTATGTATGCTTGCAAAAAGTATTTGGAATGTGGAATGATTTTGAAAGATATATAAAAGAATCAATTTAAATTACACTTTAGAAAAATGTATTTTAAGTTTTGCTTATATCTATGCATTTAAAAATAAATTTGTACCTATTATCTTTAACTTAAAAAATTTACCTGGCATTAAACCTACTCTATCAATTCTTATACAAATTGAGTGTCATTCATGAAATATGGTGAATTTTAATGGACCAAAAACTTTTGATGCCTTTTTACCTCTTTAGTCCTAAAAATAATGTAATTTAATTTAATGATTAAATTTTTATTTATCGTTGAAAATAGGTTACATGAATTGCCAGATAACAATGAAAGGCTCACTTTTAGTATAATTAATAACTAATATGATATGCTCAGTCCTAGCCAGGAAAATCAGTAAAAGTATTATGTATAAACCAGGGTTTGATGAGCTAAATTATTTAAGGTACATATTGTAATACTGCTATTTCCTTTTCTGAGTTAATTTTCTAATGAATGTAGTCTTCCATTCACTTTGGCAAAGTTATTTTCTTTTACTCTGACTAAGTTTTCATTCCATGATTAAATTTCTTCATTTATGTTTAATGGTGATTAAGAATTAGTTATTTTCAATGTGCAATTACATTTTTATCACTTTTATATCATGTGTGCATCACTGTTTTATGAGCAAGATAGAAGTATGTTTCCATGTACACTGTGCAGGAAGAGAGGACAGATCTCCTAAACCCTGGTGGTTTTCATGAAATCGGCGAACTTAGACGAACTAACAATTGACTGTAGTAATGAGCACCTCGCATTTCACTATCTTTCACTTTTCATTTTTTCTATCTCTATGAGTTTCCTTGATGATAAACTTTTTTGAAATTGAGTTATGAATTTTAAACCCCTCTTTACTAATTTCTAGACATACCACTGATGGTAAAGGCCACGAGCACCATGCAAAAAAATACCGCCACAGCATGCTGGCCCTTGCTAGAGCAAAGATAGCAATTAGAAGGGCAGGGTTCCAGGTAATCAATAATTGTAGGAAATGCAGTACACATACACCCAACTGCTCATGAGACTCCTATTACTCCCCAACTTTCAAATGCCTCTATCACATCCAATTTCGAGAGAGTCATAGAGCAATGCAAATTGCGGGGGTTCTGAGGTAAATTTTTTCCTGGAAGACTTTACATTGCTCTGTTATTCCAGCCTTTCCCTTTCTGGTTTCACCCATAGATGCTAAAATAATTTGGATACTGTTTCCATAACCAGGTGAAAGATAAACAAAGTGATGGTAGCGCTGTCGTTGGTGAGAAAATGACCAGAAATGGTACTACCACAGGGAATGGCAAAAAAGCAGAACTTCAATATCATATGTAAATATTAGAAGTTTTTCAAAATAAGGATGATGAGTAATATAAATGAAAATGAACCCAACCCATAAAATTTTTATAATGGTATCCCTTCTTTTTCTTTAAATGGAGATGCCTCGGAACACAGTGAACATGAGGAGTAACGAAAAACACTTCCACTAACTTACCCAACCCAATGGAGACAAGAAAATTTTTGATCATGTTCAAATTTCACTTCCCTGGCCCAGCTGAGTACCAATGAAGTACTGCTCCATGTAATTCCAAATCTCGCCAGATTCAGTGCCCTATAGTTCCATATCTCACCCCTTGGGGCACTGCATAGGTGGTGCCGCATTATCAGTAAAGTACCTTAATTTTTTTTAATATTACCCAAAATTTAAGATGAAACAACCAAATTCAAATATTACAATTAGCTATCAATAGTCAGCTATGAAAATCAGCTGTCAGCATTCAACTATCCCAAACAGCTATCACTTGTTTTTTGAATGTTAACAATAATAAAGAGGGAATAATTCCAAAGCAACTTATGTAAAGTGCTTTTTCTTTAAAAAATATAAGAAACATATGTTTATGTGAAATAATTAATTTATACTTTAACATTTCTACAAGCTTGTGATAATTAAACACATGTCCAGCACAAAGCAAGAAAATGTTATCTTGTAAATTTAGGTTCTCTATCATCAATATTTCTTGAGATATAATAGTCAAAGTCTGTTTGATGGAAAGGTTAAATATGTATATCTGCTATTCGGTTTTAAGCAAATGCTTAAAACTAAATATCAAATGGTTATAAGTAAAAGCAAATTTTATTCTCTCAAAATGTATCAAATACTTTTCGCATTTGCTTATTCTAATCGCAAATGCTTTTACTGTTTTCTTTAAGCATTTGCTTAACTTTGATTCACTTGGCCCATCAAGTGGAAAATTTAGCTCATGGGGTTGAATAAATAAAAATTTAGCAAATGCTTACAGCAAACAGTAAAAGCAAAAGCATTTGCTAAAAGCATAAGCAAATGCTAAAAGCATTTGTTTAATTTTGAGTGAATAAAAGTTTGCTTTTGCTTATAAGCATTTGCTACTCAGTTTTAAGCAAATGCTGAAGTTTTATGGAAAAAAGCACTTTACATTTCTTCCATCTCTTGTTTTTGTTCACATTTAAAGTATTAGTTGAATGTCAAACTAGCAACAAATATATTGAGTAATATTTTTTAAAATGTTAGTTAATTAATTTTTCTTTAATTATTTCTTTTATAACTGATTTTGTTAGTATCACAAATCATGGGTACATTTATATTCAATTAATTACACTGAAAACAAATAGTACAAGCATTTATTGCAGGAAATGGTGGATCTGTTGTTATTCTCCAAGAAACAGATTTTAAATAAACTTCACATTTTCTTCAGAGAAACGATATAAATTTTTATAAACATTGGTTGTTGAAACTCATCTTTTCTCATATTTTTTAACTTTTCATGTCACCAAAAACTCTGCCAAATCAATTTATATTTAGGGTCAATTATCATGAAATTAGAGTAGGTACTTTAAAATATCTTAGCAAGCCCTTTACCTCACTTTAAAAAATATAAGCATATGCTTAAAGCATTAAGCAAAAGCTCGGTTTTATTCACAAAATTTTAAGCAAATGCTTATGAAAAATCTTAAAAATTGCTAATGCCTAATGCTTATTCTTTCTAGCAAAAGAAAATGCTATTTTTTTATTTACCCCAAATCAAATATTTGCTTAAAAAATTATAATAATAATAATTTTATTAATTCCATTAGGTCATGTTATGACAATAGGACACGTCAGATTATATTAAGACTTAAAAGAAAAATAAAGTATATCAAATCATATACATTTTCATTAGACAATAATATCTACAAAAAATTCCTTTACATCATAATATGCTTTTTCTACCAGTATTTCTTTGATCCTTTATTGGAAGAAGTTAGGATTTAGAACCTTTACACATGCAGGGAGATTATTAAAAAAATTTATATAAATGGAATCATTATTGTCAAGTCTTCTCCTAGGTACATCAAGAAGTACAGAGTTTCTTATGTAATACTCATGAATTACATTTCTTACAGGGTGAGCATCATAATTTCTTTTATAAAAACATGCACCTTCATATATGGTCAATGCAGGTAACATCATAATTTCATATGGTCTAAAAAAGGGCTTGCAATGCTCTCTGTTATTAAACCCCGCCAAAATTCTAAGAGCTTGGCAGCTGAAGATAAACCCCAAAGAATCAGACCATAGCAAATCAAGCTATGAAAATGAGCATAATAGGCTATTTTTAGTGTTTTCACTGATGTCACCCTTCTAAGTCTCTGTAATAGGTACAAGATTCTTGATAATATTTTCTTTAACTCTTGGACATGTTGTCTTTAGTTTAATTTGGAATCTAAACATATACCAAGATAATTGACAACATGTTCCAATTCATTCACTTGTAAATGTACATTATTAAGCCAAAATAGCACTTTTTTGTTTTTTCACTGTTCAGGAATAATTTATTTGCTTCAAACCAAGCAGAAGCTTCCTGTTCCCTATTTTTATTTCTTTCTTGAGTTGAATAAGATCCCTTAGACTTGCCATCAGTGCTGTATCATCAGCGTATAAGATTGCAGGACCTTGGACATTATTTATCAGATCATTGATAAAGATAATGAACAGTATGGACCCCAATACCGATCCTTGAGGAACACTCATCTCAACCTCTTTAATACTTGACATTTTACCATTTAAAGAGATGCATTGCTTTCTGTGAGTCAGATATGACTCAAAAAAGTTTAGTTCTTCATCTACTATTCCATAATAAGCTAATTTCTTTAATAAAAGATCATGAAGTACACAGTCAAAAGCTTTACCCAAATCACAGAAAGTTACAATAGTGGAATCTTTCTTTTCAAAAGCACTTTGTACTTCACTTACAATTTTCTATATAGCTTGTATAGTAGACTAGAAATCTTAAGCATAAGCATTTGCTTATTTGTTATTCATTCGACCCATGGAATGAGAGAGATGAGTTTTATGTTTTATTTCCAATGACCAATGACCTAAATTTTCAAATTTCATTTTTATGTTCTTCAATTACTCATATAATAGATGAGATTTGTTACTATTTCTTTTTCATGGCAGAGTAGATATGAGTTTTATTCAGATTACTACTTATTGTAATATCTACTATTTTTCTTTACAGTGATTTTTGCATATACTTATAAACACAGTAAAATCCTGTTACAACAAATACCATTATAATGAAGTTTTCACTATAGTGAAAATATCTCAAGTCCCAATGAACTTCCTTAAGTAATAGTGTTTTTTAATTTTTGTTAGAATGAAATTCCTCATTACAAAAGTTCATTACAATGAATCCATCTGCACCTAAAATGTATTTATGAAGAAATGACTCATAGGGGGTTCTGACTATTCCACATTTTCAACTTTTTCTTCATCAACGGCAGGTAAATTGGGGATACTAGGTTACATGATTTTCTATGAGAACAATTTCTGCAGAACATTATTATGGCATGTGTCTTGAGTTTTCAGGAACTTTATCCTAATCACAAAGGGAGAAAGAGGATTCTCAGGTAACCTGCTCTTCTATGAAACAAAAATTATTTTATTCGTGATGGATTTTGGCTCATATTTATGGAATTGATTCTCTCTATGAAAAAGAATATGATAACTTAGTTTATTCTATTTTCACATGGTGAAAAAGTCAGTGGTGTCATCCAGCAGGTTTGGCTGAACCAGTTGTAAAAAATGTAATAAACTGTCAAACTGGTATCATGTGAGTTATGATTTCTTGTGGTGTTTTGTGAATCTAGTGTCAAGTTAGCTAATACATAGCAAGTTAGTGTTTCCATTCATAATGATTATACAGTCTTCCCTCATTTTACGAACTTAATTTGTTCCACGAAAACTGTTCATTAGGTGAAAACTCGTAAAACAACATTATTTTCCCATTACTTCCTATGTAAAAACTTTTAACTGGTTCTGAAGGACAAAATAAAAAAAATATTCCATAGTTCACTTAAAAACAATACAGAACAATACCAAATTGAGAAAAAAACAACAATAATGATATATTAATGTATTTAAATGACATTCTTAGTCATTAGCCTATGATGTCTTACTCTATATCTTAGCAGTATTAGCCTATGATATCCTAGCCTATGTTAGCCTACAATAGGTTAAATGCAGCGCATATGTAACCTTCGAATGCTCGCCTTTCTCCAATCTTTGAATTATATTTAGTGTCTGGGCTACACTTAAAGCCCTTCTCTATTTTTTCACTTTACCACTTGTAATATCTGAAAGGCTGGCATGTTTAGGAGCCATTATTCACAAAAATATATCTTGATTTAATAGATAAAAATGCACACCACTCAGCAAACTGAATTTCACAAAGAACAGCAACAGGCATACTGAGACCGGGATGATGGTTCTTATTTGGAACAGCGTGATGCAATCTGACAAACTTTACCGAGCTTTCCCAAAATTTCCCGAAGTGGATAGAGCACATATAAGTGAAAATTTATTCAATATTTGAAAAATAGGATTTTCATGTGAACGTAATGAACTCGTATAAGCGAAAAGCTGTTCGAAAATCGAAAAATAGGTATGAAATTGCTCAGTTTGTATAAGCAAAAACTCATAAAACAGAAGTTCATAAAATGAGGGAAGACTGTATAATGTTTTGTTGTCTGTCCATCAATAATATTTATTTAGCTACTTACTGTTGAAGTTAAATATGTATAACTTAAAAATTGTCTATCAAAATAGTTAATAATTATAGTTTTAGATACAAAATATTGGCAATTTAAATAAACCAGTTGTTAGTAAATTAGAATGACACCATTGGAAATATTGGCTTATTAAATTAATGACCATGTATGTTTTCCTAACTTTCTGGAAAGGCAAGGGAAAAGCAAAACATTTCTAGTATAAAATCTATGGCCTGGATATTCACTATCACTATTTGTCACAAGCTTTCATAGGACATGCATATTCGATGGGTTGTTGGCAAAACCAACAAGAAGTTGTCTGAAAAAGAATGATAGGTGCTTTTTCTTCTTACTGCAGATATATTATTAATCGTTTATTAAAATTTTCTTTATAATAAAAAATATACAATCAAAATGATAATCTCTGTACATATTTATATTTTTAGTTACTTTGGCATTTTATTGATTTTTATTTAATAATTCAACAAAATAAAGTATAAATTAATTTCCATTAAAATATGTAGAAGGGCTCAATTGAATAAATACTGTATTTACTCTAATCCAAGACGAGGTTTTTCCAAATTTCAGCTTGCAAAAATCAAGAGTTGTCTTAAATTTCAGTATGTAGTAGTATACTGGCAATACATCATGCTTAATTCATCAGGCATCAATTCATCCTGTGCCAATTCGTCACACGACAAACTCGTTGCACGTCAATACATCGCTCAAGAAATTTGTCATGAAACATATTCGTCATGAGACAAATTGGAAGGTGAGAAACCATGACTAGTGAATGACAGGGGGATACACTTGTTGGGTACATTGGCAATGTGTCTCGCCTTGAGTAATTCGCAAAGATAATTGTGATTGTGGAAATATAAAGAAAAATTTTGTGGTGGAAAAGTGTCTGCCCCTGCCATACACCGGTCATGGTGTCTCACATTCCAATAATGTGACGAAGTTTTCATGCTGCGAATTTGCGTGCAAAGAACTAACCAAGACAAGTTGTAATAGAACTGTAGGAAGTATGGTTATGCATTTTATCAATGCTTTTTTAAACAAAGGGAACATAATATAAAGTAATTGTATTTAATGAAATTTTTCATTGCAAATGTATAATCCGGATTTCAATCAATACAGTATTCATTTTTAAAATGCACTTAAAAATTGTTTTTTCTCAAACAAGAATTTGTAACAGAGCATTTCAATGAATGAACAAACTAGTATACCTATACTGGATACGTGTTTGAAATATACATCAAATACATTCAGTGAGAAATTAAGTCAAAATCTTTTTTGTTTTGACAGTCTGCTAAAAATCTTAAATTCAGGGTATTCTTGGATTTGGGTAAATATGGTAATTGGTATTGCAGTTAATTTTGAGAATTACATGCTAGAATGAAAATTGAGTACAAAATGATTCATTATCCCATACAAGTTCATTGCAACAGGATTTTACTGTACCATCACTATTCACTATATATGCCATTACAGGCATCCCTCATTATAGTGTGCTTCACTTAGTGTAATTTTGTTATAGTGCTCTTGCTAGGTGCTGAATCATTGACACATTGTTTTGGTCTTATATTACAAGCACATAACTTTCTCATAACATTTATTATGCATAAATAGTATTTGTAGGTAAGTTAGGATTAAATTAAGCATCATTAAACTATCCAATAAAAAAAATGTAATCTCTTCTATAGTTTCTTGGTGATGTTTCAATGGCAGCTCTATTACATTTAATTTTTTCAATATGAGAATTAATAGATCTTATCTGATTTCACTGTGACAAGTTGCCTTCATTTATTTTCTTATTCGTATATTCTGAGTGTAGCACTAATTAGGTTCCCCATTAACTTCCACTTGGCTACGAATTATTTGACAGTAATAACCATGCAAAAAAAGGATTTTCATCTATAGTCATTCTGAGGTCAGTTCACTTCTAAAAATATATTATATAGTCGTACATGCAATCATGATCAGATGGCAGCACTGAAGACATACTGTATTGTCTCGAATATAAAGCGACCTCGAATATAATGCGACCCCAAGATTTTTGAAAGGTTTTTCATGAAAAAACTAAACCTCGAATATAACGCGACCCCAAACAAACTTCAGCCAATCTAACACAAGTTCCTCGTTCATCCATCCCTTCTGCGCGCGAAAGATTACACCTGAAGGTAACTTTACCTTTGGCATCCTTTTACGATTTAAAATTACCTAGGGAATCAGTTTTCGCCCGTCGTTCGTGACTCCAAGCACAACAGTTATCCTTGATTTCTCATTTTCGGTGGATTTGAACAACACCGATTTAGCTCCGACTTTTTAAAAATTCATGTGATAACTTAGTCGGATCCCTCTGTTAACCTGAGATTTGGAAGAACCTTCTTTCTCAACATGATCAACACCCTTTTTGTCATCCATTGTTAAAAACTTGCTAAGTTAGTTACAAAGAATACATATAGCTTCAATGTAGTAACTATCGAGTGGTTCAGCCGCCGATTGAACTCGATCTATTCTCGCCAAGGATGATTTTCAAGTTACAAGTATCTTGTATCTTGTAAATAGATGTTCGGAATGTAAGGTGATTATTCAAAACATGATTTTACGATCTTTTAAAATCACTAGTACCCGAATATAATTTAAAATTTCATTTTTTGGATAAAAACATCGCATTATATTCGGGACAATACAGTAGCACAGTAGCTAGTTCAATCGGCTAGTTGGCCACTCTACCTTAATAAACAAAATAATTCTCACGAGAAACAAACATAATCTCTCTTCACCCTTGTTTAGTCTTCTGTCTGATGTGGTATTATTCGCATGATTAGTGTGTTGGTGGAGTTATTTTCTATTGTTTTAACCCTAGTATTATTTGTAATGAATCAAAAGCATGGAAATACATATGCTAAGAATGTTTCAGTAATAAAACAAAGAAAAACTATGTCAGTTTCAGTGAAACTTGTAGTAATTTGACGAATTGAAGGTGTAAAATGGCAAGTTGATGTTTGCAAAGCCCTGAAATAAGAGGGATTAATGATAAGATAAAATGCTGTATGTTTTATGTGTTGATAAAAAGCACATCTTTATATGTTTAAATTGTTTCTCTGATTTAAGTGAAACACTATACCTTATATTTGGAATTCATTAGCATTGAGAGTAGGTTGGAAGTATGGATTAAATATATTTACATTAGTTTTTATGTGAAAAATTCCCTCGCTTTATGCAGTTTCAGTTAGTGCTCTGTTTTTCAAGAACCAATTAAGAGCACTAATTGAGGGATGCCTGTATTTATACCAGAAATGACAATTATTATTTTGAGAAGTAGTTCATATGATATGTAATTGTTGTATACATATGCACCAGGAATGGGCACATTTCTGTTTGGTGCTACACTTTATTACATAATATTCAAAATTTGTGACCCTACCCATATGACACCATTAAATTCATTTATCCCCAGAATTTATGGAAAGTTATATTTTATTAAGTAAAAGGCATTCAGATTATGATGTGGGTAAGTTAAAGTGCAGATTTAAATTAAAAGGAAATTAAGTATTTTTTTGTTTTAAGTAGAAAATAAAACAACTTTTCAAAGTACGATCCACGAGAATTTATTGGGTATTAGGCCCAGAAAAGATGCTACTCAAATGAAAATATTTCATTGGTCAAGTTACTGAGGCAGGGGGTAGTGGGAAAAATGAACTCAAAAAAGGAAGATGTTTATGTGTAAAGTGAAGAGAAGAGGGGAATGTGGGTAGAAAGGATAGGAAAGGTGGCTGCAGAAAAGAGATGAAGCTTTACCCCTAGCTGAAGGGATCATCTCCCTAAAAAATGTTGAAGATAAATTTGCAAGAGATTTGATGGTGGTTTTGAAAGTGTTTCCCAAATTACTTCTACTTCAATGGAAGTCTGTGTAAATAATCCGAGGGACTAGTGACCACTTTACTTACTCCAGGCAGAAGTTTTTATGGACTCAATGGAGAAAACATTTTGAACTCAAGAAATTTAATGATCAGTATAATTACTTGATTCATCTATGTGGATATCTTTTGTGTGTGAAATGACTCATCCGGCCAACATGAGTATTTCTGTGCCTTATCGGCCTTTTTGCCCCAATATTTCCTTCACCATTGAACTTAAATGAAACAGAACCCTAAACTTCTAGGACCTCATGATTGCTAAGGCCTCGAACAATATGTGGTGAAATTTTAGTTAAAACATTGTTTTCACATTATTATTTTTATTGTATTTTTTTAAATTTTGACATGCTCCTCCAAATATGTTTGCCTATCATGTTGGTCCTCCCACAGTTGAGAGCCTAGTTACACCCCTGCTCCAGTTGGACAGTGATATTAGCTGAACCCATTTATCTCTTCAGTAGTTAGACAGCACTGTCTAAATTCTTTTTTCCTCTTAATAACCCAAAACCAAAGAAAATATGGCAACAGTGAGGCGTTTTGGATTTTCTGGAGCCTATTCTATAACTATTGGTCCAATTATTAATATTTTGGTGCCTTTTCCTATTGAATGGTTTCAGCTTTTAATATCAATGAGCACATATCAGAAAGGATTACTTATCTTTTGGGTAAAATTCCAACAAAAGTAAAGTTGAAAGGGCCTGCCAGCTCTTTATAAGGCAAAGGCATATGAATCATTTTCACACATTGTTTCTATTCCCAGTTGATTTATAAAATCACAATATACACAGTTTTCAGTTATGAAATGATTAATAGCTAAAGTAGAGTTAAAATCTTAAAAAGTCAAATAAACAAATAAACTATGCCAAAAAAAATTTATTGAAACAATTAATTAATGATATTAAATAATAATTTATACAACTTGAAGATCCTAAAAAAAGCCCTATAGCTAGGTTAAGATGTTTATGAGCTGAATGTTACAGAATTGTCAGTTAACTAACAGTGTTGGTAACTCGATTCATAAAAATTAAAAGAGTTGGCATTCTAGGGCAAAAGAAAATAAGAACATTATGTATCTCAAGAGATACAAGAATTCCCATTATAAAGGTGGACTATTTGTTTTAGTTGCCATATTTCCAGTGCTGTAGTCATAAAAAAGCAGAGGGTATACAGAAGTAAAACTTGGAGTGGGGGGGTCTCCCCAGTTTTTTAGTAGATGACTATAATGTTACGATGGCAGGAGAAAAGTTATGAGCTTACTTTGGATTTCTTTTAAAATTTTATTTCTTTTATATTTTAATGATGTATATAAAAATAAAAAATGATAAGCACAGTATTTATTTTCAATCTGATCAAAACAAAAGTAGTATTAGAATTTTGATATTAAATTTCTTCGTGGCCCACAGATTTTTAAGAATTACAGGTCCAGCTTTAATATTTGGAGCAATGAAAAAAGGAGTAATTAGCTGTTTTTTTAAACAACCTGTATAATTTCTCATAAGGTGAGGGTATAAGCTATTTGTTTGAAAAAACAGAGGGTATACCCTATTCATTCGAAAAAAGCAGAGGGTATACAGTGTATACCACAGTGTATACCACTGTATACCCTCCACTACAGAACTGCATATATCACAGCATATAAGTTGACCTTTAAAGCAATAAAATCTTCAAAAAGGCTATAGCCAACATATACACCAAAAATAAAAATGCAAATCTTGAATTCTGGACGAATGATCCGGAATAGCAGTTGGACAGGGCTAATCCTCCAGTGCAGGTGATCCCCATATTGAATCAGCTGTTTCAGTGTTTACAATTTATTTAGCAACCATTTATTTTTTTATATATGAAATAATCAATTTATATTACTATTTATTGACTGTAAATGCAAATTATCTGTTTTAATACAGGTGACTCCCAGATATCTGTATAGAACTTATTTTCTTTGTGGATTATCTACAGCAATCATACAAAGTCCATTCTATCATTAAGAACGAAATGGTAAGAAATAAGGCATTTATGGGTGTTCAAGAAGGAAAAAATGTGTGTATTTAGCATTCTGATACAATTTACAAGCAAAATACATTCATATCTGCTAGGGATGGGAGAACATAAAATTCAACTCGGGTCGAACATTGTTGAAAAATTCGAGTCTTTTGTTTAAAGATATATTTAATGATTTTGTTAGGTAAAGCCAGACAGATCAAAGAGTTAAAAAATCTATTTCTACAATATGAGGATGATCGCAGGTTTAGATTATACTTATTATACTTTAAAAGCATTTTTTTATTTCAACATTTTTATATTTTGTCACTACTGAAATAAATAAAACCGATAAATTTCACAGGTTAATACATATTTAATCAAAGAGATGTTAAACTAGAGGTTGAAAAGAAAGAAAAGAAGAAAACAAAAATTACGCTAAAAATTTTTTTACTATAAAAATAATTTTATAACATACCTATTAATAAAACTGTTGTATGATTTTATTTGGGAATGCATTAATATATACAAGATGGAAAAGTTTATTCCAAAAATGAAATACACAGAGATTTCAAAGGAAATACGTACAAAACGGCATCGAAAGATTCCTGAATTTTTAAGTCTGTTACTATCGGTGTAAACAAAACATGCAATATGTGAGGGAAAGGAGACGAAAAATTGAGAATCTATAACAAACTTCTAAACCGTACGAATCTACGGTTAAGGAGTTTGTTATAAATTCTCAATATATTTGATGTTTTGCTCGGGATTTTCTCGAATTATTTTTTCTGATACTTTAACTCGTAATCAAAGACCCCTACGGATTATGTGGTCTCGCGGACTTCGTGGCAAATGAAGTGCTCTCTCCGAATATTTTAAAATCTACGTCTTATAGATCATATAAGAGCTAGGGAGAGAAATTTATGGATTTTTAACTGTTGTTTGCTGAGAGAACCGTCTTAGCGAACGATGTAAACAAAATATACGATATTTTGCAAAACATCGCACGGTTTTGTTGTTTTTATATTTACTTAAATTTATCCTTAATAAAAACTCATAATTCGCATTTTCGTAATGTACGTATGATAATATTAGTAATATTTATATTAGTAAGCCCGACAGAATCGGTATAATCGACGAAGCCGATCTCAGGCTCGGAGAAATAAATACTCCAACCCCTTGATAGAAAAAGGTTTTATACTACTGATCTAAAGCAACCAATGTTAAAGGATTAAATTCGAATGTAACTTCAATAGTTGTAACTTAGTAAATCATGTGAAATAATTTTTTAACGATTATGTAGACATTTTTCTTTAAATATCGCATTTTTTTGATAGTTCGAAAATTCGAACACTTCGCACATAACTAATATCTGCACATTATCCAAATTCTAAGATTTACAAAGTCATCTTATCATAAAAAAAACACTCAATGAAAGATTCTCTACTCTCAGCAATGTTGAAATAGCGATATTCAATCTTCAATTTTCATTGGCAACCTGAAGTTCACATGTTTTGTGCTGGGAAAGTCCTCCATTTGAAATTAGTGAAAGGAGTTATTTGACTGTAGTCTGAACTTAATACAGTGGTTATGTTCTCCTTCTTTAAAATTAACTCAGTAAAGACGTTCATGATATATTGCATTTCATAATTGCTAGTATGGAAGAGTAGTATTGACAATTAAAGATAAATTTGAAATAATACATAAACTTGAAGATGGCAGTTCTTCAAAACAATTTTCCAGGATTTATTTATGCCCATCCCACTCTATATTGTTGTATGTATAGCTGTTACACTTTTTTAAGTTCAATGTTTTATTTGTTCATTAGACGTAATGTAAAATCCGGGGTCTGACACACTGATATTGAAATGTAAATACGAAAATGTATGATAGCTATATTTATATGATTTTTGATTTTCCAAGCTACTGGTCCCCATCATTATAGCAGACTGTAGATGAAATAATTTGTCAAATACATAAACGATGCATACACAATGTATAGAATGGTGGATTGCTGGTCAACGGAATTTCTTTAGCAAATTCTACTCTATTTAACTTAAAATCATATTTCATCCTCACAGTTTGAGCCATAATGAAGGTACCTATTAGTTTTCAGTAATGCAAAGGCATGTGATAAATACCATGAGAATATTGGGACTCACCCATGTATTTCCCAAGCAATTCATAATTGAGATGTTTATATTCATGTTTTATTCAAAGAATCGATTGCATGAATAATTATTTTTTAAATGAGTGAAAAAGAAAGTTAACTTATACGGCGAGTTTATGGTAAAACATGCATTTTCAATCGAGATCAACTTATATCCCATGATATATGGTTCTATTAGTAGCTGTAAGTTTTACAGAGGAATTAATGAGAGGGTATATAAGAAGCTATTGGAGGTAGCCTAATTGCAATTACATATGTGCTGTATTATTCCAAATATAAGGTGATACTTATTTGCCTAAAACTTTCATTATGTTATAATGAATGTACTAATCTTCAGTTATTAAGTGTAAATTGAAAGATTTTTATGTGGAAAATGACTTGCAAGTTAGTTTATAAATAACTTGAAAAGAAGTCTGTCAAAAATTAAATTTGGAGACCTATGATTAATTACAATAAAAATGAAATTGGAGAAACCTTATAACCATAAATATTTATTTTTATGGTAATAAGGTTTCTTCAATTTCATTTTTTAAGTCTGTCAAAGTCAAATATGACTGAGTTAATATTAGGCTTGGTAATATTTTATAATTTACATTTATTCCATCAAATATTCCTTGAAACTTCAGGATTTTTTTTGAAATTGCTGATAAATGCAGGGGTTGTCCTATATATAGGACATGAGTTATTCATTTAATCACATTGCTTTTTGTAGTAAAAGTGTGATAAAAAAATGCATGCTTATTGGAATTATATACCTATTCTAAATAATTTTAATGTTAAGTTTAATAGACACTTTTTCAGATGGGTTTCACCAGGTAGAGTATATGACCTTTTTTTCTTGAAGATAAATTTATGGGTTAGTTTTCAAATATTAGCCAAATGAATCTGGTGGATGATAAAATGTTACCTATACCTTAAAGACAACTTTAGTTTATAAATGATATACTATCCATTATTCTTGTTTCTGGACTACCTTAGCTCACCACTATCTTCATTGGTGTAAATAATCAGGAAAACACTGTCTACATATTATTGTAATTTTAATTGTAATGTTTTCTGTTTTGAACTCTCAGTACTATGTTTCAAGTACCTACTTAATATCAGCATAAACAACACAATTGAAATTCTGCATTATTAAATTAAAATAACTGTATTTGCCTAGACAAGCCAGGGTGCAAGAAATGCCACAAAGCTCTTCAGGAATTGGAGAACATTGATGATGAAGCAGATCAGCTTGGTATTGGATTTGTAAAGATTGCAGATGAAAATTTGGCAAATGAATATAATTTGGGAGAACTTCCAGTGCTTGTATATTACAGGCACAAAATTCCAATTAAGTATGAAAGTAAGTTGTTTTATTTTCTGTTCTTATAGCTTATATACTATTGAAATATCTGGCAAGGTTTTAATTCATTTTCATTTATTATTCCATGTAGTAACCATTAAGAACAGACTTATTCCAGGTCAAGAAAATAAATTTAATCAACAAACAGATGATGAGTCTATTTTGCAAAAAATCATCATTAGGGCCAATGATATTTCTTTTGTGGCTTATTATTAAATTGACTTTTATTGTATAAATATACTTTTAATATGGTAGCTGAACCTTTTCCCATTTATATTTGATTAACATTGTAGGGACAGTCCTATTTGGTCAACATGTTAAGCATATTTGTTTTTTGTTAATTACAGTAAATTGCTAATAATTGTACATCATGGAATAAGTTTTTCCATTGATTAATTTTTATAAGTTTTTTTCCGCTATTTAACTTAAAGATGAAATTTACCTTATTTGCCAGACTATATACAATGAACTTAATTTGGTTAAATGCAACTGAAATTGTCATGCCTCTTAGAGACCTAAGGGAACTTTATTATAAGTTCTCGCAGATACATATTAAGTCTAAAGAAGGTTGCTGCAAGTAGAGGAAAGTTTGGTGCCTCAGGTGCATTGTCCAACTGTGGATTGCACAATCTGGGAGAGCAATAACATATTTCATTAGTGTATATTAAAAATTTTTTGCAATCATTTGTTTGATGTGCATTTTTTAGAGCTATATGAAGCTACATGATTAAGTAAGTTTTTTTATTTGGCCATTTTAGTGTGCTACTTCTTTTGTTCCCATAAATTATGTGAGAATAATTTCTTGCAATGAAATATGTTTTCTATGTACTTAGTTTTAAAATATTTTGGCATTTTAAAGTCCAGTAAATATGGTTATTGAGAATTTTATAGTTATAATTCCAAAAAGATATATTCTGGTAAGAGAATCTCTACAACAACAGTTGTAAATTAATTTTATTAACTGTGCAAATTATTTTATTTTATGAAATGCAAATGATTACTTATTAATACCTTAATAGTCTGAATATAGTCCCTCCCTGAATATAGCCCCCCCCCCTGATTTCTGAAGCCTCAGTTTTGGAACAAAGTTTGAACCTCATTACAGATCTCACTTTTAATATTCAACAGAATGAGTTTTAATAGGCACAAGCAATCTAGTTAGGGCTATCAATTTATAATTATACAATTACATCATGTTTTGCATGTTATAGTTGCAGACATAATTTAAATATGTATCAAGTGTTACTGGACTAAATTCTAAAACTTTGCATTTATGAATGTTATTTAAATTCCATATCCTTCAGATGCCATGACTACTTGAATCGTGCCTGTATAAAAAAGTAATTATCACCAGATTTGCAGTTAACATATTCTTTTCATAATTTATTTTACACTTAATTTTGTTACTTCCGATATTTATGCCTCGGAATATCACATCAAGGAATACATTCTGTAGATAGTTGAAACACCTTCAATGCCTCGGTTTGAGTTACATAAGAAATACAGTGGAACCTCGCTTAACGAGCACCTCTCATAACGAGTCATTCGCATAACGAGCAAAATAAATTGTAAAAAAATGATTCGCTGAACGAGGCGTTTCGCATAACGAGTGACGAGGGGAGGGGAAGTCCCGGATTGTGCGCCTGCAACAACGAGGGTCGGAAGGCAAGGGGGGTTGGACAGAGCGGTGGGGGGGGCTCTATATAGGGCCAGCACCGCAGAGCGCTGCAGTCGCCTGACGTCTCAAAATCAGCCAATCCGAGGAACGGATGCGTTAGCTGCAAGCCTGCTGCTGACAGCGTGCTTGGATTTCCGCTCTGTCCATCCCCCCTCCCTCTTAGTCAACCGTCCATGCCTGTTATATAAGTCTGTGGTTAGCACTCGTTCCGTTAGGATCTTAGTGTCGCTTGTGATCACACATTTTTCCAAACTTGTGTTCAGACATATTATTTGTGATTTTTTTTGTGCAAAGTTTAATAACCCTTGCAAAAATGTCCCCGAAGAAAAAGCCGCAAGGAGACAGCTATAAGAGAATAAAAATAACCGTAGAAATGAAACGTAAAATCATTGAAAAGCAAGAACGAGGTGTGAGCGTGGCTGATCTAGCATGCACATACAATTGGTCTACATCAACGATTTGCATTATCCTCAAGAATAAGGACAAGATTAAGGAGATAGATGCTTCAAAGGGAGTGACAAGAATATCTACGCAACGGTTACGTATTCTAGATGATGTTGAAAGGTTGCTTCTCATATGGATAAATGAAAAGCAACTGCAAGGCGACACTATTAATGAAAACATCATTTGTGAGAAGGCGAAAGTGATTTTCGCCGACCTCGTTAAGAAGACTCCAGGATCATCAACGGCCGATGAAGAAGTATTTAAGGGAAGTCGTGGGTGGTTCGAGAAGTTTAAGAGAAGAACCAGCATCCACAGCATTGTGAGGCATGGTGAAGCAGCAAGCTCCGACGCAAAGGCAGCAGAGAACTTCATCGGCGACTTCAAGAAGCTCGTAGGTTCTGAGGGTTACCTGCCGCAACAGGTTTTCAATTGTGACGAAACGGGTCTCTTCTGGAAAAAGATGCCGAAGCGAACCTATATAACAGCAGAGGAGAATGCATTACCCGGCCACAAGCCAATGAAAGACCGTCTCACGCTGCTATTTTGTGCCAATGCAAGCGGCGATTTGAAAATTAAGCCACTGCTTGTTTACCATTCAGAAACTCCACGAGCCTTCAAGAAGTGTAAAGTCCAGAAGAGCAGGCTAAATGTGATGTGGAGTTCCAACAACAAGGCTTGGGTGACACGTGACCTTTTTACTGATTGGATCAATGAAGTGTTTGGTCCTTCTGTGAAAAAATATTTGCTTGAGATGAATCTACCACTCCAAATCTTGCTTGTTATGGACAACGCTCCTGCCCATCCTCCAGGACTACAAGATGACCTCCTTGAAGAATTTAAATTCATCAAGATCTAGTTTCTGCCTCCCAACACCACTCCGTTACTCCAGCCTATGGACCAGCAGGTTATTTCTAACTTTAAGAAGCTCTACACTAAAGCGCTCTTCGAGCATTGTTTTGAGGTGACTGAAGGGACCAATCTCACTCTCAGAGAGTTTTGGAAATATCACTTCCACATCGTTGCCTGCCTCAAGATGATCAAAAAGGCGTGGGAAGGGGTTACCAAGAGAACCCTCACTTTTGCTTGGAAGAAGCTTTGGCCGGAGAGCGTTGTCGAATGTGACTTTGAGGGGTTTGAGACAGTACCTGTGGAGCCTGTAGTCAACGAGATTGTGTCTTTGGCCACTGGAGGTGGATAACAAAGATATCGATGAGCTTGTGGAAGAGCACAGCCAAGAGCTGACCACCGAAGAGCTTATGGAGTTACATTGTGTTTCACAGCAAGAAGTTGTGGAGGAGAGTTTGTCCGAGGAGGAGGAGATAACAGCAAACCAAGAATCTTCTGGCGCAATAAGAGAAATGCTGAAAGCATGGGAAACTGTTGCATTGTACGTTGAGAAGCAAAACCCTAATAAGGCAGTGGCTATGCGCGCTACTAATTTATTTAATGATAATGCTGTGTCACATTTCCACCAAATTCTGAAGCGTCGGCAAAAACAAATGTCTCTAGACAGCTTTCTAGTAAAAAAGAATTAGGTATGTATCATAAATAGTAAATTAATTATTTCGATTTTTTTTTGTTTTCTACAAATCGAATTCTCATTCCAGGTTTGTTCATTCCGCGATAGAAGAAAAGAGGAAGATGAATCACGCTCCTTAACAATGTATATATAATTTTCTTTGAATAAATGTTATACATAAAATATTTTGAGTATTTTTTCGGCATGGAACGCATTATCGAATTTTACATTAATTTGTATGGGAAAAACTGTTTCGCTTAACGAGTGTTTCGCGTTACGAGTAAGATTCTGGAACGAATTATGCTCGTTAAGCGAGGTTCCACTGTACTTTTATAATGTGATTGCATTATATACAATCAACAGCTGCGTAAGCTGGAGTCTGATCAGCTGACACGAGTTGCCTACGGGTTGACGGATAACGAAGATAATTTCTTTCATTGTAGTGACATTTTCTCTAAAATAACAATAGGTGGCACCACTAAATATCAATATTTGGGACATACTTTCAGGAAGGGATGAAGTTAGCCAATTAATACTTTCATAGTAAAAACTTCTGCAAAGTCCGCTATTATGAAAATACGAACATTTAAGGCAAGAATTCCATAGAGTGAACAAAAAGAATTAAGTTATTGAGGCATATGTATCAAAAAATTCTCTGAAAAACAATAAAAGCAAGTGAGGGCATTAATTGTTACCTGTACTTACTGCTGGTGGTGATATTTTTGTTTGCTAATTTTTTGGCCGCGAATATCGTCCCCCTCTTACTTTTATTACTAATATTTTGGCCAAAAAGAGAGGACTATATTCAGACTACTGTACTTATTAATTATTTGTAGTTTTTGCATTGTTTTATAATGTATGTACATCATCATTTACATAAAATTTGAAGCAATTTATTTGAAAATATTTATCCTGGTTGAAGGTATATAACACTTACATCAATCATTATAGATGAGTTAACAAGAGAAGAAGATGTACTTGAGTGGCTGGTGAAAAATAAATCTACAGGGGATGAGGAGGATGTAATTGAAGATGTCACTTCCAAAACTCTTGAAACTTTAATAGATTCCATTGACCATCTTGTTGTACTCTTTTGTAAGTTATGAGTTAATTTTTTTAAATTCTTTTATTTATTTGTTATTATGGAACTTTATTGTGAAGATTAAAATTTTTTATTTATGCAAACATTTGCTGTATATAATTGATGAATGTTGTTGATTCATATGTTTAGATGACAATGATGATGAAGAATCAATTCAAGTACTGAACGAATTAGAGAAAATTGATGATGACTGTGACAAAAAAGGTATCCAGTTTGTCAAGATTGATGATCAGGCAACAGCTGAGGAGTATGGCATTGATCATGTTCCAGCATTAGTTTACTTTGAAAAAGAAATTCCTAATGTTTATGATGGTAAGTATTTGGGGAAATATTTAACTTAAAAAGCTTGTGAAATCTTCATTTAGCGCTGCTTTGGAAGAGGTTATTTCATTTATATAAATTCTAATCTCATTCTGGGAATACAAATATCCCAAGAATGTTTGATTTTGGTGTATTGTTCACAAGTCTTTTACATTGTATAGTATTATTCACAGGTCTATTCAAAATAATAGATAACACTGAATTTCTGCATATTTCATCTTGCTAGGTGACTTAGAAAATGAAGATGAGATATTAGAATGGCTTGTGGAGCAGCTGGAAACAGATGAAATAGAAGATGTAACAGATGAAATGCTGGATAAACTTATCAAAGAGGGAAAAACTCTGGTAGTACTCTTTTGTAAGTATTTATTTAAAATCCCATCATTTTGGGGCAGTTCAAACTACCGTGGCTTTGGTTTTAGTTGCATTTTATAGACCTGGATAACACTAATCAAAACACAACATTAATATGCAAAAAACAGTAATTTTCCTGAGTTCTCCTCTTTTACAAATGATGAAAAAGTGGAATGAACTTAGTTTCATTTGCTGAAAATATTTATTTTTTGCATTTCCTATCAATTGTTTCTTCCCTTGATACCTTGATATATAAGGGGATCTACTCAATGAAATTTATGTGATCCATCTCTTAATTTTATCTCTTCTAATTTGTTTGCTGCCTTACCTTTTCTTTCTTAACATTACAAGAGTTTTTGTTAATTCATATTTATCTACAGAATACCCATATATAGGTGCCCTATGGTCCCTCCAACGATCTTTCAGTTTGGCTGGCTGTTTCCCCATAACTTTTATCTCCTTACCATGCAGTTTCATATGCTTAAAGTAAGTGTTGAATTTTACCTATTTGAAAACTTTTAGGCAGAGCCAAAATTCTCATAGGAAAATACCCTTTTTATTCTGTTATCTTTTATATTTCAATACTATATGACCAATCTAGTTAATGCTTTCATCATCACTTGGTGGAATGTCCTCATATTGTAGAAATAAAGAGACTTATTTGGTAATTCCACATAAACTTTTATTGTATACAACCTAGGTTCCGTTGCAATTAGGGATGGGACGATCAGTTCCTCGGTTCTACTGATTCTCTCAAGAGCCAAAATAACCAGAACTGACTGTTTATAATCTGGTTCTTTGATTCTGATCCTTATTTTAATAAAAAACAAGAGTGGAAAGATGCACACATCATGCATGAATACATGTGAGGCAGAGGTGTTCTTTACGATTTATACAATCATGTCAATAAAGACAAATATTAATGGCTTAGTATAATGTCTATGAACTGAAATGCCAGTAGGGATGCAAAGGAAATGTCGAATTTTTGATTCAACATCGAATTTCTTAATCAGTTGTAATTAATAAAACAATCGACTATTATTTAAAACCTACCTCACTGGAACAGTAGTAATGTTATCTTTATGTTCACGTTCAGTCCTTCTTCGTAAATTACCCATTTCTTTTCACTTACAAATGCTGTCTAAACGTAAAAAATAGACGTATTTACATTCATTTTGTCATCGTTGATTATCCATTTTCCTAATGTTGCATGCTCATGAAAGAAAATTAAATTAATTACGTATTTATAGCAGATATTGTTTACATCAGTTGTCATGAAGATTGTTTTTGTTGACAACAAATAAAAAACACGGGTCCAAATTGAATTACGACTTTCTCGTTTGATTTTCTTAAAATCAGCTACTCCTTCGATAAAAATGTACTGAGCAAAAATGCTATTTGATTAGTTCTACAAAGTTCTTTAAAGACTTTTTTGTTATAAGTTATATTGTACGAGATATAAAGAAAAGATCATTTTGTCACCTGTAAAGTGGCACTCCCGATTAGGTCATGTAAACTATTTATATAATTTTCTTAGTTTCTTTGCCCCTATGTCCTAAATACCAAAATTCATCAACATCCGCCAAGTAGTTTCTGCGTAGTTTCGCCAACAAAATTCACCCATCTTAATTTGGCGTCAACAACGTCGCTGTTTTCTTTGATCACAAAACTATTTTCAAACATCTGGTTCCTCTTGTGACATTCTGTTGTTTTGTGGCGTTTGAGATCTTTTAGGCCTCCTTTTGATATTTTGAAATCAGAATTACAGACAGTGCATGTTGCCGAGAAATCAGTTTTGCTTTTATTAACCACTTTAATTTCTTTTTCCACTCAACCTTGTATTGCACGTTCGTTTTGTGGTGGCAGTCGGCAATGCGTGAGAGGGGAAGGGAAAGACTGGGAGGGGAACCTTTAAGGGAAAAGTCTATGTCATAGCCATATGCAGTAGCACATTTTGGGTTCGGACTAATAGTTCGGAGAATAGGTCACGTAGCTTTTGCCCACAGCTAAACATGGCCTCCCCTATAGGCTGTCCCTCCTCAAGGATGGACTCATCCTTCCATGAGAGTGCCTTCTGCGCAGCACCACCACTAAATGAACATACTATACATATGTCTATACAAAGACCTATCAATCGAAGAATTTTATTTTTTATTCATATTTTTATTTATTTGAGGGATAGAATAACTCAGTAAAAGCATTTGTATAGAAATAATAGTGAAATACGATATGAATTTTTGACACCAGACAATACTATGGATTAGTGTCAACTATGTAGTCTCATTTCTAGGTACGTGCAGCGCGTGCCAGGAAGCAATGTGACATGATTCATGAGTCACACTGGAGTCCCCTTCAGTGCTGCAATCTAGCGAATTTGTGACGACTTTGTGTTCGAACTATATAGTCCCTTAAAAAGGCCATGGTGACTAATTGTAAATCTAGTGAATCAATTTAGGCTGATTCTAGTGACTGGCTGTACATTCAGTGTATATATGCATTCAATCGAATACTAAAAAGAGAGTTAAGAAAAAATATAAATATTCCTTCGATTGCCGCTGTAGTTCTACAGCTTAGTTTCACGCAATAAGTAGCGAGTTTGTGCACTTTCAAATTATATTCATACGTACTCATGAAACAATTTCACCGAACCATATCTTGTTAACTCAATTCATATTATTCGTATATAAATATTAATTATCTCAGAATTTCATAGTAGTACTTTTTATGCAAACAGCTCAGGTAAGAACCAAGTTTTACCTTAAATAAATATCCGTGAATCACGGAAATGTCTCAGTTTTTTGTTAAAAAAATTTGTGAAAACAGAGAAAAGCAATGAAAATGGCAGCCCTGTGCTATATGTAACTATTGTAAAGCTAGAATTTCCCATGGTGTATCAAAAAGCACTTCTAACCTATCAAAACCGAAACCAATAACCAGGATCAGATTAATATGACTGGAACCAGGAAAAAGTGGAACTGTCCCATCCCTAGTATAGTTAGTTCAGTTTCTTGAGGGATTTGGTCCTTGTTAGAGAAACTTGTAGCCCTAGGTAGGGCATGGTCTCAGTACCCATGAATTTTCCGTGGTGTATCAAAAATCACTTCTAACCTAACAGAACCGAAACTGAAAACCAGGATCAGATTAATATAATTGGAACCGAGAACCAGGTAAAAGTGGAACCGTTCCATCCCTAGTTGCAATGCAACATCATCAGGTGAAGTAAACTCAAAGCCGGTAGCAATTTATAGTAAATAGGTACAAGGGGTGGGTTGGAGAGGGTGAGTTGGGGGAGGATAATGAAAGGGATGGTGGAGCGAGAGATCATTGGAGGAAAGGAGTGGACGTATGTTCGCGGGAAGGGGAGGTGGAAAATCGGTTATGCTAAGTGAAGTCCAATCAGTTGTGTAATGAGAAGACAATGGGGATAATTGGGTGAAATTATTAGAATAATGGGAGGTCGAGAAGTTGGAATGAAAAGGATACAAAATATCATTTACTACTTAACAGTTTTTTGAGGCCACACTATAATTACCTATTGTTCCAGAATATCAATCCTGGGTCCCTTTCTTTCCCAAACATTAAGAAAGAAAGGGACCCAGGCTTGATATTCTGGAACAATTGGAAATTATAGATAGATAGATATGCATCTTTATTTGGGCGAGATTGAGACTAAAGCAGTCTCTTCTTCCATCTAACCCATTGTCAATTACATACAGGAAGACAGTAACAAAGAAAAAAATATAATAAAAGGTTACATAAAGTAAATTACGACATAAATACAATGCCAAGTTAGCATTTTTGGAAATGAAAAGAGATGGAGATTTGTTGTTTGTGGGGAAAAACAAGGGAAAATTAAGGTACTATTCCCTAGTAAAAACCCCACTGCAGGAAAATACCCACACAAGAAGGGAGTTGTGAAAATCCTTCAAAACCTACTGATAGCAGTATTTAAAGATTAACAGGATCATATTATTATACAGTGTGTGGCCTCAAAAAACTGTGATGTCATAAAAGATATTTTGTATCCTTTTCATTCCTCACTTCTTGACCTCCCATTAGTCTAATTATTCCTCCCAATTATCTCCATTGTCTTCTCATTACCCAACTTACTGGACTTCACTTAGCTCAACCGATTTCCCTCATCCCCTTCCAATGAACATATGTTCACTCCTTTCCTCAAATTATCTCTTGCTCCATAATTATCCCTCCCAACTCGCCCTCCTTCACCCACCCATTGTACCTATTATTATAAATTCAGTTTACTTCAGCTGATGATGTTGTTGCAATGAAACCTAGCTAGTATATGATAAAGGTTTATGTGGAATTACCAAATTTATTTCTACACTATGACCAATATATTACCCTTATAATTGGTCAAATGATTTCAGTTCTGTTTATCTGCATAAAAATTTGTTCAAATTTGGAAATACTTATAATACTTGAAAATCGAATATCATCAAATTGATGTGCAAGAGGTTTTCCCATGAGTAAGAGATAGTTAAGACATGAAGTTAGTGGATTATATCAAACTGTGTAAAATTTTCTCATGTTAAGTAGTGAATTAATCAGAGCGCTGAGTGATACTGAGTTAACCTTTTCTGCTCAAATAAATTTTTGCTTCTCCCACAAGTTGTAATTTAAATCCAACATTTTTAAAGTTAAAAAGAAAGTAGTGAATGCTTAGTCTTGTATAAAATATTGCAAAAATTATCAATACTCTATATCATTGTTATTATAAGTATTTTTTTAAATATTCACTGGCAAAACATCACAATCACTCAACTCGGATGGTAAGTCGTCAAAAATGTGAAATATCTCTTCATCAGCCATGCGGCATGTCATCCTGCCCAAACCCTGTATACAGTAGATCATCAATTATCTGGTGCCCTAGGGGGGATGGGTTTGCCAGATTCTCAAAAATGCCAGATAATCACATCCAAGTTTTTATACAGCTTAATTTTAACATTCTTTTACAACTTTGTGTGTTGTGTATAGTTAGTGTTAGCATTCTAAATTTGTATACTGTACAAAAATGTTACGAATAAAGCATGGTATATTTAAAAACATATATACAGTACTGTAATAGAGCGTTATGTAGAATTCAGTTACGTAAAAGTCAGTATGTGTAGATATGATTTTACATTGTGTTTCACCGGGGACAACAAAAAATATGGATATACGAGTAGAGGTATCCCTCGATTTATGTGTGCTCGGTTTACACGTTTACTGCCTTTGTTGCGATTCTCTGGCGAATGCCAAATTACTCGCAATTTTCTCCAGATTGGCCAGGACCGCCAGATAATGTTGGAAGTTGGATAATCGATCGCTCAATAATCGATGATCTACTGTATATGATAATAATTAATAATATTATTTAAAAAATATAGAAATATCATAGAAGTTTGTTGGAATTGGAATAATTTCCGAAACTCACAAAATAAAACAATTCAATTAGGACCAATTTCAGCAATCAAAGTATTATTGTAGCAGCAGATAATGAGAAAATAGACATGGGACAACTAAGAAAAAGTAAAATCAATCTTGGATGAAATTCACAAGAATACAGCAATGTAAAAATAATAAGCCAACCTTTCAGACATCTTGGCGTGCTAAATTGAGAGTCCAACTATGCTGTATTTTTATAATATCATTCTAACTAACTACTTTACAGTAAAGAAGACTTACAAAGATATAATATGTATAAGAGAAGGGCTGAAAATCAACCACATTGAGATTTCCAGTGAGAAAAAATGAAGGGATAGAAAGATATACATTGTTGGGCCTCCTCTGACTTACAAGTGAATGGGAAAATTGCTGTTGGGGCTGTTCCAACAAATGATCGGAGAGGGTTAAATACTCAACTTTTGCATGAATCAATAAAATCATCACAACTGCAAGAATCTATGACAGATTTTACTGACAGATTCAACTGCAATCTTGACAGCCACAATGTTTTTGATTAAGGTATAATTGAGACCTGAATACATGAGGACAATGGAAATTTATGTCATAAAAATGCAAGTTAAGAAAATTATATTTAGTATTTAGTGGAGCTGCAAAAAGTTTTCTATGAATAAAACAAAATCTAACACAAAATCAGGAATATTATATTGAGTTGTTGCTGTTTGTGTATGTCTGTGCTTGCACATGTACGCATGTATAAATGCATGCATGCATCCATGTGCACAGTCACCCATGTGTGTGCATATGTATAAGTTTATAAAGTAAACCCTCTATATTTACAGTTTTACCATTCACAGTTTTGGTTATTTGCAGGTTATTTCTTTGTGCACCTATTTAACACTCGTGGTTTCGTTTATTCAAGGTTAGTTTCTCTGAATGACCATACTAAATTCACTGCATATAAACTTGTCTTTTCAAAGATAACCTGTAGAGATTTACACAGTTTTTTGCTCTCCATATGCTCACAGATGTGTTGTGATAATGTGAAAAATTTAGAAACCACCGTTTTAGGGTCTTGCTTCCCCAGACTGCTAGGTAAAAAATTTTGAAATGTAAGTTTCTCTGTTGCTTGCACATGGATTTGGATTGCCTCTAAGAGGGTGTTTCTCCTGTTGAGGTGTTTTCTTATTGTTTCCTTAGCATGTTCTCTTAAAATAAGAAAATGTGTTAATGTAATTGCTCTCTCTGCGACTCCCTTCTAACTGTAAGACACCTCCTGACAGAATGCCGGAAATATAACATGCTACGAAGCAAGTTCCACATTACGGGGGAACTTGCTGACATTTTATCAGATGACTCCATGAAAATGGATAATATTTTAAGTTTTTTAAGAGAAGCTGGACTTATCCACCTTTTATAGAATTTTAATGCATTTTATTATTTATGATTTTACTATTTAATACATTGTAGGAAATCGTTTGCAATGTCTCTTGACAGGCAACGAGAAAGGTGCAAAATGACCCTAGCTGTCGAAGCACCTAAAATCGAATACCTACCTACCTACCTCTGTCCGTCTGTGGATAATCAACTTTTTTGTTTTAAGAGATATTAGGAAAATTCTTTTTGAATTTGATAGCTCTTATCAATCTATTGATTTTTCACCAATAGGATTAT
The DNA here is from genome assembly GCA_028673005.1 of Tanypteryx hageni. NCBI lineage: Eukaryota > Metazoa > Arthropoda > Insecta > Odonata > Petaluridae > Tanypteryx > Tanypteryx hageni. The sequence goes on from CM054120.1 coordinate 5,795,489, forward strand.
CCTTGTGTTTCATGTAGACTTCAAAGTTGAAAAATTCAAATTTTTGACATGGTATTGTAGCCAAACTACCAAATCTAGTCGACTGAAGTTTTCACAGATGGAAAAGTCTGATTAGGATCTGCATTACAATGGTGCAGGTTTTCCTCTCCTTGAAGGGGGAGGTAAAATGTTTTTTAATATTTGCCGAGTTTTTCAAAAAAATTTTCTGGAGTAGGTTTGTTTAGTAAAATACAGCTTTTAAGGCATTTATATTCCCCAAGCATTCCAAAGTTTTGTAAAATTCTAAAAATAAGGATTAAATTTTCTGTAATTTTCCACTTTAATTTTGTAGAACTTTTCAAAATACAGTTTGAGAATTAAAAAATTATCACCAGTTGAAATATGCAAAATAAATGTGAAAATTCTTCTTAAAATGCTGATAACAATTTATGGAAAGATTCTAAAATTTTTGACGTCCAAAAATTTAAAGAGATTCCAGGAAAATATATCACTGGTTAAATTATGTGAAAGAAACACTTAAATTCTAACCCAAGCAGGATATTTCTTTCATTTCAGCCCCTAAATTCAAATCCCAAAAGCCACCAGAACCCTGAATTTTTTTAAGAAAACAAGCTTTTACCTCTTGCTTTTGCAGGAATATATTACTTGTTCTCTATTTCTATAAAGAGGTTGAGATCTTATGTATCCATCTGGTTAATCTTCTCCTGACCCTATTAATTAACAAATTCTCTACTTCTTGATCTACTCATATTTAATTACTTGAAATTTCTTGGTCAATTCTCCAATATCACCACCATTATCATCATCATCATTTCAATATCGTCATCGTTGGTAAGTTAAATGGCTTTTTTAGCATTTATTTTTATTTATGCCTCATAAATAAATGTTCATAGTGTTTTTATTTATATTTGTAATAGCAAGCTTGGTTATTACTCTTATTATACATTTATTATTATTTATCATTAACGTTCGCCATGGCTTCAATATGAATGACTCACCTAACTCCCTTTTTCTCATAAGCCTTTGATCTCAAGGTTCACAGTTTTGATATTCATGGTGATTTTGAGGGATGTAACCCCTGTGAATATAGAGGGTCTACCGTATTTATAAAAGAGCCTGCCTCCTAAAATGCACCAATATCCCTTTTGCCCCTCCAGAACTCATTAGTGAAATTTAATTTACATATAATATTCATAGTAAGAATTTTCATAAATGGTAGCTTTTTATAAGCAATAGGACGATGATTACATATATATGATTTGAGCATCATTATGAATGAAGATAAAGTTTGAAAATACTGATGACTTACAAAGGTATCAGCTTGACTATATAATGGCCAGGAAAAATAGGGTAATAATGTTTTGAACTCCCATAGTTTTTCATGGGTGAATGTAGACTGATAAAAATTTGTTTGTCGTCAGGTCTTATTTGAAGTTTAAAAAATTAGTAAAAGGGAATCAGGTAACAAAATAGGATTTAGAAATGCTTAAGCAAGGAAAGAGATAAGAGTATCAGGAAACAGATAAGCTCTAAGGCTGTTGATAGGCCAATCACTGTAGACAAAAATAGGATTGTTATGAAAGCATGTACATATATAAAAATGAAAAAATACTGTAAAAATAATCTCAAAGAGAATAAAGAAGCTTTGGGTTGTAGAAGAGAAGATGAGGAAGCAGTTAAACATGAAAAATGGAAGGTATCTCTATGGAGAACTAAAAAAACTCAGGAGAGAAAGAAAAAAAACGAGAGATATGATGGGAATGGGAATATGATTATATGGAGGAATTACAGATACAAGAGAAAACAGGCTTATTGTATGGGAAAGTTAAGAAGTTAAATGTTACTATCTTGGCCAGGGTTAGAGACAAAAATGTAAACTTTTAATGGTTCCTGAAGATGTAAGGAAAAGATGGAAAGAGAATATTGAGGAATTGTACAGAATAGATCAGAACCCAGAATTGATTGAAAAGGAAAAGAAAAGCGACAGTTTTGGACTAGGAGAATTAGGCACTGAGAATGAATAGCCTCTCTGAGATATGAATTCTAAAAATGCTTTTTGAGTAACATCCCACCAGAATTGTCAAATAGATTTGAAAAAGAGGATTTCTTAAGTCGTATTGTAAAATTTTGAAGTTCAGAGATTATCAAATGGAATTTCTGGCTAATCAACCTCTTCAGTTATTATAGGAGTGTACAAAGGAATATACAAATATGCAGGGGATACGTTCTGGCCAAAGACCACACATGGTGATTCTGTGCTCCACAGGGTATTGATTTATCAGCAAAAATGGGGTTATGCTCCAGGGCCTTTGATGTTGAACCAAAAAAAGATATAAATAGTTATCATTCCAATAGTATGTTATAAAAACGTAGAACATCAAATACTTTCCTAACTAAAATCAATGCAAAAACACTCCACAAGTAAAACAAAGCATCAAGACAAAAAAAATTATGACGGAAACTTACCAAAAATGACTGAAAAGCTAACTTAGTTAATAGGTTTAATTTCTTAAGAGGAGACTTTTTAATTGGTAGAGCTGCTGGCAGAGAATGAGAGAAATTTGGCAGAGGCTTAAGTTGATTGCCTGATGAAATCTGTAATTTGGGTTTGCCTTTGCTATTTATGCTTTGTTATTCAGGTATTTGGTGATTTTCATCTTCTACTTCCTCTGGTTCTTTACCAGCACCCACATCAGAGGCCATTGATTCTCCTCATTTTTTAATTCATCCTGGTGGGACCTCCAATAGCATTTACAAGGGTAACAATTTTTTCAACCTCCCTCGAATGCTGAGTAATCTTTTAAAGCCATTCACAGTTTCAGAGCATAGCTTCTCCTAACAGACAATCATGGTTGACATGCCTCTTCAATAATATCAATAGCTGTTAAAATTGTAAATTTAGCCCAACAGTGGTATGCATTTTTATTTGGAAATATATTAATGGCATCAATGATATGTGCCAAACTTCTCCATAGATAGTAGGAATTAAATGCTGCAATGACCTTGTGATCCATCAGCTGTAAAATTCCTGAGCAGAGTAATATATTACATTACAGCCAATCTCCCTCTCTCTCTTAATTTTTTAGTTGCAAGGGAATGCGCGTAACGTTTTAGTAGTAGTCGGCTCTAGTAGAGAATTGTGAGTGATTCCCAAAAATAAAAGTTTGAAATGGTTTTAAAAGCCTTGACAGATATATAGAATGCAGCATGGTATTGTAAAATTAATCTAACAACAAAAGTTAATGTTCAGTTATTGGAGACGTTCAGGTGTTTTCAGATGTGTCCGCCACTTTAGAGGTATTTTAGAAAACCATGCTAATGCTAAGCGTATACCATGCATGGCAATCTTCATCCCACAGTTCAACCATGTTAGTGTGATTCTGCACTCGGCGATCCCATGCACGGCAGGGATTGTCTGTACTATTGATTGATTGCTTTGAAGAAAAGGAATAATGCAGGTATATTGAAGGATTATAGGACAGCTAGTTGAAATTCGCATGCAACTAAAACTGCATAATATTTTAAGGAGAAATTTAGATGTTAGAGCATATCAGGAGTCTCAAACTCATGTCAGTGCATGGATCGCATAAATGATCTTCACCAAATCTGTGGACCACATTAAGACACAATACAAAATCCATTCCATACTTTACCAGTCCTCACACCTTTTCATATTTGTTGCACATTCACTCTCTCTTTCCACAAGGGATGAAAATGTCCCAACCATGTGATGCGGTCTTAAACCCATTTATTACAAAAATACTAAATTCCACATCATGGGTTAGGTCTTTTGGACACATAAGATGCACACAGTGGGAAGAATATTCCTAACTGTGTCCCAACTATGCAAATTATTATAAATGGAAATGAGCAATAAACTGCAGATATTTTAATAGTGCTAATTTGATACACTTTCTAAGTTTCTTAGGCTAATTATAAACATTTAAATGAAATATTGTATAAGAAATGCATTTACGTTTGGGTCATGTGCTATAAACTAACTAACTCTGCAGGCTGTGAGTTTGAGAGCCCTGGACTAAATACCATATTTACCCGAATCCAAGACAACACCAAATCTAAAACAGACAAAGATTTTATGACTTAATTACCATAATTACCTGAATCCAAGATGAGTTTTTTTTCAATTTCAGCTTGTGAAAATCAAGGTTCGTCTTAAATTCAGGTATAAAATAGGGTTATGCATTTAATCGAAGTTTTTTGAACATATAAAACATAAATTAAAATAATTAGATCTACTGAAAATTTTCATTGAAAACTTACATTCCAGATTTAAATTAATACAGTATTATTTTTTAAAAATACTTTAAAAAAATATTTTATTTCTCAAGCAAAAATTTGTAACAAACCTTTTCAAATGAATAAATGAACTATGCCTATACTGAATACGTGTGTTCTAAATATTTTCTTAATACTTACAAATGATGGGTTATTTAGCAAACTAGAGATCTATTGAATTTTATTTTTGTACAATGACGTTCAGTGAACATTTATTATGCAAATGATTCTCATAGATGAAATTAACTTTCCTTGTCTATTGGCGAATATCATTCTGCAGATGTCAAAACAAATGATGGGTCTGGTACATTTAATCACCGAGCTGTTTTAGCACCAGGCCAATTCATTGCAGGGATGATTCAGCATCGGCCGTTTCATCGCCAGTAGATAAATTATTAATATATTTCTTTATAGATACTTTTGAATTTATAAATGTAACTGTATCTATAAAGAAATATAATAATAATTTATCTACTTGTGATGAAATGGCCGACACTGAAATGTTAGCGATGAACTGGTGGCACTGAATCATCCCATTCTGACAAATGATGGCGTAGTTCTTAGGAATTTACCCATTCAAAAGTTTTACACCATAAATTCTTTAATTGTGATTTTGCCTTACATTACTTTTTAATATGTCACTCTCAAAGTTAAAATGGCTGATCATGTATAGGTAAGATAATGCCAATGAAACTCCAGTTTTCTTTGACATGCCATTATACTGCCAATGAAAAAGGTGCAAAATCTGTGATAATAAATGCGACACTTAACGAAAAAACGCGAGCTGCAGTAATGTTGGTTGTTTCAGAAGATGGATCAAAATTACCACCAGATGGTATCCTAAAACAAAAAACAATGCCCATGGAACAAATGCCTACTGGAATAATAGTTAGATGTAATGAGAATGGATGGATGTCAAAAGAACTTATGAGAAATTTGTTATACGTTGTCTGGAATAGAAGACCAGGAGCACTATTAAGAAAAAGAGGAATGCTTGTACTGGATGCATTCAAAGAACACACAACTCCTGAAGTTAAAGATTCAAGTAACGCAATGAATACTGACCTTGTAATAATACCTGGAGGAATGATATCACAACTTCAGGTTCTTGATCTTTCTGTCAACAAACCATTTAAAAATAATTTTAGGGGTTTATATTGCAGCATTTTTCCCTCTTTTGACAATTTATCAAGTTCCCCATCAGTTTTTCGTGTTCGCCAGAAGTTTTTGTGTTCAAACTCTATCAAACGACGAACTCCAGCAAACGATGCACCCCTGCATACCACGCACCCCTGCATATGCACGCACTTCGGCATATGCTCGTACTTTGGCAAACACGAGTACTTCGGCAAACACGAGTACTTCAGCAAACACGAGTACTTCGGCAAATGCGAGTACTTCGGCTTTGCTCGTACGTACAGAGTTCCGCCTTTTATAGCAACAGACATTAGCCCAGAGGAGAACGCCACCATCAACCCCTCAGGAACCAATAGTCGTTCGCGAGTGCAGTGCACTCTACTCGCACTTAACTGCGAACTAAGGGAGTTCCGATCCGACAACGTTGCCACGAGCAGAGAGAGACAGAGTGAGAGAGAGAACGAGAAAGGACTCGGAGATGGGCACACCTGACCCACGGCCTGCGGAAGTTTACCCTGCGAGTTGAATTCTTTTCGTATCATTTGTGATTCCTCAAGTGGACATTTCTATTAAGTATCTTATTATATTTCTGCTTTGTATTATGTCACTCCAAATATAATTATTAGTATATTTCTTGTCATTTTGCCAGTGTATTATATTTGATTTCCTGTTGGCAGCAGCAGTGTCACCAAAGGTGTATCGTATTGTTTAACTATTTTCAAGTACTTTAAGGATTACGAGAGATTAATGTAAAATGAGACAGTTTCATCTCAATATTCTGATTGGTTATTGAGTGGAGATTATCCTATAATACCAAAAGGAAACATAAAGATACTTACTATTTCAAAGCTCTGCCAATGGATCAAGGCATTATGGTAACAGATAAATACAGAAGTAATTATGAGTGCATTTAGGAAGTCCTGCTTATCCAATGCCATGGATTGAAGTGAAGATGATGTTTTGTGGGAGTCTACAGACAAAGTTCAGAGTGATAAAGATAGCGAGAGTGAGGACAGTGATAAAGAGAACATAGTGGATGATGATGACTGATGTATTATAAAGACCTATGATATTCAAGAAAATTATGAGACCCAATAAAATTTTTGCTAGTTTTGTGGAATTTTTAATTTTTGCAGGATTCATATGTAATTAGATCATAAAACCTTTTGTTCTGTTTTGACAGTCCAAAAAAGGGGGGTCATCTTAGATTTGAGGTCGTCTTAGATTTAGGTAAATATGGTACATATGATTCCTGCAAAAATTAAAAAAGTTACAAATCTATCAGAAATTTTTATTGGGCCCCATAATTGTCTTGAATATCATAGGTATAGGAATATCAGTCATCATCACTCTCTATACTTTCTTCACCACTGTCCTCACTCTCCCTATCTTTATCACTCTGAACTTTGTCCATAGTAAACCACAAAATATCATCTTCACTTTCATCCATGGCATTGGATAAGCACTTCTTAAATCCATCCACAATTACTTCTGGATTTATCTGTTGCTATGATGCCTTGATCCAATGGCAGAGCATTGCAACAGTAGGTTTGTTTTTCACTCACCATATAAACCTTTTAAATTATCTTTGAAAAGCTTGTTGACAGCAAAATTGAAAACTTGATGCTGTGATGTCATGATATTATTACAAGGTTAATGAATCTTTAACTTCAGGAGTTATGTGTCCTTTGAATGCTTCTAGTACAAGCATCCCTTTTTTTTCTTAAGAGTGTTTCTGGTCTTCTATTCCAGATGATGTGTATCCAATCTCATAAGTTCTTTTGACATCCATCCATTTTCATGACATCTAACTATTATTTATTGCTTAGTTTTAGGATAATACATTGTGGTAATTTTGCTCCATCTACTAAACAGTGAACTCACTCACATTTTTTGTTACCTGTCGTTGTTACCAGAGATTTTGCACCTTTTACATTGACAGTGCAATTAGATGGCATGTCAAAGAAAAATGGAGTTTCATCAGCATTGCATATTCTTGGTTTTTCTAAGTCCAATTACATGTTTTTAATAGGCACTGAACATATTTGTTGTATATTTCAAATACACATATTCAGTATATTAATTTGTTCATTCATTAAAATGGTTTGTTACAAATTTTTTGTTTGAAGAAAAACACAATTTTTAACATGTATTTAAAAAAATTAATATTGTATTAATTGAAATTTGGATGGTAAGTTTGCAATGACAAATATCAGTAGATACAGTTATGTTATCTTATGTTTCATTTGTTAAAAAATTAAATGTGTAACCATACTTTGTATGGTTTTACAACAACTCACCGCAGTCAGTTTGTCAGACAAAAAGTACATTGCGCATCAATTCATCACTCGACAAATTCATCACGAGAAAATTAGGTGCGACACCATGACTGGTGTACCTTAGGAGGAGACACTTTTCCACATCAATTTTTTGATAACTCCAAGATGAATCGCAGTTCTATTTGTGAATTACACAAAGTGAGACACATTGAATGGTGTATGGCAGGGGATGACTCCCAACCCAACAAGTGTCTCCCCCTCTGTACACCAGTCATGCTGTATCACCTTCCAATTTGTCTCGCATAGAATTTCTTGAGCGATGAATTGGCACATGATGAGTTTGTTATGCCATGTATTGACATGCAACGAGTTTGTCGAGTTGATGCACAATGAAATGACATGTGATTAATTGACCGTGATGTATTAATGGTTTACCACTTCATATTCGAATTTGAGTTGACCCTCATCTTGAAGAAATTGTTGGTTGGCTTAGGGAGGAGGAAGAATAACAACTGTCAGCATTTCTCTCGGTTTTTATTAGAAATTGTATGTATCAAGAACAATAGTGTTGAATATAGTTATACTACACTGGATAAATAAAATGTGAATTGTTTATGTAATCTAGAATTTTTATTATTTTTAGTAATCACAATAAGAGATTAGGTCACAATGTGATGGCATACTGAGTTTCATTTCTATATGTGCTTATTGAGGAAAGTTATAATTAATGGTTCTAGTTTTTAATGAACTTAAAAAATCTTTCTCTCTGTCAATGATCACAATGTATCTTCAATATTTTCCAATTCAAGCCATAAAAATTTGTAGCTTCTACCTGAATTGATCAATTTTTTTATGAAATACCTGTTTACAGCACAAATCCATTAACACCAGATTAATAATAATTGCACATTAATTGTATGACTTTGCCCAATAAAACTGACTAAATTTATTAGTTCTTAGAATGTTTTTGAAAGGTTGTCATATTAGTAATTATTAGCCCTGAGTATAGTTCTTGTGAGAAATGCAAAATAAAATATTGTTGGTTATTTTCATATTTCACCATGATGACATAGCATTATGATAATAGGGAATTAAAATTTAGTGTTTCCTCCAAAATAGAAGTAGCCTTAGTGATTTTTATTGACTATTTGACATTTTAATATGATGAAAATGAAAAAATGATGATTCTAATTTGTTTTATAATAATCATTCAGATCTCTTACTGTTTATTTTTGGTGATACATATATCTATGTACTCCTTCTTTTCTGGCAGATGACAACAATGATAAACGCTCTCAGAAAGTTCTAAATGAATTGGAAAATATAGATGATGAATGTGATCAACATGGAATAGTGTTTGTCAAGATGGACAATGAGGAGGAAGCCAAGGAATATGGCATAGAAAAGGTTCCCACACTGGTATATTTTGAAAATGAAATACCCACAATATATGAAGGTAATTTTTATTTTTTATAATGTTATTAACAGTTTTTACTTTTTGGGTAGTTGTAGTTTTCTTTTATTTTTGAATGGATGCAATTAATTTTTATTTTTATAATGCCAAATCCAAAAGTTGGATTGTTGTTGTTTGTTTGTTCCTGTGTGTGTTTGTGCATATATGTGCACACAGGCATATATATTCTTATATTTGTATTAAGTTTTATAAACTGAGAAAGATTTGGTTGCTTTGCAATGGCCTTCAACCTGTCCATTATTTTCTATGAATGTAGTAGCTAATTACCGTATTTTTTGGCATATAAGATGCACTTTTTTCCAGAAAAATGATCTCCAAAATCAGCCTGCGTTTTATACACTGAAGGTAAGATTATTACTATTTTCAATACTGACTCATCTCCAAAATAGAATAATTGGCAGTCATTCGTCACAAAAACATTAAAATATACGTTATCAAACCCTTGGCACGGCTGTCAGTACATGGCACCGTGGTGGGTGTGCCCCTATTTGTGGCTGTCTGTATGCTGTACCTTCCAGTAATGCACATTATTAAAAAATTTCTTTGGCCAGTTTCATGAGGTTTTCTGATCCACAAAGAATGCTGTTGTTTTCTAGAAAGGTCCTGCCTTGTGAACATCAATTTAGTGTACATGATTTTCCACTGAAAACATTGAAAAAATAATTTGATTTTTTTTCTTATCTCTCTGTAATCCTTGTGTTCGAGATGCGTAGGTTGGAGTTTCATTTCCATTTTGTGTATCTTTCATTGGCATCTGGTTTATGTTACTCTTGATGAAATCCTGAGTCAGCTTGTTTGCAGTTTTGTAGCTTAGAGCTGTCTAGTTCTCAGTCGAAAGAATTCTTTCAGAGTGGAAGTCAGAAAAAGTCTTCTCTTTACTATCCATATTTCAAACACAACGGCATCTGGTAGGACTGAATGTTTAGCGAGTGCAGAAGAAATTCAATTTCTTGTTGAACATGACAAAAGTGAATTACCAAATGATTCAGGCAGTGATAAATCAAGTGAAATTGAGGTTGACTTTGCTTCTCTTGACCTACCGCAAGAGCCCGAGAGTGAAGACGAAAGTGATGGTGGTTTATCAGGTAAGGCTGAAGTTTTTCAAGCTACTTGGATTTGGTCATATTGATGAAGATAAAATTCTGAAAATATTTCCTTCCATTGGTGAATGTGGTCCTACTGTTCCTATTGTTAATGTTCTTGAGTCTTTTACGGATATATTTTATGCAAACCTAATTGAGATTATTGTTTTGGAGACTAACTGGTATGCTGAAAATTATTTAGAAAATAGACAATTATCTTCTAGATCTCAATTAAACAAGTGGAAACCTACTGATCTACCTGAAACATATGTTTATTTGGGACTTATTATGTGATGGGTATTGTGCAAAAGCCTACCATCCTTTTTTACTTTTCTAAAAATCCACTTTTTGAAACTACCATTGTTCCAGAAACAATGTCTCAAGATAGGTTTGAAAGTATTTCAAAATTCTTCCATTTTATTGTCAACTCAAAAATCCAAAGTTATAGGGAAATAAGAAGCTTTTCAAAATTCAACCTATAATTGATTATTTGAATTGTAAATTTCAGAGTATATATTTGCCAAAGGAAAATATTGCTGTAGATGAATTCCTTAAACTTCAGAAAGGTCCACTGTCTTTCAGACAGTATTATCCTTTGAAATCTTCAAAATTTGGTATAAAAACGTTCAAACTTTGTGAATCTGACACCGTGTATCAATGGAATTTTATTGTTTACTCTGGCTCAGATTCCACAATTTCAGTTTCTGAAACACCAGACGGACTCAAAACATCAGCAATAGTAATTAAATTGTTTGAGCCTTTATTTAAAAAAGATTATACATTATGGCTGAATAATTATTATAATTCACCAGATTTGGTAAAATTTTTAACGATTCATGGTACAAATGTTGCTGAAACATTGCATTTGAATAGAAAGTACATCCCAAAAGAAGTCAAATCTGCCAAGTTGAGGAAGGGAGAACACATCGCGAAGATTAGCAATAAGTTTATGGTTTTGAAGTGGAAGGATAAAAAAGATGTAGCATTCATTTCAACCTTCTATTCTAATAACTTTCAGAATAAAGATGATAAATTTAAACCAGTTTGCATTTTAGAATACAATAAAGCAATGGGAGGAGTGGATTTGAAAGAACAAAAACTTCAGCCTTACATTTTAGAATGTAAAAAATGTAGCAAGTTGTATGTACAATTGTTTAAACAGCTTTTAAATGTTTCAGTGCATAATTCTTTAATAAATGTATAACAGTTGTCAAAATAAGATGGACCATCTGAGGTTTTGTCTAACTTTAATACAACAAGTCCTCGAAAAATATGTGAGGGTATTGGAGTCAACGAGTGCAGGTCGGCCATCACTAAATCCATCACCGCGCCATTTATTTGAGAGGCACTTCATTGACAAACTATCCCCAACAGGCAAAAAATCGAGACCACAGAGGAGATGTGTTGTGTGCTCAGCTAAAGGAAAAAAAAGACAATGTATTGGTGCTCTGAGAGTAATGTAGGACTGTTTAGAAGCCTGCTTCAAGATCTACCACACAGAACAGAATTTTTAAGAAACCACGTAATTAGAAGAGCATATAAATTAGATTACATGCTGATAAAAAGTAAGTAAAAATATTATTGCATATGCAAAACATATTTCTGTAATCTATTAAATTCTTATAAGATTTTATTGGAATTTTACTGAGATAAAAAACATTTTATAAGACAGCGCAACACAGTGATTTTCACGAAATTAAATTCCGCGAATAGGGACTATGCATGCGAAAACCTTGACCGTCTTGAAGGGTTAATAATTATTACTGAAAAATTTATTGCTATATATAGTAAAACCTTATGCGAGGTAAATTCCGAGGATCCATTTTCATTATAGCGCTTTAATACATGTCTGCTCACAGTGATTACAATTTTGGTGCATTTGTGATATTTTAGTTCCAATTAGCCCATTTAATAGGGCCATTAATGCCGTGGAACATTATAATTGTGGTGGATGTGATAAAAATTTTATAAATACTTTGGATAAATAACGTTACATCTATTGAAATCGCAATGACTACAAGAATGAAAAGATATGCCTACACCAAATAAGCTTCAGGTAATTCAACATGCAAAAATGCATGGAAACCGAGCAGCAGCAGTCATTTCGGCCCACCTCCTGCAGAAAAAAATCATCCGTTAATGGAGAAAACAAGGAAAAACTGAAGCTGACAGGATAAAAGAAACAAGGTTGGTTTTAAATGGCTACAACCAGAGGAGGAAGTGATGGATAGTAGAACAAAGAAAGTTAGGTATTGCTGTATTGATAAAAAAGTTTATGTACAAGCCAAAAAGAGTTGCAGAAGAAAAAGAACTAGTTGAGCATATGTATCGTTATTACATACACATTCCATTTATTATTTATTCCATTATATTAAAAAAATCATCTTGTACTTAAGTTTAAGTAAGTACTATTGGTAAAGGTTATCTGTACATGCGATGTGTGCAGCACACTCCAACAGCTAAATTAACATGATATGGTGGTGATTTCCGGGATTCTGCCGTGTTGATCCATTTCCTGGACAATATTTCGCCGACGTTCCAGTCAGCTTCTTCAGGTCCGAAGTGTCAGTGCAGATTTTTAGTCGTCTATATATAGGGAGGTTCCCTCTAATCCGGTGCATTCTGGTTGGTCGCCGAGTTCGGAGCGCTCTGGTTGGTCGCCGAATCTGGTGCGTTCGGATTGGCTGATGTTGTGTTGGTCTTACGGAAGACTCTCTTCCAGTTGCTGGACAGCGTGTAGCCGTCCTCTCGGTCAAAATTGTACGGCTGTTTTGTAATTTCGATCGCCTCCCTGATGAGTCTCGGGAAATAACGATTTTCTTTTACTAAAATATGTGCGTTGTCGAAGTCGATGTTGCATCCGGGATCGGTCCACGCGTGTTCTGCTATGGCGGAAAGGCGGAGTTGTTTGTTAGCAGTTGCCCTCTGGTGTTCTTTCAGGCGGCACTTGAGAGATCTCGAGGTTTGGCCGATGTATGACTTTCCGCAGCTGCACTTGACTTCGTACACGCCCTGATAGATGTTTTTGGGTGAGTGGTCTTTGGCGGTGCGGAGGAGGTCGGCTGTCTTCGTCACACAGTTGAATCTCGTTACCACGTCGTGTTTGGCGAGAATGCGTGCGACCCTCTCCGAGGTGCCCGCCACGTAAGGTATCATGGCGTATGCTGCAGGTTTCGGCTTGTTTTCCGCTGTGACCTCGGCGGTCCTTTTCTGGTCTTCCTTTTTGATGGTATTGAGTATAAGATCCCGGCGATATCCGTTTCCTTGGAGGGTGGCAAGTAGGTGTTTCTTTTCGGACACTATGGAGTCGGCGTCGGAGATGGAATGCGCCCTGTGGTATAGGGTCTTTATGACGGAGGCTTTCTGCTGCGGATGGTGATGTGAGGTGGCCTTCAGATACCGGTCGGTGTGTGTCTTCTTCCGGTAAACAGCATGTCCCAGACTTCCATCTGACTTCTTGGTTACTAGGACATCAAGGAAGGGCAGACGCTGGTTCTCTTCTATCTCCATCGTGAACTGTATGGCGGCATTCTGGTTGTTCAGGTGTTGCAGGAACTTATTTAATTCCTCCATTCCATGGGGCCAAATCGCGAAGGTGTCGTCCACATATCTGACAAAGAGTTTTGGTTTCTTGTCGTACGAGTCTATGGCTTTCCGTTCGAATTCTTCCATGAACAGGTTTGCGATGACAGGAGAGAGTGGAGAGCCCATGGCTGCACCCATGGTTTGCTGGTAAACCTTCCCGTTCCATATGAAGTAGGCGTTGTTAAGGCAGAATTCAACTAGGTCTGGAAAATCTTCTGGAAATCCTTGATTTGTGAGCGCTCTGGTGATGTTGACGGCGTCTTTGGTGGGGATATTAGTGAACAGGGACTCTACGTCAAAGCTGACAAGTAGATCTCCTTCGGTAACTGTTGCCTTCTGGATAATTTCAATGAAATGCGCCGAATTTCTTACGAAGGTATTAGTTTTTTCCCGAATATGGTTGGAGAGCCCGGGCTAAGTATCTCGCAAGCTTCTGCGTCAGGGCGTCGATGGCGCTAACGATGGGTCGTAGCGGGATCCCTTCTTCATGAATTTTGGGGAGTCCATACAGGCGTGGTGGTTTGGGTGCTGGTTGGATAAGCCACCGTTGCTCTTCTGGTGGAATCGAAGACTCCTTGATGAGACCTCTGGTCTTCCGGTCCAACTTGGCCGTCGGGTCCAGCTTCAATTCTTGGTATGTTGTGTCGTTAATGAGGCTGGAGATTTTGTTCTCGTATTCTTTTTTCCCGATGATAACCGTCGCGTTTCCTTTATCGGCTGGGAGTATCAGCAGTTCGTCATTTTTTCGGAGTTCTTTGATGGCACGTCTCTCCGCGTCAGTTGTATTGGGTTTTGGGGGTTTTGTCTTTTGTAGGATACGACTAACTTCCTCTCTGATTTCGTCAGCCACTGGTCTTCGAAGTTTGCGGATTGCGTCTTCCACGCCGGTGACAATCTTCTCCTTGGGAATTGCGGCAGGGGCAATGGCGTAGTTCAGTCCCTTGGATAGCACGGCGAGAGCAGCTTCGCTGAGGTGGTGCTCAGTAAGATTCACCACCGTTCGACCCTTTTCGGGGCCTGTGGATTCCTGCTGTGGGTGCTCTTTGTTGTCCAGGTGTTCAAACTTCTTTATTTGTGTTCCTCTCGTTGACAGGATGGTAGTAAGGGAGGAGTCGAACGTTATGTGGTCCAACGTTTCCCAGTCCACTGGGTTCAAGGTGTTGCTAATTTCTAAGTGAAGCTCCAGGAGCTCAGAGGAGCACTGGTGGAGAGCGCTGCGGGTGTACTGCACTCTTTCTCTGAGTGAGTCCTTACTTGTTCGGCGGAGAATTCTCTTCGCTTTTTTGGATTGGATGTGATGTTTGACGACGACAAACGGTGGAATGGTCTCGGTATTTCTGCATCTCTCTAGAAACGCCAGTGAAGATAGAAGTTTACCTTTCTTCTTCCTGAGTTTCTCAAATCTCCTGCTTTTCCTGCAAATATCCTCCCCGTAGAAGCGGCGTAAATTAGTACGAAGGCTTCCACGGCGTGCTGTTGACATGGTGGTGATTTCCAGGATTCTGCCGTGTTGATCCATTTCCTGGACAATATTTCGCCGACGTTCCAGTCGGCTTCTTCTCGGCGACCAACCAGAATGCACCGGATTAGAGGGAACCTCCCTATATATAGACGACTAAAAATCTGCACTGACACTTCGGACCTGAAGAAGCCGACTGGAACATCGGCGAAATATTGTCCAGGAAATGGATCAACACGGCAGAATCCCGGAAATCACCACCATATCAACAGCACGCCGTGGAAGCCTTCGTACTAATTTAGCTAAATTAACATGACTGCTGAGTTCACACAATGTGCATTTAGCTATACAAGTCCCGAAGCAATTTTTTATGTTTTAGATCATCCCTATTTATTTTACTAATTATGTATATCTAAAACGTTATATTTAACTGTTATCACAAAATAATATTTTCTGTAAATGTTGCCAGATACAGATTTAATCATGGCTGGAAATGATACGGGACGTTACCCTTACCTAAATGCCTTGGTGAACCAAAAAACTTTTTTTCCTGAAAAGTCTTCTATAAAACTGGGGTGCGTTTTATACCCTGGTGCGTCTTATATGCCAAAAAATACGGTATATAGTTTCAGATTTCTTGAATAATATAACTGTATGGGTTATATGAGCTCCAAAAGCAAACATTCATTAGCAAATCATTCATATCTAATGGATTTCTATTCTTACAATCCAAAAGAGATAATGAAGAGGATTTGAGCTAAAAAATAAGTGCATTTCTAGAGGTGTAATGTAATGTATACTTTGATGCATAGTTATTCATTTATACAGTTAATCCTAATTTGGCACAGCTAATGCTGAGCTAATGTATTTACTCTGACTTATGACTTAAAGTTAGATGTAGGGTTAGGATATAACTAATGGAGAAATATTGCAAAGCCTGTTTGTAATGCTTTTATTTCTGAAGTTTTTGTGTTCATAACCTCACAATTCCAACTTCAAGCCAATCACATTTCCCATTTCTAGATAGTGTTTTCATACAATGGGAAAGTAACAAGGTTTTTTAGAGTTGCTTGTATTAATGTAAAGTAAAATTTGTCGAGTGAAATGAAATATTAGACTTTCATCAAATAACCTTTGGCCATAATCACTCTATATTGTATTTTTGTGTATTTATAATCAGAGCATAATAACTGTTATAATAAAACCACCTGAAATCAAAATTAGCCATCAAACTTTTCAAATAAGCTTCAAATGTGAAAACTATTTAAATTGAAAATGTACTTTTTGAGCACATGCTATATGAGGAATACTTGTACTTGCTATTGAAATAAACTAGCTGCTTATTGCAGCGTTGCTTGCCGCATCAATAAAATATGTGCTTACTTCCTCTCGGCATGGTAAATTAATGCAATGGTAATCAAGAATATGTGTGGGTCTACTTTTTAGAAATGTATTTCAAAACACTACAGAGCCTCCTGGTGGAAAACACTTCTACTAAGGGCAAGCAGAAATTTATACAAGTTTCTTATATGGCAGAGAGATGGTAGTAATACAAAAATGCTCAACAAATATTCTCTATCAAAATTTTCAGTTCAAATTACATTTTGCGACAAATGCTACTATTAAATGTACATACTTTTTTATTCTAATGT
Organism: Tanypteryx hageni; assembly: GCA_028673005.1. NCBI lineage: Eukaryota > Metazoa > Arthropoda > Insecta > Odonata > Petaluridae > Tanypteryx > Tanypteryx hageni. The sequence goes on from CM054120.1 coordinate 5,812,453, forward strand.
TTTTGTGCTATATTAATATAATGCAATGGAAATCAAGAATGTGTGTACTTTTTAGAAATGTATTTCAAAGTACAACAGAGTCTCCTGGTGGAGAACACTTCAACTATCTATGCCGATTCTACTTTTAAAGTTATGCCAGTTCCTTGTATGGCCAAGAGATGGCAGTAATACAAAAATGCACGACAAATATTTTCTATCAAAATTTTCTGTTCAAATTAGGTTTTACAACAATTGCTTTGCTTACCTTCACCCCTCAATCACCTTTACTTTTGAAACAAACAAAGGTGAAATACTCCTTTAGCCAAAACAACTAGAGGGCTACAAAACCCAATGCATTTCGCCCACAAGGTGGGCATCGTCAGGGGTAAAACCTGTTAAAACAGTGACTGAAACCAGTTGGCTTTCAGCCAAAGGCCAAAGTTATTGAGCTACTATCAATTATTTACTTTTGAAATTGAAGAAAACCAATCTCTGAACTTCCTAGACCTAACCATTTGACGCCTTAACCTTAACCTAGAATTCTTCATCTTCTGCAAACCCACATACACCAACCACACACTGCATGTTTCCTCCAGACACCACACTTCCCAAAAACACGCCGCTTTCCACTTGATGATACATTGCCTCACGCACATCCCTCTTTCTCCTTACTTCTTCCAAAAAGAACTTAACACTATTAAACATATTGCGCTTGCTAACGGCTATTCCCCTTCCCTAATAGACACTATCCTTTTCCGTAAACAAAAGAAATTGGCCCTCAATAAAATCTTCTGCCCTTCTCCGGATACCGAAACCAAACCTCGCTGATTTCGCCTTCTTTATACAGGTCCCCTTTCCCTCAAAATCGCGAACTTTCTCCCAAAAAACCTATCAAGACCCGCTTTCTATGGAACCTCCAGTTTAGGCCATCTTCTTTCCAATGGAAAAGATAAGATCAAAAATCTTAATAAAAGCGGCATTTACAAATTGAGTTGCAATGATTGCGACAAATTTTACGTTGGACAAATGGAAAGAAATTTTAAGACCCGTTGCAAAGAACACTTACATTGCTTTACTTCCAACTCCCAAAAATCCCATTCTGCAAAACACCTCATTGACCACAAACATTCTGCCAATTTTTGTCCAACCATATTGCATCTCAAAAACAAAAGCTGGAGACTCAACCTTCTCGAACAATTAGAAATCCTCCACCACGTGAAGACCCACACCAACGACATTATTAACGATCATCTCTTCCCTCCCCGCTTCTTCCCTCGGTCTTTCCCTTGCTAAACAATTACCCCAACCGTCTTCTTCCCCCTCCGCCTACACCCTAAAAAGTACCGTTTAAGAGACCCTCTTATGTCCCCCTCTCCTGTTTTCTCCATACCTCCCTCCCCGACCTCGCCCATTTCCTATATATACGTTGTAGTGTCCTTATTCTTGACCTGATGATGACTAAGTGTTAGTCAAAACCGCTCGTCTGTTTTGTGTGAGTTATTAAAGTGGATTCTTTACTAAACATTTTATTCATTTTCCTGAATATGGAGTTCCACCACGTCAAGGCTGCATCCATCGATTTTACATTATTACAAACCTATCTCGATTTAATGTTGGCAGTTACAACTGCAATCCTTAAGCTACAGCCACATGAGCAAATTTTTCTCATCAGAGTTCAGATGGGAAAATTGGATGTGAAACAATCACCTGGCCACACACGGAGATTTTTCATGTCTGAATTGAAGGCGGAATCTCATGATGCCTGACCACTAAAGAATTGTCATGATTAAGGTGACATTATTGTTTAAGTGAAATGATGATGCCCAATTGTAGTAAATTTCATGCTGAATTTGATTATGCACAATATAGTTTTCTAAAAACTAAACAAAATTTTTTCAACCTAAGTTTTTATATCTTTTTAAACATGCATCATATATTGGCTTCTACTGATCCAATAGGGACAATTTTTTTGTTCTGCCTCTTAAAAGAGAGTGAGTATCGATTATATAAATGATAAAAATTTAATATTAATGAAATAACTTTTAAAAATTTAGTAACATTATTCTTACGGCTAAATTTGTTCTTGAGACATGAAAAAGTCAGTGTGTGGGAAACTTTTCCCTAATCGATTTGGAGGGATGCATTAAGCAGGCAAAATGTGCAGAAGTGTTTAAACCTAATTTTAAAAAGACTCCATTTCAATAACATTTTTAGTTATCATGATACAGATTTATAAACAAAAGCACAGTATGTGCTCGCTGAGAAAGAAGATGACTGTTGAAATACTTCAGCAGAGTCAGGATGTAATTGCGTCCTGCCCAACTCATGTGAGGAGAATCCCCTGCTACAAGCTGCCCAATTATGTCTGAAATTCATTTTAAAACACAGTGAATTACGATCCTATTGCAGGTTACCCTAAAATGCAGCGCTTCTGCTTACTTGGGCAGGAAATTTTTGTCTGTATGGACACCTAGCTTTGTTTCCATTGGATCCATTCCCTGCGTTATTTTTCCTGTCCAGGTTCAGAAAGCACAGGCAATGGGTCCAATGTAAACAGTACTAAGTGACCATATTTCCCCACCCCCTGAGTAAACAAGTACTGCATCTCTGGGTCGCAAGCAATAGATCGCAACACTGCTGTATTTATAATCCAAATTTCAGATGTAGCTGATTGGCTATATAAGGTGATTCTCCTCGCATGGGCATTTTCTTTTCAAAAACAGTGCGGTCACTTGGGCTAAGTTGGAGTGGTGACTGCCTCGGGCGACACTTTTCTAGAGGCAGCATTATAGCAGTTTTGCTACTGATCTGCATCTATACATAATGAACTGGGGCATTTTGTATTTTTACCTCGTGACAGATTTCCATACAACGGTACTGATAAGGAAACATACCATATATGCCATTGTCTAAGACGACTGTCTAAGTCAACCATGATTTTTTTGACTAAAAAATTAATTTTTTACATATGTTCCCTATTTAAGTCGAGTCACTTTTTCACTCAACATATCTTATAATCAGTAAAGTGGTCATGACAAAATAATAATTGTTAACTTTCCAATTAATTTTATATTGGAAGATGTCGAATCGTCTGTTAGATATCTATATCTGACCTTCATTTTTTGCAAATCACAATAAGCCTGAGATCATAAAATCTGTTCCAGAGGATGAATTTGACAATTTCTAAGTCTGATGCAGAAGGTGAAGGATTTAATGGTTTTTAAACTGCAATGTAGAAAAATACAATTCTTGAATTTTTTAAAATTTCCTTTGGCTTTTTTTTAATTTTCTATAGATCGCATATTGTTATTTTTTGAAAAATTATTTCATGTACCTATTAAAACATTTTTAATTCATAGTAATTTTTTGTTTTTAATTATCATTTTGCAAATATTCTAAATTATGTCTGCTAAATAAATGGTAAACAGTTGAACAGCTGATTCAAAATGGCAGTCATCCACATAAAAAAATATGCTGGAGTTTATGGGTCACATTTTATGGAATGGTACAGTTCGGCATGACAGATTCGGCAACAGACAAGTTGGCATGACTGATTTGGCAACAGGACAATTCAGCAACAGGATGATTCGGTGCCAGAATGATTTGGTGCTGGGATGATTTGAACCAGGACAATTCGGCAACAAGACAATTTGGCGACGGGACAATTTGGCACCAGGAAAATTCGATGCCTGGATGGAAAAGCAACAACTTTTAGTTGGGTTGAGTGGTTGGGGGTTGGATTCATTCTATTTCCTGCTCCCAGGTTGGGTTGAATGGTTGGGGGTTGGATTAGTTCTACTTCCTCCCTGGGGTTGGATTGAATGTTTGGAGGTTGGATTCATTCTATTTCCTCCCTCAGGGTTGGGTTGAGTGTTTGGGGGTTGGATTCTTTCTATTTCCTCCCCCTGAGTTGAGTTGAGAGGTTGGAGGTTGGATTTGTTGTTTCCGCCTCCGGGTTGGGTTGAGTGTTTGTGGGTTGAATTCTTTCTATTTCCTCCTCCTGGGTTGGGTTGAGTGGTTGGGGATTGAATTCTTTTAATTTCCTCCCCCCGGATTGGTTTGAGAGGTCGATGGTTGGATTTGTCTTGCTGGCACTGAACTGGCCCGGTGCCGAATTGTCCTGTCACCAAATTTTCCCATTGCCGAATTGTCCCATTGCCAAATCGGTCGTGCTAAATTTTTTGCTGCTGAGTCAGTTGCACCGATCTGTCCTATACCCCACATTTTATACCCGGTGTTTAAGGTGACCCCAAGGTTTTAGAGGATTTTTTTAAGCTTCAAAGGCCAACTTGTACATTGACTGGTATATACGGTACATCTTATTTACAGTGAATTATTAATCAGTGAGATAGAAAATGTGACTGTTCTTTAGGATAATAGTTGTTAAGAATGTAATGACCGAATTAAGAAAGTGAATTACAATAATTAATATTGTTACTGCATTCTTAATATAGAAATAAAAGAAAGAAAACTATTGTAATTTCCGCTGAATAAATAATTTTATTGACCTGTTTTGCTTATTACAACACCACCTGATGATGCTGTAATAGGCAAAATCGGTTAATAAAATTCATGTTCAGTGGAAATTACAAAAGTTTTCTTTCTTTTATTTCTATATTGAGAATGCAGTAACAATATTAATTATTGTAATTTACTTTCTTAATCCTAATACATTGCATCCTCTATAAATTGAACATTAGCTGAAGAAATCATTCATTTGACTTGCAGAAAAGTTGAGTAATAGAATTTAAAGTTAATGATTGTGAATACTTAAGAAGAAAATTTTATTTCAGGCAATCAAAATATGACTTACAGACAGTAAACATTGACTTAAACTTAAAGGTGATTACATAAAGTTGAGTAAAAACATTTAAAAACAACTAAGAGTTAAAAAAATTAACTTAGTAGAATCACAAGCTCAAATAAACTCACAACCACTTAGGCTGCATTAAAATATCATCAGGTAATTTATATTCTAGATTACACATTGATGAAAAAAATAGAAATATATTTTTACAAAGTAATTTTTTTAGTATGAATAAGACACACAAAGTTGTGGCTCCAATGGTAGATTATAAAGTTAAAACTATATGGAACCCTAAATATTACAGCAACTCTTACACTCATTCAACAGTCACAGATGCTTTTATATTAGTTCGTTAAAAATTCTCAGAGTGTTATACACACACACATATACAGTGGATGATGGGTTCAGAGAGCGATAAAATCACTTTATGATTTACGCTCATAAGGACATTAAGGTTCACGATACAATTGATGATTCACATTATGATAGCCTTCCGATCGAGTTCCATTGGCTACACGCAGGTACTCAGCCTTAGGCCTGTATTTTAAGTCACCACTCACACACAAAAAGTGACATTCACATGTTTACTAACTTGTAATGACAATGAAGTAAACAAATGAATGTCACTTTTTGAGTTTTTAATCAAATATATATTGCCTGGAACTAATTACCGGCAATCAGTGTATTTCTGGGTTCACATTACGATATTTTCACAATATGATGGAATCTGTAGAATGGATTGATATCGTAAAGTGTGGGTCTGCTATATATATATATATATATATATATATATATATATATATATATATATATATATATATATCAATGCACAAGTGCTAAAAGAATAATTTCAGCTTGAACTCGGCTATTGATTCGATGTACTAGAAGACCATGAAGTGGAATCAAAGTTAATAGAGTTACTCAGACAAACCACACTAGAACTAGACAGAAGAGTTAAAGTTAAGCCAGATGAAAGGTTCTCTGGAAAAACTAGACTACTGATGTAGAAAAAAAAGGGAAATGAAAATGACTAATAAGAAAATGTTCCACTTTGCAGAACTAAACAAAACTATAAGGAAGTCCATCAAAGAGGAAATATAATTCTGAACTAACTGAGAAAACTATAGAAAACAATGGAAGTTACAAGAAAAGGAAGCAACATCTCTCAAATGGTGAGAGACAGCTGGTGGCAATGATGTTAGAAGATGGCATGATTACCCATAGCAGGACGTTAATTCTGAAATGAGTAAAAGAATTCTGCATGAAACTGTATGAAGATCCATTAACCAATGAGGGAGCATATGAAGAAAGAAATATGCCCACCGAAGAAGTTCCAGATATTCTTCCAGATGAACGGAGACATGCAATCAAAACCATAAAGAATGGGAAAGCATCTGGAATTGATGGCATCACAGCAGAAACATTCAAGGCAACAGATAACTGTATGGACAAGATCCTCTCCAAGATCTTACTTAAAGGAAGAGGAATATACCAGAGTTATGGAACCAAGCAATCATCATCTTATTGCACAAGAAAGGTTGCAAGGAAGATTTGAATAACTATCAGCCAATCAGCCTGCTCCCAGCAGTCTACAAAGTATTAACAAAGATTTTCACTATGCGCCTTCAAAAGCATCTTGATTTTGCCTAACCCAGAGAGCAAGCAGGATTTTGCAGTGGATATATTATGATGGACCACATTCAAGTCATCAGAGAGATAATCAGTTGGACCAATGTGTACAAGTTGTCCCTTTTTATCTACTCCATTGACTATGAGAAAGCATTCGACTGTATTCGAACTTCTTCAGTGTTAAATGTCCTGAAAAAACAAAGAATAGAAGAAACATACATCACTTCAATCAAGAATATCAACAAGAATGCGTCATCATCTATCCAGGTATATGATGAAAAAAGTGCCTTTAAAACTGAAAATGGAGTAAGGCAAGGAGATACCATGTCTCCAAAACTGTTCACAGCAGCTCTAGAGGAAGTATTCAAAATGTTAAACTGGGAAGTAAAGTGTATAAAAATAAATGGAGAATATCTAATTTACTTGAGATTTGCTGATGACATCATACTGTTCACAGGAAGCCCAGAAGAGCTCTGTAGAATAACTGAGGAGCTGGAGCAGGCAAGAAAAGAAGCTGGACTAAAAATTAATCTTAATAAAACAAAGGTCATGTACAACTCTTTTGCAAATTCTGAGAAGATATCTATCAACAAAGCAGAGCTCGAAGAAATAACAAGCTACGTTTACTTGGGTCAACTCATCACAACAGATGGATCACTTCTTGGAGAGATCAACTGGTGAGTGAAGATGGCATGGAGTGCTTTTGGCAGGAATACAAACATCTTCCAATCAAATCTCCCAGTATTTCTAAAAAGAAGATTATATGACCAGTATGTTCTACCTGTTCTGACCTATAGATGCGAAACACCATTGACCATGAATGCCAGAATAGCCAGCACCTACAAACAACACACAGGAGCATGGAGAGATGTATACTGGGGATCACCCGAAGAGACTGCAAAAGGAACAACTGAGTAAGAAAGAAGATGGAGGTCATTGATGTAATTAGGAGAGTGAAGGCGCTTAAGTGGCAGTCGGTGGGTCATATTGCTAGGAGTGATGATCTACATTGGACATCTAGCATCATCAAATGGATTCCAAGTACCATCAAGAGACCAAGAAGGACCAAATACAAATGGAGAGCTTGTGAAGTTCATAAGGCCAGCTTGGAGGAAGGAATGCAGTTGATAGATAAAACTGGAGGTGTCTCAAGGAGGCCTTCATCTATCACTTAATTGAAAAGAGCTGATGATATATATATGTATACGTATGTCACAGTAAATGTGCGTAGTTCGGTAAATGTGACATTTCCCGGTAAATGTGTACATTTCCTGGTAAATGAGCACATTTACCACCAACTTTGGTAAATGTAAGTATAACATACTTTTACCGATTGGATTAGGGAAATGTACATATTTATCTAGAGACACTGGTAAATGTGGATAAATTTCATAACACAGGCCACAACATGGCAGCGTCATGAACATCTGTTGCAGTTTAGAAGTACGGTAAATGTGCGTTGTCTGGTAAATGTGTAAATTTCCTGGTAAATGTGCACAACTAACTAAACAAAATTAGAACATGAAGGAAAATTTTACTCGGCCCCACTGGATTGTGTAAGTTAGTCGAAGTGTTTTTGGTTCCTCCTCACGTTCACATACACAGTAGGCTCATTTACGTTAGGAAATATCCGTCCTCGAGGCGGGGCCACCTATAGTGGAAGAGGTGTCTAGGTGTGGGCATTTGATGTGCGAACTTGGACTTGAGTGAACCGAAATTGTGCTACGGGGCATAGGCTCTGATGTCGGTTCCCCCTTAAAGCTTCTCCTTCCCTTCCCCTCTCGTGTGTCTCCACCTGCCACCTTAGAGGGCGCATACTCTACTATCGTGAAATATAGCTTTTTCCAATTTTGGGCACGTTAAAATGTAGTAATGTTGCACTATTAGTTTATTTTATGCAATTTCTATTTTAATGTATGGTTTTATTCATTTATTTATGTTCTAATACCATTTATTTCATACATGGCACCATAAAGCTCCATAAAATACAGTATATATGGATTTTTTATCTTTTAAGAGGTTTTTAACCCAAGGTTTTGGAACTGAATAGATTGTATAACGTGGGTTCTTATGGGAAATATAGATTCTTTTAAGGTTGTTTCTTTCTACGTTGCTGTTTTCAGGAACAAATTAATGATGTTAATTGAGTACACATTATATATGTGTGTGTGTGTTTTATCCCGCCATAACATTTTCTTTCAATGTTGCCAAGTACAGACTTAGTTATGGCTAGAAATGATGTACAATGTGGCCCATCATATATGCTTTGGTGAACTAAAATATGTTTTTCTAGAGAAATTTTCTAAAAAATCGGGGTGAGTCTAATAGCCCAAAAAATATGGTAATTTATTTTTTGGATGTTCATGTGTCCACTGTTTCAGTATTGTTATTTACATCCATTATTGTTAGCGTGTGCATCGGAAACCTCATTGATTATGCATGTCTTTTATTTGTTTTCAATTTCAGGAAATTTGGAAGATGAAGAAAAAGTCCTGGAATGGTTAGTTCAGCAAGTGGAAAGTGATGAAATTGAAGATGTAACTGATGAAATGTTAGACATGCTAATTGCCAAGATGTCTAATTTAGCCGTACTCTTTTGTAAGTAATTTTATTATAACCTTTTTCTTTGACTCTCAAAATGTCATTGTATTTGACTTGCTCTTTAAGTCTGCATAAATTGTAAATTTATAAAATTTATGCTATCTTTATTGCATTAGCATTTGATTGCTTTCTCATTTATATCCGACACTTTTCAAAGTTATTTAAATTTTTTTATATAGATGACAAGGATCAAAAAAAGAGTCAGAGGGTGTTAGTGGAACTGGAGAACATTGATGATGAATGTGATCAAAATGGCATATCATTTGTGAAAATAGACAATGATGAAGAAGCCAAAGAGTATGGCATTGACTCTTTGCCAGCCCTCGTCTATTTTGAGAAAAGGATCCCAAATGTCTATGATGGTAATTACTTCACTATATAATATTTAGTGTATCTATGAGAGAATCCAGTAATTGCTCCTATTAAATGCATAAATATAGTGGTTTTCAACCATATATTGCTTTAAAACTTCTCTGAAATACAATAAAAACCCTTTGTTTTCACCCATTTTGCGTTATTTTAATTTTGTTTTCGGAAATGTAATGCCCAGTACACAAGGTATACACTTTTGGTGAGTTTAATTGTAACAAATACCATGAAATGTTTCATACATTTGTGATGTAATGTAAATGTTCTTGATAGTATTCCTCAGATGCTTGTTCAAATGATGCTCATAAGGAGGATAATGACCAATTTTTATTATTTGGAAAATGCAACATAATCTCTCAGGTACATTTAGCACCATTCTGTGGCAACCAATCATTGAATGGTAAAATAAATACATTATTGAGTGGTACAAACCACTGGTTGATGGTAGGAAACTTTTTCCCATCACATAAGAAGTAGCTTCTCTGGATAGTAGCTAAATCACTATATCTGGCTATTAATCAGTTTAACCCTTTCCGGCATGAAGTTCCCAAAATTGTCCGAACCTAAGTCGACCTTTTGGCACGAGACACCTAGGCGCCCATAGAAAAGATGATTTCTTTTTTCTCTTCTGATGTGAAATAAAAGAGGGGATAAACTTGTGGAATTCTGCCATAGAAATATATTAATTGTAACTAATACATGGTTTAAGCATCACCAGCGAAGACTTTACACATGGAGAAGCCCAGGAGACCAGAGACGATACCAGATAGATTACATACTAGTCAATGAAAGATTTAGAAATAGCATTAAAAATGTGAAAACACTACCAGGGGCAGATATCGATTCTGACCACAACCTTTTGGTGGCAAATATACAATGTAGACTGAAGAGCGTTAAGAGAAACATAAGAGTTAACAAGAAATGGAACTTAGAGGAACTCCTTAAAAACAAGGAGGCTATCATGACTGAGCTGGAGGAAAGGTTGGGGGAGAGAGCTGAGGAAAATAGGAAGAATGTAGATGAGGAGTGGAGATACATCCATAGCAACATTAAAGATGTAATGGAAAAGAAGGTAGGAAAGATAACGGGTGAAAGAAACAAAAAACCCTGGATCACAGCAGCCATGCTGCAAAAAATGGAAGAGCGGAGAAAGTGGAAGAACATAAACACTGAAGAAGGCCAAAGAAAGTACAAGGAGTTAAATAATGCTTTAAGAAGGGAAACAGATAAAGCAAGAGAACAGTGGATAAATGAAAAATGCGAGGAGATTGTCGAATGTGAAAGAATTTGTAGAACAGACCTCATGTATAGCAAAGCAAGGGAACTATTCAAGAAAAAAGCAAGAAAGATAGGATGTAAAGGAATCATGAACAAAAGTGGTAAAATAGTATCGGAGCCAGACAATGTAATGAATTTCTGGAAAGAATACATTGAGGTTCTGTATGACAAAGAAGGAAAGCCAAGAAATATTGAATTAAATGAAGAAGAGGATGTGGAAGAAGATCAGCTAGGACCAAGTATTCTCGAGCCTGAAGTTAAAAGAGCAATTGATGACATGAAAAGAAGGAAGGCTGTTGGGAGTGATGATATACCCGTGGACGTTCTTAAGGTTTTGGGGTCTAAAGCAGTTAAGCAACTCACAAACTTTTTTAACCAAGTATATGATACTGGCATATGACCTGAAGATTTTTTAGATGTTGTTATGGTACCACTGGAGAAAAAGAACAATGCAAAATGTTGTAAGGATTACAGAACTATTAGTTTAATTTCTCATACAGCTAAAGTTCTAACCAGAATAATAACCAAAAGAATTGAATGTAAAATAGAAAAGGAGCTGCAAGATAATCAGTTTGGTTTTAGAAGAGGAAGGGGGACTAGAGATGCTATAGGATGTATGAGGATCATGATAGAAAGAGCGCTAGGAGTCAATAAAGATATGTATTTTTGTTTTGTAGATTGGGAGAAAGCTTTTGACCGAGTGAAATGGGATAAAATGCTGGGTATTTTAAACAAAATAGGAATAGATTGGAAAGATAAAAGACTGCTTAGAAACCTTTACTTTGATCAAAAGATTAGAGTCAGGGTTGAAGGAGAAGAAACAGAAAGTACTTCAATAGGGAGGGGAGTGAGGCAGGGTTGTCCTATTTCACCAGCGATATTTAATATTTATGCAGAAACAATAACAGAAGAAGCGTTGATGGAAGAGAAAGGATTTAAGATAGGAGGTGAAAGTATTACCACCATTAAATACGCAGATGATCAGGGCTTAATAGCAGAAGGCGAGAAAGAGCTTCAGAGGATGACAGACAGACTAGTGGAGGTTGGCCAACAATATGGAATGAAGATCAATGCTGAAAAAACGAAAGTCATGGTGGTTTCAAAGGAACATAAAGAATTAAATATAATGGTAAATGGCCAAAAATTGGAACAAGTAAGTAGTTTCAAATATCTCGGCAGTATTTTAGCACAGGATGGAAGTAGTACACAGGACATCAGAAGTAGGATTGCAATGGCAAAAGCAGCATTTAACGAGAAGAAGGAGCTTCTCACAAGCAAGAAAATAAATTTAGAAACAAGGAAGAAATTAGCAAAATGCTACATATGGAGCATAGCTCTTTATGGTGCAGAGACGTGGACGGTAAGGAGAAAGGAGGAAAAATATTTAGAATGTTTTGAGATGTGGGTATGGAGAAGAATGATGAAAGTGAAATGGACAGAGAGGAAGAGAAATGAAGAAGTATTAGAAATGGTGGGAGAAGAAAGGATGCTAATAAAAACAATCAGGAAAAGAAAAGCAAATTGGATAGGGCACATATTGAGAAGACAGTGTTTACAAAGGACGATCTTAGAAGGAAAAATTAGTGGAAGAAGAGGAAGAGGGAGAAAAAGATTAGGAATATTAGATAATATAAAGCAGGGATATAATACTTATAGAGGCATAAAAGAGGCTTCTAGGGAGAGAGAGAAATGGAGGCAGCGATTCAGTTAAAACCTGTCTTTGGACAGAAGCATGATGATGATGATGATGTGCTCTGAATACCTTCTTTGTGTTGGGTCTGTTTCTTCTCACTCTATATGCGTCTCACATATTCATTCCCCTCTCTTATAAACACTCCAAAAAAATGTTTCTAAACACTGCCTGTTGATTCAACTGATGAATGAAGCAGCGAAACCATATATTTGAGCCAGATAATAGGTCACCATCATCTCGAGCATATGAGCTTTTCTTCTATGATGGAGGTGGTATGCCATTTGTAAACAAACCTTCCTCTTATGCTCCAATATGCTGAGTGCTCTAAATTTTTTTACGATGACATCACTCAGCCATGACCATGTCTGAGATGAGTGAGACAGCTAAAAGGCCGTCATCATCTCAGGCATATGAGCTTTTACTCTTTAATAGAACTGGCATGCCTTTTGTAAGCAAACCTTCTCCTCACGCACTAATATGACAAGAGCTGGAAAATTTTTTTTTTCGACCACAGCCCTCAGTTGTGACCATGGCTGAGTTGAGTGAGGATGCTATTGCAGAAGAACAGATTAACAGATTCCAGTGGTTCTGATAGTTTGAGTGATTGAGAGTTGTTGGAAGTAACAGCTGAAAGTGATTCCAAGGATGATATTACGCAATTACTTGCTGAGAGAGATCTTCAATCAGGAGAATCACTTCACGTGAAACTAACTGATATATTTGTTTTCCTTTGTTTTCAACATTGCTATAGATAAAAGTTTCATTTTATTTCGCAAAACTAATTTCCCAGCCATGTCTGAGCATGGATATACACAACAAGAATTCAGGCTCGCCCTCCATAAGCAGATGATTGCAAATTTCTCTTCCCATAAAACCTTGGGGAGTAAAAGAAGTTTGCCACAGGTTGTATCATTGAAGAATCCCCACAAACTCATCAAAATTGAAGGAAGAAAAAAAATCTGTGTCAACTGCAGCTGCAAAAAAGGTAAGCCCCTTCTGGAAAAGGCATTCAAACATCATGGAGGTTTCCCAATTGTGACTTATCTTTATGCAAAGTGGGATGCTTTTTGGAATATCACCAGAAGAAGGGAGTAGAGGTGGAAAACTAAAACCATAACAAGTTTTGAATTTTGTTTTATAAATAATACATTAATAAGTAAATAATTACAGAAAATTTCAATAAAATACGATAAGAAAGTATTACGTTACTATCATTTATGTGAACTGTTGTCCTTGAAATGAGATTCCTGTGAATGAAAACTGGGGATACTGGGCATTTGTGAATAAGTCTTCAACATGGCTGCTAGCTGAGTGCACGTTTTTGCAAGTCCTGTGCGTTTTTGTAACGTCATGTTTAAGTTGTTCTGAGAATTTGTTTTGAACTGTAATGGCTGATGTTAAGGAGCAAAGAATTTGCATCAAATTCTGCTTCAAACTCGGCAAAATGGCAGCAAAAACATACAGAATGCTTGAACAAGCATTTGGTGATGATGTTTTAAGCCAAAGTAAAACATTCCTTTGGTACAAATGTTTCAAGGATGGACGGATGTCTGTCGACGACGATGAGCGTTCTGGTTGACCGTTGACAAGCACAACTCTGGAAAATGTTGCAAAAGTGCATGAGGCTATCCTGGCAGACCAAAGACGAACAATCCATGACGTTTGTGATATCGTCAGACTGTTGTACGGGACGTGTCAATGTATTTTGTCAGAGGATTTGAACATGAGATGCATTGCTGAAAAATTTGTTCCAAGACTGCTTAGCAACGGCCAGAAAGACCATCGCGTTGCTGTCTTCAGGGAGCTTCAAAATGAAGTTGGAGATGACCCCAACTTCATCTCCAAGGTCATAACTGGTGATGAATCTTGGATTTATGGTTATGACCCTGAGACAAAGCAGCAGTTGTCACAGTGGAAGTCGCCAAATTCACCACAGCTGAAAAAAGGGCAAGTTCGCAGCAATGTCAAGTCCACGCTGATCATTTTTTTTGACATTGACAGGATCGTTGGCAAAGAATTCCTCCCACCTGGTCAAGCTGTTAATGGAAACTTTTACTGCGTTGTTTTGAAGCGGCTAAGGGAGAACGTCTGACACAAATGCCCAGACAAGTGGCGCAACAATGACTGGGTGCTTCACCATGACAATGTGCCCGCCCACACGTCACTCGTTATTAGGCAGTTCCTGGCTTCCAAAAACATGAGTCATCCCCCACCCCCCCTATACTCCTGACCTCACCCCCTGCGACTTTTTTCTGTTCCCCAAAATGAAACTCCTGCTGAAAGGGCAACATTTTGACATGATTAAGGAGATCCGGGCAGAATCGCAAAAGGTGCTTAACACACTCACACCTGCGGGCTTCCAAGGATGCTTCGCATCATGGAAAAAATGCTGGGAATGCTGTATATTTTTAAGGGGACGGTGGAAATTAGGACTTCGCATAAGTAATTTTTTATGCCCAAATTCCCAGAACTTTTGGGTAGCACCTCGTACATAGGCTTATGAGAGAGAGTTTCTCCAAGGAGAAGTATATAATAAAAGGTTAAGGATTCTTGCCTTATATTCCAACATTAATGTTTGGAACTTGCCAAGTTGCTTCATAAAAGTGTTTTTTCTTCTTTGCAGGTGATTTAATGAAGGAAGAAGATTTGCTAGACTGGTTAGTACATCAGAAAAGGCACAGTGAAATACCTGAAGTCACAGATGAAATGGTAGACCGCCTAATCGAAACAACACCATACTTAGCTGTGATATTTTGTAAGTAAAAATATTATCTAAAATGATAGTTTGTGCATAAATAGACAATAATGCACAAATTCATATTGTATAAGGATTTTCTTGTTTTGTTGTGAGATGTTCATGATTAGAAAGTCTATAATTTTGCTGCCCTTAACCAGAAAGCTATAATGTATTTAAAAATATGCTTTTGAGGTATTTTATTTATAAAAAAATGCAGCAGGAAGTAGGTCAGTTAATCAAAAAATCAGGTATATCAGAATTACATTTTCAGCTTGGAGAAACTATAAATAAAACATGCACAGTTTAGCATAACAATTAGGCCTATATTATGCATAAAGAAGAATAATTTATCAATTGCCAATACAGTACAATTCACTTCATCAGCATTGTAAAGTCAGTCTGCCACTAAGCCTTCCTTTTCAATTATCATATTAAGTTTCTATATGAAACATATTGCATCTACTGGATCAGGTGAAAATTTTTCTCCCTGTATTCTTAATTAATTAACCTCAGGGTTTTTTCCAGTGACGTGGTCGTCAGTCACTCACAGCAAAGTCATTATTTCTGCTCATTTGTTGGCTTAAAATCAATAATAATAATAATATTTTATTTGTTCCATTTGGTCACAGTGCTGGACATGGAATATGTCAAGTACACAAATAGAAAAAACAGGTAAATACACGAATACATATAACATACTGAGACCAACATGAACATTATCATCATTAACATATCATATTACAGTTAGTCCATGAGAAATTCATTCATACTATAATAATTTACAAATGAGTTGTGGAAATAATAAGCAAATACATATAGCATATGTTTAAACCAGTACCTAAACAATATAGCATTACATTACAGTTAGTCCATGAGAAATTCATTCACACTATAATAGCATTTACTTAGAAGTAATTTTTTCACTCTGTTCTTAAATAACCAAGGAGAAGAAAATGATTTTATTTCCTTTTGTAATTTGTTGAAGATAACTGATGCAGAATGATGGAGGCTCTTTAGGCAAAGTGTGTATGCATATTGATTCCATTGGATATTATTTTTAACACAGGTTTGGTAGTTGTGGTAATCAGAAGAAAGGAGTAGTGTTTAATAATGAAGAATTTAGGCCAAAACATTGTTATTGATGTTGTTAAAAATGATACAAAAGAAAGACAAACTCTGCTTAGCAAAATTTATGTTTTACAAGCTGCTATTCAAATTTTCTGTAACCCACCTTCTGGTGTGTTGCAACATACTGGTTGAGAACTGCTGATCTACACAATGCACAATGGAACTCTTTGAGCAGTTCTTTCAAATGGAACAAAGAGTTTTAGAGTATCTCTTGCAGTTTGTATTATACAGGTGTTTGCAATGTGTTGAATAAATTATGATCACCTTGACCACAAAAAATGTACCCACATAAAATAATAGTATTAATTAAATAATATATAATAGTCTGCATTTATTTATAGATTGTTAATACAGAGGTCCATAATCTTAATACACATTTAGTTAATCGTATGTTTTCAAATTGATGCCCTCCAGCCTCTAAACATTGTTGACACCTGTGAATGACTGATTGACATGTTACAGCACAACTTTCAACTGTAATTAGATTGAAAGCATTACTGATCTTTTCTTTGAGATATTCAATTATAGGTGGTTTGGTAGCATATACAGTGTTCTTTAATACCTTAAAGATAAAAATCAGGAGGGGTAAGATCTGGAGAATGTGGAGGATATTCTACCGACCAACATCATCCAATCCAAGATCCTTTTAAGGCCTCATTCAAATACTGACATACAATTCTGTGGTAATGTAGAGGAGCTCTATCTTGCTGAAAGTAAAACTCTTCACTTCCGTAAAGATCACATATCCTTGGGAAAATTTGCTCTTTCAACATCTGAAGATAACTTTCATCAGTAACAGTAATAGTAAAGAAAAAAGGTTCAATGATTCCAGGTGAGAAATCACCACTCCACACTGTCACACCAGGTAGATTTACTGCATGTTCAACAGAAATGTGTGGATTATTTTGTAACCAATAAACAGAGTTATATTGGTTTAGTGTTCCATTAAGCTTAATGATGCCTCATCACCCCAAACAATGTAACTCACAAATTCTGAATTATCAACATTTTTTCTGATAACCCATTCACAGAAGTCTACACACCTATGTGGATCATTTTCAGACAAAGCATGTATCAATCTGGGGATATGTGGCTTCATTCTTAATGCCTTCGTCATCTTTATCAAGAATTCTCTTTTGATACCAAGTTTCGTTGAAGCAACAACTTTGTGGGAGACCATTGATATGATGTATGCACCTGGTCCATGCAGTTGCCCATATTGTTGCAATGTATTTGCAATTGTCTTCTGCGATAGAAAAAGTTTTGTTGATATTAATATCATATTTTAAAGTATGCGGAAAAGAAATTAAAAAAAATACAAATTTAATTACCCTAAATTCCCAAGTATAACGCGTGCATTATACAAGGTTTTTTTGTAAAATTTTCGGAATTATTTAGTGTGCATTATACATAAGACGTACTAGGTAAATGCATTTACCGAATAAAAGGAAAATTATCATTTTTTAATTAGTCATATTTCCTTAATAGATTGAATTATTTATTAATTATTTATATAACTTAAATCTTGCATTTCAGATGACAAAGATGACAAACAAGACATTAGGGTTCTGAATGAGTTGGAGAACATTGATGATGACCTTGAAAAGGAGGGAATAATAATTGTACGAATGGATAATGATGCTGAAGCAAAAGAGTATGGTATTGACCATCTTCCAACATTGGTATACTTTGAAGAAAAAATTCCAGCTATATATGAAGGTATTGATATTTATTAATTTTCAAAATGTACAATTAGCATATCTTGTTTATCATTTTATGTTGTTTATTTAAAGTATTTAAAGAGGCTTTTTACAATGGACATTCAAACAAAATAATTATCTACAATAACTAACAGTACAAAGAGAATTTAAATATATCAACATGAAAAAATAACAAACAAACATTAAAAATGGGAGATTGACGGCAGAATTAAAGAAAATATTTGTGAGTTCTTCATCTGAGGAGGGAGTTTTAGAGGCTAGAGTGGCAGGAAAAGAGCTCATGGTATCTGTAAGTCTATAATGTTGGACAGTATAAAAATCTGTTAGCTGAATGTTGTAGGAGAGAATAAATCAAGAAGAATAAGAGTTTTGTAAGATGGCTGATTTTCCTGAAAAAATTAAAGTCTTCGAACAGATAAAGATGGTAGTTCAAGTCAAGTATGTAAGTAGAAGAAGAATTGCAGATGTAGCTAACATGATGTTGAATAATGAAGAAAAAGAAATTCAGTTGTCTCCAGGATTAAGATAATGGGAGATGAAGAAGACCAAATGGGAGAGCTTTAATCTAGAAGACACAACAAACAAAGAGGGTACGGATGGCACAGAGGTTGAAAATAGCACTGTAGTGATAGTGTAACCCAAGAAAAGACTGTGCATGGTGAAACCTTGTTATGAGCAATAAGAGTTATTTCCAAATCAAAGATCACAGCAATGACCTTTTGTTTGATAGGGGATAACATGGTCATGAAGCTTGTGATGGGTTTAGAAGATTTACAAAAGACTAAGTTCAGGAAAACCATTAAGGGGATATAGCTGACAGATGTTAATTGTCGGACCAAGTGGTAATAAGATCAATTAAATTTTGGAGTAAAGCATCATTATCAGGAGAGACAGCTTGCTAGTATAGTTTGCAATTATCTTCTTATAATAGAATTCCAAAAGAGATTATATAAGTAATATTTTCAATGTATAAATTAAAGAGAATAGGGCTGAGGGCCCTTTATGCAGAGTTTCATCATAACATGAGCTTTGGGAGGACAGCAGTTGGATTGGATGGCACTATTGCCAAGTGCACCATCCAAAATAAAAATTGGCTTGAGAGAAACATAATAAGAGGAGAACACATTTCATCCAATGTATAATTTAGGTCCAGAAAAATTAAGCAAAACAGTACAAAATGGCTGAATCTCTGTTATTACATAACTTATATTGTGACAAGGCTAAGCCGGTGATAATATAATAAAAGAAAACCAGGATTCAAGGGCTAAATCAGGGTACTAAAGTTAAAATTATTCTAGCTTCTATATGAAATTCATCAAAAAATAGAATTTTTCCTAAATTAGAAACTCATAATAGATAGCCATATCAATCTTCTAGAGAACATGTATTGTTATTGGGTGTTTTATAGAAACTTTCATTATGGTTTTGAACAGAATCAGTAACCACTTCCGGGATGGCAGTGGTGGCTAGAGCATTGGCCTTCCACGGAGCGGTCCCAGGTTCAAATCTGGTGGAGGTCGGATTTTTCAACCTGGGATCATTCCATCCTCTACTTGTGTGTGTGTTCAGTGTGGCTATAATAATCCAAGAGATTGATTAGCCAGAAATTTCATACAAACAAACAAAGTAACCGCTTCTACCCACAGTAGCCTAGTTTTCTTCAAAATTTGATGACCCCTAGTGTGGATGCTACTGTTGACACTGATCATGACATCACCTGCACAACCATGCAAGTGGCTGCAATGATAAATATTAACTCTCACAATGTCAAGGTATTTATAATTACAGGTTATACCATGAGGGAGGGTGCTTTGGGTCCATCAAATAAAAATCAATTCAATAAATCTTTTTTACATTTGTTTATAAGCAAATAAAAAATGAAGATCAAAATACAAAAAAAATCAAAAAATGACATTTTTAGCAACATTCTATTTGCATTGTAACAAAGCAATAAATGGTAGGCACAAAGTACCTCATTGGTATAGCAGTGGTTCAACAGTCTGCTGAAAGAAAGTTTGGCATGCCACATATGGTTATTCAGTCAAATTCTTATATTAACGGGCAGTCAAAAGAAGCAAATTCTGCAAGGGAGAATTTATTGTTATTGATTTTTTATAAACTGATAATGTTTTGGTAATATGTGGAGAATTTTTTGCTTTACCAGGTGTTTGTAACCTGTGCGATTCCTTTTCTCCATAAAGATCTTTTACCACTCACTACAAATTATCGTGGTCTGCATCGGATCTCTCTTCTGATACCAAATTGTCACAGATTCCTCTCGATTATCCTTTATTCTCTTCATGCCATGGTCTCACACTCCCTTTCTGTCTTGTGTACCTCGCACTCTGACCACTTTCAGGTACCCTTGCTCCTGGCCAACTGGTGACCACTCGTAAAACTATTGTTCACTCATTTATGTATTTGCTTTGAGTGAAACGAACAGGTGAGCTTTGCAAGGAATAGTTGCGGAAATTTATTCTAACCAATTACTGCAACATTTCCTTTTATTACAAGTGCTCTTCTCCTAATGAATGGGAAAAGGTTATTATAAACACCATGTTCACCATAAACTAAAAGAGTACCCATTGACGTATCATGAATTTATGCCTTCTTTATATTACATCAGTAAACATATTTTCACATAATACATACTTTATTCTCATTAATCTTCTTGGGCTATTGACTGAGATAAAAGGGAAAAATTAAGGAAATGTGCAAGTGTTTATTCAGTAGAAATGGGATGTCTAAAGCACTTTCCTTTGAAAATATGTTTGCTTAAACTATTGTATGATGTGAATAATTCTATTAAATACAATTAATTTCCTCAAAATGGAAAATGACAACATGCTGAGCGAAAATTTTACAAAAGTCACGCTAAAAGAAGAATCACCAAGGCACAAAACAAAATTTAGTAAAACCTGGTTAATTTGAAATGCAGGGGGTAAAAAAAAAAGCATTTCGAATTACGTAGAACCTCTATAATTCGAAATTTATAAAAATAAGTGATTTATCAAATTTAAAAAATGCAAATATAAATTACAGAAAAACAAAACAATATGACACCATATTATAATACAGAAAACAAAAGGATGTAGTATGCATACATACCTCAAAATATGATGTAGATGGATATAATTCAAATTTACAATTACACATTTAAATATTGAAACATATATGAGCATATAATTAAATCCAATAAAATTTTAAAAGTTTGTCAGTCACTTATTTCAACTTAAAAGTAAATAAACGAAAGGTTGTAATAAAAGACTATCTTAAACTTGTTTTCAGAAATCACTTATTTTCCCGTTTCAATTTAGGGGCACTCCCTAGCGCAATGTGATTCGTAATGGAGTCAACTTTTTCACATATATCTATCGGCACGTCTGGCATCTCGGACACGTATCTTTGAAGGGTATCCAATGCTTAAAAACCTCAGATGGCAATGGCACATCCAACCTACCATCGACGTTGCCCTCATCGTCGTATTTGTCGCCAACACTCGCAACGGTTTTCGATTCGTCGAGCGTGGGGTCATACACAACCGACGTAGTCAAGCCATTATCGAAGGAAAGAAAGTCTTCGAAACTGACAGGCCCCAATATATTGCTGCTAATTACTTCCTTCACTTCAGTACCTTCTGCCGGCTGCGAAGATAGCCCACTTTTCTTAAAACAATTGGCGATGGTGCGAGGAGTCGCCAACTGCCACGCCGCGCCGATGACAAGGCCCAGCACTCGTCTAAAATCGCCCATTTTCGTAAAACATCCCGCGAACACTCATTTTTAATTTGCACCAAGCATGACGACAGTAGTTATTTTCTGTAATGGCTCTTTAAATTTTGAATGATGGTCTAGTGGCTGGAGAACACAGAAATACAAAATACAGAACTCAACATTGGGCGTATTAATTTGAGCCACATGGTGAGCAGAATAGTTGTTTAGTCTTAACAAAATTTCTCGAATTTTCACCGCCATACGCCTTTGCATTCTTTTTTTAAACTTTTAAATAGGTCTCTCGTCATCCACGCCTTTTTGTTATGTTCTTAAATTATAGACAAATTATCAGGATTAATACCTTTGAAACAGCGTGGCTTGGCGTATTACCCGATAATTACAAGTTTTTCTTTCTCTGACCCATCCATAACAGAGCACGGCGGTGAGACGCTCCTTTCTTCGTTTGCCGCCGTGACATTTTTCGCCTCGGAGAGCCAAAGTACGATCGGGACACATGTGGAAAAAAATGCACGTTTTATCCATATTATAAATGTACTTGGGCACGTACTTTTCCAGAACATGTTTATTACTTTGCAGCCACTTGCACTTGCAGTCACTTCCTTTTCATCAATTTTTTGGGCATCGCCACAAACTGCGAGGCGCGTTTGAAAACCATCCAACCACCCATTGGACGCTTTAAACTCCTCAATGTTCAAAACTCTTCGCATTTTCAATGAGCATCGGGCTTGCCAGAGGTATATTCGCCGCTCGTACTTGTGAAAAAAACAATTTTTCTGCGAGGTTTTCGCTTTTTGCAGATCGTGAGCTCTGACGTGTAGCACTCACTTTAAATTTATAAAAACGTTTTCAATCTTCGCCCGATTCTTTAAAACTGTAGATAAAGACGAGTTCGGAATCCCATACTATGATGCCAGTTTTCCTTTCGATTCGGACTTCTTGACAATGGCTTACAGCAAAGACATTTTACAGCAAGAGTCAGTCTTATATGTACCACGTCCCGGAGCCATTGGAGGGCAAATAAAAAAAAATATTTTAACAATAAATTTAAAGATAGTCTCTCTCGCAATTATTAAACTAAGAATGTCACTTAAACTAATAACAAAGCAAATTCAAAACAAAACTTCTCTTAATACTTTTCGCGACTTTAATCGCGAAAGTGACGAAAGACATTAAGTAGAATTCGCGAAAAATGAGCTCTGCCTGAGAGTCAAACCTGGAAACTATCAAATCTAAAAAGTTTTCTTTACCTTAGAGGTGGCTATTTGATTTTCGTCGTGATCGTTATATGTCTTATGTTTTGATACTGTTTTACATCCACAATTACTAGCGTGATTTTTTCGCAAAAATCATTACAATCAGAATTCGTCTTACAAAGCTAATTTCACGTGTTTTTTGTAGTGTTCCCTCATTTGTGTACAGTTTCTCTTTTTCGTCTTTCATTTCGTGGTCAATGTCACAAAAAATGGCTACGCGAAGTTTTACTTCGACTGTAGAATGCAAATTATATATTATCTAGTACAGGCATGCCTCGCTTAGCGTATGAGAGGCGTTCCGAGACATCTGTGCGATATCAGAATTTGCGCAAAATCAACAGTTTTTAACATAGCACTCAACTCAGTTGATTTTTACTCTTCAGAAATTTTACTATTTTTATCTTGCAACTTATATAATGATAGGACATTTTTATATATTAATTTAAAGTCAAGAAAACGAAGTACCGTATTTACTCGTGTAATACCTGCACTTTTCCCCCGGGCAAGTTCCCATCAAAAAAGGGGGTGCGGACATTACACAATATTTGCCCCTCCATGTATTGGGGGTAGGCCACCCGCGAAACGCCTACTAACACTGCATGCCTGGCGTGAGATGAGTATGCGTTTTCTTCGGTAGGCGCAATATGGAGTGCATTTTATTTCCTCCATCATATAGCCAAGGTATTTTTTTAATGCGTAGAATAATATAATATGCACGATATTTGAGATATTTTTAAAAATTCCTTGCTAGCTGTTAGTAGTAAACCTAAATCACGTAAATTTCTATGCAAATAGAAGAGTGTCATTTATTCTTATGGAAAAGGAGATGTAACAGAAATAAACAACTGAATTGCATATATTTTTCATTAAAAACAAACGAATTTTGTTAGATTGCCTATTAATTCGTGACATGCTCAAATCACATTTTACCGTGATTTTTTTGTTTCCTTTTACGTTAGTCAATCCTGGAAGAATTTATGTACATGCTTTTATTACTCTATATTAAAGCAAAGAACACAATCTTGTGATGGGAATGTCCCACTAAATAGCTGTTGGAATTGTCCGTTTGTGCTTTCTGAAAGCATTAAGCGATACATTTTATCCACAGAAACGTCAGAAACGCTTCTATCGTATGTAACAGGGTCGCAGTGCGTCTAGTGACAGTTTTATTTTTGGTATTGTGTGATCTCTGAGGGATTTGACACGGGGATTAATTTTGAGCATGAACCGTTTACGTTTATTTATGTAAAATTCGCTTTTTCTCTAAGTGAATAATGGCTGAGTTAGCGTAATTTTGCAAAATTAGCGAAAATTACTCATTTTAAATTAAATGACTTGAGAATGTGAGCGGCTCAAAATTAAAAATTTCTGTGAGATCAAGGAGCTAGACTCCAAAATAGGTTTTTGAATTGTCTCCGTGTAATATAATGGCAATGGATGTGGATTTTTCATATTCACGTGCGTTAAAAAAGTATAAAAATCATTTTTTAAGTCATTTCATAAATATTTACTTGTTGCCATAATTATATCATCAAATTCGGCCTCAGATAGATTATTCAACCGATATTGCTGTAAAATATAAAAAATTATGAAGTGCAGACATGACACGAATTAGTTTTGTTTCCAGATATTTAAAAACGGGGGTGCGGGTATTAAACGAGTTAATACGGTATATGACAAATATTTTTAAATAATTATTTATTATATCATAAGTATTTCTGGTACCTATATACTTGGTGAAACATCAATATAGTGTATTACCTTGACATATTCCTAAAACTCTTCTTGATTACGAATATCTTTTATGATGATTGGCCAGCGCATAAGTAAACAAAAACGGAATACGAGTGATATTACGATTTAGCGGCGCCGCCGCAGCTTCAGACACGTAACTATAGCATAGGTACCAACAGCACAATAACATCAGAATAACAAATGACTAACGATAGCTAAATTTAAAGTTGTCGTGAATCTAATATAACCCAATCCCAAGCAAAAAACCATCCAAAGCGAACCCAACCCTCCACATCTCAAAAGTAACTTTAAGAACTTTAAAACTTCCAATGTTAGCGTCACTGCAAAAGACTGTGGAACCATCGTAAAAACATAATAAACGTGAACGAGTGAGATAGAAATAAATTTAATAAACATATAAATAACAACTGATCTTTAATTAGAGTGGAATGACTATCTCTAAACAGAGAGTGAAGTGCAAATGAAGGTAAGTGAGAAAAATGCTGGAACCATAATAAAGGACCGTAGCATTTAGGAACATTATTTTAAAAAATTTCAATCCCGAGATGCCAACCGCGTTATATCGAAAATGCGCTAAAAGAACATGCACTAAACGAGGTATACATGTATTTTATGAATAAATATAAATTAATATACACATTGCCTTAATGGTAACATATTTTAATTCTATTTTTACATAATGGATCATGTTGCAGCTCATGTAAAACCAAGAGTTCTTCCTGTAAAGTGAACAGGTTCCCCAAATGGTAAATCGTGTTAAAGCGAATCTCATGTTAAGCGAACTCATATTAAGTGGGAACTACCTGTATTACAAGAAAACCACAATAGTGCTGTTTCCCCTAAAGTTCTTTATGCTCAACACAAGGGTGCAGAATTATTTGTTTTCTTTGTAATAGCACATTTCTATCCCATCTCCTACTCCCTGACCATGCATGAGACATTATATTATCTGTAATTATCCAACTGTCGTTACTCCAAACCTCCTTCCCCCTACACCTCATCCTGACTCCTTTTCTCCCTCCTCACGCTTTCCCTCTATATACTCAGATGCAGCGACAGTTTCTCCAGTATTTTCCCTGAAGATGACATTTTAACACATTGAAACCATGGTGGAAATAAAAGTATTTTAAGTGGAAATAGACAAATTTTCTCATTTTAAAATATAGAGAGATTCCACAAAATAATATCTACAACTAAACTTTTAATGTTTGTAGCACTTTTTCATAAATCGCATTGTTGAAGAGATATTTCCATTGTTTGTTTGAATTTGCTAAGTATGTCACTAAGCAATACTTTTGCTTCCATTGCTATGATAAAATTTTCTAATTTTTGAAAGCATTGTCTATGCTGCCAAGGGTAATTTTAATAGTGATCAAAATTATCCCAGTGCCATGTAGTGTCATATTTTATAAACAAATTTTCTCGTGAATATTGATAGTGATCCCAGTGCTGCCAACAGTAATTTTAATTTGCAACAATATTTTGTTATTCATACCAACAAATGAAAATTTTGTTCACTTAATGTTTCTTCACTGTTTTGTTTAAAAATTATTCATGAGTGTTAATGCTGATAATTATTCTTGAACATGCTGATATTGAGAGCAACTTAGGACTACTATTGCATTCATATCCATTACTCTGTATGGAGAAATTCATGTGCTAGACACATCAACTTTTATAAATAAGGAACTGTACCAAAAAAATTACCGTATTAGTCCGAATATAGTCCCACCTTAAATATAGTCCCTCCCCCTCTATTTCTGAAACCTCAGTTTTAGAAAAAAGTTTGAACCCCATAACAGACCTCACATTTTAGCCTACTTTCCAGAATGGAAATAGGCTTATAGTTTTGTCATTGTGTCTGTCTGTCCCTCTATTAACTTTTGAACCAATAGACCGATTTTCATGAAATTTTGTGAAAATCTCTCGCTACATGGTTCAAGCTCCTGAGGATAGTTTTTGTTGCAAAAATTGAAGTCCCAGGGTCGATTCCAGGAACTAAACTCCCCATTTGATTTACATGGAAAATCTGAAATCCAATGTGCAAGGTAACATTCTCTTGCACATTAAAATATCTTAGAATTGAAATATCGGTGTGGGATTTGTCCTGTTCTCTGAGGAAAGTAATGAAGACTCTAATTTTTATCATAGAGTTTTACTTATCGTTTGTATTTCTTAGAATTTTGCATAAATACTGGCTATGTTGCAGTTTTTATCACTCATTACGAGAATGTTGCCATAGCAACAACTATTTTTGGACTCAGATTCGGTATATTCTAATATGTACAAGCATTATTTTTACCGCAGAAATACACGTGATCAATTTAATATTCCATTTGAATGAATTTGTAATATTTTATAATGCTAAATTATGAAATTTGGGAACACAAAGATCTACATATCTGTGATGACTTTAAAGCTATTAAAGCCAATATAAGTATTAAATAAATGATTAAATGGAAAGTAGGCATCATAAGTTGTTTGGATCATCCTGTAATATTCTAAAGAACGAGTTTTAATATGTACGAGCAATTTAGTTACAGCTATCAATTTACAATGAAAAGCTGACATCATAATTTGCGTGTTATAGTTGCAGGCATAATTTAAATATGTATCAAGTGTTACTGGACTAAAAATCGAAAATTTTGATTTATGAATGTTATTTAAATTCCATTCGTATCATTCAGATTCTGTTGACAATGGCTACTTGAATCGTACCTGTATAAAAAAGTAATTATCACCAGATTTCCAGTTAACATATTCTTTTCATAATTTATTTATCCGTATTTTTGTTACTTCCAATATTTATGCCTCGGAATATCACATCAAGGATTACATTCTGTAGATAGTTGAAACACCTTCAACACCTCAGTTTGAATTATGTAAGTAATACTTTTATAATTCAATTGCATTATATACAATCAACAGCTGCACAAGGTGGACAGTCTGATCAGCTGACAGAATTGCTTACGGTCTATGGATCACTATGGATTGACAGGTAAAAAAGATAATTTCTTTTGTCGTAGTGACAGTTTCTCTAAAATAACGATAGGTGACACCACTACATATCAATATTTGCATATTTGTGACTTAGGGAAGGGATAAAGTTGGTCAATCAACACTTTCAGAGTGAAAACTTCTGCAGTTCCCGCTATTATGAAAATACGAACCTTAAGGCAAGGATTCCAAAGAGTGAACAAACATAATTGAGTTATTGAGGCATATTTATCAAGAAATTCCCTATAAAACAATCAAATCAAGTGAGGGCATTAATTGCTATTTATACCTACTGCTGGCAGTGATATTTTCGTTTGCTAATTTTTTGGGGGCAAATATAGTCCCCCCCTTACTTTTATTACTAGTATTTTGGCCAAAAGGGGGGGTGGGGACTATATTCGGACTAATACGGTACTTCTAAAAAACTTTATTTTCTTTTTATCTAGAGCTCTCTACCACCTTACTCCAGCCTAGCCTAGGGTTCATTATGTTGGAAGAATTAGCATATAACTATCAATGTTAAATCTACATTAACAAATTTATCAGTATATTAATGGTAGCTAAGTACAACATTTAAAAGGCATTTTCTATTTATATGTTTATCATTAATGTGTGCTATGCTTTCATTTTTTCTTTCTTAGGAGACTTACTTAATGAAGATGAAGTTCTTCAATGGCTTATAGAACAAAAGAAATCAGCCACTATTGAAGAAGTTACTGATGAAATTTTAAAAGATCTCATTGAAGAGCATGAGTATGTGGTTGTCTATTTCAGTAAGTACAGTTTATATTTTATTATTAAATATTTATGAGGAAAGCAAGATTCCATTCTCTTTAATTCACTGTTTTTCAGCATTAAGTGCCAGCTTTGGGATATTTTGTGGCCCAGGGCAAGAATGCAATTTATCACCCCTTCATATGAATTAATTTGTATGAGGCCATTTATTAGTTTCAATAATTATATGGAAATATACAGTACATTATAATGAAGTATATATTTTAAGTACGTTTTACTTACTTTTTAATGAATTTTTATGATGTAAATTTGACTCCTTGCAGTTGAATATTATTTATTTTATAATATTTCATTAACCCTTTAGCGACGGGAGGCATTTAAATCCTACGGCATATTACGGCCAGCTGGTATTTAAACAGAATATCAGATTTTATAAGTACCATCTTTTAAAAAAATATAAATTTTCATCCATATATGTTAGATGAATGAAATCTTGAAACCAACTGCTGTATAGTGTTCTGCATTTAGTATTAAATGTACAATATAATATCTTAATATTCTTTTACGTTAATAACCTCTGAAGATGAAAGACCATGCCAATTGAAATGTGTTACAGATTCCTGAATGCAATTTTTTCGGAAATAGTCATCGATATATTCAACGTTTTGTGATATCACACGCTGAAGTTCTCTGTATAGTCTTAGCTTGCTTCTATGGTCTACTGCGTTTGCTTTATTGGCTTCTTGTAAACAGCGACTCTTTGGAGCCTATGCCTGGTTATTAACTCTCTCTCTCATAGAGAGAGAGAGAATGTTATCGCATTTGGATGCCTAACAAAGAGAAGTATTGTATTCCTATCATCCATTCCGTGACCATTTAGCTTAGCTCACAAAATCTTCACTGAAATTACATCCTTGAGGTTTCACAGAGACGGCACCAATATACAATGATTTGTTGCCTCTCGTGTTTGTTTAGTCTTGAGAATATGAAGTGTTCCTTTGAATGAGAGCACAATGAGATATCAGAAGATATATCACGAAGAAAACAGGGAGGGTCCCTTCCATCCCTGAGAAAGAGACATACTAGAACGATCCGTTTTCATTTCGTCTCTTGCCTCTTTACGATACTAGCCTACTCCACTGCAGCTGTGTTCCAAGAATATATACACGTTTATTTAGTTATTTGCATAATCTGTCGATTTAGTTTTTACAAAGTACAGTTATAATTTAATATACTATATATTTTAAAGTAGACAAAAAATTGGATGTTAAAATCGTAACTTTCAAAATCAATTTTTATAATGTTAATAAAAGCCAGATGAACAAAAGAAATTGTTTAAATTCCTAAAAATATAAGAAATTATCCATGTGATTAATTTCTAATAAAAGAAAATATTACGAACTGATAAAGTAAAGAATAAAAAAGAGATGTGAGAAAGAGTTTTTTTGCCATTTTCCATTCATGTACACTAAAACAAATATATGAGTCAATTTAAGAGTTCACAAAATGTATTCTATTTATAAAATTCAAATAAAAAATCATTCCTCAGTGTTATACAAAAATATCATTTTATTAGAAATGTTTATAATCGAAATACGGCAAATTAAAAGAGTTGCGGCAAGGGTCCATACGTGGTACGGATCCCGGCGCCAAGGAAAGAAACCTAGGTCTGTACCTTGTACCGATCCCGGTGCTGAAGGGTTAACCAAACACTTAGAAACAAGTTGGGGTGTGGGATTTCTAAATTGGTAAATGTGTCAAATCTTTCTCTGTCCAAAATGTACCTAGTCCAATCAGCTTGGTGCAGTTTGCACTAATTACTATTATTATACAAACCTTTTACAAATCAGGTTGTGTTGTTAATGACTTGTAACACAGTTAAAGAAAATATTCATATGTAAATGCTTGTGTCTAAAAAGAAATATCCTCTTTTAAGTTGTGTTAGGGCTATCATGCAGCCTTGTAACTGTAAATTTTTGGTGGTATACTAAAAATCTTGAACATATATAAAATTCACAAAGGAACATTACGAAAACAAAGAGCCATCCCCTTAACTTTGGCACACTGAGCGGCAGCCTGCTTTGCCTACCCCTAAAACCAACCCTGTTTATAGTGATGTCTAAATGTAGAAAGAAATAGCTTATATGCTAATGTAAATTAAAAATCAGAACTATTTAATGATCATTGATAGTAGCTCAATAACTTTGGCTAAGATTAATAAAGGTGAAATACTCCTTTAGCCAAACAATTAGAGGGTTACAACACCCAAAATTGACAGATTTAAACGACAAACATGCCGAAAAATCTTTCAGCGTTTCACTTGTTTCTCGGTCGTCTTCTTAATACTTTCCATTTCAAACCTGGCAGTTGGCTCCCAGTCACTGTTGAAACAGGTTTTACCCCTGACGATGCCCACATTGTGGGCGAAATGCATTGGGTGTTGTAACCCTCTAATTGTTTGGCTAAAGGAGAATTTCACCTTTATTATTTAATGATCGCTTAAGACTTTTAATTATCTTTAAAATAGTTTGAAATTCATATAATTAGGTATGCTATATTGCAGAATTTATAGCTGTTGACACCTGTCAGACACTTGTAAGAAAATTAAATCTTGTGCTAACACTTTCTAGTAAAGTAATATGAAATATATAACCCTCATCTTGGCTGATGTATTTGCTTCAGTTATATTTTATTCAAATAAACCTTTATTTAAATAGGTTTTCAATAAATTCTGCAATTCATAAATACTAATCTCATTATAGAGTGATTGATATTTAGCATTTCCTTTCCTTTCATTCAAATAATTTTATAAACAAGTATTACCGTAAATACCCGCGTATAATGCGCACCCTCGAATAACGTGCAGGAGGGTTTTCAGCCTTTTAATCTATGATTTTTCTATATACCCTTGTATAGTGCGCACAGATTTTTTTTAGCATTACCGTTGCAGAATAAAGTAGATGGTGTAACGTGTTCTAAGGCAATGATCGAATTATTGGTATTATGTATTGGTAACATAATGAAAGTGCAAAATTGTATTGGTAACATAATGAAAGTGCGAAATGAAATTTTCGAATAATGTTCCAAAAGAACGTCAGCTAACTCAATCATTACATACTCTATGTTTACTTACAAGGTGAAAGTAGGATATACACAATAAATCGAATTATATTAATTTCATCGTATGGCATATGACATTCTTTGAGCTAATAAAATGAAGGAATGACGATAATCCTGTTTTTTACATACCTTTTTGTCACACCTGAGTTGGACGGGTTCGCTCAACCTTCTTTACCCTTATTAGAACACTCTGGAGCATGTGAACACGATAGCAAATAACCATAATTAACTACAGACTCTAAGAATCAAGAATAAATCACGTATGAATGCTGAGAGAAAAGTAGGGAATGATAACTTTATTTAGTTCTACAAGAAGCATCAATTCCCAGCGTACTCAAAGGAATCAGCTGCCATTGTTTTTAATTGTAAGTAGTACCAGTACCTCACCACCAGGCCAGGCGCCGGTGTAGGGTGACATCATGCGTAAGATGACGATTCCGATAACAACATCGAAGAAGAATGGTCCAGTGACGAATAATTTCTTGGCTTTTAAAATGAATAAATACTGAATTCATTCTTTTCATATCTAATTAATGTATGTTTATAGAATTAGTTAATAAATTTTTACTATTATCTATCTTACTTTTCGTAAAAATCACCAATAAATATATGAGGATACCCGGGCAGTAATTACTCTTTTTTTTGGGAATAACTTTGAAACAGAAAAAATTCTGCTATGACTGGGAATCGAACCCGGGTCTTCCACTTGCCGGGTGGATATTCTACCACTGAACTACCTTAGCAGATAATCTTTCCTGATTCTGAACGCGGGGTTTTTCTTAGTTGGGTTCGGGCTAGCGAAGCTAGTATCAACCAGCCCCAACGGACGTCCTCCAAGAGAACGTCAAAAAAACCCCTCCCTCTCTTCTGTTTCAAAATTATTCCCAAAAATTACAGCTTATGCCTTTCTGCATAGTTTCTATTATTCCATCAATTTCTGGCTTTGGCAATCTCACCAATTGAGAAGCTAGTATCAACCAGCCCCAACAGACGTCCTCCAAGAGAACGTCAAAGAAAACCCCTCCCTCTCTTCTGTTTCAAAGTTATTCCCAAAAATTACAGCTTATGCCTTTCTGCATAGTTTCTATTATTCCATCAATTTCTGGCTTTGGCAATCTCACCAATTGAGAGGGAGGGGTTTTCTTTGACGTTCTCTTGGAGGACGTCCGTTGGGGCTGGTTGATACTAGCATCGCTAGCCCGGACCCAACTAAGAAAAACCCCGCGTTCAGAAACAGGAAAGATTATCTGCTAAGGTAGTTCAGTGGTAGAATATCCGCCTGGCAAGTGGAAGACCCGGGTTTGATTCCCGGTCATAGCAGAATTTTTTCTGTTTCAAAGTTATTCCCAAAAATTACAGCTTATGCCTTTCTGCATAGTTTCTATTATTCCATCAATTTCCAGTAATTACTCTGTCAAAATTGTGGAAATATGGGGTCGAATGAAAATAGGAAGATTATGTACCCTCATATAACACACTTCCTAATTTTTAACTCAAATATTTCGAAAAAAAAGTGCGCATTATACTCGGGTATTTACTGTAACTGTAAAAATGTCCTTTTCTTTAATTTCTTAAGGAAATGTGTTGCCTTTCAAAATGTATGTATTTTACGCTTGGTAATTTTGTATTGGCTATGCAGTGAAATCCTAATTTTTACATCTTGACATTTTGCCTTATAATTTTCCAGTCTTATCAAACACTAAATTTAAGTAATCTCTATGATATAATTTTCCTCTATTTGGCAACTTATCTGCATTTAGTGAAATAAATCTCTGATATCTTCATGAATTCCTACCTTGATAATATCCCTATGAATTGAGATGTGGAGGTCAGCTCCATAATTAGTTTCTACTATAGTGATAGTCACTGCACATGCAATTGTGGTGGGCATTACAAGACATTACAGTAATTCTCTGCTATAAGTTGATTTGTTATATTTTGTTTCTTAAATGCATTATTGATGAATTAAGGAACATTTCATTATTAGTTGCATTGGTTCATGTTAGTTAATAACCAAAACAAATTTCAGTAGTCAAGGTTACTGTCTGTATAATTTCTGTATGGCATATTGGAAAGCTGACTTTTACCTCAGAAGGTGGTTGATATTTAAAAAATGATTAGTACGTTTTTCATCTATATATTAATATTATTATTTTTTATAATTAAAAAATAATTTTCAAGAAATTAATTTGCATTTGTTTATACAATTATAATGCATAGTGTGCTTTACAGATAGATTAATAAGCATTGGTATTAATAAAAGTAGAATTAATGCTTTTGAGAAACAAATCTCTAGTATTGTGAAAGCTCCAAATACTAGTAATATCAACTTCTTCATCAGTTTTCTCATTCTACATAATAGAGTATTCTTGGTGTTATTTTGTTTTTTAAAAACTATATTGTTTTTTATCATTAAATCAATATTATGCCCTTCTAGATAGAAAGTAAAACAAGTGTCTTATACTTTATTTGTGGTATAAATGTTACAGATGTCTCAAAATTTCTTCCAGGAATGTAACCCATACATTTACCATTATTTCCATGCAGCCATGGGTTTCACTATGCACAATTTTGTTATAAGTCACAATATCAAAAGGCATTTTCAAAAAATGGCAGGGTATTGCAGTTGAATTTTTAACCACTCAGCACTGGCCTCTGTGCATGGTACGGACCTCAGTTTCTTACCGTATTGCCGGCCTCTGATCGTGATATGGACCCATACTATGCTGCTTTTAATTTTATATATAATAATAATTTTTTATTTTTTTTTCAATTGGCTTTCACATTATTACACAGAAAGGTTTTTACCTTAAGAAGACATTGAATACAATATTTTTATAACCAATTTAGTTATGCAAAACTAAATTTTGTCTGCTGTGACGACATTTGCTCTGCTGGTTGATGCGAGTAAAAGTGATTTGCGCTATTTCTTCACCCTTAATCTCTTTCAATCCCTAAAAAATTTTTTGTCTCTAAATCACTTTCAGAAACTAGTGTAAGGAAATAAGTTTTTTTAAAGTAAATAATTTTCATAAAAAAATCCCATCTTCAGATAGAATACGATCAAAGATACAGAAAGCAAGGCGAATGTTCTCAATCAATAGGAATTTGTATTGGTCAAAGTTGCTAAGACACTGTGAGAAGAAGGGGAATAGGGATCAGCTAGGGATGATTCACTCTTGTTCTCATAAATCGTATCCATGCGATTTTATTTGTAAACAGTTCTCTAATGCCACAATGTCTGTGTTTTGAAGTGATAAAGTGGGAAGAGCGTTATTTGAGTGGAGTTAAAGTGTATGGGAACTATTCTAGCATTAAAAGAAGTGATTAATAGTTAAGCATTTGTGTGGTATAAACTGTTCTTTCGTCTTCATGCAAAAATACATAAACTTATTGAAATAAAATTATGTAAAAAATAAGTTATATAAAATGTACTATAAATAAATAAATAATCAAATAAATATTATGTTATCTATTATATACTAGTAGAAGGTGCTTGCATACTGCAAGCATTTCATCTCACCTTGAAAAAATATTAATTTTTCAGAGAGATATTTTATCATGGGAAATATTTCTTTAATTCATAATATTTCTCCTATGGACCGATTTTTGTCTTTTCCTTATGGAATAATAATGGAGTGAAACAATCACTAGTTTTTGCAATTTTAGGAATATTATACTTTTTGCACAATGGGTTAATAATGCCACACATTTCTTCCAAATTTTAAATCTGTAACACATTTATAAGTGAAATAACATTTATCTATTTCTTTAAAATAAATTAATTTTTAACGGCCGCAATTACAATTTCATGGATGCACTGAAATGTTGATTCACTTGTATATAATAATCTCTAAATAACTTTAAAATTTCAGCTCCTTATCCAACCCCATAGTATCTAAACATTTACCTATTTGTTTATACTTGAAGAATTTTTAACTGCCAAACAAATTGAAATATAAAAATTTGTATAATCCCTATTTCGTTTTTTTTTTAATTCTACCTATAAAAAAAAATTCAGCCCTGTAGCACATCCAGAAATACATAAACCTTGAAAATTTGTTTAAACAATTTCGAATTTTTAGCGGCGGCATTGTTGAACTTTTTCAAGATTTTCGTTTTTTCTAGTCAGTTTTGCATATAAATATTTTGCATTTTACCTATGTAAAAAATTTCGAATCTCCAGCTATTATGGAAGTGCCTAAACATTAGTATGGAGTCCTCAGTGAAGCCATCCTAAACTAATTTATATGATTTGGCAACACTGCCCTCTCCTTCCCCTTACCATTATTTAAACAATGACAACAGTTACGTCTTGTTCCATTTATTGTCGGCCATGTATTTGTTAACTATTCAAGGTCGTTTTTGTGCATCTCGTAACAGTAAAAATGGAGCGGAATATCGAGCAATGGTACGCCATTAAATTTTGCATTAAATTGAACGAAACTGCTACGGAAATGTTTGAAAAGTTAAAAAGAGCGTATGTCGATGAAGTTTTATCCAAAACAGAAGTTTTTCATTGGCACAAGGCATTTAAGGAAGGAGGAGAAAATGTGGAAAATGATCATTGCTCGGGAAGACCTTCCATGGTAAAATCAGATGAGAATGTGGGGCAGGGTGAAGTCTTTCATTGCTACAGACCAACGGTTGTCAGTTAGCTTCATTGCAAATGAGCTGAACATTAATAAAATTGCTGTCCATCAAATTTTGACAGACATTTGGACATGCGAAAAGTGCCCAAAAATCTGACAGACAAGCAAAAGGAAAATACGCGGAACTTCTGCCAAGAATCTGTGTGATTTCTGCATTTGGGGGACCCTAAAGAGCATTGTTTACACTGAATACATCAGCACAAGAGAGGAGCTTTGGCAGAGGATTCAAAATGCTTGTCAAATTGTTGCAACAAAACCTGTCCTCTTTGAGCGTATCAGGAAGTCCTTAAGACGAAGGTCTAAAGCATGCATACGTTCGGAAGGAGGTCTTTTTGAACATTTATTATGATTTTTAAGCACTTAATAGGATTGTTGAGAATATTAATGAAGTTACGCACTATAATACTGCTCCTTTTATTCCTTCTATGACCCCAACTCCCACTCAGCGGCATGGACCAAATGGAGCTGTATATAATCATATGAACTTTTCTCTTTATTTGGAACCGCTTAACATGCTCCAGAAGTTTTCGGAGGTATTTCCATATCACCCTGTTTATTAATAAATTTTTCACTATTAATTATTTATAATGTATATTTTAATGTTTTTGCAAAAAATGACTGCCAATTATTCCATTTTGGGGTTGAGTGTGTTCGTTAGTGTCAGTATTGGGAACAGTAACAATCTTACCTTCGGTATATAAGATGCAGGCTGATTTTGGGGGTCATTTTTCTGGTGCAAAGTGCATCTTTTATGCTGAAAAATATGGTATTTTCAAGTCCTTCCATCTTTTCTAACTTAGACCAGGTGTTTCTACAAAACTAATCTTCATTTATTGCATAAAGTGTTAACTATTAGATGTGAAATACAGACCCTGAACACATTGATAATGCATTTTCACATTGCAAAAAAGTTTTAAGGTATTCATGCTAGGAATTGCTATCACACTGTAATGGGAATAATTGAAATGAAAACACAACATGGATACAGATAGATGATTATAGTTGGGAGCACAAAAAAAGGTGGATGAGTCAACATCACCATGCAGAGAGAGAGAAATACATGTTATATTGCTGCCAAACCACCAGCCTGCATAAGCTTATGCTCGGAAAACAATGCATGATGCACGAAGTCCTTGATCTCTATGCCACAAGTGCTCACCATTCACTCTTGAATGCTGGCAGCATTGTAACCAGCTTTACGTGTTGCTTCATCTGCATGTGCCGACTCGATTTTGAAGTACTGGTACACTTTTTATACTGTTTCTCTTGCTTGTTTGTTCAAAAACTTGCGTTTACTTCCTTCGCCTTCCATTTTCGAACATCACAAGATGGTACTATTTAAATCTCAATCGTAAAACATGCTAATAAACACAGAAATCATACCACAAATGTACATACCGCATGCCAAGAGCTGCTGTAACTGACTGATTCTGATTGTTCAAGTAAAGGAGCGAGAGAAACTACATGACATTCCTTGTCTTTGCACATACAGATGCCACCCGCCTTTGTTCATGCTCCCAACTATAGCTAGAATGGAAAAGTATGATTTACTTCCAGTGGCGCTTAAAATTCCTAAAGCTACTCTTTGCATTTACCTGAAAAGTTTTAAATCCCATGTTATTTTTAATTTCTGTCATGCTACTATTATTTCAGTTGCCAGTATAATCACAGTACTGAGTTATGGAAATGATGTATATGCATCTGATTCATCCTCCACTATTTTTAAATTGTAAAATAAAATTATTGGAAAACTAATCTGGTCATTCCAAAAATTTTGTATTCTATTTCAAGTAGTTTATTTCTTTTTTCTTAAATAAATTATCCCTTTTAATTAAATGTAGCCTACAACTATGATAAGCAATAACTTTTCCTAGATAATTATCAATTGAAATTTAATATGGAGACTTAGAGACATGGCTGGTTTGTCAAGCATTCTTATTTGTTGTTTTATGTCAAGAAAACTAAATGAGAAAATTGACAATGGGTATGTCTCACTACCAAATGAATTACTGTAAGGTGTCTGAAATATTTTAATGGATTTCGATAAACAATTACGGCCTTATAATGTGACAGAACCTTAATTAAATAGCACTTACTCAAGGTGTTTTTGTCATTATGCAGATTTCATATAGATATCAACATAAATCCATGGGTATTTTATTTATGATTGTTAATTCAATGCACATGGTATTGGTCTTTTATAAAAATACACAAATAAAAAGAGATTATTGGTACATTTTTGCTTATTTGCATCAAAGGAGATAACATTTATACTCAACCAGTCAAAATGATAGAGCTGAAGGTCTTAGGAATTATGACATCATCTGTATTCTCTTCTTCCTAAAAAAAACCATTGTTTTTCCCTTACTGTTACTGAGATGTTGATGTTTCTTTTTGTGGAGCCTAAAATTCTCCAGCCTTGAAACCTTAGATTTTTTCTTTCCACTTCATGTTCATACACCATTGCTTTCATGTTTTTATTCACTTTGCATTCATACACCATGGCTTACATATAACCCCACACATGGAAATCTAGTGGATTGAGGTCTAGTGACCTTGGTGGCCAAATATGCTGACCTCCACGACCAATACACCAATCAGGGAACTGATGCATGCGCACCTAAGCTGCATTTCAAATATGCATAACTCCGTAACCATTGAGAATCAGATCCATGTTCATATGACATTTCTGACAGGGAATGTCCTCAGAAATAAGCTCCTGAATTATTGACATAATGTCATGAATCACCCTGTATAACCCAAATCAATGCTTTTTATAATTACAATGTGAATTCATATAATTGACCCCTACCTATACATAATTATGCATGAGTAACTATATTCTTTAAATATTAAAATATATCTTGGTGTGTGTCCTTTTTTTATGATAATATGTTTATTTTACTCAATTTTTTCATAAATGTTATCACAATAATTTTGAGCAATGTTTTTAAAACATTAATGCATCTTCCTGCATCTAAAAAATGTTAAATTAACACTCACTTTTCTCTGTTCATATTAACAATATTATAAATTGGTGTATTTGTCAAGTTTAAAAAGTAAAAAACTGTGTATATTTCTCCAAGTCTTGAAAACTAACCCTTATCATATTTCCCTATTATTTTCTAAGTTCAATCACTATATTTTTGATTAATGTGCCCATTTCCAGGCATGTAATTACTCCTTTTATTAAGGGTCTGCTCTTTATGCATTATCTTGTATTAGGGGCATAAAATTAAATATCTTAAAGCTATGATTTGGCCAAATCCAAACAATTTTATGCAGCTTTGTGATTATTCCTTTTGCAACTACCAATATACAATATGCTTCATGAATTTTTAATTTCTTGGGAACTGCCAGCATAGTTTTGACCCTATTGGTTATCTTAAAGTTTCTTTCATCAAGTATAGATTGTGCATTTCAAAATTCAACTACTTATAAGATTTCCTCTTGATGCTATCTAGTTAGATGATGATATATATTTATAGTCAAACAATACTATCAATCTTCAAAAATACACTCAGCAGAAATATCCATTTTATGTCAAGTGTTGATAAGTTTGTCTTTAATTCAATTTAGATATTTATTTTTTTATTCATTACACTTGCAAATAAATTAATGAATCCATAAAGTTCAGTTTAAATTGACTACAAAACAACTTCTTTTTATTAATCAAAAACATAAGGTACTGCTTAAGTTTGCTTCATAAAAATTTAGTAACTTCTTGATCATTTGACCACCAAATAGTTGGGGCTTTATTTGATCAACTTTTATGATACTTATTTTTGGGGTATAATAGAATTACATCAAAAGTGATTTGAATTTAAATTATGGCATATTTTATTTATTTTGACACAATGGATAGGATATTTTAGGTTTGCATTTGAGCTTCATTGTGAGCCTAAATCTTAATTTTTTGGGGAAATGGAATGAAAATCCTCTGACTTAGCATTTGTTTTTCTATTACCAGCAGCTCAACTGCTATTTCCTGAAACTTACTTCATCATCTGACATTCTTCAAAGGCTGCTCTTGTGTACTGAATCATCATCTATCAGCTTATTTCCCAAATATGTCCCTGCTCAGCTAAGGACTTTTCAAGTATGTAATGCTTCCATAAATCTGCATTCCAGCCAATTTTTTACTGAAAACTTGTTTACTAAGTCACAACTTTATAGTCATTATAGGAAACCATGAACGGGTCCTGTATTTATTTTATGCATTGTATATACAGTGAACTTTGTCATAAGAAATGGCAACTTGGACACACAAAGATCAGGTGAAACAGAGTGGTCATAGATCTTATAATTACCTGTTAAAGGTAAATTTTAGCTATTTTATATACCCCAATGAGAAAAGCCATTTTCTGAAACAGTATTTATCCAGATGGTTAAATCATATATGTATATGACAATTAAATTTAGCGATTTGCATTTAAAAAAATACAAATATGAAGTTAAATGAAGTTTTGTAGCTTATTAATACAATACCCAATGTTAATAACAACTCGATAATTTTCATGTTGTTGAATATCTCTATAATAATGCATAAGTGTCAGTTTGTTGGTTGGTGATCATTTTATGTTGCGTATATCTCGAAAACGGTAGGAGATAATGGTCCGAAATTTTCCAAGAATGATTGATTCACATACGAAAAGTGATTGACAATAAATGTTTGGAAAAACGATCCAGGATCGACTCCAAGGGATTATTTCTATTTCTCATAAGGTAACACATAAAAATGGACTTTGTGACATGCAGGCTTTTATTCTTTTGGAAATTAAAATTAGAAAAAATTGGCCTTTGATCATCTGATATGAACTACTTTAAAGAAAAATTAATAAAGTCACTTATTCTATTCAATTTTTCTGCCTACAGCTTAGAACTACTCGTATAAAATGTTTAAATCACATATTTAAGGGAAATATTGCCATTTTAATGATAACTGCCTTGATGACAATGTAATTGTCAAAACTCAAGCTCATATTGCTGTCCCAAGGCTAAATGCCTTCCTCTTTCCCCTCTCCTGCCTACTTTTTGATGTGCAGGCTTTTATTCTTTTGGAAATTAAAATTAGAAAAAACTGACCTACGATCAACTTTATCTATCTACGTTCTTATTCTATTCATCGTTTTCCTCCTGCAGCTCAAAATTGCTCGTACAATTTGGTTTTGTTTCAAATCCTTTGCCAGTTTGTGTTATTTGTAACACAATGCCTACCAACAGTAGTATGAAGCCTTATATTTTGCAGCGCCATTTGCTACATAACCACGCAGAATTGAAAGATAAACCAAAAGATTATTTCAAGTGAAAAGCTGCAAGCCTAGCTCATTGTGTAGGTAGGATAACATTGTTTGCACAAACTTCAATGAGAGCAATAAAAATTTCATATGAATTAGCTCTACTTACAGCAAAGGAAAAGAAGGCTCACACAGCCACTGAGAATCTCATAATTCCTGGGGCTTTAATATTAGCAGAAAATATGTTATGTTAGAAAGTAAAGGCTGTGGCTGCTATCAAATCAATTCCCAAATCAGACGACACTATGTCCCGACCTATACAAGAAATGGCGGATGATGTCATACAGCAAATTATGCATGATATCAAGCTTTGCTTTGCAGTTAGATGAGTCAATGGATGTGTCAAACGATTCTCAGATGATAATTTATGTATGATATTACAATGTAGAATCAGGTATTTGGGTTGCTGCAATTATTAGCAGAAAAAATGACCTCTATGTGCTTGTTCAAAAACTTAATCTCAGTATTAAATGGGTTCACTGTATCATTCACAAACAAGAATAAGTATCAAAGAAAATGAGTGCTCCCCTTCATGAAACATTGTACGATGCAGTCAAAGTCATAAACTTCATAAACCATTTGGCTGCGTAAATCGACTTTAGTCACTGGCACCTTTTTTTACCATTCACTGCGTCAGGTGACTTTGCTCCAATGATAGGTATGGTTAATAAATTATTAAATCATATTTATACATTACAAGAGTGATTTTTGAAAAGGTGGTTTAAATATAGTATTGCATTTAATGTCATAATAGTTATTTTGTTATAGTATAAGAAAATCTTTGTCATAAAATGCAAGTAGAAAGAGAGGGGCAGAGTGGGTTGCAAAACAAAGTTGAAAATTAACAAGGGGTACATTTCTGAAAAAGGTTAAGAACCGTTGCTCTAGTTAATACCTAACATGACAATATAATTCAAAAATTTTGTTCTTCTACCCCCCACAATCTAGTGCATGTTATGCACAGGCTATATAAAAAAGTTGGGATTTTTTGGCAAAAAAGTATGATTTCACATTATACATAATAATAATAATAAATCAACTTTATTTAAGGGCAATATTTAGACCATCTGGTCCATTCTTACATATAACCCTGTACATACTACGAACACAGACGACCATGCCCTTGGTCTATGTTGTCAGATACTCAAACCACTCGTCTACCAAGTCTATACATAAGTATATACGATAAATATATTTCATGCGGCCAAGGTTTTGTTGTAGAGTAACATCATCAGGTGATAATACAGACTTTAACATGGTATATGCATTTAAAAAATATATATATATATATATATATATATATATATATATATATATATATATACACCTGGTTAAAGTGTATTTTCACCTGATGATGTTGGTCTACAACGAAACCTTGTTCATGTGAAATATATTTATGTGGAATTTACAATGTTTTTTATTTTCATTGTCTTTTGTTTTAAGATAATTATCCTCCCAATTTAATGGAACCAGCCCTTAGATTAGGGTATTATGAACATTTTAGAGCATTGCAACCATAAGAGAACTGCACTGAAAATGTTAAGAAGGATTGATGAAGGAAAAATATTTGACAAAGCACTTCTCGACTGTATTATGGAACTAGGCAAAGCGTAGCTTTAATAAAACTAGGATATCCAAAGGAGAAAGGGAAATAAGGAATGGAAAAATCAAGAGGAGGCTTAACTGTCCGCACCATAATGGTTCACCTTTAACAACAGGTAAATTTTGAAGCCAGCTTTGACAAATATGTATGTATTGATTGTAATGTGATAGTAGCTGAACTTCCAACTGATGCTGATACTATCTCAAGGATAAAAAAGAGTGCAGGCATTGTTTCTGAATATTTTGAGGACAATAAAGACAAAGTTGAAAGTATCAATATGTGACCCTCAATTATAGAACAAGATGCAATTAGTGACTTTGATACAGTTAAATCTTATGTATTATCATAAGAAAATGTTTGTGGTGATGCTTTTCATTATTTAAATATCTATAAATTGTTCTTATAACCAAAGAAATACAGTGACACAATTAAAAACAACTGAATTTTTAAGTAAATAGTTACACAAAAATATTTACAGCCATACCCCACTTTGTATGACGGCTAGATTCCTGAAAATATTGCAATAAGCAAAATGAACGCAAGTCAGGGTCATTATGCCAATTAGGATAAATTCAATGGATGCAAAAACTCAAGTGTAACATCAATAAAAAAGTTGTTAACATGAAAAAAACAACTTCTTCCATCAACGCCAGGGGAAAATCTTTACATTTTTTCAATAACTTATCTTCATCAGTAGTTTTCAAATTGGATATAAAACTAAAAACTTCATTATATTCAGGTATAAATGTAATTAACTTGTGTATGAATGAAATCCTAAATAAATCAGCGAGGAAGTTTTAACCGATTAGGGACAGAGCACCACCACGGTGGTGTTAGGATACCGTCCTCTTCTGCCCTCTTGTGTGGGGCGTGTTTATTACCTGTAGTTCCTTCTTTTTGCTAGCAGCTTACGGACAGTTTTAAGTTTCATCCTGTGAAGTTGCATATGTTTTTCTTAAGCGGTTACGATTTACGTGTTTTTAAACTTAGCCCTTTTTTAATTTGACAATGGCGACCAAGAGAAAACGGTGTGACGATCACAAACTGGATTTATTGTTTTCTATACCAGATGATGGAGTAAAAAGTGATATATCCTCTATCGATAGTGATATTCAAG
Source organism: Tanypteryx hageni (assembly GCA_028673005.1). Lineage (NCBI taxonomy): Eukaryota > Metazoa > Arthropoda > Insecta > Odonata > Petaluridae > Tanypteryx > Tanypteryx hageni. The sequence goes on from CM054120.1 coordinate 5,856,658, forward strand.
AGGAAGAAATTCCCGAACCATGTAAAAATATTTCACCTATAACTTTAGACGATGAATCCGATGGTGAAATTGAAGAGACAGTTGAACAGGCTAATAGAAGCAGATTGACTTGGTCCAGAAGAGGTTTGATAGATTTAGGCACTAGTCTCTCTCAGTTTACACCTGGTCTTAATACTTACTTACCAGAAAATTCTTCACCTTTAGATTATTTTATGTTATTTTTTACGGGCGATATGTTGGACCATTGCGTCAAGCAGACTAATTTGTATGCCTCGCAAAAAATGTCAACTGCGAGCGGAGGTGGAAATATTTGGGAAGATCTTACATTAGATGAGTTGAAAGCTTGGTTAGGTGTTATTTTTACAATGGGATTTCATGATCTTCCAAGTCTGAAAGACTATTGGTCCACAGATAGGGCATTGAATGTACCAGGTGTATCAGAAATCATGGCAAGGGATCGATTTTTGTCAATTTTGCGGAATTTTCACGTAAATGATAATTCACGGCAGCCTCTACAAGATAGCTTAGATTTTGATAAACTCTACAAAATTAGACCTATTCTGGATAGTTTAAATAGCAATTATAAAAAATATTATAACTTTTCTGAGTATCAGGTAATAGATGAAGCGATGGTGAAATTTACTGGTCGCTCTTCAATGAAACAGTATATGCCAATGAAACCCATCAAAAGGGGATTCAAGTGGTGGGGAAGAGCAGATGGAACATTGGGATTTGTTTTTCATTTAGAATTATATACAGGAAAAGGGACAATTCAAAAGAATAATTTGGGTTTGGGTGGAAATGTCGTGATGCAACTTGCAGAGCCTCTCTTTGGGTCAGGCTGCACACTTATTTGCGATAGATTTTTTACGTTGCCAGATCTATTTATGGAACTCTCCAAAAAAGGTTTGAGAGCCATAGGAACTGCAAACACCAACCGTGTCAATTATCTCAAAGAATTGGTAGCAAACACAAAGGACTGGAAGCAAAGTAACCAAGGGGACTGTGAGTGGCTCTCCTCCGCCCCACTCGTTTCCTTAGGCTGGCGAGACAAAAGGTCTATATTCTTTTTGTCATCAGGTTACGATTCACCCACATACCCAATGCAGTCTGTGAAAAGGAAGGAGAAGGATGGGTCGAAGGTGGAAGTGTGCTGTTCTGAGATTGTGAGGTTATACAATCAATTCATGGGAGGATTAGATCGAAACGATCAATTATGTAGCTACTACAGTTTGCACATTCCTTCAAAAAAGTGGTGGCATAGACTGATCTTTGATTTAATAAATAGAACGGTAGTAAATTCTTATATCTACTACAAACAAGCTACCAATAAGCCAACTTTTCCCCTTAAAAAGTTCTATTTGAATATAATCGGAGACCTCATTGGAGGCGCGTGGACGTAGAGCTACAGTTCCTCCTTCACATAATTTTGGAGAGTGCCACTATCCAGATCAAGTGAAAAGAAATTATATGAATAAACTTTTGCATAAAGAATGTGTGGTATGCCGGAGAAAAGGAATTAGGAAGAGGACAATTTTTGTATGTTCTGTTTGTGAAAAAGGGCTGTGCATCGACACTTGCTTCAGAGATTTCCATCAGAATCTCCAATAATTAAGGAATAAAAAGCCTCGGTAAGTACTTTAATAGTTAATATAGACTCTTAGTATGGGCCAGTGAAAGTTTCAAGAAGATTAGAGTTAACATTCTTTTTCTATCGTACTTTTCCCAAAAAGGTAACAAATTGGCTATTTTCTGGCATTTAATACCGTCCCTAATGGGTTAATCAGAAAGTTACCTTTCTTTAGAAATAATAATGCCAAAATAAGCATTGATGGAGTGATAAAAACCATGTGCCATTGTAGGGGGGTTTCTTTTATTGCATGAGTGTGCCAAATCCTGTCTCTGAATGTGGGTTCATAGACGAGTTTACTAAAATCCACAAGCCTGTAAAAATGGAATTTCTATTACATTTATGGTTAGGCTGCCTTAATTGTTGGCTGCCTTTGGTTTTTGAACAACTGGTAGGCGCGGGCCTGCTTTGCGCTATAACGAATATGCTTATAAAAGGGTAAAGCAAAGCTGTATATGCAAATGTAATTATGTGTGTAGGAATGTCCTAAATATTAATTCGAAATATTTTATAAATATATAAATAACAATTTAAAGTTTCCCTCCTCCCTTGTGAGTGTGTCTGGTGTGGAAGGAGTTATGGCTATAATAATCCAAGAGGTTGATTAGCCATAAATACAAACAAACAAACAGGATGGTTGGGAGAGAGGGAAGAGAATGGAAGGGAGAGAGGGAGGAGAATGGAAGGGAGAGAGGGAGGGGAATGGGAGGGAGTGAGGGAGAATGGAATGGAGAGAGGGAGGGGAATGGGAGGGAGAGAGGGAGAACGGAAGGGAGAGATTGAGCAGAATGGAAGGGAGAGAGAGAGGAGAATGGAAGGGAGAGAGGGGGAATGGGAGGGAGAAGGGAGGAGAATGGAAGGGGGAGAGGGAGAATGGAATGGAGACGAGGAGAATGGAAGGGACAGGGGGAGGAGAATGGAAGGGAGAGAGGGAGAATTGGAGGGAGAAGGGAGGAGAATGGAAGGGAGAGAGGGAGAATGGAAGGGAGGCGGGGAGAATGGAATGGAGAGAGGGAGAATGGAAGGGAGGAGAAATAGGAAGTCCCTTTATTTTAATACATAATAATGTATGCCCATCATTTTTGACAGGCAATTGCACTAGTTAATGAATAAAATACTTTCTTGGGATAATTTATAAAGCATACAAGAACTTATTTTAAATAAGGAAAAAGCAGATACTACAAGAGTCTGACCAGCCTAGTCTTTTCTTGCTCATTTATTACCTTTTTCCTAAAATTCCTTTGGAATTAACATAATATTATCTACAGCCCTTTTGTAAATTTGTATGGTACTTTACATACACAACCAAGTTTCATTATATGTTTTCCAATGAATTATCTACTTAATGCTGCTAGCTGTGTACCAGCATGTGAGTACCATTCTTAGAGATCACAAGAGAGAAAAGTTCAGCTTTATTAAATAAGAGTGATGTGGAACAATAAGAATTTGTTTTTGAATTTATAAGCTGACAAATTTCTACTAAATTATAGAAACTGGCTATATGGTTTTAATTATGTATGTATATACCATGGAAAAACTGAATTATTTCAATAATATACATAAAAAATATAAATTACGATCCAGCATAGCTGTACATATTTCTGCAATCCCAGTTGCTTATATTTTAATGAAGTTTACTGTATATAGCCAAAACTGCAGTTTGCAATACAAACACACAAATAAACAGGAACACCCTATTTATTCAAAATTTTCTTGCATAAGACAGTAATTCAAATAATTGCTTCAAAACTCATATAGCTAGATGTCCCCTGTGTGCACTTGGCAGTCCTATTAATTAGGCCAATGTTGCACGTATAGACACCCCTTAAACATAAATGCAAGATGAGATTTTAATTTCTAATAAATGGAATGCACATGTAATAATGATACATACACTCAACTAATATTTATTCTTCTGAAACTCTTCTTGCCTTGTACATAACGATTTTGATCAATACAGTAATACCTAACTTCCTCTGTTCTACTATTCATTTTTTCACTTCCTCCTCCAGTTTGGGCCATTTAAAACAAAGCTTACAAAGACTATGTTTCTCTTTTCCTATCACCTTCAATTTTCTCTCTTCTTTTCTCCATTAAAGGATCATTTTTGCTGTAGGGCATGGACCAAAATGACATGCTGCTGCTTGGTTTTCACGCATATTTGCATATTGAATCACCTGAAACTTATAGATAGATAGATATTTATTCAGTTTTATACATGTGAACATGTCACACATTGTCAAAAGTAAGTAGGTACATCATTGCAATTTATATGCCAATGCCATGGTGCCCTAAGAAAAATTCATCAACAGAATACAAGGGATTACATAACAACCATTCTTTAACAATATTAATATCTAAGCTAATAGTTTAGGAATATCTTTTTACTCCTAATTTTATAACATCTACATGAATTCTAATGTTCAATGACATTAATTAGGTAATTCATCAGGCTCATTAGAAACTAAAGCATAGGTATGAATAATATCCCAAACACACCAAAATTGTAATTACTATGACCAAACATGTAATAAAGCGCAATGGTGAAAATGCATTTTGGATTCATGTTGCATAAAATTTTACTGTATGCATTAACATTTTTTTCACTATTATTTATTAATAATGTATATTTTAAAGTTTTTGCATCAAATGACTGTCACTTATTCCAGTTTGAGGAAGTGTTTTCTTGAGTGTAATACTGAATACAGTAATAATCAAACCTTCAGTCTATAAGACGCAGGCTGATTTTGGGAAATCTGACTTTTCTTGAAAAAGTTATTTTATGGTCCGAAAAAATACAGTATATGATAAGCAGAAGCAGTATTGTGTCTAAATAAACATGTGATGCTAAAATATTCTCTTTTAATGACAATAAATGATATACAGTGCAACCTCTATAATCCGAACCCACAGTAATCCGAACTCCCAGTAATCCGAACTGTTTTTCAACATCGGTTGTAAAGTGGCGGTTAAGCGAAGCGAGCATCGAAAAGTGAAATTTGAAGCTTTTATTTTGTAACAAAGTCGAGCACAGATGTCCACTACTAATGCCTCTTGTGGCTGAATAGATGATTCTTTGAAACATTATTTTAAAAGGAATGAACGATATTGGCATGACCAGCTGTGCCGATATCACTCATTCGTACTGCCGCGGCCCAGTGCGGAGTACAATTTTCCCATCCATCAATGCGGATCTCTCACAGGCATTTTAGTGAACTGTAAGTATATTAATTGGTCTTTTATTTACAGAAATTTAATACATAATAGATTTTTCCTTGTTATTTTACATGAATCCAGTAATCCAAACACCTTGATAATCTGAACATGCCCTTGCGTTAATTAGTTTGGATTATAGAGGTTGCACTGTATCATTGTTTGCTATACTAGCTAAAAGTGTCAATGATGATATAGTGTTGTTTGTTGAGTGCCTTCAATAAATGCCCTTAGTTTAGTTATGATAACTTATGTTACCACTTGACACATTTACAGCTAAACAAAAGGCATATAAGGCTCAAATTTAACCTGGACTTTATTTTGTGAAAAATTTCATAGTTGACACAGTTGGTTATCAGTATGATTTAGGCTCTATGAAACAACAGCTGCTTGAATGCCATGGCAACTCATGTCAGCCAGAAACAAAATGTGACTGTACATATGTCTAGTTCAGTGCAACAATTCAATCATTAAATTTATCGGCAAGGAAGGTGTTAACAGATCTGAAATTCATCACAACCTTCAAGCACAGTATGGAGAATCATGCATGCCATGATCTTCAGTGTTTCATCAGTGTAACTTGTTCAATGAGGGTCATGAATGAATTGAGAACCGAAGGCACAAAGCAAGGTCAACAACTGCAGTCTATGATTTAACAATTGCTTGGGTTGATGAGTTCACACAGAGTAATGGAAGAATATCAGTATGAATCACTATTAGAACATCAGATCAGTGTTAGTAGTGTTCACACCATACTCCATGACAACCTGGGATTCTATAAAGTCAGCGTACAATGGGTACCTAAACAGCCATTGCCAGAACAAAAGATAATGCAAGTTCGAGGTTCAGCAGTTTTGAATCAATGAACTTGAGGGAAGGGGATGACTTTTGAATTGCACCAATGAGACATGGGTCCACCATTTTAGTCCTAAAAGCAAATGTTCCACTATGGAGTGGAGAGACAAATTCAACTTTACTGAAAAAATTCAAGACATTGGGATCCCAATGGTGTTATTCATGTGGATTTCCTGGAACAAGGCCATACAATTATTGCTGCTTTCTACTGTGGTGCCCTCAAAAACAAGCTCTAATGATGAAGCAACCAGGTCTTCTATCCAGAGGTGTTTGTTTTCTTCATGATGATGCCCATCCTCATATGGCTAGTCTGACTCTGAATACACTTAATTAACTGGGGTGGGATGCTCTTTTCCATCTTCCTCATAGTCCTGATTTGTCTCTGTGACTTCCATCAGTTTGCACCACTGAAAGAGCATTTGGGAAGCAAGAAATTCTGGTCGTATGATGAAGTGAAAAATGCAGTCTTTCAGTGGTGACATCATCAACCAAAGGATTTCTTTGAAACTGGCACACAAAAGCTCTCAGAATGCTCGAACAAGAAAATTCTAAATAGGAAGATCACCTTGAGAAGTTACTCTAGTATGATTTTGCTGTGTCATTTACAAAATGAAGTCCAGGTCAAATTTGAACATCCCATCTAAATTGTCATTACAGTAAAACCTTGATATTATGGATCCCAATCTGACAGACTTCCGATTTTACGGACAGGGTCTGCCAAACTGGTTTTTTTCCGGTGAGTCATGTGCAAGCATTTTCATACTTCAAAAGAGTGTTTTTGTGTTAATAATAGTTTTTTCTGTGTCCATAATGGCCTCAAAGAAAAGTGGTGAGAAAAGGATGCATACTTCACCCAGTATTGGTGACAGATTAAAAGCAATTGAGAAGTAAGTGGGTAAGATCTGTGATGGATTTGATGTTGCTAAACAAACTGCATCTGATATAAAGAAAATTAAAGATAGATGTGCTTGTGTGATGAATAGCTGAACACCATAGTATTTTATCTGACCACCCCATAGGATTGCTCAATTGATCTTCTCTATGTGGAAATTATTGTTCGAGTCAGTTATTTTCTGTGCCTTTGAGATTGTTTTAATGGATAATTTTTCATTAGATTCTTAAACAAATTTTTCATTCTGCATGAAACATTAATTGAAAAGAGAATGGTACTAAAATGAATTATCGACTTTGCCTTATGGTCGGGAAACAATTGACAATCAAGAAGATACTTCAGAATCAACAATGGGCAAATTGACTCTTAAGTTATTATCTTGATCATCAAATTAAATCCACTTTTGTGTGGCGTGTTACTTTTTGCCTCAATCTTATGGACTATCGTTGAATCAGGACTGCCCTTCCTCCATATAGTCTGTAGATTTGAGAGTCTACTGTATATAATCAGTTTCATTCTTCATGCCCTAAACTTTAATCTAGTACCCAAAAGACAACAAAAATAGAATGGGAGAGCTTAATTGAAGCAATAGAAATTAATAGGTGAGTGAGAAAAGTACAATTCAGCATCATGGATTGCCAACTGCTGGTGAAAGATGAGATGTATTGAATGGATGGCTAGACATAAGGAAACTTCCAGGATAAAAAAAAGAGTTTAAGTGGTATGCAATATGACAGATGGCAGAAAAGTTAGAAGGCCATGTACTATGTGCAATAAGTGTGAAAAAGGATTGCATGGTGTATGATATCATAGTATAAGTGCTGAGACTTTGGATGAAGTCCATATTTCAAACTGTGATATTGATGATTCGGGGTGAATTTTTTGAAAGTGTGTTTTTCAACATCTGTATAAATTTTGAATAACTCTCTATTGTTTGAATTTTATAGTCGAGTTTTTCTGAGATTATAGAACACATAAAAACGTTTATTTTAAATTGTCTTAAAAGCAGAGAAGAAGGATAGTATATTTGATTTGTAGTATTAGAATAATATTTCATTTAAAAAAGTAAATTGTTTAATTAAGACTCAACATTAACCTTTATCACTAGATCAATTTTACAATTTCATACCGCACTGTACATATGTATTTGTAAAGTTTTTATAGCAATTTATACTTTTATTTTTGGGATGCACTAGAGTGGACTACTACTAAAACATTACATGCATTCTCTTGCCACTAAAAATTTAGAGAGAGAATGAAGGGGAAGAGGAAGATTGACTGTAATGTGATACATTACTCTGCTCGGTAATTTTACAGCCAATGGACCAAGGGGTCATCATACCATTTAACTCATAATATGGAATATGGTCTATGGATTTTTATGGTGCCTTAATGTGGCCCACAGATTTGGTGGAGAGCCTTTATGTGATTAATGCACCAATATGAGTTTGAGACCTCTGATATGCTCTAGCATCTAAATGTCTCTTTAAAATATTAAGCCGAGTTTTAGCTGCTTGTAAATTTCAACTGGCTATCCTATAATCTTGCCATGTAGCTGCATTATTCCTTTTTTTCAAAGCAATCAATAAATAGTACAGATAACCCCTGCCATGCATAGGATCACCAAGTGCAGAATCACACTAATGTGGTTGAACTGTAGGATGAAGATTGCCATACACGGCATACAGTTTGCATTCGCATGGTTTTCTAAAATATTTCTTGAGTAGAAGCCACATCTGAAAACACCCAACATCACCAATAACTCAACATTAACATTTGTTGTTAGATTAATTTTATGATTTCATACCGCATTCTATATATTTGTCAAAGTTTTTATAAGCATTTCAAACTTTTATTTTTGGGAATCACTCTGAACCCTCTACTAGAACAGACTACTATTAAAGCATTACACACATTCCCTTGCAACTAAAAAATTAAGAGAGATAGAAGGAGATTGGCTGTAATGTAATATATTACTCTGCTCAGGAATTTTACGGCTGATGGACTGAGGGGTCATCATAGCATTTAGTCCTATCTACAGAGAAGTTTAGCACATATCATTGATGTCATGGATAGATTCCTAAATAAAAATGCATGCCAATGTTGAGCTGGATTTATAATTTAAACAGTTACTGATATTATTGAAGAGGCATGTCAACCATGATTGTCTGTTAGGAGAAGCTATGCCCTGAAATTGTGAATGGCTTTAAAAGATTACTTAGCATTCGAGGGAGGTTGAAAAAATTGATACCCTTGTAAATGCTATTGGAGGTGAGTGATATGGATGGGGAAGAGGTTAGAGAGCCCATACAGTCCCAACAAGAGGAATTAAAGAATGAGGAGTCAGAAGAATCAATGGCTTCTGATGTGGGCGCTGGTAAAGAACCAGAGGAAGCATAAGATGAAGAGCACCAAATTTCTGATGTAAATAAAAAGAATTTTGTAAATTTCTACGAGACAAATTTATTTTGACCAGTTTCGCCTGTTACAGCATCCTGTAACAGGCAAAACTGGTCGCAGAAAATTTGTTTAGTGGAAAGTTACACTTTTTATTTACATTATGGAATCTTTCCACAAAGTAGAGCTTTCCCAAGTGGATTATGTTACCAAATTTCTGAATTAACAGAGACCCTAAAAGCAGCAGAGTTTCTCAGAGATCTATTGATGATATTCCTATATGCACATTTATTAAAGCATGAATAGCTGAGGCAAACCCAAATTAGAGATTTCCTCAGGCTTTCAACTTCACCCTCTGCTCAATCCCTCTCATCCACTGCCAGCAGTTCTACCAATTAAAAAGTCTCTTCTTAAGAAATTAAACCCATCACCTTAGGTTACCTTTACAGTCATATTTGCTGAGTTCCTGTCATCTACAATATTTTTGTCTTGATGCTTTCTTTGTTTTACTTGTGCAGTGCTTTTACATTGATTTTAGTTAGGAAATTATTCGGCCTTCTACGTTTTTATAACTTGTTAATGGAATTTTTGGCTTATTTCTTTGTTATCTAATTGACATCAAAATTTACGTTTCATAGCACAGTGGTGAATATTTATAATTGTCTTGGTCCAATATTCTAGGCCCTGTAATGTAACCCCAGTTTTGCTACCCCGCAGAGCGTGGAAATGCCATGTGCAGTCTTTGGCAAAAACATGTACCTCGTGTTTGGCAGGGGTTAACTGTATAAGAATAAATAATGTTAAACTAATAATCAATCATTTGTCAAGCAGAACATATGTATCATATGAAATGACAAAAGAATCAGCCAAAAATACTGAAAATTGAGAGTGCTATAAATTATATTCGTATTGCCAGCAAAATGCCAAAATAATCCTTAGCACTTTGAGTGACAGCTGATAAAAATAGTCTGGTACTAATAGTATTAAGTCATTTTCCTTTGTCATTACCTTTAGATATTTTTGCTAGATTATTCTCAGCCCATCTCTTGCATTGCAACTCAATACATTGATGATGGATTAAATATTAGAGTGAGATTCATTGTAATTGTAATTCTTTCATTTTGTGAAGCAGGAATAAAAGTTTCATTGAAAGAGGACACCAAAAACTTTGCATTTATTGACTATCACTTCCTTCTACTCTATTACATATTATTTTAATAAAGCCTCTCCCTTTACCTCCTACAAATACATCTTGTTTCAAAATCATGTTTGACTGTGCATGTAAACTGTTTTATGTTTCAAGTGTTATGCCCAGTGGTGGATTTAGAAATTTCCCACCCCTAGGCTAAATTATTTTTCCACCCCTTTTTAGTGTTTTTTTTTCATAAACAAATTGCTCATATATATGGTCAGTCTGTACATCTGTGGATCATAATAGTTTAATTCATCAAAAGTCTGCATAATATTATTTTTTTATTCCTGCTCTGAAATCCTGTTTTTATGGCTGCCCTGAAATCTTGCCACCCTTAGGCCATTGCCTACTTAGGCCTTATTCCAAATTCACTACTGGTTATGCCCTCAGGTTTATAGATGCTCATGTCCTGTGTTCTCATCCTGAAGCATATTCTGATTTTGTTTGTGATATTAATGATTGTAATAAAGTTGCGCTGTTCTCTCCCCCTCTGCATCTGAATCTTTTGCTTGATGAATTGCCTTTGCAGGGTTTTGTTTGTCATTAATACTGGCAAACTGTGAACGTTGCCATTTCAATCTTAGTGATTTCATTCCTTCTGCAAGTGTTCATTCTTCTTATGTATCATCCAGCATATTTCCCCTTTTATCTCTCACTCTTTTTGATTATGTAATAGACAATAAATTGAAGGAATTTTTCAACTATAATTATATCTTGCAATCACCCTGTTGCAATGCTTATTTCTTGAACTTCATTTTTGATGTTCATTGGGCCTTTGAAATAATTAAAAACATAACCTCTTCCTTACTTATATATTTTTCCTCTCCATAGTTTTTTTAATTCAAACTCCATATTAAATAAGTAAATGTCTTAATTACTCAAAACGTTACACAAACAGTAAACTGATTGCTCATTGGCTACATCCTCAGTAACATAACTGATTATGCACTGAATATGTAATAATTTATTTCTGAGAACATAATGGCCCTCTGTGTTTATTTTGTTCATGAAATGGTTTTTCAAATTAATTAAGCAATTTTACAGTGAATTTAAATTAACATTGTAGCGGCAATTTTTTCACTTAATAGTTTTTTATATTTAACCACTAGAAGGGCTTTGTCACCCCACATGCTTCTGCCACCAACCCTTTATCTCTTCTCACTTCACTTATGCAGGCTTGCTTGATACATTGTGCATCAACACTTGTTTATAAAAGAGAGATTTAAACTTTACACATGAGATACTCCAGCAAATTTTCTATGTTGTAGTCAAAAGCCACAGTAGTAAAATATAGATCCAACATTTAAAGGTTAATCATGCTATCTCCCCTCAGGTAATGCCCAATCCAGTTTGCCTACTTCTTTCTTATTGTTTGTATAATCACTCGCTTTTCTCCTTTTCTTCTTAGTATTTCCTTGTTTTTCATTCAATCTGTGCATTTTATCTTCAGCATTCTTTTCCATGCTCACATTTCAAAGCTTTCCAAGTATTTTATATCATTCCCTCTGAACATCTATATTTCAGCTCCATACAAAGCAATAGATGCCATAAAACTGACACATCAAGGAATATGGTTTGATACTTTGTCAAAAAGGTCCCCACCATGCTGTTTCCTTAGTCCATAATAAGCTACCTCCAAGGATTAAGAATTTATGCTCTTTGTCTGTTTTAAAAAACATGTTAAAAGTTTGCTTATAAGCAAAGATTATTATTCTTTGAGTGGTTATTTTAATGACCCTTTGTAATCTAACTAAATTATGTCATTTAAACTCTATTACTTTTATTGTAAATATTTTTACTGTATGTTTGACTTATCCATGTCTGTACTGAGTGAGCAAATAAATTTATTATTATTATTAATACTTTATACATGACATTTTATCAACTTCTAGTGGATACCTTTTTATATATATATTTGCATCTATAGGGGTTTCTTTCTACTGAAAGCAGCTACTCCTTTCGCTATTCTAGACATTATTTCATCTATCCATTTTGCATCCCTTGTTATGATGCTTCCAAGGTATTTACAGTCTGAAACTTGTTCTAATGGATTCTGTCAGTGCTTATGTTCAAATTTTCTTCTTTTCCCAATATTTGCATGACCTTGAATTATTCTGTATTTATTCCCATTCTATATTCTCTACCTGCTATTACCAGTCTATTTAGCATTTTCTGGATTTCCTTTTACTTTCTAGCAAGAATTGCATAATTGATCATCAGCATATTTTACTGTTTTTATAACCCTTCAATCTTTCAATCTCCTGTGCCTTCTAGTCCTTCTTGCATTAACCTTTCTCCATACATATTGAATAGAATCAGCGATAGGTAACAACCTTGTCTTACTCCTCTGTCAGTGTCATTCCGCTGGAATAAACTTTTCCCAATTTGACCTTCAAAACTTAATCACGCGGAGATTCTTGATCAGTCTTCCGTGTTTCCAATGTATACTTATATCCTTAAATATCTTTATCACCAATCAAAAGCCCTCTACTAGTTGACAAAACATATGCATCAGTCTTACCTGTACTCTGTTGCCCCTTTTGATATAATTCTCACTATGCTAATTGCATCTCAGGTTCTTTGTCCATTTCTGAAGCCAAATTGATCATCCTCGAGCATTTCATTGGCCTTTTCATAATGATCTTACAAGTGTGTGACAGTAGGTTTATCATTCCAGAGTCTTTACACTTATCTGATTTGTTTTAGCTTTGTAGCTACATCTATTACTAGAAGATAGTGATCTGAATCTATGTCTGTTCCTTGTAACATCATTACATTTTTAGCATGTTTTATTCTGTAAATGCACTTAATTTTTCACTCTGTCCATCTATTTGTCTGTTCATCTGTGCAATCAATTAGATTAAAATAGCTGGTAAATGGTAAGAGATATAAGACTGAAATTATGTATGTGATGTATGGTGCCATTTATTATGCTGCAAAAGAAATATTTTGGAGAAAACGGGAGGAATCATGGTGGCCTTCAAAATTATCAAATTAAGATTCTGAGCATATGGTTATAGATAGTAAGCTAAAATTTTCACTATTTGTGTGACCTTAAATGTCGTCTATAACACTGCACACCAGGGGCAGACTGACCATATAACCTTCCGGTGCAATCACCAGGCTGGTAAGGCAAAAGGCTGGCCTGCTGAAACTTATATAATAATTTTTTCATTTACTAGTCATTCTTTTCCATAATAAAATTTTTTCTCCATTATATTATTTGATTTTAAATAAGATTTTATTCACTCTCCACTAATAGTGCAATGGGAGGGGGACTGACCACATGTTCTTCACAAATTACCGTGCCATTTATACCTCTCAGTCTGTCCTTATTGCAGAAGAAATTTTTTTAATAAATTGGTGGGTTACAGGGGGGACCCTTTTTTGAATAAAGCAGAGAGCATCAGGAGGGCCCTTTTGAGCAATGTTGTATGTTTTTATCATAAGCCAATAGTCATTAGATTAGAAATCTAATCTATGTAGGTGTATGAATATCCCTATACATATAATTTGCTATTCCCAGTGTGAAAAGGAGGGGCAAGATCTGATCATAACTTTTAGGAGGAGTGGAAGCTTGGTCACACATGCAAAAAATTGCAGGTAGGGAGGGGTAGGGAAACAGAGGGGAAATACTGGGAGAGAGGATGAAGAGAGAGAAGCGGCAGATTTAGTATTTACTGTATTTCTCGGCATATAAGATGCACTTTTTTCCAGAAAAATTGCCACCAAAATCAGCCTGCATCTTATACGCTGAAGGTAAGATTATTACTGTTCTCAATACTGACACTAACGAACACACTCATCCCCAAAATGGAATAATTGGCAGTCGTTCATCACAAAAACAGTAAAATATACATTATTAATAATCAATAGTGAATTATTTGTTAATATATACAGTAATACCTTATGCAAAGTGAATTCCAAGGACACATTTTAATTATTATGCTTTAATACATGTCTGCTCACAGTGATTACAATTTTGGCACATTTGCAATGTTTTAGTTCCTAATGAGCCCGTTGAATAGCACGATTAATGCCACAGAACAGTAGAATTCATGTAGATGTCATTAATATTTTATTCATATCTAGGGTAAATAATGTTACGTGTATTGAGATTGCAATGGCTAAAAAAGTGAAAATATATGCCTACGCTATTAGTATTAAGTGTCAGACAATTCAATATGCAAAAACTTGTGGTAACCAAGCAGCAGCATGCCATTTCGGTTCACCTCCCACAGAAAAAAATGATCCGTGAATGGAAAAAACAAGGAAAAACTGAAGCTGATGGGATAAGAGAAAGTCTTCGTAAGGTTGGTCTTAAATGGACAAAACTAGAGGAGGAAGTGATCGATAGTAGAATAGAGGAAGTTTGGTATTGCTGTATCGATCAAAATTGTTATGTACAAGGCAAAAAGCATTGCAGAAGAAAAAGGACTAGTTGAGCATATGTATTGTTATAACTGTAGTAGTAATTGATTTTTTTTAGTGCGTCGACTGCTATGGTCATTTTGCACTGTCATTAACTGGACATACAAACAGAAGGGAGGAGGGAAAACTGGTGCTGGCATTAGCCTACACTTGACGAAAAGCACCAAGGGGGCCAACTGCTTAATGTTACTTTTGAAGGATGGAACACTGAATTTGTTGTCTTCTCAAATCACACAAATGAGGCTGCCCAACCTCTGAAAAAAACCTACTTGCACAGGACTCATGCCCGCTACCCCTTCTAGCAGCAGGCGAGTAGCAGCCAGCATCCTAATCATTACACCACTGGCACCCCTGTATCATTATTACATGTGCATTCCATTTGTTACTTATCCCATTATATTAAAATATCATCTTGCACTTAAGTTTAAGTAACTACTATTAGTAATAATAATAAATCGACTTTATTTGAGGGCGATATTTAGACCATCTGGTCCATTCTTACATATAACCCTGTACATACTACGAACACAGACGACCATGCCCTCGGCAGGATTCGAACCCGCGACCTTGGTCTCCGTTGTCAGATACTCAAACCACTCGTCTACCAAGGCCGGCAAAGGGTATCTATACGAGCAATGTGTGCAGCGCACTCTGACAGCTTTAATTAATACGTCTGCCGAGTCCACGGAGGGCACATTTAGCTATATAGGTCTCGAAGCATTTATTTATGTTTAAGATCATATGTATTTATTTTACAAATGAAGTTTAAATAAAACATATTTAACTGTTATCATGCAGTAATATTTTCTGTAAATGTTGCCGGGTACAGATTTAATCATGGTTGGAGATGATGCATGACATGGCCCTTCCTAAATCCCTTGTTGAACCAAAATACTTTTTTTCCTGAAAATAGAGACTACTCATTTGTGAAATTAAAAACGGAGATTACTTTTCCGGCAATAATATTTATCATTTTAATGAGCTACTGTCTAATATTACCAACCACAAAATGTTTTTTTAATTGGAGCATTAGCGTATTTTAAATCCAGATGTAAAAGAAACAAATAGAATATATTGTCTTTCAAGATACTGAAAAAAGCAGCCATGAAATTCTGAAAAGGTGAGGGCAACACAGAAAGCTATGCAGAAATATTCGCAAAAATAAAGGGAGCATGCAAGTGATGGTTACAGCGCCAAGGACCCAAGGGCTCAGAATAAATAATTAATAAGAAATATATATGCTGAAATTAAGATACTTTCTTCAATAAACACATTTCAGCTATTGTAGAAATAAAGAGACTTATTTGGTAATTCCACATAAACTTTTATTATATATGACCTAGGCAATGCAACATCATCAGGTAGACCTGATGATGTTGCATTGCAACGAAAGCTAGGTCATATATGATAAATTTTATGTAGAATTACCAAATAAATCTCTTTACTTCTACAATATGAAGAAATTCGGCCAAGTGATGCCTGAAACCAATGACTATTTCAACTATTTTTTTGCTATAGTATACTTTAAGAGTAACACTTGAGATCATTACATGGAAGAATCTATCTATGGACTAATTAGCACGGTCTGTAAAGTATGGAGCCCACTTTTCCCTCAGGAACACCAAACTTGTTGTCCATTCATACCAAATGTCTCATTTCCTCATTCACCTATTAAAAAATTTGGTTGCAACCTACTGTTTCTTTTCACTCTTGTAGCCATTGCAATCTCAATACACACAACGGTATTTATCCTAGATATTTATAAAATTCTCATGATATCTACCGGAATTCTAATGTTCCGTGGCATTAATAGTACTATTCAACGGGCTCATTAGGAACTAAAACATATGACTAACATTGCAAACACCCCAAAATTGTAGTCATTGTGAGTGGAAATGCAATGAAGCACAATAATGAAAATGTGTCTTCGGAATTCACATTGGATTAAGTGTTACTGCATATATCAGGGGTAGCCAAACCGCGGTTCGTGAGCAATGTGCAGCTCTTATTCATTTATATTCAAGGGCGTATCAAGGCTTATCGTGTCAGAATGCAATAATGCGGTGACACTAAGTCATTTTGAGAATATTTAAGAGACATGAATTCTCTCTGTATTGCATTGAATTCAAGTTATGCATACTATCCATACATTTTTGTGCACAGAATGTATCTTGTGGCTCTTGAACTTAGGAATGTTATCATATGTGGCTCTGAGGGTAAGCAGGTTTGGCCACCTCTGGTATATATTAACAATTTTTTCACTATTAATTATTAATAATGTATATTTTAATGTTTTTTGCAATGAATGACTGCCAATTATTCCATTTTAGGGATCATTGGGTTCATGAAGTTCAGTACTGAATAGAGTAATAATCTTACTTTCAGTGTATAAGACAGGCTTATTTTGAGAGTCGTTTTCTGGAAAAAATTGCATCTTTTAGTCCAAAAAATATGGTATATTACATCCACACTAAGAAAATACCTTATAGATCTCAGAAATGATAAATAATGAAACTCTTGATGGCAAATATATGAATATGCAGGTCTTAGAAATTGAAGTAAGGCAGGCCATATGAAATCACTGCACATGCCAGATATAGCCCACAGGCCATAGTTTGAGGACCTATGATCTGTTACATTAATTAACCCTCTCTGGTCTGGATTTAAATGCCCAATATCCCTAGTTTTGAGCCTTTTAATTCACAGGTATCTCACTCCAAGAACATAAGTTCACATAAATGATAGTAACATAATACTTTCTTATTGTATTTTATAGAAATTTTCAGTAATTATTTACTTATTAATGCATTATTTATTTAAAAAATTTCCTACCTTGTAATGGTTCTAGTTTAATGTCACTCACATGGAAATATTTTGAACAATTGGGTAATCAATATAAGGGCTATGCCAATAATCCCTGTTTTCTGAGAAATCGAATATTCCCATTTAAATTATCACTCCTAGATATGCCTTTAGTTCTTCTATTGTAATATCAACCTTCCCTAAATTGCTTTGTTTGAATTGGATGTATTTATTGGTGTTATCTGTGATCTTTTTAAAAAATCCTCACTGCCTAACATAAAAATCAGGTAAGAAAATTCATTCACACCAGAAGGCAAATCATGAATAGGGCCACTAAACCCCAAAAAATCCCCAAGCTCTTTATAACGCTTCATATCTTTCCAGTCAGTAAGATTCACGTGGAGTGATTCACCTGCATATTGGATTGTAAGGTTTGCTTACAAACAGCATACCACCTCCATCATAGAAGAAAAGCTCATATGCCGATGATGATGTATTATCTGGCTCATATTTATTGTTTCGTTGCTTCATTCATCAGTTGAACCAACAGGCAGTTTAGAAAATTATTTTTTTCGGAGTTTTTATAAGAGAGAGGAATGAATACATGAGATGAAGGAAGTGTATATAGTGAGAAGAAACAGTCCCAACACAAAGAAGACATTCATAGTACACCAGAAGAGAAAAAAGAAATCATCTTTTCTATAGGCGCTTATGGGCATCTTGTGCCGAAAGGTCAATTTAGTTTCGGACGCTTTCGAGCACTTCATGCCAGAAAGGGTTAATTGGAGTAATAAATTATGACGATTACTTCTTTCTTATTACTAAATTCTGTCTATTGTAACATTATTCTATTAATCATGCCCACTGTTGCTATTAGACACAAGATTTGTTAAACATTTGTTGTTGTCTTGAATTATAATTTGGCCTTTCTTCAACAATTTACATAGCATATAGTTAAGATTATTATAAATCTATTTTAATTAAAATATAATATATCTAAATGCAAGAAAACTGAGTAAATAAAAGTTTTTATTACATCTTTTTGTTTCATCCAGGTGGCAAATGTGACGAAGGGGAAGAGTGTGATGGCATATTAGATGAGTTAGAAAACATTGATGATGAGCTTGATGAGACTGGCATTGTTTTTGTAACAACAGAAGATATTACTCTTGCAAAAAAATATGGCATCAAAAACTTTCCTGCCTTAGCATTTTTCAGGAACAAGGACTTACTTGTTTATAAAGGTATTTTGTATTGATAATTTTTAATGAACTTAATGAATGTTAAGCAAATTATTTTACATGTCATGATTGATTTTAATTAATAGGAGATATTGAAGATGAAGATGAGGTATTAGCATGGATTACAGATGAAGAAACCTTAGAAATCCCAGGAAAAATAGAAGAAGTTAATATGAGAATGTTAGAAAAAATTTTACAAGAAAATGAACATGTTGTGGTGTTTTTCTGTAAGTACATAATTAATTGTAGTGTAATGTGCATTTGTTCATTTTGCTTGATATTTTCCTTTTTCTGCCATATCAGATAAAGAAGGTGACAAAAAGAGTCAGAAAATAATAATGGAATTGGAAAACATAGATGATGAATGTGAAGAGAAAGACATTGACTTTGTAAAAACATCTGATGAAGGTGTTGATAAGGAATATGATCTTAAAACACTTCCTGCACTAGCCTTCTATAGAAATAAGTTTCGTCAAATTTATTCTGGTTTGTAACCATTTTCCAATATTGATCATCTTATTTTACATGTAAATTACTATGGAAAGATCTGAGAATTCATGGAACAATTATTATCTTTTAATTTAACCATAATATTGCTTGTGGATTGTTTCTTTAGGTGACCTTATGGACGAAGATTCAATACTAGAATGGGTCCTAGGCCTTCATTCATCAACACCTGATGTCATCGAAAGTGTAGATCGCAAAACTTTACAAACTTTAATCAATGACGTAGAACATCTGGCTGTTTTTTTCTGTAAGTTGTTATTAAATTCTTTTTCATATACAGTGGAACTTCCATAAGTCGAACTTGAAGGGAAACAAAAAATATTCGAGTTATAGAAAATTCAACTTATGAAAATACATTTTTCCCATAGAGATTTTGTCCGGTAAAATTAATTCACTTTGAGTTATGGAAACTTCGAGTTATAGACATTCAAGTTATGGAAGTTCCACTGTATATGTATATAGTATGCCTATATGTACACACACACAGTAGAACCTTGATTATCCATGTTAATTGGGACTTGGGTAGTGACAGATAATTGAATATCATGGTTAATCCAAATTTTCAAAGGCGAAATTTGGGGTAATATCTGTTACAAATTTACTTACATAAAAATCAGATCACAAGGCATATAAGTCCAAAAGAAGACGATATTACTTTATAAACGAAATTAATACTTTAGTAATTACTGAGATTCCATAATCACAATAAACATGCAATCTAGCATGAAATTATAGCTGGGCTATAAAATTGATACAAATAAATGTAGCCCTGAATAATAATATCAGGTTAGGAGTTCTTCACATTTGGCCCAATCCTTCAATTGTTTCTAACTGTAGTTCAACCTAACTTAATTAATGCAAAAAGCTCCACCAGTAAATAGTTATTTTATACCACCAATAATACTTTTATTACTGTTGTTTATTAATCTATGAATAAACTAGAACAGGGGTGGCCAACCTGGGCCTGAGCAGGAGCCACAATACTGCAGTGCACATCACCGAAGAGCCGCAGTAACATGTAATGAGCTAATTATAAATATTTAATGCATAATTTAGCTGTTGATGCATATATTGATAATAATAAATACAAAAACTTATTCTTTTATATGGTGGGACTTCTGCCAATCTTTGAATTCAACAATTACCTTACACATTATAATCAGAAAATTACGGCGAATGTAAGGCAGCCAAAGTTTTCAAGAGCTGCATATCAACTCAAAAAGAGCCGCCGGTTGGCCACCCTGAACTAGAATAATGAATTAAATCGATGATTAATTTATATAGTAAATAAAAAGCAACTACTTGCAATGATTTCAGTTATGTTGCTGGTATTGACTGATGTGAGCATTTTGTCATTTTTGTAATACTTAAAAAGAAGAATCCAAGTGGCATTATCTTCAATTGTATTGAGAAAGACTGGATGAAGAGTAAATTGATGATCCAGTGGCTTTCAAAGATCATTTACATCGCAGTCATAGGGAACAACTGCTTTCAGGGAATTATCTGCTTACTCCAACAAAGAACATAAAAAACATCTAATGGCTTATTAGAGCAGTGAATAGTCATTGCATGTAACAGAATCTCATCAGCATCAATTATTAAGAGATTTAAGATGTGTTTTGAATAGTATGAATGGATTGGAATATTGCATCCTGTAGATGAAGAGAGATTATGATTGCTCCAACAATGGAGGTGAAGAAACATATGACTAGTATTAATAACATATAATATTAAATAAATTTCTTTGATCATTGCTAGTTTAGAAAATTTTCCTATCAATAGAAAGTTCTTGTAATGCCGTATCTGCCCGAATATAAGCCGATATTTTTCGTCAAAATCTATCATGAAAAAATCATACCTTGGCTTAAATGCGAGTTCAAGAAAAAATTTGGGGTTAGGGTTGTCTCGTTGCTGTTGCATTCAAATGATAGTACTATATTTTTTGTAAAGTAAATATTTGACCTACGATGAATAAATAATAAAGCTAGAATATTGAATTTAGCAGTACCCATGTTTTATTGCTGTTGTTACCTGTTCTTTCGTTTCTAAATGCTATTGGATATTTTCTTTCGTTTCTCACGTCTATGCATATGTATTATTAAGAATAGTTAGCAGTTTGTATTATTTTTCATTATCCATTAAAATAAGTTCCTATTAGTTTTGCTTGGCTATTGTAGTTATTCCTATAGCCAATGTAATGTTTATATGAATGCTAAATCCTCATTCATGGAATCTATTAAAATTACGTACATTGACTATGCAGACGATTAAGCAAAATGCGATGATGGCTTTTGATGCTCAACTGTTTGAATTACAATAAAACTTTTGTGTGTGAAGTTATATACGATATACCATTTATCAATATGAAGATGTATAATTATAAAATGCAATTTCTTAAGGCAATGTAAATGCTAATTTCATTGGAAATAGACCAGGATTAAAAATTATCTTTGCGTGGTCACTATTGCTATTTTTGACCTTATGTGATTATGAAGATGAATGAAATTATCGGAGCTGAATATGGAACATTATTCAACAATGCAAAATTATTAATTGAAGTAATATTTCAAATGTCAACAACTAAACCGTTTCTCACTCTATTCTTTGAACTCCAATAATGTATTCTAGGCCATGCATGCATGCCTGGCACACTTCAGCATAAAATCTACGAAATTTACTTTTTTGTCAAAAAATGGTGGAAATTTTTAGGGGGTCGGCTTAAATTTGGGGTTGGCTTATATTCGGGCAGATACGGTAGGTATTAACCCATGAAGGCCTAGCTTGACTGTATGGCCACACTAGGCGTAATAGGCTACATTTTTAAAAATTAATATTGCAACTTACATAAATAATCCATATTTAAGTTTGCCACTATCAAGCAAAACTATATGATTGGTTTTATGAATATCTGCCGAAATATGGAAGGTTTGCCAAGTCATTCTGTAACAGGATGCATCTGGAGAGGTCCGGGTCATATACAGTAAAACCTCATTATAATGATCTCGGATAATTCGAAATATCGTGTAATTCGAAGCTAAGAGCAGTCCCCGGCCAACATCATAGGATTTTGCATACTTTTTAGTACGGATTATTTGAAATACGCCTACAATGAAATTCGAAGTCATGATCTGATCCGGTGACTCGCGAACATTTTCTTTAATTCGAAACCTTGACCCATATTGTGTTTTTAAGTGGAAAAGTTGAGCATGCACATGACAAAGGCATCGCATTTTAGTTCTCCATTTCTCGCAAATGAAATATACGTTGCCCCTCAAAGAGCTAACTTCTTTTTACTTATGTATTGGTCAACATGAAATAAAATCATAGATGATAAAAATAGTGGAATCATCTTATCTTTGCATCAATAAGCCTTCTTTATTCCAGGTTCTCTGATTACTTCACATATACTGCTTTATTGTAGATCTCTACCTCTTCCCCATAAATCTTTCAGAAAAAAACTTCAAATAAGGATAAACAAAGATGCTAGAAGTGCAGAGGGACAGGAGAGATAAGGTTTCATATTTGCCCTCTCAACAAAAAATTTCCAAAAAATATAGGTTTTTACTTTAGTAATTAGACCACGATCTTCAATGTTATTCTCACAATTACTCTCTGAACTGACACTTACTTCTGAATCACTTTCAAGTAATATTTCCATCTACTTTTCATCACCAGGTATTGCTTGCATTTTTATATTGGTTGATGCCATGATAAGTTTGACTCTTTTAATCTTTTAGAAATTAAACAAAAGTAACCATGACGAAAAATAGCTGCCTCTGTACAGCATAAATTTTTCCCTCAGAGCTGCAATATAATATTTTTTGTGCTACCCATGCGCTTCCCATGCTCTCTGATCATGCTTTCGGTAAATATCTTTGAATGGGCTTGTTTGTGCATTGATGTCAGATAAGTGTTTCTCTCTCTCACTCTCATTATATTGTTCTCAAGAAATGCTGAACCAAGCACTAGCTCAGATTCAAAGACCATCCCTCCTCCCTTTCCATATACCTCTCAAGTAATGACACAAAAGAAAAAAATATTCATCTCAAGAGTGAGAGACATCACAAACAGATAAACAGTGCCTGTATCCCCTTCCACCACATAGTAGCTTTTGTGTAGAGGTTTGGTTAGTCTCAGCATTGAATACGGGTTTTTAGAAACCACAATATGCATAACTATGCAAAAATTCTATCACAAAATTTGACGCATAATATAGGTAAAAAGAAAAAAGTAAAAATTGCACAATTAAGCACAATATGAAGATCCAAGGTTACTGTTTTGAAGTATATCAAGGTTTTTCATATTTAAGAAAATTAATTGCTTCAAAAAAATAGAGAAATTAGCAATCTCTGTGGCATACCCAGTACGACCGCATATGAAATTTTCATCCTGCATACTGGATACGCAGTACAACAATTAGCAGTTAAAAGGGTTTCTTACAATTCTAAGTCATCATCCATAAAATACATCATGCTTATGTTTCCCTTTTTAGTTTTCCTTTTCCTTAAACTCGGCATGCTATGCTAAGCTTGACCCCTACCCCTCCCTCCTGCCTGCATAATGCAATTCACGGATTTAAATCCCCTCGCCAACAGTCCCAAAGGGAAAATGCATTGAGTACATATTGCAGAAAAAAGGCCGTAAGTACATAATTGTAAAACCATTGCCTGTCATAACAAATATGATCACGTTATTTTGAGTGTGTTGTATATTTCATTACAGTTGCGTAATACAGATGGAAATAAAATTACAATGCAATGTATGAAATTGCCTATAGCTAATAATGAATGAATTAAATATTTTTGACCATACTGATGGCATGGAAAGTTTGAACGAAATTGAAGAGAATTACTATGTGATGGTTCCTATCTATTATCGATACAATATTTCACACAAGCATTTTCCCAATCATTTTAGCATGCATTTTTGTAATCTTTTGGCTGAATACATGCGGTTGAAAGTCTTTTCTTCCGAAACGTGGCGTAAAAGAGTAACATGAAATACACACTGGGAAAATTGGGATGTTCACTCGGTCCTATTTTTCACACGCGGTGGTGTTCATGAATCATGAATTAAGTTTCCACTTCAGCTCTGTTCACAAATTTGCCATGTGCACAAACTTGTAAGGTCAATAGATTTTGTAGCAGAATGGATAGATAATACTATATTGCGATTTTACTGTCCAAGTAGCAGATCGTAGGAAATTTCGATTCTTTTTAGTTCATTTATTTCTAACCTGGAAAGTTCGAAGTCATATTTTTGTGGTTCCTTGAACTTTGAATTAATGAGGTTTTGCTGTATACATTGCAAAAAATTTATGCTTTTAAGAGCTTAGAAAAACATTAAGTTCAAGTAAAATGTTATAATAATGATATTTATTCAAATAATTTATTTGTGCAAATCCATTTACATCTGTATAATGATGAGATTATTTTTATTTTAACAGATTTATTGAAAAATAATGACATATACCACTTTTCATAGTTTTTTATTGTTTTACTGAATAAACTTAAAAAATATAGGTATGCAAGTGAGTGATAATAAAACAGGAATGGAGAAATGAGTAGTGGACAGCTTAATCAATAGTGAGATAGTTTGATCAGTATAAGTTGAACTGCTTGTCAGCATTACATAGACTGTTATATAGCCACCTAATTTGCATACAATAACCTGAATCCTATGAATGCCCTTAAATGTAAATCTCCTCTGTAGAGATTAAAAATGTTGTATAAATACAGTAATCCCTGACCAACTATGGGGGTTGTATTCCTAACTCAACCCTCAGTTGGAAAAACCCTGGTTTGTGAGGGCCAGGGCTTATTGGAAATTGGAGGTTAAGGGAAGGGATCCTTCAGATATATACCTCATGTTCTTTAATGTACACTTCAATGTTAAAAATATGTATGCTTCAAAAAATCATGTTTATTCTATAAAAATATAAAAGAAAATATTTGGAGTACAAATAAGTATTTCATATTTATAATATAATGGCAGAGAAGCTCCTGCTGTCACTACCCACCTGGCATAATGCTTCAAATTTGACAAATAAAATTCCTCGAACTAGCTTGTAGTCTTATCAGGAACTGAAAACCATCTTTCCTATACCTCTCCTTCTGGTGAAGACTAGTTACAATGTAGCTTCTTTAGTAACATCAATTTTAATATTAGTAATATAAGCCAACTAGACTAGGCCATGTGGAGAACCGCAGATACTCAAGACTGGTTGCTAGTTGACCAAACCAGGTACAATTTTTCAACCACAGATTCTCAAAACTGCTGTTGGTAAGATACTACTGTATTCAGTTTTATGGATTAAATTTTATTTGTATATTAAAGGAATGGTTTGTAGTATAATAATATGAATTTTATGGATTCAAATATTCTTGAACTTAGTAACTCTTACATGAATATTAACTATAAACTAATACATCAATTTTATATTTATTGTATTTAATTAATAATTTTTTTGTGGTAATTAATGATATAGGCTGAGACTTGATTTTGAAACTCAGTTAAACCTTGAGCTCCCAAGGACCCAATCAATCTTCTCTGTCAGCTATAGTGACAAATCCAACACAGTTGATTTTAACCTCAATAATTGCACAAAATATGCTTTATGCCTTGGAAAATAAAGAAAGCAGAAATTTTAAAAAATGCAGAGGAACAAGATGTCATATATTTTGTGATAATTGTATATTAAAATCGGGCTTATTGACAGATTGCATGGACATTAGATAGACTCCTCTAGGAATGTAAGGGTTACGAAAGGTGACACATTACATTATCATCAATTTAAATTCCATTATAATGTTTTTCACTTAGCTTATCATTACATTTATCCTTCAGATAATGATGCTTGTGAATCTTGCCAAGATATCCTAGATGAGCTAGAGACCATAGATGATGATACAGATAAACATGGAATTCAGTTTGTAAAGTCGACTGACTCCAAACTGGCAGCAGAAATTGGAATATTTAGTTTCCCAGCTCTAGTCTATTATGAAACTGGCGTACCAATAATGTATGATGGTAAGTGTTACTCTGAAATTTTTTTATTCTTTTGCATGAACAAGACAACTTCTTTGTATTCAATAGTAGATAATATGGCCAACATTTACATTTGTAGAGAGTGAATTTGTTTTTACAAATCCTCTTATCTTATAGCTTCATATAGGTTACAGCAGAAACTCATTATAATGAGGGTGCCTTAGTTAATAAAGAAAAACTGTGTTGTAGGTCATCCATTGCATATTGAAAGATGCACTTTGGTAAATGATATTTTGCAGTAGCTGTATCTTTTACCAACTATGGCCTTTCAGTATAGTTTGCAACCAATTGTTTGATCAAAAATGAATCACATAGGGATTCAACTCACGGAGTGTACTTATGTAATGCTTGTCTAGTTTTGTTGATTTTTCATTATATAATTTAGATTGAAATTACTTATTGGAGATATTTAGAATCTGTTACTATTTCTCAGGAATTTGTAGCTCATGTCTCCCAGATAAATATATTCTCCAAAGTATAACACTATTGCACTGAAATATATCACTACTCCTAAATACATATGTGTAGATTCAAAAAATCAATACAGCACCTTTTTGAACTTCACGAAAACACTAGCATTAAAAAGTGGTTACATTTCTTTTACTAATTAAGTTAGAAATGCATAACAAAAAATCAAAACCTAGCATAAGAAAGTTATAACATTTCTTTTAGTAATCGCATTCAAAATACGTGGCAGAAAATCTTACATTACAAGATGATAGCAATTCTTTGATTTACATTAAAAATTCGTAATAAATAATGAAAACCTACAAAAAACCACAGTTCCTTAAATTACATTCAAAATATAACGATAATAGCATTAAATCATTAAATATTTCTGTCAAAAATCAGGAACCTCATACGCGAAGAAAGAATATTTTCAATGTCATACTTGTAAAAGTTGTGAAAAACTAAACGCGCTGGACACTTTTCCATTAGCCAGTAATTTCTAATTTGGCGGCTAGATGCCAGCAACTTCGACTGTTATTGAAAATAGCACCATTGGCAATGAGGTTTTAACTGAGCTACAAAAGAATTAAGTCGATGGTTATCACGTTTGTTTGTTTTGAATACTGCTAATAACAAGCATTATAAATATAATAATAATGCTCTTTTCTAGGATGCTAAAGTTTAAAATAAACTTAGAAACAAAAAAGTAGAGGGAATTCACGCTTGTTGGCATCGTAAACGCATGACGCGAAATGCAAGTAATATGCGCGAAACACAAGTAATGGTTATAAAAAAGTCACCAAGTCCAAATTCCTGAATCGCAAGCACATGAAGTTCAAAAAGGTGGTGTATATAAGAGAAAGTGCAAAATTCTAATTCATCAACCATAAATTGAGGTAAAACACACGTGTAAATCATATTGGCGAATATGCTAAATTTTGATTGATTATAAAATGTGTTTCATTCACAGAAGGGCTTGGTCAGAATGGAACTAATTCTTGTGCTATCTATCTATCAGTTTTGTTGTATTTTGTTTCTTCAATACAGCAATCTCTCACATAACGATGTTAATTCGTTCCATGAAAATGTGTCCTTATGCGAAACATCGTTAGGCGAATATTAAAAACCCATATGGACAAAGTTATATTGGACTAATTGGTACCTGGCCAAAGGTTATTGGACTATAAATTTACAAACAAAAAGGAAAATCTACGTGGTAAAGTTCAGGAAATACTAATAGTAGTAGTAGTAGTACATGCAGTATATGTACAGTACAGGAATCCTTCATTTAATGCTGTTGATGCATTCCTGAAAAATACCGTTACTTAAACACACGACAAGTGAAAATGAATTTCCCATATGAACAGATAAGTTATAGGATGCATTTCTGGCAAAAAATTACTGTGCATATAAATTTTAAAACATGTTTTATGGTGTTAATTAATGAAAATTGTCAAATATGCATTACTATAACGTCCCTTAACTCCCATGACTGGTCTCAATAAATGAAAACTTCCATTATGGAAACAATTCTGATATGTAACACGCAATTCAGGTTTTCATTTATTGTAAAAATATAAAAATTAAAATTAAGAAAGGAATTAAAATAAGAAAACACATGGAACTGACCTAAACAGCTTGAGAATTTGTAAATTCTCCTGTAGAGTTGAGCTGGACACAAATTTATTCTCTGCTGTAATGGCCTGATTTGAGACACAATTATGGGAGCCCCCAGTGAACCTGTAAAAAAATTGGTCTAAGGACAACTGCATTGTTGCTTTTTTCTTCTCCTTATAGAGCTCTCTGTAGCAATTGCTAGTATCACTCACAATTCTATTTACTGGCAAGCTGCATTTTCTGTTAGGATCATTTTCATCCAATATAGTCCTTTCTCATTGTGTTGTAGGGCATCACTAATGTGTTTGGTAGTAAGAACATGGGTTGACTCCTCATTTTCTTGTCCCAGAGAGAGTTCTTTGATCTTCCATATCCTTCAGGTCTTGAATGGAGAGCTCTTCAGTGTAGGATGCAAAGAGCTCTTGAACATCATCAACTTCTCTAAATCGTTAAGATCAATTTTTTAACCCATTTCTACAATTTACTTTGAGATTTCTTA
This sequence comes from Tanypteryx hageni, assembly GCA_028673005.1. Lineage (NCBI taxonomy): Eukaryota > Metazoa > Arthropoda > Insecta > Odonata > Petaluridae > Tanypteryx > Tanypteryx hageni. The sequence continues at coordinate 5,885,431 of CM054120.1, forward strand.
AACCAGTTCTTCCAAGTCCTTGATATCATTCACACTCTGGCCATAACCTCCTCCACACACCATTCATGTTGCTAGATTTGACCTCACTCCAATCTACTGCAATGCTGTCAATTGCATTTTTTATATTGTATTCCCTCCATAATTTCCTTGGTTGCCCTGATTGCCTCGGAAAAAGTCCTTCAATGGTAGTAGGCTTTGAAGGAAGCAATCATCCCTTGGTCCATGGGCTTTAACAAGCTGGTCGTATTTGGTGTCAGAAATAAAACTACATTGTCTTTCTGGTCAGCATAAGTGTGAGGGTGACCTGGAGCATTATCCAAAATTAGCAACGCTTTATTGGCTAGATTGTTAGCAACATAATAATTAGTTACTGCTGGGCAAAAATGATTGTTGAACCACTCATCAAACACTGTTTGGGTGACCCAAGCTTTCTTGTTGGTGATCCAGGTGATTGACCAGTTTCTAATATAAATACCTTTCACATCTCTGATGGATTTGGAATGATAAACAAGCATAGAGGTCATTTTAAAGTCACCTGCCGCATTTCCCCTCAACAACAAGGTTGGTCTATCTTTAGATGCTTTGTATCCAGACATGGTCTTTTCTTCCCTGAAAATAAATGTTCTGGAAGGCATCTGCTTCCAAAACAAGGTCATCTCATTGATGTTAAATATTTGTTGAGGAGTGTAACCACCCTCCTTAATAGCTACACTCAATTGACCTTGATATTCAATGGCTGCCTTTTCATCAGCACCTGCAACTTCACCATTAACCGCTACATTATGCAAATTGACATGTCACTTGTACCTTTCAAACCACCCTGAACTAGCTTTAAATGATTCAATATGAGTACTTATATCATAGTCTTTCTTAAGGTCTTCATAAATTGTCCTAACTTTTTCTTGAATAAGCTGGGTGCTAAGATACATCCGATTTTGAGTTTGGTGCTCAATCCATACAGATAACATTCATTCCATGTCTACTATGATGAAACTCCTATTATTCTTAAACAAGGACTTGGTGTCCAAAGGAGTTGCTACTTTACCAAACTCGCTTATTTTATCACTGTGCTGAATTATGGACCTTACCATCGGACTTGACAGATCCAACTTATTTTAAATGCCAATAGCATGTTCACCATCATTCTAGCTCTTCAAAATATCCAGCTTCTCCTTCAATGTCCCTTGTTTACGTTTTTTTTAAGTTGAAGCACTTGTACAATCATTCAATCTTTTCTGTGACATGCTGAATTAATTCTAGGGCAAAAATAAAAAAATGTATCTAACAGACATATTCACAATTGATAAACTAAAGGCGCATGTCCAACGAAAGGCAAGTCGAAAAATGAACTATGAAAAAAATCTTCCTAAATCTTATTTTAATGGTCGCGTGATCTTCTTAGGTCTTACACTACAATTTCGAGCTGTGGTCTCCATGCATCACCAACCACTTGAAGTGTTTGCATTTTTCCCAAACGTTTGTATTTTTCAAGTGTCAATATGTAAGCATCCTTTGTAAGAGGAAGAATGGGGGAAATCCCGCTGGTTTTTTTAATGCTATGTTTAGAATTGCCCCCTGGGAGAGAGTTTTTATAAGGAATGATAGGTGCAAAGTTTTTCTCCAGCATCGTAACCACCAGTAGACATGTCCTAAGTGTGAAAAAGGGTCATAATGTTATGGTGTCCTAACTGCGAAATGTCATTATGTGAAGTGTCGTTATGTGAGGGATGCCTGTATATCTAAATCTTTGCTTTAATAAAATACCTTATAACAGGATTCTACTGTATTTTAATTAATTATTTAGGTGATATGTAACTGCTACACCAAAAACAAAAGAATTTTTCACTTTCATTAAAATTTTTTTCTTTCTTTGAAATGTTTAAAAATTACTTCAGTTATACTTTACCATTTAACTTGAACTATCAACTATTTAGGAATAAAATTCATTATTATGTTGTAGTAAGAGATGCAAACATCCCATCCTCTTGAAAACTAGTCAACTATTTGTATGCAATGTATGTACAATCAGTTATAATATTGTCTTAGGATTAAGTATGATTAATTTGAAGATTTACCGATGATGATTTGTCAAATAAGATACCTCTGCTTTACCAATGTCACTGTTTTTGCCTTTATTCCTGAAAATTTCTACCATTGTAAAAAATGTTGAATCAATTTTTCAAATGATGCATTTTATTCAAAATAGTTGAATGTGTTTCTCTTATAAAAGAAATCTTATTCTCAGCTTCTCAAATTTTCCATATGCATTGCTGAATAATTATTTTAGTTTTGTTGAATTTAAATTGCATATCATTTGTTGTATGTGTGTTAGTGTGTGTGTGATTCTCACATTTAATTGTGAATCATTTTGTTTATTTTTCTGCTATAAATGAAGGATGTTGAGCTCTCATGTCATAAGTATTCTTATAGTTCATATGCTTACAAGGTCAACTACTCCTGTGAGTTTCTACTCAGATAAGGTAAAGTATATATTATCTTCAATTATTTTGGTACTCTATATGCAAGTAATATACTAGAACTTAGTGTTGCATTTTAAGTTTCAGATTGAATGCTGCCCCATTCTTAAAGGAAAGCTATTTATGCAAAGTGGTTACACTTGACTAACTGATGTGCATATACTTTTAAATTATTCAGATATTAAAAAATTAAAACATTATTCCTTTTTTTAGGAAATCTAAAGAAGGAAGAAGAAGTTCTGGATTGGCTGGTAGAGCAGAAAAGTAAGACATTTTACAGGACTTTATTGCTTTTGGAAGAACCATTTCACCAATTTGTGTTTCTTTGTGAATTTCTAATAAAAAATACAGTCAAATGATATCCTTGCAAGTCTTTCAGGAAACTATTGGCTGACTTTCTTGTGAAGATACCATTCTTTTACTTAATTTTTACTATTGATGATGAAAGGATAATAACTTTTCCTCCATACTAGTCTCGCATTTTGCAATCATCACTCGTTACTTGATTAGACTCATCTATTTATTATTCAGAAAAGGCATGAACATGTAGACACGGGAAATTTGTATTTCAAAAAGTAATTACTCTTACTATTATGTGAAAGAAATCAATTATATATCAGAACAACATATTTGAATTAGTATTAATAGTACTTCAAATTTCTTTCAATTATTTTTATAAATGAAATTTATTTCCTCTATATTAGCTCACTATTTTATAAGTTTTTAGGTGTATGTGTTATGCTAAGTGTTTTAGCCTTAACATGGAATTAATTCATTATGTATTTTTATCGTTATTAAATACTATGGAAAGGCAATTACTATATCTTGAAATTTTCAAGTAGATATTTTTCAGGCACCAAGATATAGTATTATTTTTTAGTATGTAAAATATCTATTACATTCTTTAAAGTGGTGGTGAAATTGGTTATTTCTGTCATTGAATGTTATTTTGTTTACTTATTTTTGTGTGTTTACTTATATACCTAAAGCACGAGACCTATTCATTATTTTACTTTCACTTGCTTTTATTCTTGAGTTTTATTATTAATTAGAAAGCATTTTTGGGGAGAAATATTTTTATGCAATTCACATATAAGATGCTTATGTGCTCTGCCACAAATATTATTCAGATCTCATTATTACTTTCCCTGTAAATCAATTTAATTTTTGATAGATCCTATATAAAACTTGCAACTGTACTGATAACTTAAAAACATGATAAAATCTCTTAATTTTATTAAATAAAAAATATTAAATTTTTAAACCCATTGTTTCAGTGACCTTAGATTTTCCTTGAAATACCCATATAACAAATCCTTGGAGGAATTAATTTTTTAAGAGGGGTTAATGCTAAATTAAGGTTGTACTGAATTAACCCTTTCAAGAGCACATCCCTAATATTACGTTACGACTAACAAATGCTTCTGCAATCCGCCCATAAATATACGTTTTCTTTACACTAGAAATGCATCTTGTTTTTTTGTTATAAGTATGTTTAGTCAACCTAACTTAATAAAATAAAATATAAATCTTTTATTATGAACAAATTTTGTTCAAAATTTCTAACCGGCTCTAACCATGCCTTATACATATAAATATCCACCAAAGCCTTTCATTAGTGGATTTCTATGAGGATACCACCTGGTCAGAGAATGTTAGGAAAGGTGAACCAAGTTTACTCAAAATAAAGTTTTAAAAAAACTTTATTATTTCCTTAGACTAGGCATACTAAAGATATTTGTGATGAGAAATAAAGATCAATTTCTAGTGTAAGGAAAATTGCTCATGCAAGCATTTATAATTTGTAACATATTTGTAAGGGAAAAACTTTAAATTGTTGTATAACGAAAAGATATACCGTATTTCTCGGCATATAAGACGCACTTCTTTTCCAGAAAAGTGACGCCCAAAGTCAGCCAGCGTCTTATACGCCGAAGGTAAGATTATTACTCTTCTCAATACTAACACTAACGAACACACTCATCCCCAAAATGAAATAATTAGCAGTAATTCATAGCAAAAACATTCAAATATACATTATTAATAATTAATGAAAATTTTGTTAATATGTACAGTAATACCTTATGCAACATGAATTCCAACTACGTATTTTCATTATTGCACAGTAATTATAATTTTGGTGTGCTTTTGACATTAGTCATATGTTTTGTTCCTAATGAGCCCATTGAATAACGCGATTAATGCCACAGAACATTATACTTGCGGTAGATGTGATAAAAAGTTTATAAATACCTAGGATAAATGCCGTTATGTTTGTTGAGATCTCAATGGCTACAAAAGTGAAAAGATACGCCTATGCTATTAATTATAAGCTTTAGGTGATTGAATACACAAAAATGCATGGTAATCGAGTAAGTCAATAAAAGTTAAACAATACGTAGAAGCTATTTTTCTAATACCTGGGGTGGATAATCTGATAAAAATTCTATTGCCAAGGACTAGTGCCATCTATTGAAAGATCACAAAGATGCATCCATAAGTGAGCAGTAGATTTGAAACACGTACTTATCAGTATTGGATATGCATTCAATTTATTAGGAATTAAAATATTTTCTTGCACTTAAGTTTAAGTAATTACTATCGGTAAAGTGTATCTATACGTTCAACATGTGCAGCACACTCCCACAGCCTAATTAATATGACTGCCGAGTTCATGCAGAGCACATTTAGCTATACAAGTTTCAAAGCAATTATTTGTTTTAAATAATTCCTATTTATTTTACAATTTAAGATTATCTGAAATGTTACTTTTAACTGTTATCACGCTGTAATATTTTCTGTAAATGTTGCCAGATATGGACTTAATCACGACTGGAAATAATACACGACGTGGCCCTTTCTAACTGCCTTGATGAACCAAAATACTTTATTTCCTAAAAATCTTCTAAAAAAACTGGGGTGCGTCATACACCCTGGTGCGTCTTATATGCCGAGAAATACGGTATTTATGGGCATACTCGTGGAAGCATTTGTAAATTGTAGCATAATATTACAGTCGTACTCTTGAAAGGGTTAAAGCAAGAAAGCACTAGTTTTATCAAAACTGTTTTTAACACAAATACAAATGTGAACAATGCCTGATCAATTAATCAATTAAAAGCATTCCATCACCTTTTCATTTTGTGAAAAGAAGGATCCCAAAAACAAAATTTCTTTGTTTTTTTTTATTTTTAAAATCAAATATTAATCATAAATTAGGAAGATGTCTGTTATTTGATGTTGCAAGCTCATTGCATCATTTCTTTATTTTTGCATTTCGGACTTACTATGATTTAGTACTAAAAATTTTTCATTGCATGTTGTTGGTTTGAATAACTAATCAGATTGCTGTTGAAATAATCAGTATTGTAATATGATATTGAATATGACAATAGAAGGAGTATACTCTATTTATATTTGCATCACAAGTCCTCCATTCTATATAAATTTGTCTTATTTCACACAAAAATTCTTAAATTTCATCCTCTGATATAGTTAATTGTTTTAATATCCGTTGCAGTCAATATCAGATAAAAGCTGCCATTGAATGAGAAGATTTATCTTAAACGTTTTTTTTTATTTTAGCATCTCCTTTCCTAGAAATATGAAGTAAAGCATTTAAGAATTCCAAAGTAATTTTGGCAATAAGTGCAATTTAAACATTTCCATTTGTGTGCAATTTAAATAACAAAAGACTATAAAAATAATTTTCTTGGCTGGGTAATTTTCACCAAATTTGTTATTATTTTGATATATTTCTATGGTTATGATGACTTTAAAATACATCCATTATCTGTTTAACTTTATTAATGTGCAGCATACTATCATTTACATGGCAGGCATTAAAGTTATTACCTAATTCCACATTTTGATCATAAAGTAATACCATCATATTTTTATCATAATATTTAATAAATTCAGATCCTTTCAAGGGCCAACACTTCATTCTCATGATTCATGAGTTCATAGTAATTGAATATGAGTACTGTTTATAAACTGTTGGTCAAGTAAAATAAAAATATATACACAATTTTGACACATGAATCATGACTTCACCTCTTAATTGTTTCAATTGTGTCACCTTTCCCTTGTCTTCCTGTTCTAATTCTTCAAATCCTTGAATTGTTAATACATATATTCATTCTAAAATTTTGACTCTTTATACATAGCTAATGCAATTGAAATGTTCTCAAGCATACTAATAGGATGCAGTTCCTATTCTACCATTTTATTGCCTTGCAAGATATTACAAAAATAACATACTGAGTTGTAATAATAATAATTATTATTATGTAATATTGTATTAGAAATGGTTAAGAGGTTAAATACTTCGAAAAACAAGTAACTCATCTCTAGCAAAGAATATTTATATTTGGGAATGAAATCTACTCATTAATCATTATGCAGAATCTTGATCTCTTTACAGCCAACACTAGATTTGGTTTAACAATATTATGAGACATTTCCAAGTAGGGTATATACTTACTACTTTCACTTGTATTTTATTGCATATAGCAAAAATTATTTTGAGTTTTATTTGATACAAAGTATACTTAGTTTATAAACCATCTACAATACATAGGATTATTCACTCAGAAATATTGCTCATCTGTTGTAAAGACTATCTTTTACCTGTCTGAAGTTCCAGACTTTACTATAATCTTTAAATAATTAGTTACAGTCTAACAATTGATTAATACATACTAATTAGCACAGCATCAATGCAATAGGTGAAATGGGTTTGATGATTATTTCAGGGTGATGTTAAACAAATTTAATGACAATGTTATCAATTCTTGAATCTCTTCATATTACCTATGTCAGACCGATACTACAGTATAACCAGAAACAGTAGATTACAATGATAGAACAGATTGTTATAAAAGTATCTAGCTTGGATACTTCATACCATTAACTTTAATTGTATTTTGATAGCATTAAACCCTCCAGTGTGGCAGCATTTAAATCAGACCCATCTGGGAGGCCGGAGGATATTTAAATAATTTGACTATTCTGGAGCGAAGTTTTCAAAGTTTTTTATCTTTTTAATGGATTTACCTGAATTTTTTTGGAGATTCCCATAAAACTATGTGCATTTATGCACCTTATTTTAAACAAATTTTATTTATTATTTTTGTGTGAAACACATCAATGAATTATTTGATGCATTCACAAAAACAATTTACACTTTTTATTCCAAGTTGACTGTATATTGCTCGAATCCTGTTTTATCTTAGATTTATATATCTTTCTCGTAAGTTTTTTGGTAAACAAATTTAAAAAATTTTCCACAAATAAACTATGGTGCTAGAACGGCACAGAGGGAGAAGAGACAAAAAATACCAAAGAAATAATGTCTTACCTTAATAATTCTGCTTGGTAGGGTAGTCCTCAAAGCAATCAAAGTGGAGACCAAACCAAATAAGAATGAAATGTGGGCTTCTGAATAATTCCCATCAGCATAAACAATCCCAAAACAGTTTAAATTTCTTCCAGTGTCACTTTTCTCCATGACGCAATTCTTGATTTTCTTGAAAATATCTCCCCACTTGAGGTTGTATGTTGCTCTGCATAGTGATTTGTTTCTTTCACAATAGTCCTAATAAATTCCACATCAAAAAACATTCAAAAATACAATATCAGTCACATTCCTAGCAGTCTTTTGAGGTCCCAATAAAATCTTCTCTTTGTCCAACATAATTCACCATGTCCTCTCACACAAACTCTTCTCCACTGTCTTCCTCTGACTTATTGACAATGTGCATCAATGTGTCAAGTTTTGAATGATCTTCAATACAATTCTCACTGTCACTTTCTGAACTCATGCTTTCTTTCAAATCACTCCCAAGATTTCCTTCTCAATTTCATCATCCTCCATTGCTTGCCTTTTTCTACTTGTAGAATCCATAATAAATAACGATATTGTAGAAAAATTTAATTTACCTATGAAGACATAATTACTAGGAAAAAAGAACAAAATTCACAACCACACGTTTTCCTTCAGACTAAATCCTATAGAATAGAGCAACGGGTGGAGGCAAGCCTGAGGTGAGAATATTTCCCATGCAGCTCGAATGCATTCTTCATTAGAGGTGATCATAAATATCGTTGAAGAGACTTGTTTATAAAGAGACAATTGATACTTTCTTCTCTCACATATTGCTTTTAAGATATACTAACACAAACGAAATGAAAATCTTGGTCAAGATGGCAGGAGATCCTTTTGCCTCACTAAGCATTCTCCCTCCAGAACTGTTGACAGATGAGAAAAACACATTAGCCCAAGATTAAAGCCTTCTACAGGCCTAAGAACATAGCCTATATCTCACAGAAGCCTTTGTGCTGAGAAATGGTTCTTCCATATAAGGGTATTTTGAAACTCAAAATTCCCCATCTTCCGGTACCTACATAATCGTCAATAACAACATTTAAAGTATATTATATATGTGTTACTGTAAATAAAAAATGCAGAATGAAGCATAAATAGGAAGGCAAAGGTTTCTCTTTTGAAATACATCAAGAAAAATCAGATTTAGGAAAACTCATTTGGCCAAAAAAATTAAAAACATTAGCAATCTCAGCGATGTAGTGACTACGTCGGTCAGCGGCATATGAAGAATTCGTGTAACGTAGTGGCTACATCAGTCAGCGTTGAGGGGTTAATCAAGCTGTAGATTATCTGAATCAAATTTGAGAAATCAAAAAGTTACCTCTTGAATCCTGCATTGCAAGAACTGACTCCTCCCAAAAAACAGTTATTAAAAAAACTTTCTGAAACCATATTATCTGGTTGTAGCCATTTTCTACTTGAAACTATGTTCATTCCATCTCCCCTGCCCCAGACAACCCAACAATCACCTAATCCTCATTTGTTTATGTATTGTATCTCATACCTTAAGCTTGTCAATTTTGAAAAAGAAAAGGGGGGTGATGATTTTTTATGTAAATGTAGTGATAACTCTACCTTATCCTTTTTTGTTATTTAATATTTTATATTTCCTTATTGATTTTTGGTTAACTTTTACATTATGTTATTTGCTGCATAAGAACTAATTGTGAGATTTTCAAAGCTAACATATTTGGTTGGGTTAGACTCTTGAAATGCAGAATATTGTATAAACTGGCAAATTCTTAATTCGATTGATCCAAGATTTGATAGATTTTATGGTATTGTAATAAAATTATGTTTCCTTAACATCTATCATGAACTGTAAATTTTTTCAGTTATTCGGAGCAAATAAAACAACAAATTATATAACAATTCCACTCTATTAATCAATTAGACATAACGAAATCATCACCAGCTGAATATACTGCATATTTTACAATTTTATATAAGTACAGTGGAACAGTAAGAAGCAACCAGTTATATCAGAGAGAAGGGAATTTCATACCAAGTAAACAAAAAACACAAAGAGATAGGAGTTGCATGCATAGTAACCAGTAAAAACAAAGAGAAAGGAGTATATAGAAAGTAACCAACCACTAATAATCAATCAGAGGTGGGTTTGGGAGGAGTACCAAAGTAGAGGGGAAGGGTAAATGACTGATGGTTGAAAGCAACAGGGAATGAGGGGGGAATAGATGATTATTGACTAATTTATGTGAATTTTATAGGTGTTTAATTAATGATTTCACTTTGTTCCAAAAAATCTAATTTGGTTTCTTTTCTGTGGAAGAGTAAAACTGAGACATTAAGATATGAAGAATGGTTGTTTTCTATATGATGTTTCTCAAAGTACAAAACCAGAGACTTATAGTGAAAACATTTATTATGCTTCTTTACTCTAATAATTAAATTTCTTCCAATTTGCCCTATATATTCCGCATTACAGTCATTGAATACCAATTTATTAACTCCTGATCTCAAATTCTTAAGAAATTTATCTTTGTTATTTAAAACGAGGTTGCCTGTACTGCAAAAATTGTAGAATGCTGGTTGGAAATTGTTGGAGAGAAGCAAATTTGCAATTTTGTAGTTTGCTGTTCCTATGAAAGGTAATTTGCATCATTTCAGTTTCCAGCAATTAAAGGTGGGAGAGAGGAGAAGACATTTTGGAAATAGTTATTTTTGTTGTTTCCTGAAAAGAAGGTTATCGATTAATTTATTTGAGAATTCATTTTCTGCAATTTGTTCAATGGCATTTAATTCTAATTCAAAGTTTGCCTGTGATAAAGAAATGTTGAGGAGTCTATGGATCATACTGCAATAGACTGTGTGTTTGTGGTAGAGAGGGTATTTTGAAGAGTTATGGATTGAGTGATCCATAAAGGTGGGTTTTCTAAAAATAGATAAATCAATAGAATCATTGTTTTTTATAAGTTTGAGATCTAAAAGGTTTAGTTTTTGATTTTGATTGAATTCTTCTGTACAATTAATATAAGAATGTAAAAAATTCATATGTGACAAGAATATATATATATATATATATATATATATATATATATATATATATATATATATATATATATATATATATAACAGCTTACGGTTTCCTCATCCCAACACCTTGTTGACATCCATTTATATATATATATATATATATATATATATATATATATATATATATATATATAGAATAGCTGTCTACAAGATCCATTCCAAATGCAAAACACATCATCTACATGTCTTATTCATGTAGTTACATTATCAAGAGAATCTAGTTGGAATTAAAATATAGTGGATATAGTGGCATTGTTACATATTTTGTCTTATTTGTTCTGAATTATGGAATTCCACAAAATTAAGGCTTTTCTAATGGATTATATTTTTCAATTATATGAGAAAAATTTTTTAAATATTTTTATTTTTGGTAGATCAGTAAAATTGCTTGTTTAGTTCAGATTGTCTAAATTAGAAAATGTCTATGGGTGCTGTAATTCAAGGAAAGTTTGAATAAGAAATCCTTATTTAGATTTAATTGCGTGAGATAGATGGGCATCATTTGTTGCAACGAGTTCCAATGTAAGACCAATTGTAATTTGGTGATTTAATTTCCAATTGATGGTGCAAACATGCAGTTACTATAAAGAATGTCCTTGAGAAAAACAAATTTATGGTTTCATTATCACTCCATGTTTCTAAGAAGATGAAAATACTTGAGATGAAATTAATAATTTTATCATCCAATTAAATCTCAGTATAAAATACCTTTTTATGACATTTTTATTTGAGCAGCTCTTTTTGCATATAATGATTGCATCAAATGCTAATTTTTTTTCAGGAAATGATGAAGTAAAAGGTGTTGATGACAGTGATAATTTCATTGATGTTGATAATGCAGATAGTAGTCAGTGTGGTGATCTAAAAGGAGTTATTTCAGGTAAAGACACTAAGATACGTAGGATCGGTGCTTTTTTTCCACTGCCTTGTGCTGGAAACACTTTGTCATTATTTTTTCAAAAGTGAAAGCAGAGTCCAATTTTTTAATTAATTATCATTTTATACCCAATCATTCTGTATAAATTTGTTATATTTTTATATTCAGATATCTATCATTCTTATTTTGTTTTTCTTATGGTAAGGGCTATTGAAATTAGCATTCCAGCCCTTCTTTTTTAGAAAAAAGCACTGCATAAATTTATCATTTGATATGGTATTTAAACTTTCAAATCCGACATTTTCAGCTGAATGTAGTAAGTAACATATGAGAAGTGAGGGAATTAATTATGACATGCTCATCCTCTCTGGAGTAAGGATATTTTTCAAAGAATCTCAATCAGAAATAATTCTTTGTTTTGACTTATTAGAAGTGCTACTATTACTATTCTATAATTTCAACAGCAGCATCTATAAGTTGGCCATTTAGTATAGGTTTAGGGTTACTTTGTTACAACTACACAATAGATTTAAAATTTGTTCATTTCTCACCATGGTAAATCTAATGGATTAATATGAGCCTTATGAAAGATCACCTGAAGATAGTTAAGAGAGAGAGAGAGAGAGAAAACAGTTGATAGAACGTAGGTTTATAACAGCCAACTTCTTGAAAAATCATAATTTTTGCCAAGTTTTGTGTAAGGATTTCATTGAATCTTATAATATTTAAACTATTGTTTTAATGGAAAGTTTCTTTAAGTGGAGTCATCTCATTTTTAAGCAAAATTCATTATAAATTGGTGAAAATAACTATAAAGATTAATGGCTATCTTATTTGGGAGATTTCTATCCCATTTCCTCTGGAAGTAAGAATGACATTATTCCATTCATGTTAATGCATTGAATATAAATGATGTAGTATATAATGCAGGTCCATGGAAAAATACTCTGTAATATTGGTCACATATTCCTCAAATATTATTTGATATATTAGGAAAAAGATCTTGTCAATACTTGTATCTCTAGTGCCACCTGATGTAATAAAAGTAATATATAGAATGATATTCATTATTTTGGATGATAATTTAGTTTTACCTGTATCATGTTTTTTTAATAAATCGGGAATTATTTTAAACAAATTCCCATATTTTGATATATAATTTGTACAACTGAAATATTTCCATGGTAATTCTGCATCGAACAATAAGTTTTCCTGTCATTTTCAATATGTAATGATAATATAAGGTAGATCTTCAATATTTTCTTTTCCTGTAAACTGTTATTTAAGCTTATTAAGTAAAATGTGCATGGGCCTAAAAATTGGATGCATGGACACTTCAGTATAACAGTTGTCGTCTGCAGCAGTTTGTTGTTGACAGAAATGGCGGTGAAAGCATATCAGCTGAAATACTCACAGTTTTTTGCTAATTCAGCCTTCTAATTTTTGCTTAAGTGAAGTGTGACTATTTTTGTTTGCTAAATTCAAGAAACACTAACCACAAAATTCGTTATTTTTCATCTCGACATATTCTTGTTTTCATTTGCAGAAAATTTAGTTTTGTATTATTTATGAAAAAATTAATATCAAATTATTTTTTGCCTTGGCAAAATTTCAAATAATTGAGATCAATTTAAATACTCAATGGCTGAATGATTTTAAGTAATATGAAGAATTAATTGGAGACAGTTGCACTTAGTCCTAATAAGGACACTGACAATTCTACTTAATTCTGCTGCAGGCGATGGCTGTTTCTACATGGGGCTTGGTGGAAAATATGCCAGACAGATGCCTACTTTTGAGCCATATCGATGCTGTCCAACAAAGTTTAAAACGGGTAGCAAGAGTGCCAAAGTGAACAAAGTATCCCAAGACCACCATGAGGGGGGTAAAAGCAGCAGCAGCATTTCTGGGAAGGTCACTAAGCAGGACAAGTCAAATAAAGGGAAGAAAGGTTTTTTTGGTAGTGGTAAATATACCTGGTGGTGGTAGCTGGAGCACTGTGATGATTTGACATCTGTGATCATTGAAACACAATCAATATGTCTTGGTCGTTTCATATTCATCCATTTCGCCCTGTACATTTTGAGAATTCACAATCATCATTGCTGACTCGTGATCTCAGAGTTATGGTGAAGTCTACACTGAATAATCTGTTTGGAGCCTACTCTGAAAATTTTGATCATATGGAAGCAAGTGTGATTATTAAGACATTTGTTCATTATAACTTTTATTCGACTTAATGAAATCATTGACTAAGTAAAATTCGGTCACTGAATTTCCATTTAACCTTTTTTGTTTGAAATTGATGCTTGTACATAAAACTTGAAGATCCTAATAAATATGTATCAAGTTTCTGGTCACTTTTTCAGTGGTAGGGTAACATAGGTATGACATTTATGTAATTTATTGGATACTTAAATGTTTAAATTAAAAATCATTTTTTTGCCTTGAAATTTCCAATGTATGGATTGCTACACTCTAATATATTTTAACTACAAACAAATATAAGGTGGCTGAATTTACATCTCCATAAGGTCTGTAAATTCATATAAAACTTTCCTCACAATGTCTTTGTAATAAAAAAACTGCTCATTTATTAGTAGTGCCTAAGAAAATAGCATTACCAATGGAGTTTTGCAATAAAACTATAACTTTATAAGTGTTAAACTTTCCCAATTGACTTTACAATTATTCCTACTATCTCATTCTATAAAGTCAATAAACCAGCTTTTGATATTAAAGCTTTAATTTTACATTGTATTGAAGCTATAAAGTTAAACTTACAAAGAACTGTATTTTTCTAAAAAAATATTTGTCATTTGGCCATTACTGATAAAAATAGTTAATTTGATGATATAACTCATTGCTGTATTTTTGTAAGGATTCCAAAATACAGAAATGTTGATGGGTTATGCTCCGTGAAGCCTTGTATTGTGAAACTAAAATGGTTATAACCTTTAAAAGTGAAAATGTTTTAAGTTATTCTCACCCTATTTTGCTTGAAAATTGAAATCTTGGAGGAAATTGTCGCAGTGACCTTATATGTTTTCATACTTAGAATATAAAACTTAAAGGATTGTATGCCATTATTTCAAATGGCTATGTTGCTATTCCTATTGTCCAATTTTTAGCATAAAATTATTTCTCTTTCTACATTACCAGATAAGCAAATGATATTGATTTTATTCAAGTTTATATTTTTAGTGTGAAAACAAATGAGTTTTGATCGATAAAATCTTGATCCCTGATATTAACATATCCCCAGTCTCAAGTATGAAATTGTCATTGTGAATTGATATGATATTAGATATTAGTTATCATAACTTGTGAAATCAAAGTAATATTAAAAATTATGAGATTTTGGTGTAATTTTGATATTTTATAATGTCATTAAATTAATTTGATTTTAACTCCTTTTTAAATCATGGAAGGCTTAGTCATATATTTTTTAATTTCTCATTCCCTGCAAAGGATCTGTTCATATTGCCATGGTTATGTGATATGCTCAAGGATATATAGTGTGCTGCCCAAGTTCTGTCAGTCTCATAACATGAAATGAATCTTAGGCTTTTACTTAGACACATGGGAAAACTGTAACGTTTTATCCCTGAGTTTAAAATATGAATGAACCGCATCACTGTTTTCCTTCCATTAAGGTAATGCTTTGTCATGATAGAATGCAGAAAATTATGTTTTAGACTCGTGTTAGGGACTGCATGGTTTTTATCTCACATGTTACTTACTTGCTTTACGATAAAAATGTTGCCATCAAAGTATATAGGCAGTAGTTAAAATGGGAAAGCTAAATAAATGCATGAAATAGTGTGGTGTACTGGTTCTGGTAACTTGATATTTAGCATTGTTATGCATGATGATAATGTTTCTTTAAAGCACTTGTCAGATGGTCCTTCAAAAATATATTGAATATGATGACTGTACTAGGAAATATAATTTCATTGTAGCATTAATCAAGGTTAATTATCATTGTCAGATTATATTTATCTTTTGCATTTCATAACATTATTGTAGTTAACATTATATGCAGATTTCTTAGATTAAATATTATCTATTGAAAGGTATAAAATCTTTAAATGAGTAGCAAATGCCGTTGTATTTTGTTGCATAAAATTACCTGCTATGAACATATAGGTATGAGTTAGCATGTCTTCAACCATTATATTTTACATTTATTTAATCTTATTGGACTTTAAATAAAATAATTTTGGGTATAAAATCTGTTCACTAATTTATTCTGAAAAGGAGTTTTTGTTACAGAATCTATTCTTACATAATTTATAAATTCTCATGAAGTATCAGGTACCAAAAACAATGTTGTGAAAATCTAATTTTTTGAAATGTGTGTTTTCTAAAACTTAAATTTTTTGAATGTGTCCTTCTTTGAATAAAAACTTTTTGAGCTTTTGTATTCCAAAATCAGTTTCTCTATCTATGGAACAGTCTCTCTGGACTCTGAGCACTGTAGAAAGTTGAAGTTTCATTGTTTAATTACAACTATCAAACAATTAGTTTTTCGCTCGCAAATTTTCAGTTGGAAATTTTTTGAAATGATACTTTTGAGATAATACTATTTTCAAATCATGTTATAATTATTAACAATTTTCCCCTTTTATTAACAGCACATTACAAAATTCTTGAATAAATTGATATGTTGTTTTGGCAATTAGAGCTCTTACCCCACCTTTGTTGAATCATTCTGCAGTAACTGCCATGATTTGAAAATGCTGGTGTTCACAAAATTTATAACTTCTGCCTTTGAAAAACAAATTGTTTTGACAGATTCAGGAGTAGAGTAGGATAGAATAAACAAGATAATTTCTTTTCAATAATAAATAAGCATGCATGGAAAAGGGAGATTGCTCCAAAATGTGATTAAAAATACAACTCAAAAATTCACTTTCTATAAATAATTTAACTACTTTGCCTTTTACAAAATTGAGGTCAAAATTGTGATTTTGAAAAAATTTATTTTTAATAAATTAGCTTAATGTTAGGAGTTAATTATGCAAGGATATTGTTTTAATTTATGCTAATTTTCTTAGTTTAATGTAATAAAACATTTCAGTAGTTTGTCTCCAGTTAAATACTCTCCATAAAATTTGCCATCAAATTTTATGTATTAACAAAATGCAAAATAAATGGACTGAAAATACAAGTAAAAGCATTTGCAGTTAGAAAATGTATAATTGAATTTATAAGTGTAATTTAGAGTAAAAATTTTAAATGCCTCCTCTACTTGCTATGAGGTGTGATAAGTTAAAGGATATCATTAGAGCTTTATCATTATTGCCAGATTAAAAGCATTTCAATGAGGACTATATATCAAATAGTGCTGTGATTTGGATGTGGTAAAGGTGGCCCTTGCCATTGACACCACTCACAAAAAGTGCCAAATGAATCAAAAAAAGGTCTCAAAAGTATATTTTCTCATATATATTTATTTGACTTATTTTATTTAGCATGGTCTTATTCTTCATTACAAAACAAAAATAGTAATATCCTTCATAATTTTTAAAAAACCTTTTAGTTGGTGTGTGAGTCTTATATGACCCTAGGTATTTGACAAACCATTGGACCATAAAAATTTTATTTGTTCAATAATTTTTTGCTCACGCATTAATGTAGTATATTTTTGATCAGTATAATTCATAAAATAAATTTAATAAACAGCATCATGATTATTAATAGAAAAAATAATATGGGGACATATAGATCCCATTTGCCCACTTGTCTATACTTAAGGGTTAAAAGGTGCTTCATAAAACTTATCGATAGGCACTATTTTCTAGCTGTGGCTCTCTAAAAAACAAGTTGGTTACAGAGATTTGCAAACAAAAGCTGGAGATTTGATTCACAGGAGTACGATAGAAAAGTTTTTCGTAACACTTAACAAAGAAATTCTTATAAAGAGAGGTTACATGTTTTTTTGACAGTTTCAGTGCCACCATAGTCTGTCACTCATCTATGAATGAAAGTTTCATTCTATCACATAAATTTTGTCTAATATTTCTTAAGCTATAAGTTCATCTTTAACTTTACCTTTTCACTATAAAATTTGTTAATATTTGTTTAATTGAAAGAGAGAGTATCTAACAAAACTGGAGAAATAATAAGAAAGAAATAGTTGAAGGAAATATGAGTTTTTCTTGAGCATCTTTTAGAGAGAATTGAAGTGAAATTATTCGGAATGTGGTAAGTTTTTCTTCATGAAATTATATGCCTTAAAATTAGTTTTTGCATGAGTGATTGATGCATGTTGGTTTTTCTTAATTTGAATGATATTACACAAATATTTGTATGCTTATGACGTACTAAGTAATTAAAAACATTGATATGAAAATATTTACAATGGGAAATTTGAATGTATCTTATTCTGATAAATGGATCACATTATTTAAAATTTGTCAAGTTGCAGTTATATTAAGTTGCATGATAACTCATAGATGATGTAGCAAGACCTGAAAATATCTCATATTATATGTATTCTGGTCATTGTTTTCCATAGAATGTTTAACTTTTTCGATTTAGCACTTTAAATGTTGAGGGAAATTGTCATTTATGGTATTTGTATTAGTGGCATAAAATGATTTCTCGTATTATCATTAATTTTTATTTCATGCTTATTTCTATTAAATATTTATGGACAATAGTAACTAATTATACCATAATTTGATATAATATGATGAATTCAAGATAAACCGTAGCTATTTAAGTCACTCTTTCTGAATTTTCTGGTGTGTGGAGATGAATTACAGGCACTCCCCAGGTTACGTAAGGAATGTGTTCTGGCATCCATTATGTAACTCAAAATATGCATGTTGAAAATTTCTACAGATAGTATACAGTACAGCAGAGGTGTGGAAACTATGGCCTGCAGGCTGGATCTGGCCTGCAAATCATTCTATTTGGTACGCAAAGCTATTTTGAGAAAGCCATCAGTGAAAATTAAGTACTTAAGATGTTTAATCAGACAAAGTTAAACTGGTTTAATGCAGGATATATTTATCTATTCACATTTCATTGATAAAATATTGTTTTATTTTGATTATTTTCAGCAATTCGGTATGACAATTTCCATCTAGCCCCTTATCCGGCCTGCTGAGGCACCTGGAACTGCCAATGTGGCCCACCACGTGAAAATTTTCCTCACTCCTGCAGTACAGTATAGGATGCTTAGGTTCCATTATCCTCTGTGTACATTGCATATTTAGTTCCTGCTTGCTTACGAAAACTGATAACATAAACAATGAATTTTTTTAGAAATTTATGGGGCTGCTTGCATAAGTGCAGGTTTACATAAGCCGAGGCTTACATAACCCGGGGAGTGCCTGTACAGCAAAACAGTAAAATGGGGGTTTTTTTATGAATACTTGTGGAAAAAAGTCAAAATGTGAAGGTTGATTGAAGTGGTTGCTGTAAAATCTTTAAAGATTATTATAATTCTATTTCACTTAATCAGTAGGAGCGGATAAGAAGACATCTATAATAGAATGCTAAATCAGAATAATTTAACATCGGATAACACTTTTGTATTTTACATCTTTTTTCTATTTCTAAAATTCTAATCTGATGCTTAAAAGGAATATTATGAATTGAGAAATTGAAAATTGCCAGAAAATTCAAATTTTGACCTAAACTAATTATCTTCACCTTCCTTTTTTAAAATTACTTTTATTAAAGAAATCCTCAAAAAATCTAAATTCATTTCAAGTGATCAGATTAAGTGTAGTGTGACTTTATTGTGTTGCATATTTTCTCATCATTTTCAGGTCAGATTTAATCAACATTGGCAACAGTGCATTAGAGAACTTAAAAAAATGTTAAAGCAGTGAATTTTTGAGTTGCCTATTGTTTCTCTAGTAAATACCATTATAGGTTAATGCACATGATACTCACTAATCATAATTTTATCAAGGATTTTCCAGTTGGAAAGCAGATACTAGCTGTTTGTTATTGAAGAATGTATGGCACAGCTCTTAATATTCCCTTATTTGCATGCATTCATATTCATTATTACGCTTTAAAATATTCTTTGTCGCACGAGTAACATGAACTGCTGCAGCTTTCATGTTTCATCTCATTTATAGCTGATAAAATAGCGGAGGGTACTGTACAAAATATTACATTGCTCTAAATTTCATGAAAGCTCATAATTTACTTTCATTTATAGGTATTCATTTTGTGTATTTAATAATACCACCTTTTTCAGTTTGAAAATGAATGTTCTGTTGCTGGAAATTTTCTCACTTTATAGATCAAGCTTTGACATCCAGTAGAGTAAGGCAGCATAAGTCAAAACCTAGGTAAAGCTTTTCTGGAATAAAATGTTCTGTTTCACCTTACCTATCAAACATAATTATAAAACAAGCAGTCTTTCTTCTGATCTTGAGGAACCTGAAAATAGTTTCAGGAATAATTATTCAGATATATGTTCTCTGAAATTAAACTAAATAATTATAATTTATTTATAGGCAGCCTATCTGATGAAGGAAATGTTCTCAGTTGGATGGTGATGCAAAAGAATGATGAAAGTATAGAAGAAATAGGAAGAGACAAATTGTTTAAGTACATTGAAACTAAGGAATTCTTGGCAGTTGTTTTCTGTAGGTTTAAGTTTATCATTATAATTGTGTGATTTACAACCCAAGTTGTAATTGTTAAACTGCCTTATTTGTTATTCAAGATGATGAGGATAACTCTGAAAGTCCTAGAATACTCCGTCATATTGAGTTAATTGATGATGAGGCAGCTGAATATGGAATTAAAATTGTGAAAACAAGTGATCTTCTCATGGCTAAAAAATATGGCTTTAGAAAACCACCTGGGATAACATATTTTAGGAAGGGAAAATCCATAAATTATGATGGTATGTGATGAGAATTACTCTGAAAAAATGAGTGTTTACTCTTTCCACCACTAAATTGATATTTCTTTTTTCAGGAGATATTGATGATGAAGAGGAGGTATTGGATTGGTTAACCAACCCAGAAAATATGGAACTAACTGACCATATTGAAAGAGTAAATGATAAGATGTTCCAGAAAATACGTGCCAATTCGGATTATGTTGCAGTATTTTTTTGTAAGTATGGGTGTACTCTTTTATACAATCATGAGTTACTCAATGGTTGGCTCATTTGGCACTTGGGTTTTACTACCAGACCCCATTATTCAGTGTTGTTTAGTTAGCACTTGTGTAACACACTCATACCTCATCATTGGGCAAACCACTTGTATGAAAGTTTGTGGAATCTTCATTTATTCTTCAGTATAAATCATTTTTTCCTAACTCTGTGCCCAGAAGTGTCATGGCACCCAATGAGGTTTATTCAGATGCCCGTATGCATTTTCACAAATCAGTAAAAATAATTATTCCAGCAAAAAATGCTGTATGGGCATGCAAAATGGGTCCCGTTCAGTGCCTGGCATGCTCATACGAGCATGCTTAGTTTGGAAGTTCCTCACTGATGTTGCATTTGTCATGGATGCATGAAATTTGGGAGGGGTCCTCCTAGAGGCCTGCTCTCAAGAGGGGTTGAGGCAAACATGCAGTAGATCCAGCTACTGGGGGTGGGGAAACCTCACACCAAGATAAAACAGAAAATAGGGTGAGAGCATTATCCTAGCCCCTTTCCAAATTCTCGACTCCAACATCTCCACTGCCCAAGGATGTTAGACTAGCTGCTACTAGCCTACTGTTCATAAGGGCAGCAGGTATGAATTCTGTGAAAGTAGGATTTTTTCTAAGGTTGCCCGGCCTCCTGTTTGTGTGGTTTGAGGAGACCATGCAAAGTCAGTATTCCATCCTTCGGAAAGGACGTTAAGCCATTGGCCTCCTTGCTGCTCTTCATTAAGAGTATGCTAATGCTGGCACTGGGTTTCCCTCCTCCCTTGTGAGTGTGTTCGGTGTGAAAGGAGCTATGGCTATAATAATCCAAGAGGCTGATTAGCCAAAAATACACACACACACCCAAGGATGTTGTAAGTGGATGAAAAAGTTCTTCTTCCACTTCCTCAAGGTCACAGTGCTCAATAGCTCTGTTTGACTGAGGTTAGAGGGAAGGCAAATGATGCATCAACAGTTTTGCCTTCCTCTTCCTTCCCGAAGAAGAGGCGTCAGCTATTCCCTCGAAAACTTCCCAAAAGGGAAGACCAAGTGTAACCGGGGCCCCATTGGGTCAGTTAGACAAAAGAAAATAAACATTGGCCCATAAAGGGATATTGCCTTCGATGCCATGTATGCTCAGGGAAGGGAAAAATACACGTGGACAGAGGCAAAATGCAAAATATGCGATGTCGAACTGTGTGTATTTTCCTATTTTGAAGAATTCCACACAAAGCAGGATTTCTGAGTGTTATGCAGAATGAAATTCTTATTGTAATGCATGAATAAATGAACTATAAAAATTATGACTAATGTTTTTTATTGAATTTATCATTGTCATATTATAGAATTATGCCAGATTTACATTCTTTTGTTTTCTATTACTATAAAAGACAATGCTGTAATTCCCCAAGAAGTTTATTAAATAATGCTTTTTATTTGAATGTTTTATCACTAATAATTCAAGAAATACAAGATATTTTCTGATTGAATGCAAGAAAACTTTAAATGACCGAAATTAAATCCAGCAGTGATAGTCTACTAAGAGACATTTTATTCCAACGTTTAAAGGTTAAGGTCCCTTGTACCATTGTCTCATGCTGCTTAACCGTGGGTTCCAAATGCTTGAAAAAGAAAGCACTCAGTTTATGGTATCTTCGGCCATACCCAACAATCCCTGTTTAGCCATCCTCTTTTTAGAAATATTTTTGTAAGAATAGGGAACCTGCATCTTGAAGTTGCAGTTATAAACGTTTTGGTGTGCACTGCTTTTTCTTTTGAATCCATATTTGCCCTTTGACAAATAAATGTTTTGGAACTCTTGATATAAGTGATACAGTTTAAGAAACATGCCTAAAATAAGAGCTCTTTCCTCCCTGATTTGACACTTTCAAAGTTCTTTAAAAATTATAAGCGTCATTTAGAATGAGACACATTTGTCTCCCTAATTTCATCTTCCCTACCTCTCCTCTTGCTATCTATCCTCTACCCACTGTCTTTCTCTCTCTTTCTCTCTCTCACTTATTTGCAACAGTAAAGAAATGGGAAGACTAAAACAGTAAGAATTAACTATTTTGTTTTGTTGCTCACTGATTTTTTGACTAATTTAACCATTTATTCATAGTGTTGAATTGGCAAGCTCCCAAAGCCACTCAGTTGCAGTATTAAAATTCCTTGCCTTGCAATCAATACTGAACACCATTAGTATACACCTTATTTACAAATCAAACCCAAAAATCACAATACAGTAAACTCTCGATTTTCTATGAACATTTAATCCTGTTTGCAGATTATTCATGTATAATTATTATTTTTTAACAAATTTGTAATTTTATAAAATCACACACCGCAGCATTCAGGAATGTACTGACCTTTTGCGCTCATATGTCAAATGTCACTCAATATGCCTTTCAGAGAAAAAGAGGCTGGGGTTTATGGATTTTTTCTTGGCCAGCTCATGATGGTATTTTTTGTGCCTAAGAAACCTCCTGCAGGTAAAAAAGCTGCATATTGACACTAATGGGGATGATTCATTGAACTTCGGCCAGTTCTTAATTTCATTTTTTGACTTGTGACTCTCTTAAATTATGAACACACCAGTGAATTGACTTAAATGGGAAAAAATGCAGGGAATGTACCCAATGGAAACAGTGCTAGGTGGCCAAATGGAGGAGAATTCCTTATTTGAGTAAACATAAGTGCCAAGTCTCAAGGTCAGCTGCAATAGGTTTGCAACACACGAGGCGATTCTCCTTGTGTGGGTGTGGCAGGACATAATATCACCTTGGATCTGTCTCAGCCACCAGTCTGTTTCTCAGCAAGCACATACCATACTTTTGTTTATACATCCATATCATGAGAACCTAAAATTTTATTTGAATGGAGTCTTTTCTAATAATAAATTTCAATATTTCTGCACAAATGTTTGCTTGACGCACCTCTCTAAAAAGTTTTTGGCTGACTGACTTTTTCATGTCTCAGAAAAAAATTGTAGGTAAAAATATTGTTATTAAAATTTTAAGGGCATTTGTTTAGCATTATATATTTATTATTTATATAATGAAATTTACTAAGATTGAACATCATAGATTCACTTCAATGACAAATTCACCATAATAACAATGTATTTTATAGGTGAAGCTAACTAGAGCTAGTAATCAGGAATCGTTAAACTCCGCCTTCAACTCATACATGAAAAAATAACTTGTCTGGATTTTCTGAGTGTTACATGTCCGATTTTTTCCCATCTAAACCCAGACGGCAAAAATCATTTGTGTGACTGTAGCCTTAGAATATATGAGCGAGAATATTTTCCATACATCTGATGATAAATCAAGCAGAGATTATTTGTTAAAAAAGTAAACTATATATGTGAAATTGGGTTGAGCAGTATGTGACGCGATAGGCAAAGAAAAAATAATTTTTTGGATTATCCATGTTTTTTAGTTATTCATGTCTCTACACTTCATTAGCCTTGCTGATCAGGAGTTTGCTGTATTTGCAATAAGTAGTCAAAAAAGGCAAGCATTTGAAGCTCAAGTTTGACATGTTGAAATAATGCTTTGACAAAGAAAGATCAAAAGTGAAACCTATGCACTAGTTTTGATTTATAATTTAACCATTATGATCCAATGGTTTATTTCATATGCACTGTATACTGATAACTGCTGTTTTTTCTCTTCTTTGCCAGTGGGTTAAAGATAGTCATAATTGAATGAAATATTTTTACAATTCAACTTAGTTTATTTTATGTTGCTCTACATACTCAACCATTTTTAATTTAAGAATTTTCTCCAATAACATTTGAGGAATGGTTTATAAAGTTACAGTCTCATAAAAAGGTGGTATTAAAGGTGGATCAAATGGAGCATTTGCTACAGGGCATCTGCTAGTGATATGCCCCTACCCAGTGAAATTCCCTGTACACAGTGAAATAATAACTAACATTCTAAGTTGAAGTTGCTCCAGGGCTTACAACCACCTTAACCTAACCCTGGTCCCATAGCTGTAGGAACCGATAACCTGTTTACCCAACTCCTATGAATTTTCATTACCATAGATTTTCTATAACATTTTCTGCAACAATTATCTCAAAAATACTTGTTCCACCACTAGCACGGTCATAAGAACAAGTCACTTGGTAGTAGTTTCTTTTCGGTTATGAATTTTT
Organism: Tanypteryx hageni; assembly: GCA_028673005.1. Taxonomy (NCBI): domain Eukaryota; kingdom Metazoa; phylum Arthropoda; class Insecta; order Odonata; family Petaluridae; genus Tanypteryx; species Tanypteryx hageni. The sequence goes on from CM054120.1 coordinate 5,910,519, forward strand.
TTTTGTTTGTGACCCAGAAAATAGGAAAATAAAATCTTCATTCTTTTGGATAATTATGGAGTGAAAGTATCTCAGAGTGATGTCTTAAAGGAATGTTATATATGTTGGCTTAGATATAATAAAAGCAGCCTAAATTATCTGGAGTATTTTAATTAAACTGATTTAGACTTTTATCATAATCCCATGCTGTTTTCTAGTATATGTAACATTTTCAAACATCAGAAAATAAAAACCTGACCAGATAAAATACTTGATGGCAAATAAAAAAGCAGAAGTGCTTGGTGACCCATCTTTTATGGAATTCAAATTTAAAAGCTTGCAATATTTATATGTATATAATTCCTATAATGTTTATAACTTTATTTTCCCATCTTTTGAATTAATGATGGACTCCAGATGGAAGTGATTGCAAACAGTGTGACCGGGTTTTGGCTGAATTGGAACATATTGATGATGAAGCTGATGCTGCTGGAATCAATTTTGTTAAAATTGATGATAAGCAGCTAGCCAAAAAATATGGAGTATTTGCATTGCCAGCTGTGCTTTTCTTCAAATTGGGCTCCAAAGAACCTGTTATATATGCAGGTTAGTATGATTACCTCAAATACCTCAATTTTCATCTGGAATGAACATGTAAGCATATTAACAAAAATGCTTTGGAACAGTGGCGGCTGGTGATTGTTTCAACTGGTAAGGCCAACATATGTTTAAAGAACCTAAATTTATAATACGAAAAAGTATTTAATTTTTTACTTACCGAAAAATGGAGTGTAGTGAGTAGATGAAAAAAGTGTCTTGCAGCTAAAATGGGCGGTAAACAAAGTCTATTCGGCCATCTTTCTTGTTAGAAAATAAATCAATAACTTGTCTGTTGAAGCTATGTTATTTACAAAAGTTATTTCACACGATAGCATGCCTAAAGCACTTAGTATTTCTTCTTTCATAGTATCCCTAAGAAAAGTCTTTATTCTTTTCTTCATTGAAAAACACCGTTCTGCTTCTGATGTTGACATTGGTATCGTGATCAACATTTTTAAAAGCTTTTTTGTCTCTTGAAATGTTTCACACAAATCGTCACCCAAGATTAGTGACAGAAATGGTACTGCACCAGAAACTGCTCTCAATTCCTCTTTTTTGTGAAAAACTTGAAGTTCACTCTTCAGTCTCTTTTTTTCCAAAAAAGAATACTTTTCAATTATTTCACTGAGATACGTGTCAGGGAATTTTTTGCTGTAATTATCAAATTCTTCAACCACGAGGTGTCCAGTAAATTGAAATCTATCTTTTATTTCTGTGATTATGGTGGGTGTAACAGTGGTTGAAATTAGCAAGTGAATACTTGTCTTTTATCAGTTTCTGAATGCCATTTAAATGTCAACTCATAACAGAAGCACCATCAAAACTTTGTGCTCTAAGTTTATTCGGACTGTCACCAAATAGGGGGTTGAGTTGTTTTAAAATACAATCTGCAATTGCATGAGTATCATGTTCGTCAGGATTGATGAAATTCCAGTACCTCTCTACAGATTTTCCACCTACAATGTAACATAGTACAATGACTAACTGAAATTGACATGACACGTCTGTAGTTTCATCGGCTATCAATGCTACATAATCTGCTTTTTGAATTTCTTTGCAAACTTCTTCGGGTATACTTCCAACATGCATTCCAGCAACTCATTCTGTATAGTTTTAGATGTACTTTTAAACACAGCTGATTAACTTTTAAATCTTTATCTAACTCAGAACTAAACTGGATTAACTCAGGAAAAACTCCCTTATTTTGTGACTCATCTGATTCATCATGCCCTCTCAATGCTATTTCTAATGCCCCACAAAAATTTATACAATTTATAATCAAATTTAATATGTACCTATTTTTATCTACTTGTACGTTATGTTTAGATATAGCTAGCTGATACTGTGAGTTAAACTGACTTTGAATATTTGTTTTACCCAGCAACGATAAACTCAAAACATTGTTCATATGTTGTTTAGATTTTCGTGAGCCCTCATTTTTTCCCAAATTTGTACCAATTCCGAAATCCTGTTCCTCGACCAGCTGACATCTCCTTGGAAAAGAACACAAGGAAAACAAAAAAACGCATTTTTTTCATCACACCCGCACAGCCAATTGTTCTTCGAATAAGGCATTAAATTCAGAGCACCTTCCCTGTTTGTTAGCACACTGCTGCTTTTTAACTAAATTCAAATTAGGGAGGGGTCTTCCCATTCATTTTATTTCGAGTTTATCATCGTAAGACAACGACGAAAACAGCTGTTTTAATAAAGCACTTATCATATTCGTTGTGGAGAATTGAAACATTCATGCACACCAATACTACATCGAACTACTAACTTGAAGGTCGGCCGAGCCGAGCCAAACTGAACTTGGTCCCAACGCTAGATATTCTCAAGCGTGGGAGAGAAAAGGAGATGGGGGGAAAAGCATGCAGTACGAATGTGTTCCACGTCTTGTGACTGAGCCAGCTAGGTGGTTGGAGTGGGGGCCAGACTCTCCGCCCATTCCTCCCATAAATTCTCTTACCGACCGGAGTATTGTGCTGCTTCACAACAAATTAAACTTCTTCAAGACTCAAAAATGATATCAATCTGTTCAAAAACAATTATTTATAATGCTTTTTTCTTTCTGAGAATTTTGGTTGGGCCATGGCCCTATGCCAGCGGCCGCCACTGCTTTGGAACATTTTATTTTTTCTTGTTGAAAATGAAAGTTATGGAAAGAATGCCAATAGGAGAAAACAATTAAGGCATTAAATATGTTCTTTATCATCATCATATTTTATGCATCAGATGGTAGATATGGTATCATTCTTTGTCAGGTAGAATATAATTGTCACACATTTGTTCCACTATGATACCAATGAATCAAAGAATTTGATTCCTGGTTTTGTCCAATTCTTTTGAAATGATCCAAGTAGGATTAGAAAGATGATGCACCTATTAAAGAAATTTGTGCTCTCTAGCCTAATGTTCTACAAATGTAATGTATTGTTTTCTTCAATTTAGTGGTTTATTTAGCATTTTGCCTACACAGAAGGCCCTCTCCAACCACGGAAGTTATGTTCCTGGCTTGACTGCAGTTGGAGAGGGCCATGGCTTATGGGAAATAGGGGGTTAGGGGGAGTGATCTTTGAGAGACATACTTTAAGTCTTATTATGTATAAGAAATATGCTATCCTTTAAAATTCTATTTATTATATAAAATAAAACAAGTAAAAGTGTGAAGGAGTTATGTACAGTAGAAATATAATGACAGAGTCATCCCTATTGAGGCCATTCTCCTGCTCTTATGCTCTCACAGCAAATCAGCTTGGTGCCGCTTCTCCCCTTACATTTCGTAAATCTCCGTAGGCCACAAGATGTACAGCTACAAAATTAAAATCTTATTTGATAGAGTTATAAAGAAAAATTACCAGAATTTTAAATTTTAATCTCATCTTATATTGGTGAATATGTAGGGTTTGAATTTCTCAGTTTATAAAGGATCTTTCTCAGAGGCTTATCTCCCGAGCAAAATATTTTTTCAAATTTGGATTAATTTTGAAAAAAAAATTTAAAAACCTTCACTGCAAAATATTCACGTTAGTTTTGGGTTCTAAATTTTGTGTTCTTATGTACCATAGTGCCTTCACACAGTCTAATGTTGCTCTACACAAGAAAAGGTGCTCACGGAATCACTTCGAGTTAATTATTGCTTCTATCAGTATTAACTGAAACACTTATGTAAACTCCACCTTGCAGCCTATTTATTAAGAAAACCAACTTTAAAGGAAGAATTGTGGATTGCTATGTTTTGGAATGACACATGCATCGAATATCATAAATTAAGCAAGTTAACATTAATATCACTGTGCATGTCAATAGGGACTGTGATATGCAACGTTTTCCAATGACTAGTGGTAGATTTGGTAATTTCCTGCCCCTAGGCTAAATTATTTTTCTGCCCCCGTTTTGTGTTTTTTTTTCTAAAATAATCACTTGTGTATATGGTTTGTCTGTCCATCCATCCATCTACAGAACATAATAGTTAAATTCATCAAAAGTGTGTAATACTAATTTTTTTATTCCTGCTATGAAATCCTGCTTGTATTGCCGCCCCGAAATCTCGCCGCCCTTAGATAAGGTGATCATATGTACCAGTTTGGCCAGGACAGTACTGGCTTTGAAGTGCTTGTCCTGGTGTCCCGAAAGACTAAATGAAAATAGTTTTTGTTCCAGTTTTGGGATGTTTGACCCAAAGGTTTCGGTTTTTCTGACAATCCACAAAAGCGAATATGGGAAAATCTTGATAAAGATCAACGGAACTAAATAACTATATGGATTATATTCTATATATAATTAGCCAAGGTATGGGTGGTAGATGATCTTGGCGCTTAGCTGCACACACTTATGGCATATTGCCGAGTGTGTGGTATACCTGTGCAGATGGGAGGAAGGCGATTTCCAAATGTTTTGTGGTGACCTGTGGTAGGGGTGTTAGCGAGGAGAGCAAGAATTGATGTATGTACATATACTATCACAGCTTACTACATTGTAGCTAACCGGCCTGTCAGAACCTCGAAGTTTTGACTCTGCCAGTCTTCGTTGGGCGTTTCACTTTTTGTTCTTTTTATTCCGTGGAATTCCTGCATGGTCGACTAGTTTGAGGGGAATGAGAAGTGAAGATGCAGTGCTATAATGAGGGTATGGCAAAAAGGGCATTTGCCATAGGCACCACCTGCAAAAGGTGCCAAACATTCCCACAAAAATGCAGAAAGTTTATTTTCCCAAAAACATATTAATTTAATACTCCAATGTTAAAGTCATTGTTAATAAAATGCTACTATTCTCTTTTAAAATGTTGGAAAAATAATATTCTACATAAATAAGGTGTTTCCAAAAATGTTGCCATTGTGTTCTGTACAGAAAATGTTGACAGACTTCTAAATGGAAATTTAAAAGAGTCACGTACTAAGCTAAAATAGCCTCATGCGGCTCACGAGCCCCGGTTTGGCCATCCCAGGTCTATACTATTGGTTTAATATTTGCAAATATTTGTTTCTGCATTTATTGTGAGGGTATGTAGCACATTGCCCACATACTTAGTGTAAACACCCCTACTCCACCTCTAATCAATGGGGATCTACTGGAAGGGGGAAGGGGAGTTTAGACCCAACGCCCTTACATACGCAGCGGGAGGAAATTGCAATCTTTGAGGAAAAGGAGAAGTGAAGTTGTGTAGGACTCCATTAGATGAGGGTGTCCAATGCCCCAAATTACTGGAGGAGCAGCTGTGGCAATGTCCTATACTCCATGGGCAAACAGAGTTTGTCCCGGTTTTGCCGATCTGAAATCTCTTCTTACCCTTAGGCCATTGCCTACTTTGGCCTTATTTCAAATCTGCTAGGTACTGCTGATGGCACATGGCCATGCAGATGATATTGTATGAAAAACTTAAAAATAAAAACTGAAGTCCAAATATTTTTTAACTTCTATTTTATTTAACCGCATTTTTAAAAAATAATTAAAACCTGATGATTCCCCTCAGAATGAATTTCATTTTTAAACCCAAAAAATCCATGCCGTAGTTAAATTAAGTTTTTATAGCCTGATTTTACATGAAATTTTGAAAAATAATAGAAACTCACTTATCCTCCTAATGAGCATTTGTTTTTATCCCAAAAATCAATAACCTATATAAATAAAATAGAATGGAAAGTGTTCTTCTAAACTTTATTAATGATAATTATGTGTGTGATTTTTCGGTCGTGTTTGCTTCATGAAACCAGTTTCTCTTACCACTTATTCAATAGTGAGCGTAGTGCTGACATAATTTGCAGTTTTCATGAGATTTCCTGTAATTGGTTCTCTGCCTGCGGTCTCTCCGTTAACCGCCTTTGCTCTCCGTTTGCACCTGCTGCATCGCCTGGGGACTCCGGGCATTCTCCCCAAGCTTGGAAACTACTCGCTCTCCTCATCCTACTCTCAGGTGACATCATCCCAAATCCTGGACCAGAGTGCAGTATATTCTACCAGAATGTGAGAAGCATTCAAAATAAACTTTCAGTGGTTGCCCCTCACTTTGCCAAACTTTCTGCATTCGATATAATTGCACTCTCCGAAACATAGCATAATCAAAATGTCCCAGACAATGACTTGGATTTTGCCACCAGCCACCAAATATTTTGTCGTGACCGGAATTCCCATGGTGGTGGTGTTCTTGTGGCCATTACTTACACCTTCCCTGCTAAGCATTAAACAGACTTGGAGTCTGACTGTGACATTCTATGGACCGAAATCCTTGCACAGCCTAACGGCAATTGTAGATTCCACAATTCTGCTAAACTTTTCATCGGCTGTTTTTATCATCCACCTGCGAGTAACTTATCAGTCCTTGAGGCCTCCTTTGATTCAGTCCTCCAAGTATGTGCTCTTGGGGATTTTATTCTCTTCAGAGACTCCAATCTTTATATTAATTAGACCTCAACTTCTAGTGGTATCAGCGCCAATCACCATGATCATTACTTCAACTTGGCAATGTTGGATCTAATCCTCTCTTCAGCTCAAGTCCATTCCTTAACCGCTGGCATGAACATTTTTCCGACCGATTACATGTCCTTAGAGTACTCCCTTTCCCTCCCCTCTTGCTGTCACTCCTTGTCCTCACCCCCAACTCCCCCAAGGACCCTGAGAGCATGGAACAAAGCAAACCGGCCTGCAATTAACTGCATCCTCTCTCTCCTTCCCTGGGATCTTCTGGACAGCGGCACCCCCGATGACTCCCTCAAGCTCTTTTACGACTTTCTCCACGGCATAATAGCAGACTACGTCCCTACTCAGAGTGTCTCCAAGAAACAGCCCATCTGGTTCTCTGCTGAGATGACCCTCACACTTGCCAACAAGTATGCAGCTTGGAAATTATGGCGGAGTCATCCCAACCCCCACACTCGTGCCTCCTTTGTGGTCCTTCATAGGTGTTCATGGACTCTTCTTTGGCATGATTATGCAAATCACATAAAATCCATCACGGACAAAATGCATGTGAATCCCAAAAGATTTTGGTCCCTAATCAATGCTAAATGGAAATCCCCTTGTTTTCCCATTTCCATTGTATTGGGCAAAGCCTCGTACCACGGGGATGACCAGCCATCGGTCTTTAATGACTACTTTTCCTCAAACTTGACCCTTCCAGCCCCTTCAATCTCCCTTCCACCTCTTCAGCCAGTATGTCCTCACACCCTATCATCCATCTTGACCTCTCCACAGGAGGTTTTCAGCCTTCTCTCCTCTTTACCTCCCTGTAAATCCACGGGCTCTGACAATATTGGTTCTCTTTTCCTAGGTCACACAGCCACCACTCTCTATCTTCCAGTCTCTAAAATTTTCAACAGATTACTGTCCAGTGGCTCCTTCCCTGCTTTGTGGAAAACCACTAACATAACCCCCATTTTAAAATCTGGTGCCAAAAATAATGTGCTAAACTACTACCCCATCTCTATTCTTCCTGTACTGGCACTTCCTTTTGAGCGCATCATAAACAATCGTCTTTTGTCTTTCATACTTCCTTATATCTCACCTTTTCAACATGGTTTTCTTCCTGGTAGTTCTCGTTTAACTAATCTTTCCATTTTACACCATCACATTACTTCCGCCTTCGAACATTCTTCCTAGCTCGACTTTTCGAAAGCCTTTGATACCGTGAACTACACTCTTCTTTTAGCCTATGTATTGATACAATATCCATGGCCCTCTTTTATCAATTGTTTCCAACTTTCTCTCTTCCCGCTCTCAAAAAGTTGTAATCGACAGTGTTTCCGCTTCTTCTCTCCCTGTCTCTTCCAGTGTCCTGCAGGGGAGCATCCTTGGGTCCCTTTTGTTCACCCTGTATGTAGATGATATCACTGACGCCGCCCTTCTCAAATCTTGCAACATCCTGCTCTATGCTGATGACTGCAAAATCCTTAAAAGAATAGACGATCCTTCTGACTTACACTCCCTTCAGGCTGTGCTCACCTCCATTAATGCTTGGTATTCTGATTGGCAGTTAAAAGTCAACCCGGTCAAGTCTGCCCTTATGTCATTTACACTTAAATGCAAGCCCTTCTCTGCTACCTATTACCTTTCCCAATAGCCCATACCTCTTATTTCCTGTCACAGCGATTTAGGTGTGATTTTTGATCCCAAACTTACGTTTTCTGCACATGCAAGTAAAATCTTGGCGAAACCAATGTCCACTGTTGGACTTCTTTACAGATTTACTGAAATTTTAGAACCCTTTGCATTGAAATGTGTCTTTTCCGGCTGTATTCTACCCATTCTTGAGTTCTGTTCTCCTATCTGGTGCACTGCATCCCCTACCATCCTTAACCATTTAAACCTACCCTTGAATTTCTTTCTTGCTATAGTTCTTCACCATATTCCCTCCTTCAAGAACATATCTCGAGATAAGATACTATCCTCCCTAGGTATTTGCCCCCTTCCTCGCAGGCACTTAATTGCTGACCTGAAATTCCTCCATGCAATAATGAATGGTCATATTCGCTCTGACGAACTCCTACCCTATTTTTCCCTTCATGTTCTCCCTCGCCCTATGCGCAACCTTGTCATCCTTTACCTTCCCAATTTCCACCTTTCCATATTGCAGAGATTCTTATTCTACCGCATTCCATCAGCCTTGAACTCCCTAACCACCAATCATCCCTCCATTGACTTGTTCTACCTTTAACTCTGATCTTAAATGTAACCTCAGACCCTAGCGTATCTTACCCCATCTCCTGTTTTCCCTTTCTTTCAATTATTATGTCATATTTATTATTATGTTGTTATGTTATTGTTATGTTTTCATTTATTTGATTGTTATTTCCAATGTAAAAGGCCAAACATGGCTCTTTTTGGATATTGACAAATAAATAAAATAAATAAATTATGACAGCTGTGGTTTACGGTCTCTGGTTCTTCAATCCAAATCCTGATCATGTGAATCTGATGATGCAGATGGGGATCTCTGGTGGAGTGTTGTGGCACCAGAAACGGCAGCATGGCTAGTGCATGAGGACTGAGCGATAATGGGAGTAGGCGATTGCACTAGGTAACTGATAATGGATGGCTGCTTCATTTTTTGCTGTAGGGTCCTCTGTTCCTCCTTATAAGGCAAAAGTGATGTCTCCAGCTCTCTCTTGAACTTCAAACTTCTTTGATAAATGGATCAGAATCAAAAACCAGATCAAAAAGATTTCTGGTGGCTTTTATTATTATATTTATCTGTGCAAGGGTGAATTTTGGTTTTTCCATTTCTACCTCATCATTTTTATCCTCCCTGGTGCTTGACTTTATAAGCTCCTTCTGATCCTCCTCAATTAGTTCTTCTTGTTGGGAGTTGAGAAGATCTTCAACTTCAGCCACATTGAGGTCCTCGAATCCCTCACCTCCCACACGGTGCACTAGCTCTACTATCTCATGTACATTTGCATCAACAGTGGGAAGTCCTTTGTCTTATTTCATCCCTTCCTTCCAAAATTTTCCCCAGCAAGAGTTAATGGTTGCCTGCTTGACTTCATCTAGGGATTCATTTATGTGTAATATACACTCAGCTATAGTGTATTTCTTCCAGCAATTAGTTACTGTAAAAAAGAGTCATGTTCCATAGCATCACATATTCCAGTGAAAATGCATTGGGTGTAATAACTCTTGAAACATTTTATAGCTCCCGGATCTAAAGGCTGCAATGGGAGGTTTGGAGGTCAAAACACTACTTCAATATTAGGATGTGCTTTCTGGAGCTCCTTGGCTGGGAGACCTGGCACATTGTCTAGCATGAGCACTTTGAATTCTAGATTTATTCTTGCTAGATACTACTCCACATAATGAACAGAACAGTTGTGTAGCCAGTCCATGAACATCATGCCAGTAACCCATGCTTTACGATTCAACTTCCAGAAGACTGGCAAATGATGCTTATTTTTTCCCTTCAAGGCACCTGGATTCTCTACTCTGTAGAGAAGAATTGATTTAACCATGAAGTCACCTGATGGGCTTGCACATAGGAGTAGCATCAACCTGTCTTTAGATGCTTTGAACCCTTGGAGATGAAGGTTCTTCCTGGTATTCTCTTCCAGAACAAGCCTGTTTTATCAGCATTAAAGTCCTGTTCCAGACGATAATCCTTCTCCTCTATCAACTTCTTCAGATCAATGATGTAAGGTGTCACTGCCTCGAGATCTGCCAATGCTGACTCACCAACAATCTTCACATTATGCAGGCCATTCCTTTTTCTGAACTTATCGAACCAGCCTTTGCTGGCTTGAAAACCAGTGGAAGATCGAGAAGTGCTGTCTGATGTTTCCACAAGATGGTTGTCAATGCATATCACAACCCATATGAACTCTTTTGTACCACTGCCAGGCTTAGGAATGTCAACTTATAAATGATCTATAGGAATCAACGTATAAATGGAACTAAAGAAATGCTGGAAATAATAGGGTTTTTTGCAGGTCTCTTCAAACATTACACACATTGATTATTTTATTTATAATTATTGGGGATTAATCAATGCAATACAAATGAATAATAAACAAGTAAATACATGATTATTTACGTAAATAACAAAGAACATACACAACCAATTTGCACAGAACTCATAAAACCTTGGTGTCAAGAGAGAGTACGAAATACTTACTGCGGTCGATTGTGTTAAGTTTGCGAAGCTGTCATTTCCATACAAAGTTGCCAAATTGATTAGCTGTTATGGATTTTGATGATACATATATTCAAGTTTACATTGTGATAGAAAGAAGCATCTTTTTTCACATTAGCTAAATGACATTCTGTCCACCTAGATTCGAAATTTAACCCACTGTGCGTCGGCTGCAATGTAAGCCTGATTTGAGGGAGGAATATTCCAATTTTATGAAGGAATATCAATGTTTAGGTCATATGTCCATTTCTAGAAACTCGAACGCTCTTCATTTGCCTCATCACGCAGTTACGAAGGTCATTCCTTCGGGTGTTAAGGCTCGGGTGGTGTCTTCTGGAAATTCTCTTAATGATGTTTGTTTACCGGCCCTAAGCTTCAAAAGGATATCTTTGATGTTCTATTAACATTTCATCTTTACCCGATAGCTTTTACGATGGACATCACCAAAATGTATCGGAAGCTGAGTCACAGAGCTATTCACAGAGCAAGAGCCACTGTAAGAATGAGTTAGGGAGGACAAGGGCAGTAAAGGGTCAGAGAATTTTTGCTCGCGCCTTTCAATGCATTCCATCTTCTTAACTTTTTCTAAATTTAAATAATGGTGATAAAACTGAAGCTTCCATAAAATTACTTGAACTCCGCAAATGTGCAGGGTCGGAACAGATGACACCGAGTTTGAATGGGATGAAGGAATGGAAGGAGATGGTGGTGGAAGGAGAAGGTGTTTACAACTAGGTAGGGTCATTCCAAAAGAAACAGTCGCATATGTGATAGAGTGCTCTAAATATGGACGGGATGAGGGCAAGGGCCTTAGGGGGGTGGGTTTTCACAGTTGAGGAAAAGGTGAGGAAGGGGTTAGTGCCAAGTGGGCAGGAGGGTAATCGGCAAGGCCTAATTTTTGCGTAGACCAACAAGGCCTGGGTCTATGGTGCCAGGTTGGACATGAGCGGCAGCACCGTTTAAAGGCCAATGCTCACTCGACCTTTCTTCTCCACACGATCCTCCCACTCTCTCCCCCCTTTGCTGAGGTTCACAGGTTATACAGTTCTCTTCTGCCCATACATCGCCATAAAGTTGGGTTTCATTCCAGCTGCTAAGCCCTCAATACTGCCTTGCTAACCAACGTGCTCCTACTATTTCATATATTTATCAAAATCACGTAATCTATTGATGTTATTGGTATGCTGTCTTCTTAAAAAATATCACAACCTTGTTAAACATTTCAATAACTGATGTAATCCTCATCATTAAATAAGAAAGAAGTTTATCTCAGATCAACATTTTTAGGTCTCGACTAAAAATTTAAAATAAATGATACACTTCTTATATTTGCTTATGTATTAAAGAAATTTTACTGTATTTAATGCCTTCTATACCTCATATGTTTGATATTTTTACATGTATAAAAGCTTCAATTTATTAATTTAGAAAAAGATATTTGAGTATTTTGATGACAGAAATCCATGAATAGAGTTTACACATGGTTTCAATTCAAAAAATACATAAAAGTATTAACTCTATAAATGTTTGTTATGAAAATTCATTTTTATAGTTTCACTTGTTTTTCCTCCAGTTTGGTGAAGATAGTGTTTTGGCAAACAGTTTAATGAAAAAATTATATGAGAGATCTGTTAAATTAAAACTAATTTATAGCCAGTTAAGGGATACAAATAAATAGTGTATACACAACAAATAATGTCACAAAATCTGGATGTCTTGATTGGGAGCCATTACAGGGAGAATTTTTGCAAAATACAAAATTGACAAAGACGGAAACTATCACCAGAAATTTCAAACAAAATAAAGATAGCTGTAAAGAGGAGAGGAGACAGTAGCCAAGGGATGTTACTAAAGTGACATGAGGATTAAGTATTAATGTACACAAAATTATGCAGAGGAAGTAACTGCAAAAAGTAAACAGGAATGTAAAAACATAATAGTGCAATCAGACAGGGGAACCACTCGTTGCATGAACTAATTTCACTTTGGAGAGCTTTCAGCCTCTTCAATAACACAACTTTTAATAATGACGATATTTGTTCGTTATCGATGGTTGTATGAAAAATGTGGGTAATTAAGACTGGAGACCATGCTTGAGATAATGCAAATTTTAAGGCCCGTGGGTAATCTCAGTTATAGCAGGTGTTCAGTTTGATCAAAACCATAGGTGACCAACATAAGAGAGGGCCAGCACTTAAAAAATAAATTAAAATTAAAGTAAAAAATTTTAGCAACAATACTTTTTTAATTTAATATAATAATAGTATGAATATATTTATCCCCTTTTCTATTAGACTGAAGTTCATACTCTGCGCATATGCAGGCAATCAAACCGAAGAATATGGGGTGGTTTTTCTCAATATATATTACCAGATGCCTACATTCTAGGCACAGGCCGGCAAACTGTGGATACTAGGAACCTCGATTGGAGAACATGCGGTTGGTGAGAGACTACTGTATTTATATAAATTCCACATGTATTCATGAATATCAGAAAAAGGATTTGTTTTTGTTAATGTAGGTCAATGGGAGCAGTTAAGGTATTAAAGTAAAACCCAAAGTTTTTACGTGTGGTTTACTCACATCTCTTCTGTCCCACTCAATGGGCAAATAATGTATCTTATAGAAGGCTATAAGTATTCATCTGAAATGTTTTTGTATAACAATATATATCATAGAACGCTAAAGATCTGAGAAGGGACACCACCCAACATTTCACAATGTCTGATTGCAAATTTCTTGTGCTCATTGCAAAATGACCAAAATCAGTATTACATCATATTTTCATAATAAATACCCAGGAAATGACTCTCTAAGTGAAAAACTTTGGTCTATCATAAATATTCGCATATATGACGCACCCAAATATAACACACAGTTAGGTTTTTGGCCTCATATTGTGATTTTTTAAATTTGCCCTCAATTAGCACACAAAAGTTTCTAGCATTTAGTCTCACTCACATATTTATCATTTAAAGGCATTATATTGTCAGTAATATTGTCATATGATAAATAAACAAATAAAAACTTATGTCCCATCTCATATTACACAAGGTAACATCTCTGCAAATTTGGTTATAAACAGAGCCACCATTATTGAGATTTGCTCGAATCCAAGATGAGATTTTTTCCAGATTTCAGATTGCAAAAATCGAAAGTCATCTTAAATTCAAGTACAAAGAGGTATACCATCAATACATCATGGTCAATTCATCATGCATCAATTCATCATGCATCACTACATTGCACAATAAACTCATCGTGCGTCAATTCTTCACTCGACAAATTCATCCAAGACAATTTCATCACAACATAAATTGGAAGGTGAGATACCATGACTGATGTATGGCAGGGGGATGCTTATGTTGGGTTGGGAGTCATCCTGTACCATACACCATCCAATGTGTCTTGCTTTGTATAATTCACAAAGAGAATTGCGATTCATTCTAGTATTATCGATATATAAAGAAAAATTTTGTTGTGAAAAAGTATATCCCTCTACCATACACCTGTCATGGTGTCTTGCTGCTAATAAAAATCAAGTAGGTTTTGAGATAAATCCAGGGAGGGGAGAGGGGGGGGTGGAATTGCACTCCCTTGGATCCACCACTGGGTAGCACATGACACATTTTCAACATAATATATAGTACATTACAGAGAAAGGTTGGCCACCTCTGATCTAAAACATAAATAATTGGTTTGTAATGTGTATAGCAAAAGTGCCCTGCATGCACTTGGCAGTCTTATTAACCCTCCGTTGGTCGCATGGTAAGTGTTTCTCTTACCTTGAGAATAAGCATGCTCTAATTTATTTCTATACAAGTTACAACTTTTGGGATCAGTATACCTTCCTAAATGTATTTGAACATACATAACATGTTATCGCAGTTTTTTTTGTTCATGCGTAGCAAAATTTGGGATCCCTATGATTGAGAGGGTAGTGCCGATTCTTCAGCCGTTGAGAGTGTTACATTTGTTATGTACCAGTCTCCTCATCATACAGAAATTTTACAATTAAATTTTTAGCTTTGTTATACTTTTGTAGCTAAGGACACAAGTTAGTGGAAGATAAGGATTAAATGATATAACAAATAATTATTTTACCACAAGAAAGGAACAATCATCTGGATGAGTGTGGCTCTGACTCACGACCAACAGCATCACAAAATACAGTGTGACCAATGGCGGGTTAACTAGGCTGTCAGAGTAGTATTTACTGAAGTGAAAGATGAGATTTTATTCCTAGTAAATGGAATGCATATGCAATAATGATATGTATGCTCAACTACCCCTTTCTCCATTTATGGATCATTTTTTTCTGTAGGACATATTCTGCTGCTCGGTTTGATGCGTTTTTCATATTGAATCACCTGGAGCTTATTCACCCTAAATTCTTTATAATTTTTATGTTTTCTATATTAGCCTGATAATTAAATGTATATTCCATTGTATTTAAGGTTTCATTTTCCAATTTCTACTTGATTTTAGAGCAAATTCATAAATTTTTAATATATTAGGATTTAATTATTACAACTGTTACATGGCTTCAAGACATTAAGATCTACTATAACCCCTTTTGTTATTACAATTAACACATTCGCTGTCTTTCAGATATTGGTGATATTCCCCCAGGAGCTGAATTTTTAATTTTAGTTTTCTTATTTAAAATCACCTTAAAATAATGAAAAATAAGGGTTATAGTCAATATTATGAGTTTCCTATAAAAAAACCCACCACACAAAATAACGTATAAACAACTTACTAACTAATCCAACTTCAAAATATAATCTTTCTTTTTTGAAAACTACCCAAAAAATTCCATAAAATGAGGAAAAAAATAGAAAATGATAATTAGTGTCCATTTATAAAGATGCAAAATTTCCCAAAAAATAAATCAAATATAAAAAATATATAACATTTAAAATCTGGCTTGAAGACTACTCAGAAAACCGGGATCAAAAATACAATAAAAAGAAAACAAATACTGCTCTCAACTTTCTTAGGGTCTTATCTCTCAGCGCAAAGCCAACAAATAGGTACAAAGGTATAAGGAACCACATACATTTGTGATGCATGCAGAGCCCTAGGCCAGGTTTCAATGCAGGGCCCCAGTGCACCAAATAATGTGTGGTGGGGAGTGAGCGAATAGGTACTTTCCTATTTATGTAATGCTAAAACAACTTTGTATTAGACATTTATTTTTAATATTATAAGAAATAGATACAAAAAATGAAGTTCTTCTTGGTAACACAAACTCGGCTATTCTTTGAAAGGTTTCTTTAACCCAGTAAACAGTTTACACAGTGTCATTTGTACTTGTTGTATGGTTGTTTTCACTGTTAAGCACCCAAATTTTGACTGGATGCTGAGTACATTTAAATTAAATTAAATGATTTAATGCCAAATATATCTGTAAGTATTAATTTCTGTCAATTGGGAGTATCATTCATTGTCAGGACCTCCAAATATACCAAACTAGCTGAGACCTGTGCCATTATTCCGCGGAGTTTTTTTGATAAATTTATGAGCAAGCAATTACAGATTTCCCTCTCTTTATGCGTGAGTTGCATTCCAGGAAAGTGATGCATAAAGCAAATTTGTATAAACAGAACCCATATTTACATGTAAAAGATGGGATACATTCCACAAACAAACCTAACTTCCCTCCAAGATGCTCCTCTTTTGCTCCATAATGACTTCTTATGCACTAAATACAAACTTAAAACAATTAAAACTGTAAATTATACTCGTCAATAAAAGGAAGCAGATGAGCACGAGTGATGACTGTTGTGGGTAACATATTAGTGGAGGTTAAAAGCGCTGGAGGGTTGTCTTTGCCCAACGCAAGCTCCACAGGCAAGGAGGCAAAAATTCTCAAGTGTGCTCAAACATTATCACAAGAAATCTCCGTCATATGTCCACTCTACAATATCCTCTTCAATCTCATCTCTTTTATTGTAGTACTAATACACAAAGCATAAGAGACAATGAGAGACTGAATGGTCACCTTGTGGTGTAGCAGAGAACTTTCTTGCATTTGTGTTGCACTGGCCACATAACCGCATAAGAGCGAATCAAAAATTCTGGTAGCAATAAGTTTGTTGCATAATAGCGAATTTATGTAAAGCAAACCTGCATAAAGTGGGAAACCTGTATATAAAAATGAATTTTTATAACCACTTATATATATGTAGTTAATATCTTTATTTGCATGAAAATTATGATACTAAAATTTTGGGATTTGAACCATCCAACTACCCTAAATTCCCAAGTATAACGCGCACTCATGCATAACATGCAGGTCAACCTTCAGCTATTTTCCGCATATCACCAAAATTTCTAGTATAACGCGCACTTGTGTATTACACGCAAGGGCACCCGCAGAACACGGGATCGTTGAGATTATCTTTTTTTAAGAATGCTACACTTTTAGCGCCCATCCCAAACTCTCCTGTGCGAAGGAGAACATTTGGGAAAAATCCCTGGATACTGATTTTTCCGATTCTTTTTTCCGAAGCAATGACCACTCGAGAGTGGTTGGGGAGTGAAGTGTAAGGAAGTGGTGAGGGCGTCATGGGATGTGTTGGGATGGTGGGGGTGGGTAAAGGTGCGCAAAACAAAAGAGGGGCCAGACCTCAAGGGCAGTATGGCAGGGGGCAAGAGAAACAAACAGCCAGAGAATCCGAGTTTAGGGAACGAATGTGGAGGGGGCACATGCCTGTTGATGACTCACAGACAGAGAGATGACCCATAATCTGCATCACCCATTCATTTGTGGTTTGCAGTGTGGCTGTAACATTGTGATCAACGAGGTACGGTGCTGAAAGTACGGAGTTTTGTTCCTTTTTGACAGAAACCAGGTGAGGTATTTTCAAGGATTTGTTGTTTTCCTTAAAATCATTGACATTATTTTTACTGAAACTTGTTGACTTTGTCATTTATGGAGTGTTACCTATTTAATTTTCTGTGCGGTATTTCTTGATTTGATAATGCACAGTTATTGAACTTAATGAATAAAATATTAATAATGTTTTTATTTTTTAAATTGTAGACCCACCGTTGGAGCAAAGTCCTATTTAAAAATGCCAAAAAGAAGGAAATCTTACATGGCGCAGAAAAAGTTAGAAATGTGAATTATGCCGAGATTCACGGTAATCGGTCGGCGGCCCATTTCTTCAAAGTGGGCGAATCCAGCATTTGCGAGTAGCGGTCCCAAAAGAATTCGTTGAGTTTTCTACCTGTAAGAGCACGAAGGAAACGAAAGGAGTTTTGGCCAGATCTGGAGCAAGAATTCAAGGACTGGGTCTGTGCGCAAAGGAGTGAAGGAAGAGGAGTTTCATCTGTGTCACTTAAGTGCAAAGCAATACAAATGGCTCGCGAGAAAAATATTGACAATTTTAAAGGCAGTAATTGCTGGTGTTATTGTTTTATGAAGCGAAATAGTTTAACAGTACGAGCAATAACTTCTACCGGATAGAAGTTACCAGAGGATTGGCAGGTGAAAGTGGAAGTTTAATTTCTTTATTGGGAAGGAAAAGAAGAGCGTTGAACCAAGACAGATAGAAAACATGGATGAGGTACCTATGAGTTACGACATGCCATCAGAATTTACAGTTGACATTAAAGGCACCCAAGACATAAAAATATGCACTGCTGGAGCTGAAAAATGCTGCTTTACTGTTGTTCTAACAGTGACGGCTGATGGAGAAAAGCTTCCCCCAATGGAAATTTTCAAACACAAAACCATTCCTAAGAGGAATTTCCTAAAGGTATTGTTATGTGCGTAAACCCAAAAGGCTAGATGAATTGCGATATGTTGCGAACGTGGTTAACTGACGTATGTGGAAATAGGAAGGGCTCATTTTTTAAACCGAAATCGCTGCTTGTATTGGATTCAGCTATGCCACACATAGCAAATGATTCGAAAATATTATTGAAAAAACATTCCAAATTTGCAGTTATTCCTGCAGGTCTAACAAAAAAGCTGCAACCACTGGACATCTCCGTAAATAGATAATTCAAATTTAAAATACAGAGGCACTGGGATAAATGGATGGTACATAGTTTCCACTGATATACAAAGTCTGTAAAGATGCAGTGATTCCCCTGATGTTGATGGGGGGGATGGAGGGTATTGTGATTCATCACCAGATGAAAGCGATAATTTTTTGCTTGAAAATTTACCTGACTCATTGGTTAAGAACATGAATGATTACGATATAAATTGTGACAGTGAATCAGAAGATTTTGATGGTTATGTTAATTAATAATCAAGTGGGAATAAAATTTTATGAAGAATTTGTGATTTTTATGTGAATGTGTTTTGTTTTGAAATTCGTTATCTTATTTAAAAAGGCATTGCGTACATTTTTGTCAACAAATAACTTCGAATCTGCCTTAATTTGTCTTAGGTTGAATAATAATTACGTAACTGAAATTCAATTTTGTATCTGTAATGATTGAAATGCATGGTAATTTATGCCAGAAAATTTGTTTTTGTCAACGGAATAAAAAGAAAGAAGTTTCGATAGATTTCAGCCATTTAGTGATTTCACGAAGTTAGTATTTGAACGCTTTAAGGCATTTTATTTTATAAAGTGGTACTTCTTATGCATAACGCGCACTAGTACATCTTATGTATAACGTGCACTACATAATTCTGAAAATTTTACAAAAAAACCTTGTATACGGCGCGCGTTATACTTGGGAATTTAGGGTAATATGACAAAAATTTAATAGTTCCTTATATCAAGTCTCAAAGTCTTAGCTAAGTCTTAAAAGGTTAAGCTTTCACATTAATTTTCAATCAATCTTTATTCTTCATGTTGGGAATAATATTGAAACGAGAAAAAAGTCTGCTTTGACCGGGAATCGAACCTGGGTCTTCCACTTGCCGGGCGGATATTCTACCACTGAACTATCTTAGCAGATCAATTTTCTCGTTTCTTAACGCGGATGTTTTAAGAAATGAGAAAATTGATCTGCTAAGATAGTTCAGTGGTGGAATATCCGCCCGGCAAGTGGAAGACCCGGGTTCGATTCTCGGTCAAAGCAGACTTTTTTCTCGTTTCAAAATTATTCCCAACATTACAGCTTATGCCTGTATGCATAGGATCTTTAGATAGCTTTATTCCATCAATTATTCTTCATGCCTATTTTTTAGTGTAAGGTAAGTGCAAATGCATTGAAACCACCAAGGACAATAACCTTGGTAAACTCCTTTTGAAACTTGAAAAAATCGAGAAAAATTCTGAAACAAACTTAAAATTTGAGCAAATTTGAATAAGATAAGTGAATAGATGAAAAGAATAAGAATCTATATTCTTTTCTGCATACAATAGGGCAAATTCTATGATGATATCTAAAAACCAAGACATTTAAAGATGTTCAAGAGTAAAGGTCTACACATAAGATAGGATCCAACTGATTACCTCTTAATCAAATGGAAAAATGAAACGGGTCTGGAATCAAAGCAATGAACTTGAGAAATAAATAAACACCCATTGCACCCTCATGGAAGTCGGTACTTTCCAACCATCCCACAATGAAAGGGGATTTATCTTCTACTTTAATGAAAAAGGGAATCTCACATACAAACAAACAAACCCACCAGTGGCGGCTCGTAGCTAAAATTAGTGGGGGTGCTGCTCCAGAAAATTTTTAGCCTTTGTTTTAAAATTGTGTAAAAGGAAAAAACATGTATAAAAAGAAAATTTATTCAGGAACTTGATAAAATCTTAACAAAAAAAAAACAAACATTTTTTACTTACTTTAACTTAAATTGTTACAGTTCAAGCTTGATCTATTCATTTAAAAATGAAATCCATTCTTCTTGTTTTAATTTGCACAAAAAGTTCAATAATTTTCTCCTTGATCTCTGGATGACAATTGAGGAAATTTTTCTCCATTGAAAGTACTGCAAGCGCATTTTGTCTTTCCGAATTCATAGTGCTTCTTAAAAAAGTTTTTATTCTTTTCAATGTTGAAAAGCAGTGCTCTGCCTCTGATGTAGTCATGGGAATTGTCAAGAGGATTTTTATCAGTTTCGTAATTTCACTAAAAACATCATCTAGATTATTTTCCAAGATAAATTTCAGCAGCTCAATTAATTTGCAATATTCATGAATATCAGTCCTACAATAGAATACTTTTAGTTCAGTTTCAAGCTTTTCTTTGTCAATCATGGGATAAGCTTCAGTGGTCAGTACTATCTCTTTTGTGGGATGTTCATTCTTAAATCTAGTGAAGCATTTCTTATTGAACAATTTAGCAGCTACTAAGTGTTTAGTGGAAGAATATCTGTCCATTATATCAACACATATATAGTCACACACTTCCTTAGCTTCTGCCATGAGTGTCTTTGAAGGATTCTCACAGTACTTTGAGTTTCTCAATTCTAAAATAGCAGTTTTGAAATTTGTTATATATTCATTAACTTTAAACACACTAATTTCTTGAGATTGCATTTGGTTGTAAATTATTTCAACATGAGGCATAATCTGATGAAAAATCTCTTGACAAAACTTGAAATTATCATCATTCAGGTATTTTAAAATTCCTGTTGCTTATGCAATGGTTTGATCTGCATTTGATGTTGACTGAATTTCAGTAAGGCAGTTTTTTAAAGGTTGCAAATTTTCATGAACTCTGTTTATGGTCCGTATGTTGAAATTCCACCTTGTAGAGGATGGACGTGGAATGCTGACGTCCATATGTTTCTTGAGAATGGACACACATTGTGGTGATCTTGAGAAGAATGTTGGAATAGCCAGAATGTTAGAGAAAAATATTCTTGCGTATCGTGTAATACTTGCTGCATTTCTCATTATTAAATTAAGTTGATGTGCATAACAGTGAATGAAATGTGCATTACTATAAACTGCTTTTATTTTTGCTTGAACTCCTGCTTTTTTGCCTTTCATGACATTTGCACCATCAAATGTCTGAGCTATCAGTTTTTGTCCATTTCCTTGAAGGATTATGTCCAATTGTTCTAAAATACGTTTTGATATGTCATCTGCAGTTTGATTTTCTGGAATAAAGAATCCCCAAAAACGCTCAAATATTTCTTCATTCAATACGTACCGTAGAACAAGGACCATTTGAGTGTGTTCCGAAACATCTGTTGTGTCATCAGCCATGACAGCTACAAAGGAAGCTTTTCTAATTTCCGTCCTTATCTCCTCATGGTATATTTGTAGCAGGCAGTCAAGTATCTCATTCTGAATGGTCTTAGAAACACCTTTGAAGACTGCACTGGTTTCTAAGTGATTCTTCAAATCTGAATCTAATTTAGATGCAAAATTTACTAATCCTCTAAATACCCCTGGATTTACTGAATCGTCTTTTTCATCATGTCCACGTAAGGGAGTTTCAAAGTTTCCACAAAAGTAAATGCAGTCTATTATTTTGGACAAAATTTCACGGTTCTTTTTAACTTTTATATTATGCTCATTGATTGAAAGTCTGTATGCCTCACTAAGTTTCTCCTTAATACTTACGGTTCCTAAAAGTGACGGTGAAACAACATTATCAACGTGCTTCTTTGACTTCTCATGCTTTTCAGTTTTTTCTTTCATTTTGTTTATATTTCTAAAACCATCTTTTGTCCACGGTACATCACCTCCAAACAGCAAACACGGGAAGCAAAACAGTGCATTTTTTACTTCACAGCCGCAAAGCCAACTTTTCCGTTGGTACCATTCAGAATTAAAGCTACGAATATATTTCTTGTTGTTGCTTTTGCCTGGCTGAGATATTAGAATATCAGGTGTTGAACGACCTCTTTTCTTAACTGTAACTTTCTCATGGAGAGATAGCTGTGAAAACTTAAGCTGTTGAAGTTCACTTACAGTCACAGAACTTATTTCTTGGGGATGCAAGGCCATGGTTAAAGTTTTCTGTAAAATAAAAGAACCGAAAAAAAAATGAATCAAATAGAATAGCTGGAAGCAGAATAACAATCTAATTCTACACTTTATCACATTCAAGAATATGGTACACGGTATTTAAGCACAACACACGCTGAGTAAAAAAAAACTTCCTTCCACCATCACGCCAGAGCCGGCACTGCGAGAGCAACAGTACTCTCTCTACCTGGCAGTCCCGCCTTCCTCCCCACCCCCCCTCCTATGTGCGCATGCGCACAACAGTCAAACACCACGTCACTGGCACTGTGAAGCGCACAGTTCCATACAAAGATTTTTGTGTCTTTTTCATAAACTGGGGGATGGCTACTAAAGTGCTGACATTAAGCTTAAGGAATATATATTGTACTACAAAAATAAAGAAAGAATTAAAGAAAAAAGGACTCGTTATATTAAATGTTATCAATAATATCAAGTGGAAATAGCGAGTGCTGCAGTTCCGCAGTGCCTATACACGAGCCACCACTGAAACCCACACTCTGAAATAATATATAAGATAGTGTAAATGATTATGAAAATTGGAATTTACAATTTATGTCAGCTCTGTCAAAAATTCAAACTACATGCATTTGAAAATACACCCAAACCCTGACTAACATGAATTCTACCGACACGGTTTTTAAAGTAGGGCTGGTTTTTGACTAACACAACTAGTCATTCAGTTTAACATGATTTCTCCGTGACTTCTCTAGAATCATGGAAAGGTCCAGAAAGTTGAGACAGAAACAAGTTTAGACATTTTTAAATGAGAAGAATTCTGCTATGACCGGAAATTAAACCCAGGTCTTTCACTTGCTAGGCAGATATTCTACCATTGAACTATTGTAGCAGATTAATTCTCTCATTTCTGAAGGCAGGTGTTTTTCTTAATTGGGTCTGAGCTAGCCAAGCTAGTATCAACCATCAACAACAGATGTCCTCCAAGAGATACGTCAAAGAAAACTCCTCCCTCTCAAATGGTTTGATTCCCACTCATAGCAGAATTTTTTCTTATCTCAAAATTATTCCCAACTTTACAGCTTAGGATCTTATGATCATTTCATTCCATCATGTTTAGAAATGTTTGGTCCACTCTTGCAAGATGCTTAGTTGAGAGTGAGACAGACCAATTGGGAGGCAAGTGCTAGATGCGGTGAGAGGGAAACATGACAATAATGTTAGAGGAGTTCTGTTTCCTGCTGGAGGGGAAATTACGCAGCATCACCAAACCCTCACTGGCAAGCGATGTTGTGCACAGAGCATATTTGCTTGTGCAGTCTGCCCTGCCTTCTAGCATCCCAAGTCAGTGCGCTTCTTCTCAGTCAGTGTTAGTCCACCGTCATGCTGCTAACATCTCAGAGCTCCAGTGACTAAGTGATTTAAGTTTTTAATTCCCATAACTTTACAGTACATTCACCCTCAAAGTGAAATCATGAGTGGTAAGGGAGTAAAAAACCCAGAAAAGTTATATCACTAAACCAAAAACTAGATGTACTTAAGCACTATGAGAACAATGAACAAATGCATGATATCATTATATGCATAAACAAATTAAAAACCAAGGATTAACCAAAGTATAATCATAATAAAGGAATAAAATTTAAAATATGTCTATCAGGTTAGGATGTTGGAATACATCCTCCTATTTAGATTATTTCTTATGAGAAATTCATGTCCAACTAACATGATTTCACCTTACATGAAATTTTTCAAGAATGCATCTGTCGTGTTAGTTGGGGACTGGATGTATTACTCTTATTTAGTTACCCTAATAGCAGTGAATAATAATTAGATCCAATCAAACAAAGGAAGCGGCAAACACATTGTCATTCTGGAGGTCCTAGGGGTCCCACCATCCTCTCAAGCTAAGCAAGCCTCACACCTCACTCGGGGCACCTTAAAGTGTAGGGCCCTAGGCCCATGGCCTACTTTTCCTATGCATTAATCCAGCCCTGGATGCACGGGTGCTTCAAAGGCAATGAATGTGTTAAAGAATTTATATTTGTCTATTAAGATTTTAATTCCTAACATTTTTTCATTTAAGGTGATTTATATGATGAAAATCGTATCCTTGAATGGCTTCTTGTGCAAAAAGATCCATCTGGAGAAGTAATTGAAGCCTTAGAAGGGAGTGAACTTCTTAAAGTTATCCGTCACTCTGAATCAGTTGCTGTTTATTTCTGTAAGTAGATATATATATACACACACCCAAATAAATATTTATATTACTTGATAATTCATAGTTTAAGGCAAGGTGAGTATGTAAGGATATGCACATTCATATTTATGTAGTATTGCAAACTTTCAAATGTCAAGCAGTAGTCTGTAGTTTAAGTCTTTGAATCAAATTAGCTGCAAAAATATAAAATTTGTCATATAAATCTGGTCATGAACAATCTCACTTTTTCTATTTATTTTCAAAAATTTTTTAGCTAGCATATTGAAAATTCTCTTGTCTAATATATATTATGATTTGCTAAGTAGTAGACCACAATAATTTCATATTTTCTCCAGTTAGCAATATCTCAACGACTCATGCTTGAAGCCAGGTTTTTGTTCCAGAAGTTTCAAATTTTTTGTTGAATGTTCCAGTGATGAAGACCATCTATAAAAAAATGCAGGCTCAATTCAGTGAATTGATATTATCTCCATAGGTAAAAGACATATCACAGTTAAATTTTGAAATTGCATATGATTGTAAGTCAAATTAGGCACTTAGAAAATCCTAAGGGCAAAAGTACAAAGTGTAATTTTAATGCTGAGTTGTTTGAAATCCTTATTAATAAGCCTCAAATTTGATTTTGAAACCAAAAATTCATATTTTTAGGTCTTTAGTGATGAGAAATGTTGACATGACAACTTTGCAAATTGCCATGGAATGTCAGCTCACTGGCTAAATTCCTAAATTATTGCTAACATTTATTAACTTCTTTACTGCATCAATTTGACCCATTAGCACCCAAATTATTATTTTTGATTAAGCATAATTTAATATACATACATACATACATTATATATATATATATATTTATATATATATATATATATATATATATATATATATACATACATATACATATATACATATATATATATATATACATATATATATATATATATATATATATATATATATATATATATATATATATATATACACGTAAAAGAACACTAAAACACAGAAACATCACAAACGTAGAAGCTTTCGGAATTGTTCCTTCATCAGCTACAGAGAGAGATTATATATATATATATATATATATATATATATATATATATATATATAAGTATAAGTATATTATAATAGATTATTTAAGTTTTTTGGTTGTATAATATGGCTATATAGCAGGGATGGCCAAACTTACCTAACCTTGGAGCCGCATAAGATAATCTTCAGAATTTTGAGAGCTGTATGACACACATTCTATGCTCATAAATTTACAAACAAAAAACATAACTTGTATCCGAAGCAATTCAGATATAATGTATGTCCCTTAGGCATCCATAACACATCTCAAGTCACACATGCATCATTATGTCTGTAGTGAAAAATGTTGACATGCCACTGAATGGAAATTTAAAAGAGCCACATACTAATTTAAAAGAGCCACATGCAGCTTGCGAGCCACGGTTTGTCCACTCCTGCTATATAGGGTTAGATATACATATAACTCTAAGCATTGTAAGTGAACTTGTTTTATTTCTTAAAAACACTATATAAATTTTGCGAATATAATGCAAACATTCAAAATAAATCATTAAAATAACCACTTACAATTAATTTCATTATAATTTTAATCTATTTCAAATTTTTTGATGAAAACAACTTGGGCATGGTAGCTGGACATGATGCCGAAAGACAGTATGCCAAAAGACACTATGTTGAAGGACACGATGCCGAAGGACAGGATGCTGAATGGAGACAAAGCCTAAAGGACAGAATGCCAAAAATGCAAAAAAAACGGCATAATGTATTTTAAATATTAAGCAAACTGACAGGCAATGACAAACTATATAGATATAAAGTAGGTGGAGGTAGGAGGGTGATAGGTAATCGAAGATATCAGCATAATGTCTTTCGGCATCTTGTCAGCACACGCTTAGGCACAGTGTTATATTGTATTTCTTGTAATATGTCCGTGGTTTACTCTCAGTACCTTAACTAGGGCAGGGCACATCTAAATAAGGGGTGCAAAAAATCCAAATAGTAACTAAATAAACTAGAGACAATAATTTTTTGAAGGAGGAAGGGTCACATATTTAGTAGTTTATCCTGGGCACTAAAATAGCTACAGCGCTGTTTACCCCACCCATGTATTTTGTATACATTGCAATGGATTGCAGAAAAGGTATCATCGCCTGTTTATTTCCTTTCCCTGTTTTCCTACCTACAATCACACTCTTGTTAGGATCGCAGTTCATGGAAAGAGAACACAGATTTGTCTATTGTCTTGCCAAACCATAGCCGTAACTTGACCACATTGCAAACTCTTACTTTCTCCTCTTTTGAGTTTCAGTTTTTTAGGATTTTTAAATTCAGATGGCCATTCTTTAAGAGTTGGTCTAGTGGTTTTAGGTTTTATTATCGTATAATAACTTCATTTGTCCAACACTTGAAAAGAAGCTATCAAAATACACGTGATGATTCAGGCCTAGGTGCTTCTCCAGCAAATTCATCACTACCTGACTGCCGAGAAGCATTTCTTTATTCTTATTTTCCTTTCTTCCCAAATACATGTTTCGGCATAATACATACCATGCAGAATTTTTATTATGCTTACGCCTCAAATATGCATGGAGAATTGAATGCTAAGGAGGTAGAGAAGGTCCAGCATGAGAGCCCGAGCCCAGCAGAGAGAGGATAAATAGACGGATTTCCATAGGGAAATTTGTTTACCATTCAAGAAAGAGATAAACAAAAGTGATGAATCACACTCCCATGCCTCTTCTTCTCACGCCATTCCCATGCTACTCCCATCCCTTCGAGGATGATACTAACAGCTTTCTCTGTTATACCATGGCAGATGGCTCAAGATAGCACAAATACTGGTATGTTTATTTACGAGTTCTGAGGAAAGTTTTTTAAGGAATTATTACATCTTAAATTTTCCACTGTTATCATATACTGCACATGCACTGGTGCCAGAGACATTGGCCTGGTAGCATAAAGCACCAATCTGCCAGCTTCAAGTATTTCTTTTACAACTGTAAGTTGCACACATTTAATCTACAATATCCATACCTCCATTTGTAGAGTTATAGGATATATTTATTTTCTTCTGACCATCTCCTGTACTATTATCAATTTTGTTTTCATTGTACATCTCTGATACCAATGAATCTTTTACTGTTTCTTCATCATCTCACACTGTCACTATCAACAAATTAATAATACTTTCCTGAACTTTCTCTCTGATAAGATTCATGGCGGAAAACATACTAATGTTAGGTTAGGTTACAAAACTATACTGAGAATAGTGGAGGAAAGGTACTGAGACAAGGTACCATTGACCTTTAGTTATGATCATAGAAACTGAATCAAATGGTAATTTATGGATATAGTATGAATAATTCGCAATAAGCAAGTGATAGTGGACATTGTAAGGGTCATGTCATTCTATGCTAGGTACTATGGGTGCTGCTGCAGGAGGTGTTAATCTTTTTATCCCAAAGGGTTAATACAGGGTGTACCATTTAAAATGCAAGCCAAACTTCAATACTGTTCACAAGTGCAGGTATTGCATCAAGAGGGGTTCTTTCCCTCTTTGTTGATTCCTCTCACATTACTGCACACATGCATGTCAAGGTCACCTTGACTATCTCATAGCTGGCATCCTCAGTTGCTGAATAGTGTTGGAGGTGCAAACATAATTTTTACCCAAAGAGATTGTGTTTATTGTTGAGCATTATTTGTATTTGAAATCCTTTACTGCAATTCATGAGGAATTCAGGAATACATATCCAGCAAAGGAAGTACCAGACAAGACATCAATATACCGTCTAATAAAAAAATTTCATGATATATGAACATGGTGAAAAGGGTTGAAGCATGTCATCGAGAAGGAGGTGGACATTTTCAGCACCTCCTGTAAAGTGGTTGACACTATTTATAACAAATAACTAACAATATACAGTGCATATATAATGAAACTTGTAATAAATGATACTTTCTTCCTGTGGGTTACGTTTTAAATGGTTCACCCTATAGATGAATATGGAAGAGAACAAGACATTGATCAATAGTTTTTGTACCATTGTTGTCTGATTTCCTCAGATACAACACATCTCATGCTCATTTTATAGTTGTCACTCTTCTATCAAGCTAGAATTTGTAAAAGTTAGTGAATCACATAGCCCAGAGGTTCTCAGCCTGTGGTATGTATACCATTTTTGGTATGTGAACTAGTGCAAAGTGGTACAGGGAAAAGGACACATGGTTTTGCCTATAGCTTAAAATATTGCTATATTTGCGTAATTCAATTACAACTAGTAGTTGCCCATCAATGAGTTGACTGGTTGGTTATATTAAATATTGTCTTGGTAGTAAGGCTTCTGTCACATTACCAAGAAGCTCAGTGACTGCAAGGTTTATTGTCTTGTACCAATGTCCGCTTGGAGTGCCACCTGTTATTTCCTACATCAACTTAAGCCCCGTTTACACGAGGCAACCTGGGTAGTATGACTTGGAGCATGCAGCACAAGTAGAAAGTGAAAACTATTCAGACGGTTCAAACCAAAATGGCATCAACTGAGTTACTTGATGCAGGTGAGCTATAGAGCAGTGTTTCTCAATGTAGGGTACGCATACCTTCGAGGGTATGCAAGAGAATTTCAGGCTTATGCCAACACGATGATGGAAGTTTTACCTAATAATGAAATAATATAACTAATCCTAATTTTGTTTATACAAACAATACAATTATGTATATAAAATTCTGAGTAAAGCAAAATTGTTTGGTAGGCAGCTTAATGGAGATTTAACAATGGTTGGGATTTCTGTGTGTTATTATGCCAATGGGGATAGAATGCATTAATTGCATGTTGCTTCAAGACCCGGTGATAAAATTATGAATAGGAATTACGAAGAAATTATTCAATCAATTTATATTTAAAACAGTATGGTTTTTTATTTAATTAGGCAAGTGTAAAAACCTCTTGCCCATTCACTTTCATTCATCAATTGTCATTCAAATTGAATTGAAGTGGGACTGATGCAAAATATCACATATTTTGTTTTACATCAATTTCTAAGACAATTCTCTTGGCAAACAATTAAAAATCCACATTTTCCTCTTCAATGTTCTTATATGATCTGTGAGGTATAGATTGAAAAATGTATTCGAATGTAGGACATTATTATCACAAAAAAGTCCACGAGGGCATATAATTATGACTTATAGTTATAGAGATAAAAATTCACCAATTGCCCAATCTTTCAATACTGTTTCATACATATTTCCCATAAAGAACACCTTTAAAATCTCTTAGTATTCCATTTATGGAGTATATTCTGCAAGAATCGTGCTAGCAGAAGTGACAAATGATATGTTATCATGGTATTTTAGTTTTGTAGGTGATATATTATTATTACATTAATTAATAAGTTATGTTAGTAATAAGACTGTGTATCACTTTCTTCAATCAATATTTTCAGAAAACATGATATAAACCTATCAGGCGTAATGTAATGCCATTGTTATTTTTCATCATGTGTATCCCATAGGATTAAAAATGCACAGACTCCAACACATAGCCATCTTTGGGGCCAATTTAGGCATGCTCGACATCTCACGTGAATTGCCTCCAAAAAAGTTGAGGTACTTTCTACTTCTGTCGAATCGCAATGCTCGTAGAACTACCAAGGCAAAAGGGGGTTTATACGGTCGATGTGCTTTCACTTTGCTTTCGATTCGTCTGTCGTTCTACACTGGTTATCTCATCTATACGGGCCTTAGTGTCTGCTAGCATTGCCAACTTAACATCAAGCACTACAATTATGTTGAGCAGATCTTAGCCAGTCACAAAAAGCCTCATTATCTCACCAACGGTATGGCTGTTACCTTCACTTTAAAAATCTCATTTTTTACATTATATATAAAATCTACATGCATAATTTTTGGCATATAACATTATTTAGTATTTGACTTTAAATTGATTTAAATTGCCATCAGTCTCACTATGGTGGTATGCAAAGATTTTTGTTTTTGATTTGGTGGTACAAAAATAAAAAAGGTTGAGAACCCCTTCCTTAGCCAATTCAGTGATGAATTCAACTTCTTTTGAAGTTGCCAGTTTTTTCACCTGGCTAGTAATATGTAAGAATGTTACAAAAATGTAATTTTACGTATTACAGCTATTAGTAAAAGCAAGACTACCAACAATGTAGTCTGCTGGGTTACTTTTGATATAATATTTTTATTATTAATGGTATTTAATTTTTATCTTTAGAACTCTTTCATTTTGAAAATATAAAGAATCCTACCTTTTTTACAGGTTGAAAAATTAAGATAAAGATGACATATTTTGTCATCCATTACTTCTTTAACCGAGTACATTCAACCATTCATAGAATATGATTTTCAACTAGTTTTATTAAAATGTTGACTGAAAATATTGTTGCTATATGGTTAATAGCTTTATAAAAAATGAAGTAGAAAAATAGTTGTTATAAGCATATTTAAATGGAGATTTGTGCCAAAAAGTCATTGTTGCCAATCATTCCTAATTTAATAAGCTGAACTTTTTATGTATTTTTAAGATGCCTTTTTCACTTATAACATAATTGTGTCAAACTTTAAAACTCCTCCAGATCTGTATGAAAATATCATAAATAATTAAATGTAGAACTAAACAATTGGCACAATCTGCTGAATATACAAATGTGTTTTACAATTCTATTGATAATCTATTTTCTGTACTGATAAAAATCAAAGATTTTTTTAGATTTCATTTAAGTTGCAGCATATGTTTTTCTTCTCAGTTTTAAGGTTGCCAGATACATATCAAGGGAGTATTTGACTAAAAGCAGTGTGTGGATATTGCTAACATTTTGTTTCACAACTTAAATAATAAATACAAACAATATATGTCTGAAAATTTTTTATTGACTGTATCTTCACTAATTTTTCTGTAAGTTTATTAGATGTCTTAAGTATGATTTTTACTGTTGGTTGAAATTAATACAAATATGTAAGTTCACATTTTATATTCATGTAATCTGATTTGTCAAGTCAGTGCATATAAACCTGCTTTGAGTTGATTTGAATATTATTTTCTAGGTATTGGCAATGTAAGCAGGTTTGTTTTTAATTTTTCCTGGTGTATATAATGTTGGCTCTCCATTTATATTTTATCTCTATACATAAATTCACTCTTAACTGGCCAATTACCTTCCACTGCTTTTTTGTAAATAGTACCAATTCATTCTTATGCTGGACAGCACTGCAGCCACCAGAATTTAACCCTCTCTGGCCTAAAGTGCTAAAGTGATTCTAAAATTAAATTACAGCCTATAGTGCCATTTTCAGTATATCCTGGTATTTGGCATAACTTTGGGGGTAGAGGAGAACCCTGTTATAACGTGAGGATCAGGAGAACAACTGCATTATAGGCAACCCACAGTATATCAGGAATTAGGTATTGAGAGGTGCAAAATGAAACAGCTGTAAGAAAAAAGTTGTGAATATAATCGTGAATGTTATCTTTAAAAAAATAAAAGTAAAGCATTTGAAGAAAGTGAGAAAATATTAAAATTCACTATTAAAAAAAAGTTTTTGGGGACATGACCGGCAATATAGTGAGGTTTGTTATAATGGGGTTCTACCATATTAACAAGTTCTTATTAGGAATGTTTAGAAACAATTTATATATTTCTTTCCTCTCATACACCAAGCTGCTGACTTTGTAAATATTTAGGAAAAATTATTTTTATTCTACAACACCTATCTGTTGATGACCAAGGTTGATCTGAGAGGAAATTTGATTTAGAAGAAATGAATTGAAATGGTTCTTTTAGTAATTCCAAAAGTTTCAGTGATTCAAAATTGTTAGATTTTTCAATATAGTGATGAGTCATTCACTTGTGATTTCAAGGAAGAAATTTTCTTTCCCCTCTCCATTGCTGTTTTAGCGTAATCTTGTGACCTTGGAACCTAAACCCTTATTATTCATAGGCTTTCAGTATCTTTTTACAGCATTTCAATATACGCAGTGTTTTCCAGGACTGTAATCACTAAGTAAATGGAGGGCTGACTGTATTATGTATTAAATTAAAATACTCAGTTATTTTCCTAACTTTCAAAATATTAATACTTAACCTGATTTTTCTTAATTATTTAAATTAAATTTTATCTCTGCATGAAGTTAACTATTTTACTTCACAATATTGTGTTTGCTTTCTGAATTTTAAATTTTTCATGGTCAATTTTTCAGTTTAACATTCTAACTCGGAAAATATTTATTTCATTTATCAATTTCAATATTGAATCCATAGGGAACGAGACAGTTTGCCAAATATGTAGTTCGAGGCACAGGCGTAGGCATATACACAAAGAGAGTGAGTCTGAAGTGCAGAATGATGGTGATGAAGATGGTTCTCATAAAGCTGAAGTGACTTCTAAGGGTATCAAATGAGTCAAGATGTTTGTGACTGATCCCCAGTAGTTAATAGTAGATTTTGTGTAGAATGTGGCTCCAAAATTAAGTGTTTACAGTGGGCCATGTAAGTTGCTGTTTTTGTGATTCAAAGATAAGTTGTTTCCAGTGAGCTACAATTGTATTGTGCCTATGTTCATAGTTCCCCTATTTATGATTAACTACACTTGACATTTTTTAAATTAAAATAAGAGTATTTTACCATAGAAATATCTAGGTCATTATTTTTATTGTACTTAGATTATGAAATGACTTTCATAATTGTATTGATGAATTCAATTATATCTAGCTAAGTATTCAATGATACATGAAAATTTGGGCCTCAAATTATTAAATATCATATTAGGAAAATAATGTATGAAAATTCTGTAGCATAGCATGGATATGAATTTGATGGCAATGGAGCTGAAAGATTAGTGGTTTTTAGTTTAAATTTATGTTTTGATAATATGAATTTCTAGCCTGATAACCAGCTGTATAGGTTCCATTTTGATCTTCCACTCAAATATAAAAAGAATTTACACTATTCCGGGCTATTTTGAGAACAGATCATCCTATTTTGACAATGGCCTGTTTTATATTGACAATGACCCATTTCATTTTGACAGTGGTTCATGCTGTTTTGACAATGACCCATTCTATTTTGACAGTGGTTCATTTAATTTTGACAATGCATCATTTAATTTTGACAATTACCCATATTATTTTGAAAATATTGTGTGATGTTCCTTTTATTGTGGATTTCATCATAAAGTTACATTTCAATTTATTTGATCTTCTGCGAAAATAATGTAAACTGAAAATTGTTGATCATTTATTAAATTACAGTAAATCCTCGATTTAATGGACTAATAGGGGGGAAGGGTCATCCATTAAAGCTGAATGTCTGTTAAATGGCGAATGTGATTTTTTTATTCCAAAAACACACTTGTACCTACATCGGAAAACCTCCAATACTGGTGCTAATGATAATTAATGTATAAAATACCACATTTGTACGAATATACGATACAAAATTGACTTTAAAACAACCACATCACTTTTTAATTCCAGAAAACTTTTTTCGATATTTTGAGAAAATACGTCAACACTGAAATATCGTGAATTTCGTATGGTATGATTATATCTGAATTTATTCACTGACTTTGCCATAAAAATAACCTATTTCTTTTAATTTATTCATCGAAAATAGTGTAATTTTATAAATATTTCTGAGAACTCCGATGGCACTCTTAAAAAAAACTCTGGACTTCATAAGCATTGGAGGCCACGATCATCTGGCTGGCATTCAGTACTATCCGCGAGTCAATGTATGGATCATACCATGTATAATGGATTATTATTATAATGGGTACTTAACGGGATACTTTATATACCCTAGAGCCTCTTCATAATAATAAAATAAGAATAATGCCTATGTAGCTCGCCTCACAACTTTGAATCATAACGCATTTGCAGTATTTGCTTGCAATTGCATCGCACCACTCGCATTACCGGTAGTGTGAACTCAGCCTAAGCCCACAGCTAAACATCACTTCCCTTACATGCCATGCCATTTCGAAGATGGAATTATCCTTCTGCAGAAGTGTCTACTATGGCTGTGTCTCATTGTTCAAGATTGTTCTCATTGGCCTTGTTCTCCAAGTTCTCGCAATCTTGAGAATTCGAAACAGCACTGTTGTGGCCAAATTGAACCTAATATTGGAAACTTTTGAGTTTTTCTCTCCTGTAAACATTTTATGGATAAAAGGCGATTGTAATTCGCAATTTTTCCAGTAGTGGCTACAAGAATTTTAACTTTCAGGCCAGCTGTAGGCCCATGATTGTGTCAAGAGCGCGAAACAAGAACACATCTTCGAGTTCTTGATCTAGATCTTTCATGTTCAACTGTCATTTGACATCACTATAAGGCAAGATTCTGTTGTCAATCCTGTCAAGAACGTGCTTGGAGAACATTGAGACACAGCCTGTGCAAAAAACATGTTGTACATAACAGTGACCACCCATTTTGAGGGGAAGCAGTGAACAAACTCTGAACTGATACACCAAACAACCAACTTGGTCTGTTGTTTGGGGTTGTGTCCATTATTGTCTTTGCCATGATTTTGTCCGTTAAATCAAAAGTCCACTAATCTGAGGTCCATTAAATCGAGGGTTTATTGTATACGTATATTACCTAACTCAGTAAGAATACTAGAATGATTTAATATAAAACTTATCATAAGTACATGCCAGAAATACATTTTGCCAGAACTACATGATCATATATACATTTTTTTTATTTAAATAATCAAAATGACATGTATTTAATCATTTATTTATTTATTTATTTAGGTACATCTAGGAATGTAAGTTGCCATATGTCTGTAAAAAGCAGCGAAATCATTTTTTTATATTAAATCAGCTCCATTATTGATTAATTCCAACAACTCTACTTCCTTTTCTGATTTTCCACGAATTACTGATTCTTTCCATTTAGCACACGTTTTCAATATGATTCTAAAACAGTTGATCGATCATCAAATTTAGAATTAAAAATCGTAACAATCGATTGACACAGTACATTTTTATAGTGAGTATATATGTATCCAGTTAGTGGAAAAAGAGAAAATTTTATGGAAATTAATTTTCATATGATAATGCTTTGTAGGGCAATGTTAGCATTGCATATTGTTTACTGCTAAGGAAAAAAGCTTTTTCTCTTCCCCTTTCTCCTTATCTCTGCCTCATTTCTCTTTTTCCTTCCTACTTTCTCACTCCCCGTCCTTTTCTCCTGGAGTTGAATCTGGGTCTTTTTTCTGAGTTTTTCTATCATTGCCTTGTAATATCTCAATCAAACATTCCTACCAAATTTCAATCTTCTACATAGTCGGGAAATTTGACAAAATACGTTAAAATATAGTGACAGTCAAGCATTAAACACGTTAAAAATTTTGCGATCGAGCTTTAGATTTCACTCAATATGAATCAAAGCAGCATTCCGACGGATGGATGCATGGACAGACCAACAGAAATAGGATATTATATATATGTAATAATAATATAATAGATAATTCAGTAATAGAGAAATTCTTCATTATTTATTTGCCTCTACGAATCTGTCTACAAATTCAAATATTCCACAGAGTTACAGAAACACTATTGATAACAGCCTAATATTAAAGTTGTCAAAAATAAATGAACCATTGTGAAAATTAAATGAACCATTGTCAAAATTGTATGGGTCATTGTCAAAACAGCATGAACCATTGTCAAAATGAAATGGATCATTGTCAAAATAAGATGAAGCGTTGTCAAAATAGCCCAGGAAACAGTTTATATTATCATTTAGAGCAAAAAATAAATCATTATTAAGCTTAAATTAGTAAATATGAAGGCCAGGTGTTGGGTAGTTTTATTATTTTTCAATTGCAATCTTAAAATTTTTATTAGAAGATAAAGAGAAAGAGCTTAGATGGGCCAGTCTAAAGCCATCGAAGAGGTGGAAAACTTATGAAGATTGATAAATTTAAGGAAGCATCTGTACCAGAGCTCCTGGAAACTACTACCCAACTTCAATACAGCTGAAACTTGAACAAAAAGAAGTTAGAATAGTTCTGTTTACAGTGGTTCTACTATAACGCAACTTCAATGTGACTGTCTTTCAACCAAGGAACTAGAGCTACCAGCAATTGACTGTGCTAGTCCTTAGTGATTTTAGCTATCAGTTGCATGCTGTTTGAGCCATCATTCTCTCTTCCTTGAAAGTCAATTCAGAATTTAAGTTTATTCAAATCATTGAGCCATGTCCTTGTATAGTAACATTATTCAGTAAAAAACACAACATTTTCTAGATCTTGGTCTAGTCCACACATTACCACAAAAAATTATGATATTAGTTCAATGTGATATAAGTATAAACCCATTATTTTTTGTTTCTCTGCAGCTGAATTTCAAGTAAAAGTACATATAATAAAATCCTCCTTATTGGATGACATTGTGACAGGTAAAACTTAGAGTAGCTGGTGTCAGTTACTCTAATCAATGCTACATAGCAAATTCAACACTACCAGAAATTTTTGTTGCTTTTTCAAAGAGCTCTGTTATGAATTCTTCCTAAAATCATTTTATATTTATTAGACTATAGAAAACCTAAAATATTTCCTCAAGTAGTGGACTATGTTGGTGTAGCTAATCTATAGCTACCCACTAGCATAGCAAGGGGGAAGGCAGAGGAGGACAGTTACCTCTGGGTGCAGGGCTGAGGGAGAGCAAACTCAGTGATCGAAAATTACACTTTTGTTTAAACTTTATTTGGAGGGCTTCTAGGTTGTGAGCAGCATTAATGATTAATATTATTCATAATTTAAAATAATGAGATGAATAATAATGTATCTCACAACTTAGCAGCTCATTGAAACAAAAAAATTGGTGAATTTGGTCCCTACTCCTTAATTTAGCCTCCCTTCAGCCTCAGGATCCCAGCAATGGACTAGCATTCATTATTTTCAGCATTTCACATTAAACTGTTAAGAAGAGTTTTTGAAAGCATCTCAATCACATTGGTATATGTATCAATCTACTTTTAGAAACTTTGTGATGTTCAAGAGAACAATTCTTGCCACTGCCAATCTTTCAATACCTGGAAGAAAACAGCAAAGATTAATTCAAGAGTGTCTAATAGTTGTAGCACTCAAAGCTGAAATTCAATTGGAAGTAGCATGATGGTGAGAAGTCCTGAATCAAGTACTTAACTGCATCAAGTTACTGGTTACTCAAAATTTGGCATTGCATGGACAAATGGATAACCTTGCCATTGCTGAAGATCTATCTCAGTGCAACCCACTTTTACCATCACATACTTGATGGACTCCAGGATCTATCATTTGAATTTCACTTTTCCCTCCTTTCATCTATCATAAATATTATTTAACTATTTTTATTCCACATTTTTGTTATAGAATAGCTTTTAGTGTTTGATTATGTCTTTCTACATGTCAGTCTACCAGTTCATCCATCAGTCTGTACAAGAATCAAAGCTATGATTTCCAGGGTAGATTTTTGGAAGTGATATTTGTTCAATTCTTAGTTTTAAATTTTTAGGAATCCTGGGAGGAGATGCATTGAAAATTGTTTTTTTCCTAGCCAGACTTTATCTGAGAAAAAATATAAATACTGTAAATTTATCCAGTGCAATTTTTAGACATAACTTTTCTTCAGAATCCAGATTTAAAAATTAGTTAATTGGACTTTGTTCAGGAGATTTAAAGGAACGAATGCATACAATGAGAAGACAAAAATTTATTAAGGGAAGGATAGACAAAAACTTTGTTCCTCAACATTGGTTGGAGAAGGGCTAATGGTAATCAATATTAGCAATCTTATGAAAATGAAAAATAACTTGTGGATCTAACAATGAAAAGTTATCTATCATAATTAAAATATTATTTATAATGCTGCTTAATTAACCGCCTAACTTTGCAGATGACTTTAGTGACAACTCATTTTATTCTGCATTAACTTGAAATTCTCTTCAGAACTTTTTCTTGAATATTTATGTATTTTATAAAAGCATGGACAGAATTTAGAGAGTAATGAGTTGTATTGCTCAATCAAAATGCTCTCTACTTCTTACAGTTGATATGCCACCAATGAATATGCAATAGCTGCTTTTTATGGAAACAGTAAATCATAATGACATTCCTTATGATACTCAGATAATATATGAATGGTTGATTAATGGTACTGTCAATACTGTTACATGATTCAAAATTTTTTCTGATATACAAGCCGTGTTAAAATTAGCAAAAAACATAATACAGAAAATCAATATTTAAAGTACCAATAAATAGGTTATTGCATTATTTAATAAATTCTAATCATACAATGAAAGCAGTTACTGTATATGCTATATAAGTTGACCTTTGAAGCTCAAAAACAAATTCCAAAAACTTAAGGTCGAATTATATGCCAAATATAAAATGTGACCCTTAAATAACAGATTAAAAACATTGATATTTATGAAAACATTTGATCATACGGTGTAGGTGATCACCATTTTGAATCAGCTGCTCCATTGTTTACATATTCTGTCATTTATTTTAGAAGATTTTTGATAATTATTTTTAATAGTTCATAAAAATTAAAAATTTAACTTGTTTTTATTACTGAATATCAAAAATATAAACGATCTACTTGCAATTACAGGAACGAAGTATATGTTGAAATACATTCTGCCAATAGATGTTAATACGGTATATGACTGATCTTTCTTAAATTAAACAAATTATTTAATAACTCAAAAATTGACACTGCATTTTTTGGAAAAGGTTACATTTAGGTTTTAAAAGCCATAAAATTCCTCGTATTCTTCATTCGAAGTTTTTTTTAGCAAAAAAAGTGGGGGGGCAACTTATACGGTGAATATATGTCTAGGCGTGTATTTACTATCCGAAAAATCGATGTCGCCATATATGCCTGAATATAAGCTATTTGTTATATAGATATTCTATAGTTGAAGTTAAATCATACCTAATCTCAGTTTTTTAATAACCAAGTGAAAATCTCTTATTATATGCTTGATTCATTTTGATTCAAGATAAAAGCAGTCTTAATTTCTCATAAATATAATAACACATCAATATACTGAATATACTTAAAAAGTCACTGTTAATAATAAAAAAAATTCATTATTTTCCCTTCATTAAGTTCTCCAGAGCACCTTGAAATAATGAATTTTATCTATTGATATAATGTATGAGGTGCTATCAGAAAGTTCCTGGTTTATCTCAAAAGGAAAAATTGAGTTGATTACTGGAACATCCGGAACTTGTTTCATGATCCCATTCAGTATGTCTGCAATTTCTTCTGGACCTCCAAAACATCATGAGATCTCAGCCCTTGGTGTAAATTTTGTTTTTGATAACAAAAATTTCACAGGAAATGAAGGG
Source organism: Tanypteryx hageni (assembly GCA_028673005.1). NCBI lineage: Eukaryota > Metazoa > Arthropoda > Insecta > Odonata > Petaluridae > Tanypteryx > Tanypteryx hageni. The sequence continues at coordinate 5,950,703 of CM054120.1, forward strand.
TAGGAGACTACAGCCATGTTGTTCTTGGCCAGGGATTGTTAAAAAAACTGGGCAGCTGGCACTAAATACAATTAGAGTTGCCATCTTTGCACTCGCTCTTACCTGGAGACTTTGGGACAAATCCAGAGATGTGGCAACAGTATATATAGTGTATGGAGAAAGTAAAAATTCAAATAGTCATATTTCTTATACTCACCCAGTTATAAAGTTTTTAATGTAATATATGCTAATAACCTCTCTAAAGACTAAGTCTGTAACTATTACCGATAGCTCAAATTCAGGATTTCTCAGCAGACCTTACAAAACACGTAGAGTTGGAGTCACCAACTTTCACTGTATCAAATTTGATAGTCATACAGTCATATTTAGGTATCTTGAAATGAGATGTCTCTGATATAGTTTTTGAATAAGAAATTTTAAATTAATTTTCCTAATCTAACTGACCTGGAGATATTATGACAACCTGTAGCCAAAAGACGACTTGCCCAAACTCAGAGCACAACCTTATTCTCAGGTGCATAACACAAGACAGAAGCAAGATATGATGATGTGGCTTGTGGCTGGTGACTCAGCACAATATACACTATCATCACCTAGAGGTGGAACTCCATACTAATATCAGTGCTGCCATGTCAAGGGCAGTTCAAAAAGTTTCTGTTAGCACCTAATATATATGCAAGGCTATTATTTTAGGGGAAGAATTTTATAATAAACAGCAAAAATATCCAATTTTCTTACAATACCATATTATTATTAATTCCTGTAAAAAATATGTTCATTGATAAATATGCTTGAATGCAACTGTCATAATTTTAATGCCTGAGGAATATATAGCCTTTGGTTCTTTGCCATTCCATTTTATTAGGATAACTAGATTAATTTAATGCCCACAGTGCATTAACCTTTATCTACCGGATTTATGAGCCCATGCTTTGAGTTCCACTAAGGATTTTTCTTAATTCCCTGGAAAAATCATGTATATCATTAACTAATAGTGATAAAATGTTCCAATTACAGTATTTTGTTTTTAAAAGGAAAGAAAAAGGTCGAAAAATTGTATTGGTATGCAAAGTTTTTATAAGCAAAAAATATTTCCTTTTTGGCTCCATCGTTCATACTCAATCCTACAGTTGATGGAACCTTTGTGTGTAGAGCTCTCTCTCTCTCATGAGGCTCAGTTTACATCTTGAGAATATGAGAGGTGGACTGAAGGCAGAGCCCTAATACTTGAGAGAGTTAAGATTTCTGAAGTATCAGCTCAAGTCTGATGTCTCCCATCCCCTGAGGGTATTTTTTGCTTTGGCCTGCTGTTACGTGATGCTTCTGGGATATTCTACTCCCAAATACCTGGTTTTAGGAAAAATACTGTGGTCATGGAACTAAGCTGAACATAATGGTATCTTAGGGAGCAAGCAAACACATTTGATGGAACATTTATGTTCTGCATGATGCTTAAAGATTACAAACTTCTACCAATAACCATTCTATCAAGAAAGATTGGCAACAGTAGCCATAAGTCAGTAAAAGTGGCTCTCTCTCGAGACTTTATTTTATTGTTATTATTTAGCATATTTTCTGTCTGCATTATGCAGAATCATCAAGTTACTGATATTAAGATATTTTGTTGTAGATCCATTGATAAGGAAATAATTAGAAGTGATTGAAAATTTGGTAATCTCACATAAAATTCGAATATTTTATTTGTATTATTTTTGGCATACATAAATTAACTTTTTTTTGTATTTCAAAATCCCTCAGTACATGCCCCTAGTGATATAATTGTTGCATGTTAGATGAGTAGATTATATATTATCTTTGTACAACAGCCTACTAATAATTGTGTTCTATGTAAAATATATATTTCAACTTATTTTTTGCAAAAATTAAACCTTTTGAAAAATTCTTGTATAGGAAGTTATTAACTAATATGAAAAAATTAATCTATATTTTCAATGGTAAATGTAAAACTTCATTGCATTTTATACCTTTAAATAATTTGATTAGTTAGTTTTAAGACATGATTTACCATCTAAAGTTAAAATAATATTTTAGTGGTGACGACTGAGGTAGATATTTTTGTTTTTGTTAACCTTGGTCATATAGTTTCTTATATTTATTTTTAAATTTCATAGCTCATACATTTTTCTGTGATTTAATTAATTCTGATATCTTAAGATACCTTAATAATTAAAAATGTTTATTTCCATGATATATAATATATGTAAATAATCTTTTCCTTATAAATATTCTCTCTAAATGTTTGTATTCACATTTTGCAGATAGTGCCAGTGAATGTGATCAGTGTTCAAAGATTTTAGAAGAATTAGAAAATATTGATGATGATTGTGATCGCCATGGAATCTTATTTGTGAAAACACAGGTATTTCTTATGAAAAGCTTAATCATCTAATTATGAAAATGTATCCTATAAGTATTTCTATCATTTACATTTGTCATTTATATAGCAATCAAATGGATCTCTGTGGACAAATGTAAAGTTGTATTATAAAAACGGGATCATACTGATTACAGTACATATATAAATAACCTTGCTGGCATAAAATTATTTTAAATGCAACACTATGGCCTTACAATTTGAAAATAAATTTATTTTATCATATAATTCATATGAAATAACTTAATTTTCAGTTGGTACATTTTGTAAATTTGATTTCTTGAATTAGGCAATTATGTTTAAAGATTTATTTTTCCTACAAATTGTTCAGAAAATTTCAGTTGATATCAATTCATAGCTTCATTAATAATAATAATAATATAATTTATTTCACCGTTGGCAAATACATTTGCATGGTTTCGTCACTAAATATTACAAAAAAGATAGGAGGGGGAGAGGGGGAAGAAAAAGAAGAAAGAAAAAAAATACAAAGCAAGATACAAGATTGATAACATACATAAAAAAATATCAAATAAAAGGAAAAAATTTCACACACAATCATCAAGGTATTCACAAACATTATAATAAGTTTTCTTCAGAAGGAACTTCTTTACATTACTTTTGTACAATTTGTGGGATGAAACTGATTTTATGTCCCCAGGTAATTTGTTATAAATTACAGAGGCTGAATGGTGAGGGCCTCTTTGACAAAGTACATTATTGTAATCATTAATATGAATGTCAAATAATGAACGAGTGAAATGCCTATGATATTCTGCATTTGTGGGAAAAGTTGATAATTAGATCTAACAAAAGTTGCACAGCTCAAAATGTAAATGGATGGTAAAGTTAATATATTGAGAGATGAAAAAAAGGGTTGACCATGTGTACAGTAAGACACTCTACATAAAGCTTTGACAGCTTGTTTCTGTAAAGAAAAGACTTTACTAGCCAGTCTGCAATTACCCCAAAATAGTATTCCATAGCTTAACAAAGAATGCACTTTAGCATAGTAGAGAGATAGTAAGCTTTCAATAGGAAGTATTGGGGCCAACTTTCTTATCATAAAAACACCAGTGGCAACTTTTTTAGCAACTCCATTAATGTGATCTAGCCAATCCAACTCTTCATTAATAAGTAGCCCAAGAAAATTAGTTGACGTGTTTCTAGAGATGCTTTTACTGCTCATTTTAAGAAGGGGGCTACAGGGTGGGATAGTTTTTTTTTTGTGAAATAGCAGGTAAGAGGTTTTATTGATATTTATGTCAAGATTGTTTAGATTGCACCATTTCAACATTTGGTTGACTGATCTACTAGCAAACTCTGTCAGAAGTGGGAAACTATCAGCGGTTACCAGGCAGGATGTATCATCAGCATACAAGGTCGGAGAGCATTCTGTAAATTTGTTAAGAAGGTCATTCATGAAAATTATGAATAGTAAGGGTCCAAGAATTGATCCCTGGGGGACACCGATGTTGACTTTTAGAGGTGTAGAAAAGGCAGTGGTAGAGCCATTTCTAGCTCTTTGGGAAAACTTCACAATCTGATGACGATTACTTAGAAAAGAAATAATCCAATTTAGGGGCTTGCCTCTGATGCCCAAGTTGCAAAGTTTCACCGAAAGCATTTTGTGGTCAATTCTGTCAAAAGCTTTACTGAGGTCATAAAATATACCTAAAGTATGCTTGTTGTTATTGAGAGCTTGGTATATTCTGTTGATAAGGTTGAAGGCAGCAGTAGATGTAGACTTCTCTTTCCTGAATCCATGTTGATTTGGAGTTAACAAATTGAAGGAATTGAGGAAAAGCAGTATGCGATTGAAAAATAATTTTTCAAATATTTTGGAAAATACGGATAAAATAGATATGGGTCTATAGTTCTCTGAGTCAGAGGGTGAACCTTTTTTTAGTATTGGAGACACACAAGAAAATTTTAAATTAGTAGGGAACTGGCCAGAGCTGAAGGATAGATTGATTATGTCAGATAAGATAGGTGCAATGATAAAAGAGCTTTCCTTAACACATTATTTTTGGTTAGCATGAATAAAACAAACAAAAAATATTTAATCAAAAGTAGAAGATATATCTTGAAGTAACCATCACTTGTTTTTGAAATGTGAAAAACGAAAGAAATTGATTGCGGAACTGCAGGTTTTATTTCAGGGACAGGGAAATTATAGATTACCACAAAATTAAGATTCATTCAGCTGTGTAGTTATTTTTGTTTCACTCCGTAAAAAGAACTGAATTATTTGAATTTATCATTTTTCAGCAATTAACACCATGCCGACCAATCACAGAAATAGTTTTGTTTTGTACGAATCTACCATTCTTATGCAGTTTGCATTTGATCAAGAGAGCTGGCTCGGAATATTGCAGGGTCCAGTGCAAAGTGTGTGCAAGTCAAAACTTTTTAATAATAAATATTAAAAAATTTAGCTACCCCACTCATTATGATGATGTTCAATATTATATCCAATTTTTTTAAATGTATATACATTAATTGTAAATTAAAATATTTTTATAGAGTGCAGGGCCTGGTGCAATTGTACTGTTCACATTGCAACCAAGCTGGCCCTGTTGATCAATATATCTCCTCTTGATCATATTAAAATGATACTATACAAATCAGTTTTTATTGAAAATAATCTCTAATAACCTTGCATAGACTGATATGTTCAAAGGCGTACTTGTGCTGCTTACATAACGAAATCGCATGATGTTGGAATGCAATCATTTTTTCAATAAAATCAATTGACAGGCACTGTACTAGACTAGTTCTTTGTTGCAGAGTTAGGCCATTCCTGTGCATTATTCATGTGCACCATCCTAGACTAGCTTTGAATTGATCATATGGTATATTTAAGGATTTACTGATTTTGAGACCTTTCAATGCATTATTTCTTGTGTGATTGGTGGGAGATGCTGGTGGTATAGTGGTTAGGACGCTGGCTACTGCTCAAAAGGGCAGTGGGTATGAATCCTGCAAAAGTAGGATTTGTTCTAAGGTCGTCCCGGTTTGAAGAGACCACGCAAAGTCAGCGTTCTGTCCTTCGGAAGGGATGTTAAGCCATTGGCCCCCTTGGTGATCTTTGTTAAGAGTAGGCCAATGCCGGCACTGGGTTTCCCTCCTCCCTTGTGTGTTCGGTGTGGAAGGAGCTATGGCTATAATAATCCAAGAGGTTGATTAGCCAAATACGCACACACTCTTGTGTGATTGGCATTCCTTCATTTCATTTTTCAATTACAAAATCGGAAACGTTTTTCAATTTTATCGAACCGGCCAACCTTGGACTTCCGAAAACATTTATGCCAAGAATGAGCATTTAATAAAGATTTCTTTATACCTCTCCACTGTCTTACATTGTTTTTGGTAATACCATATTTATTGGCAGCTTTACTATTGCTCAGAGCTTCTGCCTCCCGCACACAATTTTAAAACTAGCATCATAACTCTGCCTAAAGCATTTCAACACTATCTTGTGTTAAATGCCTCCAGGTGTAGAGGAACACCTCGCAGGCTGCACAAATATCTTGCTTCCCATTCAAAAACTTTTGAAAACACACCAGATATTAGTGGAATGATTTTTCTTTCGTAGTGTTTTCAACTAAGAGACACTTGTGCTCTTTTTTCCTTATCCCATCGTAGATCTAACAGCGACTAGCTAAGACACGTCCTTGACTATTCGTGGTGTGAGCAAACCAAGGAGATTAAGATTGTTGCAAAGTAAGCTTATGAATAAATTGATAGCACTTTTCACTAAAACTACCAATTGCAACTTGACACAAAAAGGGTTGATGTTTTGCTCATAAATTATAGGAACATCATTATTTTACCTCTAATTAAAATGAATTTACAACATTTTTGTCTTAATTGCAGTTTTTATTGTTTGATTTACCATTTTTTGTTTTCTATTACACATATCTCCATAATTAGCTAACCAAGGGTTCATTCTATGATATTGAGTTAATAATTAATCTACTGTACATGCCGATGTATAAGTCGACCTTTGAAGCTAAAAAAAAAATTCCATAAGCTTAAGGTCGACTTATACGCCAAATATAAAATGTGACCCTTAAATAACAGATTAAAAACATTGATATTTATGAAAACATTTGATCTTACGGTGTAGGTGATCACCATTTTGAATCAGCCGCTCCATTGTTGACATATTGTCATTTATTTTAGAAGATTTATGATAATTATTTTTAATAGTTAATAAAAATTAAAATTTTAACTTGTTTTTATTACTGAATCTCAATAATATAAACGATCTATTTGCAATTACAGGAACAAAGAATAAGTAGAAATACATTCTGCCAATAGATGGCAATGCAGTATATGACTGATCTTTCTTAAATTAAACAAATGATTTAATAACTCAAAAATTGACACTGGAAAAGGTTACATTTAGGTTTTAAAAGCCATAAAATTCCTCGTATTCTTCATTCAAAGTTTTTTTAGTGAAAATGTGGGGGGTTGACTTATACAGCGAATACATGTCTAGTCATGTATATTAAATCAAGGTCGACTTATACGCCGGCATATACTGTATTTCTTATTACTGTTTCTCAAATTATTTCAGTTGATGCGGCACATTCTGTATTTTCTGGTGTATAAGACAACCATAAAAACGAGGCCATTTTCTGGTTTTAAAATTTTTTTACCCACAATAAAGCTTTGTTTAGATCAGGATGTAAGATTCATCCATGGTTAAAAAACAACATAAAAAAGTTAATTATTGGTCTAAATGCATCTCCCGATTTTTTAATTTTAAAAATATATTTGAAATTATAAATAAAATATAAATTCATAAATCACCACCTTGAGAGTCTTCCTTTTCACTAAATCCAAGAAACTCTTTCTCTGAACTAGAAACTTTATAATTACCCTTATATAGCAATTGAACTTCCATGCCATCGAGGATGTTGTTAATGTCGCACTTCTTTAAGGACTTCAGATTCTGAATGGATTGATCTTAGACCATAACGTTTTTAGCCACTCATGCATCTGCATGATAGAAGGCAGCTTTATTTTGTCATTATGAGGCAGGTGCGCTTAATAAATCTATAGCACCAACTTGCTCACCTTTAAAATTTACATTTCTCTCGCAAGATAGTTTTATGGCAGGCATTTGGATCATTTTTGTTGACACTGTGATGCCATTTTTCCAATGTTCTTCTACCCAGTTTAACACATTGGCCTCTAATTCAGGCCATTTTGGACCTTCCAATGATGAATTCTTTTTCCTTGGCTAAGATTGTGAGAATATCTTTCTGTGCCTGCCATATATTTGTCATCTTCTCTGTTGATGGTTGACCAAAATACCTTTTTACTGCCCTATTTTCATATTTTTCCATGGAGACTATTACCTGTAGTTTATAAGACACATTGTACAAAAGTCATTTTGTTTTATCAATATTTAAAAAATTTGGAGATAAAAATTAAAGTGATAGAAATAACAGTAAAAAACATGCAAACAACTATTATCACAAGTCACATTGCATGGATCCAATGCTGGGATTTACCAATTCCCAGGGGTACCAATCACTCTTAGGGATGCCAACTTTTGAGGAAATAATCGATACCCTGTGATTAATTATACCATATTTCCTGGCTCATTAGGCACACAAAACACACTTTGATTTTGAAACAGAAATTTATAAAAAATTAATGTATTTATTTAATCTTAGGGAATTTAAAGGAACAGAAAAAGAATTGCTATATGCTAAAATAATCGAGCAAAACAAAGTTTTTTATTCATAGAAGCTTAGAAAATCGTTAACACTGCTGCTACAATCATGCTGTATATACTAGTGTATACATTGAGGTTTTAAGAACAAATTTTTAGTTAAAAACTCGGGGGTCGACTTATGCACAAGAAATATATTTCATAGGTTTAAATCCATGACTTTATTTGCTCTGCAGTTATTAAAATTTGATGGAATTTACACTCGTTGTATTTGAACTGTATCAATAACTATCGAATATTTAAATACCTATGTATAGAAAGAATAAATTATTATATAATTTGGTGATCCTACATTGACCTCTGATGCTTTGCAAATAATTAAGCAATTTTGGTAAACCTAACGTTCGGTAATGTGATGGTGGCAAGACAGATGCACAATATGGTAACTCCGTAACATGTAAAGAAAGAAACACCTCATCGGTGATTCTCAGAAAGGCAACACCTACCTCTAGGCATCGCAGATTAAATTAGTATCGCCGAAATATTTATGGTATAAAAATTATGGTACTGGCCACATAACCGGGGCAAAGGTAAACAAGATGATGCTAGCGCTGGTGACGAGAGGTAGGAGGAAAGGTGGAAAAATGGAAGGCAAACATAAATACCATATTATTCCAAATATAGCCCCCCCTTTTTGGCCAAAATATTAATAAGAAAAGTTAGGGGTGGGACTATATTTGCGCCAAAAAATTAGCAAACGAAAATATCACCGCCGGCAGTAAATATAGGTAACAATTAATGCCCTCACTTGATTTGATAGTTTTACATAGAATTTATTGATATATATGCTTCAATAACTCAATTCTTTTTGTTCACTCTTTGGAATTCCTGCCTTAAAAGTTCGTATTTTCAAAGTAGTGGGAATTACAGAACTTTTCTCTTTGAAAGCATTGATAGGCCAACTTCATCCCTTCCCTAAGTGACAAATATGCAAATATTGATATGTAGTGGTGCCACCTATCATTATTATAGAGAAAATGTCACTACGACGAAAGAAATTATCTTCGTTACCCATCAACCCGCCAATCCGTAGTGATCCTTAGGCAATTTTGTCAGCTGATCAGGCAGCCCAGCTTACGCAGCTGCTTATTGTACATAATGCAATCGCTTTATAGCAGTATTACAGCTGGTCACCAGTATTTGTCATTTCACTTACTCGGCATTCATGTATTATGGAACAATGTTTCGGTATCCGCAGTTTTTCATTTCACTTATTCGTTACACGGACTACTTACCAATCGGAGAATATCAATTGTGTGGAGGGATTAAAAACACCTTCAACTACTCTTTTACCAACTCTCGATGGGAAATAATCGTGGCTCGCCGAGTGATGAACTCTTTGTTCCATCCACACAATTAAATATTTGGCGAGTGATGGATATTTGTGGCCTGGCATTTGGAGAATAACGAATGTGTGGAGCCATCTTCTGTGTTATTACGCAGCAGTGGCATTGCCCCAGTTGCTTGAATTCGAATGCTCGAATCCTACTTGCCATAAAACCTGGTTGCCATTAATCACACTTGCCATAGTCCCAAATGTTCGAGTAGCAAACACTCGAAATCTCAGTTGCCATAATCTCACTTCCCATAATAAAAACTGGGGTGAGGAAAAAAGGGGTATTTACGGGTAGGAAGCAAAAAGGAGAAAGGACAGAGGAGAATTTATGGATATGCAGCAAAAAGGAGAATTGAAGGAAGAGGAGCGTAAAGTGTAAGGCACACTGAGGGAACTCAGTCGACATTGGTATCAATTGACAGAAAATTTTATAACGATTACGAATACCCAGCGTAAAAACAAAAATAAGGGGGAAGGTAGGGAAAAGGGGGAGGGCATAAGGTAAGCCAAGGAAACACAGTTGAGATGGGTGTCAATCAACAGAGAATTTTACAATGATTACGAATACGTAGCATAAAAATGAAACTAAAGGGGGGAGGGAATAAGATATGCCAAGGAAATGCAGTCGACATTTGTATCAATTGACAAAGAATTTTATAACAATTACGAATATGCAGCGTAAAAAAGAAAATAAAGGGGGAGAGGGAAAAGGGAGGAGGGGGTAATGTATGCCAAGGAAAGACAGTCGACATTGGTATCAATCAACAGAGAACTTTATAACGATTATGAATACACAGCGTAAAAACGAAAATAAAGGGGGAGGAAGGGCGTAAGGTATGCTGAGGGAACAGTAGACACTGGTATAAATCGAAAGATAATTTTATAATGATTAAGAATACGCAGTGTAAAAACGAAAATAAAGGGGGGGAGGGAAAAGCACTCAGATTCGATATATTTTAACCATTACAACCATTAACCATTACAAATATGCAGCGTAAAAACGAAAATAAAGGGGGGAGGGCGTAAGGTACGCTGAGGGAACATAGTCGACATTAGTGTCAATCGACTTCGAATATTATAGTGATTATGAATACCCAGTGTAAAAACGAAAATAAAGTAGGGGGAGGTAAAAGTGGGAGGGCCTAAGGTACGCCAAAGAAACACATTCAACATTGGTATCAATCGACAATGAATTTTATAACGATTATGAATATGCAGCATAAAAACAAAAATAAAGTGTGAGAAGGGAAAAGGGGGAGGGCATAAAATACGCCAAGGAAACAGTAGACACTGGTATAAATCGACAGAGAATTTTATAACGATTATGAATACGCAGCATATGAACAAAAATAATGGGGGGAGGGAAAAGAGGGGTGAGAAAGGGGGGGAGGGAAAAGTGGGGAGTGGGTAAGGTACGCCAAGGTAACACAGTTGACATTGGTATCAATCGAAAGATAATTTTATAACAATTAAGAATACGCAGAGTAAAAACGAAAATAAAGGGGGGGAGGGAAAAGCACTCAGATTCGATATATTTTATTAAGTACAAATTTATAACAATGTCGACTGTGATAACTTGGCGTACCTTATGCCTTCCCCCTTTTTCCTCCAACCACACTTTATTTTCGCTTTTACACTGGGTATTCATAATCATTATAAAATTCGATGTTGATTGACACTAATGTCGACTATGTTCCCTAAGCGTACGCCCTCCCCCCCTTTATTTTCGTTTTTACGCTGCATATTTGTAATGGTCATAATATTCTCTGTCAATTGATACCAATGTCGACTGTGTTTCCCTGGTCTATCTTACGCCCTCGCCCCTTTTCCCTCCCCCCCTTTAGTTTCGTTTTTACATTACATATAAATAATCGTTATAAAGTTTTCTCGTTTCAAAACTATTTCCAACTTTACAGCTTATTCTTTTCTCCATACGATCTTCGGATCGCTTTATTCCATCAATTTCTTGCTTGGCAATCTCACCATTTGAGAGGGAGGAGTTTTCTTCAATGTATCTCTTTGAGGACATCCATTGGGGCAATTTGATACAAGCTTGGCTAGTTCCATCCAAACCAAGAAAACATCCACGTTCACAAATGAGAAAATTGATCTGCTACGATAGTTCAGTGGTAGAATATCCGCTTGGCACGTGGAAGACCTGGGTTCGATTCCCGGGGTTGCTGACTTTTCTCTTTTTTTTCTCATTCAAAATTATTCCCAAAAAGTTCTCTGTTGATTGATACCAATGTCGACTGTGTTTCCTTGGTGCACCTTACTCCCTCCCCCAGTTTATTTTCTTTTTTACGCTGCGTATTCATAATTGTTGTAAAATTGCCTGTCGATTGATACCAATGTCAACTCTGTTTCCTTGGCGTACCTTACCACCCTTATTTTCATATTTATGCTGGGTATTGGTAAACGTTATATAATTTTCTGTTGATTGTTACCAATGTTGACTATGTTCCCTCGGCGTACCTTACACCCTTCCCCTCCTTTATTTTTGTTTTTACACTGCGTATTTGTAATCGTTATAAAATTGGTTGTTGATTGATACCAATGTCGAATGTGTTTCATTGGCGTAATCTTACGCCCTCCCCCCACTTTATTTTCGTTTTTCCGCTGGTTATTCTTAATCGTTATAAAATTCTCTGTCGAATGATACTAATGTCGACTATGTTCCCTCAGCGTACCATATGCCCTCCCCCTTTTCCCTCACACTCTATATTTTTGTTTTTACACTCCATATTCGTAATCATTTTAAAATTCAATGTCGATTGATGCCAGTGTCGACTGTTGTCTTGGTATACCTTACGCTCTCCCCTTTTTTCCCTCCCCCACTTTATTTTTGATTTTACGCTTGGTATTCGTAATCGTTATAAAGTTCTCTGTTGATTGATAAAAATGTCAACTGTTTTTCCTTGGCATATCTCATGCCCTCCCCCCACTTTATTTTCATTTTTACGCTGCATATTCGTAATTGTTATAAAATTCTCTGTGGATTAATACCAGTGTCTACTGTTTACTTGGCGTATCTTATGCCCTCTCCCCTTTTCCTTCTAACACTTTATTTTTGTTTTTAGGCTGCATATTCGTAATTGTTAGAAAATTTACTGTCGATTGATACCAATGTTGAATATGTTTCTTTGGCATACCTTAGGCCCTCCCCCTTTTACCTCCACCTACTTTATTTTCGTTTTTATACTGGGTATTCGTAATAGTTATAAAATTCTTGGTCAATTGACACCAATGTTGATTATGTTCCCTCAGCATACCTTATGTCCTCCCCCCTTTATTCTTGCTTTTACGCTGTGTATTTGTAATGGTTATAAAATTCTCTGTCGATTGATGCCAATGTCAACTGTGTTTCCTTGGTGTACCTTACACCCTCCCCCTTTTCCCTCCCTCCCCCTTTTTTTCGTTTTTATGTGTATTCATAATTGTTATAAAGTTCTCTGTTGATTGATACCAATGTCGACTGTCTTTCCTTGGCGTACATTACCCCCTCCTCTCTTTTCCCTCCCCCTCTTTATTTTCTTTTTTACACTGCATACTCGTAATTGTTATAAAATTCTTTGTCGATTGATACCAATGTCAACTGCATTTCCTTGGCATATCTTACGCCCTCCCCCCTTTAGTTTCATTTTTATGCTACGTATTCCTAATCATTGTAAAATTCTCTGTTGATTGACACCCATCTCAACTGTGTTTCCTTGGCTTACCTTATGCCCTCCTCCTTTTTCCTCCCTTTCCCCCTTATTTTGTTTTTACGCTCGGTATTCGTAATCGTTATAAAATTCTCTGTCGATTGATACCAATGTCGACTGAGTTCCCTCAGTGTGCCTTACACTTTACGCTCCTCTTCCTTCAATTCTCCTTTTTGCTGCATATCCATAAATTCTCCTCTGTCCTTTCTCCTTTTTGCTTCCTACCCGTAAATACCCCTTTTTTCCTCACCCCAGTTTTTATTATGGGAAGTGAGATTATGGCAACTGAGATTTCGAGTGTTTGCTACTCGAACATTTGGGACTATGGCAAGTGGGATTAATGTCAACCGGGTTTTATGGCAAGTAGGATTCGAGCACTCGAATTCAAGCAACTGGGGCAATGCCGCTGGTGTGTTATCACACAGAAGATGGCTCCACACATTCGTTATTCTCCAAATGCCGAGCCACGAATATTCGTCACTCGCCAAATATTTAATTGTGTAGATGGAACAAAGAGTTCATCACTCGGTGAGCCACGATCATTTCCCATCGAGAGTTGGTAAAAGGGGAGTCGAAGGTGTTTTTAACCCCTCCAAACAATCGTTCCAGTGTCGACTATGTTCCCTCAGCGTAAATTACCCCCTTTCCCCTCCTTCCATTCTCCTTTTTGCTGCATATATGTAAATTCCCCTCAGTCATTTTTCCTTTTTGCTATTCTTAAATACCCTTCTTTTCACCACCCCAGTTTTTACTATGGGAAGTGGGATTCTGACAACTGGGAATTCGAGCATTTGCAACTCGAGCATTTGCAACTCCAGCATTTGGGACTATGGCAAGTGGGATTAATGGTAACTGGGTTTTATGGCAAGTGGGATTCGAGAATTTGAATTCAAGCAACTAGGACTAAATCTGCACCAGCACCATGTGATTTGTTTTGGAATTGTGCTGTGCACATCGTATCCAAGATTCTCGCTAGTTTTACCATGCAATATCTGTTTATCCTTGTCATCATTTTTTCTATTCATGTTTATGTAATTTTAAGTTAATTTCATTAATATTAAGATTAGGTAATGTTCAGTGTATATACTGTCCAGTATATTAACCCTTTCATGACCGGAAGGCTCGTAAATGGACTTGTTTTCTTAGTTTGGATCTCATAGGATACAGTGGCAACTACTTTAATCCTAATCTCCCTTGTTAGATGAAATTTTCTGAGGGACCAACTGTACTTACGTAAATCAAACCGAGGTGTTGAAGGTGTTTCAACTATCTACAGAATGTAATCCTTGATGTGATATTCCGAGGCATAAATATTGGAAGTAACATAAATATGGGTAAAATAAATTATGAAAAGAATATGTTAACTGGAAATCTGGTGATAATTACTTTTTTATACATGCACGATTCAAGTAGTCATTGTCAACTGCATCTGAAGGATATGAATGGAATTTATATAACATTCATAAATGCAAAGTTTTCGAATTTAGTTCAGTAACACTTGATACATATTTAAATTATGTCTATAACTATAACACACAAAATGTGGTCACCATTTCATTGTAATTTGGTTGCTCTAATTGAATTGCTCGTACATATTAAAATTTGTTCTTTAGAATATTAAAAGTGAGGTCTGTAATGGTGCTCAAACTTTTTTTCCAAACAGGCTTCAGAAATAGGGGACTGACTATATTTAGGGATGGATTATATTCAGGGATGGACTATATTCAGGGAGGGACTATATTCAGACTAATACGGTATAAGATTTTGAGGCTTGTAATGTAAGGAGAGTATGTAATATTCTTTATTGTAATGTTGGCGGCACTAGCGTTGCTTTGTTTACCTTTCACATCCTTTCCTTCCATGTTCACATTTGCCCTCACCAAAATATTGTACTACACACTCATACTTACATATTATGGAAATTTGAAATATTATGCTTCCTCACCAGCTTGGGGGTTTTCCTTACACGTACATATTTGCACTCTCCAAGGGGTAAGTTCCTCCATTCCTCTTCCAAAAGCATGGCAAACACTGATTTCCTAGAACCACGGAGTTCATTTTTCTGCCACCTATCCTCCGCGGTACAACGTCAGTTTTGTTTCCTGCTCTCCTTTACAAAGATAGCTTCAGAATGAACGCTGGGACAGAATACAAAATCTCTCCCAAGTTATTCAATCTATTACAAAGGTGTATACAATTTAACGACTTTTGATGTTATGCAGTGGTGCTGGGGAGACATCTGACTGCTTAGCTGCTACTTTGATACAACATAGTTATATCGGACTAAAGGAAACTTAATATGAAACTTAATGGATTAACACATACATAATTTTAAAAAATTCGTTCTACTACACCTGAAAATCTGGAGTTGACTTATACACGAGATATATATAAAAACAAAAACTTTTATGATAAGTAAATAAAAAGGGAGCCAAAAATTTTATTAGCTTATACAGCACCTTTTTGAACTTGGTGTGCTTGCGGTTCACAAATTAGCACTTCGCAACAAAATTTTTTATGATCATTACTTCTGTTTCATGCCGATTATTTGCATTTTGCATCATGCGTTTGCGATGCCAATAAGTAGAACTTGCTCTACTTTTTTCTTTCCAAGTTCAATTTAAACTTGGGCGCTCTATAAAAAGACTCGTTATTATTATATTATATTTATAATGCTCATTATTAGCAGTTTTTGAAGTAAACAAATGATAACTCTCAACTTAATTATTTTGTAGTTCAGTTTGAACTTCACCGACAATGCCGCTATTTCGACATGAAACTTAAGTTAAAAATTTAAAGAAATGCTATAATTTTGTAATGCGTGGTTTTCATTTACTATTCTCTTTGTATTTTGAATGTAATTTAGGGAAGTGTTATTTTGCTTTGTTATGTTTTCATTCTTTACTAAGAATTTTTTATGTAAATCTAAGAATTGTTCTCATCTTGTAACGTAAAATTTTCTGCCGTGTTCTTATGTATGAAAATGTGTATTATTTATTATTATTACTGCCAGATGTTTTTATATTTGTTGTGCTTTAATAATATATTTATTCTTTCTAAACAGTAAGTCTTGTTTTCATAGTTTACATGTATACTTAAACAGGTGATTTTTGTGTTACCATATTTAGCTGAAATTATAATAATTTCAGATTATTATAATATAATAATTTTTGCACAAAATTACATAACTCATCTCCTTATTAAATCTGATCTTTAATGAACCAGGATAATATATTTTTAAATTTTGTCATGTACAAAATGTGACACGAGTTAATATGAATATATCATGGTAAATGTGTACATTTCCCGGTAAATGTGCACATTTACCACCAACTTTGGTAAATGTAAGTATAGCATACTTTTACCGATTGGATTGGGGAAATGTACACATTTACTTAGAGACACTGGTGAATGTAGATAATTGTCACAACACAGGCCACAACATTGCGGCATCGCGAACATCTGTTGCAGTTTAGCAGTATGGTAAATGTGCATTGTCTGTAAATGTGTCAATTTCCTGGTAAATGTGCACAACTAACTAAACTAAATTTGAACGTTAAGGGAAATTTTACTCTGCCCCACTGAGTTAGGTAAGTTAGTCGAAGTGTTTTTGGTTCCTCCTCATGTTCGCTGTGTTCCTCCCTCGGGTTGGGAAATGTTCATCTTAATATATACCAGTGGAGTCGAACCCTCAGTGATTTTTGTTATAAATTAACATAATTATTAAAGTGTAGCATTTCTCATTCTTACTTATTTCCACATTTACCAAGGCACATTGGTAAAAGTGCACATTTACTGAGAAATGATTGGATAACACATATTTCTGGAAACTTAAACTTACATTTACCGAGCTTGGTGGTAAATTTGCACATTTACCGGTAAATGTACACATTTCCAGATTACCTACCTTTACCATAACATATATATCTTTCCTGTGTGGGAGTGACAACTGGTTAATAAGGAACAGCAGTGGATGTGATAGGTGAGATTGCAATGTTGGGTTGTAATAATGTCTGAGATTTCCTCAATGTCTACAGTTTATTTAGGTCCACATTGATGAAAAATTGAAAGGGAGAGAAGGAGAAAATTTCTGTAAGTGATTGGGGATCAAACATGGATCTAGTATTAAGTGGAATATCCAGATTCAATTCCCTGTCAAGTACAGAATTTTCTTTTTCTCTCCCTTTAAATGTATTCAGTTATATTTGCTCAGCAGAGAATTCTTCATCACTTTACATTTAACTAGTAGTTAAGTATGTCTCTGATTTGAGAGAGAAGAATTCTCTGTCATCTCAGTGAGGACATTTGGTTAAGTAACTTAGTTGTACTCTCATCAGAAATTCCCTAATTTGAGATTGGAGAATCATATTAGTTTGATAACTTAGTTGGTTAAAGTATCCACCTAGGAAGTGGAAGGCACAGGTTCAATTCCTGGTCCAGAGCACATTTTTTTTCTTCTCTCCCTTTAACCATTTGACTGGACGTGATGATCATACTCGTCATAAGCACAGTGCAAACCATTTGGGCATGGCAGTTATATTTGTCATCAAGGTTTTTTCATCTTTCTCTATGGGCATGATGAGCTATTTTGTCATGAGCTTCCCCTCATATTCCTTGGTCCTTTAGGTTAACATTCATGCAAACATGGCAGTTAGGCCAAATTTGCCGAGATGTAAACCCTTCGTCACGAACCCTGCAAATGCTGTGTGGGGTTGCATATATGCACTGCCCAGTTTGCAATTCTTAGTTGTGCAATAAAATTTATTTCGCAGGAACATGCGAACTCACACATCTGGAATTTTTAACCATTTTTCTTCTTTGACACATCTGATGTTTTTACAGATTTTGCTTCTTTGACACATTTTGACGAATATAAAAACATACTCATATATTTCACATTAAGACTAAAAAAGAAAATAAATAAATAAAAATAAAATTTTTAAGTTAATAACTTTTATAAAGCCTGCAAAAAGTGAAAAAATAAACATTTAATGATTTTGTTTTTAATAACTTACATAAAACAGTTAAATGACAAAAAATAATTTAAATTATTGAGTTAATAGAGATATTGAATATATCAAAGTCATGTTGTATTCTCTAAGACAATTGAACTAATTATTAGAATTGCAACATAACTTTTATATCATTATATATAGACGTTTCTTACAGAGGAGGAGGAGGATATAACATACTAGTAGTTGGTGCTTGCATTCTGCAAGCATTTCATCTCAACATTAAAAAACATTCATTTTTCAGACAGACATTTCATCATTACAAATATTCTTTTAATTCTAAAAATTTCACCTCCGCAGCGATTTCCGTTTTTCCCACATGTAAAAATAATAGTTTAAAACCATCCCCAAATGTTGCAATTTTAAAATTTTACACTTTCTACATTATGGGGTACTAATGCTACACATTTTAGCCAAATTTTAAAGTTGTAGCACTTCTAGAAGTAAAATAATATTTTTCTAATTGTTTAAATTTAAATAATTTTTAACGGCCGCCGCAATTCATATATGGTAAAATTGAAATGTTTATTTGTGCAAATTTACTACTCTGTAAATAATTTGAAAATTTCAGCTTCCTAGCTCATACCGTAGTACCTACACAGTTATGTATTTGTTTAAAATTTAAGAATTTTTAACTGCCAAACAAATTAAAATATCAAAATTTATATAATCCCTATTTCGTTTTTTTAAGAATTCTACTTACAAAAAAGATGTCAACTCCGTGGCACATTCGGAAATACATAAACCTTGAAAATTTGTTTAAACAATTGCGAATTTTTAGCGGCCGCATTGTTGCACTTTTCCAAGATTTTCGTTTTTTTTCTAGTCGGTTTTGCACAAAATCCTAGCTAAGAAAAAAATTTCGAATCTCCAGCACATCTGGAAGTGCCTAAACATTAGTATCCTCCTGTTATATATCATTATATATCGACGACTCTTACAGAGGAGGAGGATATAACATACTAGTAGTTGGTGCTTGCATACTGCAAGCATTTCATCTCAACATAAAAAAACATTCATTATTCATCTTTCATCATTACACATATATTTTTAATTCTAAATATTTCACCTCCGCAGCAATTTTCGTTTTTCCCACATGTAAAAATAATAGTTTAAAACAATCCTCAAATGTTGCAATTTTAAAAATTTTACACTTTCTTCATTATGGGATACTAATGCTACACATTTTAGCCAAATTTTAAAGATGTAGCACTTCTAGAAGTAAAATAATATTTTTCTAATTGTTTAAATTTAAATAATTTTTAACGGCCGCCGAAATTCATATATGGTAAAATTGAAATGTTTATTTGTGCAAATTTACTACTCTGTAAATAATTTGAAAATTTCAGCTTCCTAGGTTATCCCGTAGTACAAAAACAGTTATCTATTTGTTTAAATTTTAAGAATTTTTAACTGCCAAACAAATTAAAATATCAAAATTTATATAATCCCTATTTCGTTTTTTTAAGAATTCTACTTACAAAAAAAATTTCAACTCCGTAGCACATGCGGAAATACATAAACCATGAAAATTTGTTTAAACAATTACGAATTTTTAGCGGCCGCATTGTTGCACTTTTTCAAGATTTTCGTTTTTTCTAGTCGGTTTTGCACAAAATCCTAACTATGAAAAAATTTTGAATCTCCAGCACATCTAGAAGTGCCTAAACATTAGTATCCTCCTGTTATATGTTATCATTAAATATCGACGACTCTTACAGAGGAGGATATAACAGATATATAACATACTAGTAGTTGGTGCTTGCATACTGCAAGCATATCACCTCACCTTGAAAAAACACTCATTTTTCCGACAGATATTTCATCATTACAAATATTCTTTTAATTCTAAATATTTAACCTCCGCAGCGATTTTCGTTTTTCCCACATGTAAAAATAATAGTTTAAAACAATCCCCAAATGTTGCAATTTTAAACATTTTACACTTTCTCCATTATGGGGTACTAATGCTAAACATTTTAGCCAAATTTTTAAGTTGTAGCACTTCTAGAAGTAAAATAATATTTTTCTAATTGTTTAAAATTTAAACATTTTTAACGGTTGCCGCAATATATATATGGAGAGATTGAAATGTTTATTTGTGCAAATGCACTGTTCTGTAAATAATTTGAAAATTGCAGCTTCCTAGCTCATCCCGTAGAACCTAAAAAATTATTAAACTTTAATGTTCAAATGGGTTTAAAACAACCCCTAAAAATTAACAATTTTAAAATTTTCCATTTTTATAGTTGGTTATGAGAAAAGTTCTATAATCTTGCAAAATTTCAGCTTTCTAAACTTATTAGATTGGTCTACACACTAGATTACGTTTTCCCATGCTAACTTATGGGAGATATTCCGGGGTCTCTGGAGTCGAACCCAAGACACTGTAAGCAAAAGTAACAATAATTCCTAATAGATATTGCGGCCATCTAGCAACACTGAAAATTTCATTTTTGTAGTTTACCGGTAAGTGCCCATAATTAATTTACAAAAATGGCGCAATGCTTTTCTTATAGGAAAAAACGCAATTTTCGGAATTTCTGGAGTCGAACTCATGTCACTTAGGTAAGAAGTCTCATTTTATCTGTAGGTTTCTCCATCATATCTACAAAAACTGAAACTTTGAGCTCTCTAGCTCTTGTAGTTTGGGCTGGACATTAGTATCCTCCTCTGTAAGAGTCGTCGATATATAATGATAATAATCTATTGGAATCCGAGTTTGATGATACAATTACCGCAAAAAGCAAATATTTAAGAAGTAACTTATAAAAATGATTTTTAGTACATTTTTACATATGTAATCATGAAAAATTGGCATCCATTGCCATTATATTACACAGAGACTACTCGAAAACCTAATTTGGGGTCTAGCTCCTTAATCTCGCAAGAAAAGCTCAATTTTGTGCCGTTTCACATTCTCAAGTTATTTTATTTAAAATGAGTAATTTTCACTAATTTTGCAAAATCACGCTAACTCAGCCATTTTCACCTAGAAAAGGAGCGAATTTTATGGAAATAAATGTAAACAGTTCATACTCAAAATAAATCCCCCAGAGATCACACAATACCAAAATTAAACCTGTGACTAGATGCAATACGACTTGTTTACATAGAAGCGTTTCTCACATTTCTGCAGATAAAAAGTATCATGGATAAGATGTGTCACTTACAGCTTTTAGAAAGCAAAAAACGAACAACTCCAACAGCTATTTAGTGACACATTTCTACCACAAGATTGTGTTCTTTGCTTTTATACAGAGTAATAAAAGTATATTCTTTTAGGATCGCGTAATGTAAAAGGAACCCAAAAAAATTCAGTTACGGTTAAATGTGATTTGAGCATTTCACGAATTACAAGAAAATCTAACAGAATGCATTTGTATTCAATGAAAAATATATGCAGTTCAGTTGTTTATTTCTCTTACATCACCTTTTCTATGAGAATGAACTCGGACACGTCTATTTACATAGAATATTTACGTGATTTAGGTTTACAACTGATAGGTGACAAAATTTTTTTAAAATATCTGATAAATATCATGCTTATTATATTATTCCATGCATTTTTGAAAAATACCTTGATTAAAAATTGGGTAAATAAAATGCATGGCATATTGCATCTACCTTCTCATGCAAGGCGTGCAATATTGAGTAGCCATTTTGCAGGTGGCCTGCCCTCAACAGATGAACGAGCAAATTTCATGAAATGTCCACATCCCCCTTTTTTGATGGGAATATTTGGGGAAAATAGTGCAGATATTACACGAGTAAATACGGTAGTTGATTAATCAGAAGTATACTGTAGTGCTGTTTTTTCCTTGATAGTATTAGTATTATTAACTATAATTTGTTTTTAAGTCAATTTAAGAGTTAATATAAACTTACATCGATAGTTTATATATTCTCTTTTTGAAATAAAAGGCAAAATTAACATGTAATCTAAAAAAATCATTTATTAATCATACAAAATGTATAAAATTACATTAAATGCTGATGATTTTATAATTTTGTGAAAAAATGGATGGTCTTTCTGTTGAACTTTCTTATGAATTATTTTTCTTGTTCTATACAGGATGTCAAGATAGCTGAAGATTTTGGAATATTGGAATTTCCGTCCCTGGTTTATTTTGAAGGTCAAGTTCCTAATGTGTATGAAGGTAATGATTTTTCTTATTTTTAATAGCAAAAAGTTTTGAATATATTTAATTTATGTTAATAAGAATAAAAATTGTTTTAGTATTGCTTTAGAGTAGCAATTTCCAAACTATGGAATGCATTTCATTATTAGTACATGGAGCTTTTTAAGTGGAACAAGAGAAGTAAAATAACTCTTGGGGAGTATCATTAGTTATTTATTATTTTAAATAAACCCCAGTTAATATCATTAGGACACTAAAAATGGAAAATGAAATTCTTAACAAATTTATTTTTTTAAATAACATTGATAATAAATTTAGATTTTCAAGAGTTCCACTGTTATTGCTTTCCAACTGTTAGTTGCCTCACTCATTAGAAGACAGGAGAGTTTGATTTGGGAAATATGGTTAAATTAAGGAGATCCTGGTCTGTCCATTTCAATATTATGTCTGTCATTGTCAACCAGTTTCATCTGTGGTTAATTCAGTTAAGAAGCGAAATGAGGTTATCCATCACCCTATCTTCACTTATATTACTTGTTGTCATTGACTGGCAATTTGTGATACTTTAGAGGAGGCATTTGAAGTTGAAGTAATGAAAAATAGTTAGGAAATAAACCCCGAGGTGGGGAACACATTGAATATGGAAAGAAAACCAACACCAACCAAACAAACTTACCCAACCTGGAAGGCTGAGGAGAACAGGGAATCCCTTAAAATTATGTGCCATAATTCATCATCTTCAAATTTCCATAATGTTCGTTTACCATAGTAGTACCATTTCTTGTTGCTTTTTTTGTTTCATTATCACATTGTTATTGATAAGATTTTAAATAATTTGTGCTATGGTCTATTCTTGAAGATGTAGGAATCAATCCCCATTTTTTCCATTACCTTAACTATGTTGAGTTGAAGCTTATTGATAAGTCCACAATGTGTTTCAAAAATAAAATACAATACACATGCATATAAATTCATTTTGTATTCAATTCAATCACTGTTTGACTATTTGAATAAATTGGCGATACAAATAGGGTACATACTTGATTAGTTTTGATAATTGAAATTTGTAATTTAAAAATCTCTCTAGTCTTCTAGGGATGCATTTTTTAAATTTTTACCTTCAAATTTCTTGCAGGAGATCTTTTAGAAGAAGAAGAGGTATTGCAGTGGCTCATTACTCAGAAGACTGAAGATAGGATTGAGCTTGTTACTCGTAATATGCTTGAATCAATGGTGGAGGAGACTCAATACCTGGCTGTGTATTTCTGTAGGCATAGCAATAAGAGCCTCGTTGAGTTGTGTTCTTATTTATAGTGTTTATTATATGTGTAGTATTGAACTATTTCAGATAAATTGCAATGCAAAACCTGTGAACAAATTCTAGAAGGTTTAGAAAACGTTGATGATGAATGTGACCTATATGGAATCCACATGGTAAAGATTCAGGATCCTCAGTTAGCAAGACGTTACTCAATTAAAACATTCCCAGCTCTGGTTTACTTTAGAAATGGGAACCCTCTTTTATATGATGGCAAGTATTTCTTTCTTAGTAAATAAATTATATTTATTCCAAATATGGATTTAGATCATTTATTTTAAACATCACTAGTTAATTAAAGACTTGGCTTTTATTTTCAAGAAAAAAAAACTAAAGT
Source organism: Tanypteryx hageni (assembly GCA_028673005.1). Taxonomy (NCBI): domain Eukaryota; kingdom Metazoa; phylum Arthropoda; class Insecta; order Odonata; family Petaluridae; genus Tanypteryx; species Tanypteryx hageni. Next base: position 5,974,699 of record CM054120.1, read on the forward strand.
TTTCACAAAACAGGTGACCTGCAGAATGAAGATTCAGTACTAGAATGGCTAATTGATGATGACAATAGAGAATTAGCTGATGAGATAGAGTCTGTAAATGAGAGAATGTTAGAGAGACTTCTGGATGAATCAGCACTCTTGGCAGTTTTCTTTTGTAAGTCTCAAAAATATTCTGTTTCTTCTAATCCCGTAGGAAATTAAAAAAATTGATGATGGTTTCTTGAAATATTATGAGATTGCCCTTAATTAGTTGAGCAGTCATTAATCCTACATTTGATCGTGTAATTCTTGCATGTGTGTATTGCCCATACCTAGAGTGACCAGATTTCAGATAAGCCAAAGCCTACACTCCAGGGGCAAACAGATTTTGTCCTAAAATCTCTTTGCCCCTGGAGTGTAGGCAATTACGGCGACTGACTACAGTTCAACTGCTAATTCCAATAAATTGAGACATCTTATGGAGTTCTACACAAATTCAAAAAAAATGGAAAAAATGGTTGTGTAATTAGTTGGCCCCCTTTTATATTAAAAATTACTTAAGGAAAATCCTTCTACAATAAGGGGTCTAAAAATAAAAATATTGTTAGCATTATGCATTTAAATTAACTAGTGAACAATTCTTCCAGTGTTTTTAACACTTCTAATATAGTGTGATTTTAATTTCGCAATTTTTTTCTTAGAGTAGTGCACACAACCAAAGAAATTTCAATAACAATGTCTTTTCTAAATTTCTCCAACTTACTCATGAATTTCTAACTCCAAACAAATTATTAGATCATCCTTTAATATATATTTTTAGACCAAACTGAATTAATTCTGACATTTGTTTGTGGCTGATATCTGTATCTCTGAAATGAGTGAATAGTTCTACCAAGCGTCGGTATCTTAGATGCATTCCAAACTCCTTCTAAAACTGAATCAGATATAGATGGTGAGAAACGTTTGAATAAGGGGAATCCTGATTAATTACGTCGTCATTAGTTTTGACATCTGCAAAATACTATTAGCCAACATGAAAGCTGCATCATGGCCGATTGGTGATCTGCGTCATCCGCTTTGTCGTGGTTGAGGATGATTAATAGTCTTAAGATTATTATTTTTTTTCTTTCATTTGCTGTTATTATTTATGTATCTTTGATTGTCTTATGTTGATTAATTCATTGTTGTGAATTGCTTTATCTTATGTTCCATTTGTTGTAAAAACATTTGAATAATCAGGGCATTTATCATCAACATTTTGCGTCCCTTAAGTTTTTGGGAGACAGCGGGACATGCTGCTCAAAAGCGTGACTGTCCCGCCAAAATTGGGATGTCCGATTACCTTACCCATACCCCTATTTTAAGCTCAATATCTGACAATAGTAACTATAATTTGACATACAGTTTTCTTCAATAGTTTTTTGCTGGCTCAGTGTTATATATGATTGCTAATGAAAAATTATTTTATATAATCTCATTGATGGAATATAATGATGACATATGATCATTACAAGAAGCATTTTTTCTGCCGTTTTTAATCAATAATTTTTTCTTCTTTTTCAACTAATAAGATGATGAAGACTGCCCGGAATGTGAGGAAATATTAGCAAAACTTGAAGAAATTGATGGTGAAGCTGATCTTTTTGGTATGTATACATTTAGAATTTAATAATTACTTCAGTATTATATTTCTCATAACAACCATTATTCACACAAAGATTTCTTCATGTTTCTTAGAAATCTTAATTATAAAAATGCAATATTACAGCAAGGGTCAACACCTTTTGATGGATCTATTAAAATTTATGAGATTAATTTCTACTAGATTTATTTATTCATCCTTCAGAAGGAATGAAATAAAATTTTCTGTAATTAACTATTTGTCTCTCATTCTTACTGATTAATTATTTTCCATTTCTGAATAAATTCTATTAATAGAGATGCAATTCAAAGTTACGTAAAATTAAAACTGTCCAGTTATAGTCAAATTTATGTCTGTATGTCCACATGGTGAATTCTGAATCCATTAAATGCTGTTAAAATTAAAATGAAAAATCGTTTCTTTATGGACATTAGAACTGTTAGTAGTCAGTATGTTCGTATTTATTAAGTATCTGTTTGTATTCAGCATAATATTCCTGATGAAAGTGTTATTAATAGCAATTTTTATATTTTCTGAGACTCTTATAAATCATTTCAGGCATTGATTTTGTGAAGATAACCGAGCCAGAAGCTGCTAATAGGTATAACATTGTCAACTTTCCATGTTTAGCATACTTCAGGAAGAGGACAGCACTAATTTATGATGGTAATTTATTATTTAACATTAAATTATCCCTATTATATAAAACTTGAAGAAATATGTAATTATATAGAATTTAAAGAGAATTTAGTTAATAAATAGATCAATTACAAGCCAATGAAACATGTAGAATACCTATTCAAGGAGGGAAATTTCAGATAAATTTACCAATAAAATTACAAAATAAATAGATAAAAATTAACTGGAACTGTAAAGTACACCTTTAAATTGCTAATGGAAAGCTGATTTGTAATGGAGGTCTGACCTATCTGAATAACTAAACCTATTTCTCAGAATGGATCAAATAAACTGATAGATATTATTTTCACTACACTATACAGGATGTATACAAAATAATGTTACCAAATGTAAAATCTATATTTTGTAAAGGAGTGTAGTTATTTGTATGTGGTTTTTAGAGCAGACAGAAAAAGGAGAGTTTTTGTCGAGTGTTAACAATTGGCTGTGTATGTCCCATGTGAGTGCTGTTGTTCTATTTCAAAATAGTGACTGTAGAACTGAAGGCACATTTTATGGAGTGGTTTATTGAGACAAAATCAACCACTCAGTTGCAACAAAACTTCACAATTTGTTTGACCAAAGCTTTAGGAACCGTTAACTGAACAAGATTTGGCACCCCCACATTAGTCTCTTACTGTTAGGAACAATTATGCCTGGCCAACATAGCCTCCGGATTTAATCTCACTGGTTTTTTCCTGTGGAAGTACGCGAAAGACATTGTGTACACTAATCCTGTTATGGATCTTCAGGACCTGCACAACAGAATCACAAATGCCATTTCTATGATCATGTCAGATATGCTTCAACAAACATGGACTACAAATGATTATCATTTAGACATTGCCAGAGCAACTAAGGGTGTTCATATGAAAATCACTTTTAAAAAACTCCCAACTTTTCTAAATTTGGAACAGGAAGTAAAGAATATTTTGTAAGATAATATTGTATACACCCTGTATTTCTTGTAACCTAGCTCCCAACTCATTGTCTCTTATTTCTCATTCATGCTCATTACTTTCTTTATTACAATGTTATATTGCATGTTTTTACCCATTATTACTCAAATTTACTGAGAGTCAAAGTATCATGCATAGTCGCATGTAAGTTAACCTTTAAAATTTTTAAAAAACTTTACAAAAAATTGGGGATAACTTACATTTTGAGAATAAAAATAAGAATTACAAGAAGGCATTTTTGGGAGAGTATGCACAGAGAGCTTTTTAACTCGACATTTCATCTGCATTGCAGTGGAAATCTTTAGTAGTGAACTGATCCTCATGTTTAATTGCCATCCTTATACAGTAAAACCCCTTATTTACACTTTTCTAGGGACCTGGGAAAAAAAGTGTAAATAGCGAGAAAGTGCAAATTGAGGAAAAAAAAGCTAAACTGATTTTACTTTTAAACTCGCTCATTTGTTACAGTAAGACTAACAATAAAATCAGTGTTAAAAGAGCACAGTTTATAAAGAGTATATCTCTTTATTCATTTACTTAACCAGCCCACTTTTTTAATCTATTACATCTATTACTTATATTAAAGAGAATTCTGTCTTTCTTTCTGTGTGTTTGCACAGTTGCAGCACATTTTTCATTTGCATTTTAAAATCACTTGGATGCAAAATGAATATGGGACTTGCACCAAACGATGCCTAAAAGAATGGATATTTCATTTTCCAGCCATCAATTTTCGAATATGCTTTGAATCGTTCCACAAATTTGGCTAAATTTTGGACGACAAAATTTTGTAGTCAAGGGCAATGGCATTGTTGTTGATCTAGTGAAATTACATCTATATCTAAAAGCAATGACATGAACTTTGATATTGTATTTGAAATGAATTGTGAAAAACTCTTGCTATATATTCTGACTGCATTTTAATCAAAAGAGAAGTAATGATGGCTTAATTTGATGATAGGTTTGTTTACTGCAGTGCCATTTCTAAGGCATGGATGAAATGCGAATGAATATATGACCGCTAATATTTCAATTAGCTTTTTTTATTTTATTTACCTTGATGATGAAAGAACTTAGTAAGTAGCTTTTTTAATTCACACATTTTTTTTAATGACTATAAATGCACCGAACATGCATCAAATATCTTGCTTAATTATCGAAAGAAATTAATCATTGTCAATATAGTAATTTGCTTTAAACTGCCCGATAAAATTTGCAAACAAAAAGATATTTTCAATGCACGTGTGAAGTATCTTCCTATTTGAAATGTTAAGTTGTCCATCATTACAATGCATTGGAGTCATTTCTGACTTAAAGTTTTTAGACTACGTGTTCATTTGTTTTAAATTTAAATGAAACTTTTCACATAAATTTTCAGTCAGTTTTTGTCCTTCATGATTTTGTTTCATTGTAAGCTGTGTAAATGCACTTGAAGGCCTGAGTCCAATAATGCAAAAATCCAAGATCAACAATGCTAGCTACCATAGGAACCTCTTTATGAAATGTCAAAAAATTGGAAAAAATCAAATATAAACTTGAAATATGAGGGAGGAGAATGAAAGAGAGAAAAGGAGGAAGAATGGAAAGTGGCTTAAATTTACTATTTAATCCACATATACCCATGATATTGATGGGCTTTTGTGCCAGTAATAATAATATTAAAATATGTGCCGAATTAAAATGCTAGTATGTTTAGTATGCTTGGGTTTCCATTACATTCCCCCCATTACATTTGTCTGGAAAATTGTACATAGACGTACGTATATTTACTCCAGGAACATCATACTTTTTCAAAGCTTGAATATTGTTCGTTTTTTCCACCTCTTGACTATTTTAAAATTCATGTCATATCTTCGTCGGATTCCTCTGTTAACCTGGGATTTGGAAGAACCTTTTTTCTCAACCTCATCAGCATCCTTTTTCTCACCCATTGTTAAAATAATGGATGGGTAAAAACTTGCTAAGGTAGGCACAAAGAATATGCCGATGCACTGATAGCTTCAATTCAATGGCTAAGGAGTTCAACTGCCGACTGAACTCGATCTATTCTCACCTCAGATGCTTTTCAAGTACATTGTAACATGTACGCCTAATTTTTACAATGTAACAAGTATCTTGTATCACTTAACAGACGTGCAGAATGTAAAGTGTGGTTAGCAAAACTAGTGACTAAACTCTCAATCATCCATCCATCATGAGTTTGATGAAGCTTTATTATTTTCTCCTCCCTCCGGGATTGCCAATTGTTTGCTGCTGTTGATGTCTTCAAGCTTTCCACTGCTGTGCTGTTCTTCTTTTTGTAACTCACTCAGGAGTGTAGCAAGGTGCATCCAAGCCCTATGGGTGCCAAACAAAAACATTTCAATTCGATATTTTAAAAGTATTATTTAATAATTTTTCACATAATTTGTAGTGAATTACTTATCATAGGTGAATCTTTAATTGATGTATTTATAGGAATTCAACCATCAGTTTGTTAATGTACTCCTGTCTAGTGCCATCGATGCAATTGCATTTGGCTATGAGCCAAGGGTTGCCAACAGTATCATTTTCTTAAATCTTCCTCATAATTTTTGTACAGGATATGATTCCCATAATAAACTACATTATTGCCTTTAACAGGGTGACTAAAGTCAGCTTAAGCTTGTAAATCCAGCAGGCACTTGCATAACGACCGTGATCCATTACGTAACGACGGTTGTTATGTTAATCGGTCACTATGCGGGTATAGGAATTACATGTTAAAGCTTTCATCCATTCCCAGAGCCCCAGAATGGGACCATTTTACCCATAAAAACATACTTTATAACATTTAAACCTTGGATTTTTATAGGTAAACCTGTTCTAAACATAATAAAGCTTAAATAGAGATAAAAACAGGGTAAATAAAGGGATAATTAATACATAAAAATAATAAAATTTGATCACTCATTTAGAAGCATCTCAGATCTTCGAATTTGGCCTTATTCTGTAATATGGTAGACAAAGTGGAATGGGCCAGGCCATACTCCTTCACAAGTTCATTTGTTTTGCTACCCTTGTCATGCTTTTCAATAATTTCTAATTTATATTTCAGTTCTATTCCTTTTCTACCTTTCCCTTTTAGGGGTCGTTGTAATACAATTTAGTCTGAAAGTATAAAAGAATTTATGAAATAACACCCAAGTCTGGCATGAAGCTCTGAACAAGATCAAAATGCAACAAACAATGAAAATAAAGTCCTAAAACTCATGAATGGGCATCATTGATTGGCTGAGGGCTGCTCATACCACTTTTGAGCAGACCGATTGGCTGAAATTCGCAGCCGTGTGCCCGTCATAAGTCGGTCGCTAAGCAAGGTTGTGAACACATGGAGGCATATGGGAGGTTCTTTATTATGCAAAATCGTGCAATGCAAGCTGATCATTATGCGGGGGTCCACTGTAGTTGATATTTGATCCTTTCTGCCCCACTAAAAGTATATGATGTCCATCTCAAGTCCTACCAAACAACTCTTGCTTTCAGTGCAAACCTAAGCAGATTTTCTTCATTTAATTCCCGATCTATCACAGATGTTTATCAGCTCCCTGATGGGAATTCCCTCCCTTCCTTACTTGCAAATAGGCATAGAAACTAGGGTGTTTTTATGTATAATCTTTCTCTTGGGCTTTTCCCCTTTCTTAGTTAAGTCTTTTGTGCATATTCAAACATGTAACTGTATTCGCTCTCCCATAGTTTTTCATGATATTTTGTGTTACTACTTGGAGATATTTTTCAGCTTTTATTGTCTTTGTTATTCAACATGTCAGTACTTTTTCAAATATTCATGACAGCATTTGGTTCCATTTTATAACCACAGTAACATTTAACTGTTATTAGTTAGTGAGCAGGTTAAGCGGATTGATGAGTAAAGTATATATTTTGATTTATTCTGAAAAATTTATTTGGCTGAGGTAAGCTGCAACATATTCACCTAGATCAATAGAAAGGCAAACCACCCTGTGCAAAAGAAGTAAGTCTCATTTCATATATATACTCTCTCAGTTAAATTTGATAATAAAGAATCAGATTCCACAGCCATTTAGTAATGTACAAGGCATTAAGGTACGTAGTATGTGAAAATGAAGAATGAACTTACAATTAGAGAAATATGCTGCAAAAAATAAATTTCAATAATATTATACTGATTTTTCTTCTGTAATTGCTCAGAAGAAGTCTGCACAAATATGAATCGAGATTTGCATATCTTCCTTAGCTTGAGTGGAAAATTGTTATATAAGAAGGTTTGCTATATTGTTTAGTTCATAGATATATATTTATTCAGTTTAAAACATGTGAACATGCCGTACATCGTCAAAAGTAAGAAGGTGCATCATTGCAATTTATATGCCGATGCCATGGTGCCCTAAGAAAAACAGGGGATTAAATAACAACCATTTCTTAACCCTTCAAGCCAGTCAAAGCCTTTGCGCGATAAGGTCCTATTTGCTATAGTAAATTTCGCAAAAATCACGGCTTCGCGCAACATCTTATATTATGATATATTGCGACTTTTTAGATCTTGGTAGTGACCCCTAAATATTATTCAAAACTAACCTAATTTTACCAAAATTATTTTTTTTCATAATGGAACAAATTCAAAACATGCCCACTCCAGTTTTCCAAAACTTAAAAATAAGGACCACCCTAATATATATATATATATATATATATATATATATATATATATATATATATATATATATAAAGAGAGAGAGAGAAAATTATATGGAAATTATATCTAATCACTGAACAAATTATTGTTATTATTATTATTATTATTACTGTAAGATTGTGGTAACCAGCCCCTTCGGCAGGACATCCAGCCACCTGCACAGCTGCCTCACTAATGTTACAGTGAACATTACATTTTTCTCTAAATATAAATTCTTTTCACTAATGATGCATGTATGCAAAAAGGTGTAACTTCTTAAATGTGTGAAATAAATATATTATTATTATCATATGTAGAAAAATATTTTTGTTGCTATTGTTATAATTATGACTTTTATTTTTAACATGTTAAAAATTATCCATCTTTTATATAACTTTTTCCAAAATATTTTCATAGGAGATTTGCATGATGAAACAAAAATACTGCAGTGGTTAACATCCCAGGATGTATTTGAAATAAAAAATGAAATTGAAGAAGTCAATCGAAAAATGTTGGATAAACTTCTGGATGAAAATGATTTTGTTGCTGTTTATTTTTGTAAGTTTCAGTTGAATTATATAAGAGGATATGTTTTATGGTACACAACTCGAGCTTTGACTTTTATACATATTTATAAATGTGTAACCCTTTCAGATGAGCCAAACTGTGCAGAATGTGATGTAGTCCTTTCAGAATTGGAAAAGATTGACAGTGAAACAGATAATCTTGACATCACTTTTGTAAAAATATCCGATACTCGTTATGCAAGAAAGTGGGGAGTGACCAAATTGCCAGCAATTGTTTACTTTCGTAAGCGATTTCCAAGCATATATCGAGGTAATGTATGAAATACATTGTTTAGCAATTTTAAGGTCTTATTGATTGTCATTAAGAAATATTATTCTCTGGTTTCCTTACAGGAGATTTGACAACGGAAGAGGAGGTTTTAGAATGGTTAAGGAAAAACCGCTTTAGACAGCCAGAGCTGAACATTTTCATGTATGCTCTAATAGCCATAACGGTAGCATTTGTTATTTACACAGTTTTCTTGGTGTTTTGTTTCCACAATCATCCTAAGACAGCATGACCGGTGATTTATAAATAAAATAATGATTCATGTCACTGATCATGAAGAGACAAATAATTTAATTGAGCCATGAGTGATAAAATACCTTTTCATTTTCCACGAAAAGTGCTTTGTGGATTTAATCATTTATGCTTTGGACGTGCTCCAGAAGTTTATATCATCTACTTGAAAAATCATTACATTCTAAACTTTTCCAAATATAACTGAAATGCTGAGAGTGTGAAGAGAGAGAAAAGGTAAAGACAGCATTTGATGTTATTTATTGTTTTATGAGATTTTTAAAAAGGAACTAAGTCAACTTAGACCTGTAAAATGCCATCATCAACATTATTTCATTGTCTAATCATATCCATCTTTAGAATTGTTATGACATTAGATTTGATAGGCATTGATCTCTGAGATGAGTTATTTTTGAAGAGTTTAAACTTCAAAACAGAATTGTTAAGCATAAGAGAAGACATCAGGTATTCTCAGGTAATTCCCAATGTAAGAAATTTACATCATGAAGTGATATGTTGAAAATTTTGGCAGCTTCAGCTTGCTAGCCCAATTATAAAAACCAAATATTCTGGTTAATTGTTGACGTAATTCTATCTGTTGATGAAATAGCTGTAAATATAAAAAAATATTAAGTAAATCATAAATTTAATTTGGTTTAAAGCTGAAATGATTTATTCAGGACTGAAAAAGTCTTATTATATTTGATACTGCTATAAGTTTGTGAATTTTTGGTTGAAATTTTAAAATAAATGGAATTGCATATTGTTATTTGAGAGTCTCAATATTATCCTTTATATGAGAAGAATTGTATAAAATAGATTCTATAAATGATTGGCTGTTGAGGGATTATCTGGTAGTTATGAATATATTTACCTCATAATGGAACTGGAACAGTATTTTATTTTTGTTCATTTTTATTTTTCTGGCTGAGTATACTTAAATATTGTAGACAAGTAATTGTGTTTATTCAAACTTTCATCAAATTTCTTTATTATTAGCCATTCATTATTTATATGATTTTTAATTGTTATTTTATATCTAATAATAATTATGATTAATCATCCTTATGTGTATATTGTTGAATTAAAAAGAGACTAGGAGGTTGACTCATCCTTATGTTTATAAAAAATTATATATTTAGTTGTTAAATATAGACCCCCAAACTGAGGGAATTACTCTGTAATAATTTCCTATTAATAGATTTTAATTAAATTCAGTGCTTTCTTATTGCAAAGAATTTTGTAAAGCCAAGTAGTTCCCTTTTAAGATAAGACCATAATATCATCTTTTAGACATTTTTTTATTTCAGCAATAACATTCAAAATGAATGGTTTTCATTTTCAATTATTTTTTAGAAAAATAGCAATGAACGTCATTTTAATGGAACATCATTTTTGTAGGAAATACCTTATTTACTTGCATATAAGCTGCCCTTGCATGGAGGGCTGCCATATGACCTCATTTTCTGAGATGTGCTCATTTTTGGCACTCAACTTCCAGAAAGGAATTATAAATAGTTGAATTTTTCAAGAAATTTTAAGCATTGACCTGGTCCAGATATTGTACATATGCTAAATTTTTAAATATTTTGATGATTTCCAATATTTCTGGAAAGAAGATTTGAGAACTAAATTGGTAGAAAGAGCATCCTCATTTTTAAGCCCCAGAATGTAGTAGCTCTACCAACATGTAAGACTAGATTTTTGAAGACTGAAACCAGAAAAAAAATGCACCAGAAATAAACCACACACCATATTTTTTCAAAGTAATTTCAAAAATTTTTAAGACATGCCATGTATTGTGTTCTTCTGCTCGTATTGTTAGGGTATTAACCTTTATCGTTCTAAAGGGAACTTAAGTTCTCACTAAAAACTAGGTCCAATGGGATGAATGGGAACTTAGTTCCCGCACTATTTTCCCTTTTCTAATACTCGCTCCTCGAAGGGATTTGGCATTCTAAAGACGTCATCACTACTTGGAACAACATCCAATAGGTCTGGGAATGTGATTCGTGACTTTTGTTGCTCTCTTTCTTGAATGGTAAAAAACTTCCCCCATGGTTATCTTTCTCTGTTTATCCTCTCTCAGCTGGGCTCAGCTCTCTTGCTGGACCTTTGCTGCACCATAGGTCTTTGAGGTGTAAGCATACTAAAAACGCTGCTGTGGTTCACATTCTATTTTATTGTGCCTTTTCTGACCTAGAAATAACATGTAGATATTTTTTTATGAAAGAGTACTAAGTTCCTACAATCTTTTACATTTTTATTTACTCGCTCCTCGAAGGGATGGGAGTAGCATAGGAATGGCATGAGAAGAAGAGGAATGGGAGTGATTTTTGCTTATCTCTTTCTTGATTGGTAAACAAATTAATGAATATCAATCTCTGTTTATCCTCTCTCTGCTGTATTCGGCTCTCATGCTGGACCTTCTCTGTATCCTTAGCATTCAATTCTCCATGCATCTTTGAGGCATAAGCATCATAAAAATTATACTGCGTTTCATGTTGTTTTATTGTGCCTTTTCTGACATAGAAATAATACGTAGGTATTTTTTTCTATCTTTGGAGTAGCATTTCATTCAGTTCTACAGTTATTCATGTAATTTTTTTATTTCTGCATTGCATCGAGACTTCAGATCGGCTCTCGTTAGAAATCTTTTGGATGCAGCTGGGAGAAAGGAATGCCCTCAACGCCGCTCTCAAGGACTGCCATAAATATTTACATATTTGTTTTTTCATGAAATACTATTATAATTTCTCCATACAAAAAAAAATACTCAGAATCAATAAAAATCAATTACTTTATTTTCTTCATTTTGCTTTTTATTTTGTTCTTCTATCATTACTAGTAAAAGAGAAAATAAAAGAAATGCAAAGGTCTGCAAGGAATAATTTAAATGCCAAGATAAAATCCGGCCGGCTGAGGCTATAAATGGCATTTAATGCCGGATGATAAAGGTTAATTATAGGTAACACTAAAGATACTTCAAAATTTAGGAATTCATACAACAAGGCAACAGTTAAAACAAAGAATGACACATTATGTAAATGGGAATTACTCAAGTTTTCTTCCTGGAGTCCCTACGATGCTCTGATCAATCAGTGTTCCTTTAAAAACCATTACCTTTATAAATTATATTTAAAAGAACCATCCCTCCAATATCTAACTACTCCTCCCTTCTGTCGAACTCACGTTTTACGACCCATTTCTTCACTTCCTCTAGTTGTGGCCATTAAGGAACAAGCTTACAAAGACTTTCCATTTTCCTCTCATCTCAGTTTATCCTATTTACTCCATTCACGGATCATTTTTCTGTGGGACATGTACCTTGATGTTCTGCTGATCGGGTTTCCATGTGTTGTTGCATATTGAATCTCCTAAAACTTATAGTGTAGGTATATTTTTTCACTCTTGGAGCAGTTGTGATCTCAATACATGGAACATTATTTATCCTAGATATTTATAAAATTTTTATTACATCTATCTGAATTCAAATGTTCACTGGCATTAATCATACTATTCAATGGGTTCATTAGGAACTAACATAGCAAATTCACCAAAATTGTAATCACTGTGGGCCAGAGCCGAACTTATGCATTTGAGGCCTGAGGCGCAAAATTATTTTGAGGCCTCCACTCATCTTTTTATTTCTTAGGTCCGATATTAAAAGTTTTTTTTTATTACCAAAGTAATTTTTGTGATAATTTATTTAAAAATACACGCATACTAAATATAATTTTAAAAATTAACAAATATAAATCTGCCAAATTAAAGAAAACTGTTATTCTTATCATGATGAAAATATTATATAAAATACAAACTATGTATGAGTTTAATACAATAATAGTTTTACGACTTCTGAAAATATAAAAAATACCTACATTAGGTAATACCTTTGAGTTCCTAGAAAAAACAATCACATTATTAAATAGTAACATTTTGTACAAAAACATAGGAACAGAATTGCCACAAAAATTAATAAAAGAAATACTGATAAATATAAATTATATGATTAAATCATTTAAATACATAACAATAGGTTACTGAATTCTGAAAACATAAAAAATGCATTGCTTGCACCAAAAACAATCACATTATTGCATAGGAACATAAGAATCATCACAAACATTAATTTTAACAAATACAGATAAATAAAAATTATAAGATTAAATTATTTGAATACATTCATTTTTGATAACACCAGATGCTATACCAAGTTACAGAATTGCCACAAAAATTAATACCCTAAATTCCCAAGCATAACGCGTGCGTTACACAAGGTTTTTTTGTCAAATTTTCTGAATTATTTAGTGCGCGTTATACATAAGACGTACTAGTGCACGTTATGCATAAGAAGTACCGCTTTATAAAATAAAATGCCTTAAAGCGTTCAAATACTAACTTCGTGAAATCACTCAATGGCTGAAATCTATTGAAACTTCTTCCTTTTGTTCCGTTGATAAAAACAAATTTTTTGGCATAAATTACCATGCATTTCAATCATTACAGATACAAAATCGAATTTCAGTTACCTAATTATTATTCAAACTAAGACAAATTAAGGCAGATTCGAAGTTATTAGTTGAAAAAATGTACGCAATTCTTTTTAAATAAGATAACGAATTCCAAAACAAAACACATTGACATGTAAAAATAAAAAATCACAAATTCTTCATAAACTTTTATTCCCCACTCGTTCTGCGGGTGTCCTGCGTGTAATACACAAGTGCGCGTTCTACTAGAAATTTTGGAGATATGCGGAAAACAGCCGAAGGTTTTCCTGCGCGTTACGCATGAGCGCACGTTATACTTGGGAATTTAGGGTAAAAGAAATACAGATAAATATAAATTATATGATTTAATCATTTAAATACATAACAATAGGTTACTGACTTTTGAAAACTTAAAAAATGCATTGCTTGCACCAAAAACAATCACATTATTGCATAGGAACATAAGAATTATCACAAACATTAATTTTAACAAATACAGATAAATAAAAATTATAAGATTAAATTATTTGAATACATTCATTTTTGGTAACACCTGATGCTATAGCAAGTTAACACCATTTTTTCCTGGCTTTTGATTTAGCAAAGGTATCAATGATGTCATAATTTATCGAGTTAGTTGCCTCACACTCAATAAATAATAATGACAAATCAGACAATTTATTTTGCATTGAATTATTTCCTAAATAGTTTTTGACTCTTTTTTTATACTGAAAATGACCATCCACCACTTGCATTAGTTACAGGCATTGTGAGAAATATTTTAAGAATTGTTTCAACATTTGGGAACATTGATCTTAATCCATCATTAATAATATTGTGTATATTCGTTATACTTGTAGCATTTTCCTCTTTGGTATAGTTTAAGAAGTGCACTACTTCTGCTTTAAATTGATTGACATCAATGTCATTTTTATAAACATCCACTAATGCTTCAATGCATGAATTAACATATTTTTCCATCATGGCAGTATTAAAAAAACACTAAACATTTAATTTTTCATTATATATTTCAGTTCGTCGATATAATCCTGCAAATAGTATTAGTGGTGTTTATTATAAATAATTCTTTCCCAGTTAAAGTTACATCATTGTCTTTTACTTCATTATACGTAATTTTCCTTTCTTTATTCGGCTTCAAACATCTTTATATTGAGTCTTGTCAGTTAATAGCTTAGCTTCCTTTTCAATAGTTTCAAAATTGTTTATAGTTTCTGAAATAAATTCTTTCAATGATCTCAAAAGATTCATGCTTTTTAGCAAGTTTAATTTTGGGTCCTGTAGGGATTTGCTACTAGCATTTAGTCTTTCCAACATTTTGTCCCAAATTGTTGTTAATAAAGGTGTTTCATATTCATCAAAATGTTTAGCTAATTTTGAAGACTAATCAGCGAATTGGTTTCTCATGTTCAGATGTTGATATCTTGATCAGAGCTTCTTTGTTTATATCCTATTTTCAATGCTTATACAGCATCTGCTCTAGCTGACCATTGTGTATCACATATTCATTTTAATGTAACCAAATTTGTTGTTAGACAATTTTTTAATATGTTCCATCATCGGGTTGACGCAGCCAAAAATTGCAAAAATTTTGAACAAAATTGAAATAATGTAGTGCAGCAGAACAAGATTATGCTGCATAGTTTTTAACTAAATTTAATGAATGACTAGTGCATGGTATATAAAATGCTGTGGCACTGTTGTCTTTTTCTAGCTTGTAAACCCGAATATTTCCCAACTATATTAGAAGCATTGTCATAGCTTTGCCCTATACATATTTGAATGTCTATGGATAGATCGGACAATCTGTTTGTTTGTTTATTTTCAAGGTATTTTGCATTATGATGTTCTATGGGAAGAAAACCTAAGAACCTTTATTTAATTTCTCCATTATTTGCAACATATCTGATTATCAGTACTAACTGATCGATGTTACTTATGTCAGGAGTATGAAGCTTCTTTTATTTCAGATACTAATGTTTCTTTTGTCTTATTTCCCTTTGAATTTATAAATTCATCACAAGTTTTGTGAGAAAGATAATTTTTTTTACCAGGTCCGCAATTTGTGTACATTTCTATATGGCATTTTAAAAATGTCAAATTGACTAAGATATTCTAAACAGCTCCAAAAATTTCCCTTATGTTCGGAATATATATTATCATTACTACCTCTAACTGCTAAGGTTACCTAATAACTTAACTGTAGCAATGACCCATCATGCCAATAATTTTCTTTGGCCTGTATTTGTTTCATTAACTCTGTATCAATATGTCCTATCGTTGAACATCTTTTCTTTTACATGCACATAGATTGGATATGATCCTTTGAGCATTCATGTTCAGTTAAAGCTCTACAGACATTTTTCCAGTTGTTGAATCCATTTATAAACTTATTTGATGACTTTGAAAATAATTTGCAAATGAAACAATATACTACTCACATACTAGTCTCAGAAAAAATTAACCATTTGCACTTTTCTTTGGTTCCATTACTTTTCTCACAATAAAAATTAGATTCTTGAATATTTCTATAATATATTCGGTCATGTTCTGTATATCTTACTTTCAAATTTTCAATTCTACCAAAATTTTGAGGGTTATTTATTAAATAGTATTCTATAAAGTTATTACTTAGGCCTGTGTTTGTATTTACTGGCCATTTTGCAATATCTTTAGGATAAATTTCAGAAGGCCTACCTTTACATAAATTAATATCAGTATTCTGGTTTATACTGTCTTCTCATCCTTGTTTTTGTTCCGCATTTTCTTCAATTAGTTGGTCTTGTTCCGCTAGTTTATCTGTATTCTGGCATAAACAGTCTTCTTGTTCTGCAGTATTTTCTTCAGTAAGTTGGTCTTGTTTCACTGGCGTTTCTGGATTCTGGCTTGCATCACCTTCTGGTTCTATATTTTCGAGTTGTTCTGCGATTCCTATTTTTCCCTTATTATTATTCGCAGATCCAGAGGGTAGTAAAAACAATGTAATAGCATTTTTCTGGACTATTTGTTGTTTTTCTTTCTCATTTTGCTTCTTTTGTTTAGCTGCTCCTGAATCGAATCTTCTTTTCAATTTGGGTTGTACGAATTGTTTACTTAGTATTTCATAAAATTAAATTAATAATGTAACTCAACCCAATATGGCCTATCTAAGCTTTATTAATTTTTTAAGCATCTATACCAAATGCTGAATGTAAAACTAATATAATGTATTCTTAGACAGTTTATTTAAGTAAACAGAAAAATGTTATAACTATAACACTTCAACATAGAATTACTGGTTAGCATTTTTGCAAAACCTTGCTGTTAGGCCATATTAGGAACATAAGAGGTGCGGCAATAAAGTTCCCGGACTGGTGCTGCAGCACTGAAACCAAGATGTGTAAAAATGAACTATTTACACATCTTATAGTTCAAACTCTTGCTAACAGAGGGAAGTGAACCGCTTAGCTCTGTAAAAGTTAGTTTCTGAGTAGGAGCCAAGAGAATCAGTTGTGATTTTATCCGTTGTAACGATTTTGCCATGGAGCAATGAGTAAATATCAAGTTTTGTGTCAAACTCGGGAAAACCGCAACAGAAACTTAAGAAATGTTGAAAGCAGTGTATGGTAAAGAGTCTTTAAGTCATTTTTGAGTGGTTTAAACAATTTAAGGATGGGTGTGAAGATGTTGAAGTTAATCCAAGAAGCAGGCAGGTATCAACCTCTCGAAAAGCAGACACTGTCGCAAAGGTCTGTGAAATTGTGGCAAGAGATTGACAAATGACCCTCAGAATGATGGAGGAGGAGATAAACATTAATAAAGAAATGATTTGTCAAATTCTTCACGAATATTTAGGAAAGAGGAAGGTCTGTGCGAAGTTCATCCCACACAACCTCACAGATGAACAGATGCAGAGAAGAGTTGAATTGAGTCAGAACTTCATTGAAAGTTGTGAAGGCAATCCCAATTTTCTCGACTGCATTATCACTGGCGATGAGTCAGGGGTATTCCAGAACAACCCCGAAACAAAATGACAAAGCATGTCATGGGCATCAAAGTTGTCGCCAAGACCCAAGAAGTTTCGTTTGAAGAAGTCCTCGATCAAAACCATGCTGATCACCTTTTTCGACAAGCAGGGTGTGATCCACAAGGAATCTGAATCTGAAACTATCTATTCTTTTGCTTTAAAACATATATAGCAGCATTCCTCATTTAAAGTAAAAAAAGTTAACAAAAAACAATTTAGAACTATTCATATACTGTAAAATTAATCTCCGGCTTCAAATATGGAACATACAACTTTGAATTGAATTTTCAGTTTACAAATTTTTTAATTCAAAAACGATTTCTTTTATAACCATACATGTTCTCTGAATATGTCCAGTTATACAAAGTAATTTTTACATTTTTACACTTTTTAGTTAAACAGTTTCGGACCAGGCAAAAATCCGTTCATGCTTATTGCCTCCATGCAAATAGGATAATTGTTTTGAAACAAATTGGCAGATGGGTTAATTACTTTTAAAAACAGATTAAAAAATAAATACACATTGAATTATATTTAGAGAGTTTACATCAGCATTTTACATTATAAGATGGAGTATAAAGATGCCAATCTTTAATAATACGTAGTTGACTTACATTTAGTAAAGTTTACCGTAAATACCCGCGTATAATGCGCACCCTCGTATAACATGCAGGGGGGTTTTCAGCCTCGTAATCTATGATTTTTCCATATACCCTCGTATAGTGCGCACCGATTTTTTTAGCGTTACCGTTCCAGAATAAAGTATATAGTGTAACGTGTTCTAAAGCAATGATCGAATTATTGGTATTATGTATTGGTAACAAAATGAAAAAGCGAAATGAAATTTTCGAATAATGTTCCAAAAGAACATCAGCTAACTCAATCATTACATACTCTATGTTTACTTACAAGGTGATATTAGGATATACACAATAAATCGAATTATATTAATTTCATAGTAGGGCATATGACATTATTTGAGCTAATAAAATGAAGGAATGACGGTAATCCTGTCGAAGTTTTTGACATACGTTGTTGTCACGCCTGAGGTGGACATGTTTGCCCAACCTTCAGTTTTACCGTTATTAGAACACTCGGGAGCACATAAACACGATAGCAAATAACCATAATTAACTACAAACTCGAAGAATCAAGAATAAATCACGTATGAATGCTGAGAGAAAGGTAGGGAACGATAACTTTATTTAGTTCTACAAGAAGCATCAACTCCCAGCGTACTCAAAGGCACCAGCTGCCATTGTTTCTAATTGTAAGTAGCACCAGTACCTCACCACCAGGCCAGGCGCCGGTGTAGGGTGATGTTATGCGTAAGATGATGATTCCGATAACAACATCGAAGAAGAATGGTCCAGTGACGAAGAATTTCTTGGCTTTTAAAATGAATAAATACTAAATTTATTCTTTTCATATCTAATTAATGTATCTTTATATAATTTGTTAATAAATTTTTATTATTTTCTATCTTACTTTTCGTAAAAATCACCAAAAAATATGAGAATACGCGGGTAGTAATTACTGTGCCGAAATTGTGGAAATATGAGGTCAAATGAAAATAGGAATATTATATACCCTCGTATAACACGCATCCTAATTTTTAACTCGAATATTTCAAAAAAAAAGTGCGCATTATACGCGGGTATTTACGGTAATTGGAATTTAATATTAATTACAAAAATTAACTATTATTTACTTTCACACTTTACAAATTAATATTTTTCTGATGATTTTGCATCTCTCTATAATGTTCATTTTGAAGTACGTACATACTGATAAAACTCGTTGCACGACATTTAAATTTACTAAACACTGTAAAATTGATTCAACTGAGGATATGTTCGGTCTGTTCCTCTCTTGGCTCTTAAGGAGCATTGTGCACTGGAATACTGAATACATAGTATTCGCAGATAAATAGTAATAATTGTTCGTAATATTCGATTTTATGGAGAATACCTGACCACATGGCAAATTTTCTTATTCCAATTCTTCCATATTTGACAGGAGGTTTTGTTCAATGATTTTCTTCAGAATTGTCCACTGGTTCAACAACCGAGTACAATCCTTTATTCATAGTCCTCTTTCATTGAGATGGGTGCAGGTTTCTTCGAGTTGTTCCCATGTCGGAATTTTAATAAGTGACACTCATGCGAAATTGTTCAAGGGCTTCAGAGGTGAAATCCATTTCATAAGATAATCATAACAGGTCTGATAGAACAATTCTACTTCTGACAAGAACTTACTTTTCATGTATTCATAAAACATTATCTCTACAAATACTTGACTTTACACTTAAAGGATTAAAATTTGCTTCCATTCTTTCTTTCACACAATTTGCGATCTCTTGTAAGTCTGTTAATACTTCAATGACACTTTTTTCTTCTCCTTCAATTTGCATGATTTTTCTATTGAAAATACTCAACAGACTGTAAACCAAGTGAGGATATGCTTCACTCAATAAATCGTTGAAAAATATTTTCAGGATTTTAGGAATGTTTCTTTCAGATAGAAAGTATGCTCTCATCACGTCGCACAGCTTTAGAATTCTGTCTACTGCATTGGATAGCGAAAGGCAGTGTGTTTTTGAGTGTGAGAGGATTGATTGATATTCAATGCCAAAATTATTACAAAAGTCTTGAACACACTCTGTTAGCACCACAAACAGAAATTAAAGAATTCTTGTGTGACTTTTGTTTCCTCAGACGACTCTGTAGGACTGTTGCTCTAGGTTCCAGTTAGCCCATTTTTAACCTTCCATTCTAAAAATTAGGATGAGCTACTATATTCCTACTTTAGATTGAGTTGTGAATTTTTATTGTTGAATGTTACAAGGAGGGAAAGGGTATACTGACATGCATAATGTGAGCACATAAGATGAGCGGGTTACTATAAAATACAAAGTAAAGCGCTTTTACTATTTTTTTTGATTCAACATCTATGACGACGTAAATATGGGACATTTCCTATGTCCCAACGGTCCCGACACATTTCCGGGACAACACAATGGAATACGGGACAGTCCCCTGGCAACCCTACTCATGCACAAATGTTTTCCTGGATTCTGCAATAAACATTTCCAAGCCGCAAAAAAAAACACTAGCATTAAAAAATGGTTAAATTTCTTTTATTAATTACATTAGAAATGCATAACAGAGAATCAAAACCTGGGGTAAGAAAGTAAAAACATTACTTTTAGTAATCGCGTTCAAAGTACGCGGCAGAATATCTTACGTTACAAGGTGATAGCAATTCATAGATTTACATTAACAATTCGTAATAAACAATTAAAACCTAAGAAAACAGTTCCTTAAATTACATTCAAAACACAAAGATAATAGCATTAAATAATTCGGTTAAAAAGCAGCAACCTCCTACGCGAAGAACGAATATTTTCAATATCATTCTCGTAAAAGTGGACGCTTTTCCATTAGCCAATAATTTCTAATTTGGTCGCTAGGTGCCAGGAACACCGACTGTTATCGAAAATAGCGTCGTTGGCAGAGGTTTAAACTGAGCTACAAAAGAATTAAATCAATGGTTATCATGTTTATTTACTTTGAAAACTGCAAATAACGAGCATTATACAAATAATATAATATAATTTCTAGGGTGCTGATGTTTAAAATGAACTTAGAAACAAAAAGTAGAGGGAGTTCACGCTTGTTGGCATCGTAAACGCGACGCGAAATGCAAGTAATATGTGCGACACATAAGTAATGGTCATAAACAGCTTTGTCTCAAAGTCCAAATTCGCGAACCTCAAGCACGCGAAGTTCAAAAAATTGGTGTATTGACATACCATATTTTTCGGCATATATGACGCACTTTTTTCCAGATAAATGACTTCCCAAATCAGCCTGCATCTTATAGACTAAAGGTAAGATTATTACTGTCTTCAGTATAACACTTACGAATCCCCTGAACCCCAAAATGGAATAGTTGACAGTAATTCGATGCAAAAACATTAAAATATAAACATAAATAATAGCCATAAAATAACACAGAGAGCACTCACACGTCAATAAGAAAAAAGGAATTTAAAAATTATATATTATAAGGGGTGAGTATGGGATAGGTCTGCGGTCGTTATTCATAACCATGTCTTTGAATATGTTCATGAAAATACTCTCGTTAGCGTCTAGTTTCCAGTCGGTTAGTGTTGATTTTAAGAGAGACATGTTTTCGATTTTAATCGGGTGATTGTTTTCCTGTATGTGTATTGCGACGCTAGACCTGTTAAATCGATTGTGTTTGAAGTGTGCAAGGTGTTCTTTGAACCTGGATTATAGGTTCCGTTTAGTTTGACCTATGTAGACTTTCTCGCAGTCTGTGCAAGCGATTTTGTATATGCCGGATATTTGTAAAGTCGGCATCGTGTCTTTTGGATAGTGTAGTAATTTTGAGAGTTTGTTTTCATTCTCAAGTACTGCTTTAAGGTTCTGTTTTGAGAAGATGTTTGATAAGCCGTTTGTGATGCCTGGGACGAAGGGGATTTTTCCGTATTTTGGTTTTATGGGGGGGCGTGCTTGTGAGAGTATACCGTTTTATCAAAGAAAGACTGCGCTTGTGTTTGTGTAAAATATTTTCTATCATCTGAGGGTCGTTACCATTGATTTTAGCGCCTATATTTGTTATATTTTAATTCTTTGAGGAAATGAACTTTAGAAAGAGGTACCTGTAAAAGTCTATGTACCATTGAGTGGAATGGTGCTAATTTATGTGAAATATGGTGGTTGGAATCAGAGGGAATGTACGTGTCTGTGTGTGCGGGCTTACGGTAAATCCCGAACTTGATTTGGTAATTTTCTCTTTTTACGAGAAGGTCAAGAAATGGCAATGTATTTTGTTTTACAACTTCATGTGTAAATTTAATGGTAGGATATTGATCGTTTAGTTGCTGTGGAAAATCAGTTATGTTATTATTGGAGGTATCGAAAATCGCGAAAATATCGTCAACGTATCTTAACCATGAGCGTGGGAAGTATTTGAAGGTGTTTTTGCATTGATTCTCGAAGTAAACCATGAATAGTTTGGGTAAGAATGGTGAAAGGGAGTTACCCATTGCTGTACCGTAGTTTTGTTGGTAGAACTCGTTGTCAACATGAAAGAAATTTTGGTTAATGCATAAGCGTGTTAGTCGTACTAATTCATCTACTGGTTTTAAAGAGAAGTTTTGATCGGTGAGCCATTCTTCCAGGAATTGTAATGTTTCATTGATGAGAACGCTAGGAAAGTGAGAACAAACATCAAATAAACTAAAATTTCACTGTCCTGTAGTATTATGTCTTTAACTTCTATAATGAAATGAGGACTGTTTTTTGTATTTGAATCATGTTTGATAGGAAATTGTTTAAATTGGTCAGTAAGCCAACGTGAAATTTTATGTGTCGGGCTGTTGATAGACGAAACAATGGGTCTGAGGGGAATGCCGTCTTTGTGAATTTTGGGTAAGTAATACATCCTAGGAACCCTGGGGTTTGAGGTGTGAAGTTGGAGGCTGAGTTGTTTCGTGATGAGTGTGGTGCATGTTTTAACAATTTTGGTGGTTTCTGATATCATTTTATTAATTGAATTTTTTAGTATGTTTGTGTACGGCCCTTCATTTAGCATTTGATAAACTTTGTCGAAGTATTGGTCTCTTTGCATAATGACTACAGTGTTCCATTTGACTGCCTTTAGATAAAAACATTTTTTATTATTAAGAGACTTGATTGTGTTGTTTTCGGAATGTTTATGTTGTTTTTTATTCGTTTTTTGGCAATGTTTTCTGTTATCTGCGATAATGCGGTGGATCTGATGACTTTTTTGCTGATATTTAATAAGGTTTTAAAGGAAGATTCAATGTCTGCCACAATATCATCCATAGGTGAGTTTTTATATGGAAGTGCGTATTTAAGTCCTATTCCGAGTAGGGAGAGTTCTTCGTTGGTGAAGGTCGTATCTGTAAGGTTTATATCATTGTCTTGGTTTTGTTTGGAATTGCAGGAAGTGTTTCTCTGGTTATTTTTTGTAAAAGAGAGTAGTATTTTTGCGAAGTCTGTCAGTTTTATTTTGGACTTTTTGTTGTATCACGTATTGAATTTGGTTCAGATGATCGTCCCATATGGGAACTTCGAAACCAGATAAATTTTTGGTTATTTTTAGATGCAAATCGTATGCTTCTAACTCAAGAGAGGATCGTTTTCTATAAAAGCTTTGATTTCTAATTCTAACCATTTCTTCTTGTCGAAGAGGATAGCTTTTGAAGGAATGGGATTTATGGTTTTTGGGAAAATGTTAGTGAAATTCGGGAATATATTTAGTTTGCGGAAATCTTTGAGAAGTTTTATATCTGCGCCAACAGTGTGGATATGAGTTTTGATTTTATGGAAACGGTTTAACTCCTTAGGCCGAAAAGCCATACTTGACGTTAAAAAAGACATTGGAGACTACGGTGTACAGATTGGAATTAAAATTTGAAACTCCTGAACCGTAAATTAACCCAGGGAGCACTCACACGTCAATAAGAAATAAGGAAAATTAAAATTATACTTACGAGTTTGCAGGACGATGATGGCCTACAGGGACCTGTTGTCAAAAACTATCCTAAAAAGAAGAAAAGGAACACACACACACGCACAATCAATCTGGAAATCTCAGGGAAACTTGCTAGATACGTATTTCAGGAGCTATGCTCCCATCTTCAGTAGCTGAAGTCGTATGGATTTTTTTTGTTTGGTATTGTGTATTTATATGTTCAGGGTAAAAGTGAAAGGAGGGCAGAGTGGTGGGGGAATTGTTAACGGTTAGCGAGTAGAGGGGTGAGTAAGGTATAGGTCCGCGGTCGTTATTCATATACATCTCCTTGAATTTGTTTATGAAAATACACTCGTAAGCGTCTAGTTTCCAGTCGGTTTGTGTTGATTTTAAGAGAGACATGTTTTCGATTTTAATCGGGTGATTGTTTTCCTGTATGTGTATTGCGACGCTAGACCTGTTGAATCGATTGTGTTTGAAGTGTGCAAGGTGGTCTTAGAACCTGGTTTCTAGGTTCCGTTTAGTTTGACCTATGTAGACTTTCTCGCAGTCTGTGCAAGCGATTTTGTATATGCCGGATATTTTTAAAGTCGGGATCGTGTCTTTTGGATAGTGTAGTAATTTTGAGAGTTTGTTTTCATTCACAAGTACTGCTTTAAGGTTCTGTTTTGAGAAGATGTTTGATAAGCCGTTTGTGATGCCTGGGACGAAGGGGATTTTTGCGTATTTTGGTTTTATGGGTCGGTGTTCTTGTGAGAGTAATCCATGTTTTCAAAGAAAGACTGCGCTTGTGTTTGTGTGAAATATTTTTTATCATCTGAGGGTGAAAACAATTGATTTTAGCGCATTTTATGGTATATTTTAATTCTTTGAGGAAATGAAGTTTAGAAAGAGGTACCTGTAAGAGTCTATGTACCATTGAGTGGAATGGTGCTAATTTATGTGAAACATGGTAGTTGGAATCAGAGGGAATGTACGTGTCTGTGTGTGCGGGTTTGCGGTAAATCCCGAACTAGATTTGGTTGTTCTCTCTTTTTACGAGAAGGTCAAGAAATGGCAATGTATTTTTTTTTTCAACTTCATGTGTAAATTTAATGAAAGGATATTAATCGTATAGTTGCTGTATAAAATCAGTTATGTTATTATTGGAGGTATCGAAAATCGCAAAAATATCGTAAAAAGTATCTTAGCCATAGGCGTGGGAAGTATTTGTATGTGTTTTTGCATTGTTTTTCGAAGTTAACCATGAATAGTTTGGGTAAGAAAGGTGAAAGGGAGTTTCCCATTGTTGTACCGTAGTTTTGTTGGTAGAACTTGTTGTCAACTTGAAAGAAGTTTTGGTTCATGCATAAGCGTGTTAGTCGTACTAATTCATTTAGTGTTTTTAATGGCAAGTTTTGATCGGTGAGCCATTCTTCCAGGAATTGTAATGTTTCATTGATGGGAACGCTAGGAAAGAGAGAAGAAACATAAAAAAAAACTAAAATTTCACTGTCATGTAGTATTATGTCTTTAACTTCGTTAATGAAATGAGGACTGTTTTTTGTATTTGAATCATGTTTGATAGGAAATTGTTTAAATTGGTCACTAAGCCAACGTGAAATTTTATATGTCGGGTTGTTGATAGACGAAACAATGGGTCTGAGGGGAATTCCGTCTTCGTGGATTTTGGGTAAGCAATACATCCTAGAAACCCTGGGGTTTGAGGTGTGAAGTTGGAGGCTGAGTTGTTTCGTGATGAGTGTGGTGCATGTTTTAACAATTTTGGTGGTTTCTGATATTATTTTATTGATTGAATTTGTGTACGTCTCTTCATTTGGCATTTGCTAAACTTTGTCGAAGTATTGGTCTTTTTGGATTATGACTACAGTGTTCCATTTGACTGCCTTTAGATAAAAACATTTTTTATTATTAAGAGACTTGATTGTGTTGTTTTCGGAATGTTTATGTTGTTTTTTATTCGTTTTTTGGCAATGTTTTCTGTTATCTGCGATAATGCGGTGGATCTGATGACTTTTTTGCTGTTATTTGATAAGGTTTTAATAGAAGATTCAATGTCTGCCACAATGTCATCCATAGGTGGGTTTTTACATGGAAGTGCGTATTTAAGTCCTTTTCCGTGTAGGGAGAGTTCTTCGTTGGTGAAGGTCGTATCTGTAAGGTTTATAACATTGTCTTGGTTTTGTTTGGAATTGCAGGAAGTGTTTTTCTGGTTATTTTTTGTGAGAGAGTAGTGATTTTTGCGAAGTCTGTCAGTTTTATTTTGGACTTTTTGTTGTATCTCGGATTGAATTTTGTTCAGATGATCGTCCCATATGGAAACTTCGAAGCCGGATAAATTTTGGGTTATTTTTAGGTGCAAATCGTATGCTTCTAACTCAAGAGAGGATCGTTTTCTATAAAAAGTTTTTGATTTCTAAGTCTAACCATATTTTCTTGGCGAAGAGGATAGCTTTTGAAGCAATGGGATTTGTGGTTTTTGGGAAAATTTTAGTGAAATTCGGAAGATATTTAGTTTGCGGCCATCTTTGAGAAGTTTTATATCTGCGCCAATAGTGTAGATATGAGTTTTGATATTATGGAAACGGTTTAACTCCTTAGGCCGGAAAGCCATACTTGACGTTAAAAAAGGAATTGGAGACTACGGTGTACAGATTGGAATTAAAATTTGAAACACCTGAACCGTAAATTAACCCAGAGAGCACTCACACGTCAATAAGAAACAAGGAAAATTAAAATTATACTTACGAGTTTGCAGGACGATGATGGCCTACAGGGACCTTTTGTCAAAAACTAGCCTAAAAATGAAGTAATGGAACACACACACACGAACAATCACTCTGGAAATATCTGGGAAACTTGCTAGATACGTATTTTGGGAGTCATGCTACCATCTTCAGTAGCTAAAGTGGTATGGATTTTTTGTGTTTGGTGTTGTGTATTTATATGTTCAGGGTA
Source organism: Tanypteryx hageni (assembly GCA_028673005.1). Classification (NCBI taxonomy): domain Eukaryota; kingdom Metazoa; phylum Arthropoda; class Insecta; order Odonata; family Petaluridae; genus Tanypteryx; species Tanypteryx hageni. The sequence continues at coordinate 6,001,721 of CM054120.1, forward strand.
AAAGTGAAAGGAGGGTAGAGGTGTGGGAGAATTCTTAACGGTTAGCGAGTATAGGGGTGAGTATGAGATAGGTCTGCGGTCGTTATTCATAACCATCTCTTTGAATATGTTTATGAAAATACTCTCGTTAGCGTCTAGTTTCCGGTCGGTTGGTGTTGATTTTAAGAGAGACATGTTTTCGATTTTAATCGGGTGATTGTTTTCCTGTATGTGTATTGCGACGCTAGACCTGTAAATCGATTGTGTTTGAAGTGTGCAAGGTGTTCTTTGAACCTGGTTTCAAGGTTCCGTTTAGTTCAGTGGTTCCCAAAGTGGGCGCTACCGCCCTCTGTGGGGCGCTGCTCTAGTCTATGGGGGGAAAAGAGGCAAGGGGGCGGCAGGGGGGCGCCGGAGGGTCCTGACAATGTGACATTTGCGAAGGCTCGGTAACCTTCCTTTTGTCTCCGTTTTAAAGCTTCGTTTTTTAAGTTTACATTGTTTCCCGCATCTGGAAGTAATTTAAACCATTTGTTTCCTTACATTTTAAAGTAGGAACGGTTGAAAAATATTTCCAAGCCTTTCTCGCACAAGGGAAACTTTTGAAGGGGTTTAATCTCATTTGGTCTATCGTTGGCACAACTTCACGACACTGAGTACTTCGGCAGTAAGGTTAAGTGTGAATCCGGAGAGGAATCAGCTCATCTGATAATTAGATTCGGTGGTTTTACATAAAATATTTACCTGGATAATCATTTTCCAAACAATTCGGTTCCAACGATATTATCAAGGCTGTATTGGTAAGTTATTTTTCATTCATCGCATGATATCATTCTTGTTATAGTACTATTATATAATTTTTTGTATTATTTTATGATGGCGAAGTATATTACCAAAATAAACGGCCAGTATATTGTTTATGTTTTCATGAAATGGTAATCATCATCATCATCATCATGCTTCTGTCCGAAGACAGGTTTTAACTGAATCGCTGCATCCATTTCTCTCTCTCCCTAGAAGCCTCTTTTATACCTCTATAAGTAGTATATCCCTGCTTTATATTATCTAATATTCCTATTCTTTTTCTCCCTCTTCCTCTTTTTCCACTAATTTTTCCTTCTAAGATCGTCCTTTGTAAACACTGTCTTCTCAATATGTGCCCTATCCAATTTGCTTTTCTTTTCCTGATTGTTTTTATTAGCATCCTATCTTCTCCCACCATTTCTAATACTTCTTCGTTTCTCTTCCTCTCTGTCCATTTCACTTTCATCATTCTTCTCCATACCCACATCTCAAAACTTTCTAAATATTTTTCCTCCTTTCTCCTTACCATCCACGTCTCTGCACCATAAAGAGCTATACTCCATATGTAGCATTTTGCTAATTTCTTCCTTGTTTCTAAATTTATTTTCTTGCTTGTGAGAAGCTCCTTCTTCTCGTTAAATGCTGCTTTTGCCATTGCAATCCTACTTCTGATGTCCTGTGTACTACTTCCATCCTGTGCTAAAATACTGCCGAGATATTTGAAACTACTTACTTGTTCCAATTTTTGGCCATTTACCATTATATTTAATTCTTTATGTTCCTTTGAAACCACCATGACTTTCGTTTTTTCTGTATTGATCTTCATTCCATATTGTTGGCCAACCTCAACTAGTCTGTCTATCATCCTCTGAAGCTCTTTCTCGCCTTCTGCTATTAAGCCCTGATCATCTGCGAATTTTAGGGTGGTAATACTTTCACCTCCTATCTTAAATCCTTTCTCTTCCATCAACGCTTCTTCTGTTATTGTTTCTGCATAAATATTAAATATCGCTGGTGAAATAGGACAACCCTGCCTCACTCCCCTCCCTATTGAAGTACTTTCTGTTTCTTCTCCTTCAACCCTGACTCTAATCTTTTGATCAAAGTAAAGGTTTTTAAGCAGTCTTTTATCTTTCCAATCTATTCCTATTTTGTTTAAAATACCCAGCATTTTATCCCATTTCACTCGGTCAAAAGCTTTCTCCCAATCTACAAAACAAAAATACATATCTTTATTGACTTCTAGCGCTCTTTCTATCATGATCCTCATACATCCTATAGCATCTCTAGTCCCCCTTCCTCTTCTAAAACCAAACTGTTTATCTTGCAGCTCCTTTTCTATTTTACATTCAATTCTTTTGGTTATTATTCTGGTTAGAACTTTAGCTGTATGAGAAATTAAACTAATAGTTCTGTAATCCTTACAACATTTTGCATTGTTCTTTTTCTCCAGTGGTACCATCACAACATCTAAAAAATCTTCAGGCCATATGCCAGTATCATATACTTGGTTAAAAAATTTTGTGAGTTGCTTAACTGCTTTAGACCCCAAAACCTTAAGAACGTCCACGGGTATATCATCACTCCCAACAGCCTTCCTTCTTTTCATGTCATCAATTGCTCTTTTAACTTCAGACTCGAGAATACTTGGTCCTAGCTGATCTTCTTCCACATCCTCTTTTTCATTTAATTCAATATTTCTTGGCTTTCCTTCTTTGTCATACAGAACCTCAATGTGTTCTTTCCAGACATTCTTTACATTGTCTGGCTCCGATACTATTTTACCACTTTTGTTCATGATTCCTTTACGTCCTATCTTTCTTGCTTTTTTCTTGAATAGTTCCCTTGCTTTGCTATACATGAGGTCTGTTCTACAAATTCTTTCACATTCGACAATCTCCTCGCATTTCTCATTTATCCACCGTTCTCTGGCTTTATCTGTTTCCCTTCTTAAAGCATTATTTAACTCCTTGTACTTTCTTTGGCCTTCTTCAGTGTTTATGTTCTTCCACTTTCTCCGCTCTTCCATTTTTTGCAGCATGGCTGCTGTGATCCAGGGTTTTTTGTTTTTTTCACCCGTTATCTTTCCTACCTTCTTTTCCATTACATCTTTAATGTTGCTATGCATGTATCTCCACTCCTCATCTACATTCTTCCTATTTTCTTCATCTCTCTCCCCCAACCTTTCCTCCAGCTCAGTCATAATAGCCTCCTTGTTTTTAAGGAGTTCCTCTAAGTTCCATTTCTTGTTAACTCTTATGTTTCTCTTAACGCTCTTCAGTCTACATTGTATACTTGCCACCAAAAGGTTGTGGTCAGAATCAATATCTGCCCCTGGTAGTGTTTTCACATTTTTAATGCTATTTCTAAATCTTTCATTGACTAGTATGTAATCTATCTGGTATCGTCTCTGGTCTCCTGGGCTTCTCCATGTGTAAAGTCTCTGCTGGTGATGCTTCAACCATGTATTAGTTACAATTAATCTATTTCTATGGCAAAATTCCACAAGTTTATCCCCTCTTTCATTTCTCTTCCCTAGTCCATATTTTCCCACTATGTTATCTTCCTGTCCCTCTCCGACTACACTGTTCCAATCTCCCATTACTATGGTGGTGATCCTTCCTTTTCCCTCCTCCTCCAATATCTCCATAATCTGTTCATAGATTTCATCTACTTCGTCGTTGACAGCATTAGTCGTTGGCATATACACTTGAATTATAAGCATTTCCACTGGCTCTATCTGAAGTTTTACGGCTATTAATCTATCATTAACTGTCACTACCTTGCTAATTCTTTCAGCTATCTCTTTTCTCATTATAATCCCCACTCCCCTTTCCTTTTTCTCTCCTCCCGAGTAAACAATCTTAAATTCGTCTGAATTTATCTCGCCTTCTCCTTCCCACCGAACTTCACTAAGACCTACTATACCTACATTATTCCTTCTCATTTCCCTTTTTAAGTTCTCTAGTTTACCCCCTGAATTCATAGTCCTAACATTCCATGTGCCTATTCTTAATTTCTCACCACTTGCTTTCCTATTATTGTTAAATTTCCTCTGTGCATCCCCTAGGGTAGTCCCCACCCGGAGATCCGATTGGGGGACTATTTTACCTCCGGAATATTTTACCCCAGAAAGATCCATAGAGGTATTTTCAGCTTTTCAGCCTATCATGGGAAATATAATGAGGTTGTTTCCCCTTGCTTTCCTCATCGCAGTTTCACAGAGTGATTACCCATCTGTAGCTGTTCAGATCCACATGATCACCACCTACAGAGTACTGTGCAAGCTGCTGCCCTTGCACAGGGGGATGTAAAACCCCCAAGACTGCTTCTTAGTCTGACTCTTCCCCTCAGACCTTTCCGGCTTGGATGGTCCTACCAGGAGAATTATCTCCCGCCGGCATAGCTCTTTGGTTCGTAAGAGTACACAAACCCTCCCACCTCTGTAAGGTTATGCAGTCCTTAGGGAGGGGAAATGGTAATAGATAGTTCAAAAAGAGGACCTTTTCTCTCATACTTCGTATATATACGATTGAACTTTCCCTTTGCCGGCTAGATATCAATTAAATAAATTCCCGGTTCACTGATCTAAGTCACGGTTTTGCTGACATTTTGCATTTCCTTGAAGCATAGCTTTTTTCAAACAATGGGTAATATTCACAATAATTCTTTGAATAAAAAGAAAACTTTGGAAATATTTCGCCTTCACGAGTAAATTGAGTAGTAAACATACTTCTTCACAAAATTCCTCTTAATAATATATCATCAAATGAAAAGGTGGCCTTGCTATGGAATAAACTTTAGTTGAACCAACGCACACACAAGTATCCAAAAATTGAATCAAAGCCAATTTCACCGCAACAGTCCCTTGAACTGCCTTTCTTATGAATACAATTTAGGGAATTGCATGGACTAATATGATTCATAACGACAGAATAGGAGCCAAAGAAATATTATTTCACCCTCAACTGACTAGACCAGTATTATTAATCGAATTCGAGAGGAGCTTACTTTGCAGCCGAGTGTTTGGTTTCTCTATGAAAGACGGCAAAGGTGCATGTGCAGACCTCTGGCACAAACTCCCTATGCACCATTTTCGAATTCGCGCTCGTGTGATAAATTTATTGCATTTGTATATGAAATGTACAATATTTATATAAAATAAATAAACTGTATTAATATTTTCAGTTTACCCGAAGTAAAACTACTACCGTTTAAGAGCGAAATAACGTGTATATAAATCCTGTTTTATACCAGGTATGCTGAACAAATACATATATTCAGCCTTGCTTATATATGTTTGAAATTATGCCTCAAGCACATAAATATTTTGTTTTGATGTTTTTCATATGGTTATTAGTAATTTTATTTTAAAAAGCTACCACTTAAAGATTGAATCCACGTCTTATCATTAACTCATACGTGTATTCTATTTAGTTAATATATATTAAATTTTATTTTAACAAAATTTAATATTTAAACCTTTATTGTAGAAACAGAATGGCAGGAAATGACTCATCAAAGAAGAAATGTAGACAGTATAATGTGGATTATCTTAAGTACGGATTTATAGAGTCACCTATACACAAGCACATGCCTATGTGCTTACTATGCGAAAGGGTGTTTTCAAATGAGGCGATGAAACCTTCCAGACTAATTGACCATTTTAGGAAGGCACATCCTGACAAGACAGAAAAGACTTTAACATTTTTTCAGTCACTTCGTGACAGAGTGCAAAATCGTCCAACACTTTCATGTATGTTGTGTAATGCTTCAAAACATATCACTGATGGTTTGCGTGCATCATACAATATTTCACTATTAATTGCCAAATCTGGAAAGCCACATACAATTGGTGAAGAACTCATCTTACCAGCAGTAAGTGAAGTCCTGAGTACTGTTCTGCATAAGCCACCATATGATACAATAAAAATTATTCCCCTAAGCAACACTTCAGTTCAACGACGAATAGATGAAATAGCTGAAAATGTGGAAGATATATTGTGCAGCATCCTGAGAACAACAGAATTTGCATTACAGTTGGACGAGTCAACTTTGCCAGGTAATGAATCTGTGCTTCTAGCTTATGTACGCTTTATTAAAGATGAAAATCTATCTCAAGAGTTGTTGTTTGCAAGGCAATTAGAAACTGACACTAAAGGGGAGTCAATATTTCGTATTGTAGAGCAGTTCTTCAGGGACAAAAAAATTCCACTTTCTAACATACTTGCTGTTGCGACAGACGGAGCTCCGTCAATGACTGGTCGTCACCATGGTTGTATTGCATACTTGGGAAAATATGTACCAAATGTTTTTGCTATTCATTGTGTCATTCACCGACAGCATCTAGTGGCCAAAATACTGAGTGATCGCCTTCACAAGTCCTTAAACATTGTAATTACAGCAGTTAACAAAATCAAAGCCCATGCTCTTAATGATCGACTCTTTCGAGAGTTGTGTGATGAGAACGACGAAGATTTTAAACGTTTGTTACTACACACGGGAGTTCGTTGGCTATCAAAAGGCAATTGTATAAGGCGCTTCTATAATCTTTTTGACTCTGTCGTGCAGTTTTTTGAGGAGAAAGATGCTTTTCTCAGCGACAACCTTAAAGAGATTAGGAGTGACGTTGCATTTTTGTCTGAACTATTTGCAAAGTTCAATGAAATAAATTTACAATTGTAGGGAAATGATACAAACCTTATAAAGGCAAAATCTGTGGTGACTGTGTTTATTTCCAAGTTGCTTTTATTTAAGCGCAACATAGGTCGCCGCGAGCTTTATCAATTTCCTTCCCTGCTTAAGCTAGAAGAGCAAGCTGGTATAGGTGATGATGATTTGAGATTCTTTTGTGACCATTTAGCCACCTTGCATAAAAATATGACGCAGCGATTTGAGGATCTTCTTTTGTTGGAAATTCCAGACTGGGTGATAAATCCGTTTGTAGATATTGAGGAAGTTGGAGTATTAGAGGAAGAATTAATTGGACTACAAAACGACGTTGAATGGAAACCAAAGTTTAAGATAAATTATCAAGAGTTTTGGTTACAGAAGGAGGTTTCCGATCGTTATCCTGCATTATGGATGGTGGTTAAAAAACTCCTTCTTGCATTTCCGACTTCATATTTGGTGGAACGTGGTTTTAGTGCAGTCATTCAGCTTATTTCCAAGCAGAGAAACAGACTTCAGGTTTGTGAACGCGGTGATTTAAGACTCCTGCTAAGTGACATTAAACCGGACGTTGGAAAACTGGTATCAGGTCATCAAGCCCATCCATCCCATTAAAATTTTATTTGATGGAAATATGTTATTAAATTAGGCAATAGAATCTCCTTAAATGACTTCTAGACCATGAAAAACTATAATCAATAGTCACTTAATTGTTTAACTAATTTTAACAAAACATGATTGGTTATTCTATTTTCATAAATTGAAAATGTTCATGTTATGTAATTGCTTAATTTAAGTAAAAAAATGACATGCAAACTTCTAAAAAAAGCTTTCTTAAATTTATTTGTTTTGATAATTTATTTTTATGTAAAAAGTATATTCTCACCTAAGTTCCTTTTATTGTATATTAAGTCTTTTGCATAAATATGATATAAAAACTATACATCTATTGGATTCTAAATAAACATTTGATTAGTCATTGTTTTTAATTTAATTATTTTAATGTTCCTCATTTGGTTATTTTGTTTTATGATTTTGATTATTACTTTAAAGCTACCGATTGGGGGGCGTTGAGTATAGGTTTATGGATCCAAGGAGGCGGTGGCTCGAAAAAGTATGGGAAACACTGCTTTAGTTTGACCTATGTAGACTTTCTCGCAGTCTGTGCAAGACATTTTGTATATGCCGGATCTTTGTAGAGTCGGGATCGTGTCTTTTGGATAGTGTTGTAAGTTTGAGAGTTTGTTTTCATTCGCAAGTACTGCTTTAAGGTTCTGTTTTGAGAAGATGTTTGATAAGCCGTTTGTGATGCCTGGGACGAAGGGGATTTTTCCGTATTTTGGTTTTATGGGGGGGCGTGCATGTGAGAGTAATCCGTTTTTTCAAAAGAAAGACTGCGCTTGTGTTTGTGTAAAATATTTTCTATCATCTGAGGGTCGTAACCATTGATTTTAGCGCATTTTTGATATATTTTAATTCTTTGAGGAAATGAATTTTACAAAGAGGTACCTGTAAGAGTCTATGTACCATTGAGTGGAATAATGCTAATTTATGTAAAATATGGTGGTTGGAATCAGAGGGAATGTTCGTGTCTGTGTGTGTGGGTTTGAGGTAAATCCCGAACTTGATTTGGTTGTTTTCTCTTTTTACGAGAAGGTCAAGAAATGGCAATGTATTTTTTTTTCAACTTCATGTGTAAATTTAATGAAAGGATATTGATCGTTTAGTTACTGTATAAAATCAGTTATGTTATTATTGGAGGTATCGAAAATCTCGAAAATATCGTCAACGTATCTTAACCATAAGCGTGGGAAGTATTTGAAAGTGTTTTTGCATTGTTTCTCGAAGTTAACCTGAATAGTTTGGGTAAGAAAAGTTAAAGGGAGTTTCCCATTGTTGTACCGTAGTATTGTTGGTAGACCTTGTTGTCAACATGAAAGAAATTTTGGTTCATGCATAAGCGTGTTAGTCGTACTAATTTATCTACTGTTTTTAATGGCATGTATTGATCGGTGAGCCGTTCTTCCAGGAATTGTAATGTTTCATTGATGGGAACGCTGGGAAAGAGAGACGAAACATCAAAAGAAACTAAAATTTCACTGTTCTGTAGTATTATGTCTTTAACTTCTATAATGAAATGAGGACTGTTTTTTGTATTTGAATCATGTTTGATAGGAAATTGTTTAAATTGGTCACTAAGCCAACGTGAAATTTTATATGTCGGGCTGTTGATAGACGAAACAATTGGTCTGAGGGGAATGCCGTCTTTGTGGATTTTGGGTAATCAATACATCCTAGAAACCCTGGGGTTTGAGGTGTAAATTTGGATGCTGAGTTGTTTCGTGATGAGTGTGGTGCATGTTTTAACAAATTTGGTGGTTTCTAAAATATCATTTAATTGATTGGATTTTTTAGTATGTTTGAGTACGGCCCTTCATTTAGCATTTGCTCATTTTTTTCGAGGTATTGGTCTTTTTGGATTATGACTACATTGTTCCCTTTGTCTGCCTTTAGATAATAACAATTTTTATTATTAAGAGACTTGATTGTGTTGTATTCGGAATGTTTATGTTGTTTTTTATTCGTTTTTTGGAAATGTTTTCTGTTATCTGCGATAATGCGGTGGATCTGATGATATTTTTGCTGTTATTTGATAAGGTTTTAATAGAAGATTCAATGTCTGCCACAATATCATCCAGAGGTGAGTTTTTATATGGAAGTGCGTATGTAAGTCCTATTCCGAGTAGGGAGAGTTCTTCTTTGGTGAAGGTCGTATCTGTAAGGTTTATATCATTGTCTTGGTTTTGTTTGGAATTGCAGGAAGTGTTTCTCTGGTTATTTTTTTTGAGAGAGTAGTATTTTTGCGAAGTCTGTCAGTTTTATTTTGGACTTTTTGTTGTATCACGGATTGAATTTTGTTCAGATGATCGTCCCATATGGGAACTTCGAAACCGGATAAATTTTTGGTTATTTCTAGGTGCAAATCGTATGCTTCTAACTCAACAGAGGATCGTTTTCTATAAAAGCTTTGATTTCTAAGTCTAACCATATTTTCTTGGCGAAGAGGATAGCTTTTGAAGCAATGGGATTTATGGTTTTAGGGAAAATGTTAGTGAAATTCGGGAAGATATTTAGTTTGCGGAAATCTTTGAGAAGTTTTATATCTGCGCCAATAGTGTGGATATGAGTTTTGATTTTATGGAAACGGTTTAACTCCTTAGGCCGAAAAGCCATACTTGACGTTAAAAAAGAAATTGGAGACTACGGTGTACAGATTGGAATTAAAATTTGAAACTCCTGAACCGTAAATTAACCCAGGGAGCACTCACACGTCAATAAGAAATAAGGAAAATTAAAATTATACTTACGAGTTTGCAGGACGATGATGGCCTACAGGGACCTGTTGTCAAAAACTATCCTAAAAAGAAGAAAAGGAACACACACACACGCACAATCAATCTGGAAATCTCAGGGAAACTTGCTAGATACGAATTTCTGGAGCTATGCTCCCATCTTCAGTAGCGTAAGTCGTATGGATTGTTTGTGTTTGGTTTTGTGTATTTATATGTTCAGGTTAAAATTGGAAAGAGGGCAGAGGGGAGGGGGAATTCTTAACGGTTAGCGAGCAGAGGGGTGGGTAAAGGATAGTTCCGCAGTCGTTATTCATATCCATCTCTTTGAATTTGATTAGAAAATACTCTCGTAAGCGTCCAGTTTCCAGTCAGTTTGTGTTGATTATTAGAGAGACAGGTTATCGATTTTAATAGGGTGATTGTATCCCTGTATGTGTATTGCGACGCTAGACCTGTTGAATCTATTGAGTTTGAAGTGTGCAAGGTGGTCTTAGAACCTGGTTTCTAGGTTCCGTTTAGTTTGACCTATGTAGACTTTCTCGCAGTCTGTGCAAGCGATTTTGTATATGCCGGATATTTTTAAAGTCGGGATCGTGTCTTTTGGATAGTCTAGTAATTTTGAGAGTTTGTTTTCATCCACAAGTACTGCTTTAAGTTTCTGTTTTGAGAAGATGTTTGATAAGCCGTTTGTGATGCCTGGGACGAAGGGGATTTTTCCGTATTTTGGTTTTATGGGGGGGCGTGCATGTGAGAATATACCGTTTTCTCTAAGAAAGACTGCGCTTCTGTTTGCGTAAAATATTTTTATCATCTGAGGGTCGTTACCATTGATTTTAGCGCCTATATTTGTTATATGTTAATTCTTTGAGGAAATGAAGTTTAGAAAGTGGTACCTGTAAGAGTCTATGTACCATTGAGTGGAATGGTGCTAATTTATGTGAAATATGGTGGTTGGAATGAGAGGGAATGTACGTGTCTGTGTGTGCGGGTTTGCGGTAAATCCCGAACTAGATTTGGTTGTTCTCTCTTTTTACGAGAAGGTCAAGAAATGGCAATGTATTTTGTTTTCCGACTTCATGTGTAAATTTAATGGAAGGATATTCATCGTTTAATTGCTGTAGAAAATCAGTTATGTTATTATTGGAGGTATCGAAAATCGCGAAAATATCGTCAACATATCTTAGCCATAGGCGTGGGAAGTATTTGAAAGTGTTTTTGCATTGTTTCTCGAAGTTAACCATGAATAGTTTGGGTAAGAAAGGTGAAAGGGAGTTTCCCATTGTTGTACCGTAGTTTTGTTGGTAGAACTTGTTGTCAACTTGAAAGAAATTTTGGTTCATGCATAAGCGTGTTAGTCGTACAAATTCATCTACTGTTTTTAATGGCAAGTTATGATCGGTGAACCGTTCGTCCTGGAATTGTAATGTTCCATTGATGGGAACGCTAGAAATGAGAGAAACAACATCAAAAGAAAATAAAATTCCACTGTTCTGTAGCATTATGTCTTTAACTTCGTTAATGAAATGAGGACTGTTTTTTGTATTTGAATCATGTTTGATAGGAAATTGTTTAAATTGGTCACTAAACCAACGTGAAATTTTATATGTCGGGCTGTTAATTGACGAAACAATGGGTCTGAGGGGAATGCCGTCTTTGTGGATTTTGGGTAATCAATACATCCTAGAAACCCTGGGGTTTGAGGTGTAAAGTTGGATGCTGAGTTGTTTCGTGATGAGTGTGGTGCATGTTTTAACAAATTTGGTGGTTTCTAAAATATCATTTTATTGATTGGATTTTTTAGTATGTTTGAGTACGGCCCTTCATTTAGCATTTGCTCATTTTTTTCGAGGTATTGGACTTTTTGGATTATGACTACAGTGTTCCCTTTGTCTGCCTTTAGATAAAAACAATTTTTATTATTAAGAGACTTGATTGTGTTGTATTCGGAATGTTTATGTTGTTTTTTATTCGTTTTTTGGCAATGTTTTCTGTTATCTGCGATAATGCGGTGGATCTGATGATATTTTTGCTGTTATTTGATAAGGTTTTAATAGAAGATTCAATGTCTGCCACAATATCATCCAGAGGTGAGTTTTTATATGGAAGTGCGTATTTAAGTCCTATTCCGAGTAGGGAGAGTTCTTCGTTGGTGAAGGTCGTATCTGTAAGGTTTATATCATTGTCTTGGTTTTGTTTGGAATTGCAGGAAGTGTTTCTCTGGTTATTTTTTGTGAGAGAGTAGTATTTTTACGAAGTCTGTCAGTTTTATTTTGGACTTTTTGTTGTATCACGGATTGAATTTTGCTCAGATGATCGTCCCATATGGGAACTTAGAAACCGGATAAATTTTTGGTTATTTCTAGGTGCAAATAGTATGCTTCTAACTCAAGAGAGGATCGTTTTCTATAAAAGCTTTGATTTCTAAGTCTAACCATATTTTCTTGGCGAAGAGGATAGCTTTTGAAGCAATGGGATTTATGGTTTTTGGGAAAATGTTAGTGAAATTCGGGAAGATATTTAGTTTGCGGAAATCTTTGAGAAGTTTTATATCTGCGCCAATAGTGTGGATATGAGTTTTGATTTTATGGAAACGGTTTAACTCCTTAGGCCGAAAAGCCATACTTGACGTTAAAAAAGACATTGTAGACTACGGTGTACAGATTGGAATTAAAATTTGAAACTCCTGAACCGTAAATTAACCCAGGGAGCACTCACACGTCAATAAGAAATAAGGAAAATTAAAATTATACTTTCGAGTTTGCAGGACGATGATGGCCTACAGGGACCTGTTGTCAAAAACTATCCTAAAAAGAAGAAAAGGAACACACACACACGCACAATCACTCTGGAAATCTCAGGGAAACTTGCTAGATACGAATTTCTGGAGCTATGCTCCCATCTTCAGTAGCGTAAGTCGTATGGATTGTTTGTGTTTGGTTTTGTGTATTTATATCATCATCATAGGTAGTCTGTCCGTAGACAGGTCCGTGATTATTCATGGTTAAACCTGGTTCTCCATATACTCCTATTTTCCGCTGTCCTCTTCATATCTTGATAACTCTCTTTCCCTTTCAAATCGTCTATTAGCTGATACCTTTTCCTACCTCTTTCCCTTTTCCCATCTAGTTTTCCTTCTAACACATCTTTAATCATACTCTCTCTCCTCAGGTAATGTCCAACCCAGTTAGCCTTCCTCTTTCTGATAGTCTGTATAATCATTCGCTTCTCTCCTATTCTTTGTAGCACTTCATCGTTTTTCATCCTATCCGTCCATTTTATTTTCAACATTCTCCTCCAAGTCCACATTTCAAAGCTTTCCAAGTATTTGATGTCATTTTTCCTTAGCGTCCATGTTTCTGCCCCATACAATGCTATACTCCATGCGTAGCATTTTATCAACTTCTTGCGGATACCTTCCCTTATATTCCCTGTAAGTAGTTGTTTCTTTCTCCTGAAAGCCGCTTTTGCTTTTCCTATTCTAGTTTTGATCTCATCCGTACATTTTGCCTCTCGTGTTAGGATACTTCCAAGGTATTTATATTCTGAAACTTGTTCTAATGGCTTTCCCCCAATAGTTATGTTCAGATTCTCTTCTTTACCCGATATTCGAATGACCTTGGATTTTTCTGTATTTATTTCCATACCGTATTTTCTACCTGTTATCACTAGTCTATTTATCATTTTTTGTAGTTCCTCTTTCTTTCTTGCTAGAAGTACTTGATCATCTGCGTATTTTACTGTTCTTATAATCCTTCCTCCAATTTTGAAATCCCCTGTGCCATCTAAAGCTTCTTGCATTAGACTTTCTCCATATATATTGAATAGGGTTGGCGATAGGCAGCAGCCTTGTCTTACTCCTCTACCGATATTTATTCCGCAGGTGTCCACATTCTCAAACCTGACCTTTACAACTTGATTCTCATATAGATTCCTAATCAGTCTCCTATCTTTCCAGTCTACACCTATATCCTTTAATATCTTCATCAACTTTACCCAATTTACTCTATCAAAGGCCTTCTGCCAGTCTATGAAACATGCGCAGATATCTTGACTGTATTCTATTGCCCTTTCTGATATGATTCTAACTACTCCTATAGCATCTCTAGTTCCTCGTCCTTTTCTGAAACCGAATTGATCTTCCCCTATTATTTCTTCTGCCTTTTTCTCCAGCCTTTTATTAAGAATCCTCGTGATGATCTTCGATGTGTGTGACAGAAGGCTTATAGTTCTGTAATCTTTACACTGCATTGCCTTTGGCTTCTTCTTTAGAGGGATCATTGTTACTTCTAGGAAATCCTGAGGCCACTCTCCCGTGTCGTAAATCTTATTAATTAATTTCGTGATCGCTTTTAGCCCTTCTGATCCTATGACTTTAAGTATCTCAGCCGGTATTCCATCGCTGCCCGTGGCTTTCCCCTTCTTTAGTTCCACTATCGCTTTTTCTACTTCGCTCTCCATAATACTTGGTCCTAAGTTGTCTTCTTCAATGTTTTCCTCATTTTCCAGTTCTATTTTTGCCGCTCCTGCCTGTTTGCCGTATAATTCCTTAATGTATTCTTCCCATACCTGTGCTACATCCTTTGTTTCTGAGACTATCTTCCCATCCGTATTCATAATTCCTTTACCACAAATTCCATTAGACTTCTTATCTTCTAATTCCAGTGCCCTAGCGTACATCATATCGTACCGTCCTAACTTCTCCATTTGTTCTATTTCATCACATTTTCCTTTTATCCAATTTTCTCTAGCTTTATCTGTTACCCTTCTCAACTCATTGTTTATACGCCTATAGTTGGCTCTACCTTCTTCACTGTTAACGTTTTTCCATTTTCGTCTCACATCCATTTTCTCCAGCATTTCCTTCGTGATCCATTGTTTTCTGATTTTCTTCTCTTGTTTTCCAATCTCTTTATCCAAGGTATCCTTGATACTGGTTTTAATTTCATCCCATTCTATATCAACGGTCTTCGGTTTGTTTTCCAACTTTCTTAGGTTATCTTCCAACTTCATGCTGACTACATCCTGCCTTTCTTTCAGTTTTTCTAGGTCCCAGGTCTGTCTTTCTCTTCTCGTTTTTCTTATTTGTTTGAGCTTTGTACTCACGTCAACTATTAGAAGGCTGTGATCTGAATCAATGTCCGCTCCTTGAAATGCCTTGGCGTTCTTTATGCTGTTCCTGAATCTTTGTTTTACAAGGATGTAATCTATTTGGCATCTCATTCTATCTCCTGGGCTTTTCCATGTGTATAACCTTCGTTTATGGTTTTTGAACCATGTATTAGTCACTACAAGGTCATTATTGATGCAGAATTCTACGAGTTTCTCCCCTCCTCGATTCCTCTTCCCAAGTCCGTATTGCCCGACAACATTTTCTTCCTGTCCTTCTCCGACTATGCTGTTCCAATCTCCCATTATTATGCAGTTTACCTTTCCTCTTCCGTCTTCTTCGTAAATTTCATTAATTTGCTCATAGATCTCATCTATTTCTTCATCGTCATGAGCTGACGTTGGCATACATACCTGCATTATCAGCATGTCCACTGGGACTGCTTTTAGCTTTATTGCCATCAGTCTATCGTTCGTTGCTATTATCTTTGTCACGCTTTTCATCATATATTTATATGTTCAGGTTAAAATTGGAAAGAGGGCAGAAGGGAGGCGGAATTCATAACGGTTAGCGAGCAGAGGGGTGGGTAAAGGATAGTTCAGAAGTCGTTATTCATATCCATCTCTTTGAATTTGTTTAGAAAATACTCTCGTAAGCGTCCAGTTTCCAGTCGGTTTGTGTTGATTTTTAGAGAGACAGGTTATCGATTTTAATCGGGTGATTGTTTTCCTGTATGTGTATTGCGACGCTAGACCTGTTTAATCGATTGTGTTTGAAGTGTGCAAGGTGGTCTTAGAACCTGGTTTCTAGGTTCCGTTTAGTTTGACCTATGTAGACTTTCTCGCAGTCTGTGCAAGCGATTTTGTATATGCCGGATATTTTTAAAGTCGGGATCGTGTCTTTTGGATAGAGTAGTAAGTTGGAGAGTTTGTTTTCATTCACAAGTACTGCTTTAAGTTTCTGTTTTGAGAAGATGTTTGATAAGCCGTTTGTGATTCCTGGGACGAAGGGGATTTTTCCGTATTTTGGTTTTATGGGGGGGCGTGCATGTGAGAATATACCGTTTTCTCAAAGAAAGACTGCGCTTCTGTTTGCGTAAAATATTTTTTATCATCTGAGGGTCGTTACCATTGATTTTAGCGCCTATATTTGTTATATTTTAATTCTTTGAGGAAATGAAGTTTAGAAAGAAGTACCTGTAATAGTCTATGTACCATTGAGTGGAATGGTGCTAATTTATGTGAAACATGGTGGTTGGAATCAGAGGGAATGTACGTGTCTGTGTGTGCGGGTTTGCGGTAAATCCCGAACTAGATTTGGTTGTTCTCTCTTTTTACGAGAAGGTCAAGAAATGGCAATGTATTTTGTTTTCCGACTTCATGTGTAAATTTAATGGAACGATATTGATCGTTTAATTGCTGTAGAAAATCAGTTATGTTATTATTGGAGGTATCGAAAATCGCGAAAATATCGAAAAAAGTACCTTAGCCGTAGGCGTGGGAAGTATTTGAAAGTGTTTTTGCATTGTTTCTCGAAGTTAACCATGAATAGTTTGGGTAAGAAAGGTGAAAGGGAGTTTCCCATTGTTGTACCGTAGTTTTGTTGGTAGAACTTGTTGTCAACATGAAAGAAATTTTGGTTCATGCATAAGCGTGTTAGTCGTACTAATTCATCTACTGTTTTTAATGGCAAGTTATGATCGGTGAACCGTTCGTCCTGGAATTGTAATGTTCCATTGATGGGAGCGCTAGAAATGAGAGAAACAACATCAAAAGAAAATAAAATTCCACTGTTCTGTAGCATTATGTCTTTAACTTCGTTAATGAAATGAGGACTGTTTTTTGTATTTGAATCATGTTTGATAGGAAATTGTTTAAATTGGTCACTAAGCCAACGTGAAATTTTATATGTCGGGCTGTTGATAGACGAAACAATGGGTCTGAGGGGAATGCCGTCTTTGTGGATTTTGGGTAATCAATACATCCTAGAAACCCTGGGGTTTGAGGTGTAAAGTTGGATGCTGAGTTGTTTCGTGATGAGTGTGGTGCATGTTTTAACAAATTTGGTGGTTTCTAAAATATCATTTAATTGATTGGATTTTTTAGTATGTTTGAGTACGGCCCTTCATTTAGCATTTGCTCATTATTTTCGAGGTATTGGTCTTTTTGGATTATGACTACATTGTTCCCTTTGTCTGCCTTTAGATAAAAACAATTTTTATTATTAAGAGACTTGATTGTGTTGTATTCGGAATGTTTATGTTGTTTTTTATTCGTTTTTTGGAAATGTTTTCTGTTATCTGCGATAATGCGGTGGATCTGATGATATTTTTGCTGTTATTTGATAAGGTTTTAATAGAAGATTCAATGTCTGCCACAATATCATCCATAGGTGAGTTTTTATATGGAAGTGCGTATTTAAGTCCTATTCCGAGTAGGGAGAGTTCTTCGTTGGTGAAGGTCGTATCTGTAATGTTTTTATCATTGTCTTGGTTTTGTTTGGAATTGCAGGAAGTGTTTCTCTGGTTATTTTTTGTGAGAGAGTAGTATTTTTGCGAAGTCTGTCAGTTTTATTTTGGACTTTTTGTTGTATCACGTATTGAATTTGGTTCAGATGATCGTCCCGTATGGGAACTTCGAAACCGGATAAATTTTTGGATATTTCTAGGTGCAAATCGTATGCTTCTAACTCAACAGAGGATCGTTTTCTATAAAAGCTTTGATTTCTAAGTCTAACCATATTTTCTTGGCGAAGAGGATAGCTTTTGAAGCAATGGGATTTATGGTTTTTGGGAAAATGTTAGTGAAATTCGGGAAGATATTTAGTTTGCGGAAATCTTTGAGAAGTTTTATATCTGCGCCAATAGTGTGGATATGAGTTTTGATTTCATGGAAACGGTTTAACTCCTTAGGCCGAAAAGCCATACTTGACGTTAAAAAAGAAATTGGAGACTACGGTGTACAGATTGGAATTAAAATTTGAAACTCCTGAACCGTAAATTAACCCAGGGAGCACTCACACGTCAATAAGAAATAAGGAAAATTAAAATTATACTTACGAGTTTGCAGGACGATGATGGCCTACAGGGACCTGTTGTCAAAAACTATCCTAAAAAGAAGAAAAGGAACACACACACACGCACAATCAATCTGGAAATCTCAGGGAAACTTGCTAGATACGAATTTCTGGAGCTATGCTCCCATCTTCAGTAGCGTAAGTCGTATGGATTGTTTGTGTTTGGTTTTGTGTATTTATATGTTCAGGTTAAAATTGGAAAGAGGGCAGAGGGGAGGGGGAATTCTTAACGGTTAGCGAGCAGAGGGGTGGGTAAAGGATAGTTCCGCAGTCGTTATTCATATCCATCTCTTTGAATTTGTTTAGAAAATACTCTCGTAAGCGTCCAGTTTCCAGTCGGTTTGTGTTGATTTTTAGAGAGACAGGTTATCGATTTTAATCGGGTTATTGTTTTCCTGTATGTGTATTGCGACGCTAGACCTGTTGAATCGATTGTGTTTGAAGTGTGCAAGGTGGTCTTAGAACCTGGTTTCTAGGTTCCGTTTAGTTTGACCTATGTAGACTTTCTCGCAGTCTGTGCAAGCGATTTTGTATATGCCGGATATTTGTAAAGTCGGCATCGTGTCTTTTGGATAGTGTAGTAAATTTGAGAGTTTGTTTTCTTTCACAAGTACTGCTTTAAGGTTCTGTTTTGAGAAGATGTTTGATAAGCCGTTTGTGATGCCTGGGACGAAGGGGATTTTTCCGTATTTTGGTTTTATCGGGGGGCGTGCATGTGAGAATATACCGTTTTCTCAAAGAAAGACTGCGCTTCTGTTTGCGTAAAATATTTTTTATCATCTGAGGGTCGTTACCATTGATTTTAGCGCCTATATTTGTTATATTTTAATTCTTTGAGGAAATGAAGTTTAGAAAGAGGTACCTGTAAGAGTCTATGTACCATTGAATGGAATGGTGCTAATTTATGTGAAATATGGTGGTTGGTATCAGAGGGAATGTACGTGTCTGTGTGTGCGGGTTTGCGGTAAATCCCGAACTAGATTTGGTTGTTCTCTCTTTTTACGAGAAGGTCAAGAAATGGCAATGTATTTTGTTTTCCGACTTCATGTGTAAATTTAATGGAAGGATATTCATCGTTTAATTGCTGTAGAAAATCAGTTATGTTATTATTGGAGGTATCGAAAATCGCGAAAATATCGTCAACGTATCTTAGCCATAGGCGTGGGAAGTATTTGAAAGTGTTTTTGCATTGTTTCTCGAAGTTAACCATGAATAGTTTGGGTAAGAAAGGTGAAAGGGAGTTTCCCATTGTTGTACCGTAGTTTTGTTGGTAGAACTTGTTGTCAACATGAAAGAAATTTTGGTTCATGCATAAGCGTGTTAGTCGTACTAATTCATCTACTGTTTTTAATGGCAAGTTATGATCGGTGAACCGTTCGTCCTGGAATTGTAATGTTCCATTGATGGGAGCGCTAGAAATGAGAGAAACAACATCAAAAGAAAATAAAATTCCACTGTTCTGTAGCATTATGTCTTTAACTTCGTTAATGAAATGAGGACTGTTTTTTGTATTTGAATAATGTTTGATAGGAAATTGTTTAAATTGGTCACTAAACCAACGTGAAATTTTATATGTCGGGCTGTTAATTGACGAAACAATGGGTCTGAGGGGAATGCCGTCTTTGTGGATTTTGGGTAATCAATACATCCTAGAAACCCTGGGGTTTGAGGTGTAAAGTTGGATGCTGAGTTGTTTCGTGATGAGTGTGGTGCATGTTTTAACAAATTTGGTGGTTTCTAAAATATAATTTAATTGATTGGATTTTTTAGTATGTTTGTGTACGGCCCTTCATTTAGCATTTGCTCATTTTTTTCGAGGTATTGGTCTTTTTGGATTATGACTACAGTGTTCCCTTTGTCTGCCTTTAGATAAAAACAATTTTTATTATTAAGAGACCTGATTGTGTTGTGTTCGGAATGTTTATGTTGTTTTTTATTCGTTTTTTGGCAATGTTTTCTGTTATCTGCGATAATGCGGTGGATCTGATGATATATTTGCTGTTATTTGATAAGGTTTTAATAGAAGATTCAATGTCTGCCACAATATCATCCATAGGTGAGTTTTTATATGTAAGTGCGTATTTAAGTCCTATTCCGAGTAGGGAGAGTTCTTCGTTGGTGAAGGTCGTATCTGTAAGGTTTATATCATTGTCTTGGTTTTGTTTGGAATTGCAGGAAGTGTTTCTCTGGTTATTTTTTGTGAGAGAGTAGTATTTTTACGAAGTCTGTCAGTTTTATTTTGGACTTTTTGTTGTATCACGGATTGAATTTTGCTCAGATGATCGTCCCATATGGGAACTTAGAAACCGGATAAATTTTTGGTTATTTCTAGGTGCAAATAGTATGCTTCTAACTCAAGAGAGGATCGTTTTCTTTAAAAGCTTTGATTTCTAAGTCTAACCATATTTTCTTGGCGAAGAGGATAGCTTTTGAAGCAATGGGATTTATGGTTTTTGGGAAAATGTTAGTGAAATTCGGGAAGATATTTAGTTTGCGGAAATCTTTGAGAAGTTTTATATCTGCGCCAATAGTGTGGATATGAGTTTTGATTTTATGGAAACGGTTTAACTCCTTGGGCCGAAAAGCCATACTTGACGTTAAAAAAGACATTGTAGACTACGGTGTACAGATTGGAATTAAAATTTGAAACTCCTGAACCGTAAATTAACCCAGGGAGCACTCACACGTCAATAAGAAATAAGGAAAATTAAAATTATACTTTCGAGTTTGCAGGACGATGATGGCCTACAGGGACCTGTTGTCAAAAACTATCCTAAAAAGAAGAAAAGGAACACACACACACGCACAATCAATCTGGAAATCTCAGGGAAACTTGCTAGATACGAATTTCTGGAGCTATGCTCCCATCTTCAGTAGCGTAAGTCGTATGGATTGTTTGTGTTTGGTTTTGTGTATTTATATCATCATCATAGGTAGTCTGTCCGTAGACAGGTCCGTGATTATTCATGGTTAAACCTGGTTCTCCATATACTCCTATTTTCCGCTGTCCTCTTCATATCTTGATAACTCTCTTTCCCTTTCAAATCGTCTATTAGCTGATACCTTTTCCTACCTCTTTCCCTTTTCCCATCTAGTTTTCCTTCTAACACATCTTTAATCATACTCTCTCTCCTCAGGTAATGTCCAACCCAGTTAGCCTTCCTCTTTCTGATAGTCTGTATAATCATTCGCTTCTCTCCTATTCTTTGTAGCACTTCATCGTTTTTCATCCTATCCGTCCATTTTATTTTCAACATTCTCCTCCAAGTCCACATTTCAAAGCTTTCCAAGTATTTGATGTCATTTTTCCTTAGCGTCCATGTTTCTGCCCCATACAATGCTATACTCCATGCGTAGCATTTTATCAACTTCTTGCGGATACCTTCCCTTATATTCCCTGTAAGTAGTTGTTTCTTTCTCCTGAAAGCCGCTTTTGCTTTTCCTATTCTAGTTTTGATCTCATCCGTACATTTTGCCTCTCGTGTTAGGATACTTCCAAGGTATTTATATTCTGAAACTTGTTCTAATGGCTTTCCCCCAATAGTTATGTTCAGATTCTCTTCTTTACCCGATATTCGAATGACCTTGGATTTTTCTGTATTTATTTCCATACCGTATTTTCTACCTGTTATCACTAGTCTATTTATCATTTTTTGTAGTTCCTCTTTCTTTCTTGCTAGAAGTACTTGATCATCTGCGTATTTTACTGTTCTTATAATCCTTCCTCCAATTTTGAAATCCCCTGTGCCATCTAAAGCTTCTTGCATTAGACTTTCTCCATATATATTGAATAGGGTTGGCGATAGGCAGCAGCCTTGTCTTACTCCTCTACCGATATTTATTCCGCAGGTGTCCACATTCTCAAACCTGACCTTTACAACTTGATTCTCATATAGATTCCTAATCAGTCTCCTATCTTTCCAGTCTACACCTATATCCTTTAATATCTTCATCAACTTTACCCAATTTACTCTATCAAAGGCCTTCTGCCAGTCTATGAAACATGCGCAGATATCTTGACTGTATTCTATTGCCCTTTCTGATATGATTCTAACTACTCCTATAGCATCTCTAGTTCCTCGTCCTTTTCTGAAACCGAATTGATCTTCCCCTATTATTTCTTCTGCCTTTTTCTCCAGCCTTTTATTAAGAATCCTCGTGATGATCTTCGATGTGTGTGACAGAAGGCTTATAGTTCTGTAATCTTTACACTGCATTGCCTTTGGCTTCTTCTTTAGAGGGATCATTGTTACTTCTAGGAAATCCTGAGGCCACTCTCCCGTGTCGTAAATCTTATTAATTAATTTCGTGATCGCTTTTAGCCCTTCTGATCCTATGACTTTAAGTATCTCAGCCGGTATTCCATCGCTGCCCGTGGCTTTCCCCTTCTTTAGTTCCACTATCGCTTTTTCTACTTCGCTCTCCATAATACTTGGTCCTAAGTTGTCTTCTTCAATGTTTTCCTCATTTTCCAGTTCTATTTTTGCCGCTCCTGCCTGTTTGCCGTATAATTCCTTAATGTATTCTTCCCATACCTGTGCTACATCCTTTGTTTCTGAGACTATCTTCCCATCCGTATTCATAATTCCTTTACCACAAATTCCATTAGACTTCTTATCTTCTAATTCCAGTGCCCTAGCGTACATCATATCGTACCGTCCTAACTTCTCCATTTGTTCTATTTCATCACATTTTCCTTTTATCCAATTTTCTCTAGCTTTATCTGTTACCCTTCTCAACTCATTGTTTATACGCCTATAGTTGGCTCTACCTTCTTCACTGTTAACGTTTTTCCATTTTCGTCTCACATCCATTTTCTCCAGCATTTCCTTCGTGATCCATTGTTTTCTGATTTTCTTCTCTTGTTTTCCAATCTCTTTATCCAAGGTATCCTTGATACTGGTTTTAATTTCATCCCATTCTATATCAACGGTCTTCGGTTTGTTTTCCAACTTTCTTAGGTTATCTTCCAACTTCATGCTGACTACATCCTGCCTTTCTTTCAGTTTTTCTAGGTCCCAGGTCTGTCTTTCTCTTCTCGTTTTTCTTATTTGTTTGAGCTTTGTACTCACGTCAACTATTAGAAGGCTGTGATCTGAATCAATGTCCGCTCCTTGAAATGCCTTGGCGTTCTTTATGCTGTTCCTGAATCTTTGTTTTACAAGGATGTAATCTATTTGGCATCTCATTCTATCTCCTGGGCTTTTCCATGTGTATAACCTTCGTTTATGGTTTTTGAACCATGTATTAGTCACTACAAGGTCATTATTGATGCAGAATTCTACGAGTTTCTCCCCTCCTCGATTCCTCTTCCCAAGTCCGTATTGCCCGACAACATTTTCTTCCTGTCCTTCTCCGACTATGCTGTTCCAATCTCCCATTATTATGCAGTTTACCTTTCCTCTTCCGTCTTCTTCGTAAATTTCATTAATTTGCTCATAGATCTCATCTATTTCTTCATCGTCATGAGCTGACGTTGGCATACATACCTGGATTATCAGCATGTCCACTGGGACTGCTTTTAGCTTTATTGCCATCAGTCTATCGTTCGTTGCTATTATCTTTGTCACGCTTTTCATCATATATTTATATGTTCAGGTTAAAATTGGAAAGAGGGCAGAGGGGAGGCGGAATTCTTAACGGTTAGCGAGCAGAGGGGTGGGTAAAGGATAGTTCCGCAGTCGTTATTCATATCCATCTCTTTGAATTTGTTTAGAAAATACTCTCGTAAGCGTCCAGTTTCCAGTCGGTTTGTGTTGATTTTTAGAGAGAGAGGTTATCGATTTTAATCGGGTGATTGTTTTCCTGTATGTGTATTGCGACGCTAGACCTGTTGAATCGATTGTGTTTGAAGTGTGCAAGGTGGTCTTAGAACCTGGTTTCTAGGTTCCGTTTAGTTTGACCTATGTGTACTTTCTCGCAGTCTGTGCAAGCGATTTTGTATATGCCGGATATTTGTAAAGTCGGCATCGTGTCTTTTGGATAGTGTAGTAATTTTGAGAGTTTGTTTTCATTCACAAGTACTGCTTAAAGGTTCTGTTTTGAGAAGATGTTTGATAAGCCGTTTGTGATGCCTCGGACGAAGGGGATTTTTCCGTATTTTGGTTTTATGGGGGGGCGTGCATGTGAGAATATACCGTTTTCTCAAAGAAAGACTGCGCTTCTGTTTGCGTAAAATATTTTTTATCATCTGAGGGTCGTTACCATTGATTTTAGCGCCTATATTTGTTATATTTTAATTCTTTGAGGAAATGAAGTTAAGAAAGAGGTACCTGTAAGAGTCTATGTACCATTGAGTGGAATGGTGCTAATTAATGTGAAACATGGTGGTTGGAATCAGAGGGAATGTACGTGTCTGTGTGTGCGGGTTTGCGGTAAATCCCGAACTAGATTTGGTTGTTCTCTCTTTTTACGAGAAGGTCAAGAAATGGCAATGTATTTTGTTTTCCGACTTCATGTGTAAATTTAATGGAACGATATTGATCGTTTAATTGCTGTAGAAAATCAGTTATGTTATTATTGGAGGTATCGAAAATCGCGAAAATATCGAAAAAAGTACCTTAGCCGTAGGCGTGGGAAGTATTTGAAAGTGTTTTTGCATTGTTTCTCGAAGTTAACCATGAATAGTTTGGGTAAGAAAGGTGAAAGGGAGTTTCCCATTGTTGTACCGTAGTTTTGTTGGTAGAACTTGTTGTCAACATGAAAGAAATTTTGGTTCATGCATAAGCGTGTTAGTCGTACTAATTCATCTACTGTTTTTAATGGCAAGTTATGATCGGTGAACCGTTCGTCCTGGAATTGTAATGTTCCATTGATGGGAGCGCTAGAAATGAGAGAAACAACATCAAAAGAAAATAAAATTCCACTGTTCTGTAGCATTATGTCTTTAACTTCGTTAATGAAATGAGGACTGTTTTTTGTATTTGAATCATGTTTGATAGGAAATTGTTTAAATTGGTCACTAAGCCAACGTGAAATTTTATATGTCGGGCTGTTGATAGACGAAACAATGGGTCTGAGGGGAATGCCGTCTTTGTGGATTTTGGGTAATCAATACATCCTAGAAACCCTGGGGTTTGAGGTGTAAATTTGGATGCTGAGTTGTTTCGTGATGAGTGTGGTGCATGTTTTAACAAATTTGGTGGTTTCTAAAATATCATTTAATTGATTGGATTTTTTAGTATGTTTGAGTACGGCCCTTCATTTAGCATTTGCTCATTTTTTTCGAGGTATTGGTCTTTTTGGATTATGACTACATTGTTCCCTTTGTCTGCCTTTAGATAATAACAATTTTTATTATTAAGAGACTTGATTGTGTTGTATTCGGAATGTTTATGTTGTTTTTTATTCGTTTTTTGGAAATGTTTTCTGTTATCTGCGATAATGCGGTGGATCTGATGATATTTTTGCTGTTATTTGATAAGGTTTTAATAGAAGATTCAATGTCTGCCACAATATCATCCAGAGGTGAGTTTTTATATGGAAGTGCGTATTTAAGTCCTATTCCGAGTAGGGAGAGTTCTTCGTTGGTGAAGGTCGTATCTGTAAGGTTTATATCATTGTCTTGGTTTTGTTTGGAATTGCAGGAAGTGTTTCTCTGGTTATTTTTTGTGAGAGAGTAGTATTTTTGCGAAGTCTGTCAGTTTTATTTTGGACTTTTTGTTGTATCACGTATTGAATTTGGTTCAGATGATCGTCCCATATGGGAACTTCGAAACCGGATAAATTTTTGGATATTTCTAGGTGCAAATCGTATGCTTCTAACTCAACAGAGGATCGTTTTCTATAAAAGCTTTGATTTCTAAGTCTAACCATATTTTCTTGGCGAAGAGGATAGCTTTTGAAGCAATGGGATTTATGGTTTTTGGGAAAATGTTAGTGAAATTCGGGAAGATATTTAGTTTGCGGAAATCTTTGAGAAGTTTTATATCTGCGCCAATAGTGTGGATATGAGTTTTGATTTCATGGAAACGGTTTAACTCCTTAGGCCGAAAAGCCATACTTGACGTTAAAAAAGAAATTGGAGACTACGGTGTACAGATTGGAATTAAAATTTGAAACTCCTGAACCGTAAATTAACCCAGGGAGCACTCACACGTCAATAAGAAATAAGGAAAATTTAAATTATACTTTCGAGTTTGCAGGACGATGATGGCCTACAGGGACCTGTTGTCAAAAACTATCCTAAAAAGAAGAAAAGGAACACACACACACGCACAATCAATCTGGAAATCTCAGGGAAACTTGCTAGATACGAATTTCTGGAGCTATGCTCCCATCTTCAGTAGCGTAAGTCGCATGGATTGTTTGTGTTTGGTTTTGTGTATTTATATGTTCAGGTTAAAATTGGAAAGAGGGCAGAGGGGAGGGGGAATTCTTAACGGTTAGCGAGCAGAGGGGTGGGTAAAGGATAGTTCCGCAGTCGTTATTCATATCCATCTCTTTGAATTTGTTTAGAAAATACTCTCGTAAGCGTCCAGTTTCCAGTCGGTTTGTGTTGATTTTTAGAGAGACAGGTTATCGATTTTAATCGGGTTATTGTTTTCCTGTATGTGTATTGCGACGCTAGACCTGTTGAATCGATTGTGTTTGAAGTGTGCAAGGTGGTCTTAGAACCTGGTTTCTAGGTTCCGTTTAGTTTGACCTATGTAGACTTTCTCGCAGTCTGTGCAAGCGATTTTGTATATGCCGGATATTTGTAAAGTCGGCATCGTGTCTTTTGGATAGGGTAGTAAATTTGAGAGTTTGTTTTCTTTCACAAGTACTGCTTTAAGGTTCTGTTTTGAGAAGATGTTTGATAAGCCGTTTGTGATGCCTGGGACGAAGGGGATTTTTCCGTATTTTGGTTTTATCGGGGGGCGTGCATGTGAGAATATACCGTTTTCTCTAAGAAAGACTGCGCTTCTGTTTGCGTAAAATATTTTTATCATCTGAGGGTCGTTACCATTGATTTTAGCGCCTATATTTGTTATATTTTAATTCTTTGAGGAAATGAAGTTTAGAAAGTGGTACCTGTAAGAGTCTATGTACCATTGAGTGGAATGGTGCTAATTTATGTGAAATATGGTGGTTGGAATCAGAGGGAATGTACGTGTCTGTGTGTGCGGGTTTGCGGTAATCCCGAACTAGATTTGGTTGTTCTCTCTTTTTACGAAAAGGTCAAGAAATGGCAATGTATTTTGTTTTCCGTCTTCATGTGTCAATTTAATGGAAGGATATTGATCGTTTAATTGCTGTAGAAAATCAGTTATGTTATTATTGGAGGTATCGAAAATCGCGAAAATATCGTCAACGTATCTTAGCCATAGGCGTGGGAAGTATTTGAAAGTGTTTTTGCATTGTTTCTCGAAGTTAACCATGAATAGTTTGGGTAAGAAAGGTGAAAGGGAGTTTCCCATTGTTGTACCGTAATTTTGTTGGTAGAACTTGTTGTCAACATGACAGAAATTTTGGTTCATGCATAAGCGTGTTAGTCGTACTAATTTATCTACTGTTTTTAATGGCATGTATTGATCGGTGAGCCATTCTTCCAGGAATTGTAATGTTTCATTGATGGGAACGCTGGGAAAGAGAGACAAAACATCAAAAGAAACTAAAATTTCACTGTTCTGTAGTATTATGTCTTTAACTTCGTTAATAAAATGAGGACTGTTTTTTTGTATTTGAATCATGTTTGATAGGAAATTGTTTAAATTGGTCACTAAACCAACGTGAAATTTTATATGTCGGGCTGTTGATAGACGAAACAATTGGTCTGAGGGGAATGCCGTCTTTGTGGATTTTGGGTAATCAATACATCCTAGAAACCCTGGGGTTTGAGGTGTAAAGTTGGATGCTGAGTTGTTTCGTGATGAGTGTGGTGCATGTTTTAACAAATTTGGTGGTTTCTAAAATATCATTTTATTGATTGGATTTTTAGTATGTGTGAGTACGGCCCTTCATTTAGCATTTGCTCATTTTTTTCGAGGTATTGGTCTTTTTGGATTATGACTACAGTGTTCCCTTTGTCTGCCTTTAGATAAAAACAATTTTTATTATTAAGAGACTTGATTGTGTTGTGTTCGGAATGTTTATGTTGTTTTTTATTCGTTTTTTGGCAATGTTTTCTGTTATCTGCGATAATGCGGTGGATCTGATGATATTTTTGCTGTTATTTGATAAGGTTTTAATAGAAGATTCAATGTCTGCCACAATATCATCCATAGGTGAGTTTTTATATGGAAGTGCGTATTTAAGTCCTATTCCGAGTAGGGAGGGTTCTTCGTTGGTGAAGGTCGTATCTGTAAGGTTTATATCATTGTCTTGGTTTTGTTTGGAATTGCAGGAAGTGTTTCTCTGGTTATTTTTTGTGAGAGAGTAGTGATTTTTGCGAAGTCTGTCAGTTTTATTTTGGACTTTTTGTTGTATCACGGATTGAATTTTGTTCAGATGATCGTCCCATATGGGAACTTCGAAACCGGATAAATTTTTGGTTATTTCTAGGTGCAAATCGTATGCTTCTAACTCAAGAGAGGATCGTTTTCTATAAAAGCTTTGAATTCTAAGTCTAACCATATTTTCTTGGCGAAGAGGATAGCTTTTGAAGCAATGGGATTTATGGTTTTTGGGAAAATGTTAGTGAAATTCGGGAAGATATTTAGTTTGCGGAAATCTTTGAGAAGTTTAATATCTGCGCCAATAGTGTGGATATTAGTTTTGATTTCATGGAAACGGTTTAACTCCTTAGGCCGAAAAGCCATACTTGACGTTAAAAAAGGAATTGGAGACTACGGTGTACAGATTGGAATTAAAATTTGAAACTCCTGAACCGTAAATTAACCCAGGGAGCACTCACACGTCAATTAGAAATAAGGAAAATTAAAATTATACTTACGAGTTTGCAGGACGATGATGGCCTACAGGGACCTGTTGTCAAAAACTATCCTAAAAAGAAGAAAAGGAACACACACACACGCACAATCAATCTGGAAAACTCAGGGAAACTTGCTAGATACGAATTTCTGGAGCTATGCTCCCATCTTCAGTAGCGTAAGTCGTATGGATTGTTTGTGTTTTGTTTTGTGTATTTATATGTTCAGGCAAAAATTGGAAAGAGGGCAGAATGGAGGGGGAATTCTTAACGGTTAGCGAGCAGAGGGGTGGGTAAAGGATAGTTCCGCAGTCGTTATTCATATCCATCTCTTTGAATTTGATTAGAAAATACTCTCGTAAGCGTCCAGTTTCCAGTCAGTTTGTGTTGATTATTAGAGAGACAGGTTATCGATTTTAATCGGGTGATTGTATCCCTGTATGTGTATTGCGACGCTAGACCTGTTGAATCGATTGTGTTTGAAGTGTGGAAGGTGGTCTTAGAACCTGGTTTCTAGGTTCTGTTTAGTTTGACCTATGTAGACTTTCTCGCAGTCTGTGCAAGCGATTTTGTATATGCTGGATATTTTTAAAGTCGGGATCGTGTCTTTTGGATAGTGTAGTAATTTTGAGAGTGATTTTTCATTCACAAGTACTGCTTTAAGTTTCTGTTTTGAGAAGATGTTTGATATGCCGTTTGTGATGCCTGGGACGAAGGGGATTTTTCCGTATTTTGGTTTTATGGGGGGCCTGCATGTGAGAATATACCGTTTTCTCTAAGAAACACTGCGCTTCTGTTTGCGTAAAATATTGTTTATCATCTGAGGGTCGTTACCATTGACTTTAGGGGCTATATTTGTTATATTTTAATTCTTTGAGGAAATGAAGTTTAGAAAGAGGTACCTGTAAGAGTCTATGTACCATTGAGTGGAATGGTGCTAATTTATGTGAAATATGGTGGTTGGAATCAGAGGGAATGTACGTGTCTGTGTGTGCGAGTTTGCGGTAAATCCCGAACTAGATTTGGTTGTTCTCTCTTTTTACGAGAAGGTCAAGAAATGGCAATGTATTTTGTTTTCCGACTTCATGTGTAAATTTAATGGAAGTATATTGATCGTTTAATTGCTGTAGAAAATCAGTTATGTTATTATTGGAGGTATCGAAAATCGCGAAAATATCGTCAACGTATCTTAGCCATAGGCGTGGGAAGTATTTGAATGTGTTTTTGCTATGTTTCTCGAAGTTAACCATGAATAGTTTGGGTAAGAAAGGTGAAAGGGAGTTTCCCATTGTTGTACCGTAGTTTTGTTGGTAGAACTTGTTGTCAACTTGAAAGAAATTTTGGGTAATGCATAAGCGTGTTAGTCGTACTAATTTATCTACTGTTTTTAATGGCATGTATTGATCGGTGAGCCATTCTTCCAGGAATTGTAATGTTTCATTGATGGGAACGCTGGGAAAGAGAGACAAAACATCAAAAGAAACTAAAATTTCACTGTTCTGTAGTATTATGTCTTTAACTTCGTTAATAAAATGAGGACTGTTTTTTTGTATTTGAATCATGTTTGATAGGAAATTGTTTAAATTGGTCACTAAACCAACGTGAAATTTTATATGTCGGGCTGTTGATAGACGAAACAATTGGTCTGAGGGGAATGCCGTCTTTGTGGATTTTGGGTAATCAATACATCCTAGAAACCCTGGGGTTTGAGGTGTAAAGTTGGATGCTGAGTTGTTTCGTGATGAGTGTGGTGCATGTTTTAACAAATTTGGTGGTTTCTAAAATATCATTTTATTGATTGGATTTTTAGTATGTGTGAGTACGGCCCTTCATTTAGCATTTGCTCATTTTTTTCGAGGTATTGGTCTTTTTGGATTATGACTACAGTGTTCCCTTTGTCTGCCTTTAGATAAAAACAATTTTTATTATTAAGAGACTTGATTGTGTTGTGTTCGGAATGTTTATGTTGTTTTTTATTCGTTTTTTGGCAATGTTTTCTGTTATCTGCGATAATGCGGTGGATCTGATGATATTTTTGCTGTTATTTGATAAGGTTTTAATAGAAGATTCAATGTCTGCCACAATATCATCCATAGGTGAGTTTTTATATGGAAGTGCGTATTTAAGTCCTATTCCGAGTAGGGAGGGTTCTTCGTTGGTGAAGGTCGTATCTGTAAGGTTTATATCATTGTCTTGGTTTTGTTTGGAATTGCAGGAAGTGTTTCTCTGGTTATTTTTTGTGAGAGAGTAGTGATTTTTGCGAAGTCTGTCAGTTTTATTTTGGACTTTTTGTTGTATCACGGATTGAATTTTGTTCAGATGATCGTCCCATATGGGAACTTCGAAACCGGATAAATTTTTGGTTATTTCTAGGTGCAAATCGTATGCTTCTAACTCAAGAGAGGATCGTTTTCTATAAAAGCTTTGAATTCTAAGTCTAACCATATTTTCTTGGCGAAGAGGATAGCTTTTGAAGCAATGGGATTTATGGTTTTTGGGAAAATGTTAGTGAAATTCGGGAAGATATTTAGTTTGCGGAAATCTTTGAGAAGTTTAATATCTGCGCCAATAGTGTGGATATTAGTTTTGATTTCATGGAAACGGTTTAACTCCTTAGGCCGAAAAGCCATACTTGACGTTAAAAAAGGAATTGGAGACTACGGTGTACAGATTGGAATTAAAATTTGAAACTCCTGAACCGTAAATTAACCCAGGGAGCACTCACACGTCAATTAGAAATAAGGAAAATTAAAATTATACTTACGAGTTTGCAGGACGATGATGGCCTACAGGGACCTGTTGTCAAAAACTATCCTAAAAAGAAGAAAAGGAACACACACACACGCACAATCAATCTGGAAAACTCAGGGAAACTTGCTAGATACGAATTTCTGGAGCTATGCTCCCATCTTCAGTAGCGTAAGTCGTATGGATTGTTTGTGTTTTGTTTTGTGTATTTATATGTTCAGGCAAAAATTGGAAAGAGGGCAGAATGGAGGGGGAATTCTTAACGGTTAGCGAGCAGAGGGGTGGGTAAAGGATAGTTCCGCAGTCGTTATTCATATCCATCTCTTTGAATTTGATTAGAAAATACTCTCGTAAGCGTCCAGTTTCCAGTCAGTTTGTGTTGATTATTAGAGAGACAGGTTATCGATTTTAATCGGGTGATTGTATCCCTGTATGTGTATTGCGACGCTAGACCTGTTGAATCGATTGTGTTTGAAGTGTGGAAGGTGGTCTTAGAACCTGGTTTCTAGGTTCTGTTTAGTTTGACCTATGTAGACTTTCTCGCAGTCTGTGCAAGCGATTTTGTATATGCTGGATATTTTTAAAGTCGGGATCGTGTCTTTTGGATAGTGTAGTAATTTTGAGAGTGATTTTTCATTCACAAGTACTGCTTTAAGTTTCTGTTTTGAGAAGATGTTTGATATGCCGTTTGTGATGCCTGGGACGAAGGGGATTTTTCCGTATTTTGGTTTTATGGGGGGCCTGCATGTGAGAATATACCGTTTTCTCTAAGAAACACTGCGCTTCTGTTTGCGTAAAATATTGTTTATCATCTGAGGGTCGTTACCATTGACTTTAGGGGCTATATTTGTTATATTTTAATTCTTTGAGGAAATGAAGTTTAGAAAGAGGTACCTGTAAGAGTCTATGTACCATTGAGTGGAATGGTGCTAATTTATGTGAAATATGGTGGTTGGAATCAGAGGGAATGTACGTGTCTGTGTGTGCGAGTTTGCGGTAAATCCCGAACTAGATTTGGTTGTTCTCTCTTTTTACGAGAAGGTCAAGAAATGGCAATGTATTTTGTTTTCCGACTTCATGTGTAAATTTAATGGAAGTATATTGATCGTTTAATTGCTGTAGAAAATCAGTTATGTTATTATTGGAGGTATCGAAAATCGCGAAAATATCGTCAACGTATCTTAGCCATAGGCGTGGGAAGTATTTGAATGTGTTTTTGCTATGTTTCTCGAAGTTAACCATGAATAGTTTGGGTAAGAAAGGTGAAAGGGAGTTTCCCATTGTTGTACCGTAGTTTTGTTGGTAGAACTTGTTGTCAACTTGAAAGAAATTTTGGGTAATGCATAAGCGTGTTAGTCGTACTAATTTATCTACTGTTTTTAATGGCATGTATTGATCGGTGAGCCATTCTTCCAGGAATTGTAATGTTTCATTGAAGGGAACGCTGGGAAAGAGAGACGAAATATCAAAAGAAACTAAAATTTCACTGTTCTGCAGTATTATGTCTTTAACTTCGTTAATGAAATGAGGACTGTTTTTTGTATTTGAATCATGTTTGATAGGAAATTGTTTAAATTGGTCACTAAACCAACGTGAAATTTTATATGTAGGGCTGTTAATAGACGAAGCAATGGGTCTGAGGGGAATGCCGTCTTTGTGGATTTTGGGTAATCAATACATCCTAGAAACCCTGGGGTTTGAGGTGTAAAGTTGGATGCTGAGTTGTTTCGTGATGAGTGTGCTGCTTGTTTTAACAATTTTGGTGGTTTCTAAAATATCATTTAATTGATTGGATTTTTTAGTATGTTTGAGTACGGCCCTTCATTTAGCATTTGCTCATTTTTTTCGAGGTATTGGTCTTTTTGGATTATGACTACAGTTTTCCCTTTGTCTGCCTTTAGATAAAAACAATCTTTATTATTAAGAGACTTGATTGTGTTGTGTTCGGAATGTTTATGTTGTTTTTTATTCGTTTTTGGCAATGTTTTATATTATCTGCTATAATGCGGTGCATCTGATGATATTTTTGCTGTTATTTGATAAGGTTTTAATAGAAGATTCAATGTCTGCCACAATGTCATCCATAGGTGGGTTTTTATATGGAAGTGCGTATTCAAGTCATTTTCCGATTAGGGAGTGTTCTTCGTTGGCGAAGGTCGTATCTGTAAGGTTTATATCATTGTCTTGGTTTTGTTTGGAATTGCAGGAAGTGTTTCTGTGGTTATTTTTTGTGAGAGAGTAGTAAATTTTGCGAAGTCTGTCAGTTTTATTTTGGACTTTTTGTTGTATCTCGGATTGAATTTTGTTCAGATGATCGTCCCATATGCGAACTTCGAAGCCGAATAAATTTTGGGTTATTTTTAGGTGCAAATCGTATGCTTCTAACTCAAGAGAGAATCGTTTTCTATAAAAGTTTTTTGATTTCTAACTCTAACCATATTTTCTTGGCGAAGAGGATAGCTTTTGAAGCAATGGGATTTATTGTTTTTGGGAAAATGTTAGTGAAAATCGTGAAGATATTTAGTTTGCCGAAATCCTTGAGAAGTTTTATATCTGCGCCAATAGCGTGGATATGAGATTTGATTTTATGGAAACGGTTTAACACCTTAGGCCGGAAAGCCATACTTGACGTTAAAAAAGAAATTGGAGACTACGGTGTACATATTGGAATTAAAATTTGAAACTCCTGAACCGTAAATTAACCCAGAGAGCACTCACACGTCAATAAGAAACAAGGAAAATTAAAATTATACTTACGAGTTTGCAGGACGATGATGGCCTACAGGGACCTGTTGTCAAAAACTATCCTAAAAAGAAGAAAAGGAACACGCACACATGCACAATCACTCTGGAAATCTCTGGGAAACTTGCTTGATACGTATTTCGGGAGCTATGCTCCCATCTTCAGTAGCGTAAGTCGCATGGATTGTTTGTGTTTGGTTTTGTGTATTTATATGTTCAGGTTAAAATTGGAAAGAGGGCAGAGGGGAGGGGGAATTCTTAACAGTTAGCGAGCAGAGGGGTGGGTAAAGGATAGTTCCGCAGTCGTTATTCATATCCATCTCTTTGAATTTGTTTAGAAAATACTCTCGTAAGCGTCCAGTTTCCAGTCGGTCTGTGTTGATTGTTAGAGAGACAGGTTATCGATTTTAATCGGGTGACTGTTTTCCTGTATGTGTATTGCGACGCTAGACCTGTTTAATCGATTGTGTTTGAAGTGTGCAAGGTGGTCTTAGAACCTGGTTTCTAGGTTCCGTTTAGTTTGACCTATGTAGACTTTCTCGCAGTCTGTGCAAGCGATTTTGTATATGCCGGATATTTTTAAAGTCGGGATCGTGTCTTTTGGATAGAGTAGTAAGTTGGAGAGTTTGTTTTCATTCACAAGTACTGCTTTAAGTTTCTGTTTTGAGAAGATGTTTGATAAGCCGTTTGTGATTCCTGGGACGAAGGGGATTTTTCCGTATTTTGGTTTTATGGGGGGGCGTGCATGTGAGAATATACCGTTTTCTCAAAGAAAGACTGCGCTTCTGTTTGCGTAAAATATATTTTATCATCTGAGGGTCGTTACCATTGATTTTAGCGCCTATATTTGTTATATTTTACTTCTTTGAGGAAATGAAGTTTAGGAAGAGGTACCTGTAAGAGTCTATGTACCATTGAGTGGAGTGGTGCTAATTTATGTGAAATATGGTGGTTGGAATCAGAGGGAATGTACGTGTCTGTGTGTGCGGGTTTGCGGTAAATCCCGAACTAGATTTGGTTGTTCTCTCTTTTTACGAGAAGGTCAAGAAATGGCAATGTATTTTGTTTTCCGACTTCATGTGTAAATTTAATGGAAGGATATTCATCGTTTAATTGCTGTAGAAAATCAGTTATGTTATTATTGGAGGTATCGAAAATCGCGAAAATATCGTAAAAAGTATCTTAGCCATAGGCGAGGGAAGTATTTGAAAGTGTTTTAGCATTGTTTCTCGAAGTTAACCATGAATAGTTTGGGTAAGAAAGGTGAAAGGGAGTTTCCCATTGTTGTACCGTAGTTTTGTTGGTAGAACTTGTTGTCAACATGAAAGAAATTTTGGTTCATGCATAAGCGTGTTAGTCGTACTAATTCATCTACTGTTTCTAATGGCAAGTTATGATCGGTGAACCGTTCTTCCTGGAATTGTAATGTTTCATTGATGGGAACGCTGGGAAAGAGAGACGAAACATCAAAAGAAACTAAAATTTCACTGTTCTGTAGTATTATGTCTTTAACTTCGTTAATGAAATGAGGACTGTTTTTTGTATTTGAATCATGTTTGATAGGGAATTGTTTAAATTGGTCACTAAGCCAACGTGAAATTTTATATGTCGGGCTGTTGATAGACGAAACAATGGGTCTGAGGGGAATGCCGTCTTTGTGGATTTTGGGTAATCAATACATCCTAGAAACCCTGGGGTTTGAGGTGTAAAGCTGGATGCTGAGTTGTTTCGTGATGAGTGTGGTGCATGTTTGAACAATTTTCGTGGTTTCTAAAATATCATTTAATTGATTGGATTTTTTAGTATGTTTGTGTACGGCCCTTCATTTAGCATTTGCTCATTTTTTTCGAGGTATTGGTCTTTTTGGAATATGACTACAGTGTTCCCTTTGTCTGCCTTTAGATAAAAACAATTTTTATTATTAAGAGACTTGATTGTGTTGTGTTTGGAATGTTTATGTTGTTTTTTATTCGTTTTTTGGCAATGTTTTCTGTTATCTGCGATAATGCGGTGGATCTGATGATATTTTTGCTGTTATTTGATAAGGTTTTAATAAAGATTCAATGTCTGCCACAATATCATCCATAGGTGAGTTTTTATATGGAAGTGCGTATTTAAGTCCTATTCCGAGTAGGGAGAGTTCTTCGTTGGTGAATGTCGTATCTGTAAGGTTTATATCATTGTCTTGGTTTTGTTTGGAATTGCAGGAAGTGTTTCTCTGGTTATTTTTTTTGAGAGAGTAGTATTTTTGCGAAGTCTGTCAGTTTTATTTTGGACTTTTTGTTGTATCACGGATTGAATTTTGTTCAGATGATCGTCCCATATGGGAACTTCGAAACCGGATAAATTTTTGGTTATTTCTAGGTGCAAATCGTATGCTTATAACTCAAGAGAGGATCGTTTTCTATAAAAGCTTTAATTTCAAAAAATAACCATATTTTCTTGGCGAAGAGGATAGCTTTTGAAGCAATGGGATTTATGGTTTTTGGGAAAATGTTAGTGAAATTCGGGAAGATATTTAGTTTGCGGAAATCTTTGAGAAGTTTTATATCTGCGCCAATAGTGTGGATATGAGTTTTGATTTTATGGAAACGGTTTAACTCCTTGGGCCGAAAAGCCATACTTGACGTTAAAAAAGACATTGTAGACTACGGTGTACAGATTGGAATTAAAATTTGAAACTCCTGAACCGTAAATTAACCCAGGGAGCACTCACACGTCAATAAGAAACAAGGAAAATTAAAATTATACTTACGAGTTTGCAGGACGATGATGGCCTACAGGGACCTGTTGTCAAAAACTATCCTAAAAAGAAGAAAAGGAACACGCACACATGCACAATCACTCTGGAAATCTCAGGGAAACTTGCTAGATACGAATTTCTGGAGCTATGCTCCCATCCTCAGTCGCGTAAGTCGTATGGATTGTTTGTGTTTGGTTTTGTGTATTTATATGTTCAGGTTAAAATTGGAAAGAGGGCAGAGGGGAGGGGGAATTCTTAACAGTTAGCGAGCAGAGGGGTGGGTAAAGGATAGTTCCGCAGTCGTTATTCATATCCATCTCTTTGAATTTGTTTAGAAAATACTCTCCTAAGCGTCCAGTTTCCAGTCGGTCTGTGTTGATTGTTAGAGAGACAGGTTATCGATTTTAATCGGGTGACTGTTTTCCTGTATGTGTATTGCAACGCTAGACCTGTTTAATCGATTGTGTTTGAAGTGTGCAAGGTGGACTTAGAACCTGGTTTCTAGGTTCCGTTTAGTTTGACCTATGTAGACTTTCTCGCAGTCTGTGCAAGCGATTTTGTATATGCCGGATATTTTTAAAGTCGGGATCGTGTCTTTTGGATAGAGTAGTAAGTTGGAGAGTTTGTTTTCATTCACAAGTACTGCTTTAAGTTTCTGTTTTGAGAAGATGTTTGATAAGCCGTTTGTGATTCCTGGGACGAAGGGGATTTTTCCGTATTTTGGTTTTATGGGGGGGCGTGCATGTGAGAATATACCGTTTTCTCAAAGAAAGACTGCGCTTCTGTTTGTGTAAAATATTTCTTATCATCTGAGGGTCGTTACCATTGATTTTAGCGCCTATATTTGTTATATGTTAATTCTTTAAGGAAATGAAGTTTAGAAAGAGGTACCTGTAAGAGTCTATGTACCATTAAGTGGAATGGTGCTAATTTATGTGAAATATGGTGGTTGGAATCAGAGGGAATGTACGTGTCTGTGTGAGCGGGTTTGCGGTAAATCCCGAACTAGATTTGGTTGTTCTCTCTTTTTACGAGAAGGTCAAGAAATGGCAATGTATTTTTTTTTCAACTTCATGTGTAAATTTAATGGAAGTATATTGATCGTTTAATTGCTGTAGAAAATCAGTTATGTTATTATTGGAATATCGAAAATCGCGAAAATATCGTCAACGTATCTTAGCCATAGGCGTGGGAAGTATTTGAAAGTGTTTTTGCAATGTTTCTCGAAGTTAACCATGAATAGTTTGGGTAAGAAAGGTGAAAGGGAGTTTCCCATTGTTGTACCGTTGTTTTGTTGGTAGAACTTGTTGTCAACTTGAAAGAAATTTTGGTTCATGCATAAGCGTGTTAGTCGTACTAATTCATCTACTGTTTTTAATGGCAAGTTATGATCGGTGAACCGTTCTTCCTGGAATTGTAATGTTCCATTGATGGGAACGCTAGAAATGAGAGAAACAACATCAAAAGAAAATAAAATTCCACTGTTCTGTAGTATTATGTCTTTAACTTCGTTAATGAAATGAGGACTGTTTTATAAATTTGAATCATGTTTGATAGGAAATTGTTTAAATTGGTCACTAAGCCAACGTGAAATTTTATATGTCGGGCTGTTGATAGACGAAACAATGGGTCTGAGGGGAATGCCGTCTTTGTGGATTTTGGGTAATCAATACATCCTAGAAACCCTGGGGTTTGAGGTGTAAAGTTGGATGCTGAGTTGTTTCGTGATGAGTGTGGTGCATGTTTGAACAATTTTGGTGGCTTCTAAAATATCATTTAATTGATTGGATTTTTTAGTATGTTTGTGTACGGCCCTTCATTTAGCATTTGCTCATTTTTTTCGAGGTATTGGTCTTTTTGGATTATGACTACAGTGTTCCCTTTGTCTGCCTTTAGATAAAAACAATATTTATTATTAAGAGATATGATTGTGTTGTGTTCGGAATGTTTATGTTGTTTTTTATTCGTTTTTTGGCAATGTTTTCTGTTATCTGCGATAATGCGGTGGATCTGATGATATTTTTGCTGTTATTTGATAAGGTTTTAATAGAAGATTCAATGTCTGCCACAATATCATCCATAGGTGAGTTTTTATATGGAAGTGCGTATTTAAGTCCTATTCCGAGTAGGGAGAGTTCTTCGTTGGTGAATGTCGTATCTGTAAGGTTTATATCATTGTCTTGGTTTTGTTTGGAATTGCAGGAAGTGTTTCTCTGGTTATTTTTTTTGAGAGAGTAGTATTTTTGCGAAGTCTGTCAGTTTTATTTTGGACTTTTTGTTGTATCACGGATTGAATTTTGTTCAGATGATCGTCCCATATGGGAACTTCGAAACCGGATAAATTTTTGGTTATTTCTAGGTGCAAATCGTATGCTTATAACTCAAGAGAGGATCGTTTTCTATAAAAGCTTTAATTTCTAAAAATAACCATATTTTCTTGGCGAAGAGGATAGCTTTTGAAGCAATGGGATTTATGGTTTTTGGGAAAATGTTAGTGAAATTCGGGAAGATATTTAGTTTGCGGAAATCTTTGAGAAGTTTTATATCTGCGCCAATAGTGTGGATATGAGTTTTGATTTTATGGAAACGGTTTAACTCCTTGGGCCGAAAAGCCATACTTGACGTTAAAAAAGAAATTGGAGACTACGGTGTACAGATTGGAATTAAAATTT
This sequence comes from Tanypteryx hageni, assembly GCA_028673005.1. Taxonomy (NCBI): domain Eukaryota; kingdom Metazoa; phylum Arthropoda; class Insecta; order Odonata; family Petaluridae; genus Tanypteryx; species Tanypteryx hageni. The sequence goes on from CM054120.1 coordinate 6,041,460, forward strand.
GAAACTCCTGAACCGTAAATTAACCCAGGGAGCACTCACACGTCAATAAGAAATAAGGAAAATTAAAATTATACTTACGAGTTTGCAGGACGATGATGGCCTACAGGGACCTGTTGTCAAAAACTATCCTAAAAAGAAGAAAAGGAACACACACACACGCACAATCAATTTGGAAATCTCAGGGAAACTTGCTAGATACGAATTTCTGGAGCTATGCTCCCATCTTCAGTCGCGTAAGTCGTATGGATTGTTTGTGTTTGGTTTTGTGTATTTATATGTTCAGGTTAAAATTGGAAAGAGGGCAGAGGGGAGGGGGAATTCTTAACAGTTAGCGAGCAGAGGGGTGGGTAAAGGATAGTTCCGCAGTCGTTATTCATATCCATCTCTTTGAATTTGTTTAGAAAATACTCTCGTAAGCGTCCAGTTTCCAGTCGGTCTGTGTTGATTGTTAGAGAGACAGGTTATCGATTTTAATCGGGTGATTGTATCCCTGTATGTGTATTGCGACGCTAGACCTGTTGAATCGATTGTGTTTGAAGTGTGCAAGGTGGTCTTAGAACCTGGTTTCTAGGTTCCGTTTAGTTTGACCTATGTAGACTTTCTCGCAGTCTGTGCAAGCGATTTTGTATATGCCGGATATTTTTAAAGTCGGGATCGTGTCTTTTGGATAGAGTAGTAAGTTGGAGAGTTTGTTTTCATTCACAAGTACTGCTTTAAGTTTCTGTTTTGAGAAGATGTTTGATAAGCCGTTTGTGATTCCTGGGACGAAGGGGATTTTTCCGTATTTTGGTTTTATGGGGGGGCGTGCATGTGAGAATATACCGTTTTCTCAAAGAAAGACTGCGCTTCTGTTTGTGTAAAATATTTTTTATCATCTGAGGGTCGTTACCATTGATTTTAGCGCCTATATTTGTTATATGTTAATTCTTTAAGGAAATGAAGTTTAGAAAGAGGTACCTGTAAGAGTCTATGTACCATTAAGTGAAATGGTGCTAATTTATGTGAAATATGGTGGTTGGAATCAGAGGGAATGTACGTGTCTGTGTGTGCGGGTTTGCGGTAAATCCCGAACTAGATTTGGTTGTTCTCTCTTTTTACGAGAAGGTCAAGAAATGGCAATGTATTTTGTTTTCCGTCTTCATGTGTAAATTTAATGGAAGGATATTGATCGTTTAATTGCTGTAGAAAATCAGTTATGTTATTATTGGAGGTATCGAAAATCGCGAAAATATCGTCAACGTATCTTAGCCATAGGCGTGGGAAGTATTTGAAAGTGTTTTTGCTATGTTTCTCGAAGTTAACCATGAATAGTTTGGGTAAGAAAGGTGAAAGGGAGTTTCCCATTGTTGTACCGTAGTTTTGTTGGTAGAACTTGTTGTCAACTTGAAAGAAATTTTGCTTCATGCATAAGCGTGTTAGTCGTACTAATTCATCTATTGTTTTTAATGGCAAGTTATGATCGGTGAACCGTTCTTCCTGGAATTGTAATGTTCCATTGATCGGAACGCTAGAAATGAGAGAAACAACATCAAAAGAAAATAAAATTCCACTGTTCTGTAGTATTATGTCTTTAACTTCGTTAATATAATGAGGACTGTTTTATAAATTTGAATCATGTTTGATAGGAAATTGTTTAAATTGGTCACTAAGCCAACGTGAAATTTTATATGTCGGGCTGTTGATAGACGAAACAATGGGTCTGAGGGGAATGCCGTCTTTGTGGATTTTGGGTAATCAATACATCCTAGAAACCCTGGGGTTTGAGGTGTCAAGTTGGATGCTGAGTTGTTTCGTGATGAGTGTGGTGCATGTTTGAACAATTTTGGTGGTTTCTAAAATATGATTTTATTGATTGGATTTTTTAGTATGTTTGTGTACGGCCCTTCATTTAGCATTTGCTCATTTTTTTCGAGGTATTGGTCTTTTTGGATTATGACTACAGTGTTCCCTTTGTCTGCCTTTAGATAAAAACAATTTTTATTATTAAGAGACTTGATTGTGTTGTGTTCGGAATGTTTATGTTGTTTTTTATTCGTTTTTTGGCAATGTTTTCTGTTATCTGCGATAATGCGGTGGATCTGATGATATTTTTGCTGTTATTTGATAAGGTTTTAATAGAAGATTCAATGTCTGCCACAATATCATCCATAGGTGAGTTTTTATATGGAAGTGCGTATTCAAGTCATTTTCCGAGTAGGGAGAGTTCTTCGTTGGTGAAGGTCGTATCTGTAAGATTTATATCATTTTCTTGGTTTTCTTTGGAATTGCAGGAAGTGTTTCTCTGGTTATTTTTTGTGAGAGAGTAGTATTTTTGCGAAGTCTGTCAGTTTTATTTGGACTTTTTGTTGTATCACGGATTGAATTTTGTTCAGATGATCGTCCCATATGGGAACTTCGAAGCCGGATAAATTTTTGGTTATTTTTAGGTGCAAATTGTATGCTTCTAACTCAAGAGAGGATCGTTTTATATAAAAGCTTTGATTTCTAAAACTAACCATATTTTCTTGGCGAAGAGGATAGCTTTTGAAGCAATGGGATTTATTGTTTTTGGGAAAATGTTAGTGAAAATCGTGAAGATATTTATTTTGCCGAAATCTTTGAGAAGGTTTATATCTGCGACAATAGTGTGGATATGAGTTTTGATTTTATGGAAACGGTTTAACTCCTTAGGCCGGAAAGTCATACTTGACGTTAAAAAAGAAATTGGAGACTACGGTGTACATATTGGAATTCAAATTTGAAACTCCTGAACCGTAAATTAACCCAGAGAGCACTCACACGTCAATAAGAAACAAGTAAAATTAAAATTATACTTACGAGTTTGCAGGACGATGATGGCCTACAGGGACCTGTTGTCAAAAACTATCCTAAAAAGAAGAAAAGGAACACACACACACGCACAATCACTCTGGAAATCTCTGGGAAACTTGCTTGATACGTATTTCGGGAGCTATGCTCCCATCTTCAGTAGCTGAAGTCGTATGGATTTTTTGTGTTTGGTCTTGTGTATTTATATGTTCAGGGTAAAAGCGAAAGGAGGGCAGAGGGGTGGGGGATATCTTAACGGTTAGCGAGTAGAGGGGTGAGTAAGGGATAGGTCCGCGGTCGTTATTCATATCCATCTCCTTGAATTTGTTCATGAATATACTCTCGTAAGCGTCCAGTTTCCAGTCGGTTTGTGTTGATATTAAGAGAGACATGTTTTCGATTTTAATCGGGTGATTGTTTTCCTGTATGTGTATTGCGACGCTAGACTTGTTAAATCTATTGTGTTTGAAGTGTGCAAGGTGTTCTTTGAACCTGGTTTCTATATTCCGTTTATTTTGACCTATGTAGTCTTTCTCGCAGTCTGTGCAAGCGATTTTGTATATGCCGGATATTTGTAAAGTCGGGATCGTGTCTTTTGGATAGTGTAGTAAGTTTGAGAGTTTGTTTTCATTCACAAGTACTGCTTTAAGGTTCTGTTTTGAGAAGATGCCTGGGACGAAGGGGATTTTTCCGTATTTTAGTTTTATGGGGGGGCGTGCATGTGAGAATATACCGTTTTCTCAAAGAAAGACTGCGCTTCTGTTTGTGTAAAATATTTTTTATCATCTGAGGATCGTTACAATTGATTTTTGCGCCTATTTTTGCTATATGTTAATTCTTTGAGGAAATGAAGTTTAGAAAGAGGTACCTGTAAGAGTCTATGTACCATTGAGTGGAATGGTGCTAATTTATGTGAAATATGGTGGTTGGAATCAGAGGGAATGTACGTGTCTGTGTGTGCGAGTTTGCGGTAAATCCCGAACTTGATTTGGTAGTTTTCTCTTTTTACGGGAAGGTGAAGAAATGGCAATGTATTTTTTTTTCAACTTCATGTGTAAATTTAATGGAAATATATTGATCGTTTAATTGCTGTAGAACATCAGTTATGTTATTATTGGAAGTATCGAAAATCGCGAAAATATCGTCAACGTATCTCAACCATGAGCGTGGGAAGTATTTAAATGTGTTTTAGCATTGTTTCTCGAAGTTACACCATGAATAGTTTGGGTAAGAAAGGTGAAAGGGAGTTTCCCATTGTTGTACCGTAGTTTTGTTGGTAGAACTTGTTGTCAACTTGAAAGAAATTTTGGTTCATGCATAAGCGTGTTAGTCGTACTATTTTATCTACTGTTTTTAATGGCATGTATTGATCGGTGAGCCATTCTTCCAGGAATTGTAATGTTTCATTGATGGGAACGCTGGGAAAGAGAGACGAAACATCAAAAGAAACTAATATTTCACTGTTCTGTAGTATTATGTCTTTAACTTCGTTAATAAAATGAGGACTGTTTTTTGTATTTGAATCATGTTTGATAGGAAATTGTTTAAATTGGTCACTAAGCCAACGTGAAATTTTATATGTCGGCCTGTTGATAGACGAAACAATGGGTCTGAGGGGAATGCCGTCATTGTAGATTTAAGGTAAGCAATACATCCTAGGTGCAATGAGGTTTGGGGTGTAAAGTTGGATGCTGAGTTGTTTCGTGATGAGTGTGGTGCATGTTTGAACAATTTTGGTGGTTTCTAAAATATGATTTTATTGATTGGATTTTTTAGTATGTTTGTGTACGGCCCTTCATTTAGCATTTGCTCATTTTTTTCGAGGTATTGGTCTTTTTGGATTATGACTACAGTGTTCCCTTTGTCTGCCTTTAGATAAAAACAATTTTTATTATTAAGAGACTTGATTGTGTTGTGTTCGGAATGTTTATGTTGTTTTTTATTCGTTTTTTGGCAATGTTTTCTGTTATCTGCGATAATGCGGTGGATCTGATGATATTTTTGCTGTTATTTGATAAGGTTTTAATAGAAGATTCAATGTCTGCCACAATATCATCCATAGGTGAGTTTTTATATTGAAGTGCGTATTCAAGTCATTTTCCGAGTAGGGAGAGTTCTTCGTTGGTGAAGGTCGTATCTGTAAGGTTTATATCATTGTCTTGGTTTTGTTTGGAATTGCAGGAAGTGTTTCTCTGGTTATTTTTTGTGAGAGAGTAGTATTTTTAAGAAGTCTGTCGGTTTTATTTTGGACTTTTTGTTGTATCACGGATTGAATTTTGTTCAGATGATCGTCCCATATGGGAACTTCGAAACCGGATAAATTTTTTGTTATTTCTAGGTGCAAATCGTATGCTTCTAACTCAAGAGAGGATCGTTTTCTATAAAAGCTTTGATTTCTAAGTCTAACCATATTTTCTTGGCGAAGAGGATAGCTTTTGAAGCAATGGGATTTATGGTTTTTGGGAAAATGTTAGTGAAATTCGGGAAGATATTTAGTTTGCGGAAATCATTGAGAAGTTTTATATCTGCGCCAATAATGTGGATATGAGTTTTGATTTTATGGAAACGGTTTAACTCCTTGGGCAGAAAAGACATACTTGACGTTAAAAAAGAAATTGGAGACTACGGTGTACAGATTGGAATTAAAATTTGAAACTCCTGAACCGTAAATTAACCCAGGGAGCACTCACACGTCAATAAGAAATAAGGAAAATTAAAATTATACTTTCGAGTTTGCAGGACGATGATGGCCTACAGGGACCTGTTGTCAAAAACTATCCTAAAAAGAAGAAAAGGAACACACACACACGCACAATTCATTTGGAAATCTCAGGGAAACTTGCTAGATACGAATTTCTGGAGCTATGCTCCCATCTTCAGTAGCGCAAGTCGTATGGATTGTTTGTGTTTGGTTTTGTGTATTTATATGTTCAGGTTAAAATTGGAAAGAGGGCAGAGGGGAGGGGGAATTCTTAACGGTTAGCGAGCAGAGGGGTGGGTAAAGGATAGTTCCGCAGTCGTTATTCATATCCATCTCTTTGAATTTGTTCAGAAAATACTCTCGTAAGCGTCCAGTTTCCTGTCGGTTTGTGTTGATATTAAGAGAGACATGTTTTCGATTTTAATCGGGTGATTGTTTTCCTGTATGTGTATTGCGACGCTAGAACTGTTTAATCGATTGTGTTTGAAGTGTGCAAGGTGGTCTTAGAACCTGGTTTCTAGGTTCCGTTTAGTTTGACCTATGTAGACTTTCTCGCAGTCTGTGCAAGCGATTTTGTATATGCCGGATATTTTTAAAGTCGGGATCGTGTCTTTTGGATAGAGTAGTAAGTTGGAGAGTTTGTTTTCATTCACAAGTACTGCTTTAAGTTTCTGTTTTGAGAAGATGTTTGATAAGCCGTTTGTGATTCCTGGGACGAAGGGGATTTTTCCGTATTTTGGTTTTATGGGGGGGCGTGCATGTGAGAATATACCGTTTTCTCAAAGAAAGACTGCGCTTCTGTTTGCGTAAAATATTTTTTATCATCTGAGGGTCGTTACCATTGATTTTAGCGCCTATATTTGTTATATGTTAATTCTTTAAGGAAATGAAGATTAGAAAGAGGTACCTGTAAGAGTCTATGTACCATTAAGTGGAATGGTGCTAATTTATGTGAAATATGGTGGTTGGAATCAGAGGGAATGTACGTGTCTGTGTGAGCGGGTTTGCGGTAAATCCCGAACTAGATTTGGTTGTTCTCTCTTTTTACGAGAAGGTCAAGAAATGGCAATGTATTTTTTTTTCAACTTCATGTGTAAATTTAATGGAAGTATATTGATCGTTTAATTGCTGTAGAAAATCAGTTATGTTATTATTGGAATATCAAAAATCGCGAAAATATCGTCAACGTATCTTAGCCATAGGCGTGGGAAGTATTTGAAAGTGTTTTTGCAATGTTTCTCGAAGTTAACCATGAATAGTTTGGGTAAGAAAGGTGAAAGGGAGTTTCCCATTGTTGTACCGTAGTTTTGTTGGTAGAACTTGTTGTCAACTTGAAAGAAATTTTGGTTCATGCATAAGCGTGTTAGTCGTACTAATTCATCTACTGTTTTTAATGGCAAGTTATGATCGGTGAACCGTTCTTCCTGGAATTGTAATGTTCCATTGATGGGAACGCTAGAAATGAGAGAAACAACATCAAAAGAAAATAAAATTCCACTGTTCTGTAGTATTATGTCTTTAACTTCGTTAATAAAATGAGGACTGTTTTTTGTATTTGAATCATGTTTGATAGGAAATTGTTTAAATTGGTCATTAAGCCAACGTGAAATTTTATATGTCGGGCTGTTGATAGACGAAACAATGGGTCTGAGGGGAATGCCGTCTTTGTGGATTTTGGGTAAGCAATACATCCTAGGAACCCTGGGGTTTGAGGTGTGAAGTTGGATGCTGAGTTGTTTCGTGATGAGTGTGGTGCATGTTTGAACAATTTTGGTGGCTTCTAAAATATCATTTAATTGATTGGATTTTTTAGTATGTTTGTGTACGGCCCTTCATTTAGCATTTGCTCATTTTTTTCGAGGTATTGGTCTTTTTGGATTATGACTACAGTGTTCCCTTTGTCTGCCTTTAGATAAAAACAATTTTTATTATTAAGAGACTTGATTGTGTTGTGTTCGGAATGTTTATGTTGTTTTTTATTCGTTTTTTGGCAATGTTTTCTGTTATCTGCTATAATGCGGTGGATCTGATGATATTTTTGCTGTTATTTGATAAGGTTTTAATAGAAGATTCAATGTCTGCCACAATATCATCCATAGGTGAGTTTTTATATGGAAGTGCGTATTTAAGTCCTATTCCGAGTAGGGAGAGTTCTTCGTTGGTGAATGTCGTATCTGTAAGGTTTATATCATTGTCTTGGTTTTGTTTGGAATTGCAGGAAGTGTTTCTCTGGTTATTTTTTTTGAGAGAGTAGTATTTTTGCGAAGTCTGTCAGTTTTATTTTGGACTTTTTGTTGTATCACGGATTGAATTTTGTTCAGATGATCGTCCCATATGGGAACTTCGAAACCGGATAAATTTTTGGTTATTTCTAGGTGCAAATCGTATGCTTATAACTCAAGAGAGGATCGTTTTCTATAAAAGCTTTAATTTCTAAAAATAACCATATTTTCTTGGCGAAGAGGATAGCTTTTGAAGCAATGGGATTTATTGTTTTTGGGAAAATGTTAGTGAAAATCGTGAAGATATTTATTTTGCCGAAATCTTTGAGAAGGTTTATATCTGCGACAATAGTGTGGATATGAGTTTTGATTTTATGGAAACGGTTTAACTCCTTAGGCCGGAAAGTCATACTTGACGTTAAAAAAGAAATTGGAGACTACGGTGTACATATTGGAATTCAAATTTGAAACTCCTGAACCGTAAATTAACCCAGAGAGCACTCACACGTCAATAAGAAACAAGTAAAATTAAAATTATACTTACGAGTTTGCAGGACGATGATGGCCTACAGGGACCTGTTGTCAAAAACTATCCTAAAAAGAAGAAAAGGAACACACACACACGCACAATCACTCTGGAAATCTCTGGGAAACTTGCTTGATACGTATTTCGGGAGCTATGCTCCCATCTTCAGTAGCTGAAGTCGTATGGATTTTTTGTGTTTGGTCTTGTGTATTTATATGTTCAGGGTAAAAGCGAAAGGAGGGCAGAGGGGTGGGGGATATCTTAACGGTTAGCGAGTAGAGGGGTGAGTAAGGGATAGGTCCGCGGTCGTTATTCATATCCATCTCCTTGAATTTGTTCATGAATATACTCTCGTAAGCGTCCAGTTTCCAGTCGGTTTGTGTTGATATTAAGAGAGACATGTTTTCGATTTTAATCGGGTGATTGTTTTCCTGTATGTGTATTGCGACGCTAGACTTGTTAAATCTATTGTGTTTGAAGTGTGCAAGGTGTTCTTTGAACCTGGTTTCTATATTCCGTTTAGTTTGACCTATGTAGTCTTTCTCGCAGTCTGTGCAAGCGATTTTGTATATGCCGGATATTTTTAAAGTCGGGATCGTGTCTTTTGGATAGTGTAGTAAGTTTGAGAGTTTGTTTTCATTCACAAGTACTGCTTTAAGGTTCTGTTTTGAGAAGATGCCTGGGACGAAGGGGATTTTTCCGTATTTTGGTTTTATGGGGGGGCGTGCATGTGAGAATATACCGTTTTCTCAAAGAAAGACTGCGCTTCTGTTTGTGTAAAATATTTTTTATCATCTGAGGGTCGTTACCATTGATTTTTGCGCCTATTTTTGCTATATGTTAATTCTTTGAGGAAATGAAGTTTAGAAAGAGGTACCTGTAAGAGTCTATGTACCATTGAGTGGAATGGTGCTAATTTATGTGAAATATGGTGGTTGGAATCAGAGGGAATGTACGTGTCTGTGTTTGCGAGTTTGCGGTAAATCCCGAACTTGATTTGGTAGTTTTCTCTTTTTACGGGAAGGTGAAGAAATGGCAATGTATTTTTTTTTCAACTTCATGTGTAAATTTAATGGAAATATATTGATCGTTTAATTGCTGTAGAACATCAGTTATGTTATTATTGGAAGTATCGAAAATCGCGAAAATATCGTCAACGTATCTCAACCATGAGCGTGGGAAGTATTTAAATGTGTTTTAGCATTGTTTCTCGAAGTTACACCATGAATAGTTTGGGTAAGAAAGGTGAAAGGGAGTTTCCCATTGTTGTACCGTAGTTTTGTTGGTAGAACTTGTTGTCAACTTGAAAGAAATTTTGGTTCATGCATAAGCGTGTTAGTCGTACTATTTTATCTACTGTTTTTAATGGCATGTATTGATCGGTGAGCCATTCTTCCAGGAATTGTAATGTTTCATTGATGGGAACGCTGGGAAAGAGAGACGAAACATCAAAAGAAACTAAAATTTCACTGTTCTGTAGTATTATGTCTTTAACTTCGTTAATAAAATGAGGACTGTTTTTTGTATTTGAATCATGTTTGATAGGAAATTGTTTAAATTGGTCACTAAGCCAACGTGAAATTTTATATGTCGGCCTGTTGATAGACGAAACAATGGGTCTGAGGGGAATGCCGTCATTGTAGATTTTAGGTAAGCAATACATCCTAGGTGCAATGAGGTTTGGGGTGTAAAGTTGGATGCTGAGTTGTTTCGTGATGAGTGTGGTGCATGTTTGAACAATTTTGGTGGTTTCTAAAATATCATTTTATTGATTGGATTTTTTAGTATGTTTGTGTACGGCCCTTCATTTAGCATTTGCTCATTTTTTTCGAGGTATTGGTCTTTTTGGATTATGACTACAGTGTTCCCTTTGTCTGCCTTTAGATAAAAACAATTTTTATTATTAAGAGACTTGATTGTGTTGTGTTCGGAATGTTTATGTTGTTTTTTATTCGTTTTTTGGCAATGTTTTCTGTTATCTGCGATAATGCGGTGGATCTGATGATATTTTTGCTGTTATTTGATAAGGTTTTAATAGAAGATTCAATGTCTGCCACAATATCATCCATAGGTGAGTTTTTATATTGAAGTGCGTATTCAAGTCATTTTCCGAGTAGGGAGAGTTCTTCGTTGGTGAAGGTCGTATCTGTAAGGTTTATATCATTGTCTTGGTTTTGTTTGGAATTGCAGGAAGTGTTTCTCTGGTTATTTTTTGTGAGAGAGTAGTATTTTTAAGAAGTCTGTCGGTTTTATTTTGGACTTTTTGTTGTATCACGGATTGAATTTTGTTCAGATGATCGTCCCATATGGGAACTTCGAAACCGGATAAATTTTTTGTTATTTCTAGGTGCAAATCGTATGCTTCTAACTCAAGAGAGGATCGTTTTCTATAAAAGCTTTGATTTCTAAGTCTAACCATATTTTCTTGGCGAAGAGGATAGCTTTTGAAGCAATGGGATTTATGGTTTTTGGAAAATGTTAGTGAAATTCGGGAAGATATTTAGTTTGCGGAAATCATTGAGAAGTTTTATATCTGCGCCAATAATGTGGATATGAGTTTTGATTTTATGGAAACGGTTTAACTCCTTGGGCCGAAAAGACATACTTGACGTTAAAAAAGAAATTGGAGACTACGGTGTACAGATTGGAATTAAAATTTGAAACTCCTGAACCGTAAATTAACCCAGGGAGCACTCACACGTCAATAAGAAATAAGGAAAATTAAAATTATACTTTCGAGTTTGCAGGACGATGATGGCCTACAGGGACCTGTTGTCAAAAACTATCCTAAAAAGAAGAAAAGGAACACACACACACGCACAATTCATTTGGAAATCTCAGGGAAACTTGCTAGATACGAATTTCTGGAGCTATGCTCCCATCTTCAGTAGCGCAAGTCGTATGGATTGTTTGTGTTTGGTTTTGTGTATTTATATGTTCAGGTTAAAATTGGAAAGAGGGCAGAGGGGAGGGGGAATTCTTAACGGTTAGCGAGCAGAGGGGTGGGTAAAGGATAGTTCCGCAGTCGTTATTCATATCCATCTCTTTGAATTTGTTCAGAAAATACTCTCGTAAGCGTCCAGTTTCCTGTCGGTTTGTGTTGATATTAAGAGAGACATGTTTTCGATTTTAATCGGGTGATTGTTTTCCTGTATGTGTATTGCGACGCTAGACCTGTTTAATCGATTGTGTTTGAAGTGTGCAAGGTGGTCTTAGAACCTGGTTTCTAGGTTCCGTTTAGTTTGACCTATGTAGACTTTCTCGCAGTCTGTGCAAGCGATTTTGTATATGCCGGATATTTTTAAAGTCGGGATCGTGTCTTTTGGATAGAGTAGTAAGTTGGAGAGTTTGTTTTCATTCACAAGTACTGCTTTAAGTTTCTGTTTTGAGAAGATGTTTGATAAGCCGTTTGTGATTCCTGGGACGAAGGGGATTTTTCCGTATTTTGGTTTTATGGGGGGGCGTGCATGTGAGAATATACCGTTTTCTCAAAGAAAGACTGCGCTTCTGTTTGCGTAAAATATTTTTTATCATCTGAGGGTCGTTACCATTGATTTTAGCGCCTATATTTGTTATATGTTAATTCTTTAAGGAAATGAAGATTAGAAAGAGGTACCTGTAAGAGTCTATGTACCATTAAGTGGAATGGTGCTAATTTATGTGAAATATGGTGGTTGGAATCAGAGGGAATGTACGTGTCTGTGTGAGCGGGTTTGCGGTAAATCCCGAACTAGATTTGGTTGTTCTCTCTTTTTACGAGAAGGTCAAGAAATGGCAATGTATTTTTTTTTCAACTTCATGTGTAAATTTAATGGAAGTATATTGATCGTTTAATTGCTGTAGAAAATCAGTTATGTTATTATTGGAATATCAAAAATCGCGAAAATATCGTCAACGTATCTTAGCCATAGGCGTGGGAAGTATTTGAAAGTGTTTTTGCAATGTTTCTCGAAGTTAACCATGAATAGTTTGGGTAAGAAAGGTGAAAGGGAGTTTCCCATTGTTGTACCGTAGTTTTGTTGGTAGAACTTGTTGTCAACTTGAAAGAAATTTTGGTTGATGCATAAGCGTGTTAGTCGTACTAATTCATCTACTGTTTTTAATGGCAAGTTATGATCGGTGAACCGTTCTTCCTGGAATTGTAATGTTCCATTGATGGGAACGCTAGAAATGAGAGAAACAACATCAAAAGAAAATAAAATTCCACTGTTCTGTAGTATTATGTCTTTAACTTCGTTAATAAAATGAGGACTGTTTTTTGTATTTGAATCATGTTTGATAGGAAATTGTTTAAATTGGTCATTAAGCCAACGTGAAATTTTATATGTCGGGCTGTTGATAGACGAAACAATGGGTCTGAGGGGAATGCCGTCTTTGTGGATTTTGGGTAAGCAATACATCCTAGGAACCCTGGGGTTTGAGGTGTGAAGTTGGATGCTGAGTTGTTTCGTGATGAGTGTGGTGCATGTTTGAACAATTTTGGTGGCTTCTAAAATATCATTTAATTGATTGGATTTTTTAGTATGTTTGTGTACGGCCCTTCATTTAGCATTTGCTCATTTTTTTCGAGGTATTGGTCTTTTTGGATTATGACTACAGTGTTCCCTTTGTCTGCCTTTAGATAAAAACAATTTTTATTATTAAGAGACTTGATTGTGTTGTGTTCGGAATGTTTATGTTGTTTTTTATTCGTTTTTTGGCAATGTTTTCTGTTATCTGCTATAATGCGGTGGATCTGATGATATTTTTGCTGTTATTTGATAAGGTTTTAATAGAAGATTCAATGTCTGCCACAATATCATCCATAGGTGAGTTTTTATATGGAAGTGCGTATTTAAGTCCTATTCCGAGTAGGGAGAGTTCTTCGTTGGTGAATGTCGTATCTGTAAGGTTTATATCATTGTCTTGGTTTTGTTTGGAATTGCAGGAAGTGTTTCTCTGGTTATTTTTTTTGAGAGAGTAGTATTTTTGCGAAGTCTGTCAGTTTTATTTTGGACTTTTTGTTGTATCACGGATTGAATTTTGTTCAGATGATCGTCCCATATGGGAACTTCGAAACCGGATAAATTTTTGGTTATTTCTAGGTGCAAATAGTATGCTTATAACTCAAGAGAGGATCGTTTTCTATAAAAGCTTTAATTTCTAAAAATAACCATATTTTCTTGGCGAAGAGGATAGCTTTTGAAGCAATGGGATTTATTGTTTTTGGGAAAATGTTAGTGAAAATCGTGAAGATATTTATTTTGCCGAAATCTTTGAGAAGGTTTATATCTGCGACAATAGTGTGGATATGAGTTTTGATTTTATGGAAACGGTTTAACTCCTTAGGCCGGAAAGTCATACTTGACGTTAAAAAAGAAATTGGAGACTACGGTGTACATATTGGAATTCAAATTTGAAACTCCTGAACCGTAAATTAACCCAGAGAGCACTCACACGTCAATAAGAAACAAGTAAAATTAAAATTATACTTACGAGTTTGCAGGACGATGATGGCCTACAGGGACCTGTTGTCAAAAACTATCCTAAAAAGAAGAAAAGGAACACACACACACGCACAATCACTCTGGAAATCTCTGGGAAACTTGCTTGATACGTATTTCGGGAGCTATGCTCCCATCTTCAGTAGCTGAAGTCGTATGGATTTTTTGTGTTTGGTCTTGTGTATTTATATGTTCAGGGTAAAAGCGAAAGGAGGGCAGAGGGGTGGGGGATATCTTAACGGTTAGCGAGTAGAGGGGTGAGTAAGGGATAGGTCCGCGGTCGTTATTCATATCCATCTCCTTGAATTTGTTCATGAATATACTCTCGTAAGCGTCCAGTTTCCAGTCGGTTTGTGTTGATATTAAGAGAGACATGTTTTCGATTTTAATCGGGTGATTGTTTTCCTGTATGTGTATTGCGACGCTAGACTTGTTAAATCTATTGTGTTTGAAGTGTGCAAGGTGGTCTTAGAACCTGGTTTCTAGGTTCCGTTTAGTTTGACCTATGTAGTCTTTCTCGCAGTCTGTGCAAGCGATTTTGTATATGCCGGATATTTGTAAAGTCGGGATCGTGTCTTTTGGATAGTGTAGTAAGTTTGAGAGTTTGTTTTCATTCACAAGTACTGCTTTAAGGTTCTGTTTTGAGAAGATGCCTGGGACGAAGGGGATTTTTCCGTATTTTGGTTTTATGGGGGGGCGTGCATGTGAGAATATACCGTTTTCTCAAAGAAAGACTGCGCTTCTGTTTGTGTAAAATATTTTTTATCATCTGAGGGTCGTTACCATTGATTTTTGCGCCTATTTTTGCTATATGTTAATTCTTTGAGGAAATGAAGTTTAGAAAGAGGTACCTGTAAGAGTCTATGTACCATTGAGTGGAATGGTGCTAATTTATGTGAAATATGGTGGTTGGAATCAGAGGGAATGTACGTGTCTGTGTTTGCGAGTTTGCGGTAAATCCCGAACTTGATTTGGTAGTTTTCTCTTTTTACGGGAAGGTGAAGAAATGGCAATGTATTTTTTTTTCAACTTCATGTGTAAATTTAATGGAAATATATTGATCGTTTAATTGCTGTAGAACATCAGTTATGTTATTATTGGAAGTATCGAAAATCGCGAAAATATCGTCAACGTATCTCAACCATGAGCGTGGGAAGTATTTAAATGTGTTTTAGCATTGTTTCTCGAAGTTACACCATGAATAGTTTGGGTAAGAAAGGTGAAAGGGAGTTTCCCATTGTTGTACCGTAGTTTTGTTGGTAGAACTTGTTGTCAACTTGAAAGAAATTTTGGTTCATGCATAAGCGTGTTAGTCGTACTATTTTATCTACTGTTTTTAATGGCATGTATTGATCGGTGAGCCATTCTTCCAGGAATTGTAATGTTTCATTGATGGGAACGCTGGGAAAGAGAGACGAAACATCAAAAGAAACTAAAATTTCACTGTTCTGTAGTATTATGTCTTTAACTTCGTTAATAAAATGAGGACTGTTTTTTGTATTTGAATCATGTTTGATAGGAAATTGTTTAAATTGGTCACTAAGCCAACGTGAAATTTTATATGTCGGCCTGTTGATAGACGAAACAATGGGTCTGAGGGGAATGCCGTCATTGTAGATTTTAGGTAAGCAATACATCCTAGGTGCAATGAGGTTTGGGGTGTAAAGTTGGATGCTGAGTTGTTTCGTGATGAGTGTGGTGCATGTTTGAACAATTTTGGTGGTTTCTAAAATATCATTTTATTGATTGGATCATTTGGTATGTTTGTGTACGGCCCTTCATTTAGCATTTGCTCATTTTTTTCGAGGTATTGGTCTTTTTGGATTATGACTACAGTGTTCCCTTTGTCTGCCTTTAGATAAAAACAATTTTTATTATTAAGAGACTTGATTGTGTTGTGTTCGGAATGTTTATGTTGTTTTTTATTCGTTTTTTGGCAATGTTTTCTGTTATCTGCGATAATGCGGTGGATCTGATGATATTTTTGCTGTTATTTGATAAGGTTTTAATAGAAGATTCAATGTCTGCCACAATATCATCCATAGGTGAGTTTTTATATTGAAGTGCGTATTCAAGTCATTTTCCGAGTAGGGAGAGTTCTTCGTTGGTGAAGGTCGTATCTGTAAGGTTTATATCATTGTCTTGGTTTTGTTTGGAATTGCAGGAAGTGTTTCTCTGGTTATTTTTTGTGAGAGAGTAGTATTTTTAAGAAGTCTGTCGGTTTTATTTTGGACTTTTTGTTGTATCACGGATTGAATTTTGTTCAGATGATCGTCCCATATGGGAACTTCGAAACCGGATAAATTTTTTGTTATTTCTAGGTGCAAATCGTATGCTTCTAACTCAAGAGAGGATCGTTTTCTATAAAAGCTTTGATTTCTAGGTCTAACCATATTTTCTTGGCGAAGAGGATAGCTTTTGAAGCAATGGGATTCATGGTTTTTGGAAAATGTTAGTGAAATTCGGGAAGATATTTAGTTTGCGGAAATCATTGAGAAGTTTTATATCTGCGCCAATAGTGTGGATATGAGTTTTGATTTTATGGAAACGGTTTAACTCCTTGGGCCGAAAAGACATACTTGACGTTAAAAAAGAAATTGGAGACTACGGTGTACAGATTGGAATTAAAATTTGAAACTCCTGAACCGTAAATTAACCCAGGGAGCACTCACACGTCAATAAGAAATAAGGAAAATTAAAATTATACTTTCGAGTTTGCAGGACGATGATGGCCTACAGGGACCTGTTGTCAAAAACTATCCTAAAAAGAAGAAAAGGAACACACACACACGCACAATTCATTTGGAAATCTCAGGGAAACTTGCTAGATACGAATTTCTGGAGCTATGCTCCCATCTTCAGTAGCGCAAGTCGTATGGATTGTTTGTGTTTGGTTTTGTGTATTTATATGTTCAGGTTAAAATTGGAAAGAGGGCAGAGGGGAGGGGGAATTCTTAACGGTTAGCGAGCAGAGGGGTGGGTAAAGGATAGTTCCGCAGTCGTTATTCATATCCATCTCTTTGGATTTGTTCAGAAAATACTCTCTTAAGCGTCCAGTTTCCTGTCGGTTTGTGTTGATATTAAGAGAGACATGTTTTCGATTTTAATCGGGTGATTGTTTTCCTGTATGTGTATTGCGACGCTAGACCTGTTTAATCGATTGTGTTTGAAGTGTGCAAGGTGGTCTTAGAACCTGGTTTCTAGGTTCCGTTTAGTTTGACCTATGTAGACTTTCTCGCAGTCTGTGCAAGCGATTTTGTATATGCCGGATATTTTTAAAGTCGGGATCGTGTCTTTTGGATAGAGTAGTAAGTTGGAGAGTTTGTTTTCATTCACAAGTACTGCTTTAAGTTTCTGTTTTGAGAAGATGTTTGATAAGCCGTTTGTGATTCCTGGGAAGAAGGGGATTTTTCCGTATTTTGGTTTTATGGGGGGGCGTGCATGTGAGAATATAACGTTTTCTCAAAGAAAGACTGCGCTTCTGTTTGTGTAAAATATTTTTTATCGTCTGAGGGTCGTTACCATTGATTTTAGCGCCTATATTTGTTATATGTTAATTCTTTAAGGAAATGAAGATTAGAAAGAGGTACCTGTAAGAGTCTATGTACCATTAAGTGGAATGGTGCTAATTTATGTGAAATATGGTGGTTGGAATCAGAGGGAATGTACGTGTCTGTGTGAGCGGGTTTGCGGTAAATCCCGAACTAGATTTGGTTGTTCTCTCTTTTTACGAGAAGGTCAAGAAATGGCAATGTATTTTTTTTTCAACTTCATGTGTAAATTTAATGGAAGTATATTGATCGTTTAATTGCTGTAGAAAATCAGTTATGTTATTATTGGAATATCAAAAATCGCGAAAATATCGTCAACGTATCTTAGCCATAGGCGTGGGAAGTATTTGAAAGTGTTTTTGCAATGTTTCTCGAAGTTAACCATGAATAGTTTGGGTAAGAAAGGTGAAAGGGAGTTTCCCATTGTTGTACCGTAGTTTTGTTGGTAGAACTTGTTGTCAACTTGAAAGAAATTTTGGTCATGCATAAGCGTGTTAGTCGTACTAATTCATCTACTGTTTTTAATGGCAAGTTATGATCGGTGAACCGTTCTTCCTGGAATTGTAATGTTCCATTGATGGGAACGCTAGAAATGAGAGAAACAACATCAAAAGAAAATAAAATTCCACTGTTCTGTAGTATTATGTCTTTAACTTCGTTAATGAAATGAGGACTGTTTTATAAATTTGAATCATGTTTGATAGGAAATTGTTTAAATTGGTCACTAAGCCAACGTGAAATTTTATATGTCGGGCTGTTGTTAGACGAAACAATGGGTCTGAGGGGAATGCCGTCTTTGTGGATTTTGGGTAATCAATACATCCTAGAAACCCTGGGGTTTGAGGTGTAAAGTTGGATGCTGAGTTGTTTCGTGATGAGTGTGGTGCATGTTTGAACAATTTTGGTGGTTTCTAAAATATCATTTTATTGATTGGATTTTTTAGTATGTTTGTGTACGGCCCTTCATTTAGCATTTGCTCATTTTTTTCGAGGTATTGGTCTTTTTGGATTATGACTACAGTGTTCCCTTTGTCTGCCTTTAGATAAAAACAATTTTTATTATTAAGAGACTTGATTGTGTTGTGTTCGGAATGTTTATGTTGTTTTTTATTCGTTTTTTGGCAATGTTTTCTGTTATCTGCTATAATGCGGTGGATCTGATGATATTTTTGCTGTTATTTGATAAGGTTTTAATAGAAGATTCAATGTCTGCCACAATATCATCCATAGGTGAGTTTTTATATGGAAGTGCGTATTCAAGTCATTTTCCGATTAGGGAGAGTTCTTCGTTGGTGAAGGTCGTATCTGTAAGGTTTATATCATTGTCTTGGTTTTGTTTGGAATTGCAGGAAGTGTTTCTCTGGTTATTTTTTTTGAGAGAGTAGTATTTTTGCGAAGTCTGTCAGTTTTATTTTGGACTTTTTGTTGTATCACGGATTGAATTTTGTTCAGATGATCGTCCCATATGGGAACTTCGAAACCGGATAAATTTTTGGTTATTTCTAGGTGCAAATCGTATGCTTATAACTCAAGAGAGGATCGTTTTCTATAAAAGCTTTAATTTCTAAAAATAACCATATTTTCTTGGCGAAGAGGATAGCTTTTGAAGCAATGGGATTTATTGTTTTTGGGAAAATGTTAGTGAAAATCGTGAAGATATTTATTTTGCCGAAATCTTTGAGAAGGTTTATATCTGCGACAATAGTGTGGATATGAGTTTTGATTTTATGGAAACGGTTTAACTCCTTAGGCCGGAAAGTCATACTTGACGTTAAAAAAGAAATTGGAGACTACGGTGTACATATTGGAATTCAAATTTGAAACTCCTGAACCGTAAATTAACCCAGAGAGCACTCACACGTCAATAAGAAACAAGTAAAATTAAAATTATACTTACGAGTTTGCAGGACGATGATGGCTTACAAGGACCTGTTGTCAAAAACTATCCTAAAAAGAAGAAAAGGAACACACACACACGCACAATCACTCTGGAAATCTCTGGGAAACTTGCTTGATACGTATTTCGGGAGCTATGCTCCCATCTTCAGTAGCTGAAGTCGTATGGATTTTTTGTGTTTGGTCTTGTGTATTTATATGTTCAGGGTAAAAGCGAAAGGAGGGCAGAGGGGTGGGGGATATCTTAACGGTTAGCGAGTAGAGGGGTGAGTAAGGGATAGGTCCGCGGTCGTTATTCATATCCATCTCCTTGAATTTGTTCATGAATATACTCTCGTAAGCGTCCAGTTTCCAGTCGGTTTGTGTTGATATTAAGAGAGACATGTTTTTGATTTTAATCGGGTGATTGTTTTCCTGTATGTGTATTGCGACGCTTGACTTGTTAAATCTATTGTGTTTGAAGTGTGCAAGGTGTTCTTTGAACCTGGTTTCTATATTCCGTTTAGTTTGACCTATGTAGTCTTTCTCGCAGTCTGTGCAAGCGATTTTGTATATGCCGGATATTTTTAAAGTCGGGATCGTGACTTTTGGATAGTGTAGTAAGTTTGAGAGTTTGTTTTCATTCACAAGTACTGCTTTAAGGTTCTGTTTTGAGAAGATGCCTGGGACGAAGGGGATTTTTCCGTATTTTGGTTTTATGGGGGGGCGTGCATGTGAGAATATACCGTTTTCTCAAAGAAAGACTGCGCTTCTGTTTGTGTAAAATATTTTTTATCATCTGAGGGTCGTTACCATTGATTTTTGCGCCTATTTTTGCTATATGTTAATTCTTTGAGGAAATGAAGTTTAGAAAGAGGTACCTGTAAGAGTCTATGTACCATTGAGTGGAATGGTGCTAATTTATGTGAAATATGGTGGTTGGAATCAGAGGGAATGTACGTGTCTGTGTGTGCGAGTTTGCGGTAAATCCCGAACTTGATTTGGTAGTTTTCTCTTTTTACGGGAAGGTGAAGAAATGGCAATGTATTTTTTTTTCAACTTCATGTGTAAATTTAATGGAAATATATTGATCGTTTAATTGCTGTAGAACATCAGTTATGTTATTATTGGAAGTATCAAAAATCGCGAAAATATCGTCAACGTATCTCAACCATGAGCGTGGGAAGTATTTAAATGTGTTTTAGCATTGTTTCTCGAAGTTACACCATGAATAATTTGGGTAAGAAAGGTGAAAGGGAGTTTCCCATTGTTGTACCGTAGTTTTGTTGGTAGAACTTGTTGTCAACTTGAAAGAAATTTTGGTTCATGCATAAGCGTGTTAGTCGTACTATTTTATCTACAGTTTTTAATGGCATGTATTGATCGGTGAGCCATTCTTCCAGGAATTGTAATGTTTCATTGATGGGAACGCTGGGAAAGAGAGACGAAACATCAAAAGAAACTAAAATTTCACTGTTCTGTAGTATTATGTCTTTAACTTCGTTAATAAAATGAGGACTGTTTTATAAATTTGAATCATGTTTGATAGGAAATTGTTTAAATTGGTCACTAAGCCAACGTGAAATTTTATATGTCGGCCTGTTGATAGACGAAACAATGGGTCTGAGGGGAATGCCGTCATTGTAGATTTTGGGTAAGCAATACATCCTAGGTGCAATGAGGTTTGGGGTGTAAAGTTGGATGCTGAGTTGTTTCGTGATGAGTGTGGTGCATGTTTGAACAATTTTGGTGGTTTCTAAAATATCATTTTATTGATTGGATTTTTTAGTATGTTTGTGTACGGCCCTTCATTTAGCATTTGCTCATTTTTTTCGAGGTATTGGTCTTTTTGGATTATGACTACAGTGTTCCCTTTGTCTGCCTTTAGATAAAAACAATTTTTATTATTAAGAGACTTGATTGTGTTGTGTT
This sequence comes from Tanypteryx hageni, assembly GCA_028673005.1. NCBI lineage: Eukaryota > Metazoa > Arthropoda > Insecta > Odonata > Petaluridae > Tanypteryx > Tanypteryx hageni. The sequence goes on from CM054120.1 coordinate 6,062,558, forward strand.
CGGAATGTTTATGTTGTTTTTTATTCGTTTTTTGGCAATGTTTTCTGTTATCTGCTATAATGCGGTGGATCTGATGATATTTTTGCTGTTATTTGATAAGGTTTTAATAGAAGATTCAATGTCTGCCACAATATCATCCATAGGTGAGTTTTTATATTGAAGTGCGTATTCAAGTCATTTTCCGAGTAGGGAGAGTTCTTCGTTGGTGAAGGTCGTATCTGTAAGGTTTATATCATTGTCTTGGTTTTGTTTGGAATTGCAGGAAGTGTTTCTCTGGTTATTTTTTGTGAGAGAGTAGTATTTTTAAGAAGTCTGTCGGTTTTATTTTGGACTTTTTGTTGTATCACGGATTGAATTTTGTTCAGATGATCGTCCCATATGGGAACTTCGAAACCGGATAAATTTTTTGTTATTTCTAGGTGCAAATCGTATGCTTCTAACTCAAGAGAGGATCGTTTTCTATAAAAGCTTTGATTTCTAAGTCTAACCATATTTTCTTGGCGAAGAGGATAGCTTTTGAAGCAATGGGATTCATGGTTTTTGGGAAAATGTTAGTGAAATTCGGGAAGATATTTAGTTTGCGGAAATCATTGAGAAGTTTTATATCTGCGCCAATAGTGTGGATATGAGTTTTGATTTTATGGAAACGGTTTAACTCCTTGGGCCGAAAAGACATACTTGACGTTAAAAAAGAAATTGGAGACTACGGTGTACAGATTGGAATTAAAATTTGAAACTCCTGAACCGTAAATTAACCCAGGGAGCACTCACACGTCAATAAGAAATAAGGAAAATTAAAATTATACTTTCGAGTTTGCAGGACGATGATGGCCTACAGGGACCTGTTGTCAAAAACTATCCTAAAAAGAAGAAAAGGAACACACACACACGCACAATTCATTTGGAAATCTCAGGGAAACTTGCTAGATACGAATTTCTGGAGCTATGCTCCCATCTTCAGTAGCGCAAGTCGTATGGATTGTTTGTGTTTGGTTTTGTGTATTTATATGTTCAGGTTAAAATTGGAAAGAGGGCAGAGGGGAGGGGGAATTCTTAACGGTTAGCGAGCAGAGGGGTGGGTAAAGGATAGTTCCGCAGTCGTTATTCATATCCATCTCTTTGGATTTGTTCAGAAAATACTCTCGTAAGCGTCCAGTTTCCTGTCGGTTTGTGTTGATATTAAGAGAGACATGTTTTCGATTTTAATCGGGTGATTGTTTTCCTGTATGTGTATTGCGACGCTAGACCTGTTTAATCGATTGTGTTTGAAGTGTGCAAGGTGGTCTTAGAACCTGGTTTCTAGGTTCCGTTTAGTTTGACCTATGTAGACTTTCTCGCAGTCTGTGCAAGCGATTTTGTATATGCCGGATATTTTTAAAGTCGGGATCGTGTCTTTTGGATAGAGTAGTAAGTTGGAGAGTTTGTTTTCATTCACAAGTACTGCTTTAAGTTTCTGTTTTGAGAAGATGTTTGATAAGCCGTTTGTGATTCCTGGGAAGAAGGGGATTTTTCCGTATTTTGGTTTTATGGGGGGGCGTGCATGTGAGAATATACCGTTTTCTCAAAGAAAGACTGCGCTTCTGTTTGTGTAAAATATTTTTTATCATCTGAGGGTCGTTACCATTGATTTTAGCGCCTATATTTGTTATATGTTAATTCTTTAAGGAAATGAAGATTAGAAAGAGGTACCTGTAAGAGTCTATGTACCATTAAGTGGAATGGTGCTAATTTATGTGAAATATGGTGGTTGGAATCAGAGGGAATGTACGTGTCTGTGTGAGCGGGTTTGCGGTAAATCCCGAACTAGATTTGGTTGTTCTCTCTTTTTACGAGAAGGTCAAGAAATGGCAATGTATTTTTTTTTCAACTTCATGTGTAAATTTAATGGAAGTATATTGATCGTTTAATTGCTGTAGAAAATCAGTTATGTTATTATTGGAATATCAAAAATCGCGAAAATATCGTCAACGTATCTTAGCCATAGGCGTGGGAAGTATTTGAAAGTGTTTTTGCAATGTTTCTCGAAGTTAACCATGAATAGTTTGGGTAAGAAAGGTGAAAGGGAGTTTCCCATTGTTGTACCGTAGTTTTGTTGGTAGAACTTGTTGTCAACTTGAAAGAAATTTTGGTTCATGCATAAGCGTGTTAGTCGTACTAATTCATCTACTGTTTTTAATGGCAAGTTATGATCGGTGAACCGTTCTTCCTGGAATTGTAATGTTCCATTGATGGGAACGCTAGAAATGAGAGAAACAACATCAAAAGAAAATAAAATTCCACTGTTCTGTAGTATTATGTCTTTAACTTCGTTAATAAAATGAGGACTGTTTTATAAATTTGAATCATGTTTGATAGGAAATTGTTTAAATTGGTCACTAAGCCAACGTGAAATTTTATATGTCGGGCTGTTGATAGACGAAACAATGGGTCTGAGGGGAATGCCGTCTTTGTGGATTTTGGGTAATCAATACATCCTAGAAACCCTGGGGTTTGAGGTGTAAAGTTGGATGCTGAGTTGTTTCGTGATGAGTGTGGTGCATGTTTGAACAATTTTGGTGGCTTCTAAAATATCATTTAATTGATTGGATTTTTTAGTATGTTTGTGTACTGCCCTTCATTTAGCATTTGCTCATTTTTTTCGAGGTATTGGACTTTTTGGATTATGACTACAGTGTTCCCTTTGTCTGCCTTTAGATAAAAACAATTTTTATTATTAAGAGACTTGATTGTGTTGTGTTTGGAATGTTTATGTTGTTTTTTATTCGTTTTTTGGCAATGTTTTCTGTTATCTGCTATAATGCGGTGGATCTGATGATATTTTTGCTGTTATTTGATAAGGTTTTAATAAAGATTCAATGTCTGCCACAATATCATCCATAGGTGAGTTTTTATATGGAAGTGCGTATTTAAGTCCTATTCCGAGTAGGGAGAGTTCTTCGTTGGTGAATGTCGTATCTGTAAGGTTTATATCATTGTCTTGGTTTTGTTTGGAATTGCAGGAAGTGTTTCTCTGGTTATTTTTTTTGAGAGAGTAGTATTTTTGCGAAGTCTGTCAGTTTTATTTTGGACTTTTTGTTGTATCACGGATTGAATTTTGTTCAGATGATCGTCCCATATGGGAACTTCGAAACCGGATAAATTTTTGGTTATTTCTAGGTGCAAATAGTATGCTTATAACTCAAGAGAGGATCGTTTTCTATAAAAGCTTTAATTTCTAAAAATAACCATATTTTCTTGGCGAAGAGGATAGCTTTTGAAGCAATGGGATTTATTGTTTTTGGGAAAATGATAGTGAAAATCGTGAAGATATTTATTTTGCCGAAATCTTTGAGAAGGTTTATATCTGCGACAATAGTGTGGATATGAGTTTTGATTTTATGGAAACGGTTTAACTCCTTAGGCCGGAAAGTCATACTTGACGTTAAAAAAGAAATTGGAGACTACGGTGTACATATTGGAATTCAAATTTGAAACTCCTGAACCGTAAATTAACCCAGAGAGCACTCACACGTCAATAAGAAACAAGTAAAATTAAAATTATACTTACGAGTTTGCAGGACGATGATGGCCTACAGGGACCTGTTGTCAAAAACTATCCTAAAAAGAAGAAAAGGAACACACACACACGCACAATCACTCTGGAAATCTCTGGGAAACTTGCTTGATACGTATTTCGGGAGCTATGCTCCCATCTTCAGTAGCTGAAGTCGTATGGATTTTTTGTGTTTGGTCTTGTGTATTTATATGTTCAGGGTAAAAGCGAAAGGAGGGCAGAGGGGTGGGGGATATCTTAACGGTTAGCGAGTAGAGGGGTGAGTAAGGGATAGGTCCGCGGTCGTTATTCATATCCATCTCCTTGAATTTGTTCATGAATATACTCTCGTAAGCGTCCAGTTTCCAGTCGGTTTGTGTTGATATTAAGAGAGACATGTTTTTGATTTTAATCGGGTGATTGTTTTCCTGTATGTGTATTGCGACGCTTGACTTGTTAAATCTATTGTGTTTGAAGTGTGCAAGGTGTTCTTTGAACCTGGTTTCTATATTCCGTTTAGTTTGACCTATGTAGTCTTTCTCGCAGTCTGTGCAAGCGATTTTGTATATGCCGGATATTTTTAAAGTCGGGATCGTGACTTTTGGATAGTGTAGTAAGTTTGAGAGTTTGTTTTCATTCACAAGTACTGCTTTAAGGTTCTGTTTTGAGAAGATGCCTGGGACGAAGGGGATTTTTCCGTATTTTGGTTTTATGGGGGGGCGTGCATGTGAGAATATACCGTTTTCTCAAAGAAAGACTGCGCTTCTGTTTGTGTAAAATATTTTTTATCATCTGAGGGTCGTTACCATTGATTTTTGCGCCTATTTTTGCTATATGTTAATTCTTTGAGGAAATGAAGTTTAGAAAGAGGTACCTGTAAGAGTCTATGTACCATTGAGTGGAATGGTGCTAATTTATGTGAAATATGGTGGTTGGAATCAGAGGGAATGTACGTGTCTGTGTGTGCGAGTTTGCGGTAAATCCCGAACTTGATTTGGTAGTTTTCTCTTTTTACGGGAAGGTGAAGAAATGGCAATGTATTTTTTTTTCAACTTCATGTGTAAATTTAATGGAAATATATTGATCGTTTAATTGCTGTAGAACATCAGTTATGTTATTATTGGAAGTATCAAAAATCGCGAAAATATCGTCAACGTATCTCAACCATGAGCGTGGGAAGTATTTAAATGTGTTTTAGCATTGTTTCTCGAAGTTACACCATGAATAGTTTGGGTAAGAAAGGTGAAAGGGAGTTTCCCATTGTTGTACCGTAGTTTTGTTGGTAGAACTTGTTGTCAACTTGAAAGAAATTTTGGTTCATGCATAAGCGTGTTAGTCGTACTATTTTATCTACTGTTTTTAATGGCATGTATTGATCGGTGAGCCATTCTTCCAGGAATTGTAATGTTTCATTGATGGGAACGCTGGGAAAGAGAGACGAAACATCAAAAGAAACTAAAATTTCACTGTTCTGTAGTATTATGTCTTTAACTTCGTTAATAAAATGAGGACTGTTTTTTGTATTTGAATCATGTTTGATAGGAAATTGTTTAAATTGGTCACTAAGCCAACGTGAAATTTTATATGTCGGCCTGTTGATAGACGAAACATTGGGTCTGAGGGGAATGCCGTCATTGTAGATTTTGGGTAAGCAATACATCCTAGGTGCAATGAGGTTTGGGGTGTAAAGTTGGATGCTGAGTTGTTTCGTGATGAGTGTGGTGCATGTTTGAACAATTTTGGTGGTTTCTAAAATATCATTTTATTGATTGGATCATTTGGTATGTTTGTGTACGGCCCTTCATTTAGCATTTGCTCATTTTTTTCGAGGTATTGGTCTTTTTGGATTATGACTACAGTGTTCCCTTTGTCTGCCTTTAGATAAAAACAATTTTTATTATTAAGAGACTTGATTGTGTTGTGTTCGGAATGTTTATGTTGTTTTTTATTCGTTTTTTGGCAATGTTTTCTGTTATCTGCGATAATGCGGTGGATCTGATGATATTTTTGCTGTTATTTGATAAGGTTTTAATAGAAGATTCAATGTCTGCCACAATATCATCCATAGGTGAGTTTTTATATTGAAGTGCGTATTCAAGTCATTTTCCGAGTAGGGAGAGTTCTTCGTTGGTGAAGGTCGTATCTGTAAGGTTTATATCATTGTCTTGGTTTTGTTTGGAATTGCAGGAAGTGTTTCTCTGGTTATTTTTTGTGAGAGAGTAGTATTTTTAAGAAGTCTGTCGGTTTTATTTTGGACTTTTTGTTGTATCACGGATTGAATTTTGTTCAGATGATCGTCCCATATGGGAACTTCGAAACCGGATAAATTTTTTGTTATTTCTAGGTGCAAATCGTATGCTTCTAACTCAAGAGAGGATCGTTTTCTATAAAAGCTTTGATTTCTAAGTCTAACCATATTTTCTTGGCGAAGAGGATAGCTTTTGAAGCAATGGGATTTATGGTTTTTGGAAAATGTTAGTGAAATTCGGGAAGATATTTAGTTTGCGGAAATCATTGAGAAGTTTTATATCTGCGCCAATAGTGTGGATATGAGTTTTGATTTTATGGAAACGGTTTAACTCCTTGGGCCGAAAAGACATACTTGACGTTAAAAAAGAAATTGGAGACTACGGTGTACAGATTGGAATTAAAATTTGAAACTCCTGAACCGTAAATTAACCCAGGGAGCACTCACACGTCAATAAGAAATAAGGAAAATTAAAATTATACTTTCGAGTTTGCAGGACGATGATGGCCTACAGGGACCTGTTGTCAAAAACTATCCTAAAAAGAAGAAAAGGAACACACACACACGCACAATTCATTTGGAAATCTCAGGGAAACTTGCTAGATACGAATTTCTGGAGCTATGCTCCCATCTTCAGTAGCGCAAGTCGTATGGATTGTTTGTGTTTGGTTTTGTGTATTTATATGTTCAGGTTAAAATTGGAAAGAGGGCAGAGGGGAGGGGGAATTCTTAACGGTTAGCGAGCAGAGGGGTGGGTAAAGGATAGTTCCGCAGTCGTTATTCATATCCATCTCTTTGAATTTGTTCAGAAAATACTCTCGTAAGCGTCCAGTTTCCTGTCGGTTTGTGTTGATATTAAGAGAGACATGTTTTCGATTTTAATCGGGTGATTGTTTTCCTGTATGTGTATTGCGACGCTAGACTTGTTAAATCTATTGTGTTTGAAGTGTGCAAGGTGTTCTTTGAACCTGGTTTCTATATTCCGTTTAGTTTGACCTATGTAGTCTTTCTCGCAGTCTGTGCAAGCGATTTTGTATATGCCGGATATTTGTAAAGTCGGGATCGTGTCTTTTGGATAGTGTAGTAAGTTTGAGAGTTTGTTTTCATTCACAAGTACTGCTTTAAGGTTCTGTTTTGAGAAGATGCCTGGGACGAAGGGGATTTTTCCGTATTTTGGTTTTATGGGGGGGCGTGCATGTGAGAATATACCGTTTTCTCAAAGAAAGACTGCGCTTCTGTTTGTGTAAAATATTTTTTATCATCTGAGGGTCGTTACCATTGATTTTTGCGCCTATTTTTGCTATATGTTAATTCTTTGAGGAAATGAAGTTTAGAAAGAGGTACCTGTAAGAGTCTATGTACCATTGAGTGGAATGGTGCTAATTTATGTGAAATATGGTGGTTGGAATCAGAGGGAATGTACGTGTCTGTGTGTGCGAGTTTGCGGTAAATCCCGAACTTGATTTGGTAGTTTTCTCTTTTTACGGGAAGGTGAAGAAATGGCAATGTATTTTTTTTTCAACTTCATGTGTAAATTTAATGGAAATATATTGATCGTTTAATTGCTGTAGAACATCAGTTATGTTATTATTGGAAGTATCGAAAATCGCGAAAATATCGTCAACGTATCTCAACCATGAGCGTGGGAAGTATTTAAATGTGTTTTAGCATTGTTTCTCGAAGTTACACCATGAATAGTTTGGGTAAGAAAGGTGAAAGGGAGTTTCCCATTGTTGTACCGTAGTTTTGTTGGTAGAACTTGTTGTCAACTTGAAAGAAATTTTGGTTCATGCATAAGCGTGTTAGTCGTACTATTTTATCTACTGTTTTTAATGGCATGTATTGATCGGTGAGCCATTCTTCCAGGAATTGTAATGTTCCATTGATGGGAACGCTGGGAAAGAGAGACGAAACATCAAAAGAAACTAAAATTTCACTGTTCTGTAGTATTATGTCTTTAACTTCGTTAATAAAATGATGACTGTTTTTTGTATTTGAATCATGTTTGATAGGAAATTGTTTAAATTGGTCACTAAGCCAACGTGAAATTTTATATGTCGGCCTGTTGATAGACGAAACAATGGGTCTGAGGGGAATGCCGTCATTGTAGATTTTGGGTAAGCAATACATCCTAGGTGCAATGAGGTTTGGGGTGTAAAGTTGGATGCTGAGTTGTTTCGTGATGAGTGTGGTGCATGTTTGAACAATTTTGGTGGTTTCTAAAATATCATTTAATTGATTGGATTTTTTAGTATGTTTGTGTACGGCCCTTCATTTAGCATTTGCTCATTTTTTCGAGGTATTGGTCTTTTTGGATTATGACTACAGTGTTCCCTTTGTCTGCCTTTAGATAAAAACAATTTTTATTATTAAGAGACTTGATTGTGTTGTGTTCGGAATGTTTATGTTGTTTTTTATTCGTTTTTTGGCAATGTTTTCTGTTATCTGCTATAATGCGGTGGATCTGATGATATTTTTGCTGTTATTTGATAAGGTTTTAATAGAAGATTCAATGTCTGCCACAATATCATCCATAGGTGAGTTTTTATATGGAAGTGCGTATTCAAGTCCTATTCCGAGTAGGGAGAGTTCTTCGTTGGTGAATGTCGTATCTGTAAGGTTTATATCATTGTCTTGGTTTTGTTTGGAATTGCAGGAAGTGTTTCTCTGGTTATTTTTTGTGAGAGAGTAGTATTTTTGCGAAGTCTGTCGGTTTTATTTTGGACTTTTTGTTGTATCACGGATTGAATTTTGTTCAGATGATCGTCCCATATGGGAACTTCGAAACCGGATAAATTTTTGGTTATTTCTAGGTGCAAATCGTATGCTTATAACTCAAGAGAGGATCGTTTTCTATAAAAGCTTTAATTTCTAAAAATAACCATATTTTCTTGGCGAAGAGGATAGCTTTTGAAGCAATGGGATTTATTGTTTTTGGGAAAATGTTAGTGAAAATCGTGAAGATATTTATTTTGCCGAAATCTTTGAGAAGGTTTATATCTGCGACAATAGTGTGGATATGAGTTTTGATTTTATGGAAACGGTTTAACTCCTTAGGCCGGAAAGTCATACTTGACGTTAAAAAAGAAATTGGAGACTACGGTGTACATATTGGAATTCAAATTTGAAACTCCTGAACCGTAAATTAACCCAGAGAGCACTCACACGTCAATAAGAAACAAGTAAAATTAAAATTATACTTACGAGTTTGCAGGACGATGATGGCTTACAGGGACCTGTTGTCAAAAACTATCCTAAAAAGAAGAAAAGGAACACACACACACGCACAATCACTCTGGAAATCTCTGGGAAACTTGCTTGATACGTATTTCGGGAGCTATGCTCCCATCTTCAGTAGCTGAAGTCGTATGGATTTTTTGTGTTTGGTCTTGTGTATTTATATGTTCAGGGTAAAAGCGAAAGGAGGGCAGAGGGGTGGGGGATATCTTAACGGTTAGCGAGTAGAGGGGTGAGTAAGGGATAGGTCCGCGGTCGTTATTCATATCCATCTCCTTGAATTTGTTCATGAATATACTCTCGTAAGCGTCCAGTTTCCAGTCGGTTTGTGTTGATTTTTAGAGAGACAGGTTATCGATTTTAATCGGGTGATTGTATCCCTGTATGTGTATTGCGACGCTAGACCTGTTGAATCGATTGTGTTTGAAGTGTGCAAGGTGGTCTTAGAACCTGGTTTCTAGGTTCCGTTTAGTTTGACCTATGTAGATTTTCTCGCAGTCTGTGCAAGCGATTTTGTATATGCCGGATATTTTTAAAGTCGGGATCGTGACTTTTGGATAGTGTAGTAAGTTTGAGAGTTTGTTTTCATTCACAAGTACTGCTTTAAGGTTCTGTTTTGAGAAGATGCCTGGGACGAAGGGGATTTTTCCGTATTTTGGTTTTATGGGGGGGCGTGCATGTGAGAATATACCGTTTTCTCAAAGAAAGACTGCGCTTCTGTTTGTGTAAAATATTTTTTATCATCTGAGGGTCGTTACCATTGATTTTTGCGCCTATTTTTGCTATATGTTAATTCTTTGAGGAAATGAAGTTTAGAAAGAGGTACCTGTAAGAGTCTATGTACCATTGAGTGGAATGGTGCTAATTTATGTGAAATATGGTGGTTGGAATCAGAGGGAATGTACGTGTCTGTGTGTGCGAGTTTGCGGTAAATCCCGAACTTGATTTGGTAGTTTTCTCTTTTTACGGGAAGGTGAAGAAATGGCAATGTATTTTTTTTTTCAACTTCATGTGTAAATTTAATGGAAATATATTGATCGTTTAATTGCTGTAGAACATCAGTTATGTTATTATTGGAAGTATCGAAAATCGCAAAAATATCGTCAACGTATCTCAACCATGAGCGTGGGAAGTATTTAAATGTGTTTTAGCATTGTTTCTCGAAGTTAACCATGAATAGTTTGGGTAAGAAAGGTGAAAGGGAGTTTCCCATTGTTGTACCGTAGTTTTGTTGGTAGAACTTGTTGTCAACATGAAGGAAATTTTGGTTCATGCATAAGCGTGTTAGTCGTACTAATTCATCTACTGTTTTTAATGGCATGTATTTATCGGTCAGCCATTCTTCCAGGAATTTTAATGTTTCATTGATGGGAACGCTGGGAAAGAGAGACGAAACATCAAAAGAAATTAAAATTTCACTGTTCTGTAGTATTATGTCTTTAACTTCGTTAATGAAATGAGGACTGTTTTTTGTATTTGAATCATGTTTGATAGGGAATTGTTTAAATTGGTCACTAAGCCAACGTTAAATTTTATATGTCGGGCTGTTGATAGACGAAACAATGGGTCTGAGGGGAATGCCGTCTTTGTGGATTTTGGGTAATCAATACATCCTAGAAACCCTGGGGTTTGAGGTGTAAAGTTGGATGCTGAGGTGTTTCGTGATGAGTGTGGTGCATGTTTGAACAATTTTGGTGGTTTCTAAAATATCATTTTATTGATTGGATCTTTTAGTATGTTTGTGTACGGCCCTTCATTTAGCATTTGCTCATTTTTTTCGATGTATTGGTCTTTTTGGATTATGGCTACAGTGTTCCCTTTGTCTGCCTTTAGATAAAAACAATTTTTATTATTAAGAGACTTGATTGTGTTGTGTTCGGAATGTTTATGTTGTTTTTTATTCGTTTTTTGGCTATGTTTTCTGTTATCTGCGATAACGCGGTGGATCTGATAATATTTTTGCTGTTATTTGATAAGGTTTTAATAGAAGATTCAATGTCTGCCACAATATCATCCATTGGTGAGTTTTTATATGGAAGTGCCTATTTAAGTCCTATTCCGAGTAGGGAGAGTTCTTCGTTGGTGAAGGTCGTATCTGTAAGGTTTATATCATTGTCTTGGTTTTGTTTGGAATTGCAGGAAGTGTTTCTCTGGTTATTTTTTGTGAGAGAGTAGTATTTTTAAGAAGTCTGTCGGTTTTATTTTGGACTTTTTGTTGTATCACGGATTGAATTTTGTTCAGATGATCGTCCCATATGGGAACTTCGAAACCGGATAAATTTTTTGTTATTTCTAGGTGCAAATCGTATGCTTCTAACTCAAGAGGGGATCGTTTTCTATAAAAGCTTTGATTTCTAAGTCTAACCATATTTTCTTGGCGAAGAGGATAGCTTTTGAAGCAATGGGATTCATGGTTTTTGGGAAAATGTTAGTGAAATTCGGGAAGATATTTAGTTTGCGGAAATCATTGAGAAGTTTTATATCTGCGCCAATAGTGTGGATATGAGTTTTGATTTTATGGAAACGGTTTAACTCCTTGGGCCGAAAAGACATACTTGACGTTAAAAAAGAAATTGGAGACTACGGTGTACAGATTGGAATTAAAATTTGAAACTCCTGAACCGTAAATTAACCCAGGGAGCACTCACACGTCAATTAGAAATAAGGAAAATTAAAATTATACTTACGAGTTTGCAGGACGATGATGGCCTACAGGGACCTGTTGTCAAAAACTATCCTAAAAAGAAGAAAAGGAACACACATACACGCACAATCAATCTGGAAATCTCAGGGAAACTTGCTAGATACGAATTTCTGGAGCTATGCTCCCATCTTCAGTAGCGTAAGTCGCATGGATTGTTTGTGTTTGGTTTTGTGTATTTATATGTTCAGGTTAAAATTGGAAAGAGGGCAGAGGGGAGGGGGAATTCTTAACGGTTAGCGAGTAGAGGGGTGAGTAAAGGATAGTTCCGCAGTCGTTATTCATATCCATCTCTTTGAATTTGATTAGAAAATACTCTCGTAAGCGTCCAGTTTCCAGTCGATTTGTGTTGATTATTAGAGAGACAGGTTATCGATTTTAATCGGGTGATTGTATCCCTGTATGTGTATTGCGACGCTAGACCTGTTGAATCGATTGTGTTTGAAGTGTGCAAGGTGGTCTTAGAACCTGGTTTCTAGGTTCCGTTTAGTTTGACCTATGTAGACTTTCTCGCAGTCTGTGCAAGCGATTTTGTATATGCCGGATATTTTTAAAGTCGGGATCGTGTCTTTTGGATAGAGTAGTAAGTTTGAGAGTTTGTTTTCATTCACAAGTACTGCTTTAAGTTTCTGTTTTGAGAGGATGTTTGATAAGCCGTTTGTGATGCCTGGGACGAAGGGGATTTTTCCGTATTTTGGTTTTATGGGGGGGCGTGCATGTGAGAAAATACCGTATTCTCTAAGAAAGACTGCGCTTCTGTTTGCGTAAAATATTTTTTATCATCTGAGGGTCGTTACCATTGATTTTAGCGCCTATATTTGTTATATTTTAATTCTTTGAGGAAATGAAGTTTAGAAAGAGGTACCTGTAAGAGTCTATGTACCATTGAGTGGAATGGTGCTAATTTATGTGAAATATGGTGGTTGGAATCAGAGGGAATGTACGTGTCTGTGTGTGCGGGTTTGCGGTAAATCCCGAACTAGATTTGGTTGTTCTTTCTTTTTACGGGAAGGTCAAGAAATGGCAATGTATTTTGTTTTCCGACTTCATGTGTAAATTTAAAGGAAGGATATTGATCGTTTAATTGCTGTAGAAAATCAGTTATGTTATTATTGGAGGTATCGAAAATCTTGAAAATATCGTAAAAAGTATCATAGCCATAGGCGAGGGAAGTATTTGAAAGTGTTTTTGCATTGTTTCTCGAAGTTAACCATGAATAGTTTGGGTAAGAAAGGTGAAAGGGAGTTTCCCATTGTTGTACCTTAGTTTTGTTGGTAGAACTTGTTGTCAACTTGAAAGAAATTTTGGTTCATGCATAAGCGTGTTAGTCGTACTAATTTATCTACTGTTTTTAATGGCATGTATTGATCGGTGAGCCATTCTTCCAGGAATTGTAATGTTTCATTGATGGGAACGCTGGGAAAGAGAGACGAAACATCAAAAGAAACTAAAATTTCACTGTTCTGTAGTATTATTCGTTAATAAAATGAGGACTGTTTTTTGTATTTGAATCATGTTTGATAGGAAATTGTTTAAATTGGTCACTAAACCAACGTGAAATTTTATATGTCGGGCTGTTGATAGACGAAACAATTGGTCTGAGGGGAATGCCGTCTTTGTGGATTTTGGGTAATCAATACATCTTGGAATCCCTGGGGTTTGAGGTGTAAAGTTGGATGCTGAGTTGTTTCGTGATGAGTGTGGTGCATGTTTGAACAATTTTGGTGGTTTCTAAAATATCATTTAATTGATTGGATCATTTGGTATGTTTGTGTACGGCCCTTCATTTAGCATTTGCTCATTTTTTTCGAGGTATTGGTCTTTTTGGATTATGACTACAGTGTTCCCTTTGTCTGCCTTTAGATAAAAACAATTTTTATTATTAAGAGACTTGATTGTGTTGTGTTCGGAATGTTTATGTTGTTTTTTATACGTTTTTTGTCAATGTTTTCTGTTATCTGCGATAATGCGGTGGATCTGATGATATTTTTGCTGTTTTTTGATAAGGTTTTAATAGAAGATTCAATGTCTGCCACAATATCATCCATAGGTGAGTTTTTATATGGAAGTGCGTATTTAAGTCCTATTCCGAGTAGGGAGAGTTCTTCGTTGGTGAAGGTCGTATCTGTAAGGTTTATATCATTGTCTTGGTTTTGTTTGGAATTGCAGGAAGTGTTTCTCTGGTTATTTTTTGTGAGAGAGTAGTGATTTTTGCGAAGTCTGTCAGTTTTATTTTGGACTTTTTGTATTATCTCGGATTGAATTTTGTTCAGATAGATCGTCCCATATGGGAACTTAGAAACCGGATAAATTTTTGGTTATTTCTAGGTGCCAATCGTATGCTTCAAACTCAAGAGAGGATCGTTTTCTATAAAAGCTTTGATTTCTAAGTCTAACCATATTTTCTTGGCGAAGAGGATAGCTTTTGAAGCAATGGGATTTATGGTTTTAGGGAAAATGTTAGTGAAATTCGGGAAGATATTTAGTTTGCGGAAATCTTTGAGAAGTTTTATATCTGCGCCAATAGTGTGGATATGAGTTTTGATTTTATGGAAACGGTTTAACTCCTTGGGCCGAAAAGACATACTTGACGTTAAAAAAGAAATTGGAGACTACGGTGTACAGATTGGAATTAAAATTTGATACTCCTGAACCGTAAATTAACCCAGGGAGCACTCACACGTCAATTAGAAATAAGGAAAATTAAAATTATACTTACGAGTTTGCAGGACGATGATGTCCTACAGGGACCTGTTGTCAAAAACTATCCTAAAAAGAAGAAAAGGAACACACACACACGCACAATCAATCTGGAAATCTCAGGGAAACTTGCTAGATACGAATTTCTGGAGCTATGCTCCCATCTTCAGTAGCGTAAGTCGCATGGATTGTTTGTGTTTGGTTTTGTGTATTTATATGTTCAGGTTAAAATTGGAAAGAGGGCAGAGGGGAGGGGGAATTCTTAACGGTTAGCGAGTAGAGGGGTGAGTAAAGGATAGTTCCGCAGTCGTTATTCATATCCATCTCTTTGAATTTGTTTAGAAAATACTCTCGTAAGCGTCCAGTTTCCAGTCGGTTTGTGTTGATTTTTAGAGAGACAGGTTATCGATTTTAATCGGGTGATTGTATCCCTGTATGGGTATTGCGACGCTAGACCTGTTGAATCTATTGTGTTTGAAGTGTGCAAGGTGGTCTTAGAACCTGGTTTCTAGGTTCCGTTTAGTTTGACCTATGTAGACTTTCTCGAAGTCTGTGCAAGCGATTTTGTTTATGCCGGATATTTTTAAAGTCGGGATCGTGTCTTTTGTATAGTGTAGTAATTTTGAGAGTTTGTTTTCATTCACAAGTACTGCTTTAAGTTTCTGTTTTGAGAAGATGTTTGATAAGCCGTTTGTGATGCCTGGGACGAAGGGGATTTTTCCGTATTTTGGTTTTATGGGAGGGCGTGCATGTGAGAATATACCGTTTTCTCAAAGAAAGACTGCGCTTCTGTTTGCGTAAAATATTTTTTATCATCTGAGGGTCGTTACCATTGATTTTAGCGCCTATATTTGTTATATTTTAATTCTTTGAGGAAATGAAGTTTAGAAAGAGGTACCTGTAAGAGTCTATGTACCATTGAGTGGAATGGTGCTAATTTATGTGAAATATGGTGGTTGGAATCATAGGGAATGTACGTGTCTGTGTGTGCGGGTTTGCGGTAAATCCCGAACTAGATTTGGTTGTTCTCTCTTTTTACGAGAAGGTCAAGAAATGGCAATGTATTTTGTTTTCCGACTTCATGTGTAAATTTAATGGAAGGATATTCATCGTTTGATTGCTGTAGAAAATCAGTTATGTTATTATTGGAGGTATCGAAAATCGCGAAAATATCGTAAAAAGTATCTTAGCCATAGGCGTGGGAAGTATTTGAAAGTGTTTTTGCATTGTTTCTCGAAGTTAACCATGAATAGTTTGGGTAAGAAAGGTGAAAAGGAGTTTCCCATTGTTGTACCGTAGTTTTGTTGGTAGAACTTGTTGTCAACATGAATGAAATTTTGGTTCATGCATAAGCGTGTTAGTCGTACTAATTCATCTACTGTTTTTAATGGCAAGTTATGATCGGTGAACCGTTCTTCCTGGAATTGTAATGTTTCATTGATTGGAACGCTGGGAAAGAGAGACGAAACATCAAAAGAAACTAAAATTTCACTGTTCTGTAGTAATATGTCTTTAACTTCGTTAATGAAATGAGGACTGTTTGTTGTATTTGAATCATGTTTGATAGGAAATTGTTTAAATTGGTCACTAAGCCAACGTGAAATTTTATATGTCGGGCTGTTGATAGACGAAACAATGGGTCTGAGGGGAATGCCGTCTTTGTGGATTTTGGGTAATCAATACATCCTAGAAACCCTGGGGTTTGAGGTGTAAAGTTGGATGCTGAGTTGTTTCGTGATGAGTGTGGTGCATGTTTGAACGATTTTGGTGGTTTCTAAAATATCATTTAATTGATTGGATTTTTTAGTATGTTTGTGTACGGCCCTTCATTTAGCATTTGCTCATTTTTTTCGAGGTATTGGTCTTTTTGGATTATGACTACAGTGTTCCGTTTGTCTGCCTTTAGATAAAAACAATTTTTATTATTAAGAGACTTGATTGTGTTGTGTTCGGAATGTTTATGTTGTTTTTTATTCGTTTTTTGGCAATGTTTTCTGTTATCTGCGATAATGCGGTGGATCTGATGATATTTTTGCTGTTATTTTATAAGGTTTTAATAGAAGATTCAATGTCTGCCACAATATCATCCATAGGTGAGTTTTTATATTGAAGTGCGTATTCAAGTCATTTTCCGAGTAGGGAGAGTTCTTCGTTGGTGAAGGTCGTATCTGTAAGGTTTATATCATTGTCTTGGTTTTGTTTGGAATTGCAGGAAGTGTTTCTCTGGTTATTTTTTGTGAGAGAGTAGTGATTTTTGCGAAGTCTGTCAGTTTTATTTTGGACTTTTTGTTGTATCACGGATTGAATTTTGTTCAGATGATCGTCCCATATGGGAACTTCGAAACCGGATAAATTTTTTGTTATTTCTAGGTGCAAATCGTATGCTTCTAACTCAAGAGAGAATCGTTTTCTATAAAAGCTTTGATTTCTAAGTCTAACCATATTTTCTTGGCGAAGAGGATAGCTTTTGAAGCAATGGGATTTATGGTTTTTGGGAAAATGTTAGTGAAATTCGGGAAGATATTTAGTTTGCGGAAATCTTTGAGAAGTTTTATATCTGCGCCAATAGTGTGGATATGAGTTTTGATTTCATGGAAACGGTTTAACTCCTTAGGCCGAAAAGCCATACTTGACGTTAAAAAAGGAATTGGAGACTACGGTGTACAGATTGGAATTAAAATTTGAAACTCCTGAACCGTAAATTAACCCAGGGAGCACACACACGTCAATAAGAAATAAGGAAAATTAAAATTATACTTACGAGTTTGCAGGACGATGATGGCCTACAGGGACCTGTTGTCAAAAACTATCCTAAAAAGAAGAAAAGGAACACACACACACGCACAATCAATCTGGAAATCTCAGGGAAACTTGCTAGATACGAATTTCTGGAGCTATGCTCCCATCTTCAGTAGCGTAAGTCGCATGGATTGTTTGTGTTTGGTTTTGTGTATTTATATGTTCAGGCTAAAATTGGAAAGAGGGCAGAGGGGAGGGGGAATTCTTAACGGTTAGCGAGTAGAGGGGTGAGTAAAGGATAGTTCCGCAGTCGTTATTCATATCCATCTCTTTGAATTTGTTTAGAAAATACTCTCGTAAGCGTCCAGTTTCCAGTCGGTTTGTGTTGATTTTTAGAGAGACAGGTTATCGATTTTAATCGGGTGATTGTATCCCTGTATGTGTATTGCGACGCTAGACCTGTTGAATCGATTGTGTTTGAAGTGTGCAAGGTGGTCTTAGAACCTGGTTTCTAGGTTCCGTTTAGTTTGACCTATGTAGATTTTCTCGCAGTCTGTGCAAGCGATTTTGTATATGCCGGATATTTTTAAAGTCGGGATCGTGACTTTTGGATAGTGTAGTAAGTTTGAGAGTTTGTTTTCATTCACAAGTACTGCTTTAAGTTTCTGTTTTGAGAAGATGTTTGATAAGCCGTTTGTGATGCCTGGGACGAAGGGGATTTTTCCGTATTTTGGTTTTATGGGAGGGCGTGCATGTGAGAATATACCGTTTTCTCAAAGAAAGACTGCGCTTCTGTTTGCGTAAAATATTTTTTATCATCTGAGGGTCGTTACCATTGATTTTAGCGCCTATATTTGTTATATTTTAATTCTTTGAGGAAATGAAGTTTAGAAAGAGGTACCTGTAAGAGTCTATGTACCATTGAGTGGAATGGTGCTAATTTATGTGAAATATGGTGGTTGGAATCAGAGGGAATGTACGTGTCTGTGTGTGCGGGTTTGCGGTAAATCCCGAACTAGATTTGGTTGTTCTCTCTTTTTACGAGAAGGTCAAGAAATGGCAATGTATTTTGTTTTCCGACTTCATGTGTAAATTTAATGGAAGGATATTCATCGTTTAATTGCTGTAGAAAATCAGTTATGTTAATATTGGAGGTATCGAAAATCGCGAAAATATCGTAAAAAGTATCTTAGCCATAGGCGTGGGAAGTATTTGAAAGTGTTTTTGCATTGTTTCTCGAAGTTAACCATGAATAGTTTGGGTAAGAAAGGTGAAAAGGAGTTTCCCATTGTTGTACCTTAGTTTTGTTGGTAGAACTTGTTGTCAACTTGAAAGAAATTTTGGTTCATGCATAAGCGTGTTAGTCGTACTAATTTATCTACTGTTTTTAATGGCATGTATTGATCGGTGAGCCATTCTTCCAGGAATTGTAATGTTTCATTGATGGGAACGCTGGGAAAGAGAGACGAAACATCAAAAGAAACTAAAATTTCACTGTTCTGTAGTATTATGTCTTTAACTTCGTTAATGAAATGAGGACTGTTTTTTGTATTTGAATCATGTTTGATAGGAAATTGTTTAAATTGGTCACTAAGCCAACGTGAAATTTTATATGTCGGCCTGTTGATAGACGAAACAATGGGTCTGAGGGGAATGCCGTCTTTGTGGATTTTGGGTAATCAATACATCCTAGAAACCCTGGGGTTTGAGGTGTAAAGTTGGATGCTGAGTTGTTTCGTGATGATTGTGGTGCATGTTTGAACAATTTTGGTGGTTTCTAAAATATCATTTTATTGATTGGATTTTTTAGTATGTTTGTGTACGGCCCTTCATTTAGCATTTGCTCATTTTTTTTTGAGGTATTGGTCTTTTTGGATTAAGACTACAGTGTTCCCTTTGTCTGCCTTTAGATAAAAACAATTTTTATTATTAAGAGACTTGATTGTGTTGTGTTCGGAATGTTTATGTTGTTTTTTATTCGTTTTTTGGGCAATGTTTTCTGTTATCTGCGATAATGCGGTGGATCTGATGATATTTTTGCTGTTATTTGATAAGGTTTTAAAAGAAGATTCCATGTCTTCCACAATGTCATCCATAGGTGGGTTATTATATGGAAGTGCGTATTCAAGTCATTTTCCGAGTAGGGAGAGTTCTTCGTTGGTGAAGGTCGTATCTGTAAGGTTTATATCATTGTCTTGGATTTGTTTGGAATTGCAGGAAGTGTTTCTCTGGTTATTTTTTGTGAGAGAGTAGTGATTTTTGCGAAGTCTGTCAGTTTTATTTTGGACTTTTTGTATTATCACGGATTGAATTTTGTTCAGATAGATCGTCCCATATGGGAACTTAGAAACCGGATAAATGTTTGGTTATTTCTAGGTGCCAATCGTATGCTTCTAACTCAAGAGAGGATCGTTTTCTATAAAAGCTTTGATTTCTAAGTCTAACCATATTTTCTTGGCGAAGAGGATAGCTTTTGAAGCAATGGGATTTATGGTTTTAGGGAAAATGTTAGTGAAATTCGGGAAGATATTTAGTTTGCGGAAATCTTTGAGAAGTTTTATATCTGCGCCAATAGTGTGGATATTAGTTTTGATTTTATGGAAACGGTTTAACTCCTTGGGCCGAAAAGACATACTTGACTTTAAAAAAGAAATTGGAGACTATGGTGTACAGATTGGAATTAAAATTTGAAACTCCTGAACCGTAAATTAACCCAGGGAGCACTCACACGTCAATTAGAAATAAAGAAAATTAAAATTATACTTACGAGTTTGCAGGACGATGATGGCCTACAGGGACCTGTTGTCAAAAACTATCCTAAAAAGAAGAAAAGGAACACACACACACGCACAATCAATCTGGAAATCTCAGGGAAACTTGCTAGATACGAATTTCTGGAGCTATGCTCCCATCTTCAGTAGCGTAAGTCGCATGGATTGTTTGTGTTTGGTTTTGTGTATTTATATGTTCAGGTTAAAATTGGAAAGAGGGCAGAGGGGAGGGGGAATTCTTAACGGTTAGCGAGTAGAGGGGTGAGTAAAGGATAGTTCCGCAGTCGTTATTCATATCCATCTCTTTGAATTTGATTAGAAAATACTCTCGTAAGCGTCCAGTTTCCAGTCGATTTGTGTTGATTATTAGAGAGACAGGTTATCGATTTTAATCGGGTGATTGTATCCCTGTATGTGTATTGCGACGCTAGACCTGTTGAATCTATTGTGTTTGAAGTGTGCAAGGTGGTCTTAGAACCTGGTTTCTAGGTTCCGTTTAGTTTGACCTATGTAGACTTTCTCGCAGTCTGTGCAAGCGATTATGTATAAGCCGGATATTTTTAAAGTCGGGATCGTGTCTTTTGGATAGAGTAGTAAGTTTGAGAGTTTGTTTTCATTCACAAGTACTGCTTTAAGTTTCTGTTTTGAGAGGATGTTTGATAAGCCGTTTGTGATGCCTGGGACGAAGGGGATTTTTCCGTATTTTGGTTTTATGGGGGGGCGTGCATGTGAGAAAATACCGTTTTCTCTAAGAAAGACTGCGCTTCTGTTTGCGTAAAATATTTTTTATCATCTGAGGGTCGTTACCATTGATTTTAGCGCCTATATTTGTTATATTTTAATTCTTTGAGGAAATGAAGTTTAGAAAGAGGTACCTGTAAGAGTCTATGTACCATTGAGTGGAATGGTGCTAATTTATGTGAAATATGGTGGTTGGAATCAGAGGGAATGTACGTGTCTGTGTGTGCGGGTTTGCGGTAAATCCCGAACTAGATTTGGTTGTTCTTTCTTTTTACGGGAAGGTCAAGAAATGGCAATGTATTTTGTTTTCCGACTTCATGTGTAAATTTAATGGAAGGATATTGATCGTTTAATTGCTGTAGAAAATCAGTTATGTTATTATTGGAGGTATCGAAAATCTTGAAAATATCGTAAAAAGTATCATAGCCATAGGCGAGGGAAGTATTTGAAAGTGTTTTTGCATTGTTTCTCGAAGTTAACCATGAATAGTTTGGGTAAGAAAGGTGAAAGGGAGTTTCCCATTGTTGTACCTTAGTTTTGTTGGTAGAACTTGTTGTCAACTTGAAAGAAATTTTGGTTCATGCATAAGCGTGTTAGTCGTACTAATTTATCTACTGTTTTTAATGGCATGTATTGATCGGTGAGCCATTCTTCCAGGAATTGTAATGTTTCATTGATGGGAACGCTGGGAAAGAGAGACGAAACATCAAAAGAAACTAAAATTTCACTGTTCTGTAGTATTATGTCTTTAACTTCGTTAATTAAATGAGGACTGTTTTTTGTATTTGAATCATGTTTGATAGGAAATTGTTTAAATTGGTCACTAAACCAACGTGAAATTTTATATGTCGGGCTGTTGATAGACGAAACAATTGGTCTGAGGGGAATGCCGTCTTTGTGGATTTTGGGTAATCAATACATCCTAGAAACCCTGGGGTTTGAGGTGTAAAGTTGGATGCTGAGTTGTTTCGTGATGATTGTGGTGCATGTTTGAACAATTTTGGTGGTTTCTAAAATATCATTTAATTGATTGGATCTGTTAGTATGTTTGTGTACGGCCCATCATTTAGCATTTGCTCATTTTTTTCGAGGTATTGGTCTTTTTGGATTATGACTACAGTGTTCCCTTTGTCTGCCTTTAGATAAAAACAATTTTTATTATTAAGAGACTTGATTGTGTTGTGTTCGGAATGTTTATGTTGTTTTTATACGTTTTTTGTCAATGTTTCCTGTTATCTGCGATAATGCGGTGGATCTGATGATATTTTTGCTGTTTTTTGATAAGGGTTTAATAGAAGATTCAATGTCTGCCACAATATCATCCATAGGTGAGTTTTTATATGGAAGTGCGTATTTAAGTCCTATTCCGAGTAGGGAGAGTTCTTCGTTGGTGAAGGTCGTATCTGTAAGGTTTATATCATTGTCTTGGTTTTGTTTGGAATTGCAGGAAGTGTTTCTCTGGTTATTTTTTGTGAGAGAGTAGTGATTTTTGCGAAGTCTGTCAGTTTTATTTTGGACTTCTTGTATTATCACGGATTGAATTTTGTTCAGATAGATCGTCCCATATGGGAACTTAGAAACAGGATAAATGTTTGGTTATTTCTAGGTGCCAATCGTATGCTTCTAACTCAAGAGAGGATCGTTTTCTATAAAAGCTTTGATGTCTAAGTCTAACCATATTTTCTTGGCAAAGAGGATAGCTTTTGAAGCAATGGGATTTATGGTTTTTGGGAAAATGTTAGTGAAATTCGGGAAGATATTTAGTTTGCGGAAATCTTTGAGAAGTTTTATATCTGCGCCAATAGTGTGGATATTAGTTTTGATTTCATGGAAACGGTTTAACTCCTTAGGCCGGAAAGCCATACTTGACGTTAAAAAAGGAATTGGAGACTACGGTGTACAGATTGGAATTAAAATTTGAAACTCCTGAACCGTAAATTAACCCAGGGAGCACTCACACGTCAATAAGAAATAAGGAAAATTAAAATTATACTTACGAGTTTGCAGGACGATGATGGCCTACAGGGACCTGTTGTCAAAAACTATCCTAAAAAGAAGAAAAGGAACACACACACACGCACAATCAATCTGTAAATCTCAGGGAAACTTGCTAGATACGAATTTCTGGAGCTATGCTCCCATCTTCAGTAGCGCAAGTCGTATGGATTGTTTGTGTTTGGTTTTGTGTATTTATATGTTCAGGTTAAAATTGGAAAGAGGGCAGAGGGGAGGGGGAATTCTTAACGGTTAGCGAGTAGAGGGGTGAGTAAAGGATAGTTCCGCAGTCGTTATTCATATCCATCTCTTTGAATTTGTTTAGAAAATACTCTCGTAAGCGTCCAGTTTCCAGTCAGTTTGTGTTGATTATTAGAGAGAAAGGTTATCGATTTTAATCGGGTGATTGTATCCCTGTATGTGTATTGCGACGCTAGACCTGTGGAATCGATTGTGTTTGAAGTGTGCAAGGTGGTCTTAGAACCTGGTTTCTAGGTTCCGTTTAGTTTGACCTATGTAGACTTTCTCGCAGTCTGTGCAAGCGATTTTGTTTATGCCGGATATTTTTAAAGTCGGGATCGTGTCTTTTGTATAGTGTAGTAATTTTGAGAGTTTGTTTTCATTCACAAGTACTGCTTTAAGTTTCTGTTTTGAGAAGATGTTTGATAAGCCGTTTGTGATGCCTGGGACGAAGGGGATTTTTCCGTATTTTGGTTTTATGGGAGGGCGTGCATGTGAGAATATACCGTTTTCTCAAAGAAAGACTGCGCTTCTGTTTGCGTAAAATATTTTTTATCATCTGAGGGTCGTTACCATTGATTTTAGCGCCTATATTTGTTATATTTTAATTCTTTGAGGAAATGAAGTTTAGAAAGAGGTACCTGTAAGAGTCTATGTACCATTGAGTGGAATGGTGCTAATTTATGTGAAATATGGTGGTTGGAATCATAGGGAATGTACGTGTCTGTGTGTACGGGTTTGCGGTAAATCCCGAACTAGATTTGGTTGTTCTCTCTTTTTACGAGAAGGTCAAGAAATGGCAATGTATTTTGTTTTCCGACTTCATGTGTAAATTTAATGGGTGGATATTCATCGTTTGATTGCTGTAGAAAATCAGTTATGTTATTATTGGAGGTATCGAAAATCGCGAAAATATCGTAAAAAGTATCTTAGCCATAGGCGTGGGAAGTATTTGAAAGTGTTTTTGCATTGTTTCTCGAAGTTAACCATGAATAGTTTGGGTAAGAAAGGTGAAAAGGAGTTTCCCATTGTTGTACCGTAGTTTTGTTGGTAGAACTTGTTGTCAACATGAATGAAATTTTGGTTCATGCATAAGCGTGTTAGTCGTACTAATTCATCTACTGTTTTTAATGGCAAGTTATGATCGGTGAACCGTTCTTCCTGGAATTGTAATGTTTCATTGATTGGAACGCTGGGAAAGAGAGACGAAACATCAAAAGAAACTAAAATTTCACTGTTCTGTAGTAATATGTCTTTAACTTCGTTAATGAAATGAGGACTGTTTTTTGTATTTGAATCATGTTTGATAGGAAATTGTTTAAATTGGTCACTAAGCCAACGTGAAATTTTATATGTCGGGCTGTTGATAGACGAAACAATGGGTCTGAGGGGAATGCCGTCTTTGTGGATTTTGGGTAATCAATACATCCTAGAAACCCTGGGGTTTGAGGTGTAAAGTTGGATGCTGAGTTGTTTCGTGATGAGTGTGGTGCATGTTTGAACGATTTTGGTGGTTTCTAAAATATCATTTAATTGATTGGATTTTTTAGTATGTTTGTGTACGGCCCTTCATTTAGCATTTGCTCATTTTTTTCGAGGTATTGGTCTTTTTGGATTATGACTACAGTGTTCCCTTTGTCTGCCTTTAGATAAAAACAATTTTTATTATTAAGAGACTTGATTGTGTTGTGTTCGGAATGTTTATGTTGTTTTTTATTCGTTTTTTGGCAATGTTTTCTGTTATCTGCGATAATGCGGTGGATCTGATGATATTTTTGCTGTTATTTTATAAGGTTTTAATAGAAGATTCAATGTCTGCCACAATATCATCCATAGGTGAGTTTTTATATTGAAGTGCGTATTCAAGTCATTTTCCGAGTAGGGAGAGTTCTTCGTTGGTGAAGGTCGTATCTGTAAGGTTTATATCATTGTCTTGGTTTTGTTTGGAATTGCAGGAAGTGTTTCTCTGGTTATTTTTTGTGAGAGAGTAGTGATTTTTGCGAAGTCTGTCAGTTTTATTTTGGACTTTTTGTTGTATCACGGATTGAATTTTGTTCAGATGATCGTCCCATATGGGAACTTCAAAACCGGATAAATTTTTGGTTATTTCTAGGTGCAAATGGTATGCTTCTAACTCAAGAGAGAATCGTTTTCTATAAAAGCTTTGATTTCTAAGTCTAACCATATTTTCTTGGCGAAGAGGATAGCTTTTGAAGCAATGGGATTTATGGTTTTTGGGAAAATGTTAGTGAAATTCGGGAAGATATTTAGTTTGCGGAAATCTTTGAGAAGTTTTATATCTGCGCCAATAGTGTGGATATGAGTTTTGATTTCATGGAAACGGTTTAACTCCTTAGGCCGAAAAGCCATACTTGACGTTAAAAAAGGAATTGGAGACTACGGTGTACAGATTGGAATTAAAATTTGAAACTCCTGAACCGTAAATTAACCCAGGGAGCACACACACGTCAATAAGAAATAAGGAAAATTAAAATTATACTTACGAGTTTGCAGGACGATGATGGCCTACAGGGACCTGTTGTCAAAAACTATCCTAAAAAGAAGAAAAGGAACACACACACACGCACAATCAATCTGGAAATCTCAGGGAAACTTGCTAGATACGAATTTCTGGAGCTATGCTCCCATCTTCAGTAGCGTAAGTCGCATGGATTGTTTGTGTTTGGTTTTGTGTATTTATATGTTCAGGCTAAAATTGGAAAGAGGGCAGAGGGGAGGGGGAATTCTTAACGGTTAGCGAGTAGAGGGGTGAGTAAAGGATAGTTCCGCAGTCGTTATTCATATCCATCTCTTTGAATTTGTTTAGAAAATACTCTCGTAAGCGTCCAGTTTCCAGTCGGTTTGTGTTGATTTTTAGAGAGACAGGTTATCGATTTTAATCGGGTGATTGTATCCCTGTATGTGTATTGCGACGCTAGACCTGTTGAATCGATTGTGTTTGAAGTGTGCAAGGTGGTCTTAGAACCTGGTTTCTAGGTTCCGTTTAGTTTGACCTATGTAGATTTTCTCGCAGTCTGTGCAAGCGATTTTGTATATGCCGGATATTTTTAAAGTCGGGATCGTGACTTTTGGATAGTGTAGTAAGTTTGAGAGTTTGTTTTCATTCACAAGTACTGCTTTAAGTTTCTGTTTTGAGAAGATGTTTGATAAGCCGTTTGTGATGCCTGGGACGAAGGGGATTTTTCCGTATTTTGGTTTTATGGGAGGGCGTGCATGTGAGAATATACCGTTTTCTCAAAGAAAGACTGCGCTTCTGTTTGCGTAAAATATTTTTTATCATCTGAGGGTCGTTACCATTGATTTTAGCGCCTATATTTGTTATATTTTAATTCTTTGAGGAAATGAAGTTTAGAAAGAGGTACCTGTAAGAGTCTATGTACCATTGAGTGGAATGGTGCTAATTTATGTGAAATATGGTGGTTGGAATCAGAGGGAATGTACGTGTCTGTGTGTGCGGGTTTGCGGTAAATCCCGAACTAGATTTGGTTGTTCTCTCTTTTTACGAGAAGGTCAAGAAATGGCAATGTATTTTGTTTTCCGACTTCATGTGTAAATTTAATGGAAGGATATTCATCGTTTAATTGCTGTAGAAAATCAGTTATGTTATTATTGGAGGTATCGAAAATCGCGAAAATATCGTAAAAAGTATCTTAGCCATAGGCGAGGGAAGTATTTGAAAGTGTTTTTGCATTGTTTCTCGAAGTTAACCATGAATAGTTTGGGTAAGAAAGGTGAAAGGGAGTTTCCCATTGTTGTACCTTAGTTTTGTTGGTAGAACTTGTTGTCAACTTGAAAGAAATTTTGGTTCATGCATAAGCGTGTTAGTCGTACTAATTTATCTACTGTTTTTAATGGCATGTATTGATCGGTGAGCCATTCTTCCAGGAATTGTAATGTTTCATTGATGGGAACGCTGGGAAAGAGAGACGAAACATCAAAAGAAACTAAAATTTCACTGTTCTGTAGTATTATGTCTTTAACTTCGTTAATGAAATGAGGACTGTTTTTTGTATTTGAATCATGTTTGATAGGAAATTGTTTAAATTGGTCACTAAGCCAACGTGAAATTTTATATGTCGGCCTGTTGATAGTCGAAACAATGGGTCTGAGGGGAATGCCGTCTTTGTGGATTTTGGGTAATCAATACATCCTAGAAACCCTGGGGTTTGAGGTGTAAAGTTGGATGCTGAGTTGTTTCGTGATGATTGTGGTGCATGTTTGAACAATTTTGGTGGTTTCTAAAATATCATTTTATTGATTGGATTTTTTAGTATGTTTGTGTACGGCCCTTCATTTAGCATTTGCTCATTTTTTTTTGAGGTATTGGTCTTTTTGGATTAAGACTACAGTGTTCCCTTTGTCTGCCTTTAGATAAAAACAATTTTTATTATTAAGAGACTTGATTGTGTTGTGTTCGGAATGTTTATGTTGTTTTTTATTCGTTTTTTGGGCAATGTTTTCTGTTATCTGCGATAATGCGGTGGATCTGATGATATTTTTGCTGTTATTTGATAAGGTTTTAAAAGAAGATTCCATGTCTTCCACAATGTCATCCATAGGTGGGTTATTATATGGAAGTGCGTATTCAAGTCATTTTCCGAGTAGGGAGAGTTCTTCGTTGGTGAAGGTCGTATCTGTAAGGTTTATATCATTGTCTTGGATTTGTTTGGAATTGCAGGAAGTGTTTCTCTGGTTATTTTTTGTGAGAGAGTAGTGATTTTTGCGAAGTCTGTCAGTTTTATTTTGGACTTTTTGTATTATCACGGATTGAATTTTGTTCAGATAGATCGTCCCATATGGGAACTTAGAAACCGGATAAATGTTTGGTTATTTCTAGGTGCCAATCGTATGCTTCTAACTCAAGAGAGGATCGTTTTCTATAAAAGCTTTGATTTCTAAGTCTAACCATATTTTCTTGGCGAAGAGGATAGCTTTTGAAGCAATGAGATTTATGGTTTTAGGGAAAATGTTAGTGAAATTCGGGAAGATATTTAGTTTGCGGAAATCTTTGAGAAGTTTTATATCTGCGCCAATAGTGTGGATATTAGTTTTGATTTTATGGAAACGGTTTAACTCCTTGGGCCGAAAAGACATACTTGACTTTAAAAAAGAAATTGGAGACTACGGTGTACAGATTGGAATTAAAATTTGAAACTCCTGAACCGTAAATTAACCCAGGGAGCACTCACACGTCAATTAGAAATAAGGAAAATTAAAATTATACTTACGAGTTTGCAGGACGATGATGGCCTACAGGGACCTGTTGTCAAAAACTATCCTAAAATGAAGAAAAGGAACACACACACACGCACAATCAATCTGGAAATCTCAGGGAAACTTGCTAGATACGAATTTCTGGAGCTATGCTCCCATCTTCAGTAGCGTAAGTCGCATGGATTGTTTGTGTTTGGTTTTGTGTATTTATATGTTCAGGTTAAAATTGGAAAGAGGGCAGAGGGGAGGGGGAATTCTTAACGGTTAGCGAGTAGAGGGGTGAGTAAAGGATAGTTCCGCAGTCGTTATTCATATCCATCTCTTTGAATTTGATTAGAAAATACTCTCGTAAGCGTCCAGTTTCCAGTCGATTTGTGTTGATTATTAGAGAGACAGGTTATCGATTTTAATCGGGTGATTGTATCCCTGTATGTGTATTGCGACGCTAGACCTGTTGAATCTATTGTGTTTGAAGTGTGCAAGGTGGTCTTAGAACCTGGTTTCTAGGTTCCGTTTAGTTTGACCTATGTAGACTTTCTCGCAGTCTGTGCAAGCGATTATGTATATGCCGGATATTTTTAAAGTCGGGATCGTGTCTTTTGGATAGAGTAGTAAGTTTGAGAGTTTGTTTTCATTCACAAGTACTGCTTTAAGTTTCTGTTTTGAGAGGATGTTTGATAAGCCGTTTGTGATGCCTGGGACGAAGGGGATTTTTCCGTATTTTGGTTTTATGGGGGGGCGTGCATGTGAGAAAATACCGTTTTCTCTAAGAAAGACTGCGCTTCTGTTTGCGTAAAATATTTTTTATCATCTGAGGGTCGTTACCATTGATTTTAGCGCCTATATTTGTTATATTTTAATTCTTTGAGGAAATGAAGTTTAGAAAGAGGTACCTGTAAGAGTCTATTTACCATTGAGTGGAATGGTGCTAATTTATGTGAAATATGGTGGTTGGAATCAGAGGGAATGTACGTGTCTGTGTGTGCGGGTTTGCGGTAAATCCCGAACTAGATTTGGTTGTTCTTTCTTTTTACGGGAAGGTCAAGAAATGGCAATGTATTTTGTTTTCCGACTTCATGTGTAAATTTAAAGGAAGGATATTGATCGTTTAATTGCTGTAGAAAATCAGTTATGTTATTATTGGAGGTATCGAAAATCATGAAAATATCGTAAAAAGTATCATAGCCATAGGCGAGGGAAGTATTTGAAAGTGTTTTTGCATTGTTTCTCGAAGTTAACCATGAATAGTTTGGGTAAGAAAGGTGAAAGGGAGTTTCCCATTGTTGTACCGTAATTTTGTTGGTAGAACTTGTTGTCAACTTGAATAAAATATTGGTTCATGCATCAGCGTGTTAGTCGTACTAATTTATCTACTGTTTTTAATGGCATGTATTGATCGGTGAGCCATTCTTCCAGGAATTGTAATGTTTCATTGATGGGAACGCTGGGAAAGAGAGACGAAACATCAAAAGAAACTAAAATTTCACTGTTCTGTAGTATTATGTCTTTAACTTCGTTAATGAAATGAGGACTGTTTTTTGTATTTGAATCATGTTTGATAGGAAATTGTTTAAATTGGTCACTAAACCAACGTGAAATTTTATATGTCGGGATGTTGATAGACGAAACAATTGGTCTGAGGGGAATGCCGTCTTTGTGGATTTTGGGTAATCAATACATCCTAGAAACCCTGGGGTTTGAGGTGTAAAGTTGGATGCTGAGTTGTTTCGTGATGATTGTGGTGCATGTTTGAACAATTTTGGTGGTTTCTAAAATATCATTTAATTGATTGGATCTGTTAGTATGTTTGTGTACGGCCCTTCATTTAGCATTTGCTCATTTTTTTCGAGGTATTGGTCTTTTTGGATTATGACTACAGTGTTCCCTTTGTCTGCCTTTAGATAAAAACAATTTTTATTATTAAGAGACTTGATTGTGTTGTGTTCGGAATGTTTATGTTGTTTTTATACGTTTTTTGGCAATGTTTTCTGTTATCTGCGATAATGCGGTGGATCTGATGATATTTTTGCTGTTTTTTGATAAGGTTTTAATAGAAGATTCAATGTCTGCCACAATATCATCCATAGGTGAGTTTTTATATTGAAGTGCGTATTCAAGTCATTTTCCGAGTAGGGAGAGTTCTTCGTTGGTGAAGGTCGTATCTGTAAGGTTTATATCATTGTCTTGGTTTTGTTTGGAATTGCAGGAAGTGTTTCTCTGGTTATTTTTTGT
Source organism: Tanypteryx hageni (assembly GCA_028673005.1). Taxonomy (NCBI): domain Eukaryota; kingdom Metazoa; phylum Arthropoda; class Insecta; order Odonata; family Petaluridae; genus Tanypteryx; species Tanypteryx hageni. The sequence goes on from CM054120.1 coordinate 6,092,929, forward strand.
GAGAGAGTAGTGATTTTTGCGAAGTCTGTCAGTTTTATTTTGGACTTCTTGTATTATCACGGATTGAATTTTGTTCAGATAGATCGTCCCATATGGGAACTTAGAAACAGGATAAATGTTTGGTTATTTCTAGGTGCCAATCGTATGCTTCTAACTCAAGAGAGGATCGTTTTCTATAAAAGCTTTGATGTCTAAGTCTAACCATATTTTCTTGGCAAAGAGGATAGCTTTTAAAGCAATGGGATTTATGGTTTTTGGGAAAATGTTAGTGAAATTCGGGAAGATATTTAGTTTGCGGAAATCTTTGAGAAGTTTTATATCTGCGCCAATAGTGTGGATATTAGTTTTATTTCATGGAAACGGTTTAACTCCTTAGGCCGGAAAGCCATACTTTACGTTAAAAAAGGAATTGGAGACTACGGTGTACAGATTGGAATTAAAATTTGAAACTCCTGAACCGTAAATTAACCCAGGGAGCACTCACACGTCAATAAGAAATAAGGAAAATTAAAATTATACTTACGAGTTTGCAGGACGATGATGGCCTACAGGGACCTGTTGTCAAAAACTATCCTAAAAAGAAGAAAAGGAACACACACACACGCACAATCAATCTGTAAATCTCAAGGAAACTTGCTAGATACGAATTTCTGGAGCTATGCTCCCATCTTCAGTAGCGTAAGTCGCATGGATTGTTTGTGTTTGGTTTTGTGTATTTATATGTTCAGGTTAAAATTGGAAAGAGGGCAGAGGGGAGGGGGAATTCTTAACGGTTAGCGAGTAGAGGGGTGAGTAAAGGATAGTTCCGCAGTCGTTATTCATATCCATCTCTTTGAATTTGTTTAGAAAATACTCTCGTAAGCGTCCAGTTTCCAGTCAGTTTGTGTTGATTATTAGAGAGACAGGTTATCGATTTTAATCGGGTGATTGTATCCCTGTATGTGTATTGCGACGCTAGACCTGTTGAATCGATTGTGTTTGAAGTGTGCAAGGTGGTCTTAGAACCTGGTTTCTAGGTTCCGTTTAGTTTGACCTATGTAGACTTTCTCGCAGTCTGTGCAAGCGATTTTGTTTATGCCGGATATTTTTAAAGTCGGGATCGTGTCTTTTGTATAGTGTAGTAATTTTGAGAGTTTGTTTTCATTCACAAGTACTGCTTTAAGTTTCTGTTTTGAGAAGATGTTTGATAAGCCGTTTGTGATGCCTGGGACGAAGGGGATTTTTCCGTATTTTGGTTTTATGGGAGGGCGTGCATGTGAGAATATACCGTTTTCTCAAAGAAAGACTGCGCTTCTGTTTGCGTAAAATATTTTTTATCATCTGAGGGTCGTTACCATTGATTTTAGCGCCTATATTTGTTATATTTTAATTCTTTGAGGAAATGAAGTTTAGAAAGAGGTACCTGTAAGAGTCTATGTACCATTGAGTGGAATGGTGCTAATTTATGTGAAATATGGTGGTTGGAATCATAGGGAATGTACGTGTCTGTGTGTGCGGGTTTGCGGTAAATCCCGAACTAGATTTGGTTGTTCTCTCTTTTTACGAGAAGGTCAAGAAATGGCAATGTATTTTGTTTTCCGACTTCATGTGTAAATATAATGGAAGGATATTCATCGTTTGATTGCTGTAGAAAATCAGTTATGTTATTAGTGGAGGTATCGAAAATCGCGAAAATATGGTAAAAAGTATCTTAGCCATAGGCGTGGGAAGTATTTGAAAGTGTTTTTGCATTGTTTCTCGAAGTTAACCATGAATAGTTTGGGTAAGAAAGGTGAAAAGGAGTTTCCCATTGTTGTACCGTAATTTTGTTGGTAGAACTTGTTGTCAACATGAATGAAATTTTGGTTCATGCATAAGCGTGTTAGTCGTACTAATTCATCTACTGTTTTTAATGGCAAGTTATGATCGGTGAACCGTTCTTCCTGGAATTGTAATGTTTCATTGATTGGAACGCTGGGAAAGAGAGACGAAACATCAAAAGAAACTAAAATTTCACTGTTCTGTAGTATTATGTCTTTAACTTCGTTAATGAAATGAGGACTGTTTTTTGTATTTGAATCATGTTTGATAGGAAATTGTTTAAATTGGTCACTAAGCCAACGTGAAATTTTATATGTCGGGCTGTTGATAGACGAAACAATGGGTCTGAGGGGAATGCCGTCTTTGTGGATTTTGGGTAATCAATACATCCTAGAAACCCTGGGGTTTGAGGTGTAAAGTTGGATGCTGAGTTGTTTCGTGATGAGTGTGGTGCATGTTTGAACGATTTTGGTGGTTTCTAAAATATCATTTAATTGATTGGATTTTTTAGTATGTTTGTGTACGGCCCTTCATTTAGCATTTGCTCATTTTTTTCGAGGTATTGGTCTTTTTGGATTATGACTACAGTGTTCCCTTTGTCTGCCTTTAGATAAAAACAATTTTTATTATTAAGAGACTTGACTGTTTTGTGTTCGGAATGTTTATGTTGTTTTTTATTCGTTTTTTGGCAATGTTTTCTGTTATCTGCGATAATGCGGTGGATCTGATGATATTTTTGCTGTTATTTGATAAGGTTTTAATAGAAGATTCAATGTCTGCCACAATATCATCCATTGGTGAGTTTTTATATGGAAGTGCGTATTCAAGTCATTTTCCGAGTAGGGAGAGTTCTTCGTTGGTGAAGGTCGTATCTGTAAGGTTTATATCATTGTCTTGGTTTTGTTTGGAATTGCAGGAAGTGTTTCTCTGGTTATTTTTTGTGAGAGAGTAGTGATTTTTGCGAAGTCTGTCAGTTTTATTTTGGACTTTTTGTTGTATCACGGATTGAATTTTGTTCAGATGATCGTCCCATATGGGAACTTCAAAACCGGATAAATTTTTGGTTATTTCTAGGTGCAAATCGTATGCTTCTAACTCAAGAGAGAATCGTTTTCTATAAAAGCTTTGATTTCTAAGTCTAACCATATTTTCTTGGCGAAGAGGATAGCTTTTGAAGCAATGGGATTTATGGTTTTTGGGAAAATGTTAGTGAAATTCGGGAAGATATGTAGTTTGCGGAAATCATTGAGAAGTTTTATATCTGCGCCAATAGTGTGGATATTAGTTTTGATTTCATGGAAACGGTTTAACTCCTTAGGCCGAAAAGCCATACGTGACGTTAAAAAAGGAATTGGAGACTACGGTGTACAGATTGGAATTAAAATTTGAAACTCCTGAACCGTAAATTAACCCAGGGAGCACTCACACGTCAATAAGAAATAAGGAAAATTAAAATTATACTTACGAGTTTGCAGGACGATGATGGCCTACAGGGACCTGTTGTCAAAAACTATCCTAAAAAGAAGAAAAGGAACACACACACACGCACAATCAATCTGGAAATCTCAGGGAAACTTGCTAGATACGAATTTCTGGAGCTATGCTCCCATCTTCAGTAGCGTAAGTCGCATGGATTGTTTGTGTTTGGTTTTGTGTATTTATATGTTCAGGCTAAAATTGGAAAGAGGGCAGAGGGGAGGGGGAATTCTTAACGGTTAGCGAGCAGAGGGGTGGGTAAAGGATAGTTCCGCAGTCGTTATTCATATCCATCTCTTTGAATTTGATTAGAAAATACTCTCGTAAGCGTCCAGTTTCCAGTCAGTTTGTGTTGATTTTTAGAGAGAGAGGTTATCGATTTTAATCGGGTGATTGTATCCCTGTATGTGTATTGCGACGCTAGACCTGTTGAATCGATTGTGTTTGAAGTGTGCAAGGTGGTCTTAGAACCTGGTTTCTAGGTTCCGTTTAGTTTGACCTATGTAGATTTTCTCGCAGTCTGTGCAAGCGATTTTGTATATGCCGGATATTTTAAAGTCGGGATCGTGACTTTTGGGTAGTGTAGTAAGTTTGAGAGTTTGTTTTCATTCACAAGTACAGCTTTAAGTTTCTGTTTTGAGAAGATGTTTGATAAGCCGTTTGTGATGCCTGGGACGAAGGGGATTTTTCCGTATTTTGGTTTTATGGGAGGGCGTGCATGTGAGAATATACCGTTTTCTCAAAGAAAGACTGCGCTTCTGTTTGCGTAAAATATTTTTTATCATCTGAGGGTCGTTACTATTGATTTTAGCGCCTATACTTGTTATATTTTAATTCTTTGAGGAAATGAAGTTTAGAAAGAGGTACCTGTAAGAGTCTATGTACCATTGAGTGGAATGGTGCTAATTTATGTGAAATATGGTGGTTGGAATCATAGGGAATGTACGTGTCTGTGTGTACGGGTTTGCGGTAAATCCCGAACTAGATTTGGTTGTTCTCTCTTTTTACGAGAAGGTCAAGAAATGGCAATGTATTTTGTTTTCCGACTTCATGTGTAAATTTAATGGGAGGATATTCATCGTTTGATTGCTGTAGAAAATCAGTTATGTTATTATTGGAGGTATCGAAAATCGCGAAAATATCGTAAAAAGTATCTTAGCCATAGGCGTGGGAAGTATTTGAAAGTGTTTTTGCATTGTTTCTCGAATTTAACCATGAATAGTTTGGGTAAGAAAGGTGAAAAGGAGTTTCCCATTGTTGTACCGTAGTTTTGTTGGTAGAACTTGTTGTCAACATGAATGAAATTTTGGTTCATGCATAAGCGTGTTAGTCGTACTAATTCATCTACTGTTTTTAATGGCAAGTTATGATCGGTGAACCGTTCTTCCTGGAATTGTAATGTTTCATTTATTGGAACGCTGGGAAAGAGAGACGAAACATCAAAAGAAACTAAAATTTCACTGTTCTGTAGTATTATGTCTTTAACTTCGTTAATGAAATGAGGACTGTTTTTTGTATTTGAATCATGTTTGATAGGAAATTGTTTAAATTGGTCACTAAGCCAACGTGAAATTTTATATGTCGGGCTGTTGATAGACGAAACAATGGGTCTGAGGGGAATGCCGTCTTTGTGGATTTTGGGTAATCAATACATCCTAGAAACCCTGGGGTTTGAGGTGTAAAGTTGGATGCAGAGTTGTTTCGTGATGAGTGTGGTGCATGTTTGAACAATTTTGGTGGTTTCTAAAATATCATTTAATTGATTGGATTTTTTAGTATGTTTGTGTACGGCCCTTCATTTAGCATTTGCTCATTTTTTTCGAGGTATTGGTCTTTTTGGATTATGACTACAGTGTTCCCTTTGTCTGCCTTTAGATAAAAGCAATTTTAATTATTAAGAGACTTGATTGTGTTGTGTTCGGAATGTTTATGTTGTTTTTTATACGTTTTTTGGCAATGTTTTCTGTTATCTGCGATAATGCGGTGGATCTGATGATATTTTTGCTGTTATTTGATAAGGTTTTAATAGAAGATTCAATGTCTGCCACAATATCATCCATAGGTGAGTTTTTATATGGAAGTGCGTATTTAAGTCCTATTCCGAGTAGGGAGAGTTCTTCGTTGGTGAAGGTCGTATCTGTAAGGTTTATATCATTGTCTTGGTTTTGTTTGGAATTGCAGGAAGTGTTTCTCTGGTTATTTTTTGTGAGAGAGTAGTATTTTTACGAAGTCTGTCAGTTTTATTTTGGACTTTTTGTTGTATCACGGATTGAATTTTGTTCAGATGATCGTCCCATATGGGAACTTCGAAACCGGATAAATTTTTTGTACTTTCTAGGTGCAAATCGTATGCTTCTAACTCAAGAGAGAATCGTTTTCTATAAAAGCTTTGATTTCTAAGTCTAACCATATTTTCTTGGCGAAGAGGATAGCTTTTGAAGCAATGGGATTTATGGTTTTTGGGAAAATGTTAGTGAAATTCGGGAAGATATTTAGTTTGCGGAAATCTCTGAGAAGTTTTATATCTGCGCCAATAGTGTGGATATTAGTTTTGATTTCATGGAAACGGTTTAACTCCTTAGGCCGGAAGGCCATACTTGACGTTAAAAAAGGAATTGGAGACTACGGTGTACAGATTGGAATTAAAATTTGAAACTCCTGAACCGTAAATTAACCCAGGGAGCACTCACACGTCAATAAGAAATAAGGAAAATTAAAATTATACATACGAGTTTGCATGACGATGATGGCCTACAGGGACCTGTTGTCAAAAACTATCCTAAAAAGAAGAAAAGGAACACACACACACGCACAATCAATCTGGAAATCTCAGGGAAACTTGCTAGATACGAATTTCTGGAGCTATGCTCCCATCTTCAGTAGCGTAAGTCGCATGGATTGTTTGCGTTTGGTTTTGTGTATTTATATGTTCAGGTTAAAATTGGAAAGAGGGCAGAGGGGAGGGGGAATTCTTAACGGTTAGCGAGTAGAGGGATGAGTAAAGGATAGTTCCGCAGTCGTTATTCATATCCATCTCTTTGAATTTGATTAGAAAATACTCTCGTAAGCGTCCAGTTTCCAGTCGATTTGTGTTGATTATTAGAGAGACAGGTTATCGATTTTAATCGGGTGATTGTATCCCTGTATGTGTATTGCGACGCTAGACCTGTTGAATCGATTGTGTTTGAAGTGTGCGAGGTGGTCTTAGAACCTGGTTTCTAGGTTCTGTTTAGTTTGACCTATGTAGACTTTCTCGCAGTCTGTGCAAGCGATTTTGTATATGCCGGATATTTTTAAAGTCGGGATCGTGTCTTTTGTATAGAGTAGTAAGTTTGAGAGTTTGTTTTCATTCACAAGTACTGCTTTAAGTTTCTGTTTTGAGAAGATGTTTGATAAGCCGTTTGTGATGCCTGGGACGAAGGGGATTTTTCCGTATTTTGGATTTATGGGGGGCGTGCATGTGAGAATATACCGTTTTCTCTAAGAAAGACTGCGCTTCTGTTTGCGTAAAATATTTTTTATCATCTGAGGGTCGTTACCATTGATTTTAGCGCCTATATTTGTTATATTTTAATTCTTTGAGGAAATGAAGTTTAGAAAGAGGTACCTGTAAGAGTCTATGTACCATTGAGTGGAATGGTGGTAATTTATGTGAAATATGGTAGTTGGAATCAGAGGGAATGTACGTGTCTGTGTGTGCGGGTTTGCGGTAAATCCCGAACTAGATTTGGTTGTTCTCTCTTTTTACGAGAAGGTCAAGAAATGGCAATGTATTTTGTTTTCCGACTTCATGTGTAAATTTAATGGAAGGATATTCATCGTTTAATTGCTGTAGAAAATCAGTTATGTTATTATTGGAGGTATCGAAAATCGCGAAAATATCGTAAAAAATATCTTAGCCATAGGCGAGGGAAGTATTTGAAAGTGTTTTTGCATTGTTTCTCGAAGTTAACCATGAATAGTTTGGGTAAGAAAGGTTAAAGGGAGTTTCCCATTGTTGTACCTTAGTTTTGTTGGTAGAACTTGTTGTCAACTTGAAAGAAATTTTGGTTCATGCATAAGCGTGTTAGTCGTACTAATTTATCTACTGTTTTTAATGGCATGTATTGATCGGTGAGCCATTCTTCCAGGAATTGTAATGTTTCATTGATGGGAACGCTGGGAAAGAGAGACGAAACATCAAAAGAAACTAAAATTTCACTGTTCTGTAGTATTATGTCTTTAACTTCGTTAATGAAATGAGGACTGTTTTTTGTATTTGAATCATGTTTGATAGGAAATTGTTTAAATTGGTCACTAAGCCAACGTGAAATTTTATATGTCGGGCTGTTGATAGACGAAACAATGGGTCTGAATGAATGCCGTCTTTGTGGATTTTGGGTAATCAATACATCCTAGAAACCCTGGGGTTTGAGGTGTAAAGTTGGATGCAGAGTTGTTTCGTGATGAGTGTGGTGCATGTTTGAACAATTTTGGTGGTTTCTAAAATATCATTTAATTGATTGGATTTTTTAGTATGTTTGTGTACGGCCCTTCATTTAGCATTTGCTCATTTTTTTCGAGGTATTGGTCTTTTTGGATTATGACTACAGTGTTCCCTTTGTCTGCCTTTAGATAAAAACAATTTTTATTATTAAGAGACTTGATTGTGTTGTGTTCGGAATGTTTATGTTGTTTTTTATACGTTTTTTGGCAATGTTTTCTGTTATCTGCGATAATGCGGTGGATCTGATGATATTTTTGCTGTTATTTGATAAGGTTTTAATAGAAGATTCAATGTCTGCCGTAATATCATCCATTGGTGAGTTTTTATATGGAAGTGCGTATTTAAGTCCTATTCCGAGTAGGGAGAGTTCTTCGTTGGTGAAGGTCGTATCTGTAAGGTTTATATCATTGTCTTGGATTTGTTTGTAATTGCAGGAAGTGTTTCTCTGGTTATTTTTTGTGAGAGAGTAGTGATTTTTGCGAAGTCTGTCAGTTTTATTTTGGACTGTCTGTATTATCACGGATTGAATTTTGTTCAGATAGATCGTCCCATATGGGAACTTAGAAACCGGATAAATGTTTGGTTATTTCTAGGTGCCAATCGTATGCTTCTAACTCAAGAGAGGATCGTTTTCTATAAAAGCTTTGATTTCTAAGTCTAACCATATTTTCTTGGCGAAGAGGATAGCTTTTGAAGCAATGGGATTTATGGTTTTAGGGAAAATGTTAGTGAAATTCGGGAAGATATTTAGTTTGCGGAAATCTTTGAGAAGTTTTATATCTGCGCCAATAGTGTGGATATTAGTTTAGATTTTATGGAAACGGTTTAACTCCTTGGGCCGAAAAGACATACTTGACGTTAAAAAAGAAATTGGAGACTACGGTGTACAGATTGGAATTAAAATTTGAAACTCCTGAACCGTAAATTAACCCATGGAGCACTCACACGTCAATTAGAAATAAGGAAAATTAAAATTATACTTACGAGTTTGCAGGACGATGATGGCCTACAGGGACCTGTTGTCAAAAACTATCCTAAAAAGAAGAAAAGGAACACACACACACGCACAATCAATCTGGAAATCTCAGGGAAACTTGCTAGATACGAATTTCTGGAGCTATGCTCCCATCTTCAGTAGCGTAAGTCGCATGGATTGTTTGTGTTTGGTTTTGTGTATTTATATGTTCAGGTTAAAATTGGAAAGAGGGCAGAGGGGAGGGGGAATTCTTAACGGTTAGCGAGTAGAGGGGTGAGTAAAGGATAGTTCCGCAGTCGTTATTCATATCCATCTCTTTGAATTTGATTAGAAAATACTCTCGTAAGCGTCCAGTTTCCAGTCAGTTTGTGTTGATTATTAGAGAGACAGGTTATCGATTTTAATCGGGTGATTGTATCCCTGTATGTGTATTGCGACGCTAGACCTGTTGAATCGATTGTGTTTGAAGTGTGCAAGGTGGTCTTAGAACCTGGTTTCTAGGTTCCGTTTAGTTTGACCTATGTAGATTTTCTCGCAGTCTGTGCAAGCGATTTTGTATAAGCCGGATATTTTAAAGTCGGGATCGTGACTTTTGGGTAGTGTAGTAAGTTTGAGAGTTTGTTTTCATTCACAAGTACAGCTTTAAGTTTCTGTTTTGAGAAGATGTTTGATAAGCCGTTTGTGATGCCTGGGACGAAGGGGATTTTTCCGTATTTTGGTTTTATGGGAGGGCGTGCATGTGAGAATATACCGTTTTCTCAAAGAAAGACTGCGCTTCTGTTTGCGTAAAATATTTTTTATCATCTGAGGGTCGTTACCATTGATTTTAGCGCCTATATTTGTTATATTTTAATTCTTTGAGGAAATGAAGTTTAGAAAGAGGTACCTGTAAGAGTCTATGTACCATTGAGTGGAATGGTGCTAATTTATGTGAAATATGGTGGTTGGAATCACAGGGAATGTACGTGTCTGTGTGTGCGTGTTTGCGGTTAATCCCGAACTAGATTTGGTTGTTCTCTCTTTTTACGAGAATGTCAAGAAATGGCAATGTATTTTGTTTTCCGACTTCATGTGTAAATTTAATGGAAGGATATTGATCGTTTAATTGCTGTAGAAAATCAGTTATGTTATTATTGGAGGTATCGAAAATCGCGAAAATATCGTAAAAAGTATCTTAGCCATAGCAAATGCTAAATGAAGGGCCGTACACAAACATACTAAAAAATCCAATCAATTAAATGATATTTTAGAAACCACCAAAATTGTTCAAACATGCACCACACTCATCATGAAACAACTCAGCATCCAACTTTACACCTCAAACCCCAGGGTTTCTAGGATGTATTGGTTACCCAAAATCCACAAAGACGGCATTCCCCTCAGGCTCATTATTTCGTCTATCAACAGCCCGACATATAAAATTTCACGTTGGCTTAGTGACCAATTTAAACAATTTCCTATCAAACATGATTCAAATACAAAACCAGTCCTCATTTCATTAACGAAGTTAAAGACATAATACTACAGAACAGTGGAATTTTATTTTCTTTTGATGTTGTTTTTCTCATTTCTAGCGTTCCCATCAATGGAACATTACAAATCCAGGAAGAACGGTTCACCGATCATAACTTGCCATTAAAAACAGTACATCTACATCTACATCTACAGTTTACCCTGCAAGCCACCGCAAGGGTGTGTGGCAGGGGGTGTATTAACACCAAGGGGAAAACTCCAAAATTAGGCCTTGGTTTACGCCCCTACGCGAGGTTACTTTTCATCGCAAGTTTTATTCTGCTCAGCTATCGTTCTAGGGAAAAATGAGCCTTTGTATCTCTCTGTCCTACAGGCTATCTCTCTTATTTTACGAGGATGGTCCATTCTACCGATATAGGTGGGAGTTCTTATTATTTCTTTGACGTCGCTGGAGAAAGTACTCGTTCTAAATCTTTCAAGAAGTTTTAACCTAGCACGTGATCGACGCTCAGCTAGTGATTCCCATCCTAAGTCCTGTATCAAGCCTGTAACGCTTATATTTCTATCATAACAATTTTTGACGAATCTAGCAGCTTTTCGCTGCACTTTCTCTAACTCGGTGATTAAACCTTTCTCGTACGGATCCCATATGCTCGACGCATACTCTAGCAGCGGTCTAACTAAAGAAAAGTAACATGTCTCTTTGACTTTTTCTTCGCTTTTACCTACTATCCGTTTGATGAATCCTAGTTTTTGCTTAGCTTTCCCGGATATATTTCGTATGTGTGTGTCCCACGAGAGGTTACTTGTTAAAATGACACCTAATTATTTGACGGATTCGGATAATTTTAGATGTACGCCTTCTATACTGTAATTCATCGCCTCAATTTCTTTGTTTCTCCAGAATCTCATGATGGAACACTTACCTAAGTTCAGCTCTAATTGCCACTCTTTACACCACTCGAGAATTGCGTGTAGGTCGTTAGAAAGTAATGCTTGATCAGCAGGACTGTTAATCTCTCTGTAAACTACCGTATCATCCGCGAATAACTTTATTTTACTTGTAATAACATTATCTAAGTCATTTATGTATATAAGGAATAATAGGGGACCGATGACACTTCCCTGTGGAACGCCGGAGGACACGCTGACCGAATCTGATTTAAATCCATTTATGACTACCATTTGTTCCCGATCATTGAGAAAGTCCCTGATCCACTCGATTATCTTTCGATTTATTCCACAGGCTTGTAATTTTTTCAATAACTTAATATGAGGGACTTTATCGAATGCCTTCTTGAAGTCAAGAAAAACCGCGTCTAGCTGGGTCTTTCGATCACCGGATCGTAGTATATCATGTGCAAACAGAGCGAGCTGTGTTTCACAAGATCTTGCCTTCCTAAAACCGTGCTGATATTTACTGAGCAAGTCCTGGCTATCTAAGAAGTCCATCACAGAACTAACGATGATGTGCTCTAGAATCTTGCAAGATATTGAGGTTAGCGAAATCGGCCTGTAGTTTTCTCGGTCGTCTTTTTTCCCGCCTTTATGTAGCGGAGTTATAAACGCTAATTTCCATTCCTTAAGTATAACGCCATGACTAAGTGACTTACTGAAAACTGTTTCGAGATAAGGTGCTATTTCTAACGCTAATTCCTTTAATACTCTAGCTGGTATCTCTTCCGGTCCCGGGGATTTATTTGCATTTATGATTTTGAGCTGTTCTGCTATACCTTTCGCTGATATAAGTATATCGTTCATCTTCTCTTCGCTTGGTTCGGGTGGATCGACCTTCCTTTTCTCCACTTCGGTCGTAAATACGCTTTGAAAAAATGAGTTTAACAAGTTTCCTTTATCAATGCTATCGTAAACTACCTCTCCTTTGTCGTTTCTTAATGGTGCTACGGTTGGGCGTCGATCTTGAACTTCTCTAACATAAGACCAAAAGATTTTGGGATTTTCGTTTAGATGTTCACAGAGAATCTTTTTCTTAAAGTTCATTAATGCCTTGCGCATAATCTTTTTAGTCCAAGTCCGACAATTTCTGTACTTGTTTGAAATTGTATTTATTACCTCCTGTGACATATTATTTTTGGCGCATTTAAGTTTTGAGTGAAGCTTTCTTTGTCTCCTGAGAGCACATCTAACCTGCCGATTATACCACCTAGGTTCTCCATTATCGGTAATATATTTACTTGGTATGTACGTATTTATACCTGTTCTAATTACTGATAAGAAAGCTTTCCAAGTTTCCTCAACGTTCTTCGTGCTTGCTAATTTTCTGAAAGTTGCGTAATCTTTAATAAGTTTCTCTTTAAAGTCCGCAAAGTTAGCATTTTTAAATATGTACACTTTTCGCTTAGGCTTGCGATACTTTACGAATGCTATGTTCAAGATAACTTGGACTACTCGGTGATCGCTGATTCCTTCTTCAATAACTACTTCAGAAACACGTTCAGGGATATTAAGTGCTATTAAGTCTAATATATTGTCCTCTCTCGTGGGTTCTCTGACTACCTGAATAAGGGAATGTTTATTGAAGATGTCTATTAGTGCTTCGCATGACTCACGATTTCTACCGGGTGGTGTGAAGCTGCAACTGCGCCAATTTATCGAGGGTAGATTAAAGTCTCCCCCTACTATAGTAAGACTTTTACTATTTTTCATCCGTATTGAGTTGATTTGGGCCTCTAGCTCATAAATGTCTTCTGCGTCTGCACCTGGCGGCCTATAGCATGCACATACATGGATGTTTCCTAAACCTCCCCTGTTGATTGTACACCAAATGCTTTCTATTCTGTTTTCCGTAAACTCAATTGGCGAACTGATAAGCGTGTCCTTCACCGCTATAAAAACTCCACCTCCGTTCCTATTTACCCTATCTCGTCTGTGAATATTATATCTTAAGGGGAAAATTTCTCGGTCGTGTATATCCGAAGTTAGCCAGCTCTCTGTGCCTATCACTATATCTGCCTCAGTTTCCTCTAATAAATTCTGAAATTCTGCTGTCTTATTCCTGATACTACGGCAGTTTATATTTAAAATTGTTAATGAGTCGCTTTCGGGCCGCTTCTGAATTTTTTCTGTGTTATGGATGGTGCGACTTCTAAGAGAGGTGTTATCATTGCTATTGTTAGCGCAGAGTTTATTGAGTCCCAACGTCGACCTAGGTATTGACCTACTATCGCAGTTATTTGATGACCCCGAGATTGACCTACGCACTGGCCTACTCCCTAATCTAAAAAAGCTCTACAATGCTCGTAGATTCTACCACCTACCTTCTGGGCTGCCACGGCAGTATAGTGAACTCCCGATCGGTTCAGGGGCACCCTACACGATTCGAGAACCGGCCCGAGTTCCACGAAATCTACTCCCATGTTCTCGCAAAACTTCCAGAGTCTCCGATTCAAGCCGATCACTCGGCTCCAAACGGTCGAACCCCGGTCGGTCCGCGGGACCATGCTGCATACGGTCAGGCGCATGTCGATACCCATGACCCGTCGGAGTCGGTGAACCTCAGAGCACAGATCCCCGAAGGAATTCAATATCTCCTCAGAACCCCGATCCTCAGCGTCATTGGTGCCTACATGCGCCACTATCCGCAGCTTGGAGCATCCCGTGCCACTTACCGCCGCCCGAACCGCCTTCGTCACCTGTGGCACTGTTCCGCCTGGAATACACCAGGAAAACACCCGCTCATCTCCCTCCCGGCGGGCCCTTTCCCTCAACGGTGCCACTAAACGCCGGACGTTTGAGCTACCTATCACTAAGATTCCCCCCCTCCCAACCCGACCTCCCCTAGGTGCGGCATCCCTCGAATCGGGAGGAGCGGATGCGGCCACAGAATTCGTCGAACCGTCCTCCGATAGCGCTTCGAATCTGTTTTTGACGGGGATAGAGTCAGCTTCCGCCTTCCCGTCACCCCGCCATGGCCGCCCTACTCTCCCGCGACCTTTGGTAGCCACCTAACACCCGTCGGGCTCGGAAGATGAAGCCACCCTTTCCGGGTTAGTGTCGGCTACGGCTTTCTCTTCGACGACCCAGCCAGCCTTCGCTCTCGAGCTAGCTCGAGGTACCACCTTGGTACGGCAAGGCGACTCGGAGGTCCCCGCATCTTCACCCCCCTTCGGAGCAGCATCCAACTCCCTAACCTTAGAGAGGAGCTCCGCCACAATCCTCTCGAGTTCTGTGATGCGTGCTTGGAGCAGCTCACATTCAACAGAGCTTTTGAAAAGAGCAACAGAAGACCTATGGGAAGCCATACCAAACTAAGTTAATTGAATTTACCTAATGTGCGTACTTGAGGACTAAAAAGTCTGTCTGAATGTCATCAATAGGTGAGTTTTTATATGGAAGTGCGTATTCAAGTCATTTTCCGATTAGGGAGAGTTCTTCGTTGGCGAAGGTCGTATCTGTAAGGTTTATATCATTGTCTTGGTTTTGTTTGGAATTGCAGGAAGTGTTTCTCTGGTTAATTTTTGTGAGAGAATAGTATTTTTGCGAAGTCTGTCAGTTTTATTTTGGACTTTTTGTTGTATCTCGGATTGAATTTTGTTCAGATGATCGTCCCATATGGGAACTTCGAAGCAGGATAAATTTTGGGTTATTTTTAGGTGCAAATCGTATGCTTCTAACTCAAGAGAGTATCGTTTTCTATAAAAGCTTTGATTTCTAAGTCTAACCATATTTTCTTGGCGAAGAGGATAGCTTTTGAAGCAATGGGATTTGTGGTTTTTGGAAAATGTTAGTAAAAATCGGGAAAATATTTAGTTATCCCGAACTAGATTTGGTTTTTCTCTCTTTTTACGAGAAGTTCAAGAAATGGCAATGTATTTTGTTTTCCGTCTTCATGTGTAAATTTAATGGAAGGATATTGATCGTTTAATTGCTGTAGAAAATCAGTTATGTTATTATTGGAGGTATCGAAAATCGCGAAAATATCGTAAAAAGTATCTTAGCCATAGGTGTGGGAAGTATTTGAAAGTGTTTTTGCATTGTTTCTCGAAGTTAACCATGAATAGTTTGTGTAAGAAAGGTGAAAGGGAGTTTCCCATTGTTGTACCGTAATTTTGTTGGTAGAACTTGTTGTCAACTAGAAAGAAATTTTGGTTCATGCATAAGCGTGTTAGTCGTACTAATTTATCTACTGTTTTTAATGGCATGTATTGATCGGTGAGCCATTCTTCCAGGAATTGTAATGTTTCATTGATGGGAATGCTGGGAAAGAGAGACGAAACATCAAAAGAAATTAAAATTTTACTGTTCTGTAGTATTTTGTCTTTAACTTCGTTAATGAAATGAGGACTGATTTTTGTATTTGAATCATGTTTGATAGGAAATTGTTTAAATTGGTCACTAAGCCAACGTGAAATTTTATATGTCGGGCTGTTGATAGACGAAACAATGGGTCTGAGGGGAATGCCGTCTTTGTGGATTTTGGGTAATCAATACATCCTAGAAACCCTGGGGTTTGAGGTGTAAAGTTGGATGCTGAGTTGTTTCGTGATGAGTGTGGTGCATGTTTGAACAATTTTGGTGGTTTCTAAAATATCATTTAATTGATTGGATTTTTTAGTATGTTTGTGTACGGCCCTTCATTTAGCATTTGCTCATTTTTTTCGAGGTATTGGTCTTTTTGGATTATGACTACAGTGTTCCCTTTGTCTGCCTTTAGATAAAAACAATTTTTATTATTAAGAGACTTGATTGTGTTGTGTTCGGAATGTTTATGATGTTTTTTATTCGTTTTTTGGCAATGTTTTCTGTTATCTGCGATAATGCGGTGGATTTGATGATATTTTTGCTGTTATTTGATAAGGTTTTAATAGAAGATTCAATGTCTGTCTCAATGTCATCATTAGGTTAGTTTTTATATGGAAGTGCGTATTCAAGTCATTTTCCGATTAGGGAGAGTTCTTCGTTTGCGAAGGTCGTATCTGTAAGGTTTATATCATTGTCTTGGTTTTGTTTGGAATTGCAGGAAGTGTTTCTCTGGTTATTTTTTGTGAGAGAGTAGTATTTTTGCGAAGTTTGTCAGTTTTATTTTGGACTTTTTGTTGTATATCGGATTGAATTTTGTTCAGATGATCGTCCCATATGGGAACTTCGAAACCGGATAAATTTTGGGTTATTTTTAGGTGCAAATCGTATGCTTCTAACTCAAGAGAGTATCGTTTTCTATAAAAGCTTTGATTTCTAAGTCTAACCATATTTTCTTGGCGAAGAGGATAGCTTTTGAAGCAATGGGATTTGTGGTTTTTGGAAAATGTTAGTAAAAATCGGGAAGATATTTAGTTTGCCGAAATCTTCGAGAAGTTTTATATCTGCGCCAATAGTGTGGATATGAGTTTTGAATTTATGGTAACGGTTTAACTCCTTAGGCCGGAAAGCCATACTTGACGTTAAAAAAGAAATTGGAGACTACGGTGTACATATTGGAATTAAAATTTGAAACTCCTGAAAAGTAAATTAACCCAGAGAGCACTCACACGTCAATAAAGAACAAGGAAAATTAAAATTATACTTACGAGTTTGCAGGACGATGATGGCCTACAGGGACGTGTTGTCAAAAACTATCCTAAAAAGAAGAAAAGGAACAAACACACACGCACAATCACTCTGGAATTCTCTGGGAAACTTGCAAGATACGTATTTCGGGAGCTATGCTCCCATCTTCAGTAGCTAAAGTCTTATGGATCTTTTGTGTTTGGTGTTGTGTATTTATCTGTTCAGGGTAAAAGCGAATGGAGGGCAGAGGGGTGGGGGATATCTTAACGCTTAGCGAGTAAAGGGGTGAGTAAGGGATAGGTCCGCGGTCGTTATTCATAACCATCTCCTTGAATTTGTTCAGAAAATACCCTCGTAAGCGTCCAGTTTCCTGTCGGTTTGTGTTGATTTTAAGAGAGACATGTTTTCGATTTGAATCGGGTGATTGTTTTCCTGTATGTGTATTGCGACGCTATACCTGTTAAATCTATTGTGATTGAAGTGTGCAAGGTGTTCTTTGAACCTGGTTTCTAGGTTCCGTTTAGTTTCACCTATGTAGACTTTCTCGCAGTCTGTGCAAGCTCTTTTGTATATGCCGGATATTTGTAAAGTCGGGATCGTGTCTTTTGGAAAGTGTAGTGATTTTGAAAGTTTGTTTTCATTCACAAGTACTGCTTTAAGGTTCTGTTTTGAGAAGATGTTTGATAAGCCGTTTGTGATGCCTGGGACGAAGGGGATTTTTCCGTATTTTGGTTTTATGGGGGGGCGTGCATGTGAGAGTATACCATTTTTTCAAAAAAAGACTGCGCTTGTGTGTGTAAAATATTTTTTATCATCTGAGGGTCGTTACCATTGATTTTAGCGCCTATTTTTGTTATATTTTAATTCTTTGAGGAAATGAACTTTAGAAAGTGGTACCTGTAAGAGGCTATGTACCATTGAGTGGAATGGTGCTAATTTATGTGAAATATGGAGGTTGGAATCAGAGGGAATGTACGTGTCTGTGTGTTCGAGTTTGCGGTAAATCCCGAACATGATGTGGTTGTTTTCTCTTTTTACGAGAAGGTCAAGAAATGGCAATGTATTTTGTTTTTCAACTTAATGTGTAAATTTAATGGAAGGATATTGATCGTTTAGTTGCTGTAGAAAATCAGTTATGTTATTATTGGAGGTATCGAAAATCGCGAAAATATCGTAAAAAGTATCTTAGCCATAGGCGAGGGAAATATTAGAAAGTGTTTTTGCATTGTTTCTCGAAGTTAACCATGAATAGTTTGTGTAAGAAAGGTGAAAGGGAGTTTCCCATTGTTGTACCGTAGTTTTGTTGGTAGAACTTTTTGTCAACTAGAAAGAAATTTTGGTTCATGCATAAGCGTGTTAGTCGTACTAATTTATCTACTGTTTTTAATGGCATGTATTGATCGGTGAGCCATTCTTCCAGGAATTATAATGTTTCATTGATGGGAATGCTGGGAAAGAGAGACGAAACATCAAAAGAAATTAAAATTTTACTGTTCTGTAGTATTATGTCTTTAACTTCGTTAATGAAATGAGGACTGATTTTTGTATTTGAATCATGTTTAATAGGAAATTGTTTAAATTGGTCACTAAGCCAACGTGAAATTTTATATGTCGGCCTGTTGATAGACGAAACAATGGGTCTGAGGGGAATGCCGTCTTTGTGGATTTTGGGTAATCAATACATCCTAGAAACCCTGGGGTTTGAGGTGTAAAGTTGGATGCTGAGTTGTTTCGTGATGAGTGTGGTGCATGTTTGAACAATTTTGGTGGTTTCTAAAATATCATTTAATTGATTGGATTTTTTAGTATGTTTGTGTACGGCCCTTCATTTAGCATTTTCTCATTTTTTTCGAGATATTGGTCTTTTTGGATTATGACTACAGTGTTCCCTTTGTCTGCCTTTAGATAAAAACAATTTTTATTATTAAGAGACTTGATTGTGTTGTGTTCGGAATGTTTATGATGTTTTTTATTCGTTTTTTGGCAATGTTTTCTGTTATCTGCGATAATGCGGTGGATCTGATGATATTTTTGCTGTTATTTGATAAGGTTTTAAAAGAAGATTCCATGTCTTCCACAATGTCATCCATAGGTGGGTTATTATATGGAAGTGCGTATTCAAGTCATTTTCCGAGTAGGGAGAGTTCTTCGTTGGTGAAGGTCGTAACTGCAAGGTTTATATCATTGTCTTGGTTTTGTTTGGAATTGCAGGAAATGTTTTTCTGATTATTCTTTGTGAGAGAGTAGTAATTTTTGCGAAGCCTTTCAGTTTTATTTTGGACTTTTTGTTGTATCACGGATTGAATTTCGTTCAGATGATCGTCCCATATGGGAACTTCGAAACAGGATAAATTTTTGGTTATTTCTAGGTGCAAATCGTATGCTTCTAACTCAAGAGAGGATCGTTTTCTATAAAAGCTTTGATTTCTAAGTCTAACCATATTTTCTTGGCGAAGAGGATAGCTTTTGAAGCAATGGGATTTATGGTTTTTGGGAAAATGTTAGTGAAATTCGGGAAGATATTTAGTTTGCGGAAATCCTTGAGAAGCTTTATATCTGCGCCAATAGTGTGGATATGAGTTTTGATTTCATGGAACGGTTTAACTCCTTAGAACGGAAAGACATACTTGACGTTAAAAAAGGAATTGGAGACTACGGTGTACAGATTGGAATAAAAATTTAAAACTCCGGAACCGTAAATTTACCCAGAGAGCACTCACACGTCAATAAGAAACAAGGAAAATTAACATTATACTTACGAGTTTGCAGGACGATGATGGCCTACAGGGACCTGTTGTCAAAAACTATCCTAAAAAGAAGAAAAGGAACACACACACACGCACAATCAGTCTGGAAATCTCTGGGAAACTTGCTAGATACGTATTTCGGGAGCTATGCTCACATCTTCAGCAGCGTAAGTCGTATGGATTGTTTGTGTTTGGTCTTGTGTATTTATATGTTCAGGGTAAAAGTGAAAGGAGGGCAGAGGGGTGGGGGATATCTTAACGGTTAGCGAGTAGAGGGGTGAGTAAAGGGTTGATTTTAAGAGAGACATGTTTTCGATTTTAATCGGGTGACTGTTTTCCTGCATGTGTATTGCGACGCTAGACCTGTTAAATCTATTGTGATTGAAGTCTGCAAGGTGTTCTTTGAACCTGGTTTCTAGGTTCCGTTTAGTTTCACCTATGTAGACTTTCTCGCAGTCTGTGCAAGCGATTTTGTATATGCCGGATATTTTTAAAGTCGGGATCGTGTCTTTTGGATAGTGTAGTAAGTTTGAGAGTTTGTTTTCATTCACAAGTACTGCTTTAAGTTTCTGTTTTGAGAAGATGTTTGATAAGCCGTTTGTGATGCCTGGGACGAAGGAGATTTTTCCGTATTTTGGTTTTATGGGGGGGCGTGCATGTGAGAATATACCGTTTTCTCAATGAAAGACTGCGCTTCTGTTTGTGTAAAATATTTTTTATCATCTGAGGTTCGTTACCATTGATTTTAGCGCCAATTTTTGTTATATGTAATTCTTTGAAGAAATGAACTTTAGAAAGAGGTACCTGTAAGAGTCTATTTACCATTGAGTGGAATGGTGCTAATTTATGTGAAATATGGTGGTTGGAATCACAGGGAATGTACATGTCTGTGTGTGCGAATTTGCGGTAAATCCCGAACTTGATTTGGTTGTTCTCTCTTTTTACGAGAAGGTCAAGAAATGGCAATGTATTTTGTTTTCCGTCTTCATGTGTAAATTTAATGGAAGGATATTGATCGTTTAAATGCTGTAGAACATCAGTTATGTTATTATTGGAGGTATCGAAAATCGCGAAAATATCGTCAACGTATCTTAGCCTTAGGCGTGGGAAGTATTTGAAAGTGTTTTAGCATTGTTTCTCGAAGTTAACCATGAATAGTTTGGGTAAGAAAGGTGAAAGGGAGTTTCCCATTGTTGTACCGTAGTTTTGTTGGTAGAAGTTGTTGTCAACATGAAAGAAATTTTGGTTCATGCATAAGCGTGTTAGTCGTACTAATTCATCTACTGTTTTTAATGGCAAGTTATGATCGGTGAACCGTTCGTCCTGGAATTGTAATGTTCCATTGATGGGAACTCTAGAAATGAGAGAAACAACATCAAAAGAAAATAAAATTCCACTGTTCTGTAGTATTATGTCTTTAACTTCGTTAATGAAATGAGGACTGTTTTTTGTATTTGAATCATGTTTGATAGGAAATTGTTTAAATTGGTCACTAAGCCAACGTGAAATTTTATATGTCGGGCTGTTGATAGACAAAACAATGGGTCTGAGGGGAATGCCGTCTTTGTGGATTTTGGGTAATCAATACATCCTAGAAACCCTGGGGTTTGAGGTGTAAAGTTGGATGCTGAGTTGTTTCGTGATGAGTGTGGTGCATGTTTGAACAATTTTGGTGGATTGATTGGATTTTTTAGTATGTTTGTGTACGGCCCTTCATTTAGCATTTGCTCATTTTTTTCGAGGTATTGGTCTTTTTGGATTATGACTACAGTGTTCCCTTTGTCTGCCTTTAGATAAAAAAAATTTTTATTATTAAGAGACTTGATTGTGTTGTGTTCGGAATGTTTATGTTGTTTTTTATACGTTTTTTGTCAATGTTTCCTGTTATCTGCGATAATGCGGTGGATCTGATGATATTTTTGCTGTTTTTTGATAAGGTTTTAATAGAAGATTCAATGTCTGCCACAATATCATCCATAGGTGAGTTTTTATATGGAAGTGCGTATTTAAGTCCTATTCCGAGTAGGGAGAGTTCTTCGTTGGTGAATGTCGTATCTGTAAGGTTTATATCATTGTCTTGGTTTTGTTTGGAATTGCAGGAAGTGTTTCTCTGGTTATTTTTTGGGAGAGAGTAGTATTTTTGCGAAATCTGTCAGTTTTATTTTGGACTTTTTGTTGTATCACGGATTGAATTTCGTTCAGATGATCGTCCCATATGGGAACTTCGAACCCGGATAAATTTTGGGTTATTTTTAGGTGCAAATCGTATGCTTCTAACTCAAGAGAGGATCGTTTTCTATAAAAGCTTTGATTTCTAAGTCTAACCATATTTTCTTGGCGAAGAGGATAGCTTTTGAAGCAATGGGATTTATGGTTTTTGGGAAAATGTTAGTGAAATTCGGGAAGATATGTAGTTTGCGGAAATCTTTGAGAAGTTTTATATCTGCGCCAATATTGCGGATATGAGATTTGATTTCATGGTAACGGTTTAACTCCTTAGGCCGGAAAACCATACTTGTCGTTAAAAAAGGAATTGGAGACTAAGGTGTACAGATTGGAAATAAAATTTGAAACTCCTGAACCGTAAATTTACACAGAGAGCACTCACACGTCAATAAGAAACAAGGAAAATTAAAATTATACTTACGAGTTTGCAGGACGATGATGGCCTACAGGGACCTGTTGTCAAAAACTAGCCTAAAAAGAAGAAAAGGAACACACACAACGCACAATCACTCTGGAAATCTCGGGGAAACTTGCTAGATACGTATTTCGGGAGCTATGCTCCCATCTTCAGTAGCTGAAGTCGTATGGATTGTTTGTGTTTAGTCTTATGTATATATATGTTCAGGTTAAAAGTGGAATGAGGGCAGAGGGGTGGGGGAATTCTTAACGGTTAGCGAGTAGAGAGGTGAGTAAGGGATAGGTCCGCGGTCGTTATTCATATCCATCTCTTTGAATTTGTTAAGAAAATACTCTCGTAAGCGTCCAGTTTCCATTCGGTTTGTGTTGATTTTAAGAGAGACATGTTTTCGATTTTAATCGGGTGCCTTTTTTCCAGTATGTGTATTGCGAAGCTAGACCTGTTGAATCGATTGTGTTTGAAGCGTGCAAGGTGGTCTTAGAACCTGGTTTCTAGGTTCCGTTTAGTTTGACCTATGTAGACTTTCTCGCAGTCTGTGCAAGCGATTTTGTATATGCCGGATATTTGTAAAGTCGGGATCGTGTCATTTGGATAGTGTAGTAAGTTTGAGAGTTTGTTTTCATTCACAAGTACTGCTTTAAGGTTCTGTTTTGAGAAGATGTTTGATAAGCCGTTTCTTATGCTTAGGACGAAGGGGATTTTTACGTATTTTGGTTTTTGAGGGCGTCCTTGTGAGAGTATTCCGTTTTTTCAAAAGAAAGACTGCGCTTGTGTTTGTGTAAAATATTTTCTATCAGCTGAGGGTCGTAACAATTGATTTTAGCGCATTTTTTCATATATTTTAATTCTATGAGGAAATGAACTTTACAAAGAGTTACCTGTAAGAGTCTATGTACCATTGAGTGGAATAATGCTAATTTATGTGAAATATGGTGGTTGGAATCAGAGGGAATGTTCGTGTCTGTGTGTGTGGGTTTGAGGTAAATCCCGAACTTGATTTGGTTGTTCTCTCTTTTTACGAGAAGGTCAATAAATGGCAATGTATTTCGTATTTCAACTTCATGTGTAAATTTATTGAAAGGATATTGATCGTTTAGTTGCTGTATAAAATCAGATACGTTATTATTGGAGGATCGAAAATCGCGAAAATATCGTCAACGTATCTTAACCATAAGCGTGGGAAGTATTTGAAAGTGTTTTTGCATTGTTTCTCAAAGTTAAACATGAATAGTTTGGGTAAGAAACGTAAAAGTGAGTTTCCCATTGTTGTACCGTAGATTTGTTGGTAGAAATTGTTGTCAACTTGAAAGAAATTTTGGTTCATGCATAAGCGTGTTAGTCGTACTAATTTATCTACTGTTTTTAATGACAGGTATTGATCGGTAAGCCATTCTTCCAGGAATTATAATGTTTCATTGATGGGAACGCTGGGAAAGAGAGAAGAAACATCAAAAGAAACTAAAATTTCACTATTCTGTAGAATTATGTCTTTAACTTCTTTAATGAAATGAGGACTGTTTTTGTATATGAATCATGTTTGATAGGAAATTGTTTAAATTGGTCACTAAGCCAACGTGAAATTTTATATGTCGGGCTGTTGATAGACAAAACAATGGGTCTGAGGGGAATGCTGTCTTTGTGGATTTTGGGTAATCAATACATCCTAGAAACCCTGGGGTTTGAGGTGAAAAATTTGATGCTGAGTTGTTTCGTGATGAGTGTGTTGCATGTTTGAACAATTTTGGTGGTTTCTAAAATATCATTTTATTGATTGGATTTTTTAGTATGTTTGTGTATGGCCCTTCATTTAGCATTTGCTCATTTTTTTCGAGGTAATTGTCTTTTTGGATTATGACTACAGTGTTCTCTTTGTCTGCCTTTAGATAAAAACAATTTTTATTATTAAGAGACTAGATTGTGTTGTGTTCGAAAAGTTTATTGATTTTTATTCGTTTTTTGGCAATGTTTTCTGTTATCTGCGATAATGCGGTGCATCTGATGATATTTTTGCTGTTATTTGATAAGGTTTTTATAGAAGATTCCATGACTGCCACAATGTCATCCATAGGTGGGTTATTATAGGAAAGTGCGTATTCAAGTCCTATTCCGAGTAGGGAGAGTTCTTCGTTGGTGAAGGTCGTATCTGTAAGGTTTATATCATTGTCTTGGTTTTGTTTGGAATTGCTGGAAGTGTTTCTCTGGTTATTTTTTGTGAGAGAGTAGTATTTTTGCGAAGTCTGTCAGTTTTATTTTGGACTTTTTGTTGTATCACGGATTGAATTTTGTTCAGATGATCGTCCCATATGGGAACTTCGAACCCGGATAAATTTTGGGTTATTTTTAGGTGCAAATCGTATGCTTCTAACTCAGGAGAGGATCGTTTTCTATAAAAGCTTTGATTTCTAAGTCTAACCATATTTTCTTGGAGAAGAGCATAGCTTTTGAAGCAATGGGATTTATGGTTTTTGGGAAAATGTTAGTGAAATTCGGGAAGATATTTAGTTTGCGGAAATCTTTGAGAAGTTTTATATCTGCGCCAATAGTGTGGATATGAGTTTTGATTTTATGGAAACGGTTTAACTCCTTAGGCCGGAAAGCCATACTTGACGTTAAAAAAGGAATTGGAGACTACGGTGCTCAGATTGGAATTAAAATTTGAAACTCCTGAACCGTAAATTAACCCAGGGAGCACTCACACATCAATAAGAAATAAGGAAAATTAAAATTAGACTTCGAGTTTGCAGTACGATGATGGCCTACAGGGACCTGTTGTCAAAAACTATCCTAAAATGAAGAAAATGAACACACACACACGCACAATCAATCTGGAAATCTCAGGGAAACTTGCAAGATACGTATTTCGGGAGCTATGCTCCCATCTTCAGTAGCTAAAGTCTTATGGATCTTTTGTGTTTGGTGTTGTGTATTTATATGTTCAGGGTAAAAGCGAAAGGAGGGCAGAGGGGTGGGGGATATCTTAACGGTTAGCGAGTAGAGGGGTGAGTAAGGGATAGTTCCGCAGTCGTTATTCATATCCATCTCTTTGAATTTGTTCATGAAAATACTCTCGTATGCGTCCAGTTTCCAGTCGGTTTGTGTTGATTTTAAGAGAGACATGTTCTCGATTTTAATCGGGTGACTGTTTTCCTGTATGTGTATTGCGACGCTATACCTGTTAAATCTACTGTGTTTGAAGTGTGTAAGGTGTTCTTTGAACCTGGTTTCTAGGTTCCGTTAAGTTTGAACTATGTAGACATTCTCGCAGTCTGTGCAAGCGATTTTGTATATGCCGGATATTAGTAAAGTCGGGATCGTATCTTTTGGATAGGGTAGTAATTTTGAGAGTTTGTTATCATTCTCATGTACTGCTTTAAGTTTCTGTTTTGAGAAGATGTTTGATAAGCCGTTTGTGATGCCTGGGACGAAGGGGATTTTTCCGTATTTTGGTTTTATGGTGGGGCGTGCATGTGAGAATATACCGTTTTCTCAAAGAAAGACTGCGCTTCTGTTTGCGTAAAATATTTTTTATCATCTGAGGGTCGTTACCATTGATTTTAGCGCCTATTTTTGTTATATTTTATTTCTTTGAGGAAATGAACTTTAGAAAGATGTACCTATAAGAGTCTATGTACCAATGAGTGGAATGGTGCTAATTTATGTGAAATATGGTGGTTGGAATCAGAGGGAATTTACGTGCCTGAGTGTGTGGGTTTGCGGTAAATCCCGAACTAGATTTGGTTGTTTTCTCTTTTTACTTGAAGGTCAAGAAATGGCAATGTATTTTGTTTTTCAACTTCATGTGTAAATTTAATGAAAGGATATTGATCGTTTAAATGCTGTAGAACATCAGTTATGTTATTATTGGAGGTATCGAAAATCGCGAAAATATCGTAATAAGTATCTTAGTCATAAGCGTGGGAAGTATATGAAAGTGTTTTTGCATTGTTTCTCTAAGTTAACCATGAATAGTTTGGGTAAGAAACGTGAAAGGGAGTTTCCCATTGTTGTACCGTAGATTTGTTGGTAGAACTTTTTGTCAACTTGAAAGAAATTTTGGTTCATGCATAAGCGTGTTAGTCGTACTAGTTCATCTACAGTTTTTAACGGCAATTTTTGATCAGTGAGTCATTCTTCCAGGAATTGTAATGTATCATTGATGGGAACGCTATTAAAGAGAAAAGAAACATCAAAAGAAACAAAAATTTCACTGTTCTGTAGTATTATGTCTTTAACTTCGTTAATGAAATGAGGACTGTTTTTTGTATATGAATCATGTTTGATAGGAAATTATTTAATTTGGTCACTAAGCCAACGTGAAATTTTATATGTCGGGCTGTTAATAGACGAAACAATGTGTCTCAGGGGAATGCTTTCTTTGTGGATTTTGGGTAATCAATATATCCTAGAAACCCTGGGGTTTGAGGTGTAAAGTTGGATGCAGAGTTGTTTCGTGATGAGTGTGGTGCATGTTTGAACAATTTTGGTGGTTTCTAAAATATCATTTAATTGATTGGATTTTTTAGTATGTTTGTGTACGGCCCTTCATTTAGCATTTGCTTATTTTTTTCGAGGTATTGGTCTTTTTGGATTATGACTACAGTGTTCCCTTTGTCTGCCTTTAGATAAAAGCAATTTTTATCATTAAGAGACTTGATTGTGTTGTGTTCGGAATGTTTATGTTGTTTTTTATACGTTTTTTGGCAATGTTTTCTGTTATCTGCGATAATGCGGTGGATCTGATGATATTTTTGCTGTTATTTGATAAGGTTTTAATAGAAGATTCAATGTCTGCCACAATATCATCCATAGGTGAGTTTTTATATGGAAGTGCGTATTTAAGTCCTATTCCGAGTAGGGAGAGTTCTTCGTTGGTGAAGGTCGTATCTGTAAGGTTTATATCATTGTCTTGGTTTTGTTTGGAATTGCAGGAAGTGTTTCTCTGGTTATTTTTTGTGAGAGAGTAGTATTTTTGCGAAGTCTGTCAGTTTTATTTTGGACTTTTTGTTGTATCTCAGATTGAATTTTGTTCAGATGATCGTCCCATATGGGAACTTCGAACCCGGATAAATTTTGGGTTATTTTTAGGTGCAAATCGTATGCTTCTAACTCAAGAGAGGATCGTTTTCTATAAAAGCTTTGATTTTTAAGTCTAACCAAATTTTCTTGGCGAAGAGGATAGCTTTTGAAGCAATGGGATTTATGGTTTTTGGGAAAATGTTAGTGAAATTCGGGAAGATATGTAGTTTGCGGAAATCTTTGAGAAGTTTTATATCTGCGCCAATAGTGTGGATATGAGTTTTGATTTTATGGAAATGGTTTAACTCCTTGGGCCGGAAAGCCATACTTGACGTTAATAAAGTAATTGGAGACTACGGTGTACAGATTGGAATTAAAATTTGAATCTCCTGATCCGTAAATTAACACAGAGAGCACTCACACGTCAATAAGAAACAAAGAAAATTAAAATTATAATTACAGTTTGCGGGACGATGATGGCCTATAGGGACCTGTTGTCAAAAACTATCTTAAAAAAAAGAAAAGGAACACACATACACGCACAATCACTCTGGAAATCTCTGGGAAACTTGCTAGATACGTATTTCGGGAGCTATGCTCCCATCTTCAGTAGCTGAAGTCGCATGGATTGTATGTGTTTGGTCTTGTGTATTTATATGTTCAGGGTAAAAGCGAAAGGAGGGCAGAGGGGTGGGGGAATTCTTAACGGATAGCGAGTAGAGGGGTGAGTAAGGGATAGGTCCGCGATCGTTATTCATATCCATCTCCTTGAATTTGTTTATGAAAATACTCTCGTAATCGTCCAGTTTCCAGTCGGTTTGTGTTGATTTTAAGAGAGACATTTTTTCCATTTTAATCGGGTGATTGTTTTCCTGTATGTGCATTGCGACGCTAGACCTGTTGCATCTAATGTGTTTGAAGTGTACAAGGTGTTCTTTGAACCTGGTTTCTAGGTTCCGTTTAGTTTGACCTATGTAGACTTTCTCGCAGTCCGTGCAAGCAATTTTGTATATGCCGGATATTTGTAAAGTCGGGATCGTGTCTTTTGGATAGTGTAGTAAGTTTGAGAGTTTGTTTTCATTCACAAGTACTGCTTTAAGGTTCTGTTTTGAGAAGATGTTTGATTAGCCGTTTCTTATGCTTAGAACGAAGGGGATTTTTACGTATTTTGGTTTTTGAGGGCGTCCTTGTGAGAGTAATCCGTTTTTTCAAAAAAAAGACTGCGCTTGTGTTTGTGTAAAATATTTTCTATCATCTGAGGGTCGTAACCATTGATTTTAGCGCATTTTTTGATATATTTTAATTCTATGAGGAAATGAACTTTACAAAGAGTTACCTGTAAGAGTCTATGTACCATTGAGTGGAATAATGCTAATTTATGTGAAATATGGTGGTTGGAATCAGAGGGAATGTTCGTGTCTGTGTGTGTGGGTTTGAGGTAAATCCCGAACTTGATTTGGTTGTTCTCTCTTTTTACGAGAAGGTCAATAAATGGCAATGTATTTCGTATTTCAACTTCATGTGTAAATTTATTGAAAGGATATTGATCGTTTAGTTGCTGTATAAAATCAGATACGTTATTATTGGAGGATCGAAAATCGCGAAAATATCGTCAACGTATCTTAACCATAAGCGTGGGAAGTATTTGAAAGTGTTTTTGCATTGTTTCTCGAAGTTAAACATGAATAGTTTGGGTAAGAAACGTAAAAGTGAGTTTCCCATTGTTGTACCGTAGATTTGTTGGTAGAAATTGTTGTCAACTTGAAAGAAATTTTGGTTCATGCATAAGCGTGTTAGTCGTACTAATTTATCTACTGTTTTTAATGACAGGTATTGATCGGTAAGCCATTCTTCCAGGAATTATAATGTTTCATTGATGGGAACGCTGGGAAAGAGAGAAGAAACATCAAAATAAACTAAAATTTCACTGTTCTGTAGAATTATGTCTTTAACTTCTCTAATGAAATGAGGACTGTTTTTGTATATGAATCATGTTTGATAGGAAATTGTTTAAATTGGTCACTAAGCCAACGTGAAATTTTATATGTCTGGCAGTTGATAGACGAAACAATGGGTCTGAGGGGAATGCCGTCTTTGTAGATTTTGGGTAAGGAATACATCCTAGGAGCAATGAGGTTTGGGGTGTAAAGTTGGATGCTGAGTTGTTTCGTGATGAGTGTGGTGCATGTTTTGACATTTTTGGCGGTTTCTAAAATATAATTTTATTAATTGGATTTTTTAGTATGTTTGTGTACGGCCCTTCATTTAGCATTTGCTCAACTTTTTCGAAGTATTGGCCTTTTTGGATTATGACTACAGTGTTCCCTTTGTCTGCCTTTAAATAAAAACAATTTTTATTATTAAGAGACATGATTGTGTTGTGTTCGGAATGTATATGATGTTTTTTATTCGTTTTTTGGCAATGTTTTCTGTTATCTTCGATAATGCAGTGGATCTGATGATATTTTTGCTGTTATTTGATAAGGTTTTAATAGAAGATTCCATGTCTGCCACAATGTCATCCATAGGTGGGTTATTATATGAAAGTGCGTATTCAAGTCATTTTCCGAGTAGGGAGAGTTCTTCGTTGGTGAAGGTCGTATCTGTAAGGTTTATATCATTGTCTTGGTTTTGTTTGGAATTGCAGGAAGTGTTTTTCTGATTATTCTTTGTGAGAGAGTACTGATTTTTGCGAAGTCTGTCAGTTTTATTTTGGACTTTTTGTTGTATCACGGATTGAATTTTGTTCAGATGATCGTCCCATATGGGAACTTCGAACCCGGATAAATTTTGGGTTATTTTTAGGTGCAAATCGTATGCTTCTAACTCAAGAGAGGATCGTTTTCTATAAAAGCTTTGATTTCTAAGTCTAACCATATTTTCTTGGCGAAGAGGATAGCTTTTGAAGCAATGGGATTTATGGTTTTTGGGAAAATGTTAGTGAAATTCGGGAAGATATGTAGTTTGCGGAAATCATTGAGAAGTTTTATATCTGCGCCAATAGTGTGGATATGAGATTTGATTTCATGGAAACGGTTTAACTCCTTAGGCCGGAAAACCATACTTGTCGTTAAAAAAGGAATTGGAGACTAAGGTGTACAGATTGGAAATAAAATTTGAAACTCCTGAACCGTAAATTTACACAGAGAGCACTCACACGTCAATAAGAAACAAGGAAAATTAAAATTATACTTACGAGTTTGCAGGACGATGATGGCCTACAGGGACCTGTTGTCAAAAACTAGCCTAAAAAGAAGAAAAGGAACACACACAACGCACAATCACTCTGGAAATCTCGGGGAAACTTGCTAGATACGTATTTCGGGAGCTATGCTCCCATCTTCAGTAGCTGAAGTCGTATGGATTGTTTGTGTTTAGTCTTATGTATATATATGTTCAGGTTAAAAGTGGAATGAGGGCAGAGGGGTGGGGGAATTCTTAACGGTTAGCGAGTAGAGAGGTGAGTAAGGGATAGGTCCGCGATCGTTATTCATATCCATCTCTTTGAATTTGTTTAGAGAATACTCTCGTAAGCGTCCAGTTTCCAGTCGGTTTGTGTTGATTGTAAGAGAGGCATGTTTTCGATTTTAATCGGGTGATTGTTTTCCTGTATGTGTATTGCGACGCTAGACCTGTTAAATCGATTGTGCTTGAAGTGTGCAAGGTGTTCTTTGAACCTGGTTTCTAGGTTCCGTTTAGTTTGACCTATGTAGACTTTCTTGCAGTCTGTGCAAGAGATTTTGTATATGCCGGATATTTTTAAAGTCGGGATCGTGTCTTTTGGATAGTGTAGTAAGTTTGAGAGTTTATTTTTATTCAAAAGTACTGCTTTAAGGTTCTGTTTTGAGAAGATATTTGATAAGCCGTTTCTGATGCCTGGGACGAAGGGGATTTTTCCGTATTTTGGTTTTTTGGGGGGCGTGCTTGTGAGAGTATACCGTTTTCTCAAAGAAAGACTGCGCTTGTGTTTGTGTAAAATATTTTTTATCATCCGAGGTTCGTAACCATTTATTTTAGCGCCTATTTTTGTTATATTTTATTTCTATGAGGAAATGAACTTTACAAAGAGTTACCTGTAAGTGTCTATGTACCATTGAGTGGAATAATGCTAATTTATGTGAAATATGGTGGTTGGAATCAGAGGGAATGTTCGTGTCTGTGTGTGTGGGTTTGAGGTAAATCCCGAACTTGATTTGGTTGTTCTCTCTTTTTACGAGAAGGTCAATAAATGGCAATGTATTTCGTATTTCAACTTCATGTGTAAATTTATTGAAAGGATATTGATCGTTTAGTTGCTGTATAAAATCAGATACGTTATTATTGGAGGATCGAAAATCGCGAAAATATCGTCAACGTATCTTAACCATAAGCGTGGGAAGTATTTGAAAGTGTTTTTGCATTGTTTCTCGAAGTTAAACATGAATAGTTTGGGTAAGAAACGTAAAAGTGAGTTTCCCATTGTTGTACCGTAGATTTGTTGGTAGAAATTGTTGTCAACTTGAAAGAAATTTTGGTTCATGCATAAGCGTGTTAGTCGTACTAATTTATCTACTGTTTTTAATGACAGGTATTGATCGGTAAGCCATTCTTCCAGGAATTATAATGTTTCATTGATGGGAACGCTGGGAAAGAGAGAAGAAACATCAAAAGAAACTAAAATTTCACTGTTCTGTAGAATTATGTCTTTAACTTCTTTAATGAAATGAGGACTGTTTTTGTATTTGAATCATGTTTGATAGGAAATTGTTTAAATTGGTCACTAAGCCAACGTGAAATTTTATATGTCTGGCAGTTGATAGACGAAACAATGGGTCTGAGGGGAATGCCGTCTTTGTAGATTTTGGGTAAGGAATACATCCTAGGAGCAATGAGGTTTGGGGTGTAAAGTTGGATGCTGAGTTGTTTCGTGATGAGTGTGGTGCATGTTTTGACATTTTTGGCGGTTTCTAAAATATAATTTTATTAATTGGATTTTTTAGTATGTTTGTGTACGGCCCTTCATTTAGCATTTGCTCAACTTTTTCGAAGTATTGGCCTTTTTGGATTATGACTACAGTGTTCCCTTTGTCTGCCTTTAAATAAAAACAATTTTTATTATTAAGAGACATGATTGTGTTGTGTTCGGAATGTATATGATGTTTTTTATTCGTTTTTTGGCAATGTTTTCTGTTATCTTCGATAATGCAGTGGATCTGATGATATTTTTGCTGTTATTTGATAAGGTTTTAATAGAAGATTCCATGTCTGCCACAATGTCATCCATAGGTGGGTTATTATATGAAAGTGCGTATTCAAGTCATTTTCCGAGTAGGGAGAGTTCTTCGTTGGTGAAGGTCGTATCTGTAAGGTTTATATCATTGTCTTGGTTTTGTTTGGAATTGCAGGAAGTGTTTTTCTGATTATTCTTTGTGAGAGAGTACTGATTTTTGCGAAGTCTGTCAGTTTTATTTTGGACTTTTTGTTGTATCACGGATTGAATTTTGTTCAGATGATCGTCCCATATGGGAACTTCGAACCCGGATAAATTTTGGGTTATTTTTAGGTGCAAATCGTATGCTTCTAACTCAAGAGAGGATCGTTTTCTATAAAAGCTTTGATTTCTAAGTCTAACCATATTTTCTTGGCGAAGAGGATAGCTTTTGAAGCAATGGGATTTATGGTTTTTGGGAAAATGTTAGTGAAATTCGGGAAGATATGTAGTTTGCGGAAATCATTGAGAAGTTTTATATCTGCGCCAATAGTGTGGATATGAGATTTGATTTCATGGAAACGGTTTAACTCCTTAGGCCGGAAAACCATACTTGTCGTTAAAAAAGGAATTGGAGACTAAGGTGTACAGATTGGAAATAAAATTTGAAACTCCTGAACCGTAAATTTACACAGAGAGCACTCACACGTCAATAAGAAACAAGGAAAATTAAAATTATACTTACGAGTTTGCAGGACGATGATGGCCTACAGGGACCTGTTGTCAAAAACTAGCCTAAAAAGAAGAAAAGGAACACACACAACGCACAATCACTCTGGAAATCTCGGGGAAACTTGCTAGATACGTATTTCGGGAGCTATGCTCCCATCTTCAGTAGCTGAAGTCGTATGGATTGTTTGTGTTTAGTCTTATGTATATATATGTTCAGGTTAAAAGTGGAATGAGGGCAGAGGGGTGGGGGAATTCTTAACGGTTAGCGAGTAGAGAGGTGAGTAAGGGATAGGTCCGCGATCGTTATTCATATCCATCTCTTTGAATTTGTTTAGAGAATACTCTCGTAAGCGTCCAGTTTCCAGTCGGTTTGTGTTGATTGTAAGAGAGGCATGTTTTCGATTTTAATCGGGTGATTGTTTTCCTGTATGTGTATTGCGACGCTAGACCTGTTAAATCGATTGTGCTTGAAGTGTGCAAGGTGTTCTTTGAACCTGGTTTCTAGGTTCCGTTTAGTTTGACCTATGTAGACTTTCTTGCAGTCTGTGCAAGAGATTTTGTATATGCCGGATATTTTTAAAGTCGGGATCGTGTCTTTTGGATAGTGTAGTAAGTTTGAGAGTTTATTTTTATTCAAAAGTACTACTTTAAGGTTCTGTTTTGAGAAGATATTTGATAAGCCGTTTCTGATGCCTGGGACGAAGGGGATTTTTCCGTATTTTGGTTTTTTGGGGGGCGTGCTTGTGAGAGTATACCGTTTTCTCAAAGAAAGACTGCGCTTGTGTTTGTGTAAAATATTTTTTATCATCCGAGGTTCGTAACCATTTATTTTAGCGCCTATTTTTGTTATATTTTATTTCTATGAGGAAATGAACTTTACAAAGAGTTACCTGTAAGTGTCTATGTACCATTGAGTGGAATAATGCTAATTTATGTGAAATATGGTGGTTGGAATCAGAGGGAATGTTCGTGTCTGTGTGTGTGGGTTTGAGGTAAATCCCGAACTTGATTTGGTTGTTCTCTCTTTTTACGAGAAGGTCAATAAATGGCAATGTATTTCGTATTTCAACTTCATGTGTAAATTTATTGAAAGGATATTGATCGTTTAGTTGCTGTATAAAATCAGATACGTTATTATTGGAGGATCGAAAATCGCGAAAATATCGTCAACGTATCTTAACCATAAGCGTGGGAAGTATTTGAAAGTGTTTTTGCATTGTTTCTCGAAGTTAAACATGAATAGTTTGGGTAAGAAACGTAAAAGTGAGTTTCCCATTGTTGTACCGTAGATTTGTTGGTAGAAATTGTTGTCAACTTGAAAGAAATTTTGGTTCATGCATAAGCGTGTTAGTCGTACTAATTTATCTACTGTTTTTAATGACAGGTATTGATCGGTAAGCCATTCTTCCAGGAATTATAATGTTTCATTGATGGGAACGCTGGGAAAGAGAGAAGAAACATCAAAAGAAACTAAAATTTCACTGTTCTGTAGAATTATGTCTTTAACTTCTTTAATGAAATGAGGACTGTTTTTGTATTTGAATCATGTTTGATAGGAAATTGTTTAAATTGGTCACTAAGCCAACGTGAAATTTTATATGTCTGGCAGTTGATAGACGAAACAATGGGTCTGAGGGGAATGCCGTCTTTGTAGATTTTGGGTAAGGAATACATCCTAGGAGCAATGAGGTTTGGGGTGTAAAGTTGGATGCTGAGTTGTTTCGTGATGAGTGTGGTGCATGTTTTGACATTTTTGGCGGTTTCTAAAATATAATTTTATTAATTGGATTTTTTAGTATGTTTGTGTACGGCCCTTCATTTAGCATTTGCTCAACTTTTTCGAAGTATTGGCCTTTTTGGATTATGACTACAGTGTTCCCTTTGTCTGCCTTTAAATAAAAACAATTTTTATTATTAAGAGACATGATTGTGTTGTGTTCGGAATGTATATGATGTTTTTTATTCGTTTTTTGGCAATGTTTTCTGTTATCTTCGATAATGCAGTGGATCTGATGATATTTTTGCTGTTATTTGATAAGGTTTTAATAGAAGATTCCATGTCTGCCACAATGTCATCCATAGGTGGGTTATTATATGAAAGTGCGTATTCAAGTCATTTTCCGAGTAGGGAGAGTTCTTCGTTGGTGAAGGTCGTATCTGTAAGGTTTATATCATTGTCTTGGTTTTGTTTGGAATTGCAGGAAGTGTTTTTCTGATTATTCTTTGTGAGAGAGTACTGATTTTTGCGAAGTCTGTCAGTTTTATTTTGGACTTTTTGTTGTATCACGGATTGAATTTTGTTCAGATGATCGTCCCATATGGGAACTTCGAACCCGGATAAATTTTGGGTTATTTTTAGGTGCAAATCGTATGCTTCTAACTCAAGAGAGGATCGTTTTCTATAAAAGCTTTGATTTCTAAGTCTAACCATATTTTCTTGGCGAAGAGGATAGCTTTTGAAGCAATGGGATTTATGGTTTTTGGGAAAATGTTAGTGAAATTCGGGAAGATATGTAGTTTGCGGAAATCATTGAGAAGTTTTATATCTGCGCCAATAGTGTGGATATGAGATTTGATTTCATGGAAACGGTTTAACTCCTTAGGCCGGAAAACCATACTTGTCGTTAAAAAAGGAATTGGAGACTAAGGTGTACAGATTGGAAATAAAATTTGAAACTCCTGAACCGTAAATTTACACAGAGAGCACTCACACGTCAATAAGAAACAAGGAAAATTAAAATTATACTTACGAGTTTGCAGGACGATGATGGCCTACAGGGACCTGTTGTCAAAAACTAGCCTAAAAAGAAGAAAAGGAACACACACAACGCACAATCACTCTGGAAATCTCGGGGAAACTTGCTAGATACGTATTTCGGGAGCTATGCTCCCATCTTCAGTAGCTGAAGTCGTATGGATTGTTTGTGTTTAGTCTTATGTATATATATGTTCAGGTTAAAAGTGGAATGAGGGCAGAGGGGTGGGGGAATTCTTAACGGTTAGCGAGTAGAGAGGTGAGTAAGGGATAGGTCCGCGATCGTTATTCATATCCATCTCTTTGAATTTGTTTAGAGAATACTCTCGTAAGCGTCCAGTTTCCAGTCGGTTTGTGTTGATTGTAAGAGAGGCATGTTTTCGATTTTAATCGGGTGATTGTTTTCCTGTATGTGTATTGCGACGCTAGACCTGTTAAATCGATTGTGCTTGAAGTGTGCAAGGTGTTCTTTGAACCTGGTTTCTAGGTTCCGTTTAGTTTGACCTATGTAGACTTTCTTGCAGTCTGTGCAAGAGATTTTGTATATGCCGGATATTTTTAAAGTCGGGATCGTGTCTTTTGGATAGTGTAGTAAGTTTGAGAGTTTATTTTTATTCAAAAGTACTACTTTAAGGTTCTGTTTTGAGAAGATATTTGATAAGCCGTTTCTGATGCCTGGGACGAAGGGGATTTTTCCGTATTTTGGTTTTTTGGGGGGCGTGCTTGTGAGAGTATACCGTTTTCTCAAAGAAAGACTGCGCTTGTGTTTGTGTAAAATATTTTTTATCATCCGAGGTTCGTAACCATTTATTTTAGCGCCTATTTTTGTTATATTTTATTTCTATGAGGAAATGAACTTTACAAAGAGTTACCTGTAAGTGTCTATGTACCATTGAGTGGAATAATGCTAATTTATGTGAAATATGGTGGTTGGAATCAGAGGGAATGTTCGTGTCTGTGTGTGTGGGTTTGAGGTAAATCCCGAACTTGATTTGGTTGTTCTCTCTTTTTACGAGAAGGTCAATAAATGGCAATGTATTTCGTATTTCAACTTCATGTGTAAATTTATTGAAAGGATATTGATCGTTTAGTTGCTGTATAAAATCAGATACGTTATTATTGGAGGATCGAAAATCGCGAAAATATCGTCAACGTATCTTAACCATAAGCGTGGGAAGTATTTGAAAGTGTTTTTGCATTGTTTCTCGAAGTTAAACATGAATAGTTTGGGTAAGAAACGTAAAAGTGAGTTTCCCATTGTTGTACCGTAGATTTGTTGGTAGAAATTGTTGTCAACTTGAAAGAAATTTTGGTTCATGCATAAGCGTGTTAGTCGTACTAATTTATCTACTGTTTTTAATGACAGGTATTGATCGGTAAGCCATTCTTCCAGGAATTATAATGTTTCATTGATGGGAACGCTGGGAAAGAGAGAAGAAACATCAAAAGAAACTAAAATTTCACTGTTCTGTAGAATTATGTCTTTAACTTCTTTAATGAAATGAGGACTGTTTTTGTATTTGAATCATGTTTGATAGGAAATTGTTTAAATTGGTCACTAAGCCAACGTGAAATTTTATATGTCTGGCAGTTGATAGACGAAACAATGGGTCTGAGGGGAATGCCGTCTTTGTAGATTTTGGGTAAGGAATACATCCTAGGAGCAATGAGGTTTGGGGTGTAAAGTTGGATGCTGAGTTGTTTCGTGATGAGTGTGGTGCATGTTTTGACATTTTTGGCGGTTTCTAAAATATAATTTTATTAATTGGATTTTTTAGTATGTTTGTGTACGGCCCTTCATTTAGCATTTGCTCAACTTTTTCGAAGTATTGGCCTTTTTGGATTATGACTACAGTGTTCCCTTTGTCTGCCTTTAAATAAAAACAATTTTTATTATTAAGAGACTTGATTGTGTTGTGTTCGGAATGTTTATGATGTTTTTTATTCGTTTTTTGGCAATGTTTTCTGTTATCTTCGATAATGCAGTGGATCTGATGATATTTTTGCTGTTATTTGATAAGGTTTTAATAGAAGATTCCATGTCTGCCACAATGTCATCCATAGGTGGGTTATTATATGAAAGTGCGTATTCAAGTCATTTTCCGAGTAGGGAGAGTTCTTCGTTGGTGAAGGTCGTATCTGTAAGGTTTATATCATTGTCTTGGTTTTGTTTGGAATTGCAGGAAGTGTTTTTCTGATTATTCTTTGTGAGAGAGTACTGATTTTTGCGAAGTCTGTCAGTTTTATTTTGGACTTTTTGTTGTATCACGGATTGAATTTTGTTCAGATGATCGTCCCATATGGGAACTTCGAACCCGGATAAATTTTGGGTTATTTTTAGGTGCAAATCGTATGCTTCTAACTCAAGAGAGGATCGTTTTCTATAAAAGCTTTGATTTCTAAGTCTAACCATATTTTCTTGGCGAAGAGGATAGCTTTTGAAGCAATGGGATTTATGGTTTTTGGGAAAATGTTAGTGAAATTCGGGAAGATATGTAGTTTGCGGAAATCATTGAGAAGTTTTATATCTGCGCCAATAGTGTGGATATGAGATTTGATTTCATGGAAACGGTTTAACTCCTTAGGCCGGAAAACCATACTTGTCGTTAAAAAAGGAATTGGAGACTAAGGTGTACAGATTGGAAATAAAATTTGAAACTCCTGAACCGTAAATTTACACAGAGAGCACTCACACGTCAATAAGAAACAAGGAAAATTAAAATTATACTTACGAGTTTGCAGGACGATGATGGCCTACAGGGACCTGTTGTCAAAAACTAGCCTAAAAAGAAGAAAAGGAACACACACAACGCACAATCACTCTGGAAATCTCGGGGAAACTTGCTAGATACGTATTTCGGGAGCTATGCTCCCATCTTCAGTAGCTGAAGTCGTATGGATTGTTTGTGTTTAGTCTTATGTATATATATGTTCAGGTTAAAAGTGGAATGAGGGCAGAGGGGTGGGGGAATTCTTAACGGTTAGCGAGTAGAGAGGTGAGTAAGGGATAGGTCCGCGATCGTTATTCATATCCATCTCTTTGAATTTGTTTAGAGAATACTCTCGTAAGCGTCCAGTTTCCAGTCGGTTTGTGTTGATTGTAAGAGAGGCATGTTTTCGATTTTAATCGGGTGATTGTTTTCCTGTATGTGTATTGCGACGCTAGACCTGTTAAATCGATTGTGCTTGAAGTGTGCAAGGTGTTCTTTGAACCTGGTTTCTAGGTTCCGTTTAGTTTGACCTATGTAGACTTTCTTGCAGTCTGTGCAAGAGATTTTGTATATGCCGGATATTTTTAAAGTCGGGATCGTGTCTTTTGGATAGTGTAGTAAGTTTGAGAGTTTATTTTTATTCAAAAGTACTGCTTTAAGGTTCTGTTTTGAGAAGATATTTGATAAGCCGTTTGTGATGCCTGGGACGAAGGGGATGTTTCCGTATTTTGGTTTTTTGGGGGGCGTGCTTGTGAGAGTATACCGTTTTCTCAAAGAAAGACTGCGCTTGTGTTTGTGTAAAATATTTTTTATCATCCGAGGTTCGTAACCATTTATTTTAGCGCCTATTTTTGTTATATTTTATTTCTATGAGGAAATGAACTTTACAAAGAGTTACCTGTAAGAGTCTATGTACCATTGAGTGGAATAATGCTAATTTATGTGAAATATGGTGGTTGGAATCAGAGGGAATGTTCGTGTCTGTGTGTGTGGGTTTGAGGTAAATCCCGAACTTGATTTGGTTGTTCTCTCTTTTTACGAGAAGGTCAATAAATGGCAATGTATTTCGTATTTCAACTTCATGTGTAAATTTATTGAAAGGATATTGATCGTTTAGTTGCTGTATAAAATCAGATACGTTATTATTGGAGGATCGAAAATCGCGAAAATATCGTCAACGTATCTTAACCATAAGCGTGGGAAGTATTTGAAAGTGTTTTTGCATTGTTTCTCGAAGTTAAACATGAATAGTTTGGGTAAGAAACGTAAAAGTGAGTTTCCCATTGTTGTACCGTAGATTTGTTGGTAGAAATTGTTGTCAACTTGAAAGAAATTTTGGTTCATGCATAAGCGTGTTAGTCGTACTAATTTATCTACTGTTTTTAATGACAGGTATTGATCGGTAAGCCATTCTTCCAGGAATTATAATGTTTCATTGATGGGAACGCTGGGAAAGAGAGAAGAAACATCAAAAGAAACTAAAATTTCACTGTTCTGTAGAATTATGTCTTTAACTTCTTTAATGAAATGAGGACTGTTTTTGTATATGAATCATGTTTGATAGGAAATTGTTTAAATTGGTCACTAAGCCAACGTGAAATTTTATATGTCTGGCAGTTGATAGACGAAACAATGGGTCTGAGGGGAATGCCGTCTTTGTAGATTTTGGGTAAGGAATACATCCTAGGAGCAATGAGGTTTGGGGTGTAAAGTTGGATGCTGAGTTGTTTCGTGATGAGTGTGGTGCATGTTTTGACATTTTTGGCGGTTTCTAAAATATAATTTTATTAATTGGATTTTTTAGTATGTTTGTGTACGGCCCTTCATTTAGCATTTGCTCAACTTTTTCGAAGTATTGGCCTTTTTGGATTATGACTACAGTGTTCCCTTTGTCTGCCTTTAAATAAAAACAATTTTTATTATTAAGAGACTTGATTGTGTTGTGTTCGGAATGTTTATGATGTTTTTTATTCGTTTTTTGGCAATGTTTTCTGTTATCTTCGATAATGCAGTGGATCTGATGATATTTTTGCTGTTATTTGATAAGGTTTTAATAGAAGATTCCATGTCTGCCACAATGTCATCCATAGGTGGGTTATTATATGAAAGTGCGTATTCAAGTCATTTTCCGAGTAGGGAGAGTTCTTCGTTGGTGAAGGTCGTATCTGTAAGGTTTATATCATTGTCTTGGTTTTGTTTGGAATTGCAGGAAGTGTTTTTCTGATTATTCTTTGTGAGAGAGTACTGATTTTTGCGA
Organism: Tanypteryx hageni; assembly: GCA_028673005.1. Taxonomy (NCBI): domain Eukaryota; kingdom Metazoa; phylum Arthropoda; class Insecta; order Odonata; family Petaluridae; genus Tanypteryx; species Tanypteryx hageni. The sequence goes on from CM054120.1 coordinate 6,133,697, forward strand.
AGTCTGTCAGTTTTATTTTGGACTTTTTGTTGTATCACGGATTGAATTTTGTTCAGATGATCGTCCCATATGGGAACTTCGAACCCGGATAAATTTTGGGTTATTTTTAGGTGCAAATCGTATGCTTCTAACTCAAGAGAGGATCGTTTTCTATAAAAGCTTTGATTTCTAAGTCTAACCATATTTTCTTGGCGAAGAGGATAGCTTTTGAAGCAATGGGATTTATGGTTTTTGGGAAAATGTTAGTGAAATTCGGGAAGATATGTAGTTTGCGGAAATCATTGAGAAGTTTTATATCTGCGCCAATAGTGTGGATATGAGATTTGATTTCATGGAAACGGTTTAACTCCTTAGGCCGGAAAACCATACTTGTCGTTAAAAAAGGAATTGGAGACTAAGGTGTACAGATTGGAAATAAAATTTGAAACTCCTGAACCGTAAATTTACACAGAGAGCACTCACACGTCAATAAGAAACAAGGAAAATTAAAATTATACTTACGAGTTTGCAGGACGATGATGGCCTACAGGGACCTGTTGTCAAAAACTAGCCTAAAAAGAAGAAAAGGAACACACACAACGCACAATCACTCTGGAAATCTCGGGGAAACTTGCTAGATACGTATTTCGGGAGCTATGCTCCCATCTTCAGTAGCTGAAGTCGTATGGATTGTTTGTGTTTAGTCTTATGTATATATATGTTCAGGTTAAAAGTGGAATGAGGGCAGAGGGGTGGGGGAATTCTTAACGGTTAGCGAGTAGAGAGGTGAGTAAGGGATAGGTCCGCGATCGTTATTCATATCCATCTCTTTGAATTTGTTTAGAGAATACTCTCGTAAGCGTCCAGTTTCCAGTCGGTTTGTGTTGATTGTAAGAGAGGCATGTTTTCGATTTTAATCGGGTGATTGTTTTCCTGTATGTGTATTGCGACGCTAGACCTGTTAAATCGATTGTGCTTGAAGTGTGCAAGGTGTTCTTTGAACCTGGTTTCTAGGTTCCGTTTAGTTTGACCTATGTAGACTTTCTTGCAGTCTGTGCAAGAGATTTTGTATATGCCGGATATTTTTAAAGTCGGGATCGTGTCTTTTGGATAGTGTAGTAAGTTTGAGAGTTTATTTTTATTCAAAAGTACTACTTTAAGGTTCTGTTTTGAGAAGATATTTGATAAGCCGTTTCTGATGCCTGGGACGAAGGGGATTTTTCCGTATTTTGGTTTTTTGGGGGGCGTGCTTGTGAGAGTATACCGTTTTCTCAAAGAAAGACTGCGCTTGTGTTTGTGTAAAATATTTTTTATCATCCGAGGTTCGTAACCATTTATTTTAGCGCCTATTTTTGTTATATTTTATTTCTATGAGGAAATGAACTTTACAAAGAGTTACCTGTAAGTGTCTATGTACCATTGAGTGGAATAATGCTAATTTATGTGAAATATGGTGGTTGGAATCAGAGGGAATGTTCGTGTCTGTGTGTGTGGGTTTGAGGTAAATCCCGAACTTGATTTGGTTGTTCTCTCTTTTTACGAGAAGGTCAATAAATGGCAATGTATTTCGTATTTCAACTTCATGTGTAAATTTATTGAAAGGATATTGATCGTTTAGTTGCTGTATAAAATCAGATACGTTATTATTGGAGGATCGAAAATCGCGAAAATATCGTCAACGTATCTTAACCATAAGCGTGGGAAGTATTTGAAAGTGTTTTTGCATTGTTTCTCGAAGTTAAACATGAATAGTTTGGGTAAGAAACGTAAAAGTGAGTTTCCCATTGTTGTACCGTAGATTTGTTGGTAGAAATTGTTGTCAACTTGAAAGAAATTTTGGTTCATGCATAAGCGTGTTAGTCGTACTAATTTATCTACTGTTTTTAATGACAGGTATTGATCGGTAAGCCATTCTTCCAGGAATTATAATGTTTCATTGATGGGAACGCTGGGAAAGAGAGAAGAAACATCAAAAGAAACTAAAATTTCACTGTTCTGTAGAATTATGTCTTTAACTTCTTTAATGAAATGAGGACTGTTTTTGTATTTGAATCATGTTTGATAGGAAATTGTTTAAATTGGTCACTAAGCCAACGTGAAATTTTATATGTCTGGCAGTTGATAGACGAAACAATGGGTCTGAGGGGAATGCCGTCTTTGTAGATTTTGGGTAAGGAATACATCCTAGGAGCAATGAGGTTTGGGGTGTAAAGTTGGATGCTGAGTTGTTTCGTGATGAGTGTGGTGCATGTTTTGACATTTTTGGCGGTTTCTAAAATATAATTTTATTAATTGGATTTTTTAGTATGTTTGTGTACGGCCCTTCATTTAGCATTTGCTCAACTTTTTCGAAGTATTGGCCTTTTTGGATTATGACTACAGTGTTCCCTTTGTCTGCCTTTAAATAAAAACAATTTTTATTATTAAGAGACTTGATTGTGTTGTGTTCGGAATGTTTATGATGTTTTTTATTCGTTTTTTGGCAATGTTTTCTGTTATCTTCGATAATGCAGTGGATCTGATGATATTTTTGCTGTTATTTGATAAGGTTTTAATAGAAGATTCCATGTCTGCCACAATGTCATCCATAGGTGGGTTATTATATGAAAGTGCGTATTCAAGTCATTTTCCGAGTAGGGAGAGTTCTTCGTTGGTGAAGGTCGTATCTGTAAGGTTTATATCATTGTCTTGGTTTTGTTTGGAATTGCAGGAAGTGTTTTTCTGATTATTCTTTGTGAGAGAGTACTGATTTTTGCGAAGTCTGTCAGTTTTATTTTGGACTTTTTGTTGTATCACGGATTGAATTTTGTTCAGATGATCGTCCCATATGGGAACTTCGAACCCGGATAAATTTTGGGTTATTTTTAGGTGCAAATCGTATGCTTCTAACTCAAGAGAGGATCGTTTTCTATAAAAGCTTTGATTTCTAAGTCTAACCATATTTTCTTGGCGAAGAGGATAGCTTTTGAAGCAATGGGATTTATGGTTTTTGGGAAAATGTTAGTGAAATTCGGGAAGATATGTAGTTTGCGGAAATCATTGAGAAGTTTTATATCTGCGCCAATAGTGTGGATATGAGATTTGATTTCATGGAAACGGTTTAACTCCTTAGGCCGGAAAACCATACTTGTCGTTAAAAAAGGAATTGGAGACTAAGGTGTACAGATTGGAAATAAAATTTGAAACTCCTGAACCGTAAATTTACACAGAGAGCACTCACACGTCAATAAGAAACAAGGAAAATTAAAATTATACTTACGAGTTTGCAGGACGATGATGGCCTACAGGGACCTGTTGTCAAAAACTAGCCTAAAAAGAAGAAAAGGAACACACACAACGCACAATCACTCTGGAAATCTCGGGGAAACTTGCTAGATACGTATTTCGGGAGCTATGCTCCCATCTTCAGTAGCTGAAGTCGTATGGATTGTTTGTGTTTAGTCTTATGTATATATATGTTCAGGTTAAAAGTGGAATGAGGGCAGAGGGGTGGGGGAATTCTTAACGGTTAGCGAGTAGAGAGGTGAGTAAGGGATAGGTCCGCGATCGTTATTCATATCCATCTCTTTGAATTTGTTTAGAGAATACTCTCGTAAGCGTCCAGTTTCCAGTCGGTTTGTGTTGATTGTAAGAGAGGCATGTTTTCGATTTTAATCGGGTGATTGTTTTCCTGTATGTGTATTGCGACGCTAGACCTGTTAAATCGATTGTGCTTGAAGTGTGCAAGGTGTTCTTTGAACCTGGTTTCTAGGTTCCGTTTAGTTTGACCTATGTAGACTTTCTTGCAGTCTGTGCAAGAGATTTTGTATATGCCGGATATTTTTAAAGTCGGGATCGTGTCTTTTGGATAGTGTAGTAAGTTTGAGAGTTTATTTTTATTCAAAAGTACTGCTTTAAGGTTCTGTTTTGAGAAGATATTTGATAAGCCGTTTCTGATGCCTGGGACGAAGGGGATTTTTCCGTATTTTGGTTTTTTGGGGGGCGTGCTTGTGAGAGTATACCGTTTTCTCAAAGAAAGACTGCGCTTGTGTTTGTGTAAAATATTTTTTATCATCCGAGGTTCGTAACCATTTATTTTAGCGCCTATTTTTGTTATATTTTATTTCTATGAGGAAATGAACTTTACAAAGAGTTACCTGTAAGTGTCTATGTACCATTGAGTGGAATAATGCTAATTTATGTGAAATATGGTGGTTGGAATCAGAGGGAATGTTCGTGTCTGTGTGTGTGGGTTTGAGGTAAATCCCGAACTTGATTTGGTTGTTCTCTCTTTTTACGAGAAGGTCAATAAATGGCAATGTATTTCGTATTTCAACTTCATGTGTAAATTTATTGAAAGGATATTGATCGTTTAGTTGCTGTATAAAATCAGATACGTTATTATTGGAGGATCGAAAATCGCGAAAATATCGTCAACGTATCTTAACCATAAGCGTGGGAAGTATTTGAAAGTGTTTTTGCATTGTTTCTCGAAGTTAAACATGAATAGTTTGGGTAAGAAACGTAAAAGTGAGTTTCCCATTGTTGTACCGTAGATTTGTTGGTAGAAATTGTTGTCAACTTGAAAGAAATTTTGGTTCATGCATAAGCGTGTTAGTCGTACTAATTTATCTACTGTTTTTAATGACAGGTATTGATCGGTAAGCCATTCTTCCAGGAATTATAATGTTTCATTGATGGGAACGCTGGGAAAGAGAGAAGAAACATCAAAAGAAACTAAAATTTCACTGTTCTGTAGAATTATGTCTTTAACTTCTTTAATGAAATGAGGACTGTTTTTGTATATGAATCATGTTTGATAGGAAATTGTTTAAATTGGTCACTAAGCCAACGTGAAATTTTATATGTCTGGCAGTTGATAGACGAAACAATGGGTCTGAGGGGAATGCCGTCTTTGTAGATTTTGGGTAAGGAATACATCCTAGGAGCAATGAGGTTTGGGGTGTAAAGTTGGATGCTGAGTTGTTTCGTGATGAGTGTGGTGCATGTTTTGACATTTTTGGCGGTTTCTAAAATATAATTTTATTAATTGGATTTTTTAGTATGTTTGTGTACGGCCCTTCATTTAGCATTTGCTCAACTTTTTCGAAGTATTGGCCTTTTTGGATTATGACTACAGTGTTCCCTTTGTCTGCCTTTAAATAAAAACAATTTTTATTATTAAGAGACTTGATTGTGTTGTGTTCGGAATGTTTATGATGTTTTTTATTCGTTTTTTGGCAATGTTTTCTGTTATCTTCGATAATGCAGTGGATCTGATGATATTTTTGCTGTTATTTGATAAGGTTTTAATAGAAGATTCCATGTCTGCCACAATGTCATCCATAGGTGGGTTATTATATGAAAGTGCGTATTCAAGTCATTTTCCGAGTAGGGAGAGTTCTTCGTTGGTGAAGGTCGTATCTGTAAGGTTTATATCATTGTCTTGGTTTTGTTTGGAATTGCAGGAAGTGTTTTTCTGATTATTCTTTGTGAGAGAGTACTGATTTTTGCGAAGTCTGTCAGTTTTATTTTGGACTTTTTGTTGTATCACGGATTGAATTTTGTTCAGATGATCGTCCCATATGGGAACTTCGAACCCGGATAAATTTTGGGTTATTTTTAGGTGCAAATCGTATGCTTCTAACTCAAGAGAGGATCGTTTTCTATAAAAGCTTTGATTTCTAAGTCTAACCATATTTTCTTGGCGAAGAGGATAGCTTTTGAAGCAATGGGATTTATGGTTTTTGGGAAAATGTTAGTGAAATTCGGGAAGATATGTAGTTTGCGGAAATCATTGAGAAGTTTTATATCTGCGCCAATAGTGTGGATATGAGATTTGATTTCATGGAAACGGTTTAACTCCTTAGGCCGGAAAACCATACTTGTCGTTAAAAAAGGAATTGGAGACTAAGGTGTACAGATTGGAAATAAAATTTGAAACTCCTGAACCGTAAATTTACACAGAGAGCACTCACACGTCAATAAGAAACAAGGAAAATTAAAATTATACTTACGAGTTTGCAGGACGATGATGGCCTACAGGGACCTGTTGTCAAAAACTAGCCTAAAAAGAAGAAAAGGAACACACACAACGCACAATCACTCTGGAAATCTCGGGGAAACTTGCTAGATACGTATTTCGGGAGCTATGCTCCCATCTTCAGTAGCTGAAGTCGTATGGATTGTTTGTGTTTAGTCTTATGTATATATATGTTCAGGTTAAAAGTGGAATGAGGGCAGAGGGGTGGGGGAATTCTTAACGGTTAGCGAGTAGAGAGGTGAGTAAGGGATAGGTCCGCGATCGTTATTCATATCCATCTCTTTGAATTTGTTTAGAGAATACTCTCGTAAGCGTCCAGTTTCCAGTCGGTTTGTGTTGATTGTAAGAGAGGCATGTTTTCGATTTTAATCGGGTGATTGTTTTCCTGTATGTGTATTGCGACGCTAGACCTGTTAAATCGATTGTGCTTGAAGTGTGCAAGGTGTTCTTTGAACCTGGTTTCTAGGTTCCGTTTAGTTTGACCTATGTAGACTTTCTTGCAGTCTGTGCAAGAGATTTTGTATATGCCGGATATTTTTAAAGTCGGGATCGTGTCTTTTGGATAGTGTAGTAAGTTTGAGAGTTTATTTTTATTCAAAAGTACTGCTTTAAGGTTCTGTTTTGAGAAGATATTTGATAAGCCGTTTCTGATGCCTGGGACGAAGGGGATTTTTCCGTATTTTGGTTTTTTGGGGGGCGTGCTTGTGAGAGTATACCGTTTTCTCAAAGAAAGACTGCGCTTGTGTTTGTGTAAAATATTTTTTATCATCCGAGGTTCGTAACCATTTATTTTAGCGCCTATTTTTGTTATATTTTATTTCTATGAGGAAATGAACTTTACAAAGAGTTACCTGTAAGTGTCTATGTACCATTGAGTGGAATAATGCTAATTTATGTGAAATATGGTGGTTGGAATCAGAGGGAATGTTCGTGTCTGTGTGTGTGGGTTTGAGGTAAATCCCGAACTTGATTTGGTTGTTCTCTCTTTTTACGAGAAGGTCAATAAATGGCAATGTATTTCGTATTTCAACTTCATGTGTAAATTTATTGAAAGGATATTGATCGTTTAGTTGCTGTATAAAATCAGATACGTTATTATTGGAGGATCGAAAATCGCGAAAATATCGTCAACGTATCTTAACCATAAGCGTGGGAAGTATTTGAAAGTGTTTTTGCATTGTTTCTCGAAGTTAAACATGAATAGTTTGGGTAAGAAACGTAAAAGTGAGTTTCCCATTGTTGTACCGTAGATTTGTTGGTAGAAATTGTTGTCAACTTGAAAGAAATTTTGGTTCATGCATAAGCGTGTTAGTCGTACTAATTTATCTACTGTTTTTAATGACAGGTATTGATCGGTAAGCCATTCTTCCAGGAATTATAATGTTTCATTGATGGGAACGCTGGGAAAGAGAGAAGAAACATCAAAAGAAACTAAAATTTCACTGTTCTGTAGAATTATGTCTTTAACTTCTTTAATGAAATGAGGACTGTTTTTGTATATGAATCATGTTTGATAGGAAATTGTTTAAATTGGTCACTAAGCCAACGTGAAATTTTATATGTCTGGCAGTTGATAGACGAAACAATGGGTCTGAGGGGAATGCCGTCTTTGTAGATTTTGGGTAAGGAATACATCCTAGGAGCAATGAGGTTTGGGGTGTAAAGTTGGATGCTGAGTTGTTTCGTGATGAGTGTGGTGCATGTTTTGACATTTTTGGCGGTTTCTAAAATATAATTTTATTAATTGGATTTTTTAGTATGTTTGTGTACGGCCCTTCATTTAGCATTTGCTCAACTTTTTCGAAGTATTGGCCTTTTTGGATTATGACTACAGTGTTCCCTTTGTCTGCCTTTAAATAAAAACAATTTTTATTATTAAGAGACTTGATTGTGTTGTGTTCGGAATGTTTATGATGTTTTTTATTCGTTTTTTGGCAATGTTTTCTGTTATCTTCGATAATGCAGTGGATCTGATGATATTTTTGCTGTTATTTGATAAGGTTTTAATAGAAGATTCCATGTCTGCCACAATGTCATCCATAGGTGGGTTATTATATGAAAGTGCGTATTCAAGTCATTTTCCGAGTAGGGAGAGTTCTTCGTTGGTGAAGGTCGTATCTGTAAGGTTTATATCATTGTCTTGGTTTTGTTTGGAATTGCAGGAAGTGTTTTTCTGATTATTCTTTGTGAGAGAGTACTGATTTTTGCGAAGTCTGTCAGTTTTATTTTGGACTTTTTGTTGTATCACGGATTGAATTTTGTTCAGATGATCGTCCCATATGGGAACTTCGAACCCGGATAAATTTTGGGTTATTTTTAGGTGCAAATCGTATGCTTCTAACTCAAGAGAGGATCGTTTTCTATAAAAGCTTTGATTTCTAAGTCTAACCATATTTTCTTGGCGAAGAGGATAGCTTTTGAAGCAATGGGATTTATGGTTTTTGGGAAAATGTTAGTGAAATTCGGGAAGATATGTAGTTTGCGGAAATCATTGAGAAGTTTTATATCTGCGCCAATAGTGTGGATATGAGATTTGATTTCATGGAAACGGTTTAACTCCTTAGGCCGGAAAACCATACTTGTCGTTAAAAAAGGAATTGGAGACTAAGGTGTACAGATTGGAAATAAAATTTGAAACTCCTGAACCGTAAATTTACACAGAGAGCACTCACACGTCAATAAGAAACAAGGAAAATTAAAATTATACTTACGAGTTTGCAGGACGATGATGGCCTACAGGGACCTGTTGTCAAAAACTAGCCTAAAAAGAAGAAAAGGAACACACACAACGCACAATCACTCTGGAAATCTCGGGGAAACTTGCTAGATACGTATTTCGGGAGCTATGCTCCCATCTTCAGTAGCTGAAGTCGTATGGATTGTTTGTGTTTAGTCTTATGTATATATATGTTCAGGTTAAAAGTGGAATGAGGGCAGAGGGGTGGGGGAATTCTTAACGGTTAGCGAGTAGAGAGGTGAGTAAGGGATAGGTCCGCGATCGTTATTCATATCCATCTCTTTGAATTTGTTTAGAGAATACTCTCGTAAGCGTCCAGTTTCCAGTCGGTTTGTGTTGATTGTAAGAGAGGCATGTTTTCGATTTTAATCGGGTGATTGTTTTCCTGTATGTGTATTGCGACGCTAGACCTGTTAAATCGATTGTGCTTGAAGTGTGCAAGGTGTTCTTTGAACCTGGTTTCTAGGTTCCGTTTAGTTTGACCTATGTAGACTTTCTTGCAGTCTGTGCAAGAGATTTTGTATATGCCGGATATTTTTAAAGTCGGGATCGTGTCTTTTGGATAGTGTAGTAAGTTTGAGAGTTTATTTTTATTCAAAAGTACTGCTTTAAGGTTCTGTTTTGAGAAGATATTTGATAAGCCGTTTCTGATGCCTGGGACGAAGGGGATTTTTCCGTATTTTGGTTTTTTGGGGGGCGTGCTTGTGAGAGTATACCGTTTTCTCAAAGAAAGACTGCGCTTGTGTTTGTGTAAAATATTTTTTATCATCCGAGGTTCGTAACCATTTATTTTAGCGCCTATTTTTGTTATATTTTATTTCTATGAGGAAATGAACTTTACAAAGAGTTACCTGTAAGAGTCTATGTACCATTGAGTGGAATAATGCTAATTTATGTGAAATATGGTGGTTGGAATCAGAGGGAATGTTCGTGTCTGTGTGTGTGGGTTTGAGGTAAATCCCGAACTTGATTTGGTTGTTCTCTCTTTTTACGAGAAGGTCAATAAATGGCAATGTATTTCGTATTTCAACTTCATGTGTAAATTTATTGAAAGGATATTGATCGTTTAGTTGCTGTATAAAATCAGATACGTTATTATTGGAGGATCGAAAATCGCGAAAATATCGTCAACGTATCTTAACCATAAGCGTGGGAAGTATTTGAAAGTGTTTTTGCATTGTTTCCGAAGTTAAACATGAATAGTTTGGGTAAGAAACGTAAAAGTGAGTTTCCCATTGTTGTACCGTAGATTTGTTGGTAGAAATTGTTGTCAACTTGAAAGAAATTTTGGTTCATGCATAAGCGTGTTAGTCGTACTAATTTATCTACTGTTTTTAATGACAGGTATTGATCGGTAAGCCATTCTTCCAGGAATTATAATGTTTCATTGATGGGAACGCTGGGAAAGAGAGAAGAAACATCAAAAGAAACTAAAATTTCACTGTTCTGTAGAATTATGTCTTTAACTTCTTTAATGAAATGAGGACTGTTTTTGTATATGAATCATGTTTGATAGGAAATTGTTTAAATTGGTCACTAAGCCAACGTGAAATTTTATATGTCTGGCAGTTGATAGACGAAACAATGGGTCTGAGGGGAATGCCGTCTTTGTAGATTTTGGGTAAGGAATACATCCTAGGAGCAATGAGGTTTGGGGTGTAAAGTTGGATGCTGAGTTGTTTCGTGATGAGTGTGGTGCATGTTTTGACATTTTTGGCGGTTTCTAAAATATAATTTTATTAATTGGATTTTTTAGTATGTTTGTGTACGGCCCTTCATTTAGCATTTGCTCAACTTTTTCGAAGTATTGGCCTTTTTGGATTATGACTACAGTGTTCCCTTTGTCTGCCTTTAAATAAAAACAATTTTTATTATTAAGAGACTTGATTGTGTTGTGTTCGGAATGTTTATGATGTTTTTTATTCGTTTTTTGGCAATGTTTTCTGTTATCTTCGATAATGCAGTGGATCTGATGATATTTTTGCTGTTATTTGATAAGGTTTTAATAGAAGATTCCATGTCTGCCACAATGTCATCCATAGGTGGGTTATTATATGAAAGTGCGTATTCAAGTCATTTTCCGAGTAGGGAGAGTTCCTTCGTTGGTGAAGGTCGTATCTGTAAGGTTTATATCATTGTCTTGGTTTTGTTTGGAATTGCAGGAAGTGTTTTTCTGATTATTCTTTGTGAGAGAGTACTGATTTTTGCGAAGTCTGTCAGTTTTATTTTGGACTTTTTGTTGTATCACGGATTGAATTTTGTTCAGATGATCGTCCCATATGGGAACTTCGAACCCGGATAAATTTTGGGTTATTTTTAGGTGCAAATCGTATGCTTCTAACTCAAGAGAGGATCGTTTTCTATAAAAGCTTTGATTTCTAAGTCTAACCATATTTTCTTGGCGATGAGGATAGCTTTTGAAGCAATGGGATTTATGGTTTTTGGGAAAATGTTAGTGAAATTCGGGAAGATATGTAGTTTGCGGAAATCATTGAGAAGTTTTATATCTGCGCCAATAGTGTGGATATGAGATTTGATTTCATGGAAACGGTTTAACTCCTTAGGCCGGAAAACCATACTTGTCGTTAAAAAAGGAATTGGAGACTAAGGTGTACAGATTGGAAATAAAATTTGAAACTCCTGAACCGTAAATTTACACAGAGAGCACTCACACGTCAATAAGAAACAAGGAAAATTAAAATTATACTTACGAGTTTGCAGGACGATGATGGCCTACAGGGACCTGTTGTCAAAAACTAGCCTAAAAAGAAGAAAAGGAACACACACAACGCACAATCACTCTGGAAATCTCGGGGAAACTTGCTAGATACGTATTTCGGGAGCTATGCTCCCATCTTCAGTAGCTGAAGTCGTATGGATTGTTTGTGTTTAGTCTTATGTATATATATGTTCAGGTTAAAAGTGGAATGAGGGCAGAGGGGTGGGGGAATTCTTAACGGTTAGCGAGTAGAGAGGTGAGTAAGGGATAGGTCCGCGATCGTTATTCATATCCATCTCTTTGAATTTGTTTAGAGAATACTCTCGTAAGCGTCCAGTTTCCAGTCGGTTTGTGTTGATTGTAAGAGAGGCATGTTTTCGATTTTAATCGGGTGATTGTTTTCCTGTATGTGTATTGCGACGCTAGACCTGTTAAATCGATTGTGCTTGAAGTGTGCAAGGTGTTCTTTGAACCTGGTTTCTAGGTTCCGTTTAGTTTGACCTATGTAGACTTTCTTGCAGTCTGTGCAAGAGATTTTGTATATGCCGGATATTTTTAAAGTCGGGATCGTGTCTTTTGGATAGTGTAGTAAGTTTGAGAGTTTATTTTTATTCAAAAGTACTGCTTTAAGGTTCTGTTTTGAGAAGATATTTGATAAGCCGTTTGTGATGCCTGGGACGAAGGGGATGTTTCCGTATTTTGGTTTTTTGGGGGGCGTGCTTGTGAGAGTATACCGTTTTCTCAAAGAAAGACTGCGCTTGTGTTTGTGTAAAATATATTTTATCATCCGAGGTTCGTAACCATTTATTTTAGCGCCTATTTTTGTTATATTTTATTTCTATGAGGAAATGAACTTTACAAAGAGTTACCTGTAAGTGTCTATGTACCATTGAGTGGAATAATGCTAATTTATGTGAAATATGGTGGTTGGAATCAGAGGGAATGTTCGTGTCTGTGTGTGTGGGTTTGAGGTAAATCCCGAACTTGATTTGGTTGTTCTCTCTTTTTACGAGAAGGTCAATAAATGGCAATGTATTTCGTATTTCAACTTCATGTGTAAATTTATTGAAAGGATATTGATCGTTTAGTTGCTGTATAAAATCAGATACGTTATTATTGGAGGATCGAAAATCGCGAAAATATCGTCAACGTATCTTAACCATAAGCGTGGGAAGTATTTGAAAGTGTTTTTGCATTGTTTCTCGAAGTTAAACATGAATAGTTTGGGTAAGAAACGTAAAAGTGAGTTTCCCATTGTTGTACCGTAGATTTGTTGGTAGAAATTGTTGTCAACTTGAAAGAAATTTTGGTTCATGCATAAGCGTGTTAGTCGTACTAATTTATCTACTGTTTTTAATGACAGGTATTGATCGGTAAGCCATTCTTCCAGGAATTATAATGTTTCATTGATGGGAACGCTGGGAAAGAGAGAAGAAACATCAAAAGAAACTAAAATTTCACTGTTCTGTAGAATTATGTCTTTAACTTCTTTAATGAAATGAGGACTGTTTTTGTATATGAATCATGTTTGATAGGAAATTGTTTAAATTGGTCACTAAGCCAACGTGAAATTTTATATGTCTGGCAGTTGATAGACGAAACAATGGGTCTGAGGGGAATGCCGTCTTTGTAGATTTTGGGTAAGGAATACATCCTAGGAGCAATGAGGTTTGGGGTGTAAAGTTGGATGCTGAGTTGTTTCGTGATGAGTGTGGTGCATGTTTTGACATTTTTGGCGGTTTCTAAAATATAATTTTATTAATTGGATTTTTTAGTATGTTTGTGTACGGCCCTTCATTTAGCATTTGCTCAACTTTTTCGAAGTATTGGCCTTTTTGGATTATGACTACAGTGTTCCCTTTGTCTGCCTTTAAATAAAAACAATTTTTATTATTAAGAGACTTGATTGTGTTGTGTTCGGAATGTTTATGATGTTTTTTATTCGTTTTTTGGCAATGTTTTCTGTTATCTTCGATAATGCAGTGGATCTGATGATATTTTTGCTGTTATTTGATAAGGTTTTAATAGAAGATTCCATGTCTGCCACAATGTCATCCATAGGTGGGTTATTATATGAAAGTGCGTATTCAAGTCATTTTCCGAGTAGGGAGAGTTCTTCGTTGGTGAAGGTCGTATCTGTAAGGTTTATATCATTGTCTTGGTTTTGTTTGGAATTGCAGGAAGTGTTTTTCTGATTATTCTTTGTGAGAGAGTACTGATTTTTGCGAAGTCTGTCAGTTTTATTTTGGACTTTTTGTTGTATCACGGATTGAATTTTGTTCAGATGATCGTCCCATATGGGAACTTCGAACCCGGATAAATTTTGGGTTATTTTTAGGTGCAAATCGTATGCTTCTAACTCAAGAGAGGATCGTTTTCTATAAAAGCTTTGATTTCTAAGTCTAACCATATTTTCTTGGCGAAGAGGATAGCTTTTGAAGCAATGGGATTTATGGTTTTTGGGAAAATGTTAGTGAAATTCGGGAAGATATGTAGTTTGCGGAAATCATTGAGAAGTTTTATATCTGCGCCAATAGTGTGGATATGAGATTTGATTTCATGGAAACGGTTTAACTCCTTAGGCCGGAAAACCATACTTGTCGTTAAAAAAGGAATTGGAGACTAAGGTGTACAGATTGGAAATAAAATTTGAAACTCCTGAACCGTAAATTTACACAGAGAGCACTCACACGTCAATAAGAAACAAGGAAAATTAAAATTATACTTACGAGTTTGCAGGACGATGATGGCCTACAGGGACCTGTTGTCAAAAACTAGCCTAAAAAGAAGAAAAGGAACACACACAACGCACAATCACTCTGGAAATCTCGGGGAAACTTGCTAGATACGTATTTCGGGAGCTATGCTCCCATCTTCAGTAGCCGAAGTCGTATTGATTGTTTGTGTTTTGTCTTATGTATATATGTTCAGGTTAAAAGTGGAAAGAGGGCAGAGGGGTGGGGGAATTCTTAACGGTTAGCGAGTAGAGGGGTGAGTAAGGGATAGGTCCGCGGTTGTTAATCATATACATCTCCTTGAATTTGTTTATGAAAGTACTCTCGTAAGCGTCCAGTTTCCAGTCGGTTTGTGTTGATTTTATGAGAGACATGTTTTCCATTTTAATCGGGTGATTGTTTTCCTGTATGTGCAATGCGACGCTAGACCTGTTACATCTAATGTGTTTGAAGTGTGCAAGGTGTTCTTTGAACCAGGTTTCTAGGTTCCGTTTAGTTTGACCTATGTAGACTTTCTCGCAGTCTGTGCAAGAGATTTTGTATATGCCGGATATTTGTAAAGTCGGGATCGTGTCTTTTGGATAGTGTAGTAAGTTGAGAGTTTATTTTTATTCAAAAGTACTGCTTTAAGGTTCTGTTTTGAGAAGATATTTGATAAGCCGTTTGTGATGCCTGGGACGAAGGGGATGTTTCCGTATTTTGGTTTTATGGGGGGGCGTGCATGTGAGAATATACCGTTTTCTCAAAGAAAGACTGCGCTTTTGTTTGTGTAAAACATTTTTTATCATCTGAGGGTCGTAACCATTGATTTTAGCGCTTTTTTGATATATTTTAATTCTTTGAGGAAATGAACTTTACAAAGAGCTACCTGTAAGAGTCTATGTAGCATTGAGTGGAATAATGCTAATTTATGTGAAATATGGTGGTTGGAATCAGAGGGAATGTTCGTGTCTGTGTGTGTGGGTTTGAGGTAAATCCCGAAATTGATTTGGTTGTTTTCTCTTTTTACGAGAAGGTCAAGAAATGGGAATGTATTTTTTTTTCAACTTCATGTGTAAATTTAATGAAAGGATATTGATCGTTTAATTGCTGTAGAAAATCAGTTATGTTATTATTGGAGGTATCGAAAATCTCGAAAATATCGTCAACGTGTCTTAGCCATGAGCGTGGGAAGTATTTAAATGTGTTTTAGCATTGTTTCTCGAAGTTAACCATGAATAGTTTGGGTAAGAAAGGTGAAAGGGAGTTTCCCATTGTTGTACCGTAGTTTTGTTGGTAGAACTTGCTGTCAACATGAAGGAAATTTTGGTTAATGCATAAGCGTGTTAGTCGTACTAATTCATCTACTGTTTTTAATGGCAAGTTTTGATCGGTGAGCCATACTTCCAGGAATTGTAATGTTTCATTGATGGGAACGCTAGGAAAGAGAGAAGAAACATTAAAAGAAACTAAAATTTCACTGTCCTGTAGTATTATGTCTTTAACTTCATTAATGAAATGAGGACTATTTTTTGTACTTGAATCATGTTTGATAGGAAATTGTTTAAATTGGTCATTCAGCCAACGTGAAATTTTATATGTCGGGCACTTAATAGACGAAGCAATGGGTCTGAGGGGAATGACGTCTTTGTGGATTTTGGGTAAGCAATACATCCTAGGAACCCTGGGGTTTGAGGTGTGAAGTTGGAGGCTGAGTTGTTTAGTGATTAGTGTGGTGCATGTTTTAACAATTTTCGTGGTTTCTGATATCATTTAATTGATTGGATTTTTTAGTATGTTTGTGTACGGCCCTTCATTTAGCATTCGCTCAACTTTGTCGAAGAATTGGTCTTTTTGGATTACGACTACAGTGTTCCCTTTGTCTGCTTTTAGATGAAAACAGTTTTTATTAAGAGACTTGATTGTGTTGTGTTCGGAATGTTTATGTAGCTTTTCATTCGTTTTTTGGCTATGTTTTCTGTTATCTGCGATAATGCGGTGGATCTGATGATATTTTTGCTGTTATTTGATAAGGTTTTAATCGAAGATTCAATGTCTGCCACAATATCATCCATAGGTGAGTTTTTATATGGAAGTGCGTATTTAAGTCCTATTCCGAGTAGGGAGAGTTCTTCGTTGGTGAAGGTCGTATCTGTAAGGTTTATAACATTGTCTTGGTTTTGTTTGGAATTGCAGGAAGTGTTTTTCTGATTATTCTTTGTGAGAGAGTACTGATTTTTGCGAAGTCTGTCAGTTTTATTTTGACTTTTGTTTTATCACGGATTGAATTTCGTTCAGATGATCGTCCCATATGGGAACTTCGAAACCGGATAAATTTTTGGTTGTTTTTAGGTGCAAATCGTATGCTTCTAACTCAAGAGAGGATCGTTTTCTATAAAAGTTTTTTGATTTCTAAGTCTAACCTTTTTTCTTGGCGAAGAGGATAGCTTTTGAAGCAATAGAATTTTAGGTTTTTGGGAAAATGTTAGTGACATTCGGGAAGATATTTAGTTTGCGTTAATCTTTTAGAACTTTTATATCTGCGCCAATAGTGTGGATATGAGTTTTGATTTTATGGAAACGGTTTAACTCCTTAGGCCGGAAAGCCATACTTCACGTTAAAAAAGGATTTGGAGACTACGGTGTACGGATTGGAATTAAAATTTGAAACTCCTGAACCGTAAATTAACCCAGGGAGCACTCAAACGTCAATAAGAAATAAGGAAAATTAAAATTATACTTATGAGTTTGCAGGACGATGATGGCCTACAGGGACCTGTTGTCAAAATCTAGCCTAAAAGAAGAAAAGAAACACACACATACGCACAATCACTCTGAAAATCTCTGGGAAACTTGCTAGATCCGTATTTCGGGAGCTATGCTCCCATCTTCAGTAGCTGAAGTCGTATGGATTGTTTGTGTTTGGTCTTGTGTATTTATATGTTCAGGGTAAAAGTGAAAGGAGGGTAGAGGGGTGGGGGAATTCTTAACGGTTAGCGAGTAGAGGGGTGAGTAAGGTATAGGTCCGCGGTCGTAATTCATATCCATCTCTTTGAATTTGTTTATGAAAATACTCTCGTAAGCGTCCAGTTTCCAGTCGGTTTGTGTTGATTTTAAGAGAGACATGATTTCCATTTTAATCGGGTGATTGTTTTCCTGTAAGTGTATTGCGACGCTAGTCCTGTTAAATCTATTGTGTTTGAAGTGCTCAAGGTGTTCTATGAACCGGGTTTCTAGGTTCCGTTTAGTTTGACCTATGTAGACATTCTCGCAGTCTGTGCAAGCAATTTTGTATATGCCGGATATTTGTAAAGTCGGGATCGTGTCTTTTGTATAGAGTAGTAAGTTTGAGAGTTTGTTTTCATTCACAAGTACTGCTTTAAGGTTCTGTTTTGAGAAGATGTTTGATAAGCCGTTTGTGATGCCTGGGACGAAGGGGATTTTTCCGTATTTTAGTTTTGTGGGGGGCGTGCTTGTGAGAGTGTACCGTTTTTTCAAAAAAGACTGCGCTTGAGTTTGTTTAAAATATTATTTATCATCTGAGAGTCATTACCATTGATTTTAGCGCATTTTTTGATATATTTTAATTCTTTGAGGAAATGAACTTTAGAAAGAGGTACCTGTAAGAGTCTATGTACCATTGAGTGGAATGGTGCTTATTTATGTGAAATATGGTTGTTGGAATCAGAGGGAATGTACGTGTCTGTGTGTGCGAGTTTGCGGTAAATCCCGAACTTGATTTGGTTGTTTTCTCTTTTTACGAGAAGGTCAAGAAATGGCAATGTATTTTGTTTTTCAACTTCATGTGTAAATTTAATGAAAGGATATTGAAGGGGTTTTTCCATACAGAAAACGAACGAAATGGATTTTGTGCCGTTTAATGATTAACAAACATTACAATAAATAACAATGAAACGATAACAATCAATAGCAGTGGCAGATGCTGGCTGATACTCGTCCGGCGTGTCACGTTGACTCATCCGGACGCTAGCTGATATTAGTCCGGCGAAGACTCAGGCGGAAGTGGTAGTGTCGACCCTCGCCGGCGTGCCGGCGTACCTTCTCTTCTCTCTAACGCCCCTGGTGGCGTCGCCGGGAACTGCGGAGACAATTCCTAAGCGCTATGCGCCGCGAAGGCGTTAATGGCTATGACCGCTACATCACCCTCTTGGCAGTGCTTAAGGCTATCTGTAACTGAAAGGAATGATGGCAAAACAAGTAGAAATAAAGGTAACAAAATAATAATGCAGGTGAGGTAAGGGTGAATTAGGTGTAAATGTGCAGGAAGGTGAACTCTTCTCCCTGCCCGCGTCATCTGCTGTCCAGGCAGGGCTGGAAAATCCATTGCATCTCCTGGGCGGTTGAACACGGTGTCTGCTGGTGACATCGTAGTGGCAGCTGGGGCATCATCCGCTGCGAGAAATGCTGGCTTGAGCCGATCAACCGAGACTCGCAACTCACGGCCACGGAGTCGCACCACATAATTCTTCTCACCTCTCTGCAGGACTTCACATGGGCCCTCATAGGCTGGTTGCAATGCGGCCCGTGTGGCATCATTTCGCACAAAAACATGCGATGAGGATGTCAAGGCCTTGAAGATAAATGTTGGACGCTCACCATGTCGAGAAGCAGGCTTGGCACATAAATGCCCCATGCGCTGTCTCAGCTGCACGGCGTAATTTGTTTGCGTCACGAGGACCGGGCCAGCTGGCGGTGAAAAAAAAATCACCAGGGAGCCGGAGTGTCTCTCCATACACCAATTCGGCAGACGTGCACCCAAGATCCTCCTTCCACGCAGCTCGGAATCCAAGCAGTATTGCCGGCACGACGTCCACCCAATCTGCCGTTTCATGGCATCGGATGGCGGCTTTCAGTTGCCGATGGAGGCGTTCTACGAGCCCGTTGGCGGCTGGATGGTAGGCTGTTGTACGCAGATGTGTGGCGCCGGAGAGATCTGCCAACTGCCGAAACAGCTGACTTTCAAACTGGTCCTTGGTCGGTAGTTACACGGAGCGGCATGCCAAACCGCGACATCCATTCGCGGAAGAAGGTTCTCGCCACCGTCTCTGCCGTGATGTCCGCGATGGGGATAGCCTCCGGCCAACGGGTGAAGCGATCGACGCATGTCAGACAGTACTGGAAACCTCTGGAAACGGGCAAAGGGCCAACCAAGTCTAGGTGCACATGGTCGAATCTGCCTACGGGAGTAGGGAAGGTGCCTACGGGTGAGGAAACATGTCGCGTCACCTTGGACCGCTGGCAGGGGATACACGCCCTCGCCCACTCTCTGCAGTCCTTCTGCACTGCGGGCCAAACAAAACGTGTGGAGACGAGCCTAGCGGACGCCTTGACGCCGGGATGGGAAAGGTTATGTACAGAATTAAAAACCTGCCGTCGCAGTGGGGCAGGCACAAACGGGCGAACAATGGAGGTGGACACATCGCAATACAGTTCTACTTATGAGTCGGGAAGAGAAACCTTCCGGAGGACGAGGGAAGAATCCGATTGGAGCAATGCCTTTAGTTCGTCATCATCAGCCTGCGCCCTTGCTAGTGCTTCGTGACCGATCGCGGGCGTCAGTGAGTCGACGCGGGAGAGGGCGTCGGCGACGACGTTTTCACTCCCGGCGATATGGCGAATGTCCGTTGTGAATTGTGCTAAATAATTCAGGTGACGGAATTGCCTCGGAGAGCACTTCTCCGGTTTCTGCCGGAAGGCAAAAGCTAACGGCTTGTGGTCTGTATAGACAATGAAATGACGGCCTTCGAGCATGTGTCGAAAGTGACGTACGGCCTCGTAAATGGCTAACAGCTCGCGATCGTAGGGGCTATAATGGCGTTGTGCGGAATTCAGCTTCCGGGAGAAAAAGGCTAGGGGTTGCCAACCTTGCGTGGTATGCTGCTGAAGAGCGGCGCCCAACGTGAAATCCGACGCGTCTGCGAACAACGCCAACGGAAGAGTGACGTCCGGGTGGTTGAGGAGGGTAGCAACGGTGAGGCTCTGTTTACAATTTTCGAACGCTAAATCTAAATCCGGTGTCCACTCTATGGGTGTGTTCCCTTTAACTTGTCGGCCCTGTAAAACAGCGTGCAATGGTGCCTGAAGCGCGGCCGCGTGAGGGATGCACCTCCTGTAAAAATTTAACATACCGAGGAATCGCCGCAAGGTTTTTACGTCACTCGGCTTGGGAAAATCGCGCAACGCGGTCACTTTCTCCTGAGGGGGCGCTACACCGTCCCCGGAAACCACGAAGACTAAAAATGTCACTGCAGGGCGACCCAGGACGCATTTCGCGGTATTCACCAGTACACCGTACTCTCGTAAGCGCGTAAAGAGTTCTGCTAGGTGCCGTACATGCTCTTCCTCGGAGGTAGAGGCCACCAGCACATCGTCGAGGTACACAAAACAAAAATCCAATCCCCTTAATATCGCGTCCATAAATCGTTGAAAGGTTTGAGCCGCGTTACACAATCCAAAGCACATAAAGGGGAACTCAAACAAGCCAAAGGGAGTGGTAATAGCCGTTTTGTGGATATCGTCTGGATGAATAGGAATCTGCTGGTACACCCGAACGAGGTCGATTGTCGAGAAAACAGTCTTACCTACTAGATTGTGGGAGAAATCCTCCATATGGGGTACGGGGGTAGCGGTCGGGCACCGTCCGCGCGTTCAGGGCGCGGTAATCACCGCAGGGGCGCCAACCGTCGCCTTTCTTTGGTACCATATGGAGGGGGGAAGACCAGCTACTCTCGGAGGGCCGTGCGGTGCCGGCGGCTAACATTGCTCGGAACTCACTCTTGGCAATGGCAAGCCTATCCGGGGCCAGGCGTCGTGGCTTGGAAGAGACGGGAGGACCGGCAGTCGTGCGGATGTGGTGCACCGTGGAGTGTTTCGGCTCCCTTGGCGTTCCTGCAGGCCGCGTTATCTCGGGAAACTGCGAAAGAAGGGTATGGTATTTACCGCCGCCGGTTACGCATTTGATGTGACCCATAGGGGCACGCGGGACCCTGCCGCCAACGTGGAGCGTGGTGATGCTGTCGAAAAGGCGTTGATTTTTCATATCGACGAGAATACCGTAGAACTGGAGAAAATCCGCGCCGATGATTGGCTTGGAGACATCGGCGACCACGAAACGCCACGCGAATTCCCGCCGGAGGCCCAAATTGAGATTCACCACTAACCAACCGTACGTGGAGATGACGCTGTTGTTCGCGGCGTAGAGTTCGTAATTGGACTTCGCCCTTGGTCCCTTCACTAACGTCCGAGGAAAGACGCAAAGATCGGACCCGATGTCGATGAGATAGCGCGTCTTCGTCGGGATATCGGTCACGAAAAGGCGGCTTGATGACGGGCAGTAGTCGGTTGCCGCTTCTACCGACCGCCCTCCGAGTTTTCCGCGACGTAGGAGCAGGGCTGAGTGCACTTTTGGGCCTTCGGACCGAACTTCCGATGGTACCATAATCTTATTCCCGATGGATGTACTCGGATGGATAATATTAAAATCTCTGAGGCAG
The DNA here is from genome assembly GCA_028673005.1 of Tanypteryx hageni. NCBI lineage: Eukaryota > Metazoa > Arthropoda > Insecta > Odonata > Petaluridae > Tanypteryx > Tanypteryx hageni. The sequence continues at coordinate 6,155,382 of CM054120.1, forward strand.
GAATAGCGAAGCAACTGAGTGCGATAAAGCCCAACAAAAATCCTGGACCAGAAGGAATTCCCGCGCGTGTATTAAAAGAACTAGCAGAAGAAATAGCTCCCTTCCTTCGGATAGTTTTCGAGAAATCTCTTACCCTCTGTGAGGTTCCTGATGATTGGAAACTAGCACACGTCACACCCATTCATAAGGGAGGTGACAAAGAAAACCCCGAAAATTATAGGCCGATTTCTCTAACATCATTATCATGTAAGATTTTGGAGCACATTATTGTTAGCAACACAATGCGTTATCTTGAGAGTAGATCGCTCTTAGTCAGCTGTCAACATGGCTTCAGAAAAGGTAGATCCTGTGACACCCAACTCGGTCTGTTTGTGAATGATGTTTTATCATGCGGCGAAAATAATAAGCAGGTCGATGCAGTGTTCCTTGATTTTAGAAAAGCTTTTGACAAGGTTCCCCACCGTAAGTTGTTATTAAAATTGGGAAATCTTGGCGTTAATGTTAAAGTCATTAACTGGGTTCGCGCTTTCCTTTGGAATAGATAACAAAAAGTAGTCATCGATGGTAAGTCCTCGAGTGTGGCAGATGTAGTCTCTGGAGTGCCGCAGGGTAGTGTGATCGGACCTATGCTTTTCTTGCTTTATATAAACGACATCAGCTCAGTTGTAAAAAGTAATATCAGGCTTTTTGCGGATGACACCCTAGTCTATAGAGAAATTAGTGGTCCTAGCGACCATCGTCAGCTTCAGGATGATCTGGATGCGTTATCTGTTTGGTGCAAGGAATGGCAGCTAGAAATCAATCAGAAAAAGAGTAACGTTCTAAACTTTTGGAAATCTAGAAGCCCATCGTCCGTGTTTACCTACTCGATAGATGGTGAGATCATTCCTGTTTCGGAATCCGTGAAATACCTCGGGGTAACCTTGAATCGTGACCTGTCTTGGGACACCCACATAAGACGAGTGATAGGTGCGGCAAATAAGAAGTTGGCTTTTGTGCGTAGGATAGTCAGGAAAAGCACGGAAAAGGTGAGAGAATCCTGTTATTTATCGTTGGTTAGACCTCAAATGGAATACGCAGCAGCGGTTTGGGATCCATATCAGAGGGGACTCATAAAGGATTTAGAAAAAATACAGCGGCGAGCAGCTAGATTCGTGAAAAAGAATTACGATAAAAAAACAGAGCGTTACGTTACTCATTGATGAGTTGAGTTGGCCATCGTTGAAAGATCGTAGATTACAGGCGAGACTTAAACTTCTAGATAAATATAGGTCGGAGATATTCGTAAATTAAATGAAGGATATTATTCGACAACCAACGTATATCGGACGGAGGGATAATGACGACAAGATTCGCGAAATAGATAGTAGGACGGAGAGGTATAAGGAGTCCTTTTTCCCTAGGACAATACGTGACCACAATAGATAACAGTGAATAATAATTAGTTAGGAACTTGGTGCGCGGCACCCCCTGCCATCCACCGTCAAGGTGACTTGCAGGGTAATATGTAGATGTAGATGTAGATGTACCAACACACCTCCCTGTCGCGGCGATTGAGAGAGGGAGCTCTGCGGAAGTTTCCGCGGGGACGGCTCCGGGACCGTGGGCGCGCGCGTGGTGCAGCTCGGCTCACCGATAATGCGGCGACCTGCTGGCTCAACTCATCCATGCGTTTCACGAGAGCCTCGAGCGTGGAATCCGGAGACGCACTGGCCACCTGGTGTCTGGACGTCACCTCGTGGATTCGATCGGCGAGCTGCGCCACTCCATCCAAGTCCATCGCGTCCTGTGCGGTGAGAATTGCCTGTAGATAGGTCGGCAATCGGCCCAGCCATAACGACCGCAGGAAACTGTCGGGGACAGTAACGCCGGCGAGGCCACGCAGATGGCGAAGAAACTGCGATGGCTTCCGGTCGCCAATCTCCCCGTGCTCCAAGAGTTGGCGTATCTTTTGCTCCTGCGAGAGCGAGAGGCGCCGGATCAGTTCCTCCTTCAACTTCTGGTATTTACCCGTCGGCGGAGGGTTTGCAATTATGTCCTCCACCTCTAACGCGTACTTGGGCTCCAACTGGCTAACAACTTGCCAAAACTTTGTAGCGTCCTGAGTGATTCCACCCAAGAAAAATTGTCCCTCTAACTGTGTAAACCACAGGAGTGGTTTTTCGGGCCAGAACGGAGGCACGCGCACACTTACACGATTGATTTCGTTCCTACTCTCACCCTCCATTGCAAGTTTCACGATGTCCGAACCACGTGGGCACGCGATCACGTCGGGGTCACCACTGAAGGGGTTTTTCCATACAGAAAACGAACGAAATGGATTTTGTGCCGTTTAATGATTAACAAACATTACAATAAATAACAACGAAACGATAACAATCAATAGCAGTGGCAGATGCTGGCTGATACTCGTCCGGCGTGTCACGTTGACTCATCCGGACGCTGGCTGATATTAGACCGGCGAAGACTCAGGCGGAAGTGGTAGTGTCGTCCCTCGCCGGCGTCAGGGGGAGGGAACTCTTATGGGGCGATTTGGTTCTCGTCAGATACATCAAGTTGGTGAAGGCACCGTGAAAGCGAAAGGTTGAGCGCTGTCGTCGCTCTAATTTGAATGGTAAGACAGCCAATGAGTGAGCGCCAAGCCGAATTTGAAGTGATCATGTTGAGAAGTTGTGACTGTTGAACTAGGTAACTGCGTAACTGAAAGTTTATCCGCCATTACGGGAAATCTTGGGAAAGTGTTATTTTTTAGTACAGGTAAGGATGTTTTGACTATAGAGGAGTATATGAATGAATGGTTAACAACTTCATATATGCTGGTGATACATGTGACTCTTTGTGTGTGTTAATTAAGTTATTTTCTGTACGTTGCAACGTTTCCACTAGCTTGCAAAAATGAATCAACCAGAGAAGATGGTGCGTTCACGTAAGTGCTACGCACTAAACTGCAAGCATACGAGGGGAACGACCGGAGATCTAAAGTTGAAATTACATTCGTTTCCTCGCACGGAATCTACGTAAGTACTATTAGCTATATTTGTAAAAATATTTTTTTAAGTCGACAGAATTATATGCAGTAATACCTCGATATACGAAGTAGAAGCGCTCCGTGAGTTGCTTTCGAGTATTGAAACAATATATCGATTAATTAATGTACTTCTGTATTTTATTACCTACAGTACTACATATTGTGTAATAATATTACGTACCGAGAAAAATAAAGAATGAGTTACGTTTCTTTTTGAGATTAATCTTACTATGGTTGTGTTTACGTATGTGAAATTATATCCAGATTGCAATTTGGAACACACGAACCTTGTTCTACCGCCCAACTCAGCTTAGTTGTTATTTTTGATCCTTTAATAAGTGACTGAGAACCTTCTCTCGGATGTGTTTGTTTATTCCTAAGAAAGGCTGTGGCCTTATATCTATTGCATAATAAGTACAGCCAATTTGACATCCTATGCATATATGTATATGTCCTGGGATGAATAACAATTATTATTGTTATGGGATTGCAATTTTTAACTTGAAACCTCTCGTTTCGAGATACGGCGAGTATATCGTGGACTACCTGTAGTAAAAAGGTCACTTATTTAGTGTACAGATTATTCGCATATCGAGTTATTACTGTAGTTAGATATGTATCTCAGCATTTTCAACTTTAATAATAGTAACCATTTAACGAGATACTTCACTATGGCTTGTTTTCATGTGATGCATATCTTCACTTTAGGCTCTTTAGGAGCAAAGTTGTATTTGATGCATATGTTGAAGTGTTAATAATTCTGTAATGTTATCATTCCAGGTGCCGAGAATGGGTTCCTATGCTTATTGATTCATTGAGACTGGCAAAAGTCACTTCTGTTCATACTTTGTCATGACTTGTTTCTTTATTATTGTTATGATGTTTGTCTGGTGGCTGGCTTCTGCAGCTTTCATATGTTAAGTATTCTTTCGTCTGTTACAAACATTCTACTGTATTATTTTTTCAATGTGTGCATGTTTCCTATATTTATTGAACAATAATTGATCTATGTGGTTCAATTCCATTTAATATCTGTTATATGTAAATATGGACAATATTTCTTCTGCAATAAAACTATTTAAATTTAAATTATTATTCTTTCTATTCTCACCCATTACTCCTCTGGTTACGTTATTCGTAAAAAGGTTTGATTTGCTAAATAAAAAAATTAGCGTCATTTATTGAAAAATAATGAATAAAACTAAATTGGTGTATGATTTTTGAAAATTGCGCTCGCCGTCTGTACGAAGCTGCCATTGGCTGCTGAAATTCGTCTGCTAGCTACCTGTTCTCCGCTTCGATTGGCTGTAAAAATGACGTCAACGCAACAGCAGCGCCAGCTAGCCAGTGCCTTCACCAACTTTTTGTACTAGCCAGCTAAGACCACGATTTTAACATGGGAGTTCCCTCCCCCTGCCGCTACAGATATTAATCGTTTAGTTGCTGTATAAAATCAAATATGTTATTATTGGAGGTATCGAAAATCGCGAAAATATCGTCAACGTATCTTTGCCATAAGCGTGGGAAGTATTTGAAAGTGTTTTTGCATTGTTTCTCGAAGTTAACCATGAATAGTTTGGGTAAGAAACGTGAAAGGGAGTTTCCCATTGTTGTACCGTAGTTTTGTTGGTAGAACTTGTTGTCAACATGAAAGAAATTTTGGTTCATGCATAAGCGTGTTAGTCGTACTAATTCATCTACTGTTTTTAATGGCAATTTTTGATCGATGAGCCATTCTTCCAGGAATTGTAATGTTTCAATGATGGGAACGCTAGGAAAGAGAGAAGAAACATCAAAAGAAACTAAAATTTCACTGTCCTGTAGTATTATGTCTTTAACTTCATTAATGAAATGAGGACTGTTTTTTGTATATGAATCATGTTTGATAGGAAATTGTTTAAAATGGTCATTAAGCCAACGTGAAATTTTATTTGTCGGGCTGTTGATAGACGAAACAATGGGTCTGAGGGTAATGCCGTCTTTGTGGATTTTGGGTAAGCAATACATCCTAGGAACCCTGGGGTTTGAGGTGTGAAATTGGAGGCTGAGTTGTTTCGTGATGAGTGTGGTGCATGTTTTAACAATTTTGGTGGTTTCTGATATCATTTTATTGATTGGATTTTTTAGTATGTTTGTTTACGGCCCTTCATTTGGCATTTGCTCAACTTTGTCGAAGTATTGGTCTTTTTGGATTATGACTACAGTGTTCCCTTTTTCTGCCTTTAGATAAAAATAGTTTTTATTATTAAGAGACTTGATTGTGTTGTGTTCGGAATGTTTATGTTGTTTTTTATTCGTTTTTTGGCAATGTTTTCTGTTATCTGCGATAATGCGGTGGATCTGATGATATTTTTGCTGTTATTTGATAAGGTTTTAATAGAAGATTCCATGTCTGCCACAATGTCATCCATAGGTGGGTTTTTATATGGAAGTGCGTATTTAAGTCCTTTTCCGAGTAGGGAGAGTTCTTCGTTGGTGAAGGTCGTATCTGTAAGGTTTATTTATAACATTGTCTTGGTTTTGTTTGGAATTGCAGGAACAACTCAAGTTCGGGATTTACCGCAAACCCGCACACACAGACACCTACATTCCCTCTGATTCCAACCACCATATTTCACATAAATTAGCATCATTCCACTCAATGGTACATAGACACTTACAGGTACCTCTTTCTAAAGTTGATGTCCTCAAAGAATTAAAATATATCAAAAAATGCGCTAAAATCAATGGTAACGACCCTCAGATGATAGGAAATATTTTACACAAAAATCTTCCACCTAACCATAAGGAAGTGATGGATAGTAGAACAGAGGAAGTTATGTATTGCTGTATCAATCAAAATCATTATGTACGAGCTCTGCAGGAGGTTGGTGAAGGCAAGTGTAAACACCCTGGGAGTCTCAGTTGCAGGAAAGAAAGGAATAGAAACTTGCTTGTTGATGACTATTAAGGAAAGAAAATCCATGGTTTTCATAGTGGCTATGGTAAACAGAAGGTGAATCAAGGAAGATACATAGTTAGAAAAATTGGCCCACCAATAAGCTTGACCCTGGGACTGGTATTAGTGGAAAATGGAAATGATTCTACAAGTGTGGAGTGGGCTAAGCACACAATTGGCTCCCAAAAGTGAAAGGGATTCACTCATTGGTGAAACTGAAAAATTTGGAAATAACAGACCAAGGTACTCACATGGACAAAAGCACTTCTCCCATTGCAGCATAGCCAATTCATCTATGGTGCTTACATAAATATTCTTTGACTGTTCTTACAATTATTAGGAAATATCCCTAAAATTTCTAAACAGTATAACCCCTTAGAAAAAATCCTACATTTAAAGATGCCAAAGCAGAGGAAATTATACACCGTGCAAATAAAGTTTGAGATTATAAGTTATGCGGAGTTTCACAGAAATCAGTCTGCAGCTCAATTCTTCAAGGTGGGTGAATCTAGTGTTCATGAGTGGTGATCCCAAAAGATGCTAAGTGCAATACCCTCTAATAAAAGGGCACGAAGGAACCGGGAGGAATTTTTGCCTGATTTGGAGTGAGATCTGAAGGACTGGATTTTTGTGGAGAGGAGCGTTGGAAGGGGCGTGTTGACTATTTCGATTAGCTCCAAAGTAATGAAAGTAGATCATGAAGAAAATTTAGGCAATTTCAATGGTAGTAGTATTGGTGTTATTGATTCATGAAGAGCCACAATTTATCAATATGTGATGTAACTTCAACTGGACAGAAATTGCCTGAAGATTGGAAAGAAAAAATTGACGAGTTTAAAACATTTATCAAGAAGGAAAAGAAGGGGATTGAACTAAGCGAAATAGAAAACATGGATGAGGTTCCTTTGAGTTTCAACATGCCTTCAAAATTTAGTCTAAGTAAAAGGAACACAAGATATAAAAATCAATACAGCTGGAGCCAAAAAATGCTGTTTCACAGTTGTGCTATCAGTGATAGACGATGAAGAAAACCTACCCCAATGGTTATTATTAAATGTAAAACCATTCCTAAAGGCATTGTAGTATGTGCTAATCCAAAAGGCTGGATGAACTGTGAAATGCTCCGAACCTGATTAAGGGCAAAAAGGAGAGGTTCATTTTTTCAAACCTCAATCACTTCTTGTGTTGGATTTGGCTCAGGCACACACAGCAGATGCAAAAAATATACTGAAGAAATATTCCCACATTGGGGTTATTCCTGGAGGCCTGAAGAAAACCACTGGATATTTCTGTAAACAGGTCATTCAAACCAAAAATCAGGTGGTATTGGGAAAAATGGTCGGTAAATGAGGTGCATTCCTATACAAAGTCCAGAAGAATAAATCTGCATCATATGCTGAGATTTTTTAATGGATAGTTGAAAGTTGGACTGGCATAACTCGTGTTATTAATGGTTTCAGGGCACTGAGGATTCATTTCAAACATGTTGCTGAGGGGAATGGTGATTTTTCTGATGATGAAAGTGAAGATTCTTCATTTGAAAACTTAAGTGACTCACTTATTAATTAAATCAATGATTGTGATTTGAATTGTGAGATGGCAAACGAAGATTTTGACGGATTTGAATGAATTAATTGCTGTGAAATTTGTGAATAATTTCAAACTCAGTATTAAAAATTTGTTAAAAAATTACTATTTTTTATTTAAGAAAGTGTACCTAATTCAGAGAGGAAATGGGTAAGTTTATCTAACCAACCATGTTGGTTTTGTATTTTTTTTGCATATTGACGTTGTAATATGACATGAAATTTTTTATGCCAGAAAAATTTCCACCTTAAAGTGTGCATGGTACATTGAAAACATTAAATTTTTCCATGAAATGCGCCAAGAAAGTTGTTAATGGAACCCTATGTAGGTTTTGATACATGGCAACAATTTAGTGAATACAAGGTGGAATAGTCTATTCACATAAAAGTTATCTTCTACATTATTTTTTCTAGAAAAGTTGCATTCCTTATAGATAACGCGCACCAAGAAATTATGAAAATTTCACGAAAAAACCTTGTATAACACGTGTGTTATACATGAGAAATTAGGGTGTGTGGTAACTTTAATAACATAGTACAATGTACAATGCAGAGTTCAGGATTTCTGGGAGTTTTTATAAATATAGGAAGTTTCCCTTCTATCACCTTTCTTGGCACAAAGAACACGCTGCAGTAATCGCACTATTCTTTTACCTGTGAGAGAATTTTCTCCTAAGAAGTGGTGTCAACATTAGATGGCCTTCCCTTTTTTAGCAGAATCCATCCCCAAGACACTTGACAAATGGTTCATCTACAAGTCTCAGCCTAATGTTCATTTGGTTGCTTTATTCCCATTATTATAATACAATATGTAAGAATGAAGGATACAATGAGAACTTTCAAAATCACCACCTGATCCATCTGAACTACTATGCATGTGAACAAATATTCCTCTGACTTTGCACTAGTAGAATGTTATCTTTTTTTGTCACTCTTGTGGCTAAACAGAATAAGAGTTTCATCATAAACACAATCACCAGTGCCACATCAAAAGTCAAATGAGGGGAAAAAAACATCAATATAAAATATTTTGTAAAAATCTACGGTATGTCGAGATGGCATGGGCAGGTTCAGTGAAATGTTATATATAGCTCCATCTATAGATACTAGATGGCACATGTTACTTGAGAAACATGGTCATAGAGAGAGAGAAGAGATGCATGACAGCATATGCCATCACACACTTGGGAGGAAAGTCATTACAGGACAGCATAAGCTGTTGCAAACACTCTAGAGGTTAAAGAAATTAAAGCCTATTCATGTCATGTTTTAATTAACATGAACCGATTTAAAATAAAAAATGGAAAAAATCAAAATCATTATTTATTGGCAATGTTTCTAAAAATTAAATATTTCTGGTTTATTATCTCAACATAGAAATGCACTAATTGGAAGTTCCCATCTACACAAAATTAATTACAGAAAAAACAGGATTACTTAATGGTTAATATTTAATTGAAGGAACAGAAGATCAGAAAATGGTAGAAATGCTAATAGATATACAGTCAAGTATTTTTACAATCGTATCCTCCTAGGTGGAATGCATGCACTCCCCAAACTTTTTTTTATTTGACATAGATATCAATGGTTTAAAATTCTGAGAAATTGGTTAATATACGTTATTATATAGGAAATCATAAGTATTACTGATACAAGGTGTTTATAAAAGAATGAAATTTTTTTAATATCATTATTTGTTACTATCCTATATTTTTATTAAGTATTATAAGTTACATAAAAATGAAATGTTGAGCTATAAGAGATCAAATGATTCTGAAAATACATACAACCAAAGCTGTCAAATTGAACCATAAAGACAAAAACACATTTTAATGAGTTCATATTTTTACAAAGTATAAACTAATCTTGAGCTATTTCATACAGGTATCCCTCAAGATACACCATTGAGATATGCTTTTTCACTAATATGTCATGACAAAATTCCAGATATGTGGTCTTCCCTCGCTAATATGACAATCTAAATATTTCATTGTCATAATTTGTGGTTTCTCTCGTTGATATGACTTGGCAACCAAGCTTAGCCCCTTGAGCATTTTTCTCTGGCATGTAAACCTCTTAGCATCTTCTTTTGGCTATGTTGATTTCAGAGCATATATACGCCCTCAGTAAGTCGTCGCCATCCAACGTACATTAGCTAGAAGCCATTTTGAATTGATTGAGAGCCATACTAAATGGCAGATCCGTGGAAGAAAAAACAAAGCTAAGATGTAAACACAGACAACGAACCAGAGACTTAAGAGAAAAGAAATTAATTCATAAACCAACTGAATGAGAGTTTAAAAATCAGAGCCCAATAGATAAGATCTCATGATAGTGTGGATGCTAACGGTACATCGCGCACACTGGAGGCGTTATAGACTGCTCAAGCTAATTCAATTACAGCCTTTCTCTTGTAGTGTTTGCATTCATGGGTTTTCCCTTACATTATTTGTGATCATTATTTTTCTACATGAAACAATAGCCTTCATGTCAGAAAAGAATGTTCAAGTTATATCTAAGGAAAAACGTGCTGTTTCCCTTGACATAAAACTCAAAGCTGTCAATCGCTTAGAAAAAGAACAGCATGGAACAGAAATTACTATGGTTTTAAACCTTCCACCATAAACTGCGCACACAATATTGAAGTCTAGTGACAATATAAAAAAAATTGCAAAAATTTCTTTAAACAGAATCCTATTATGGTGAAGTTACTTATGACATGGAATAATGAGTAGGTTCAAAGGAATATGCCTTTAAATATTCTTTTAATAAGGAAAATACAAAGGCAATCAATTAACATATTAGGGAATCATGACGAATTATATCAATATTTAGGTAAAGACTAAGTTGAAATTTTCGAGCTGGGAATATATTAATCATTAATACATAGGATTATTATTTGGAAAAATGTCTCCTGAGATACACTTTTACGAGATTTGCTCAATTTTCTAGAAACGCATATCATATCTCGAGGGAAACCTGTGCTGCAAAAAATTGAAGGTTCTTTTTGATATGGCATTATTGAAGTACCTTTTAAGACTAATTCTTCAAAAGAACAGGAAGAGCATTTCTTTGACACAAATGTACGACTATGATACATACTAGTGTGTTACAAATGCCATATTTTGCTCAAAATTTTCTTTTTCTTGGGCAGATATAGCATCTTATGGAATCATGATTTTCATTTCAATATTCTTGAGTTTCATGATTGTTTACTTTGCAACATTATTCAACAATGAACAAAGAAAAAATCTTTATGACCATGAAAACTGATCTTGCCAATTAAAAGGCCTTAAAACAGTGAATGAGGGACCCAATCACTTACAACTGATATAAATTGCTAACACATAAATCAAAATTTTTTATTAGGCACTCCAAATGATGTAAGAATGTTTTAGAAAACACAGAGCAGAGACTGAAAGAAATAATTGGCCAAACAGCTCAGAAGAAACAAGTGCTGGGATGCGCCCATATTATTTATTATTTGGCCATATGATGGTTTAAGAAAATATTCCTTAAGTAATGCAGGTTAACTTCATTCAAGAAAGATTTAATTTTTTCAATAGTACCGTATTTACTTGCACATAAGCCACACCCTAGTTTTTCAACTAAAATTTATAGAACACAAAAAGGATATTTTCAGAATGATGAAATCATAGGCAAACAACATGGCAGCAGTAAAAAAAGAATGTAGCGCTACATAAAAGTGAATGATGGTCTAGTTTTCTTAAGTTTTTAAGATGCTCTGATCCATCGATGTACCTTTAACAAATGTTATGTCTAAATTATAATTTTTAAAAAACCATCCCTCTCCTCTACAAATATTCCTCCCGCCAGTCCCACTCATATACTACACCTGCATACCACACCCTTCCCCTCTCCAGCCTCTCCCCCTTCAAGCCTCACCTCCAAACCTTCTTCCCGGTGTAGCTATGACGATGCCTTGACATACAACAGACTACATCATCTTTCTCGCAGGCCCCTGGTGATTCCTGCAGCAACCATCAGCAAAAACTGAAATGTTTATAACTCTGTCATCAATAATTATAAAATTTCTAACCCTTTTTTATTTGTTGCAATGATTATATAATGTTTTTGTAATGTACAATAAACCCTTGCTATTTTTGAGGGTTTCTTTCCATTGCAAATGGAAAAATCGCAAACAGAAAGACCTTGATTAAATTATAAATAAATAGGGAGTTAAGGGCCAGGGTAAGCAGAACGAAACCTTTTTTTTGTTTAGTGATCAACTTTTATGACAAATACTTAATCCTAATAACAGGTATGGTCATCAAGTAATCCATTATTCAACTATAATACAATAAAAGTTATTTCTAACCTTTTTTTATTTGTTACACTTAGGAGTTCATTAGTTTGCAACTGGAAGTCTAAACTTAAACACAGGACAGTAAATATGATCCTTATTCCAATTAAAAATTAATTAAGTAATTAATATTTTAAAGTTTCCAATAAGAATAACACTGCATCAAAAAATCCTAAAAGTAGCATTGAGAGGCGAACATAACACTGGGAGATATGTGCACAAATTCTGGATGACATACTTTTCCAAAATAACCCATTCGCATCTACACTGAATATTTGCTAGGGCTTACACTCCTTTTCTTCTACAATGTAATTGTTCACAATCATGGGATTTTATGCAAGTACAAATAAAAAATAAGCCTTGAATTTATGAAACAACTTTTGGTGATTCTTACACCAACACCGAGGCGTTTTCAAATTAGATTGCGATTCAGAAAACCTTCCAGGGTCGGTGTTACAAATGGCAAGGTTTGGTTGCAATAAATGAACCATCGAAGCAACCAACAGCATTGGTAACAAACAGCAAGGGCTTACTGTATTGTACTTTAAGTAAGGAGAGCCATTTCATATGGCCCTAGTGAAATTAAACAATTATCTCTCATATTAGACTTTTCCAATTTTTTTCCTCAAATATAAGCCACATCTTCATTTTGTAAGCTAACAAATGTGAAGCTTATGACCAGATAAATACGGTAATTACATTAAAATCATAGCGTAATGGAAATTTATTTCAATAGGGCCAATTACAAAATAATTTTTGGCAGAATCTCAAAAAATTTTCCAGTTCAAAATAAAATCTCAACTCAGCGTAACTCAAATTTTTAAGTTATTAATATCATAATAAAAAAATCCTCCGAAAAACAAGTATTGCAATTAACAAAGTAATAACACTGAGTAGAACATAATTTTTTAAGAAATCTCCATAATAATTCCCCGAGTTCACAACTTCTGAAGCAAATGAAGGCCTGGCTTCATTATTTTCTCCAGGCAAATTAGAAACTTTTTTCTCTTGATTACACTGATCAGAGTCTTCTCTGCAGGCAAGGTAGCACTCATCTTCTCCAGCCACCATTGATCCTGACCCAGCATCCTCTTTAGCATCCTCCTAGACAAATAAAAATTAATTTCTCATTACCAAGAAAACTTTTGGCAAATTCAAATCAGATTGTCACTATACATTGAAAATATTGCAACAAAAAGTTAATTGCTTGTTTCTAATGCATATCATAAATATAAATTGTTTTTAATTATTTTGATAATATGATAGGCACACAGTGCTACACATTATAATTAAAAATTTTCAAATACAAAATAAGTTTTAGAGGATTTAACAACATTTATTTTGTAATAAGTGGCAAAGGTTTATATTCTTACTTTCCAATATTTTTGTGACTCCACAAATGTAGTGAATCTGCCAAATACAGGTAAAAATCATGCTTTATAAATTATATTATTTTCTATGACAGTGATTAACTACGCTAATGCAGACGAAAGGGCAAATGGTTAAAACAAACCCATGGATAGTCCAAAAAATATAATTTCATAAATTTAATTAAGCCTAAAACTATTGATACCACTTAATAATCCAATAGGTTATTTCTTTGAGAAGAATCCTCAACTTTAATCCTGTTTTATACATTTGAGTTATTCCTAGTGTCTTATATTACGCAGCTATAAATATGATTAATGAGAAATATAGTACAATGTGGCATCATCAGTTATGTTCGTAGAGCTTTTTGTTGCAAGTTGATATATAAAGAAATGGCTTTTATGATAAGGGCTAATCAACCTGTATTGATCAACTGAAACAATATCTGCACCTAGTTTGTTGCCCAACTTTTCAGCCAATTCAACAAAAGAAAAATCACTTAACTTTAAATCAACAACTTAAGTCAAACAGTGGTAATAAAGATTCAAGTACATTACTGCCAGTCAAGGTTGCCATGACCCAGAGATTTTCACAGGTGAAAAAGAAAAATATATTTTTTGTTTTTAAATGTTTAATGTACAATAGCTAAGTAGTTTGGATACATAGGTGAATAACAAATGGTGAAAAACTATATTTTATATTTGTAGCATTTATCTATCCTTAAAAGTATATTTTTTGTAGCTTATAGAACATCTTAATAATTCAGTTTCTTCAAATTTTTTTAGAGAATTCAGAAACTCCTCGTAGGTCATGCTAAAATTATTTTAGTACAAATCCCTGCCTATTTCTTTCATTCGTGCTTGCTCCTTGGTTAACTCTATGATGCAGCTGCTCTCAAATGAAATCTTTAATCTCTGCAACAAGTTTAAAAAACTATCAAATGCCAATTTTCATGTTGACTGAGATAATTTTCCTCTTGACCTGGAACTCTGAGACAAGTCCTAAAGCCAGGAGGGGTGGAACCCTGCTGGCAGTACATATTGAGTTATTTTGCCACCGCTATATATAACAGCACAGGAACTAACTTTATTATTTCTCTCTTTACATATTACATGAAAAATCAGATAAATTACATGTCCAATTTACCATATTTTTCAGGCTATAAAATACTTTCTTTCCAGAAAAATGACTGCCAAAATCAGCCTGCGTCTTAGAGACTGAAGATGAGATTATTACTGTATTCAGTACTGACACAAACCCACTGGTTCTCAAAACGGAATAATTAGCAGTCATTCGTCGCAAAAACATTAAAATACACATTATTAATAGTTAATGATGAAAAATTTATCAATATATACAGTAAAGCCTTATGCAAGAGGAATTCTGATGATGCATTTTCATTAGCAATCACAATTTCAGTGCACTTGCGATGTTAGTTGTGATATTTTAGTTACAAAGGTACCCATTGAATAGTGTGAGTAATGCCACCGAACATTAGGATTCAGGTAGATATAATAAAAATTTTATAAATATCTAGGATAAATACTGTTATGTTAATTGATAGGACTGCTGAGTCAACATCAAATGGGAAGGTAATCAACCCTTGGAGAAGGCTTTTTCAAAAAGCAAAAATTGGCTGCATGTGATTCTAGAGCAAAAGCAATAACAAGAAAAATAGCAACAATGAAAACTGTAGATTATCAGCCTTTTAGTATTTTGGATAACAGAGGATTTAGGAGTATGGTTGAAGAATTGGAGCTTAAATACAAAACGCCAAGTCATACAACATTTTCTCGCAGTATTTCACAACTTTACATGGAAGAAAAGCAAAAACTTAAAAATGAGATATCCAATGACCTTAGTGGGGGGTTGAAATCTCTATCATTGACTACAGATTCTTGGATGTCTAGAGAGCATCAATATTGCATCTCCTAAACATGTCACTATGTGGATGATAAATTTTACTACAAAAGCCATCTACTTGGGTTGTCACATTTTCCAGGGACCCATACTGCACCAGATGTGCATGAAAAGATTTTATCATTGGTGAATGATTAGCATCTGCTTGATCACTCTCTTTCCATCTACATCATAACAGATAATGCAAGAAATTTTACTTCTGCATTAAAAAAACATCTTGGAAACATTTAGTGTTTTGCCCATACTCTCCAACTTTGTATTAGTGATGCAAAAAGGGAAAATGACATTGAAAAATTACTTGCAAAGGGACATGCAAGTTTCACAATAAATGACTGGAGGGTGGCAGCTGGATTAATTGATGTTTTACAACAAATTGAGCAAACTACAAAAGAAATGTGTTAGAAAGAATTCCCTACACTTCCTGCAAAAATATCATTAATTCACGGGATTGAATCGACGCTTGCTAGTTTTATAAAAAGTAATGAAGCTGAAAGTGCAATTTCTATTGCTAAATCACTTCAAAAATCAATAAAAGCCTGGTTTCCATCCTACAGAAATGAGAAGGAGTACATGACTGCCATGACGTTCAAGGCAGTGCTATTAAATGAGCAAGAAATAATCTCTGCATGAGGTATATTGCATCAGAAAACGGTACACAAGAGACAATGCCTGAGGTCCAGATATGTCGTCACGAAGATTGTTTTCGTTGACAAAAAATAAAACATGGATCCTAAGTGAATTACGACTTTCTCATTTGATTTTCCTGAAATCAGCCACTCCTTTGATAAAAATGCAGTGAACAAAACATGTTGTTTGGTAAGTTCTACGAAGTTCTTTAAAGACTTTTTCGTTATAAGTTATATTGTATGAGATATAAAGAAAAGATCATTTATTGTCACCTGTAAAGCGGCACTCCCGATTAGGTCACATAAACTATTTATATAATTTTCTTAGTTTCTTTGCCCCTATGTCCTAAATACCCAATTTCATCAACATCTGCCCAGTAGTTTCTGAGATAAAACATGCAGACAGATGGACGGACATGACCTGAACATAAGGCATTCCTTTTTTATTTATAGCAAAGAACGTCTATAAATGTTTGCGTTTTGGAAGCACACGCTAACCGAAAAGCGACCGTCCCACTCAGCCATATTTTTCCGCGATTGCCTTCGATTTTCGATACATATATCGATGATGGAAGTTGCTCGTTAACTACGACGTAAAATAAATTATGCTGGATGTGTTATCAGTCTCAAATGTGATGAGTAAGTCTGAATTTCCTTTATTTCATGAGGGAAAAGAGCTTTGTAGCATGTATAAAAATCAGGATGACGAATCAGTTCAATGAACAATAGTTCCGCAAAAATATCTATCAAAAAAATGAATGATGGGTTTTGAACTTCCGGTATTCAATATTTGGTTTTTGGCTGTGTGATTTTATAATGCAAAAATTCAAGCAATATTTTGAGTCAAATCCATCAGTTTAAAGTGTTACTATAACTTATTAACAGAAATAAGTTTTATTTTGTTGTGTAGTAAGTTTTAATAGATACCCGCAAATAATTATTAAGTTTAATCGATTTATACAATTAAGCCATGCCGGATGTTTGGAACAACTTCAGAATTGACAGTACAAACTAGAAATATGCTATATGCAACTAATGTAAAGCTAAAATTTTCCAAGGTGTATCAAATAGCACTTCTAACCTAATGAAACCGAAACCGGGATCAGATTAATATAACCGGAGTGGAACTGGCTCATCCCTAGTTAAGTGCTATATATTCTCATTTAGCAAAACTTGTGATATTTATATGTTTAATAAAATGTGCTTACAATAACAAGAGTTAACAAGTTAATTTATTAAGGAGAGTTGTTCTCTTCGTCTCGATTCTTGAATATTTTATGCATTCTCGTCTCAATCTCGCTCTAACTGAAAAACCCTGTTCTTACCCATCCTTAATATATTCTAGTGGCCCATCCAGGAAGGAATATATTATTTATTTAAATTAAATTCTCGTACTTATTATTGCCAGCATATAGCTCAAAAATTGGATGGTAGAGAGACTGACAGCACCAGGAGGTGGACAGATGGTCTTAACCAGTGGTTCCCAACGTGGGCAGTACCGCCCTCCAGGAGGCGTTAAGGACTATTTTGGGGGCACTAGACATTTAATAGTACATTTATACAATTCATCATTTTTGCCCCACATTTGTGTATTTAAAAAATGTAATTCTGATTGTGAGATTAAATTTTCCAAGTAATTTCCAGAAATCGCTCTTAACCACTCCATCTTCATTTCCTCTCCTGAATTATCTTACAAAGTCTCTTATATTATGGAGCTGTATCTCAATTACTTTGAAAACAAAGTAGTATAAAAGGTAAGTTTTATATACTTTGTTCACATAATAAAGTGGTTCTGCTATCGTACATATGTGTTTTGACCATTGATTATTCTATATTTTGGTTGATCATCAAAGCAAGGTTATTATTCTATTTCCTTAGCTTGTTTAAGTGAAAAGAAAGTGATCACTAGGATTTTGTCTTTGTGAGAGGAAATAATAAAATATTATCCGCTGACATTCCGAAAATACCACGGCATCAAGAATCCAAGAGGTAAGACTTATTTTTAGCGCTCATTTATATACATTTTTGTCGATCTGTCCATTGGCATTACACAAAAAACCCAAGGTTTGCCAGATCCAAGGAGTGGGCAGTCCGAACATTTCTGTTTCTCCACATCGGATAATTCAAAAAGTTGGCTTTCTCTTCATGAATCCCAGAACAGATTGGCTTCCCTCCCTAACATGGAATTTTCAATGAATGAAAGACTATAGATATAACTGAAATATTTTTATTACATGTTTAAATGATAGCACAAGAGCTTATGGTGTCTCTACTAAATTCAGCCTGAGTGGCTGTAATTAATATTGAAATTACACCTTATTTAATTTCTGCAAAATTAAAAAAGCACGAAAAATAGACAAAGTGAGTGG
The DNA here is from genome assembly GCA_028673005.1 of Tanypteryx hageni. Lineage (NCBI taxonomy): Eukaryota > Metazoa > Arthropoda > Insecta > Odonata > Petaluridae > Tanypteryx > Tanypteryx hageni. The sequence goes on from CM054120.1 coordinate 6,173,541, forward strand.
AAAATGGTGGGTAATTTGAATTGAGAAAAAATTAGAGTCAAAATCGAAGAAACCTAGACACAAAATCCGAACCAGACACTTGGACACCTGACAAACTAAGACCTCCCTTTATGCGCATCACCTTATTATTAGGTTACACAATTTTCAATTTTAAATCTTGTATTAATTGTTATAAATTTTTCAGTAGAGGAAACTGGAAAAAAGGACAGCCAGGAGCAGCTTTGATTTTCAGCTTTTGCAGAATTCGTGTCATTGTTAACTTCCGCACATGGTCAGTGTAATGTAATTCATTTCTTATACGAAAAAATATGGTTTAATTAATTTACTGCATTAATTTTAATTAATTTATATAACTTACTGTATTTTTCAGTCTTTTGTGTATGTAAAATCTTCCATGCCGAATCTGTAGTAATTAACACATCTTTTCAGCGCAGAAAACTGCAAACTTGGAAATTCAGCAAGTTTCAATTACCAGATTTTGCAGAATTTGTACCTTCGATAACATCCAAGACCTTCCAATTCAATCTAGTTTACTGGTCGTATATTTAAAGAAACGGACCTCGTGCTCATTTGTATATTTTTCAAATCTTTGCATTTTATATCCTTTATTAAATAAAATGGCTCAAAAGAAAAAGTGTAGGCAATACCCAGAGGATTACCTAAAATATGGTTTTATTCCATCTATTTCAAATAAACAGTTACCGATGTGTTTACTCTGTGACCATGTTTTTTCTAATGAGGCAATGAAGCTGTCAAGATTAAGTAAGCATTTAATGGAGAAGCATCCTGATAAAGCCGATAAGGACTTAACATACTTCCTTGCTTTGAAGGAAAAAGTCGAAAAATAAAATACTGTCCCTGAATTGTTTAAGAAATCTATGCTTCATACAAAATTTCACTACGTATTGTAAAATGTGGTAAGACGCATAATATTGGAGAGAAATTGATATTACCAGCTGTGAAGGACATTATTAGCACAATGATGGGACATAATAAAAGTGATGTTACCTCATTAATTCCACTAAGCAACAATTCTGCATCAAGAAGAATTGATGAGATGGTTAGTGACATTGCAAGTCAGTTGTGCAATCAACTATGGAAAACAGAATTTGCATTGCAGTTTGACAAGTCTACATTGAAAGATAATGAGGCTTTATTTCTTGCTTATGTACTCTATGAAAATGAACAGGAAGTCATAGAAGAATTTTTGTTTGCTAAATCATTAACAACAGATTCCAAAGGTTTGTCAATATTTCAACTTGTTGAGTGTTTCTTTTTCAGAGAAAAATATTCCTCTCCCAAACATTTGTGTGTGTGCAACTGACGGAACACCAGCTATGATTGGTCGCCAGCACAGTTTTATATCTCATTTGAAAAATGCAGTACCTGGTGTCATTCATTGTATTATCCATCATCAACATTTGGTTGCTAAAAATTTGAGTGAATGACTGCACAAGTCATTGCACACCTTAATCACTGCAGATAATAAAATCAAGGTTCAGACTTTGAATGAGCATTTGTTTCGTAAACTATGCCATACAAATGAAAAAGAATATGAGCACCTTCTCTTTTACATGGAAGTTAGATGGTTTTCAAAAGGCAATTGTTTGAAGCAGTCTTACGAACTACATGACACAGTAATTGAATTTCTCAAATCAACTGATGAGAAATTATTGGTAGGAATTGAGATGATGCAACTTGGCATGGCCAATCTAACAGATATTTTTTAAAAGATTAATGAAGTTAACAAAAAGCTTCAAGGAAATAAAATTAACCTCATCAAGGCAAAGGGAATCATTATGGTTTTATCAGCAAATTGGCTTTACTTTAAAATAATCTTGGCCATCAAGAACTTTACCAATTTCCTTTATTGCAGCAATAGAGACAAACTTTTGAATAGTGAGTTAGAAATTTATTGCGCTCATCTCGATTTACTTGAGAAAGATATGCTTATAAAGTTTAAGGATTTAAAAGAGCTTGTGGTACATGAATGGGTTATTAATCCATTTTTGGCCAATGTGAAAAGAGTATGTCCAATTTGCAGGAATAATTATCAGATCTTCAAAATGACTTTGAGGCCAGGGTGTGGTTCAACCAAACTGGTTATAATGACTTTTGGATGAAACAATGATTAATATACCCTCAAGTTTGGCAAGAAGTAAAGTTATTTATCCTAGCATTTCTGTCTTATTTAGTAGAAAAGGGTTTCAGTGATGTAGTGCACCTGCTAACTAAGCAGAGAAATCGTTAAAATATAAATGAGAGAGGTGATTTAAGATTTTATTTATTAAACCTAGAACCTGACATTTGTAAGCTGGCTGAGTTACATCAAGCTCAGTGATCCCTTTTAAATGTTGTTGTATTAAACATTTTTGAAACATATCTATTACAAATGATTTATTAAAAAAATACTGTATTATTCCTTCTTATCAACATTTATTTTATTCATATCAGACTCATTTTATAATGAGGTATGGCATTTGTTTTTTTAACTGTGCAGAGAAATATTTATATAGGGGTAAGTATTTTAGAGCAAAAGGGGGCTGAAAAAGGTTGGGAACCACAGGTCTAAATGATGTCATAGATTTGTTCAAGGAGCAACAATGTGACTGCCCTTGATGGCAGAAGATTTTTAATGCAAAAAATGTGAAATTTTCATGTTCAAAAGAAAAATATGGTCTGATTCAACATTTTACAAAATCGACAATAGGAAAACGAGTTTTCAATTTTGAAGATTCAAGTTCCATATTTGTATGACGAGTCTAAGCAATTTTATAATGCAAATGAAAGTTATGCTGCATTGCTTCTTGTAAACATAACTCCCATATAAATTACGGACATACAGAGGAAGATATGGAGGGAGAAACAAAACTGAGATTCTATTCTATTAGTAATAGACATAGTATAAAAATATGATATAATAAGAATATGAACTTTGTGATTATATTGGTAATTTACATTATCAGATTACACATACTGTATATACCTGAATATAAAATGCAATTGTGTATAATATGCAGGGAGATTTTTGGCACCATATTCGGCGATTTTTTTTATGTACCCATGTTTGACAGGGGGTCACAAAGAGCAACAACTAAAATATCAGGCCTCTGTAAATAAATTACTGAAGGAACATAATTTTACATTGAACCAAATGGGAAACGCTGACCAAATGCCACTTCAATTCGAAATTCCATCAAACTATGGTAAATGAGAGAGGTGCAAAAACTTCAGATGAGAGAAACAGGGGAATAGAAAATGAAAAGAACAGATTCACAGTGAAGCTGTCATGTATGGCAGACAGAACAAAATTGCCTCTGTATGTTATATTCAAACAGAACACTCTGCCTAAAGGTAAGATACCTCCTGTCATCATAATAAGAGTGCAAGAGAAAGGCTGGTGCAGCATTTTTCCCTCTGACAATTTATCAAGTTCCCCATCAGTTTTTCACTCCAGCAAACCATGCACCCCTGCAAACATATGCACTTCGGCAAATGCTCGTACTTCGGCAAACGCTCATACTTTGTCAAACGCGAGTACTTCGGCTTTGCGCGTACGTACCAAGTTTCTCCTTTTATAGCAACAGACATTAGCCCAGAAGAGAACGCTACCATCGTGAGATCTAACCAATAGACTTTCGCAAGTGCTGTGCCCTCTTCTCGCAATACAGTGCGAACTAGCGGACTTCCGATCTGACAATGTCGTGGACGGGTAGCCGAGAGAGAGATGGAGAGGGAGGGAGAATGAGGAAGGACTTGGAGAGATATGCATCTGAACCGGCCTGCGGAAGATTTCCCTGCGAGTCGAATACTTTTCATATCGTTTGTGATCCCTCCAAGTGAACATTTCTATTAAGTATCTTACTATATTTCTGCTTTGTATTATGTCACTCCAATATGGTTGTAAGCATCTCCTTCTCATTTTGCCAGTGCATTATATTTGATTTCCTGTTGGCAGCAGCAGTGTCACCGAAGGGGTATCGTATCGTTTTTCCATTTCAAGTACTTTGCGGATTACGAGAGATTAATGTAAAATGAGACAGTTGCATCTCATTATTGGAGGTCCCACCGAGACCCGAACATAGGTTCGTTATTGTCTATTCTTGTATTTCGTACTCTTGTAATCTAAAGTTCATTATTTTAAACTTGTCTTGTCTATTTCACTTTGTTCTTTCATTTCATGCTGTTCCATTTTCACTATGGAAACGTCTAAGAATGCTTACGAAAAACAGTATTCCACCACTGAATCACTGAAAGTACGCGTTCTCGCGCAGAAGACGGGTCGAAAGTCAATCCACCTTTGATTTCCTCTCCTTCGCCATCTGATCTTACCCAAGTGGTCAATGTTCTCTTGTCTAAGCTTCCTCCCTTTGCAGAGCTTTCAGCCGAACCCACCTTCGCTTTTCTTTCTGAATTATGTTGTGTTCGTGAACTAAAGTTCGTCGCTGATAATTATCTTTTGATTCTCGCCCTTACTAAAATCCCGGTTACGCTGAGGGATTTCTGGTTTAACGCTATTTCGTGGAATCTATCTTGGGAGCAAGTCATTTCAAGGTCTGGGAAACGTTTTTCTCGAAGAGAGAATTCGGACGCCTTGTCTCGTTGAAAGCCAAGCGATTCCAATGCCCAGATGAATCACCCCTTATGTTCCTCCAGTCCGTTAAGGTGGCAATCGCGGTTTTGTGTCTTAATTATTCGGAGTTAGAGATTGTGGAACTCGTACTCGATAGTATTAATCCCCTGATGCAGTATACATTCCTTTTCGTCGGGAGGCCTAATAATCTAGCCGAGTTAGATGACTTACTCACGCAATCCCATAAACTCCTCATGACCAGAAAAGAATATTTTTGCGAGAATCCATTATCCTCGGGTGTTTCTTCACCCACAGTGTCCTGAACTCCGCCAAAGGCTACATTTCAGCATAATCAAAATTGCTGTTTTCGGTGTGATTCGCGTAACCCCCCGTGTCATTCTTTTGTTAATTGGTCGGATCCTTCCGACACACCATTACTTCGGGTGTCCATTAACTCGAAACCACGCCATGCTCTACTCAATACCGGTTAATCAATTTTCCTTATAGATCGTGAAGAATGGACCAACATAAAAATACAGCAAAAAGCGAGCGCTTCAAACCTGCTTTGTTAAATGCAATGATCTCTCGGCTCACCCTTTTCTGTTTCGATCTAGGGTTCAGTTAAAAGTTCGAATCCACAACTTTTCGTGGAAGCAGTGGTTATATTTGGTTGACCTGCCATTTCCGTACATTTTAGGCCATGATTTTATATTGAAATCCTTCATGATAATCGATAGCCATGCCTGTAAGGCATTTTTTTCTTTCAATTCATGGTTTTCCATGCCCTTTGTAACCTCCCCCTCCTCGCATGCTATTGGAGAAAGTTCCTCTACCAGCACGCATATTTTCGATACAGCTAAGGATGACTCATGTAACGGCAATCTGGGTGTACCCTTTCCCCCTTCGAAGGACAGCTGTAGCGAAATCCTGTCCCTTTTCTCGCGATATCCGGATGTCATCACGCCGGACATTGGGAACACAACCTTAATTGAATACAAAATCGAATTGTCTGATTCTACCACAATTTGTTCACATCCGTATCAATTGTCTCTGCCTAAACTGGCCTCAATGAAGAAACAGGTGACTTCACTGTTAGAGAAAGGCGTGATCGAAGAATCGAATTCCCCATTTGCTAGCCCGGCCTTTCCCATCCCAAAGAGAATTGGATCAGATCGCCTTGTAATCAACTACTGCAAAATTAATAAAAGGGTTAAATATGATAATTATCTGGTACCTTCGATTGAGCTAGCTTTCGCTTACCTTGGTTCTGCCAGGTTCTTTTCGATTTTTACCCTCAATTCTGCTTTTAGTCAGATTCCTTTGTCACCCCCGAGTTAACCTGTCACTGCATTTATTACCCCCTTTGGTCTTTATCACTATAGAAGGTTACCATTTGGACTCTGTATGAACCCCCAAATATTTTCAAGATTGATCGATAAGGTTTTAGGGGACTTAAAATATAATTGTGTATTTCCTTATATCAATGACTTATGCATATATTCTGAATCTTATGAGGAACACCTGGACCACATCGGCAAGGTACTGCAGAGACTTCGCCATGCAGTTCTCACTGTCCAACCAGACAAAATGAAAGTTGCTCAGTCAGCTGTTAACTTCTTGGGACATCAGATATAATGAATTTTCCGGTGCCTACTTCACTGAAACAGGTCGTTTCCTTCCTTGGTATGTCAGGTTTTTATTCCAAGTTTATTCCTAATTTTGCAAAATTGGCCACTCCCTTAAATGCTTTGAGGAGAAAGAATGCCACTTTTCATTGGACCGATTCCCATTCTGATTCTTTTATGAAGCTTAAAAATGCCTTGTCCTCTCCTCCAGTTCTTAATTTGCCTGATTTTAATTCAGATTTCCATCTCTTTGTGGATGCTAGCAATATTGCTTTGGGAGCCACTCTCAATCAGCTGATCGACGGTAATTTCAAACCGGAACTCAAAAATTTAAGCCATACGTGCAGGCAAGATCATTTCATTTGTATACTGATCATGCTGCTCTCACTTGGCTTTTTAATCACTCTAAAAAATTGGGAAAAATTGGTCGTATGGTTTTAAAACTGTCTTGTTTCCGTTTTACAATTCACCATGTATCTGCGTCTTGTAATAGTGCTGCTGATTGCTTGTCTTGGGTTAGAATCTTGGATCACCATTCTGATCCAACCCCCATTCATATTTCTTGTTTATTGCAACATGTTCCATTGTCCTTTACCAATATTCGCCATCATCAGGCTTCAGACAGAGGCATGTGCAAAATAATAGAGCAAATCAGATCAGGGAAAACCTTTCCTAATTATTCCTTGCAAGGCAACTTACTACATCACCATTCCCTGGGCTCTAAGAAGCCTCGAGTTGTAATTCCTCTTGCTTTAAGAGAGATGATCTTCCAATACTTTCATTCTTCTCCTATTGGTGGTCATCTAGGCAGAGCAAACAACTTACGATAAAATCTCCCGTGAGTTTTGGTGGTTGGATATGAGAGCAGATGTTTCAAAAAGGGTTAAAAGTTGTCATGACTGTCAGATAACTAAACCCAGAAATTGTTTACCCCAGGTCGTCATTCAGCTAATTTCCCGACTTATCCTTGGGAAAGAATATTTATTGATTTTGTTGGTCCATTACCCAGAAATAAATTTGGTCATGCTTATGCTTTAACCATAATTGATGGTTTTAATAAATTTGTAATTATTCAACCGGTTAGAAATTCAACAAGTAAAACTGTTCTTGATATATTGACAAAGCTAGTTTTTTCTAAATTTGGGGTTCCCAAATATATTGCCTCAGATAATGCTTCCTCTTTCAAATCTAAATTATTTTATGATGTGTTTTAGCCTAGGGATGAAACATATTTGTACTGCTCCCTATTATCCCAGGCCCAACCATGCAGAAAGAATACATAGAAATTTAAAGTATGCCTTGTCTGCTTTCACATGTGATGCCCATAATAAATGGGATGCATTCCTACCTTCACTGACATTTGCTTTTAACCCTTCCCATGTCGCTAAAATATACAGAGATTATAAATTCCTGTTCATTTTTTTCAGATATAATTTTTTTTAAATGGGTATTTTTTTAAAAGCCAAATCAGTCAACTACATATTCATATATATGAAAACTGCACTTATAACATAAATATTATAGATATGAGGTAGTTATTACTCTCTAAGTATGATGTTGTTTAGCAGTGATTTTTCAAATACTGGTGGTGCATCTCTGAATACTGTCTCTAACTAACACTATTAAATATATACACTATTTACAGTTAATTAAATATTTACATCTGTTTGCACTCCGCTACTCCTCAAATATTTTTCTTTGTGTGATAGTCCTCAATGCAATTGGAAAATAGCATGAGAAAATCATTTAAAGAAAAAACATCGCCAAAAAATTGCATTTGCTTGATCCATTCTGTACTGAAATATTCTTGTATTTCAGTCTTTGGATTTAGGCCCATGTTTATAATTACGCCAAGGAAGGCCTCAATATCACAAGATTCACTACTCTTCCAATTAGCGAGACGTGATGTAGGCGAATTCTGCTTGGCCAATTTTCTGTTTTTGCCGTAGAGATTGGTTTCATCGCGTATTAGACTGATCATTTCATCTCCAAAAAAAGTCAGAAATATTGTATAGGTTCGCTGTGAATATTAAAATCACTTGGAAGAATTATTCCCGGTGTAACCTCACTAAAATTAGGTTGAAAACTTGGACCAGGGTCATTAGAAACAATGTCCAACCAACCTGTCGTAAGTCTTGGCATAGGTTCACCATTTAACACGATTTCCTCCTCATCTTCATCTAATTCCCTTTCACTATTCATCAGACTATCTGATTCATCACTAAAACTATGGAAATATTCTTCATCATCACTTATTTCAGCTAATAATTGGACCAAATCCGATACCGATACTTCAAAGTCCGCCATGACGGATGTTTACGTTCTCAAAAAGGAAATTCAAGTTCGAAAAATGTAAATTTTATGGGTTATTTTGACTTATTCGGTGCTTTGACGTCACTACCAGTATTCTCTTTCGAAAGCGACCATCTCCTGCCATCTAGTATCACTTACGGAAGGTAGAATAAAAGCTATGTTAGTGAATGGCAGAATGCGGAATATATCGTATACGACACGAAACAGCAGGCATCTGCTTGCGGAATATGTCGCAAACGACATGCAAGGGAAAAACGCAAGTGCAGAATATATCGTATTCGACACGGGAAGGGTTAATTCTGCAAAACACTCTTCTACAGGTGTTTCACCTGCTAAGGTATTCTTGGGTCATGAGCTACCACACCCATTGTCGCTTCAATGGGAATTGCCGAACGAGGTGGCATCAGCTGATTGTAATTCAGCTTTAGGGCAGCAACTTTGGAATAAGGTGCTAAGTAATTTGGCCAAATCACAACAGCGTGATGCTAGCAAACATAATGCTAGACTCCACAAGCCTTTTTCACCAGGTGAACAGGTTGTGTTTAGAGCTGTGCCTAAAGTTTCCAAAGCTAATAAAATGCCCACCAAAATTTCTCCCCTAAGGGAAGGACCCTTTGTGGTCGACAGGATAATCATTCCTGTAACTCTCTCTTTAAGGAAGCCAGACAACCCAAATTATTGTCAAATAGTAAATGTTAGCCAAGTTAAGAAATATTTTCCTGCCAGTAGGCAATAATTTGTTATTTTTGAATATCACGTGTCAATGTTATTTATATTATGAGATATTTTTCTGCTATTGAGCAATGATTAGTTATTTTCAATTATCTTGTATCAGTGTTAAAGGAAGTTATGAAATATTTTGTGGCCATAAGGTAATATTTGTCATTCTCACTTACCACATACCATTGTTCATTTATTTAAGAAACTTCATGTAGGTATCAAATAACAGTTTGATATTTGTTTGGCTTTTTGGTTAATGAATCACCCATTGTATTCAAATGTTCAGAATTATTTTGTTTTGTATGCTTGTTTAGATATACAAGCATGAGGAGGGTCCTTTGGTGATTGCATTCTGGGTCTTGTTTTTCCTTTTCACTTGGAGGTGATATTTTTCCTGATCTGTTGACAGAGACACTGATTCGTAAGAATCATTATTGTTCCTTGTTAACCACTCATCTGAGTATGCCATATATATACGGCACAGCGATTTTTAGCCTATTTGCTATGGGTATGCCGTTATATTCCGTCACCCAGCTTTTCTCACTCATAGCGGCATCCTTTTAGTTTACCGTCTTGCCAGTAGATGGACTTTCCTTCCCTATTTTAGAAAGCTATACGTCTCGTATCCAAAGCCTACACTTTCCATGAGGGTTGCATATCCCCTGCCCCTATTTTTTTGAAGGTTGGGGTTTGACATCTTGGATTATTTCACACCCTCATGCGAAAAATTTTGTTTGTCGTCGCTTGCATCTTACTTTCCACGAACAGCATGCTACTTGTAAATCCGTTTCTTTCATATTTAGCCTTTTCCACTGTTATGCAATTGCTTTGTGCTCCCAGGACGGCTGAGTGGCAAGAAGGGTCGTTTTATGGCACCCTACTTTGTATCCCTCACATTGATGGTTTTGCTCAAAGGAACCATTGTTTTTCTGCCTTTCCTTAACGTACCCCTGTAATCCCCCAGAGTGGGTGGTCTGCACAGATGTGTTCATAGGAGAGTGGGTAAGTAATTGAAAAAGTTCAGTTGGCCTTTGAGCAACAGAGTAGATGGTTTGTGGTATTATTTGGAGCTTTTATTCCTGAAAATTTTACTGTTCTTTTTGCAATAACTTTTAAATTATTTCATTCAAATTATTTTGTTTGAAATAATTTTTATTTCACCGTTGTGAAATGCCTTTGTCCAGTAAAAGGAAAAGTACTGAAGCCACAGAATACAAAGCACTTCACTTATTGGAAGAGAATGATGACGAAAGTCTTTCCAGTGAGTTTTTGGAGGATGTTTACATCAACACTGATGTAAGTGATAGTGAAACAGACGAAGAAATGGATCCATTCCGGAAAGAGGAGGAGTTAACGAACCTCCCTGGACACCCTTACGTTTGGAATACACATGAGGAAGTGCGAAACAAGTTTACATTTACAGGTAACCCCGGTTTAAATCTACAGGTTGAGGATGGAGATGATATACTTGAATCCTTTGAGCTATTTGTTGATAACGAACTATGTACGATGATAATGGAGCAAACTAATACTTATGCCAAAAATGTCGATGCAAAATCTAGCTTAAAACCATGATCTAGAGCACGTAGGTGGGGGAGACAACTGCAAATGAAATAAAAACTCTTCTTGGTATCTTCATACTCCAGGGAATTGTACTAAAACCGGATTATGCTATGTATTTTAGTAAACAAGAGAGCATTGCAACTCCTTTTTTCTCGAAAGTTTTCAGTGAAAAGAGCGTTGCAGTTGGCTTCCTCAGGTCAGCTGACCTGAGGAAGCCGACTGCAATGCCGGCGAAACGTCGTCGTGGGAAACAGCCGATCAACGCGGTGATCTACCGAAAAACATGCAGCCTACAGCCGAACGCTGCGAAAACCTTCGCACCATATATATATTTATTTTGTTTCTTTACGTAATAAATATAATTTTTCTATTTCAATATATTGTGTTTTTTAATTATACATAAGGTTTACGTCTTAACTTTTTTTAGTGATAATATGATTTTTATGAATAATTTGAGTAATTATGTAATTTTAGACCGTTTTCACCCCATTTTTTTGTAATTTTCACGTAACTTTATTAATTTAAATTTTCCATTAAAAATTAATATTTATACATAATTGTTCATTCTTGCGTGTTAAAAAGAGTCTAATGTTTTAAATAAAAAATATCCAATCAAATACCGAACATTTACTGCATTTTATAAATATAATTTAAAAGGTAAAAATTCGCCAAATTTTCAATTTAAATGCCCACCGCTGCACAGAGGGGCAGGGATCGCATCTGGGAGGACAAAATTCCATATTTCGAAAGTTATCTAAATCGCTTTTCGTACTGCACGTTGGTCATAGAAGACCATAGAGCACCAGAAAACACCACTAATAATTTCCTGGAAACGGGAACAACGTCATCAGATGAAGCGGAAATCGCGGCATTTTCAAACTGTTGGTTTGGTCATTTTCAAGGGTGTCATATAATGAGTACCTGTTCACAGTGGAGTCGTTCTACTCCACGGTTATCAACCTCACCAGATTTTCTGGTTCATATACTTCATGTTTCGGCGAGAATACCGTCAACATGATCGGCACGTCATGCGCAGACGCACCACTTTGAGAAGCATTACATGTATAGGTCTTCTGAAGGAAAACGTCGAGCTACAAAAACCTCACCACTCCGACACATACTTCTCCTAGTGCCCTGGGCCCTACTCTTCCCGTTTTTGAAAAGAACAGCTGCTTCTAGCTGCGCCTAAGGAATTTTCGCCCTAAAATGTGCGTAAAGACGCGACACGCAGCTCACCGGCCGGCCGACCCCGCTCGCCCGCCGCGGCCGTGGCAGGCAGACAGGCATGCTGCAGCGGGTACGCATTTGCTGACTTGTCCGGGAGTGAAGGGGAAGGGGAGGGGGCGAGTAGGGGGCGCTCGGCGCACGTGCATCTACCTGCAGCTACTTATCAGTCGTCCATGGACACTCGCGCGCATCAATCATGAGGCGCCATGTTCTCTTCAATGTTCTCCGCGAGAAGTTGTCTGCCTCTAGGACGGATAAGACTCATTACTTGTGGAATCATGTTGAAAGGTACAAATCTTGCCCCAGCACGACAGTATAGCTCGCGCGTTTTTGGTGGCAGTCGGCACGCGTGAGAGGGGAAGGGGAAGCTTTAAGGGGAAAGTCGACGTCATAGAAGATGCGCAGTTTTGGTTCGGACGAATCCATCACCGGCAATGGGCCCTGGAGGGGAAGGGGTACGTATTCTTCCTGAGCGCTTCCCCTTTGCGTCTTTGTAAAGAGATTTGGCGGGAAAACATCGAATTGCCTGTGACGTTGCATTATTCCTGCGTGTGTCCCCCTCCCTTTCCTTCTTCCCCTCCTGCGCGCATCGCGTAGGTGTTTAGGCGCGCCTGCCTGCCCCTAAACACGGCCTCCCCTACAGACGGCCCCGTTTCGAGTATGAACTCGTCCTCCCTGCGTAGGTTCTACTGCGCACTGCCAAGCTATACATGTTGGTTTGTGAAAATTGTTTCAATGGGGGTAACAGAAAATTCATAGGTCGCGTTTGTGCATAGCATCCCCGTTCACTTTTTCTTTATCCTCCGTGTGTGTTTGTTGTGTGTTGAGTGTAAGTGCGTGAGCAACTGTGTGCGCTCGCGTGAGATAGTGCCTGTGTGTGTATGACTGAGAGAGATAGAGAGAGATTTAAACGGTGCATTGGCTAAACAGGGATGCTCACGAAAGGCATTCGCGGCCAGAATTTTGTTTAGTCCTGATGTCACGGCTCATATGTAGTTATCTGACTCTCTGTAGGAGGTGCGATCTCTCGAAGTACAAGGTTGACGATCTAGAGATGAGTAGGAGGCGCGTAAGTGCCTTCATTTCAAAGATTAACGACAGATGGCAGAAGAGTAATGAGGTTTGAAATATTTCTTTCAAGCAACAAGGAATGGCTAGACGAGAAGGCCACTATCCTCCTGTCCATTTCTGCTGAGGTCACAGAAGAAACTGCGTCGTTAGTAGCGCCAGTAGTCTCTGGTATACACGATATTTATTTTAATCCTGTTCTATCCGTCTTAATTAGTTGCGTAATAGTTTTTGTCAGTTTATCAAGGGAAATCGCTTGAGAAACATTTGGTCACTTTCGATGATATGACGATACGTTTCAATTTTTAGGGCCAGTTCGACCTCGGGGCAACTTTGATGTAATTAGTGTGTCTGCTCAGACGTGTAATGTTTTCAGAGCCAAGCCTTCAGATCTGACTGACCTTGATCGATCTCAGAGCAAACACGTGAACCTTGGCTCTTTTCAATATGGGATTTCACCTTTGTACTCGCTCATTCGAAGCTTTGAATGCCTACTTCACATTTCATACAGACTGCAAGTGAAGAAATGGAGAATATCTTCCAAAGGTGACAAGGAGCGTGTTACCCAGCGGAAAAATCGCATTTAGACCGATTTCAGAGAGGACAGGTTTGATTGTAGACCAGCCTAAACAAGGGAGTGGCTCATCAAAGGATGGGGACAAAGCGCGGCGTTTTTTTTTTTAAATCCACCACTCAGAGCTGAAATCACTGTTCTACTCTACTTTGATTGAGAAAATCTCAGTAATCTTGCAAGCTTTGGCAAGCGCACTTGAAATCAATCTGCCAAAATTCAAGGAATATGCACTGAATGTGGCTAAACTGTATTGCGATTTGTACGGATGGTACCCTATGCCACCGTCTTTGCATAAAGTCCTCATTCATGGGGCTGATCTAATCAGTGCGCCTCCACTCCCAATCGGACAATTTTCAGATGAGGCCCAGGAGGCTCGAAACAAAGATGCGAGGAGGTTCAGAGAAAGCCACACTAGGAAATTTTCTAGGTTGGCATGTAATGAAGATTTACCGCATATGCTCCTAATTACGTCCGATCCACATATACAGTCGACTCCCGAGATTCGACCGCTCGAGATTCGACCAACTCGAGAATTCGACCGGTCGAACTAGCCGACGTCACATCCGGACCACGCGGAGTTTTTCCAACTTTCTCAGACGTCGTTAAAGCTGTTGTAGTAGTTTGAATTTGTGCTGATTTCGCTCGTTTTTTAGTTTTAATCATTTATAATAGGTGTAGTTTCTCTCCAGACATCGTTATTCCTGTTATTGCAGTTTGAATTTGTACTGATTTCGCTCGTTTTTTAGTTGTAATCATTTATATTAGTTATTTTTTATTTTTAAATTTATCCCTTGACATGGCATCTAAAAGGAAATTTAATAGTGATAATGCGAGTGTATCCAATAAAAGAGTGCATAAGACTCATAGTTACGAATTAAAATTAAAAATTTTAAAGCGTGTTGATCAATAGGAAAGCCATGCTGAAATCGCACGGCCAGCAGAAGCTGCTTCAACTTCGGAGGCAAGGACTAACCCACCCAATTCCCCAGTTAATAGCAAATCCAGTAGCCCCTCTTCTTCCAACTAAAATTTCTGAACTTTGTAATTAATAAACTAAGTCCAGTAGACGCAGTTGTAAAAGATTTAAGGAAATAAAATATTGTCAATGTCATTGTTTTTTAAATCCTAAGTAATTTTCTCCTTTTTAATAACTTTTATATAATTTTGCTGTGATAACGGTATAGTTTTATGCATAGATATATTCAGTACTGTAGCAAGTTGGGCCACAAACCGTCTTTCCTAGGGCTCTTTAGGGATATGCTGTGATCTGCATGCATGCGCCGTTTATTAAAAATTTTGAAACTCGAATAGTCAAAATATTACTCGTGATTTTCCTGTTAAATTTGTTGGTAAAGTACAAATACAAGTAATTCCTTCATTTAAATGACATGGGAAACGATGAGGCAGATTGGATTCAATTTGGAATTTTTTACGCAAGATAGTCATACGAAAAAAAGATTTTTTCTTTACAGTGCGCGTATAAATTATATATTAATTTTTTTATCAATTCATAACAATATTGTTTTATTAACATTTGAGTAATGTTATTTTATGTTTATATAACGCGAGAGTGAACTTGGTAATTTTTTCCCGAGTGTTAGTGTACCGAAAATCGACATTCGACTGTTCGAGATTCGACCGCATTTTCAGGAACACATCCCAGTCGAATCTCGGGAGTCGCCTGTAACTGAATTGTGGAAGACTCCAAAGAAGAAATTTTCATCTATTCTATTCATCCCCCTGATGTCCTGAATCTCTTGAACCCTCCTGATTCGGACTTCACGCTTCCACACAATGAAGAGTTAGAAGAGGAAAACAATCTGGAATCAGAGGAAGAAGAAATGTGATTTGTTTTATTTTATTTATTGTTTCGTTCAATTATTTTGCATGGATTTGTTTTGTTTAGTTCTATTTTATTTTATTTTAATATGAATGGAAGCAGAACATCGTTCTCAAATAAAATTTTCTGAACGCAACTTTGGTTGTTTTACCCTAAATCTTGATAATCATTCCTTAAAAATGATTTTTTTCTTTTTCAAGAAGCTACAGTAGATAACGAAAGTGCCTAATTCCCGACGCTTTATCATAATCAGGCCCGTTTTTTTGCGAGAACAAAAGTGGGGCACCCACGACCCCACCCTACCCCCATATGTTATCCCAAAAGTTGAAATATTCCACAATATTGTACGAAATGAGCTTCGAACGCTGTATTTTACGTTTCCCTATAAATACATGGCCAATCCATGGGATAGTTTGGGCGAACTGAATTTTGTCCTCCCAGATCCGCTCCCTGCCCCACTGTGCGCTGGTGCGGCTTTGAAAAATTAAATACCCAGATGAGTGGTTAATGATCCGGCGTAGAGATTTAGCGACCTCATCACTCGATGATTCTTATCATCGCAACCAGCCCCCAGATGCAAATTTGGTAAAATAAATTGATATCTACTAGACCAATTGCCGTAATACTGCTATATGCAGTCACATTTTCAGGCATCATAGATGGTCCCCAGACATCTATGTATGTCAGCATGGCACAAAATTCTTTTAATAACCTTGCCATGTCATGTTCGTTGGTAATATTTACCATGGTTAGCGTATACTAGCCCCAATTGGGCTAGGATACCTTAAAATGTTTCTCTATCTATGTACTACCATACACAGTGATTTTTTATTTTTTTATACTGTGAATTTCTTGGGGCTCTACTTAAAAAATGTGAGGCAAGCATAATCTATTTACCAGTCATCCAATTATTCAGTATCTCTTGTACTTTCATAACTGTCGGTCAATGCCAGGGTTGGCACCCCTTTTTTTTCTTGTCGTTCTCGTCTAATGGTTGCTGTTAATTTTCAATTATGCCCTGTTGGCAAATAATATTTTCTTATTAATATGTAACTTTGTAATAATATTGTGTTAATGTATCTTTGAACTTTTGCGATTATTTTTGGACTCTCAAGTTGTGTTTCAAGATGATGCGTCTGTAAACTATGGAGTGAGACTTTAGTTTGGTAAACTAAACACTGAGTGAACTCATCAAAAGCATTTTTCCCTCTGACAATTTATCGAGTTCCCCTTCAGTTTTTCGTGTTTGCCAGAAGTTTTTGTGTTCGAACTCAATCAAACGATGAACTCCAGCAAATGACGCACCCCTGCAAACGTATGCACTTCGGCAAACGCTCGTACTTCTGCAAACGCGAGTACTTCGGCTTTGCACGTACGTACCGAGTTTCTCCTTTTATAGCAACAGACATTAGCCCAGAAGAGAACGCTACCATCGTGAGATCTAACCAATAGACTTTCGCAAGTGCTGTGCCCTCTTCTCGCAATACAGTGCGAACTAGTGGACTTCTGATCTGATAGCGTCGTGGATGGGCAGCCGAGAGAGAGACGGAGAGGGAGGAAGATTTCCCTGCGAGTCGAATACTTTTCATATCGTTTGTTATCCCTCCAAGTGGACATTTCTATTAAGTATCTTACTATATTTCTGCTTTGTATTATGTCACTCCAATATAGTTGTAAGCATCTCCTTCTCATTTTGCCAGTGCATTATATTTGATTTCCTGTTAGCAGCAGCAGTGTCACCGAAGGGGTATCGTATCGTTTTTCCATTTCAAGTACTTTGTGGATTACGAGAGATTAATGTAAAATGAGACAGTTGCACCTCAGCTGGTACGATGAAAAAAATCACCAATGACTGGATAGATACAGTATGGAAAAGAAAACCTGGTGGAATGCTGAAACGGAGATCAATGTTAATCCTAGATGCCATACTTGGCCTGAAGTAAAGAGGAAGCTTCAACAAACCTTGTTATTATTCCTGGTTAATGGCAACCACTCATTCACAAAAGGAGGAAGAATGAAGAAAGTCGATATCATCACCATCTGCCAGTGGATTGTGGAAGCATGAACTGAGTTTTCCACACCCACTACAGCGAAAGGTTTTCAGAAATGTTCCATCAGCAACAGTTTAGATGGCACGGAAGGTAGCTTGCTGTGGGAGGATGAAGACCACAACACTGTGGAGAACACAACATTATCTTCCACGGAAGATGATTCCGATAAAACAGCTGATGAATGGAAGAGTTGACTTCATTAAAATATCTTGCATTGTACATCAAGTATAATTATTTAATTAATTTGACGTTTTTGTTCTTTAATTTTCATTTTTCGTTGAAGTTATTACTGAGACAATGTATGAGAATACCCTCATAATATTTAATATCATTCCAACATCAAGTGGATGTAAAACCATGGATGTTTTCTAACGTTGGTCCATTATAATAAACACCCTGGTAAATGTATACCATCGTATTTTTAGAGAAATAAGTGCCTGTTATACGCAGGTAGATATGGTAACTCACATAGCCTTGGGTAAAACCTTGCTAAATGGGCTGTACATTTCTCTCTGTTTATTTAAGTGCATTGACAACTCTTGATTGTACTGATACAATGTAGCTTAAAACAAGCTCAAAGAGGTTTACATTTGATACTGGATCACCATGTTACCATCATCAAATTCACACATTTGTGAGACAAAATGGGTTTCAGATGAGTTCTACTCAGTAACACTCTAACTTTCCCTTAGTGTGTTTACTTTTAGGTTATGATATTTCTCACAAAAGCTATATTCCATCTTTTTTTACAGTCGAGTACTGAAACTTCAACTGAACAGTAGTCTATTGGGCTGCATTATTTTTGAAGTGATTTGTGTGAATTCAGCCCATAGTAAAAATGGCAGAAAAACTTAAGAAAATTGTGCTAACAATAAACAAATGCATGAATTAATAGACAGATTTGAAAAAGGAGAATCTGCTACTAAATTGGCTGCAGGTTATGGTATTAGAGTACAAATGATTTAGAACATAAAGAGAAACAAAACAAAGTTGGCTAAGTTTGCAGAAATATCTGAGTGTGGTGACAGGTCCTCAAAACAAAAAGAATGAAAATGTCTTTATGAAAATTCAATGGTTCAACTAAAATGAGCTGATGGAACATCTTCCTAAGATCCCATGTGTGTGTAAAGTGCATGATATTTCCAAGAAGCATAAGAATTTGAAGGAAACTTCAATGCCTCATCTAGGTGATAGAAACCGAAATTTCTTTAAGGACATGGAAGCAATGTATGCAGGTACCAACAGTAAATCTTAGACATCCCAATTTGCAAATTTGGAGAAGATTAAAAATGAAAAGAAACGCCTTTTAAAAATCTTTTTAAGTTTTTAAAAACTTGTAATGAATCAGTGAGTTTGTATAAATCTACAGAAACTGGGGAACTACTATCAAAAGGGTCGGAATATGAATATTGAAGATTTCATGTAGTAAAAGTACGTATATCACCTTGTTACACTTCAAATAATTCACAATGATATTCATACAGAAACCAGAAAGGAATTGATGAATTACAGAGTATTTTCTAGGATAACGAATTGGAATGGCAAAATTTTGGAGAAATTATGAGATTT
Organism: Tanypteryx hageni; assembly: GCA_028673005.1. NCBI lineage: Eukaryota > Metazoa > Arthropoda > Insecta > Odonata > Petaluridae > Tanypteryx > Tanypteryx hageni. The sequence continues at coordinate 6,192,664 of CM054120.1, forward strand.
CATAGATAGAAATAAAAATATTGAGAAAAACATAAATGACTGCACATGCGAAAATGCAAGAAGAGATCCAACCTCACCATGGAAGAGCATTAAACCTCATGCAGTGGTTATGTCCTTCGATGGGCCCAATGCAGTGGAGGGTGGGACCTTTACCCTGTGTGAACTTTGGAGTAACAAGAGGCACATGCGTTTAGGGAAATGTCTTTATTACAGTTTCTCACATTTTTGTCCAAAATCCAACCAAAAATGCAGGATACATCTGCCCACAACATGACGGATGCAAATAAAATTGATATACAAGTTACAAGACAAAGGTTTATTTATAGTTCACCCTAGTATTTCCACAGCCCCCAATATTTTCAAACAATTAATCGCTATTAATAAATAAATACCTTGACCATTTTAACAATTTACAATGCATTTAGTATGTTTCAAAAATGCCTCTAAACTACATAAACAAGAAATTATTCAAGTGGAAGTAATCATGTGAACAAATGAATGGACAGACAAATGGAGAGGATTGGAAAGACAGAGGAAGAGATAGATAACTCCCATAGATGCTATGACCTACAGATATATGAAAAATACATTATTACGTATGAATTAAAAATAAAATTCATGTCCCAGGAGAAAAACTATAAAAATGCCTTATGTTTTCAATATATTAACCAACAATATGGCATATATGTGAAAGTATACAATGATCTTGAAATATTTCCTGTTTATGTAGAAGATTTTGAGGTGTGTGTGGACCCTGTACTCCAGCCAGATAGTGAACCTGATGTAAAATTGATTAAACCACAGAGGGGTGAAGTAAATGACATTCTTGAGAGATATTTTTTTAACTTCAGAGGGTGGTACAGGCAATTTAAAGGCTTTGTGACAAGTTGAGCGAGCTGTAATGCAAGAAATGAGAAATAATGCAACGCAATAATGCAGAGACTGAAGCGTTTTTCTCTCACTCAAAGAAGTGTAACTCCAAAATTCTGGTAAGCTATTGAGTGTCATCAAACAAACTTTATATTTTGTATTTGATATTTGTCTTGCCAAAAACAATCGCAGGCCAGGCAATTCCAACATTGTCCTCAGTTTCCTGCCCCAAAAAATGGTATATTTAGCAGGATGACTATGGCTCCACCAATAGTCTTGATTGTGAAAGAGGGAAACACCCTTGTCTCACCATCTTCCCCTGTTAGAAAATAATTTTGTGTGTAAATATTCAACCATATAAATAAATAGCACAAGCTGCAAAATAAGTCAAACTTCAATCACACTGACAACAAAAATGAAAATACTAGAGGTATTAGAATGGGGCATTTTTCAAAAACTAGAATTACAGAAAAATATAAAATTCCAAAATCAACACTGTCCACAGCTGTGAAAAATAAAGAGATGATCGACCAAGCTGTATCTGTGGGGTCAACACCGATAAGCAAAAGCCAATGTGATTTAGATTTAGCAAAAGTAAGTTAATCATTTAGCTTCAATGTGAACAATATAAAGTTGCAGATAATTGAGATCTATCATTCAGATCAAATTTAATGCTCTATTAATTTGAATATTAGTCCAAATCATGCAAGTGTGATGTTATTAATAACACTAACAGGTTATATGTACATATATTTAAGCAGAAAATTGTAATATTTTTTCAGTTTTTCATATATTATTCAGTTATCACAAACTTGGTTAACCAGAATACATGATTTGATTCTCCCTTAAAGTCCGTGCTAATGAGGGTTTATAGTATTTTGCAACTTTTACGTTGACAGTGTAATTAGACAGCATGTTGAAGAAAACTGGAATTTCATCAGCATAGCATACTCGATTCAAAAGGTAATTGTTGGTTATTTTAAGTCCAATTACAAGTTTTTGATAGACAAGACACTGGCACTGGAAATGTTTAATTTTCAATTCTCATAAATCTCAATTCACCAAACACCTGGAAAATAAACACTTCCGATTTCAACCACTTCATCATCCATATAGAAAACAAAGGTTTGAGACTCAACCATTTGGAAGAAATCTTAAAAACAATCCCAATGACATCATTAATGACCATCTCTTTCCTACTCATTCTCCACTTCTTTCTTCCATTTTCCTCTCACTGACCAATACCGCGAACTGCTCTCCTCCTACCCCTCCCCTTACTCCTTCCTCCCCCACCCTTATCATTCCCTATATATATATATGATGTATGTCAACTGTTTCTTGGCCTCATGATGGCTATGTTATAGTTGAAACCAGTCATCCATTTTATTCCAATAAAGTGGAACTTTTACCAAGTGTAAACCATCTTTATTCTTGAATCTTCAGATGAATTTATCTTTGAAAAGCTTGAGTCAAACTAGATGATCAAGTCATTACAAAGCTCTCAAAGCACTAAAGCTTTTTTATAGTTCCATGTTAGATATTTTTAAAAACATCCAAAACTAGAAGAAAGAGCAAAATGTATAAATGAAAATTTTATGTAATAGAATGACAAAACTAGAAACTGCAGTTTTAGCAATATTGTGAGAAGAAATTTTCAAAGGATTATATAAAACATAAAATCTGCAGTCACCTGTTTTGTACTGATACTGTCATAAACACTGCTTATTCATGACATGAAGTCAAATTTTAAAGAAAAATTATTAGAATGACAAACAAAAACTTTACATTCAAACACAAGCTGTCAAAGGGAGACTCTTACTATTGACCTCGGCATGAAGGAGAAAGGAAGGATAAATGTTTGTGGATGCATTGTTGATGCAAATTTGAGTGTACTTGCTCTGGTTATTGCAAAAAAGGGTGAACATGATATTCCTGGACTGACTGATACATACATACCTCGAGGTCTTGGACCAAAACAAGCTTCTAAAATTAGGAAGAAACAGTAGACAAGCAGAGTATAATGCTGTAACCATAAGGAATAGAACAAACTGGTTTACAGATGGAGAGAAAGATAAAGATGCATTAATAGGTAGAGACAAGTTTCATCTTAAGACAATTAGCATTGCTCTTGACAAATTAAATATCGAATTAAATAAAGGAGAAATATATGCAAATATGGAGAACAAATTTAAATTCTAATTTGATATTGAAAAGAAAAATAAACGAGTACAGCGTTATCCACAAACATGGATGGAATTAGCACATTTTTTCTTCTACTATAGTCTGTTTCATTTATCTTTGCGACTGAAATTTCATACGTACTTGGGACCACTTGTGTGTTTCCACTGCTAGGAGGTGGGGAGACGTTTCCCCACCTCATGCCAGCGGTGAACTACTAGGAGGGGGCTTGACTGTTCGAACAACGAATGCATTAGCACATGGCAACAGCACTCAGAGACTCGATGTATGCAAAATGGAGGCCAGAGAGAGAATGAGCTCTCGATGGGAGAGGCTCTGCCTACTTCATTCCTAATAGTTCCCATAAGATCAAGTGCTGGAAAGCTCTCTTCTTCGCTCTCTTTCTCAGCCGCAAAGATATATGAAACAGGGTATAGTAAATTCAGTAATATTGTTTTATTTCGCTATGAAGATATAGTATATATATATATATATAGTATACTATTTCAAGGGTCTGCCTCTTTGACCCAATACCACATGCAGGAGATCCTACCTAAGGTTTTCTCATTATTTTTTCCCTTTTTCGAATAATTTCATTTCGTAAGTCCTCTTATTCAGTCCCTTATGAGCTGATAATTTGAGTAGTCTGTTATTCTGGAGTAATTGAATTTTTTTGTCGTGTCTTGCTTCGTGATCTTCTTCAGCAAATTTTTATTCCCTGTGAGTAATTTTATTATTTTTTATATTATTATTTACTCCTTGTCATTATAAAAATTATTTCTATGACATTTACTCATTTGTTATTTGTAGAAATGGCATTGAAACGATAACTAAATGAAGTAGAGGTAGAAGAAGAATTCTTACATGATTCAGATGAAGCCCTTGAAGAAGACGATGGTGATGCAAATTTTAAGAATGGGATGGGGATTCTGAGGAAGAGGCCTCAGAAAAGGGAGTTTAGATGGGAAGTAGTCCCAAGAAGTGTCCTTCCACCCATTCACAGGCAGCGAGTGTAGTTTGAACACAAGTGAGGCCCAAACATTACGAGCGATTCATGTGTTTTCATGCTGTTTTTTCTGACATTTTCCAACTCCTGGTGGATGAGACTAATAAATATTACCAGTAGTATTTAGACCAATTAGACGAAGGACCATCTCCGCAACCTGACGTGACTATGCATGAAATGCTTCACTTTTTAGCAATTGTAACAGAAATGGGACATGACATAAGAGACTCATTGAGACTATTGGACAAAATTGAAACAATTACACGCTCCTTTTTTTAGCAGCATTATGAGATGTGACAGATTTATACGCATTCTATGATTTCTTCACTTTACGGACAACACAAACCTGATAGGATTAATGAAAATGACGATAGATTATGGAAACTTAGATGTTTATTTTTTAAATAGAAAATAAAATTATGTTATAAACAAATATGTTTACTGTAGACTGCTTTTTATTTGAACATTTTATCAGTTATAGTTCAAGAAATATCAGAATTTTTATGCCTACAAATATTATTTAAATCCCCAAAATTAAATCCGGCAGGTGGACCCTATTCATGGACATATAAATCCGGCAGTTAAAGGTTAATACTTGATCAATGTAAAAAATTACTGTAATAAATGTTGTAGGTAATTTATTTTTCTACAACCTTTGTACGAAACATTTTTCCATATTATGCATTTTTAAGAGATGTTTCTTAAATTATATTTTTTAGCTGCCACCACCCCACCACCTGGAGGCAACGTTTGTAAACACTTGATGCTTAGTTACATCTTAGTAATGCTCCTTTTTATGCTTAATTGTTGGAGCTTAGAGGCTATGCTATGAGTTTATTTCTGTTCTTTGTAAGGTCTTTGAATTTTCTTGCAGTTCCTTAAAATATTTACAATCATGCAACCTATTTAGAATTTTTAGAAATATTACAGGTATGGAAAAGGTGATGTGGTGGCCACATCAGATTTTTTAAAAGTGATATCAATGTAGAAATGTACACTCTCACGTGTATAACACGCAACCATACTTTTTGCCAAAAAATCCAGACTTTTTCATATACCCTGTGTATAATGCACACTAGAGTACCATAAATAAATAAAGATCCTCCATGGATTATGCAGGACTTAAGCAAAACTGACTTTACCTAATAACCTCTGAAAATTAATTTTTTAAATCCAAAAATTCTGAGTTGCGGAAATTTGCTTATAAGGCAAAATATTTCAGGCATAAAGGTCAAATGTTGAATGAAGTTTAAACACGTCAATTTATTTAAATTTATCAAACTATACATAACACTTATTTACAGAATATTAAATGGCTAAGGAAATTTAACGACAGTATTTAATACGAACTCTTAAATTTCGTTGCATATCGCAGTTGCCTTCCTCACATAGTTATTTGGTGCTGAAGATGAATTCCATGGGTTTTAAATGACTTACATTGTTAATTATATATAATTTGTTGATTAACTACATAAGATTATCAAGTTTTATATACTGTTTTTTTATTTTCAATACATATTTTGTGGGAAATCTTCCTGGCGATTTTAGCAATCAGCTGATGAGCTAGTGAAATGTGGAATATTTGAAGAGGATGGAAATATAATTGTAAGGAAGTAATTAGGTGTTTCAAACATTTAATTGACATATGTATAAGCTGGATTATTGGTAATTAGTGTGTTTTTCCCCTCAATTCACCCAAAAAGCAAGAAACTGGTTTTAGGTAGGTACACTTTAATTTTTTATTTTAGCTGCACAGATGTGTTACCCATGTATAACACGCACCCCTACTTTATGACCTAAAATTTGGTCTTCAAACTGCACAAGTATATACTGTATACTTTGGTATCACTGCAGGGAATGTTGCCAGCCGTGGTAGAGGGGTGTTTGGTGTGACTGGCTCCCAATGATAGGGTTGCGGGTTCAAATCCTGCCGAGGGCAAGTAAATAGCTTACCTTTTCAAAACTTTTTGCTCCATAGCCATGTGCAAAAATAATCCATTGATGCAAATAGCATGTTTTCACAAATGGTAAGTCTTCTATTATGTAATGAAGATAAGCTTTAGTGTCATGGGAAGGACACATCCGTCAATGCTGAAGCCACCACCATTAATCTCAGCAGAGACACTTGAATCTAATTGAAATTTCTTCAGCTTTTAATTCATTCAAGAAATTTTCTTGTATGTTTTAAAGAGAGAAAATGAATCCACTCACACAGAAAGCTTTCATAACAGCACAGTTAACTCTTGTAAATAATGTGAAGCTTTACAGTACCCAGTGTCTCATTCTTTCATGCATACTTCAATATCAACATTCATTATATTAATGTTACCATAAAACAACATTACTAGCAGCTGTGCTATTGTATAATCTTACAGCTGTAAAATCTATTTTTCATTGAAATGCTAGCTCAACTCTACCTATGGAGCCATTCTAACGCCAAAGTATCAGTAAAAATAATAAATATAAAACACCCTATTCTACCTAAAGATACAATGATTGGTGCACAAGCATTACTTCCTGGGTTCCCATAAAATAATGCTACTCTCACTCATGGGCTCTTAATGTTTCCCGAGATTATTTATTTAGTAAGTGTTATTATTACAACAATACACAGGAGAGAATTTGCTCTCAACCACATAAAGCTATGAGAGTTTTCAACCAATGGATTCTTTTTTCCATACCTCAATTTCTTGTATGTAAAAAACAAACCAGCAGCTGCCAATGATTCATGTGCAAATCATCCACTTTGCAGATTATCCTCAGCAAACATTCAGCATTAATGGACCTTCAGTTTGCTATACAGCCAAGACCAAAGAGATGGCAAATTGGATATATGTTGTACCAAAGATATCCCTCATTAATAAATTTAACCATGGAGCAAAATAAGAATGCAGTATGTTGTTGATTGACCTATTCACATACTACTTTATTACAATGGAAAAATTTGACCAAGGTCAGAAAGTCAAACTTTTCTGTACTATAGGATCAATGATAAGGATTGTCAGAAAATCTGATGATTTAACCATTGACTAATGCACTACTCTATCTATAATAACAGACCTCTTTAGTAACTCATCTAGCAGACGGTTAAGTTACAGACTGGATGCTTTTATTGAGGCCATCTCAGAGACAGTTAAATATGCTGGCAAATTAACCAGTCTAATAGAGGGGAAAGGGTGAAAAAACACTGTTAATTAGAGACGAATTCAGTAAACTAAATTAGGCCTGAAATATAGCTAAATCGTTCACTAAGCAATGTTTTTTTAGAAATAGTCCAGAACTTTTACCTGTTTTCGGCACACGAGTTTCTTTAGTAGTGTATCATATTTATTAAACAGTTAAAAAAGGAAACATTATACTTATGCTTCCAGTGTCTCATATAACCCGACTTGATGCTGAGGCATTCAATGGTGCCACTGTGGCTCACATAGCGAGTCATTGATTTTTTAATTACGCATTATAGCTGCGCCACACATCATAATCATCTGACTTCCATTGACAGCCTAACGAAGTAGAGAAAATTATGTCTATGGAAAATTGACAGAATGGACCATGGAACTTGAAGAGGTCGAATTTGCAGGAAAAATCTTAACTTAGTCTTATAGAATAAGTCGATGGGTTTAGTTAAAAAACTGCAATCATTAATCCCTGACATATAATTACACCACCTTTTTGAACTTCGTGAATAACTGGTTCTGGAAAACTGCGTGAAGTACAAATTCGCCAAGTGCAAGTCCTATTTTCCCATAAAGCGCCATGTTATTATGAGAGAGAGGTTCCCAGCTAACCTAAAAATTCACTTTTTTATCCTAAATAATGCAGTTTAACAAAAAATAAAAGAAAATGTAACCACAAATGAAAACCTAGCATTATAAAGTGAAAAAATACTTTTAATTACCTCCAAATGCGTAATAGACAAGGGCGGATCTAGAAACCTCCCAAGGGGGGGGGGGCGATTAAGTACTGTTTTCCTCGTAAATAGGAAAATTTTTAAATACAACTCCCTATATTCGTCAAAATTATATTCAGGACTTTTTAAAGAGATTATCACAAGAAATAATAGTATAGTATATTTTCTATCATAAACCCTATTTTAGGTGAAATATATTTTGAAAACCACAGATACATTGACCTCCCTTATAATAATCCATATTTTGCGAAATTTGTGTATAAGGCTTATAATTGGTAGTAGCTCAATTACTTTGGCTAAGATTAATAAAGGTGAAATACTCCTTTAGCCAAACAATTAGAGGGTTACAAAACCCAATGCATTTCGCCCACAAGGTGGGCATCATCAGGGGTAAAACCTGTTTCAACAGTGACTGGGAGCCAACTGCAAGGTTTGAAACGGAAAGTATTAAGAAGACGACCGAGAAACAAGTGAAGCGCGGAAAGATTTTTCGGCGTGTGTGTCATTTAAATCTGTCAGTTTGTATAGGGTCTTGTTGAAACCCTCTAATTGTTTGGCTAAAGGAGTATTTCACCTTTATTATAAGGCTTATGTTTGGCATAATGTAAAAAAGAAAAAACCCTATTTAAATCGGGTATCTGTGACATTTTATTAACTTTGTATAGCACTTCTTAATATTTTAATTTACAAATCACAATAAAAAAATCAAGTCGTCGATTGCCAGAATTAGCAAAACGATCTAAAATCTCTTCCGGGTCAAGATGAATATCTTGATGTATAAGGAGTAACGCCAAACCCACAAGTCTTTCTTCACTCATTCTGTTCCGCAACCAAGTTTTTTATTGTCGCAAAGCCAAAAAGCTGCGTTCAGAGCTAGCAACACTTATAGGAAGAGTGAGTAAAATTTTTAATAAAATTTTGCAATTTGGATTAATTTCCTCGTCGCACATACTGAAAACTTCACAGGCACTCATGTCAGTTTTAATGTTATTGCACTTATATTCATGTACCCATTTGGTTTTCCACATTGTTAATTCGCTTAGAAAAATAGTAAACGAATCTGAAATAATGGAAACATTAAATAAGTCAGAATATTTTTCCCATAATGACGCTGCAGTATTATCTAATTCAACTTGATCCAAACACAATAGTTGTTTCGGTAATATATTTCCCAAATTAAATGCCTTCAGTGTATCATTACAGAAACGGCGTCGAAAATCAACTAGGAGAGTATCAATCATTGGGATAAATACACTACGTCGATAGTATTCCTCAGCGGTTTCCGAACAGTTAATTCGTCTTGATGCATACCTTTAGCTTTAATTGCAAAATATATGCAAATTCATTAGTGCTTTTCCAAATTCTATTAAATACTTCGTCAACCCTTTTCCTTTCACAATCTAATAAGCAAATGATGTCCTCGATGCATTTTATAGCTGAATACAGATCCAGCGATTCTTTTTGTAATGACTTACTAACCGGAAGTGTTAAGCAAAAAATAAAAGTAATGCATTTCATCGAAACAATGAATTGGCTTGTCATGAGATTATTGAGGAGTAAATCTGCCTTTGTTGAAGATGTCCTATCATCCCAATTACTGATATCGTTCAATATCTTGGTAATTGTATATACTTCTGCGACACAACTTATAGCACTTCTCCGGCAAACTATCACACACGCGCTACCGAATCACTGAATGAATGATCTTAAAATGCTCGTAAGCTCTTGAAAACAATGACGGGAAAACCCAAGATAGAGAAAGGTCCCTTGTAAAGGATTTTGGGAGATGGAAGAGCTCAGAAGTGGGGAAGCACTCTAAGCAAAGGGGGGGGGGGGGGTAAATTCCAAAATGTGTATTTAGAAATATCATTGTAGTCCTTTTGGGTAAACCCAAGAAGAGACATCTAAAAAGCTTCTTAAATTATAGCCATTCGTAAGAACAAAACAAACCAACACCAGTTAATCCAAGGGGGGCGATCGCCCCCCCCTTGGATCTGCGAATGATAATAGCAAATGAAAACCCAGCATAACAAAGCAATTACACTTCTTACTGCACTTGTACAGTTTACCTCCAATGCAATTTAGCATGCAATTTTCGATCTTCTTTTGTTTATTCTAAGAAAATGCTTTAATTTAAATTGAATTACTGAAATGGAATGTTGAGTATGTCATGCATGAATTATTTCCTGGATTTTGCAACAAACATTTCTAACACTAGCATTAAAAAGTGGTTAAATTTCTTTTATTAATTACATTAGAAATGCATAATAGAAAATCAAAACCTAGCATAAGAAAGTTATAACATTTCTTCTAGTATTCGTATTCAAAATACGTGGGAGAAAATCTTACATTACAAGATGATAGCAATTCATAAGGCCGCCATACACCAAAAGCTGCGTCACGCTATATTACTCCACTAGGTATGTCTAAACATCACTTGCCTACAGCAGGTAGCCAGTTCCACACACCAGGCGTTACACCACACTATGGGTATGTTGCCATGCCTCAACATGTCCAAAGGCAATCACCTCCCGCATGATTTCTGTGGCATGTCTTTGGTGATGCATGTGCACTCCACTCATTTTCTGCCACTGCCAGGGCCAGTGCAAGGGTATTTTGCACCCTAGGTGAATCTTCTGCCTCCTCACTTTTATGAGGGTCTATAGCATAGCACAGCACAGCATGGCGCCATGTGGTGTAGCTTTCGGTATGTGGTGGCCTTTAGATTTACATTAAAAGTTTGTAATAAAAAATGAAAACCTAACAAAACAACAGTTACTTAAATTACATTCAAAATACAAAGATAATAGCAAATGAAATCAAATTCTAAAATGATGGCATTTTTTTAATTTTAATCTGAAGTTACATCGTCATTGATATAGTCAATGTTCTTTTCAGAACTCTATGGGTTATTGGAAGATAGCTTTTTAAAGAATGAATCCAATTTTAGTTGCTTCTTTGTCTTGTTTTTTTTGCATACAACTTTCTATAAACTTCGAATTGTGTTCTTACTCTCCTGATTACAGATCTACTTCTTCCTCTGTTTGGGTCATGTTCATCCCATACTGCCATACTATCTTCAATCAGCCTAAAAGACAGCCGGAATTTTTGCTGTCTGACATTTTTCATCCTCTTGCATGTCCAGTGTTTCCAGCTCTTTAACCCTTTGCTCATCTAGCTCCATTAGCTCCTCCACAGTTAATTCCCAAATGAGATGCCAACAGCTGATGGACATCCCTTGTTTCCATTTCGTCAAGTCCTAGTTGTCTTGCCATATGTACAAACATTTCAACCACTTCTTGTATCTGATCTGCAATGTTTTGCTCAAAACCTTGAAAAACCATGATTTAATGAGGGCATAACTTCTTCCAAGCACCACTAAGATTAGACTGTGTAACCTCCTTCCAACTCTCAGGAATGTTGTCAATTGAATTCTTTATGCTACCTTTCCAGAAATCTTTTAGGGTAGGTTTGTTCTCTCCATCTGTGGTACTGAAAATGTGCGCTGTAGGTAATAAGCTTTCAACGTGGAAATTACCCCCTGATCCATCTGTTGCAAGAGGGCCATTGTATTTTTTTTAGCAAAAATACAACTTGGATGTTTTCATTCAAGTTGTTGAGCTGTTGTCAATGTCCTGGTGCACTGTCTAAAATTAACAAGGCCTTGTTGTCCCGGCTATTAGCCTTATTGAATCTCTCAAATGCTGGTAAAAACTCATTCATGAACCAACCCTGAAAATATTCATAGTAACCCATGCCTTGTTATTGGACTTCCAAATGACAGGAAGGTAGATCTTTGTAAATCCCTTAAGGGCTCTGGGATTTTCAGAGTGATACACAAGTCGAGGTTTTAACTTATGGTCACCAGTTTCATTTGCACCTAGCAAGAAGGTGAATCTGTCTTTAGAGGGTTTCAGCCCTGGAACAGCTTTTTCGTCTCTTGAAATATAAGTCTTATCTGACATCTTCTTCCAGAAGAGGCCTGTTTTATCTGCATTGTAAACTTACTGAGAACTGTAGCCTCCCTCTTCCTCTAAAACCTCAGGGAAATATTCAGCACTTTCAGCATCTGCTGATGCCTCCTCTCCTTTCCTCTTAATGAAATGTAAGTTATACCTAGCCATGAAATTTTTGAACCATCCTCTACTAGCAATAAAAGACTTCATTTTTAGAATTATTTTCCTGGGATGTACTAGGCATGGAATATTTGTCCTTAAGTTTGTCATTAATATGCAATGCTTTTTCTTTAATCATGTTAAAGTCGGCACCTATTTTACCTCTGCCCTGATTCTATTCACTAATCCAAGCTGCAAGCAATCTCACCATATGAATCATGCATTCATTTCTGTTAACTACAGAACCTTTGCTTACAGAACTAACTAATGCCTCTGATTTGGCAAGTTTTTTATGTCATCTTTAATTGACACAACACTCCTAACTGTAGATTCACTTAGGCCTAAAACATATCCGATAAATGTATTGCCTTCCCCGGTTCCCGATTGTTGGATTATATCATGTTTCTGTTCAAATGAGAAAACTTTTTTTTTCTTCAATTCCTGGCCATCACTTGCACTATTTTTTGTTCTCTTGGGAGCCATTATTTTCTATTTATTCTTATTTACTACATAAGGTATAAATGTGCTCACTTATTCCATTTATTATATAAGGAGGTTCAAAACGGCTATAAATGAGATAACAATAAGGAAATTCAACAGTTAACAATGAAAAATATAAACTATGATGATAAAAATTTGTAAACAGGCAATATTTACCAGAAATACAACAAAAACAAATATTTGCATGGAAAAACATCAACAAAAACCTTGATCAGAGATTTCTGATATATTTCAGGGTTATTAAATATTTCGATCAAAAACCAGCAACCTCATATGCGAAGAAAGAATATTTTCAATATCATACTCGTAAAAGTTGTGAAAAACTAAACACTAATTTGGCCGCTAGATGCCAGCAACTTCGACTTTTATAAAAAATAGCGCAGTGGCAGTGAAGTTTAAACTGAGCTACAAAAGAATTAAGTTGATGGTTATCACATTTGTTTACTTTAAAAACTGCTAATAATGAGCATTTTAATATAATATAATAATGTCCTTTTCTAGGGTGCTAAAGTTTAAAATGAACTTAGAAACAAAAAAGTAGATGAAGTTCACGCATGTTGGCATCGTAAACGCATGACATGAAATGCAAGTAATTGATGTGAAATGCAAGTAATTGGCGCAAAACACAAGTATTGATCATAAAAAATCTTGTCATAAAGTCCAAATTCATGAACCACAAGCACGCAAAGTTCGTAAAGGTGGTGTAACGTCTTTCACAAGGTTCATTATGCATGGAAGTATAAGGATTCACTAAATCAAAACCATCAAATTTATAATCCTCAGAAAAGATTTTATTGTCTATAATTTTAGCAAGATCAACAGAATTCTTAATAGCAAATTTAGAAAAGAAATGAGAAAAATTACAAGTGTTAAGTTCACAGGAAAATTTGTGAGATAAGGCAGAGGAGCTATTGGAGACAACAGATCTTATCATGAAGTTCATTTTTTGTGATTTGGATAAGAGAAGTCTTGTGGAGACAGAATTCATGGCAATTAAATTAACCCATTAACTGATGATTATAGCCAACCTGTGAAAAAAATGTTCCTCCTAGTTAGGTATGTGGATAGAATTGCTTTTCTTACCTTACCTTGGAGCCTTCTGTCACCTAGTGTCTTTTTTTACTCAATAATATTCACACAAAACTGCATAGATACATCCTTACATGATCAGTTCAAGATATCTGGCACTGAGGGTGAATTTGACTAAAACACATTATAGTCTAAAATGCGTCGGGTTCTTGCAACTGAAATGTTTATGAAGTGTGAGCTATTTATTAATAATATGAAATGATGAAATTCTTCATAAATATGAGGATATGGAAATGTTCTCTATAAAAATAAAAGGTAAAACTTGCACATATGTGCTGCATACTTGACCCCAATGAAAGTTTCAAGGAAAGTATGGATAATACGAGCCATTAGCACTACCTTCTGTTTAGTGTGGGCTCGAATTTATTTTTTCATGTAAGCGTGTGGTTGTTCTAAAAAGAATTCTCCACCAGCTGAAAGTTATGGATAATTTTACAACTGGTTAAGAGGTTAAGTTTAACCCTTTGGTTGAAAGAAAAATAAATGAATAAGGATAAAACTGATGAATCAAATACTAAGGGCAGTTTTTTTAAATAAAAACTAAATCCCTTAGTCTGCCCCTGGAGTCACCAAATATGTATTAACCACAGGAAGAAGATATGGCCGTGAACAATCCCTAAAAATTTGCCACTCTAACTTGAACAATGCACAAGTTGTTCAATGGACACGGAAGTGATGGACAGAGGGAAGGATGGACAAATTGACACCAAAACAATTACATTAGCAGATTTAAAAAATGCTAAAAAGAATGGAATGTGAAATAATAGCTACTTTGTATTACACTTGTTACTCAAGCAACATTGACAAAATCTCAACCTCACCCCTCATGGTGAATCTCCTAATCCTAAGCATGCACAATCACCATCCCTCCCAACAGATGCAATTCTCACCCTTCCACCCCCTCTTCTATCTACCTAATAGGTGCCATGCTCTCCTATCCCCCTAATAGGTGGCAAGCTAATTCACCACCCCTCCCGCTTGATACAATTCTCTACCTCAAACCCCTCCCATTGCTTCTCACCATGTTGCACGCATATTAATCCCCCTTCCATCCCTGAGCATTAGGAAAGGGTAAAACTTTCAAGGTAGATAGAGAGATATTATGGCTCTTAATGATCAAAAAGTCACTATTTTCATTTTTGATTAGCAATCTCATAAATCAATTTCAACTCTTCCAAAAATTTTAACTTGTTTAAATTTCTCTTTGCCACCATGTCAACCGCTACTCTTCCCAAAATCACTATACTATGCCACCAATGGTTCATGAGGGTTGGGAAGAGGTCTTAATGAGAAATTATAAGCTCTGCTTTCACAATTACCACTACATTGTAAGTTACTGTAATTACACTTTTCAAATTTTAAATTCACAATCACATGAACTTATTCTTTTACACATTTGATAAAATTAGAGATTTCTTGAACCATCATAATTCAAATATGTAGAAACACAAAAGACTGGATTAAATTTTCAGTACTTAAGGCATCAAATGGTGAACATTTGGTTGGAAATATTACGATATTAAAAACATGGAAACCCCTATGGTAATGGCCATGTAGTAATTGCAACTTTGAATTACACCATACTTCAAACTGTCACCTATCCAACTTAATGAGGCTCCATTGCAATTGCAAACATTCGTAAATTTGCCAATTTTAAGAAAACATTATTATTATTTATTTTATTTTATTTTCTAGTAGTCAATGAAGCGCACTGCTATTTCCTTACAAGAGAGATCTGGTGACCTCATGCTCCATTACTGCATTAACTTCTTAATGTGAGTAGTATAAAAATAATAAAATTACAAAGAAACAATATATTTCCATTGCAAAGTTTCACACTTATTTTTATTTAATGGAAGCAATGCATTTAGTATGAAATACATACTCTTTTCCCAACAACTTCTTATGGCAATTTTACATAAAAGTTTACTTTAAGTGACAGCATTCTAAAGCGGCTTATATGCAAATACTACAATGAAATAATTAAAATACAGAATATGTATGCTTTGCTTTCTGACAGATATAGAGACTAAACCTTTAACAGATACACAATGATGCTTCATTAGCACAAATTCACATACACTATTCAAATTACATTATGATCTAAGAATAAGTAACATTAAATTCGTACATTCTTCAAGTTTGTCTGTGTTTTGTCTCTCTTGATCTTCCTTCAGACAGACTTAGCTAACTCCTTGTGGTAGCTTAACTCACGGTCGTAAAATTAATGTTAATTCTACGAGGGAATAGGCATCTGCATTAACTCATTTGTTTTGTGAAGGAACAGAAGCAGTTTTGATAGTGTGTTGTCAAAAACAACCAGGCTCTGTGGTTTTCATTTGAAAGAGGTTATTGGAGACAGCTATCATTCTTCATGAAATAAAAATAATTAAAAAAGTTAATGTAAATATTGGTCAGCCCCTATTATTTAAAGTTCACGGTTCCAAAGTTTCACAAAAACTGACACGTAATTCAATCTTCTCTGCAAAAGAAATCTCTTTCTTTAATTTACATTACCATTTCCATCAAAATAAATGCAGTTACCCATCTTTTTTTACAATACCACTGCGTTGTCATCACTTAACAGAATTTGTTAACTTAAACTTCTAAACACAAATTGCAAATAACAACTTAGCTCAAACATCATGGATGTCATCATAACACAAAACACGTCACAGGAAATACAAACAAGAAATAAAATAAAATACAAAAATATATAAAATAAAAAATAAGAACAAAATTGGGTGGATAATACCAATCAAACATTACACTTTTTGTGGATGATCCTTATCATAATAAATCTAATTCCCCTCTTCGTCAGTACTGATACACTTTATATACGATTTCTCTAGCTTGTTTGTGCAAAACCTTGCATTTACTTCCTTCGCCCTCCATTTTAGAACACCACAAGATGGTACTATTTAAATCTCAATCGTAAAACACGCAAATAAACACGAAAATCACCCCACAAATGTACAAACCGCACCCCAAAAGCCACTGTAACTGACTGACACTGACTGGCCAAGTGAAGGAGTGGGAGAAACCACGTGACATTCCTGACTTTCTGTGCATCCAGTTGCCACCCACCTTCGTTGGTGCTCCCTACTATAGTCCTCTACGCTGTGGTTCTCAATGATTAGTTAAATGTAAATACAAATTTTAAACTATTAGTTTAATTTTTCCATTACATAAAAGAAATTTACATGGCCTGTGTACTTTAAACTTGGTTCAATGCCCTCAGCTCTCATCCAATGTGACAGTATTTCCATCTTGCAGCTAAATGCGGAACTTCGTGATGTCGTTACAAAAAAGTGCCGTAATAACGAGAGTGACGGATCAACGGGTGCCGGATTATCGAGAGTTTACTGAACATAGTTAAACCTCAAAATCCTTTTGTTATTTCAATCCTTATGGATTTAACCATGCTTTGAAGGCCTTTAATATGAGAAGGAGAGAAATAGGGAAGGAGAGGGATGATTTTCATAGCAATAAATGTAAACAACATTTCTTGTGTTACTTACAAGAAGGAATACCTAAAAAGCTGAAATACTATTCAAAAAGATTAAAAATCATAATAATGAGCTAAATTCAATATCATTGAAATAGAAATGGTATGAAATTCTGAGGATGTGCTGGACATTTTAATAAACAAAGTGAGCATGTAAAAAAATTATAGTGAAGGATTGGGTTATGGGAGTTAGTAGAAGAATGGAGGACTTGAGGATGGTTTGGGAAATAGGGATGGAAAGAGAGGATTAAAAGAATCAAAGAATCATAAAAAAACTATTATATTTTGTGATTTGTCTGTGTCAGAAGTCTTTTTCAATTTTAAATCAATGCTGTCACCAGAAAAAAATTATACCTTAGAAGGTTTCAAATCCACTCAAGCTGGTACTGTCTGTTTCCAAGACATAGAATTAGACAATTCAACCACAGGGAACTTATCGTAAATTTAAGAAAATTAGTCTTATAACTTAAACTTATAACTGTTTTCTTACTGACATTTTGTATATTTTTTGTGCATGAATATTAGATTATTAGTAACTAAAGTAACTTGCCATTTTAACAGGATACTGCCTTTCCAACCAATTACATTGTTAACCCCTGTCCTGCATACCTAGCACGCTCGACGAAAACTTCATATGCCGCCGTCATGCATACCCAATACGCCGTGGAGATTGATAGATTTATTTATCTTAGGCAATAATTATTCATAAATCATGAAAATCTTTTTATATTTTGAAATAGTAACCTTTGGGCTTCTTATTATGATTAATGATGTATTTTTTGGGCTTTCATTTTATATTATTTAGACTTTCAATTTTGTGATTAAATTTTCACGTAGTGATACGATTTGTGGAATTTCAGCATCTAAAAAACTCTTTCTCTACCTATCTTCATGGCACGAAAGCAACTGTGAAATGAATGGAGATATAGGCACTGTTTAACTTCTTTCTGATGTCCCTCGTTTCTCACTCTCGAAATGAGATTCTGTGTCTTAGGCATCTTCACTTAGAGCCACACGAAGGGAGAACAAGCATTCATTGTCTTCGGGTCTGGGCCATGAGCTTTGTTCACCATTCCTCGAGACAATATAGTGTGAGTGAGAGAGAGTGAAAACAGTCATAGTTTGCTCTTATTTGACATGGATACTTGAGTGTGGGCACTATTTAGATTTATAGCATGGGAAATTAGATCGAGCTTGGACCCCTTGAAATTTACTCTCGTCTCTCTGAAGATGTTAAGATTCAGTCTGCGAGAAACCTTTGCGCTGTGCGAAGGAAGATTTCGTTCATTTTTTCTTGTGGATAATTCTACCCATATATTGTTCAGTTTTTACAAATACCCTAAATTATCATGGCTTCGACTAATAGAAAAAGGCAAGCAATACTGAGTGATGAAGAAATGGCAGATATCTAACTTGCAAGTGATTCTGACAATAGTGTGAGATCGGACAGTGATGGGGAGAATCATATTGGTGCGAAACATGTGCAGTTGGTTTGTGCTTGGAATGCTTTGAACATTATCACATGAAGCAGAATTACTAAGATAAAAGCATTTGAATTTTTTTTGTAGTACGAAAATATAAAAACTCATCCCCCTTGTCACTGCGTGATTGTAGCATCTTTATTTATCTTTAAAATTTTAATTTAAAAGTGTTTATGGGAAATGATGAAGTTTAAATTGAAGACAAAACAGTGGATATAAAGTATTCCATAAACTTGGAAAAAATATAAATAGATTAAATAGCTTCCATGATTGATTGAAAGAATAAAAGGTAATTTACTCAAATACTACTCAGAATATGGGATTAAAAAAATATGGCATAATGCACCATAGATTTATGCAAAACCTCCAAAAATTTCAGGTCAATCGCATCAAAAGGTAAAAAGTTACAAATTTGTAAACGATTGCAGCCTTAAATAGCAAATTTCTGTAAATGTCCTCTGGCCTCCGGAATGGATTTGATTTAAATGTCCTCCGCGCTTTAAGGGTTAAACCTCAAAATCCTATTGTTATTTCAATCCTTATGGGTGAAAGCATGCTTTGAATGTGTTTAATACGAGAGAGAGAGAGAGAAGGAAGGAGAGGGAATTGATTTTCATAGCAACTAATGTAAATAACATTCATTGCATTATTTATGAGAAGGAATGTATTTGAACGT
Organism: Tanypteryx hageni; assembly: GCA_028673005.1. Classification (NCBI taxonomy): domain Eukaryota; kingdom Metazoa; phylum Arthropoda; class Insecta; order Odonata; family Petaluridae; genus Tanypteryx; species Tanypteryx hageni. Next base: position 6,211,998 of record CM054120.1, read on the forward strand.
AGAACATTATCATTTGCATATTAAAATTACTTAGAATCATCATAGGAGTTGGAGATTTAAAACAATGAATGCCTAAGAGAACCAAAGTTTGTCTTTCTGCCACTCAAAGAAAGTCAAGGTATATTTTTGTTCATTTTTTATTTCACAAAAAACTATCATTTAATTTCAATGGGCAAATCTCTAATATAAAATATAAGCAACTTCCTAACTAATCCAACTTCAAAATAAAATCTTTCTATGTTTTATTCAAAACTACCTGAAAATTTTTAAAAAGTGAGACAAAAGAATAGAAAGTTATAACTTGTGTCCATTTAAAAAAGTTAAATGTAATATTTTCCAAAAAATAATAGAAATTTAAAAAATATAAAACATTTAAAATTGCTTGAAGACAACTTGCGAAACCGGGATAAAAACAATAAAAATAAAACAAATGTTGCTCACTTGACATCTAAACTTCAACCGAGTGCTTTTCTTATGGACGCATCTGTCAGCGCAAAGCCAACAAATCCAATATTATAAGAAACCGGTACGATGCACATGTGCATCGCCAGCCAGCCGCACAGGTGTGTCAAAGGCAGCAAACGTGTTACGTAACATTTACTTAATAAGCAAGGCATGAAAATGCTATTACTATAAAGCAAAAGTTACCTAATAGTAATTATCAAGTATTATTACACATTAGCCAAAGTCAAAGATTGCATATCTTCCTGAAAAGCTAAATATACTATGGCTTTACTTCAATTTCCTGAACATATTCCAGTTGATATACCAGCAGTTATACTTACTTAGCCTGTTGTTTTATTCACTATACTATGCATACTTTCTTTGAAATTAAAAACTACAATAAATTAATTTTTGTCTTACCGTGTTTTCTTTGTTGGTAATATCTCTTTCTTCAGAAGTGACTTCTTTAAATCTTCTATTTAACAGGATTGAAACATCTCCACAGACTGGGCATTGCCAAGAACGAGATCTTAAAAACAAAAGATTTATTCCAATAATTTATATATCAATATATATTTAATAAATCATAGTTCAAGATGATCACAGATGCTTCTAGAAAAAGCAATTATTAACATTGTGAACCATCTGGTATCAACATACTGTGATTATTATGGTAATAAATTAGAAACTGCATTAGTATTCAACAACCTGAAACATAATACCTAATATGATAATAACTGATGATTATAGACATAAAAATGACAATAGATACAAAAATAACTCTTAAAGCTAGTTATAAGCCCTGGTAAATACTTTCCTGTTGATTTCCTCTACTACTCTTTAAGTTGTCAAATTCTGCAAATTCGTTACATTTATTAAACTTACAGGAAATCTGATATTGAATCTGATTACAATTTTTTTAACTTTCTAAATACACCTATCCCTCGATTTACAAATGCCCAATTTATGAAATTTTGCTACAATAAAATGGACAATACTCTTTTTTTGATTTTCGAAATGTTTTTGCTATAAGAAAATTCCATTCATGTGACAAGTGCCGCATACTGACGTACATATGAAGTTGTGCCTCACCAACCAGAGTGCAACTCCCATATCCTTCCACTCAGTCGTTAGTGACATTTGCTCCCACTTAGTTGTGTAACATTATTTTACTAGCGAGTATAGATATTTATCCTAAACTTAACCCTCATTATGTCTTTTAAATGTACTTCAAGTTCAGTTAACAATGCCCAAAAGAAAAGAAAAAGGCATGCAATAACACTAAAAATGAAGATGGATATTATAAAACAAAGTGAAAAAGGAGAAAAACTAATGGACATCTGTTGCACATTAAATCTTCCCCGTAGACTGTACGTACAATAGTTTCAAACAAAGAAAAATTGAATCTTTTGTTGGTGGTACTTCGACTTTGTGAATAACAAAAAGTAGAGATGCAGTTATGGAAAAAATGGAGAGATTATTAAGCTTGTGGATAGAAGAGCACAATCAACGAGGGATGCAGTCAAGCTTCTTGGTGATCAGCGAGAAAACTCACTTTGGAAACAGCTGAAACAAGTTGAAGAGGGTGAAGGTTCATCATCTAATATGTGTGTGTGTGTATTTTTGGCTAATCAACCTCATGGGTTATTATAGCTATAGCTCCTTCCACAATGAACACACTCACAAGGGAGGAGAGAAACCCAGTGCTGGCATTAGCCTACCCTTAACAAAGAGGACCAAGGGGCCCAACGGCTTAATGTCCCTTCCGAAGGATGGAATGCTGACTTTGCGCAGTCTCTTCAAACCACACAAACAGGTGGCCGGGTGACCTGTTCATCATCTAAGGGCACTCAACCATACAAGGCAAGTCATGGATGGTTTGAACAATACAAGGTTCATGCCCATCTACATAAAATACCTTTGACTGGAGAAGCTGGGAGTGCCAACCTGTAGGATGCACGGAAGTTTCTGGAAGAACTCCAAAAGTTTTTGATGAAAGTGGCTATTTATTACAACATTCATTTATCTGGTTCAAAAGAATCGGAGTCAGACATGTAAGGTGACAGGTAGGTACTAAAAAAGCAGTAATAATTATTATCAGACTCTTGGCTAACACAAACACCTGGTTAACATGAACAAATATTTATCCTGACCCTGAATGTGTTGGTTTTTGTGTGTATTTCTGACTAATCAATCTCTTGGATTATTATAGCCATAACTCTTTACACACCAGACACATAAATACAGTGGCGGATTTATGCCTCATGGAGCTCCTGGCACTAAAAATTTGGGAGCCCATGGTGCTAAGTAGTCAGGGGCCCAACAATCAAAATATATAGTGAAACTGCTCCTAATGGCTACTCTCTTTTATGACACCTCTTAATGATTGTTTTTCTATGGAATCATAGTGAGAATCCACTGATTTTTAAATTGAGACATTTAATATTTCTGAGATTATATACACGAACATTTTTTCAGGGTCTATTACTTCATGGGGCCCCTGTCACGTGACAAGCGCAATCCCCCTTAAATCCGCCACTGACAAGGAGAGGCTACAGACTGTAACTTAAAGATTCAGGTCATCTTCTACCAGTGGAGAGTTTAGGTAAATATAAGAATACCATTTTGGAATTTCCGGCCAATGACTTTTAGTTTAAGAGAAATCATTGATTAAAAAGTACAAAAATTGACCCATTTACTTAAATGCTTGTAACTTTGCTGCCCCTTTCACTAGAGGCTGTAGCTGAGAGGTAACGTGTAGGCTTCTCATTTTGTACTTTTGATGTTCGAGGCTCCCACTTGCCAAAAATTTTTCTCCTGCAAAATGTCCTTTTTCCTGCTGGTTTTTATATCCCAATCTTCAGAAAATAATTATTCACTGGTAATTTTTTTAATGTAGGAGAATTATTTTTAATCAGTACACCACTATTCTTCCCATGTGTATTTTATTCCCAACCGACTCCTTCAAAACTTCCGTGCATTTATTATCATAAGTTTAAAACATTTTTCTGTAAAGACGCTGATGATTGCAAGAATTAAAGATATAATACATTTGTGGATAATAGTAAAGTAACCCATCTTATTAGTTATTATTTGTACTTACCGCAGGAATACAGCATCGGAAGTTATAATGGCGAAGAATAACTTCCTTGAGCTCTTCACTCCGCACCTGTTCTTTGCTGCGTTGACACCTTTCAAAATTAGTCTGCATTTCCCTCGCATTCCTTTGGATGGTAATCATCGAAGAAACATGGAAAACATAAATATTCGTGGCACTAGGAGCAACATATAAATAAAGGCTTGCTACAATCGCAACGATTTCTTTTAATTTCATCTGTGAATGAAACTTGATTTACATTGCGAAATAATTTGTGTTGCTCGCACAATCTTGACGCATACCAGGCGTAGTGTAGCATCGCACCAAACACAAATTTATTGCAGGGCAATTTGCAGCGTCCTAACTCAAGTAGACTGTGTGTCCCTCTGACCATGTGGCAAAAGTGTCATTTCTACACTCTTCACTCACATACTCAAAATATTTTCAATATTTTTGATCTGAGTTTTTTGGATTCCAAGTTACACCATGCATTTATATGTTGATCCTGGTGCTATGAATATGTATATTTTCCGTTTTTTTTATGATTACCATCCAAAGGAATGCACGGGTAATGCAGACTAGATTTTAAATATGGAAGTTCAATTAAGGAAGAATATGCCAATGTCTACGGAAAGTGTTAACACAGCCATGGGCAGATGTGGTAAATACTTACACAGGGCTTTTAAAGGAGTCAGTAAATACACATGGGAAGAATAGTGGTGTACTGATTAAAAATAATTCTCCTACATTTAAAAAATTAGCGGTGAACAATTATTTTCTGAAGATTGGATATAAAAACCAGCAGGAAAAAGGTCAATTTGCAGGAGAAAAAAATTTGGCAAGCAGGAGCCTCGAACGCCAACAGTACAAAATGGGAACCCTACATGTTAACTCTAGGCTACGGCCTATAGTGAAAGAGACAGCAAAGTTACAAGCATTTAAGTAAATGGGTCAATTTTTGTATTATTAATTAATTATTTCTCTTAAACTAAAAGCCATTGGACAGAAATTCCGAAATGGTATTCTTATATTTACCTAAACTCTCCACTGGCAGAAGATGAACTGTATCTGTGAGTTACAGTCCATAGCCTCTCCTTGTGAGTATGAGGGAGAAATTCAAGATTGAAGGTAACTGAGCGGTAGGGATATCTTGCCTTTTTCCCTCATTTTCGCGGATCCACACAGAACCCCAATCTTTTGCAGAACCCTAGGGTTCTGCATAACCCAAGCTGAGAACACTGCATACTCATGGGACCCCTGGCGTGCATCAAATGCAACCCCCCAAAATCCGCTACTGCATACAGAAGGGAGAGAAACCCAGTGCCAGCATTAGCCTAATCTTTACAAAGAGCACCAAGGAGGCCAACTGTTTAACACCCCTTCTGAAGGATGGAGCACTGATTTGTATGGTCTCCTGAAAGCAAACAAGTAGGGGGCAGGACAATCCAAGATTGAAAAATCCAACCTCCGCTGGATTCAAACCTGGGACCGCTGCATGGAAGGCCAATGCTCTAATCACTCCACCACCTCCGCCCCCTATTATTATTAATGATAGCAACATTATTCTTGAGAGTAATAAAGACAGTGATGATAATGGAGCTCAAGATGTGGAATGGGTGAAACGTGATTGAGTTTTAGGATCAAAATCATGAAGAATGTTTTGATATTGTGAAAACTATTGAATATGGAGCAACAAGTTGACTTTTACAGCGTTGAGTAGTATGCACAATAATTATGCAATTTCTTATATTCTAACTAAATTTCTTGAAACAAGATATTTGGAATATGACCTGCATGGAAGCTGATGATTACAAACTAAGAGAGAGAGAGGCTAAAGTAAAATGAAAAGCAACAGCACTGCATAACTAAAATAAAAAGCTCCCTTTGTCTTGCATAATATTATGGGCCAGATAAGCAAAATGAATGTATAAACATACCTTAGCTAAAGTAAGGTGATTTACACTCAAACATTTTCCAAAACCACATTATGTGAGTATATCCCTTTCAATAAGTAGACTCATTCACTTCCTAAACCATTAGCAAAATGGTAAAAATAGTAGGTTAAGGAACCATAGGCTCATGTTAAATTATTAAGAAACCAACTGAAATTCGAAGTCTTTGGCAGTGATTCCCAATATTTTTGTAGATAAACAGAATTTCGTGGTAACCACATCTTGAAAAAAACTATATTTTTACATATAATAATGCTTGGACACATTTGTTTGTTGGTACTACAGCATCATCAACTTTTCATAAGAAAGATTATTACCCTCATGACTTATCAACATTTCCAAATCATAGATTAACACGTTGAACACCATGGCGGTCACCGGTGACCACCTGCTTGCTTTACCCCTGGGCCATGGCGGTCATCGGTGACCACTTCACCTTTGCTTCCTTCAGAGGCAGTGTGGCCGCCCTGCCTGCACTAAACAGTATGTGTTGTGTCCGCAATGGCCCACCAGTTACGTACGTGGTCTTGGTTTATGAATTTTTCTATATCTTCTATTTTTTTTATTTTTACGTTCCTAATTCTATCCATAGGTTATTCAGCAATAGTGTTTTTAAATTTCAGCATATATTCTTTATGCGTACGAGTATTTATTAACATTTTATATCAAGATATTCAATGTAATAACTTATATAACAAGTATACTGTTTTTTTGTTTATTTAGCATTATGAATATAATTCAATAGCATTAGATTCATTCAGCTTTATAGTTATTTGGGGAAAAATAATGTCTATTAAAAATTGACACAATGTACAGAATATTATTGATTATATTTCCTTTTATGCTACAAAGCTTGTTCCAACATTCACAAAACATTATTTACATTAACATTTATGTCATTCAACATACAAAATAATCTATACAATCTGTCATTTAACATATAAAAATAATCCATACAATATATTTGTTAAATTAAATAGAATGATTCAAGAAATTTAGAAAACATTATGTACATTTTTAATAAATTTATAAAACATTTTACATTGCAGCATTTTCCTACTTTTGACAGTTTATCGAGTTCCCCACCAGTTTTTCGTGTTCACCAGAAGTTTTTGTGTTCGAACTCTTTCCAATGGCGAACTCCAGCAAATGACGACCCCTGCCTGCGACACACCCTTGCGTGTGACGCACCCTTTTTCGTGGGAAGCCTTCTTTTATAGCAACAGACATTAGCCCGGAAGAGGACACTAGTAGATCGAATTAGCGTTCGCGAGTGCAGCACAATCTACCGGCACTTCACTGCGAACTGAATTAGTTCCGAGCTGACAACGTCACCACGAGCAGAGGCAGTGAAGGAGAGAGGGAGAACGAGATAAGATGAGGAGATAGAGCAAAGACAGCTGAGCGAACGCACCTGTGAAATGGTTATCTGCGAGTCGAACCCTTTTCCATATCATTTGTGATTCCTCAAGTGGACGTTTCTACTAAGTATTGTACTATATTTGTGCTTTGTATTATGTCACTGCAATATAATTGTTAGTACATTTCGTGACATTTATCCAGTGTATGCTATTTGATTTGTGGTTGGCAGCAGCAGTGTCACCAAGGGTATTGTATTGTTTAACTATTTTCAAGTACTTTTAGTATTACGAGAGAATAATGTAAAATGAGACAGTTTCGTCTCATTATTGGAGGTCCCACCGAGATCCGAACACAGGTTCGTTATTGTTTATTCGTGTATTTCGTACTCTTGTAATCTAAAGTTCATTCTTATAAACTTGTCTCGTATATTTCACTTTGTTCTTGGGTTTCGTGCTGTTTCATTTCCACTATGGAAAGGTCTAAGGATGCTTACGAAAAACAGTATTCTACCACCGCTTCAGATAGGACTGAAAAAATGCGCTCTCGCGCAGGGGACGAGTCGAATGAAAATCAACCCGCAATTTCCTCCCCTTCGCCGTCTGATCTTACTCAAGTGGTTAATGGTCTTTTGTCTAAGCTTCCTCCCTTTGTAGAGCTTTCAGCCGAAGCCACCTTCGCCTTTTTGTCTGAATTACGTCACGTTCGCAAACTTAAGTTCATCGCGGATAATTATCTTCTCATTCTCGCCCTTACTAAAATCCCGGTTACGCTAAGGGATTTCTGGTTTAATGCTATTTCACGGAATCTTTCTTGGGAGCAGGTCATTTCGAAAGTCTGGGAGACCTTTTTCTCGAAGAGAGAATTCGAGCGCCTCGTCTCGCTTAAAGTCAAAAGATTCCAATCTCCAGACGAGTCACCGCTGATGTTTTTCCAGTCCGTCAAGGCGGCAATCGCGGTATTATGTCTGAATTATTCGGAATTAGAGATTGTGGAACTCGTACTCGACGGTATTAATCCCCTGACCCAGTCTACATTTCTTTTCGTCTGGAGGCCTAATAATCTAGCCGAGTTGGACGACTTACGCAATCCGATAAACTCCTCATGACCAGAAGAGAATATTCTCGCAAGAATCCATTATCCTTGGGTATTTTGCCACCCACAACGTCTCAAACTTCGCCAAAGGCTACATTCCAGCCTAATCAAAATCGCCGTTTTCGGCGCGATTCCTGTAACCCAACGGGTCATTCTTTTGTTAATTGGTCGGATCCTTCCGACACACACTAATTGATGTGTCCATTAATTCGCAACCACGCCATGCTCTACTCGATACCGGTTCATCAATTTCACTTATAGATCGCAAGGAGTGGGCCGCCTTAAAAACTCGTAGCAAAATGCGAGCGCTTCAAACCTGCTTCGTTAAATGCAATGGTCTTTCGGTTAACCCTTTCCTGTTTCAATCTAGGGTTCATTTAAAAGTTCGAATCCACAACTTTTCGTGGAAGCAGTGGTTTTATTTGGCCGACTTGCCCTTTCCGTACATTTTGGGCCATGATTTTATACTGAAATTCTCTATCACAATTGATAGCTGTGCCCGTAAGGCATTTTTTTCCTTCAATTCTCGATTTTCTATGCCCTTTGTAACCTCCTACCCCTCAGATGCCGTTGGAGCAAGTTCCTCGTCCAACTTGCATTTTTTTCGACAAGGCTAAGGATGACTCATGTAACGGCAGTCTATGTGTACCCCTTTCCCCTTCTAAGGACGGCCGTTGCGAAATCACTTCCCTGTTCACGCGATATCCAGACGTCATCACCCCAAACCTTGGCCTCACTACCTTAGTTGAATATGAAATCGAATTGTCTGATTCTACCCCAATTCGTTCTCATCCATATCAATTGTCTCTGCCCAAATTGGCCTCGATGAAAAATCAGGTGACTTCACTGCTAGAGAAAGGAGTGATCGAAGAATCGAACTCCCCATTTGCTAGTCCAGCCTTTCTCATCCCTAAGAGAAATGGATCAGATCGCCTTGTAATCGATTACCACAAAATTAATAAAAGGGTTAAATATGATAATTATCCAGTACCTTCGATTGAGCTGGCCTTCCCTTACCTTGGCTCTGCCAGGTTCTTTTCGATTTTCGATCTCAATTCTGCTTTCCATCAGATTCCCTTGTCACCTCAGAGTAAACCTGTAACTGCATTTATTACCCCATTTGGTCTTTACCATTATAGCAGGTTACCATTTGGACTTTGTACAAGCCCACAGATATTTTCAAGGTTGATCGATAAGGTTTTAGGGGACTTGAAATATAATTGGGTATTTCCTTATAACGATGACTTATGTATTTATTCTAAATCTTATGAGGAACACCTGGACCACATCGGCAAGATACTACAGAGACTCCGCCATGCAGGTCTCACTGTCCAACCAGATAAAATGAAAGTTGCGCAATCAGCTGTTCACTTCTTGGGACATAAGATAACATGTGGTTCCCTGCAGATAGATCCTGAGAGGGTGAAGCCCATAACGAATTTTCCGGTGCGTACTTCACTGAAAGAGGTTGTCTCCATCCATGGGATGTCAGGTTTTTATTCCAAATTTATTCCTAATTTTGCTAAATTGGCTGCTCCTCTAAATGCCTTGAGGAGAAAGAATGCCACCTTTCAATGGACTGATTCCCATTCTGATTCCTTTATGAAACTTAAAAATGTCTTGTCCTCTCCTCCAGTTCTTCACTTGCCTGATTTTAATTCAGATTTCCATCTCTTTGTGGATGCTAGCAATATTGCTTTGGGAGCCACTCTCAATCAGCTGATTGATGGTAATTTTAAACCAATGACTTATGCTAGCAAAACACTCAATACTCAAGAGTCTCGTTTGTCCACTTATGAATTGGAATGTATGGCCTGTTGCTTTGCAACTCAAAAATTTAAGCCATACCTGCAGGCAAGACCATTTCATTTGTATACTGATAATGCTGCTCTCACCTAGCTGTTTAATCACCCTAAACAATTAGGGAAAATTGGTCGCATGGTTTTAAAGCTGTCTTGTTTTTGTTTCACAATTCATCATGTTTCTGCTTCTAAAAATAGGGCTGCTGATTGCTTGTCACGGGTTAGAATCTTGGATCACCATTCTGATCCAACCCCCATTGAAATTTCCTGTCTATTGCAACGTGTTCCATTGTCCTTCACTAATATTCGCCATAATCAGGCTTCGGACAGAGACTTGTGCAAAATAATAGAGCAAATCAGATCAGGGAAAACCATTCCGAATTATTCTTTGCAAGGCAACTTATTGCGTCACCATTCCCTGGGCTCTAAGAAGCCTCGAGTTGTAATTCCTCTTGCTTTAAGAGAGATGATCTTCCAATATTTTGATTCTTCTATTGGTGGTCATCTAGGCAGTGCAAGGACTTGTGATAAAATCTCCCGTGAATTTTGGTGGTTGGATATGAGAACAGATATTTCAAAAAAGTTAAAAGCTGTCATGATTGTCAAATAACTAAACCCAGAAATTGTTTACCTCCTGGTAGTCATTCAGCTAAATTCTCGACTTATCCCTGGGGAAAAATATTTATTGATTTTGTCGGTCCATTTCCTAGGAGTAAATTTGGTCATGCCTATGCCTTAACCATAATTGATGGTTTTAGTAAATTTGTAATTATTCAACCGGTTAGAAATTCAACAAGTAAAGCTGTTGTTGATATCCTAATCAGGCTTGTATTTTCTAAATTTGGGGTTCCCAAATACAGTAAAACCTCTACCTTACGAACCCCTTTATGGCGAAGACCTCCGAATAACGAACAATTGACGGGGTCCCGCCAAACTTGTATACAAAATCCCTAATTATAACCTCTTTACTACGAACTTCCGTACTACGAAAACTTCCGAACAACGAAGGAAAAAAGTGGTCCCTTCCGTTTTTATTTACCTCTTTAGAACGAAATTTTGCTCGCTAAACATTTTTTTCAGTTACATAAGTACGGAAAACTATTGAAAACAGTCGCCAATGCGCCAATTAGCGTTAAGCTTACAACAAGCCAATCATAGCACGTTTTCTAGCATGATGACGTATTTCCTGTGATTCCGGCATTCTCGCGCCATTGACCGGTGTGTCCTAGGTGAGAGAAGGTGTAAAAGTGCGACAAGTTATTGAGTGAGAAGAAGTGCGTTAAATATCAATTCCTTTTGATATTTAGTGCTTAACGGTGGTTCACAACGCTAACTTTTAGCTTTTTGCTTGCTGCTCTTCATTTTCTGCTCTTAAAGGTAAGTTTGCAATTTTTGAGCCATGTGGCCTTGCACCATACTTTCATGAAAATTGATCACATAAATATTGCCTTGAAAACTTGTATTGTTACAATCCCCAACAATCTTGTGTTGAATTAATGTGCAAAAATCTCAATGCCCGAGTACATTTACAGGAAATTAATTCATTGGCTTTAATGCAATATTTTCTTGGTTTAAGGAAACGCGTGTGCATGGTATATAATTCTTTCAACTGAAATTCAGCTCTTATGTTTTTTCTAAGAAGTAATATCGATTTTTAATTTGTAAAGGCCATGTCTTCTGCTCGTGGGGCTAAACGGCGGCAGTTTTCTGTCGAGGAGAAGTTGAAAATATTGAAAGCTGTGGACCAGGGAATTAAGAAGGTGGAGGTGGCCCGACTATTTGATATCCCGCCATCTACGCTTTCAACCATCATCGGGCAACGCGCTGACATCCTTAATGCAGCACAATTGGGTCCAGATAGGAAACGTGCCCGGACCTGCACTAATGAAGATCTCGATCGGGCGGTTTTCAACTGGCTCTCCCAGGCACGGGCCAAATTGATTCCCGTATTGGGACCTATCTTGCAGGAGCAGGCGAGAGAAGAGTCACTAAGATTAGGGATGGACGATTTCCGGGCATCCAACGGATGGCTGGATAAGTTCAAGAAGAGGTGGAACTTGGCTACACTTAAGATCATGGGAGAGGAGGCAAGTGTGAGTCCGGCTGTTGAGCAGAGTTGGAGAGAGAAGTTGCTGGCGTTGATCGGAGAGAGCTACAGCCCCAAAGACATTTTTAATGCGGACAAGGCAGGATTTTTTTATGATCTTCTTCCTGACCACACTCTTAGCGTGAAGGGAGAGGCGTGTCATGGGGGGAAGATGTGCAAGGAGTGCTCCACGGTGCTTTTCTGCACCAACAGTGACGGGTCAGAAAAGTTACCTCCCCTTGTAATAGGGAAATTTGCAAAGCCGCAATGCTTTAAAGATGTGAGGCGATTGCCATGCACTTATGGCAACAGCAAAAATGCATGGATGACAGCATCGATATTCAGGAATTGGCTGGTAGGTGTGGATGCACGCATGGGAGGGCAGAACCAAAAAATTATGCTATTTCTCGATTGCTGCTCAGCGCATAATTTGGAGGGGATTCATTTAAGAAACATTAGGGTTGTTTTCTTCCCTCCAAATTGCACCAGTAGGCTGCAGCCTCTTGACCAGGGGGTCATTTCGCAGGTTAAGCGATTGTATCGGCAGCAACGTGCAGTATTTGCTGCGCAGGATGGTGGGAAATGCAACCCTCATTAAATGGAACCTCTTGCAGGCAATGCAACGGCTTTGCATTTCATGGGAAGCCGTCTCACCGTCAAACGTAAAAAACTGCTATGCAAGGGCGGGATTTTTTTGTGATTCCATTGCAAGTGAGGAGTGTGTGGAACCTGAGGGAGAAGGGTGGGAGGAATTAAGGGCAGGTTTAAATTTAAACTCGGCGTCTTTTCAAGATTTTGCCCATGTAGACGACAATTTATTGACCTGCTCTGTGGAAAGTGAGGATCCCGAAGGGGTAGAAGTGTCCAATATGGAGGAAGTGGAGGAAGATGGAGAATTGGAGTTGGTGCGGCCGAAGTCGAGCGACATATGTGCAGCACTGGATGTAGTGGAAAGATATTTACTCTCATCCGAGAGTTGTAGTGCTGCAGCTATGCACGCTTTCAGGGAAGTGGAGACTGCCGTTTCCCGAGAATTTATGAAGAATTTAAAACAGAAAAAAATAGACGTTTTTTAAAAAATGTTGATTTATTAATAAATCTTTTAAAAAAAGTGTTGTATTTGAAATCATTCCTGATTAAATTAATCCCCTAATCCTTTTAGAGAGAATTTCAACAAAAGATTGCAGCAATGAGGTATGTATCATGGTGAGGTGGTTCCTATGCACTTTTTTGTGATAGATAATTTATTCGTCAGAGACGGAGCTGGAGTGTTGTTAAGAATGTTAGTGAAAAATATTGGAGTCTTGATTTCGAGTGCCAACGACAGTTAGTGCTTTCTTATGGGGAAAATGCTTTCTTTCATTTCGTTTTGAAATATTTGCAACCCGCTCCGTGGTGGTCAAATAGTAGTTTATTAATTGGCGTTGCTGTCAATATTTTTTATAAACTTAGCGACTCAACAGATACTTTAGGATAGGCTCAGCGAGTATCACGCATTGCAACCTCGAAAAAAGTCGCATAATAAAAAATTGCAGAGGATGTTTTCGTGCAGAACCTGCCAATCAATGCTAGAAAAAATAACATTGCATTTCTGAGTTATTTGGTGCATGCCACTGTCAAACATTGCAAAATGAGATGAATGAAAGTGGCCCTTTTTCCCATAAGCAAGCATTGTGTCGTCGGAGCTTCAAATCAATATGGCCGATTATTAAACATTGAGGGCGCGTTTTGAATATCGTCCACTTATGTGATACTTTTTCCTGAAAAGATGTAATGGGCATAATTTAGTAGAGTTACTCCGTTTCTGAGCATATGCCTTCATTTGGATAGCCCCGTTGCTCCCGTATAATCTAACAGGCAATGTGCCCCTGAAGTTATGCAACGCCCAATAACCTCCGATCAACGAATTTCCGAATAACGAATAGACGAAAAATTGGGTCCCTTGATATTCGTTAATGAGAGGTTTTACTGTATATTGTTTCAGATAACGCTTCCTCTTTCAAATCCAAATTATTTTATGACATGTGTTTTAGCCTAGGGATTAAACATATTTATACTGCCCCCTATTATCCCAGGCCCAACCATGCAGAAAGAGTTCATAGAAATCTGAAGTATGCCTTATCTGCTTTCACACGTGATGCCCATGATAAATGGGATGCATTTTTGCCCGCGCTGACTTTTGCCTTTAATTCTGCTAAACACTCTTCTACAGGTGTTTCACCTGCTAAGGTATTTTTGGGTCGTGAGCTTCCACACCCATTGTCACTTCAATGGGATTTGCTAAATGAATTGGCATCAGCTGATTGTAATTCTGCTTCAGGGCAGCAACTTTGGAATAAGGTGCTAAGTAATTTAGCCAAGTCACAACAGCGTGTTGCTAGCAAACATAATGCTAGACATTCTCCACAAGCCTTTTCACCAGGTGAACAGGTTGTGTTCAGAGCTGTGCCAAAAGTTTTCAAACTTAATAAAATGTCTGCCAAAATTTCCCCTCTATGGGAAGGACCCTTCGTGGTCGACAGGATACATTTCGTGACATTTATCCAGTGTATGCTATTTGATTTGTGGTTGGCAGCAGCAGTGTCACCAAGGGTATCGTATCGTTTAACTATTTTCAAGTACTTTTAGTATTACGAGAGAATAATGTAAAATGAGACAGTTTCGTCTCAACATAATAAAACTAAGAACAATTTTTTTATTTATGATATTTATTAAAACAATCTAAGCAATACCTCGGCTTATTCGGACAATCTTCACAATAAGTGGCTACTTTCTTAACCTTATTTTTTGTTATTTCCCCTTTTACTTTCTTTTGATAACAACCTTGGCAGTATTTGCGCATTGTTCTTACGCTGCCCTCTTCTCTCATAAACACGGGAGATGATCTACGTCTTTTTGTGGGTGATTCTGAAGGGCCAGGTTCAGGGGTTTCATCTTCATCTCCGGTTTCCAGCAAAACCTCAGCAATGCTTTCTCTCAAGGTTGTTATTTCCATCTCTTTATTTGTTATTATACGATAAAGAAAATGGGAATTAATTATGGCTGCCCCCAAAATAACTTCAATGGCGATCTTTCTATACCACTTCAACAATCTCCGCAATGGTGTGGAATATGAAGAAAGCTGATCTGAAAGATCTATTGAAGACTTTCCCTTGTTATAATCTATTATGGCCAGTGGCTTCAAAATAGTGCTCCCTCTCCTATTTACATTTACTGTTTCATCAGAATGGACAGTAGAAAGAAGTAAGACATCTCGTCTGTCCTTCCATTCTAACACTGAAATTCCCCTCTGATTCTCCCTTCCTATTTTTACGCAGTGTCCCTAGAAGGTGTGTCTTACGATCAAGTAAAGAATTCGCAAGTTCCAAACTGGTGTAATAATTATCGGTAACTATTCTCCAACCAACGTCCAGCAAATTTTCTCCTAAATCCATAACAACAGCTGTGGGAGCTTATCCTCTATCATTGCTGCTACAACCCAAATAAATTTTCATATTCCACGTATAACCCTTCTTTAGGCATAATTTAAACATTTTTATGCCATATTTGTCTTTTTTGAGGAAGGTATTGTTTCATGACCAATCTTCCTTTGAAAGGAATTATGGTTTCATCTACGCAAACAACTTCACCTACATTTCCAGAAATTTTGTTATGATTTTATCTAAAATAGGCTGCACCTTATAAAGATGGTCGTTTTCAGGGGCTTCCTCATTGTTGGAAAAGAGAAGCATGTGTAGAAGCAACTCAAATCAATTTCTAGACAGTATTTGGGGCTACTTCGTTACGAAAAAGACATTTCTTACTCCAATAATGAGCAATTCTAGGCATTTTTACAATGTTACTAAACCAAAAAATTTTTTAATTTCAACAACATTTGTAGGTTTCCACGCGATTATCCCAGATTTTTCTTTTATATTTTTTACTAATACTCGGTTCCACGTACAAATCTGTTTGCTCTACAATGATTTCAAAAATATCATCACCAATTAGTTTAGAAAATATTCCAATTGGCGTAGGATTCTCTAGCCCAATTAAAGAAGAGTGCACTCCAAAATCTCCAGTAAAACGAAAACCTTGTTGTTGTTTTTTCAGTTCCATCCAAATGTTTCCAAAAGAATCAGGGACTGGTTGTGACGTTTGGGCACTTACAGGACTACTGACACCTTCAGACGAGCTCTCCGATGATGGCTGCTCAGATAGTTTCACTGCTGCTAGATAAATCAATATCCTCGTCGCTTGACGGGATATAATCAGTGTCCTCACTCAGATCACTTTCAGAATGAAATTCTTCTACCATGTCCACTTCAATGGGAGGACTTGAAGATGGTCTAAATTTATTCAAGAAGTAAAACTACAGTAAGAAAATGATTTTAAAAATTCAGCATACTGAAGCAAAAATTCAACAAGAAGTAAAATGAAATAAAACTAAAATATAACTACACAAATTGTTAAATTTTAATACATAAATGCAGAGCCGTAGTGAGATTTTTTTGCGGCCCAGGCAAACCAAGTAGTTGGCGCCCTTGACGAAAATTTTAAAAAATGAGAAAAGAATAAATATATTCTCAAACAATATTATATATCGAAAGATTCTTTATAAACAAAAATACATAGACAATTTAACTCGAGTGATTATCAGTAATACGTTTTATTGGATTTTCAAGTACATTCTCCCAACGTATAATTACGCAAATATCGTGCCTTTGTGATTTAGATTAATTACTATTAATCGTTATACAATCTGAAAACTTTTAGGCATGTTCAGGACTTTCATAACATTTATTTTGGATAAAAATGAAAAAAATATTAACCAGGAGCCATGGAGCAGTCAAAATGTTCTGCTCTCTGGCACCACTCATGCATCAAAAACCTGCTGCTCAATTAATCTGCGCACCCGCTCCGTACAATTTACAGAGTGTCAACTCTATGGCGCAGCACCCCCACTCGATCAGCACCCTAGGCATTTGCCTAGTTGCCTACCATATCACTACGGCTCTGCCAAAATGTATGAAATAAATTCATTCTTAGTTAAGAAAATATTATCAAGAAAAAATAACAGCTTATTTTACTTACCGAACAAAAAAGAGAAAAGACCTCACGACGCAAGTCCAGAAAATTATCTTACACGAACACTCTTCAAAACAGTATAAAATATTTCACCAATTCTTCACATGGCCTTCTCGAACCGGATAAAAATATTTTTTCTGCCTCCTCAATTTGAAAGAAATTTAGCGTTCCTCTTCACCAAATCCTCCTAAGTCTTACTGTAATGACAAACTAGTTTACACTTTTTGACATCAGAACAAAGAATGAGAGTAAAAGAGCAAAACGTCGGAAGACATCCCTAGAAAATATACCCAACCCATGACAACCGTTAGGGTAAAGCAATAAATGTGCATGTTTTTTCGAAACATTTATGATGGATGTGACCTCTTAGAGGACAAGAGCGGTCTTAAGGATTGAAGGAAACAAAGGAGACCAAAAATTGCGAACTCTGTAAAGGAAAAACTTTCCATTTGCAGCTGAGAAAAGATTTACACAACTGAAGAATAGGCACGCACCATACACGCTGCAGGGTTCTCACGCACCTCCCGAATTATGGTTTACAACCCAGTTGTGCGCACATGGCTAGGGTCGGCCAACCTAAAAGGAACTAAAACAACTCGCTGAAGTGCAGACATGGAATGAATAACATAAAGAGTAGAAAATTGGATTCGACATGGCAATACTTCACTTTCAGTTGCCAAATAGAATTTGCTGCAAGATAAGGATATTATTTACAAGTAAATGATGCCTGCATTCTGCAAGCGCTCATGCCAGGTAACTAACACACAACAAGGTAATGCATTTTTTTTCCTACTAACCAATAACTAATCAAATTTATAGTCTCCATTCAGATTAGAAGTCTCATCCCAAAAGTTTTCATATGGGAATATCAATTATTTCTCGAATGAAATCAAGCACACTTACGTGATTGTTATTTTCCAAAGACCCTTTTATTAGCTTCTGTAGTCCGTGAAAATTTGAGCTGTCTATTTCTCTGAGATTTCGTCATATAATGGAATCTCTTCCTCCATGCTTTTCTTATGGGCGAAATTCAATAATTTATGTAGTCGAACTAAGGACTCCTGCAGTAACTATCCTTACGTTATTGAATAACACTATCCACATCCACAGTCAGTAAGAATTTCAGCTTCTGTTCTCATAGTTTTTCCTAGACAATGGACTCCCACTTCCCAAGCTTTTGATATGGGGTAATTTTCCAAAATTTCTGGAGTCAAACTAAGGCCTCCTACAAAAACGCTCCTTCCAATGTGGAATTACACTATCCTCGTATAAAACCCCTGATATTTTGAACTTGATATCCTAAGTGGTTTGGGCAACGGATAATTTTGAATTCCACACATTTCTCATGGAAAAACGAAAATTTCGGAATTTATGAAGTCAACCTCAGGAGTCCTACAACAACGCTCCTTCCATTATAGAGATGCATTACATATACAAACAATCCCTTAACAACTTAATACCACCAGAAACATGAGCTACACGTAATTTTCCTTTTTTCATGATATTCTTATAGAGAAAATTCCGGAGAACACTTGCAATAACCATTGTTATTTTATATAATTTTACTATGGACATCTACAATCTCTGAAAGTTTCAACTCTCTATCATTGCTAATTTGTGCTACAGGTACTTTTGAAATCCCTCTCAATGCTCTTATGGGGAAAAATGCAAATTTCAGATGTTTTGGGATTGAACCCATGATACTTAGGAAGGAGTTAATAATATCCTCCTCTGTAAGAAGTGTCGATATATAAAGATTCTTCTTGAATTCACAGTTGGCAATGACACGGAAAACAGATTATAAATGGTGAAAATCGATGGCGAATAAAATGAGATAAATCAAAGTGAAAAATTATGTAATTAAAAAAATTGCTATTTGTGTGATCTCCCTGGGCCATGGTGGTCACTGGTGATCGCTACATTATATTTGCAATAATGATTTTTGCAACACTCCTATCAGCTGCATTGCATCAGCATATCTCATAGCTAAGATGGCTGTGTAAAGGCACGTTTCCAATATGCCTCGGAACAGGACATGGGACTTGCCTAAGGCCAAGTTCTGAAGGGCTAAAAGGTGGAGGGTCAGATGTTCGGGTCACCGAATCTTTTCAAAATCTGCACGCATGTAGTACACGGTAAGGACTATTGAGTGTGCAAGCAATAGGGCACACCTCTCAAGCAATCTCGAGAAAATCAACCGACAATATTGGCACGCTAAACTTATACGGGTGAACCAAGTTCCCAGTCAGATGCCACACCGGTTCAAGTTACCCATCTGCATTTTTTAAATTTTTTTTCTCGCAGCCATGATATTGTTTTAACATTAACAATAAATAATGGAAAATTACGTGTTTATATATTTTTTGTATTTTAAATGCGTTTTTCTAATTTTTCACTTTTATTTGTCTTTTTTGCATTCTTTTATTATTTTTCGATCTTTTAACTTCAACACTTCTTTCTTTATGTACAATTTCGCATACTTATACTGATATACTATCGTACGATAGTTCAGAGGTAGAATATCCGCCTGGCAAGTGGAAGACCCGGGTTCAATTCCCGGTCATAGCAGACTTTTTTCTCGTTTCAAAAATTGTTCCATTGTTATGAAAGTTAGAAGATCTGATTTGTTTTTGGTAAAAATCGGTTGGCCGGAAGTGGGTGTTAAATCTTGTCACTTATCTGTTATTTTGAAATATTTGCTCTAATATTTGATAAATATAAAAATGTACTGGAGTAAAAGTTGTTGGAAATTTTATTTTCTACAACCTTTGTTTGATACATTTTTCCATATAATGCATTGTTTAAGAGATATCTTATATTTTTAGCTGCCACCACCATGCCACCTACCGAAGACTATTGTTAACAATTGATGCTTGGTTAAATTAAATGATCCCAGAGCTAACAACATGTAATTTGTCATATAAATATGGAGAAAGTCATGTGTTGCCCACATCAGTTTATTTACAAAGGTATGCATAGTAAACAAAACTCCAAATACTCTCTATTCACAATAATAAAACCAACCTTCTTGCCAATGTTTTACGCTCTTCTACAGTGTAATCAAGAGCTCCAATCATTCCATTCCCGGGAGTTGGCATAAATGCAATTAGGGCAAGAAGTGCAGTACGTATAGACCAAGATGGTTGCCAAGTTTCAGGGTGATGTCCCGAGATACTGAGACAAATGTTTTTGTTTGTTTCAAACCTTCCATTAGGCTGAAAACGCATACAAAAATTATTCAAGCAAATTAAGCATGCAATTACCTTATTAGAACAAGAAACACCAATGACCAATTCAAGATAATGCTTAAAATTTACAGTTAATATAAAAATTACCAAATCAAAATTGCTATTTCACAATCAATTACATTATCTGACCTACAGATAAAACCTTAATTTCCAATGATAAAAAATTTAATAAAAATACCAAGAGAGGCAGTTATATGTTTTGAGTTTATATATTTATATATTATATCAATTTTATCTAGATTAAAATATTAACGAGGTTTTTAAAAAACACAATTTTAATGTTCATAAATTCTAATAGCAAATTAATTATATCTCCCTTAGTATAACTTCTCTACCAGCAAACAAGAAATTATTTTAATTGTGCCACTAACATTACTCAAATCCAATATAAATTTCATTCATAATAACAATCACCAACATCCATGCTCAAACTTTACATTGGAAAGTTGACATTCCACCTAACTCTCTCCCAAAGCTAGCAAAACTTACTAAGTCATTATCTTTGACACAAAGCAATCTGTAGTGATTATACTTAATCATTCAAAAATGCATCATCCAAATACTATTTCTCCTCTAGGATGTCGAGGACTGATTCATTCGACATGTCAACTTTGCTGTTCAAATTGTGGCACATTACCCAATTATATATAATTTATCGATTCCACAAGATAATTTATATTTAGTATTATATTTACCACTTAACATATTAATAAATACTAAAAAACATAAGAATAATAATTCTTTATTAGCTCTAGACAACTTCATAGATTGCATAGCTTCAAGATTTGGCGAACTTTAAGAAAAAATGAGTCACGGCAACCAGAGCTTGCTTGCTACTATTTAAATTAAATTGGTAAATTCGTGTAACAAGAGAATCACTACGAAATTTGACCATTTATATTGATGGATATACGAAATAAAATATACTATAACATTAAAACGCTATGGTATGACACATACTGTAAGAATTATGATATTCGGTGGTTTCATTGGATATTCCGTGGGAAGAACAATGCGTCCGTGATAAACTCCTCCTTCAAACTCGGTAGAAGGCGGGCCATTAATAGTGAAATGCCATTCAAACAAGTTGTCATCCAAAGGTTGTACATAGTACTCATCAGCAGGCTCTTTTAATTCTGCTGCCTCTCTCATTAACCGTTTCACAGCTAATTTAAAGATACATAAAATCAGTAACTTGGTGACCAACTAAAATACCATCGGCATTTTAAAGCACGTATGGGTCAAAAAATACCTGGGCTCCTTGTATTGTAAACAGTTTGCGTTTCCATTAGGTCTACTTGGAAAAAATATATAATTTAAATATTATATATATTATATATTATTAATAAAATTACTAATCTTCAGTTTCCAAAATAGCGTTTAAGAACGAAACCCATGATCACTTCTTCACACGTCGTTGCTGAATGTTAATGACTGCACTGAACATTCTTATGTCTTTAAACAAGCGTTCTGCGTGATTTTTGTTGTATCCTTATAAATCTGGCTGCATGCCAAGAAAATTTCAATGGTAACTGAAAAATTAAAACCACAATATATTGTGCCAAATCGCACAATTTGAAGAAGAATTTTATGAGTTATTCGATGGAGCACTATTTAGATGAACACTCGGTTCGACAAGACGACAACTCAGTATTACAATTCCTTATCGTTTTTTACATTGACGCAATTCTCATCTACGTTAACGTGTATCGAACTAACGCCGAAGCCCCGAAGCAGTTAATGATGATTACTGAAGCTTTGGTGAAGTAGCACTGTGTCGGCGCTGCTTTTCTTAGGTGTGGTATCCCGTTATTCTTGCAACTTTATTTACAAATGTTTCGAAAAATAAGTACAAAAATTAAGTTGAGTTTGCATATCTAACACATGTTTTTAATAAAATTTCGGTTGTAACATCCCTAAACAAGAATTAAGAAAGTATAAACTTTTAACTAAAGTTTGGTACATAGATTAATAACTCTATAGCAGATATATAAAAATATCATTCATTCAGTCAATCCAACGATAATTTGATTGCCATTAAAAACATTTAATGGAAAAATAGCGTCATGAAAATCGTTAGTAAGAACTAAATGCAAATTATTTTATATACCATAGAGCAGTGCTTGAACTGTACCGATACGCACCGAAACGTCGTTCCGATTGTTAAAAAATTAAGCTAAAAACTTTCAGGAAGTATAAATATTATAATACAATTTCGGTTGTAACTTTCTTCAACTAGAAATCCTCAACTTTAAACTAAATTTTTGTTCAAAGATTCATACATCTACAGCAGATATAAAAAATTATCATTCATTCAATCAATCCAACGATAATCATGGTATGGTATGATCAATTATTTTATTTTATGTGTCCCATAACGCATCATTATAGTTTTTATATATTTCTCTATTCCTAATATCTTTCTTATTTTACATTTGACTGTATCATGTAAATATTTTTACAATGTGGACTAGCTACAATTTTCATTATTCCTGTATTAATATTATTCTGGTTTTAGTAGGTTAGCTGAAGAAATTCGGCCTCGTCCGCTATCTGCCACCTACCAGGGTAACATGGTCGCGACACTCAATGTTAGAAAACGAGGCTAGTCTAGTCCAACCCCTCCGCCGCCTCAGGGCCTCAGTGCGTTTTGGAGACCCTTCCCATTGGTCGAAGACGTTGCCAGGCAACGAGCTACGTAAGCAGTCGCGTCTCCACTTCTCCTCCTCCTGCTCCCTCCCCTTTCCACCCCCCCCCCCCCCCCCGCACCCTCCCCAACCCGATTGCCGCTTTTCGTAGGGCAGCGGATTTTCCGTAAACCAAAACGTTTAATTATTCCATAAATTTGATGCAATGATCCTCCATCAATTTTTTTCAGTTCTGAAAACAATTACCCATCAAATGTATGTGTGGGAATTGGTATACACTTCTAAAGAAAAAAGAACATTTTTTTACACGTTTATTGCGAAAAAAATTAAGTACAAAATATAACAATATTATTGGCCCATTGATCTGTAGAAACAAGTATAGGACAAGGTCGGCATAGTATAAACAAGAATTGATATTACATAAGAGCTTCTTTAGGAGCACATCACAAGCAAAAATAATACATTCCAAACTTTATTGATATAATAAAAGTACATTCAAAGGTTGCTATATTTTAAGCAAGGAGAAGTAATAGATTACAGTTATATCAAAATATATATATATATAAATATTTCCAGGAAGTCCTTTACATTATAAAGACAGACAACAATAAATTATACACCGAGTATCGCATTTTATATAAATAAATATACCTCATAAGGTTCTCCCTAATGGCAATACTAGGCCTGCGTGGGGTCTGAAACCCCGAGGGGCCAGGTTGTGGGCCCACTTCACCTTGCTCTACTGCTGCGGGAAGAAAATACAAGTTAACCATTTAGTCAACTAACAAGTAATACTTCATAGAATGCTCCCAGCATGATTGGAAAAGATGCTTGAAAAGATGAAAACAGTAGTCACTAGATAAACAGTGTCTATGCAAAACACCACTAAAATTATTTACCTGGCAGATATAAATTCGGAATGGAATCCTTCCGAAGTTTCATATTGCCTTCAAGAAAATTCTACTGAGAGAAATGCCTCAGGCAAAGTCTTCTATCGTGATAGATGGCCATTCGGTTCATGGACATGAGCTTAGGATTCCCAACCAGCATCAAACAAACATCGAATCGACGATTTGAGTCGGAAATGGGATGAGGGAACATGGATTTATCATTTTAAAATATACATCCTCTAGCCGATCTCCCGTATTTCACACTCAGGCATTTCTAAATATTACTCGAGTACCCTCCATATTCCCGCAATTGGGGACGCAGCACGAAAAGCAAACCATACCCAGAAATAACTGGAAATAACGTGTAACCTCGTGTAATCGCTCTAAATCACGTGAAACCTGGAAGCCTGGTGAAATCACGTAAAACCTGGAAAACTGTTGAAACCACTTGAAACACAAAAACCGTTCGAATGTGCGCGCCACCTATTTCCCCTACTTCCTTTCCTACTTCCCCTCCTACTTTCTTTCCTACTTCCCCTCCATCGCCTCTGGTAGCTTTGGAGAGCCAATCCAAAGGCGGTCCTCGTTTTGCTTACCGAGTGCCCGTCCCCTGCAGGGTAGGGAACACCCATGTTAAAAACGTGATACCACCCCTTTGTCACGTGTACGTTTTGGCGGATATCTATAGAGGGTAGTAGCATCGCCGACCGTAGCGGCCTCCGTATCTCGGTTTAAATTGTAAACTTTTCATAACTACCACTAAAATGTCAACATTTCAACTTCAATAATTTAAATAATAATAAAATAATATAAATTTAATATAGTTATAGTCTATATAGTCATATTGTTTTTCGTAGTCCTTGGAGTCATGGGATTCCTTATCATGGGGTTGACGTCATGGCGTCATTCTGAATCTGAAAAGGTGGCGGTTAAAGCTAAGATTATAAGGAGTAACTATTGTGCTGCAGTTTGGTGTACCAATTTTAATGGTTGCCGAGTTGATAAACAAATGTCGCTTTTCCGTTTTCCTAAACAGGTTTCCAGGTATGTTCGTTATATTAATTGCTGTTATTAGGTTGACCCGTTTGATTATTTAACTCGCTTAAAAATTTGGAAATCGTGGTATTATTTGTAACTACAATACATTCATAATCTTGAATTCCATCATTCAATAAGTTCTTATTAATGTAGAATTTTCAGGTGAAATCTGTAATGTTGGTGGGAGTTTTCAATGGCATGAAATCCCTTCATGTTTTGGCAAGGTTTTACATTTTTCTTTCTCCGTATCCCAATGTATCTGTGTCTATTAAACAATTAGTATGACAATTTCTGAATAACAAATAAATACATGAGTTGCATATCTCTTTAAAATAGGTGAACAGCGAATGACAGAGAGACACCATGAAGAAGGAAGTCATGGCCTTCAGTTGCCACCAGGTCTAGCAGCTGTTTCTTCCACACCAGGGGGCCATTTACAGGAAGGAGCCAGTGTACACCTAGAACGGTTGGAAGAATTAAAAGGTATCGCAGCTGCATCACTGGTCTTCGAGCAAGACTTTCGTATCGGTACCCCAAAATCAATTCGCCGCTCCCAAGAAATGCAGGATATCATTAAAATTTCAAGGAGGTATCAAAGAAAATTTTTCGTAAACTTGATATATTTTCTGATTGAATTCAGTGCATGTGTGTTTGAATTTAGTCTGTTTGATCCCTGTCATTGTGAAACGCATAAACCATCCGACATTTGTTTGAGATATCAAGTCCCTTTTGTGAAACAAGTTTATTCTGTAAATTTGGTATATTTTAACTGATTACCTCTAAAAAAGTCTTTGAGATTTGTACAGTGTAGGAGTTCGTTTTAAAAATTGCTTTCACTGAAAATTTTCAATTTTTCACCGTAGTCTTCTTTCTCTCACGTACTCTTACGAGCATACAATCTCACATCTTTGCAGCCTTCAGTAAATGCAAATCGTGCATTATACTAACATAAGGTATATCTTTCTGTAAATTTCCACTCTTGTGTGCTTCTTCAACTTGCACTTGAAATAGTTTACATCTGTTTGAGTGGTGGGTGACAAGCCAGCTTGAAATCATATTTTTGGTTTGTAAAGTGGACCGTAGCCAGAAAGTTGCAAGTATTGTAATGTCAATTGATGTCAAAAGACTAATATAATGTGCCAAAATGTAATTGGTCTGGTTGTATTTTTAAATGTGGGGGTACTTAGTGTTTCATCATTACTATGAAGAAGAAAATGTGTATTTGGTCTATTTGTTTTATAAAATGCACCACCTTTTTTAACTTCACGAGCTTGCGGTTCGCGAATTTGCATACGTCATACATTAGCGATGCCAACAAAGCGTTTTCACTTGCTATTACGCGTTTTGAAGATAAAAGAATATTTTTAACTTGATGATGCTAGGTTTTCATTTGTTGCAACGCCATCCTTTATTTTCTGTTAAACTGCATTATTTACGTTAAAAAAATTACTTTTTTAGGTTGATTGAGAACCGTGCTCGCATATATAACATTGCGTCTTAGAGGGAAATTGGACTTGTACTCCGAATTTGCTTTTCTTGGCCGTTTTCCGAAACCAATTATTCGCGAAATTCATAAAGGTGGTGTATATGAGAGAAATACATTATGTACTTAACTCATCATGTGTAAATTGTGCGCATGTATTGTATTTTTAGGCATCCAGTTGTAAACGATATAGAAGAATCTTATTGTACATTTTTTTATAATAAATTACTCATTATAAATTGACTTTGAATTTTGTTATTTGGCAGCGTTATTTCCTTTATAACCATCTAAATTTTAATACAGGATTGTTTTTAATTCGATGATAATTCTTATAATAAAATTATTTAAATTTATTAAAATATATTTTGAAAATATGTTTTAATTACATGTGAAGCAATATCATAATTGTAATTTTCCCTTGTGACTAGCTATTCTGTGAAAGAAAATTTCGGTTGAATTTTCAATTAATGAGATTGCATTTCCGATTAATGTGGAAAGATTTATCTAAATGACATTTGATTAAATTTTGTAAGAAGCTATAATTCTAATATTTATTTTGCGATAACGGACAGAAGATGACGTAATTACGTCAAATTCGTTTTTATTCGCTATAGAAAATTTTCATTTCGTACACGTTAAATGGGTTCGAGTTTCCCGCGCTATAGCTTTACCCCGAGCAGGGGGAGGGAACTCCCATGTTAAAATCGTGGTCTTAGCTGGCTAGTACAAAAAGTTAGGGCAGGCACTGGCTAGCAGGCGCTGCTGTTGCGTTGTGACATATGACGTCATTTTTGCAGCCAATGGAAGCGGAGAAAAGGCAGCTAGCAGACGAATTTCAGCAGCCAATGGCAGCTTCGTACAGACGGCGAGCGCAATTTTCAAAAATCATACACCAATTTAGTTTTATTCATTATTTTTCAATAAATGACGCTAATTTATTTATTTAGCAAATCAAACCTTTTTACGAATAACGTAACCAGAGGAGTAATGGGTGAGAATAGAAAGAATAACAATTTAAATTTAAATAGTTTTATTGCAGAAGAAATATTGTACATATTTACATATAACAGATATTAAATGGAATTGAACCACATAGATCAATTATTGTTCAATAAATATAGGAAACATGCACACATTGAAAAAATAATACAGTAGAATGTTTGTAACAGATGAAAGAATAATTAACATATGAAAGCTGCAGAAGCCAGCCACCAGACAAACATCATAACAATAATAAAGAAACAAGTCATGACAAAGTATGAACAGAAATGACTTTTGCCAGTCTCAATGAATCAATAAGCATAGGAATCAAAGCAAATGTTGATTGAAATAGCAATGAAACATTCAAGTTAGTCACCAACCATTAAGTATATGAAGTATTTTACCACTAACGCACACCTGATAAAGTACGTATGGACCAGCATTAAATCAGCCAGTCAGCCTCAAATTAAGGGAAAGGCAAGAGGGCAATTATTGTATAAGGACCTGTATTGATGGGGTGAAATGATGTTCGCACAAATATGCCCTTTTGTTCAGTGTCATAATGGGCCTATCAAATAAAGCGGGGTTCCCTGCCCTTGCAACCCATTCTCGGCACCTGGAATGATAACATTACAGAATTATTAACACTTCAACATATGCATCAAATACAACTTTGCTCCTAAAGAGCCTAAAGTGAAGATATGCATCACATGAAAACAAGCCATAGTGAAGTATCTCGTTCAATGGTTACTATTATTAAAGTTGAAAATGCTGAGATACATATCTAACTACAGTAATAACTCGACATGCGAATAATCTGTACACTAAATAAGTGACCTTTTTACTACAGGTAGTCCACGATATACTCGCCGTATCTCGAAACGAGAGGTTTTAATTTGAGTTGAAGGCTTTCGCAGTGTTGCTGAATGCTGGTGGAGGTTTTCGGGTTTCGCTGCGTTGGCGGCATTTCTGGCTCTCGACGTTTCGCAGACGTTGCAGTCTGCATCTTCAGGAGATGAAGTGAGATCCGATGGTAGGGATCTGACTTTTATATTCACTCGTGCCTTCAAGTTAAAAATTGCAATCCCATAACAATAATAATTTTTATTCATCCCAGGACATATACATATATGTATAGGATGTCAAATTGGCTATACTTATTATGCAATAGATATAAGGCCACAGCCTTTCTTAGGAATAAACAAACACATCCGAGAGAACGTTCTCAGTCACTTATTAAAGGATCAAAAATAACAACTAAGCTGAGTTGGGCGGTAGAACAAGGTTCGTGTGTTCCAAATTGCAATCTGGATATAATTTCACATACGTAAACACAACCATAGTAAGATTAATCTCAAAAAGAAACGTAACTCATTCTTTATTTTTCTCGGTACGTAATATTATTACACAATATGTAGTACTGTAGGTAATAAAATACAGAAGTACATTAATTAATCGATATATTGTTTCAATACTCGAAAGCAACTCACGGAGCACTTCTACTTCGCATATCGAGGTATTACTGCATATAATTCTGTCGACTTACAAAAATATTTTTACAAATATAGCTAATAGTACTTATGTAGATTCCGTGCGAGGAAACGAATGTAATTTCAACTTTAGATCTCCGGTCGTTCCCCTCGTATGCTTGCAGTTTAGTGCGTAGCACTTACGTGAATGCACCATCTTCTCTGCTTGATTCATTTTTGCAAGCTAGTGGAAACGTTGCAATGTACAGAAAATAACTTAATTAACACACACAGAGAGTCACATGTATCACCAGCATATATGAAGTTGTTAACCATTCATTCATGTACTCCTCTATAGTCAAAACATCCTTACCTGTACTAAAAAATAACACTTTCCCAAGATTTCCCGTAATGGCGGATAAACTTTCAGTTACGCAGTTATCTAGTTCAACCGTTTCAACTTCTCCACATGATCACTTCAAATTCGGCTTGGTGCTCACTCATTGGCTGCCTTACCATTCAAATTAGAGCGACGACAGCGCTCAACTACGCCAGCCCTAACTTGATGTATCTGATGAGAACCAAATCGCCCCATAAGAGTTCCCTCCCCCTGCCCCGAGCCTGCCAGAGCGCTCTGCATGAAATGTATTCTTATAGGACTTATGGGACTCTCACTTCCTTATTCCTTGGTGATACTTGCTGGCTCGGACTATGTAGTATATACGGTCGGCATTCGATTTTGGCGCTGCTATTGCATCGTGACGTTTGACGTTCTTTCATCAGCCAATCGACTATCAGTATAGGCAGCTACGAATTTCAGCAGCCAATAGCAGTTCGATACCGAAAATTTCAAAATTCTTAATACCAATTTATTATTCATTCTTTTCCGAGAACGTTCATTTATTTAGCAAATCAAATTCTTTTATGAATAACGTAACCACAGCAGTAGTGGGTGAAAAACAGAAGGAACAACAATTTAAATTTAAACAGTTTTATTGCAGAAGAAACATTCTACATATTGACATAACAGATAGAAAATGGAACTGAAGCACATAGATCCATTATTGTCCAATAAATATAGAAAACATACACCCATTTAAAAAACGTTAAAGCGGAATGTCTGTAACAGCCAAAAAAAATAATTTTGAAGGCAAAACATGTTTCCAAGAGCAACATACAAAAGCTGCAGAAGCTAGCCACCCGACAAACACCGTCATAATTACTATGTGCAAAAGGAAACATCTTAACTAAATAGGAATAGAAGTGATTTTTGTCAGTCTCAATGAATCAATAAGCACAGGAATCAAAACAAATGTTGATTGAAAGAGCAATGAATAGCAATAAACATTCACGTTAGTCACCATCCATTATGTATATGTTAACTATTTTGCCACTAACACACACCTGATAAAGCAGGAATGGACCAATGTGAATTCAACTAATCTCCTCAGGAACAAGTGCAATTAACATGAAAGAACTCCAGGCAAAGTAAAATACATACTATTTGATATGCCCAAATCATTTCATTAATTGTAATTGAGATCCAACAATAGCCAAGGCAATACACTAAGCTCACAAACACCAATTGCAGTATACCGAAACCTCCAATGGATTACCACTAATATTAAGCATCCTGCTACCAGCTCCAATATATCAGTACGGCGGATGATACGTCTTGGCATTCGCCCTCGCTCCGTGTTTATTGCTATCTTTCCTTGGTGTTTTTATTGATAGTAGTGCAAATCTACGCGAGAAGTCACCGTGAATATTCTACTCCCGTGTCTGATTGCTCGTATGGTCCAACAAGGCATTTCCTCTGCAGTTATAGAGCTTTTAGTTTTCCTTGCTCTGCTGCTTTGTGCCTATCCCAACGTTACGAAGCCTACGGCGTCTCTGTGCCCGGTAAGAGAAGCGATCGATGCTGCCCTCCTGTGAGCCTTCGGACGGTTGTTTCTCATTGCCTTCACACTGCTTTGGTGGGTTATTGACTGTGTTATTATTATGTGGTGATATTGAGTTAAATCCGGGGCCTAATCAGGGCTTTCCCTTGTGTTTTTATTACCAAAATGTGAGAAGTATTAAAAACAAATTGTCAGTTTGTGACTTGTATGCAACAGTTTTGTCACAGTTGGATGTGTTAGTTTTTACGGAAACTTGGCTTAATTCTTCTGTTAAGGACAGTGAATTTGCATTTTCCAATACCCACAAAATTTATCACCGAGATCGATCCTCTAGAGGTGGTGGCATGCTTTTAGCAATTAAATCAGGTTACTCCTCAAAATGAAGAAATGACCTAGAAACTTCTTGTGAAATCTTGTGGAATGAAATTTCTTTCGCAGGCAATCCATCTTGCTCATCTGCCCATAAAAAAGTGTTCGTTGGCTGTTTTTATCGGCCCCCGTCGAGTGATATCAAGGTTTTAGAAAACTGCCTCACTTCTATTATGCGAGTGCTACCGCTTGGTCCTGTAGTGTTACTCAGTGATTTTAATCTCTCTATACAGTGGGAGTCCCCTTTTAGAGGTGAAACTAAATCTCCCCATGATGAATTCTTTTACGAACATTTCATTACCCTCTTGGGCTGTCCCAACATAATCTTTTTCCTACCAGAGATCTGGCAACACTGGACTATATCGTCTCCTCAGTTTCTCCACTTTCTCTCACTCCTGGCCAAATATTTTCGACTCTGACCATGAGTCACTTGAAGTGGACATCCGCTTACCAGGCAACCTCTGGTGACCCAGGGGTCCCCCCACCCTGTCTCGACCATTTCCCACTTGGAAGAAAGTTTGCTGGGATGATGTCAATCGCCGTCTAGCTGCACTTTACTGGGGCATATTGGATTCCTTAACTCCCGATGAAGCAGTGAGCTATCTGCAGGATATTATTGCTGGAGCGATTAAGGACTGTGTTCCTTATGTCAAGCCCAAATCTAAACGTTTCCCTCCTTGGTATAGCAGAGACACTCTTTTGACCTTAAAAAACAAAAACCGAGCTTGAGAACTTTGGAAAACTCACCGCAGTTTAGAATCACGAAACGCTTTTGTTAACTTAAGGCGCTTATGTAAGTCCCTATTAGAAAAATACTAAACTAACTACATTAACAAAATCTCATCTAATATCTCCTCAAACCCCCGGCAGTTCTGGGCGTTTGTCAATGGGCATCGTAATAATAGGGAAATACCAGATATAGTTTTTAATGGCCCTCGTCTAGCTGTGGGACTCAATAGACCAGAACTTTTTAACAATTTTTTAATGAATGCTTTGTTCCCCCTCTTAACATCTCCAATGAGTTTGAAGACCCACACTTGCATCATGTAGCTTCTAATTTTACATTATCTGACTTACAAACTTCTCCATGTGAATGCTGGTGGAGGTTTTCGGGTTTCACTGCGTTGTCGGCATTTCTGGCTCTCGACGTTTCGCAGACATTGCAGTCTGCATCTTCAGGAGATGAAGTGAGATCCGATGGTAGGAATCTGACTTTTATATCCACTCGTGCCTTCTGAATTCGAACCAAGCAGAAGAAATATGCCAAGAGGTGGCGCATATTATTCGTAAAGCAAGACCACCATCCTCCAACATCTCCACAGCCGAAAGACAGGCCATCAAAGATTTGAAAAACAACAAAAGCATCGTGATTGTACCGGCTGATAAGGGAAACGCCACCGTAATTATCTCCAAGGAGGACTAAGACGAGAAGATCTGCAATCTGCTGGACGATCCAACTTACTCCACACTCAAAGGCGACCCAACGATGAAAACCGAAAGGAAAATCCGAGAGCTGATTAAGAAATCCTCCATACCTATTGAAGACCAACGGAACCTACTGCCGTCACCATCCAGGCCTCCACGACTGGATGGGTTACCAAAAATACACAAGAACGACGTTCTCCTGAGACCCATCGTCAGCGCCATCGGCTCCCCAACATATCAGCTGTCAAAATGCCTCGCACGCAGCTTACAGACGTACGTAGGCGTAACGGAATCGCACGTAAAGAATTCAGCACATTTCATAGGCTAAACGACATGAAAGTATCGGAGAACAATATTCTAGTAAGCTTTGACGTGACCTCACTCTTCACTAAGGTTCCCATAAAGGACTCCATCGAGATCTTGAAGAAGCTTATACATCATGGACTCCCGGCAGACTATCCGGAGTTAACAGAATTCTGCCTCACCAACAACTACTTCCTGTGGAACGGACAGTTTTACGAGCAGAAGGAAGGAGCAGCTATGGGCTGTCCTCTCTCTCCCGTCATAGCCAATCTGCATATGAAGTGTTTCGAGTCTAAGGCGCTATCATCATGTGGTCCTCGTCCTTCATTCTGGCTGCGTTACGTGGATGACACATTTGTCATTTGGCCCCATGGGACAAATAAACTTCACGAGTTCCACCGTCTACTCAACCAAGTCCACCCGGCCATCCAGTTCACCATGGAAGTCGAAGAGAATGGCACCCTACCATTTCTCGACGTCATGGTGAAGAAGAGACCTGACGGAAGCCTTGGACACAGCGTATTTCGGAAAAAGACGCACACTGATCGTTACCTGCATGCTGCCTCTCATCACCATCCTCAGCAGAAGGCATCAATAATCAAGACCCTGATGCACCGAGCAAAGACGATTTCCGATCCCGAGTCCCTAAAAGACGAAGAAGAGCATATAAGAAGGGCACTCATGAATAATGGCTACAGTCACCCATTCATCCGGCGGAATATAAAACTGAAACAAAAACCTTCGGTGGAACGACCAAAACCCACAGCCTATGCAAAAATTCCCTTCATCGCCGGGACATCAGAACGCATAGCCAGGATTCTACGAAAAGAAAATATCGTCGTCCGTTTTAACACGCTAAGAAAAATAAAAGAAGAACTTCCGTCTGCGAAAGATGCACTCGACCCGCTAACATCTGAAGGAGTCTACTGGATTCCATGCAGCTGCGGACACGTATACGTCGGACAAACAGGACGATCCATTCGCTGTCGCTTAGCCGAACATAAACGGGCCATGATGAACAAGAAATGGAGGGAGTCGGCCATAGCGAAGCACTTCACCTCCGGCCCGGGACATAAAATTAGCTCGAAGAAACGAAATTGCTCGCGAAAGAAGATCGATATTTTCCGAGGTTAATTCGCGAAGCTATTGAAATCGAAAAACATCCAGTCAATTTCAACCGGGACGACGGTTTGCACATCAGCGCAACATGGAAGCGACTCTTCCAACGGAAAAGTGAAAGGGAGGAAAAATACGTTGGAGCAACCTCCAAAGAGAAAGGGATAGCAACTCGAACGAGCCAATCAGCGATGGACAACGGTTAAACTAGGAAGGCACGAGTGAATATAAAAGTCAGATCCCTACCATCGGATCTCACTTCATCTCCTGAAGATGCAGACTGCAACGTCTGCGATACGTTGAGAGCCAGAAATGCCGCCAACGCAGCGAAACCCGAAAACCTCCACCAGCATTCAGCAACGCTGCGAAAGCCTTCAACTCAAGTGGTTTTACTGTATATGTGTGTGTGTTATACGGTATTTGCCGGAATATTATGTGCACCCAACTATAATATGCACCCCAATTTTCAAAGGTCGACTTGCATTCACAGCAACGCTGTGAAAGCCTTCAACTCAAATTCTCCATGTGAAGTCTATGAATTCCTATGCAAAATTAATCCACATCACTCTATAGGCCCTGATGGACTAAGTCCTGTATTTTTACGCAACTGTGCTCCTTCTCTCTGTATTCCATTGAGTATAATTTTCAACAGATGCTACTCCTTAGGTCTCTTTCCCTCTCAATGGAAACGTGCTAATATTATTCCGATTCATAAATCAGGTTCCAAATCGGACGTTACAAATTACCGACCAATTTCTTTACTTCCTATTCTTTCTTCAATTTGTGAAAAAATTATTTTAAACCGCCTCTTTTATTTTACTTCTCCGCACTTATCCACCAAACAACATGGCTTTGTTCCGGGCCGCTCTTGCTTGTCAAATCTAGCTGTTTTCCAAAAGCACTCCGTGGAAGCCTTAGAAAATAATTCACAACTAGATACAATATTCCTTGATTTCTCTAAGGCTTTTGATTCTTTGAATCATAACCATCTACTTCATAAGCTCAGCCACTGCTTCAACTTGCATGGAAATTTCCTTCTGCTATTACGTAGTTTTTTAAATAACAGATATCAGCGAGTCATTCTTTCAGGCCATACTTCAAATTGGTCAATTGTTCCTTCAGGTATTCCTCAGGGCAGTGTTCTTGCCCCCTTTTTGTTTAACCTTTTTATTGATGACTTAGCATCTCAATTACGTCCCTCTCAAGCCGAAATACTTGTATGCAGATGACTGCAAAATATTTAGGCAAATTCACTCCGCTGAAGACAGTTTAATACTTCAACAGGCACTCAATATCGTAACCAACTGGTGTTCTGATTCTTCTCTTCGATTAAACCCAAACAAATCCACCGTAATGACCGTAACTCTTCGCAAAAATCCTCTAGAATTTAACTACACAATTGACTCTATTTTATTACCCAGAACCATTCTTCAGAAGGACCTAGGGGTATTAATTGATAATAAGTTAAACTTCACAGCATACATAACTGCAACAAAACGCAAAGCTATGTCCCTACTAGGAATATTATACAGATTTACGGACATAAAGGATGCAGCTTCCCTTAAATTATACTTTTCCACATTAGTCTTCCCAGTTGTGAATTATGCTTCCCCTATTTGGTCTATGGCTGCAGCCTCTAATCTTTCTTCTCTTGATTGTGTACTAAATTTCTTTGTTAGAATAGTTAAATATCGTATACCCTCTCTCCGGACTTCCTCTAAGGAAGCCATCCTAACGGCCTTGTCCCTAGACCAATTTTCGGTATCTCGACAAAATCTGACCTCTCCTTATGTTATAACATTTTAAACTCTAATATAGACAGTCCAGAACTCTTGGCCTCTTTAGGTTTACGAGTACCCTCTAGAACAACACGCTCTATGGATTTACTCCACATTCCAACCACAAGGTTATCTATTGTTAGGCACTGCCTTTTTTCCGTCTTCCTACCCTATTTAATTATCTACCTTCCCACATAGATCCATTTATCCTTTCCTGTAAATCATTTATCAAAGGTTCTAGAGCTCATTTACCCCATTCTCACCTCTGATTTCTCTGTGCTCTATTTGCAGTGTTATTTTCCCTTTTCTCTTTCGTGTTGTATTCTTATTATTCTGTATTTTTCCTGTTTTTTATTCGCTCTTATTTATACTCATGATGTTATATATTTCACTCTAAAATGGCGAATGCTGTATGTGAAATTTTTAATTAAATAAATAAATATACATATATAATTACAAAATACATCTAACTTGGAGTTAAACTTACTTGAACTAAAATTAAGGTACTGCTTGTGCACATTGCTGAAATCACTGCTTTTATTTAGTGTTTGGTTGTCTTAAATTTGTTTTTCGTTTTGTATTGTTATTGTTGAGATTCTGTTGTTATTTATCAGTTGTTATTGTTATTTATATTTTCCGTTATTGTTGATCATTTAAATGGCGAATAAGAGGATGAGATCAGTTAACTGGTCTAACGAAGAAAAGGAGGCATTGTTAGGGTTAGTTAAGGATAGGATAGATGTTATTGAAAGTAAAAGTTGTGATAACTGCATCACAAAAGAGAAGCAGAAGATGTGGCAAGAAGTTATGGCTTTATTTGAAGCTGAGCATGGAAAAAGATGAGGGATGCAGAGGATAAAGGAGCAGTGGAAAAGAACGAAATTAACATCTAAGTGTAGCATCTCTGAGGTGAGATCCCCCATTTTTAATCTTGGTGAATAATTCACTATCATTTCTTTGTTGAATGTGAGGTTAAATCCATGTGATAATTTTCAGTACAATAAATACCAACGAGGTATGGGTGGAGGTGGTGTAGCATCTATCTTTCAGCTTACTTCTAATGGGTTAATCTTCTTCCATAGTACACCAGAGGGAGGTTCACGGAGGAGGAAGAATAGAAGAAAAGGTGGAAGGATGACATTGTACGAGGAGTCATTGTACAAGTTATATAGAGAGAAGGTGGAACTACAGATAACTATGTGCGAAGAAAAGCTGAAAAGGGAAGAGGAACTCCACAATGTGAAGTTAGAACTGCAGGAGTTGCAAAAGATGCACTGGAGGGAGAAAATTAAAAAAATATAATAATATCATTAATTCTTTATTTATTTAAAAAAGTAGCTTTTAAATGTCTTTGTATATATTTCCCCTCACTGCCTGAACTTCAACATCATTCTCTTCAATCTCCTGCTCATCTTCATTTTCCTCATCATCACTATCTATGTCTGCAAATGAAAACCAAAGTTATATTAATTTAAAATATAATTACAATATTTACAATACAAGCTATGAGTGATCTTTGTAGTCACAACCATTTCATTGCACTTCTTATAGCACATTATTTTGTAGGCGACGAGAAAAATGTTTGTAATGCACCATGAAAGCAAAGCAAACTTGTGTCTTTTGCTGTAATATCTAGGATATGGATCACGAAAATTATAGGTTTTGTAGTGCATGGAGAAAACAAGTAGTTCATTCACAAAGACCTCATACCTTCCATCCTGTATTCTATTCTTAAATTGTGGAGAACTGCCATTGCAACAATCATAGCCTTACAGGTATCCAAATCCTCTATCATCATCATAGGTAGTCTGTCCGTAGACAGGTCCGTGATTATTCATGGTTAAACCTGGTTCTCCATATACTCCTATTTTCCGCTGTCCTCTTCATATCTTGATAACTCTCTTTCCCTTTCAAATCGTCTATCAGCTGATACCTTTTCCTACCTCTTTCCCTTTTCCCATCTAGTTTTCCTTCTAACACATCTTTAATCATACTCTCTCTCCTCATGTAATGTCCAACCCAATTAGCCTTCCTCTTTCTGATAGTCTGTATAATTATTCGCTTCTCTCCTATTCTTCGTAGCACTTCATCGTTTTTCATCCTATCTGTCCATTTTATCTTCAGCATTCTCCTCCAAGTCCACATTTCAAAGCTTTCCAAGTATTTGATGTCATTTTTCCTTAGCGTCCATGTTTCTGCCCCATA
Source organism: Tanypteryx hageni (assembly GCA_028673005.1). Lineage (NCBI taxonomy): Eukaryota > Metazoa > Arthropoda > Insecta > Odonata > Petaluridae > Tanypteryx > Tanypteryx hageni. The sequence goes on from CM054120.1 coordinate 6,249,754, forward strand.
CAATGCTATACTCCATACGTAGCATTTTATCAACTTCTTGCAGATATCTTCCCTGTAAGTAGTTGTTTCTTTCTCCTGAAAGCCGCTTTTGCTTTTCCTATTCTAGTTTTGATCTCATCCGTACATTTTGCCTCTCGTGTTATGATACTTCCAAGGTATTTATATTCTGAAACTTGTTCTAATGCCTTTCCCCCAATAGTTATGTTCAGATTCTCTTCTTTACCCAATATTCGAATGACCTTGGATTTTTCTGTATTTATTTCCATACCGTATTTTCTACCTGTTTTCACTAGTCTATTTATCATTTTTTGTAGCTCCTCTTCCTTTCTTGCTAGAAGTACTTGATCATCTGCGTATTTTACTGTTCTTATAATCCTTCCTCCAATTTTGAAATCCCCTGTGCCTTCCTCTATATAACGTCCTAAATGTCATCTTCCACATCCCAAATAACCTTTCCACAACATTCCTGGTTTGAATGTGGGCAGTGTTATAAGCAACCTCTGCTGCCGACTGTAACAACAAAATCTGTATTCTAAACAATCAACCTAATATATACTCAGCTATGTTATGCCAAAAGAATAGAAATGCAAAGTTAACTTTGAAAATTACACAAAATATACTTAATTTCACAACCTCCATGATAGTTTACTATTTCTGTTGATGAATGCATTTTCTACAGCTACTATATGACATTAAAAAACATCACATACACAGTTAACATTTCCTCAAACTACACATACCTGAGGATTCCGAACTGGAGTCAGTAAATAGGGCTGGCAGGCATAACCAGTCCCACAAAAGAGCTTCTCTGTAAATTCCTTGTTCAAACTTCGCTTTTAAATTGGATCCATTAAACATTTTGGAGTCGTGTACTACCTCTCCATCTGGTCACAATATTTTTTATTTTCAAATTATCTCCTGAGACAATCTACAGAAATATATTAAAATTATTATTTTATAGGATACATTAACATCATATGACACTTCTACAAAGCAGAGCCACATATTCCAAATTAGATACATTGCATATTCAAGTGAGATTTATTAGCACATTAAAGTGGTACTTACTTGCACATTCATGCTGAAGAAGTTCTTCCTATAATAAACCCTTTAGCATTTTACCCACAAGGGTTGCTAATTTTGATGTGGGGAGACCAAAATCTCAGACTCTTTTAATGTTATATTTTTCAGTTTACTTATCAAATCATAGGTATTTTTAATGAGTGTTTGTCGGGAAAAGCCATGTTTAAATTCACTATTAAGCCATTTGGCCAGGTTATAGGTTGGGCAATTTATTCCTGATGCAATCGGTCTCATGGCTTTGTCATCTTTATGTATTTTGGGAAGACAGTACAATTTTGGTATATTTGGGTTTGAAATGTTTAACTTGTAGCTTAATTTTTTATCAATGATGGTCTAACATCCTTTGATCATTTCTTTAGTTTTTTGAATCATGGAATTTACTGGGTTCTTCTTTAGTTTAATCTAAGGTCCATTATTCAACATAATTTGGACGTTGTCGAAATATTGCGTCTTATCCATGATCACTATTTTATTGCCCTTGTCAGCCTTAATATATCAAATTAGACATTAAAAAGGAGAACAAATACGTAAAATTGCCTTCCTTCCCACCATTAAACAGAGGCTTGAACAAAATTTTTAAACATACGAAATATACAATAACATTTGAAAAATTTACTGGGCAGTACAAAAGACACAACAGAAACATTTAACAAGTCCGGAATTTATAAAATACAATGCTCACACTGTGACGAAAAGTATATAGGACAAACAAGCAGGAAACACGCTTTAAGGAACACAGGGCTCACTATAAATATAATCGTTTTGAAAAATCAAGCGTTGCCAACCACATTTTAGAAACTGGTCACAGCATACACGTACGTAAACGATTTAAAATTGATAACTTCAGCCAACAACTGACTAAACTCGTTAGAAAACCTTCACATTTACAGATTTTAACAAGACCTTATTCAAATTGACGGATGTAAACAACACACTTCGAAAAATCTTTCCGCTTTTCACTTGTTTCTCAGTCGTTCTTTCCGTTCAAATCCTCACCAAGGAATAATAGGATGTGACAGTCCCATAAGTCCTATAAGAATATGTTTTATGCAGAGCGCTCTGTCGGCTCGGGGTGAAGCTATAGCGAGGGAAACTCAAACCCATTTGACGTGTACGAAATGTTCGCGAGAATTTTATTTAGCGAGTAAGAACGAAATTTACGTCATCTTCTGCTCGTTATCGCAAAATAAATATTAGAATTATAGCTTCTTACAAAAATTAATCAAATGTCATTTAGATAAATCTTTCCATATAAATCGGAAATGCAATCTCATTAATTGAAAATTCAACCGAAATTTTCTTTCACGGAATAGCTAGTCACAAGGGAAAATTACAATTATGATATTGCTTCACATGTAATTAGAACAAATTTTCAATAGAAATATTTTAATAAATTTAAATAATTTTATTATAAGAGTTATGATCGAATTAAAAACAATCCTGTAATAGAATTTAGATGTTATAAAGGAAATAACGCTGCCAAATAACAACATTCAAAGTCAATTTATAATGAGTAATTTATTACAAGAAAATGTACAATAAGATTCTTCTATATGGTTTACAACTGGATGACTGAAAATAGAATACATGCCCACATTTCGGCCGAATAAAGTCATCTATCTATCCTCTCCAACATCTCTCTCCTTCTCTTGAGATGGCAGTACAATCTCGAGGTTTAACAATGACATTGTCAGCAAGGCAACATCGTTAACAAGCTAAAATCTTTCCAATGAATATGATTTAAAAGTAGAACTTGAGCGACTTAGAATCATAGGCAAAATGTGACAGTAAGAATAAGAAACGTTATTTTTCTTTAAAATGGTCCAGGTCTGAAAATTGTAGGCCAATTATTTCTAATTTTGACTTGCAAAAGAGTAAAAGCCTTAAAGTCGAAAAATCGATTTTTAAGTGTTATCCTATGGGAAATAGAAATTATCTACTGGAGTTGAAGATGGGTCTTTTTCGAGGATTTTTTTCATAAATGGCTTCTACTGTAAGAAACGAGCATTCCTACCAAATTTCAATTTTCTTGGTCTAGTTGTATTTTCATGCCTTCAATTGTCTTTCTAAATAATTATCTGAAATTCATAAATAACTAACCTTTCTAATTTTATGGGAAGGATTGTTAAATTTTAGATAAACCTCATCTGCCCTCTGCCTATTGAGGAAGTTAACAGCCCAAAAAATTCTTGTTTTTACATACAAGGAGAGAAAAATGTCCTTACTTTTAGCACAAGGGGTCGAGTGAATAAAAATTAAGCAAATGCTTAAAGCAAAGAGTAAAAGCAAAAGCATTTGCTAAAAGCATAAGCAAATGCTAAAAGCATTTGCTTCATATTGAGTGAATAAAAGTTTGCTTTTGCTTATAAGCATTTGCTACTCAGTTTTAAGCAAATGTTTAAATTTTACGAAAGAAAGCTCTTTGTAACTCTTCCCTCACTTGTTTTTGCTTACATTTAAAGTTTAACATAGTTGAATTTCAAACTAAAAACATAAATATATTTGGCAATATTTTTTAAAAAGATAATTAATAATTTTTTAAAACTTTCTTTTATAACCGAATTCGATAATATCACAAATCATGAATGCATTTTTATTTAGTTATAGTAATTTTATCCAGTCATTTGCCTTTATAGCCAAATCCGGGATCACTTAATTACCTTAAAAATATTTCTATCTTATGTTTGGAAAACAGTGCTCCGCCACATCTCTCTTGATATTCTCTGAGTAACAGATTTAAAATATACTTAACATTTTCTTTAGAGAAACGGTATAAATTTTTTTAATCATTGGTTGTTGAAACTTTTCTCGTATTTTTTAACCTTTCGTGTGACCATAAATTACCATATTTATATTTAGGATCAATTATCATGAAAACAGAGTACTTAGAAATATCCTAGCAAGCCCTTTACCTCACTTAAAAAAGTTGAAGCATATGCTTCAAGTATTAAGCAAAAGCTCGGTTTTATTCACACAATTTTAAGCAAATGCTTAAGAAAAATCCTAAAAATAAGTAAATGCTTCTTCTTTCTAGCAAAAGCAAATGCTATTTTTTTTATTCACCCCAAATCAAGCATTTGCTTTAAAAGTGATAGAAATCTTAATCATAAGCATTTGCTCATTTTTTATTCACTCGACCCAAGGGAGTCAGATTTTTTAAATTTTCTCTCTCACTATGTAAAAGCCCTATTTTCCTGGCAAGGATTTGTTCTGCCATCATCCTACCAAAAACTTAAAGGAAAACTTCTTCCCAATCCTCTAAAATTGAAAAAATTTCCCTGCATGGATCGCATTCCTTCCCTGGCTCACCATAACTTTTCAAGTAACTAAGTATCTGGTAATCTTCAGCAAAGAAATTCTCGGCACTAAGAGGAAACGTCTTGCACTTACCACAGTTGTGGGTTTTATTGAATTTGTGCAAAGGTAGCCACAAACGTAGTGTATAACAATCCTTTCTTCCAATTCAAAATTAATTGCCTCTCTATTTGTTACCTCATTTTCAGAAAAATGAACCTCACTGACAACATTATGATCATGATTTAATGAGTTACTACTGTCAACAATCGTTCATTTTAATTTAAATGGCATTGATGTCTACCTCACAATTGCTCTCATCAGACAATTTAGAAATGGATGTAAGTAGTGTGTGTTTGAATCCCCTCCCAAATTGGTACAGTTGGATTGTCATTACATCCATGCTGTTGCCTAACAATTGCAAACATATTTTCTAGGGCATCCTGATTTAATACTCGTGTGGTTAGCTGTTTAATACACACACTGCATAACTTTCATGGGTAACCCAGAATCCAAGGCACTGTTTCCAATTTCTGTTAATACCTTTCAACATAGCTACTAAGCACCGAGTTCCTTGTTTAGGCTTGGGAAATTGTCCAGAATTGCAAAACCCTAATATTGTGTCAGTGCTGCAATCATATTGAAGATGCTCTTTAATGGAAATTTCATCTACAACTAATGCAACAGCTAAATCAGCTATATCTAGGTTGTCAGCTTTTACTTTAAAGCAACTAAAACATTGCTGTAAATGCCAGGCTTAACTGTAACCTTTTTTTGCCACCTAAACAATCAGAAGGCAGACAAGCTTTTTGCAAATATCTATAAGACCAAGGTAATATAAAGATAAAGCAAAGTCTTTCATTGATGATGACCACCTTCTTCCAAACTTATTAACTTGCCCCAATTTAATTTGAGCCATAAACAACTTATGGTTCCTCTCTGTTAGATACCTCCTTGAAATTTTAATGATGTCCTGCATTTCCTGGGAGCGGCTAATTGATTTTAGGGTATCCATGCGAAAGTCTTGCTCGAAGACCTGTGATGCAGCTGCGATAACTTTGAACTCTTCCAAGCGTTCTAGGTGTATATTGGCTCCTTTCAGTAATTGGTCTCCTTGGAGTGGAAGAAACAGCTGCTGGCCCTGGTGGCAAATGAAGGCCATGACTTCCTTCTTCATGGTCTCTCTCTGCCATTTGCTGTTCACCTATTTTAAAGAGATGTGCAACTCATGTATTTATTTGTTATTCAGAAATCGTCATACTAATTGTTTGATAGACAAAAGTACATTGAGTTATGGAGAAAGAAAAATGTAAAACCTTACCAGAACATGAAGGGAGTTCATGCCATCGAAAACTCCCACCAACATTAAACCTTTCACCTGAGGAAAGCACATGAAAATTGTAAACTATTAAGAACCTAATGTATGATGGAATTCAAGATTATGAATGTATTCTAGTTACAAATATTAGTTTCCTTGCATATTTTCTGTAAGGAACTTCGCAAACTTACCTATACTAACACTTGGTACGGCATCAGGTTTCAGTAGCAGTCTAGGATATTTGGACTTAAAGTCACTTTCCCTGAAATGCTCATTTTACAACCTTAAATTTTTCAAGGAGTCCACATCACAACCAATGAGTTCCTATCGCAGGCCGAATTTCACCCACTCTTCCGCTATAAGTTTATAAAGAATGAACCGGCGAGTTGTAAATAATATAGCGAGACTATTGGCAAATTTTAAAACAAACGGAGAAAATTCCTAGAGCCAATATATTAATCACGAGTTTTGAAGCAGCGAGTTACATAATCCAACGGGTCAACGTAATAGCAAATAACATAACCGAACATACCTGGTAACCTGTTTAGGAAAACGAAATTTATTTATCAACTCGGCAACCATTAAAATTGGTACACCAAACTGCAGCACAATACTTGCTCTGTTAAGCTTAGCTTTAATCACCATCTTTCCATATTCAGAAAGACGCCATAACGTCAACAAACGTCAACCCCATGACACCAAGGAATACGTTAAAACAATATGAATATATAGACTATCACTATATTAAATTTATATTATGTTATTATTATTTAAGCTGAAATGTTGACATTTAGTGGTAGTTATGAAAAGTTTATAATAAAACCCGAGATACGGAGGCCGCTACGATCGGCGATGCTACTACCCTCTATAGGTATTCGCAAAAATGTACAAGTGTCAGAAGGGTGTCTTTACAGTCGACTCCAAGCAGGGTCGCGACACTCAATTTTAGAAAACGAGGACAGCCTAAACCTTATCCCTCCGTCGCTTCAGTGCGTTTTGTTACGGCCCTCCCATTGGTCAAAGACGTTGCCAGGCAACCAGGCAACGAGCTACACAAGCAGACGCTTCTCCCTCCCCCTTCTCCACTGCTCCCACACCCGCTGCCCGCTTTTCGTAAATCAAATACTTTAATTATTCCATAAATTTGGCGCAATGATCCTCCATCAATTTTTTACAGTTCTGAAAACAATTTACCCATAAAAAGTTTGTGTGGGAATTGATACACACTTTTAAAAGAAAAGAACAGATATTTCTTTACACGTTTATTGAGAAAAAAAGACGGCAAATCAATTTAAAAAATATAACAATAATATTATTGGTCCATTGATCTGTAGAAACAAATATAGGACAAGGTTGGCATAATATAAACATGAATGGATACCATATAAGAGCTTCTTTAGGAGCACATCATAAGCAAAAATAATACATTCTAAACATTATTGATGCAATAAAAGTACATTAAAAATATTTTAAGCAAGAAGTAATAGATTACAGTTATATCATAATATATACATAAAAAAATCCAGGAAGTCCTTTACATTATAATACACTACAATAAGTTATACATAGAGCTTTTAAACTTAGGTACATTTACATTCTTAATATGATTAGGAAGTTGATTGTACAATCTTATGCACATGGCTTTAGGCCCTTGATGAAATATTGATAATTGTTGTTGATTAACATGCAGTCCTTAACTACAGGAATAATTAATAATAATAAGCTATAATACATGCTTTACTCAGATCAAAAAATAAATCAAGAGTTTTATGACCAACATTGATTTTATGATAAATTACACTGGGGAACAAGGTATTTGGTTCTGTAAATAATAGGCGGTTCTGATGTAGTTCGTAAGGCAGATTGTGAATCTGTGGGAAGATTACACAAGTTAACCATTGAATCAACTAACAACAAACATTATACATAGCATGCATAGAGATGATGTATAGAAAGACAAAAACACAGTAGTCACTATATTAACAGCGTGTATGGAAAACATCACTAAAATTATTTACCTGGGAGGAGTAAATTCGGAAGGGAATCCTTCCGAAGTTTCATGGTGCCTTCAATAAAATTCTCCCGCGAGAAATGCTTCTGGCAAACTCTTCTGTTTTTGTACACATTCATTCGGTCCAAGAAAGAAAAAGCATTTGCTTATTTTTAGGATTTTTCTTAAGCATTTGCTTAAAATTGTGTGAATAAAACCGAGCTTTTGCTTAATGCTTTAAGCATATGCTTCAACTTTTTTAAGTGAGGTAAAGGGCTTGCTAGGATATTTCTAAGTACTCTGTTTTCATGATAATTGATCCTAAATATAAATATGGTAATTTATGGTCACACGAAAGGTTAAAAAATACGAGAAAAGTTTCAACAACCAACGTTTCTCTGAAGAAAATGTTAAGTACCTATATTTCAAATCTGTTACTCTGAGAATATCAAGAGAGACGTGGCGGGGTACTGTCTTCCAAGCAGAAGATAGAAATATTTTTAAGGTACTTAAGTAATCCCGAATTTCAAATAGGAGTCGGGGAAGATCACCACGTAAAATGCACAACTGTATGTAAGATAGAAAAATTTGTGGCGTCCAAAATCACTATAAAGGCAAATGACTGGATAAAATTACTATAACTAATTGAATAAAGATACACCCATGATTTGTTATATTATCGAATTCAGTTATAAAAGAAAGAGTTTTAAAAAATTATTAATTAACTTTTTAAAAAATATTACCCAATATATTTATGTTTTTAGTTAGAAATTCAACTATGTAAAACTTTAAATGTAAACAAAAACAAGTGAAGGAATAGTTGCAAAGAGCTTTTTTCCGTAAAATTTTAGCATTTGCTTAAAACTGAGTAGCAAATGCTTATAAGCAAAAGCAAACTTTTATTCACTCAATATGAAGCAAATGCTTTTAGCATTTGCTTATGCTTTTAGCAAATGCTTTTGCTTTTACTGTTTGCTTTAAGCATTTGCTTAATTTTTATTCACTCGATCCATTGTCTAAAGAGCCCTTTGAAAAATGGATTGTTTTTGTTAAAGATCGATTACAATTCTGAAGTAAAGCTACATACCGCAATCCATATACGAGATATGGGTATTCGTAAAAAAGATTTAGTTAAAATTTTTAAAGGTAGAAAAATAATTTTTAAAACTTCCGCTGTTTTGCCAAAATTGAATAAAATATCGATTATTCGGGAAACAAACGACTAGTCGATATCATTAATGTGGTCAGTAAAGACTAGTCCCCCTACGGAGGTGCACGTACCGTCGTGCTTTAATTACGAAGTGACCACAATCACGTGTTTTCTACTCGTGTGTACTCATTCGGGCACGGTATTCTTCACAGTTTCGTTGTATCGAGCTTTTTCACCATCTGTTTTATTTTCATATTTGTCACTGCCTTGAAATTTTTGTCGGAGGTATTCCTACCACGTCATTTGTTTTAAGGAATTGTTGATAATATGGTAGGGGACTTAACTCAGAATTTTGTTAAGAGGAAATTAAAGATACACGGAAAACGAAGACTGGGCATGACTTTACAGCGGAAATTGGATAGATCTGGTAAGGCACGCATTTGAATGAAAATTGTCCTATTTAGTTTCATTTTTATGGTCAAGGTAGGCTGGTCAGACGTGATCTTTTGAAGAGTACATTGATCTTTTTTGTCTCTTGTATTATTTTGAACATTTTAATAATAATTTTAAATCGACAAAAAAATGAAAAATTAAATTTTTCTTGCAAAATTTTTACCGATTCCTAAAGGTTCCGCGGGGTATATGAGCCCCGTGGACCGTATTTTATTTGGCCCGCGATGCCATTATGAAAGCGATCCGTAATATAAAAATTCAAATTTATTGCTTAAAATTATGGCCGGAGGTCTTTTCTAGTGATGTTATTGGAATAAAAATAGATTTTCAGTAACAGAATCCCTCGCATTATATGTAAACACGATGACCCCTAACTTTTTCATTTGTTTATGCGGCCCGCCTAAGAAGCGTCAACTGTTAATACGGCCCGCCATATAAAAAGTTTGTCCACCCCTGACTTTCTTATATTTTCGTTTTTATTCATCTCGTACTCGTTTATTCCTATTTTTATTTTGCCCTTTTCAATTTGTAAAAACTTGGTCACCTTAGGTAAAGGGCATTTTTGAATGAAATTTTTTGTTATTAAACATTTGTGTGTTCTTTTATTTGAAGAAGAATGCAGAAATAATGCAGAGGCTGTATCATCAGAATATCAACTCACAGGATCATCATCTGATGAAAGTCGGTTGCCTAACGGAGTCATACGTAATGGTTAGTTTGATGTTCTTGCTCTGGTATTGTTATTTCCTAATTTTTTATTTATTATGAGCATTGTTTTCGTGATAAAATATAACGGTGCCAATTATACATGGGAGAAATGTTTAATCATTTAATTGCCATTATCGATTTTATGAAAAGTTTTCTTCATCTATCTTTGGGCGTGTCTCACTAAAATTTTTGCATCTTGCATCATGCCAGCCCTGCATACATCATTTACAGCAAGGGTCGGCAAGCTAAGGCCTGCAGGCTGCATGTGGCCCTCAAAGCCGTGATGATAAGGTGTTTTGTAAAATTTAACACTATTTAAAAAAACTGAGATGACTGTCCCATTTGCGTTATTCTCTCGTAATTCACAAGATAGTTAAAATACAAAAATGATACTGCCCTTCTTAAGTGACACGGGTACTGATAACAGGCAATCGAATATAACACAAAGTTACCGTGACAAGGAAAATGCTTACAAATATATTGGAATGAAATTATACATAACAGAAATATACAAGAGAAATACTCAATAGAATTGTCCACTTGGAGGGATAATAAAGGATACGAAAATAGCACTTGGATGAACATGGAAATTTTGCTGGCCGGTTTGCCATTCTCTGCTTTCTTGCCAGTGCTTTGCCGTTATATCTCTACCCTCTCGCTTGCACTCGTTGCAGTGTCTCTCTTCCCGGTGTCGCGCTCTCCAACGTTGCCAGATTGGAACTCCCCTGGTTTGATCTTTTCTCAAGAAGAGGGCGTACCTCTCACAAAGTCTACTGGTTAATTAGCACAATTGTAGCGTTCTCTTCTGTGCTAATGTCTGTTGTCTATAAAGGTATAATCTCTGCACGTACGTGCATATGCAGTCGCACTCACGTTTGCTGTTGTACGAGCATTTCCTGGAGTTCGAGCAGAAAAACTTCTGGCGAACACAAAAAATTGATGGAGAACTCGATAAACTGTAGTAGGCTAAAATGCTGCACCCCCCCCCCCTCACTTTTGATGAGTTCACTCACTTCGGATAGGTCCAGCCTGATGCACGTTTTTCAAACTATAGTCTCACTGGAGGGTACAGGTGCATCATGCCAAAGCACAGCTCACACTAAGTTTAAAGTTCAACTTAAGAGTCAGAAATGATCACCATAGTGCCAACATGGTGTCATTGAAATATTGAAAGCAATCATTAGATGAGAACGACGAGAAAAAAAATAGCATATTGTCCTGAATATAAAGCAACTTCAAATGTAACGCAACCCCAAACAACCTTCAGCCAATCTAACACAAGTTCCTCATTCATCCACCCCTTCTCCTGCTCGTGAAAGATTGCACCTGATGGTAACATTTCCTTTGGCATCCTTTTACGATTTAAAATTATGTAGGGAGCCAGTTTTTGCCCGTCGGCCATGACTGCAAGCATAAAAGTTATCCTTGATTTCTCATTTCTGGTGGATTTTAACCACACCGATTTAGCTATGATTTTAAAATTCATCTGATAACTTTGTCTGATTCTTCTGTTAACCTGGGATTTGGAAGAATCTTTTTTCTCAACATGATCAACATTCTTTTTGTCATCCATTGTTAAAATAATGGATGGATAAAAACTCGCTATGGTAGTTACAAAGAATGTGCCAACACACTTCTAGCTTCATTTCAATGACTATCAAGGGGTTCAGCCGTCGATTGAATGCATTCTATTCTCCCCTCTGATGCTTTTCACGTACAATGTAACATATGTCTAATGTGTCTACAATGTAACAAGTATCTTGTATCTCGTAAACAGATGTGTGGAATGTATGGTGATTTTTTGAAACACGATTCTACGATCTTATAAAATCACTATAGTACTTTTCAGATGAGATCGTGGGTCAGATTTCGGTCATACTTGTGACCGCTCGTCTCTGCTGCTAAGAGGTGGGGGAGTGCCTCCTAGCAAAAAGCTCACGCTAGATGTTGCCATCTCTACACTGGAACACATGTAACGTTTGACAGGCATTTAAAGGGAAATCGCAAATATGGTAACACAGCATAAGGCCCGATGTTAACCCTAGGGAGACTATGGAGAATGAGCTTTTGAATGCTTAGGTTCCCTCTCCTTTCCTATTGGTTTTCTCAGTGTCTCACCCCATTTACTTTCTCTTTTATCTCCTCCTCACTCCAAATCTCATCTGAAAATCACTATAGTACTCGAATATAATGCGGGAGCTACTATTACCTTGCTCTTGAAGAGGACGGACGTGCCTTTCACTCCCTCCTGCGAGCGACACCTATAGTAGTAGCAGTAGTTGAGCAGTGGCCGTAGTGTTGTGTTAAGTAGAACTAGTATTTCTTTCCTTATTTATCTTTATTACCTATTTTTATTGTCTTATTACATTATTTGTGTTGCAGTTTAGTTAATTGATCTCTGAACGAAATGCTATACTCATCCTTCTATTGCCAAATCGTAGTAGCTAATAACTTCTCTCGACCACTCCATCCGTAATCTTTTTGTAATTTACTTATAGTAGCTCATACCTTCTCCGTTCTTAACTATTTGTCCCTGCGTTCATATTTCTTTAGTTCCTAGATCTAAGTTCCTCTTGTGCTAAACATTCTTGCTTGTTTACTGACGTTTGCGTAGTGAATCACTCTATCCCTTTCACTTTTTACCTTCATCCGACCCTAGACCCACTTGAGGCCAGTCAACGAAGTACCTAACCGCGTATTTACGTTAGTTTAAATAAAATTTATAGATAGTACAGATTAGTTAAGAGGATAGAATGGCTGCTCCAAGGACTCCTGTTTCCTCCTTCTTGCACGACGCTGGTTGCGAGGCCATGAGTTTTCAGATCACGGAGCTGGAGAGGGTGGTTGCGGACCTCATTCAGAGGGTGGAAAGGTCGGAGGCAGCCTTGGTGCATGGGAGGGGTGTGGGTTCTTCCCTGAGAGCAAACCATGCCAAAATGGCGGCTAGGGTTTGCCCGGGTACGGAAGCCAGCAGAGCGATCGGGGAGGCTCCTGGCTTCTCTTCGCAGGTCGAGGGTCCTCCGGTCTGGAATCCCGATGAGTTGTGTGTGGTGTCCACTCGTGGGGTGGTACTGTGGAGGCAGGGAGTTAGGAACACTCCGGTGGACCCTCTTCCTGTTAGTAATCGGTTTGCGGTGTTATCGGAGGACGACTCCACTGCCGTTACACCCGCTCCCATCTCCTCGGTGGGGACTGGGTCCAAGAGGAGCTCGTGGGGAAAGAGGGGGCTGTTAGTGATAGGGAGGTCCAGCATGTGGTAGTGCCTTTACTGTTAAGGGCTCACCGGGAGGGAGTTCATGAGCGGGTGTTCTCCACGTGTATACCAGGAGGTTCGGTGCCCCAGGTGACAAAGAAGTTCAGAGCGTCGGTATTAGGCTCTCGCTGCGGGTGGTGGCCCATGTTGGCACTAACGACGCTTCGAAGCGTGGGTCCGAGGAGGTTTTAAGTTCTTTTAAGGACTTGGCCACTGAGGTGTCCGAGAGGAGTCGGGTGCTTATGTGCGGCTCACCATCTGTAGCATTGTTCCTCAGATGGACTGCAGTGCTGTGGTTTGGGGCCGAGTGGTCGGGATGAACCATAGGATGTGGGACTTCTGTAGGGGCAATGGAGTGGACTTCGTTTAACTGAGGCCAGTCCTGGACTCATGTAGGGCATCCCTATATGGTTCTGGTGTGCACTATACTGCCGAGGCTGCGGAGGCGGTAGCGCGTAGGGTGTTTGAGCATGCTAGGGCGTTTTTGTTAGATTTAAGGAATGGTAATTATTCACCAAGCGTTGAGATGCATGTCATTAGTAGTAATACGTCTGACCTTCCTACCGCTATAAACGGGATGTTAATTAACTGTAGAATACATTCTAAGCGTAGAAATAGTCGACGTTAAAGGGAGGACAAGGAGGCAGTAAATAATGATAATAATTCATTAGTGTGCGAGGCATCGTTACGTAGTAATAGCGATAAACTAAAAATCATCACGGTTAACTGTCGCAGCATTAGCAGGAAGGAGGCTGAACTTGAACATCTTATTTGTAGTCTGCATGCTGACGTAGTGATAGGTACAGAAAGTTGGCTAACAGCAGACATAGCCAGTCAGGAGATCTTTCCTCGTGACTCGAGCATTTTTAGAAAAAATTGATGTAGCTGGTCGGGAGGTGGAGTCTTTATAGCAGTTAGCGATAAATACAAAATTTACCCAATACAGATTAATGACGACGAAGCTGAAAGTGTTTGGTGTAGTGTGAAAGGGAGCGACTGTAAAACTGTAAATATATGCACCTTTTATAGACCCCCGAATCTGAGCGTGGAAACTATTATCTAGATAAACATGTGGCGACGCTAAGTTCGATTAATAAAGATAAAGCCATTATAATCGGGGGCGATTTCAATCTTCCGTCAATTGATTGGAGGCATAATTGCTTTTATCCCGGTGGTAGAGAGCATGAATCTTGCAAGGCTTTACTTGAAACTTTCGGCAAACACTCATTGTATCAGTTATTGAGATTTCCCACGAGATTTAATTGTATATTAGATTTATTGGCTACTCATCTTCCTGACCATATGAATAGGGTATCTGTTGCTGAGGGAATAAGCGATCACAAGGCAGTGTATGTGGAGTTTCAGCTAAGCATTGAGAAACAGGTTAAGGCTAAAAGAAAGGTTTATGTATTCGCCAAAGCCGATTTCACTAGATTTAGGTCTTTTCTACAAAATAAATATATTAATTTCTGCAAGGTAACATATTGCAGACGCAGAAGAATCCTGGTGCATGTTCAGAGATATGATGCGAGTGTACAGATAAATTTATTCCAAGCAAACTAAAGTGATAGTGCAGAACCTAGATGGTACAACCAGGAAGTTAGGAGCGCTCTCCGACGGCAAAGAAAACTCCACTCTCGTGTAAATAACACATCCTCAACAGCTACGGTCGAACAGATTGCTACGTTAAGGCAGCAATACAAGGAGGCGTGCTCCATAGCCAGAGTGTCAATGCGTAATGCATTTAACAATTACAAAGAGAAGGTTATACAGGATAACTTGAAAGAGAACCCGTAAGCATTTTGGTCTTACATCAGAGAAGTCCAAGGTAGAGGCCCCACTATTGCGTCACTGAGATCGGAAACGGGAAATGTAGTTCATGATAGTGTGGAGAAAGCAAACCTTTTAAATCACTACTTTCAAAAAGTTTTTACTACTAATGATGATGATTGTGAAACCACTATTCCTATGCATCAGGGCGACTCAATGGAAGATTTGATATTTTCCAAAAATGGTATCGTGCTCCAACTTCATTCAGTTAAACCAAGTAAATCTCCTGGGCTGAAGGAAATACCCACGCGAGTATTGAAAGAGTTAGCTTTTGAAATCGCTCGTATTTAAAAATTATATTCAAGAAATCCATTACTGAAGGGGTATTTCCTAAAGATTGGAAGATGGCACACGTTATGCCCATAAGGGCGGCGACAAAGAGAACCCCAAAAATTACAGGCCAATTTCCCGAACTTCATTATTATGCAAGATACTTCAGCACATAATCTTTAGTTCTGTAATGCGCTATTTAGATAGTCTCTCATTGCTTAGCGGATGCCAGCACGGATTCTGGAGAGGCAGATCATGCGAAACGCAGCTCGGCTTGTTCGTGGATGATTTGTTGCGATGC
This sequence comes from Tanypteryx hageni, assembly GCA_028673005.1. Taxonomy (NCBI): domain Eukaryota; kingdom Metazoa; phylum Arthropoda; class Insecta; order Odonata; family Petaluridae; genus Tanypteryx; species Tanypteryx hageni. Next base: position 6,265,404 of record CM054120.1, read on the forward strand.
GGAGAGAAAAATACTCGGGTCGATGTCATATTCATTGACTTCAAAAAGTCGTTTGATAAAGTATCTCATAAGAAATTAATTGCAAAGTTAGGACAATATGGTATCAATCTGAAAGTTGTTAGTTAGGTAAGAGATTTCCTCTCAAATAGAGAACAGATAGTTGTCATCAATGGGAAATACTCGTCCCCCGTTAAAGTTGCGTCGGGTATTTCTCAGGGAAGTGTATTGGGCCCTCTACTTTTCTTAAGCTATGTGAATGATATCTGCTCTGTAGTTCATAGTAAAATTAGACTGTTTGCCGATGATACCTTTCTATATAAAGAAATAAAAAACCAGGAGGACTATCAGTCGCTGCATGAAGACTTAAGAGCCATTTCAACGTGGTGCAAAGAATGGCAAATTGAAATTAATTACACTAAATGTGTCGCAGTTATGTTCTGGAAAAGTAAGAACATAGAAGTAGGTTTCAAGTATAAAATGGATGGAATAAATTTTCAAGCAGCCGAGTATGTAAAATATTTAGGAGTAACCATTTCTCGAGATCTTTCATGGGACATGCACATTTGTCGCATTATAGGTGCTGCCAACAAGAAACTGGCTTTCATAGGTAGGATAGTACAGAACACTACAGAAAAAGTACGTGAACAATGTTACTTATCACTGGTTAGACCACAAGTGGAATACGCCTCATGCATATGGGATCCGTACGAGAAGGGACATATAATTCATTTAGAAAGTGCAGCGCAGAGCAGCCAAATTCGTAAAACAAAAGTACGAACATAAGGAAAGCATCACGTCATTATTGAGGGATTTGAACTTGGTACCACTGGAGGATCTGATCTTAGATTGCACTCAAGGTTGCGGCTTCTGGAGAAATATAGATCGGAATGTCTAAAAGATGAGGTTGTAGGAATAATTGAAGCACCAACATATATAGGTAGAAACGATGATGATAAGATACGTGAGATCGATTGTAGGACGGAGCGTTATCTGGGCTTGTTCTTTCCGCAGACAATACGAGATCACAATAGAAAATTTCAACCAGCGATAGACAATCTTTAGGTAGGTTATGGTGATTGCACCCCCTGCCACCCACCAATTAGATGAATTGCAGGGTAACATGTAGATGTAAAATTTCATTTTTTGGAAAAAATATCGCGTTATAATCGGGACAACACGGTATATGGCAACTTTGGCATTGACCAACAGTTATGAAAGTACAAAAGAGACTACATAATTGGGCAACCGGTATACAAATTATGCATGCTTCATATTGTTAACCCTTTGTGGTCCAGATATTTTTTCTGTTTGGGTACCAGGTGGTCCAAGTTAATGTTGATAGTTTTGCTGAATTTGGAAACATATTATTTTATTTAAAAAAATGTAATAAATGACACTGAAAAATTTACTTTATTTTGCTGCTGTGTTTAAATGCAAGCTCTGAAACGTATTTTTACAATTTATAATTCACCATGGTGTGGTATCTTCTGAAACAGTCTCCAACATGGAGTCCAGGTTTCCTTTCACATGTTTCACAAATGTAGCAGGTTTCTTTCCTCCCACCTGCCACTTTCCGGTTTGAGCACACCAAACAGTCCTTATGCTTTCCCTCTGTGTGTGAAATGATGATATGCAGCTTCCCATCCAAGCGTTGCTCCCTGTCAGAAGTAGAAGGTCGCCCTCTTCTGGATGCAGAACCACTCCGGAAATCTCCAATCAGTTCCATTAGAAGCCTTTGCCGAAATTGTTTGTGTGTTAGAGATTTGCTCTTTCTATTTTTACTGCATTCCTTGAATAAGATGTATGCATTTGCAATGGAAGCCTCAAAACCCCAAAAGAACAATTTCCTCCACCACTTGAGCAACTTCCGTAAAAAGCAATAAGCAGCAGTGTACTGGTCTGCGACATCTACTCCTCCCATATTTTCGTTGTACCTAACTACAACACTGGGTTTCATAACCATTTGGATTTCGCCACCCTTTGTCCTTCTCTGGACTGTTTCTGATACTGACGTGCCCCATGTGCTCAATAGTGGAACCACTTTCTTATCACACCATGCAACGAGTAAGGTGTTTTTCTTTCGGTATGCCATTATTTCTCCTTTTTTTAGCTTTGGCTTCTTCATACATGTTGGAATATCTTTTTTGTTAGGCATTACTGTTCCAGTGAGATGACATTTTTCATCAAGCAATGCAGTAGCAAGTTTTGGACTTGTATAAAAACGATCAGTAAAAATATGGTAACCAGAAGCTTCATGTATTGATTGTAAAGATGTAGTACTATCCTACTTGTAAATGGCAGATGCGGTTTGATCAGTCCTTCTGTGGTAAGTTTTCCAAAATATGGAACAAATGAATATATATAACTGCAACAAGAGTCCGCCAAAACATAAACACGGAGACCCCATTTTGTAGGTTTTTTTGAGTTATAAGTTATGAACGCTATTTTCCCCTTGAAGCCAATAGTAGATTCATCTATAGAAATATTTTTTCCTGGCACAAAGTGTTCCCTGAATCTGTTTTCTAAATAATGGAGGAAATGACTAACTTTCTGAATTCTTGTTTTTAGACTTGTATCTAAGCTGGGCATGGTCTCCAAATGTAGTGCCCAAAAGATTTGTAAAAACCGTCGGCGGGTGAAGATCTTACCGAAAAATGAGATTTTTGAATGAAATGCTTGAGACCAGTAATCCTTTATATCAGCGAAAGGAATTATCCCCATGTTGATTATTACACCTAGAAATGCCCAGATCTCTTCCTCTACGACATCAGTCCAGGTTAGCCATATCGAATATTGAGACAATGTTTTGGTGCTTATTGTTTTTCTGGCATATGCGTTGATTTCAGCAATGAGTTTCTTTACAAGGGTTTGCGTGAAAAAAAATTTGAAAAATTCAATTGGAGTGGTCATGGCAACTGGAACTTGCGGACCTAAAGTCTTATTCCCGTGTTCAAAACGTATCTTTGAACGGTAATTGTCATTATATGTTACGTTTTGCCAAATATCATTGTCAAAAATAGCATCATCATCACAACTATCTGAGTCACTAATAATTCTCGGAACATTTGTATGTTCCCTTCTAAGAACAATGTCATCATCAGAATCACTTGAAAAAACATTCGATGGACCAGGATCAGCTACGAGTTTTCGTTTTTTCCGTAATGGCTTGGTCATGCATGAACGTCGTTCACTTTGTTCGTTATCACTTTCTTGTAGCTCATCGAAATCAACATCTATTTCTTGCATATAATCATCGTCACTACTTTCAAATTCATTAGTATCAAACATGGGGTTCGTTTTCTTTACTTTTTTATCCATAATATCAAAAGTTTATGCACCGTTTTGATTACGCAGTGATTGGTTCGAGACGTCACTCAAAGGCACTGACTCATAAAAGTGTCAACATAACTAGTAAACTAGTGTGAAGAAAAAAATATCACGTTAATATATGTAGTATCCTATTCATTATTAATAAACATGTAATTCTTTTCCTTTGCTATTACAACTTACCCATCGTTCTTAGTACGCAGCGATACCTGTTGAGCGTCATGAAGCGTCAGGTAGCGACTAGTCATTTAAGGGGAAAAACCTCTAGAATAGATAAAAATATATATCGGCGTCACTGTCCGGCCATCTACCGTGCGGAAAATAAATCACGTAAATACTTGCAGTATTTTAAATCATTCACAGATGGCGTAAATCATCATAAAGTCGCGTGTCGAGTCCACCTCGACATAGGATCCACTAGAATGAATTGTTATGTCGAGTCCACCTCGACATAGGACCGCAAAGGGTTAAAGTAGAGCCCCAAGAAATTCACAGTATAAAAAAATAAAAATTCACTGTGTAGTTCATATTACATATAGTAGTACATGAATAGAGATATTTTAAGGTATCCTAGCCCAATTGAGGCTAGTGTACAATAACCCTGCTAATTATTACCAACGCACAAAAGATAGCATGACTAGGTTAGATTAAACAAGGATTTAGAGCCATGATGGCATGCATAAATGTCTAAATTGCATTTATGGTGCCTGGAAATCTACCTGCATTTAACAGTTTCATGGCAGTTGGCCATATACATTAATTTATTTTTCCAGATTTCCATCTGGTGGCTGGTTGCAGTGGTAACAATCATTGGGCGATGGGGTCCTTAATTCCCTACGCCGAAAAAATGACCAAGGATCATAATCCTTATCGATCAATGTTTCTGTCAACAGGACAGGAAAAGAATAACCTCCAAGTGGAAAATAAAAAAATCACCCGAAGACACTCCTCATGCTTGCATATCTAGGCAAAATTACAAAACAATATAATTCTGAAAATTTGTATACAATGGGTGATTAATTAACACAAAAGCCAAAAATGTCAAACTGTTACTTCATACCAGCATAATATTCCTTAATTCGATTAACCTTTATCGTCCGTGCGGTCCGTATATGGACCATTTAACGTATTTGTCACTTTTGGCAGACTAACTTTGCTACCATCGCAAGAATTCGTGTGATATTTTCGATCTTGCTTTGGAATGCCTGCCACTTCATGATATTTATTACAGAGCACTTCTCTTGTTTGGATTTTCTCAGTGTCCTGTTTCCTAACCAGGCCTACACCACATGCGTATATGGTTCTCTCTGAATCCTATCTCTACTGTAAACAGTCTGGCTCTGGAGATTAGTCTCCTCTCCACTCAGCATCTTTTCATTTATATTACAAACAAAGAGGCCTTGAAAAACTTCGGAGAGAGCATTATGCATCCAGTTTTGAGTCATCAATTGTTCAGTAAGTGTTCTCCTTGCTCTTTCTTAGACATTATTTTTGGGAGTTATTTTGTGAATTTTTGTTTTTTCATTTCAAAGGATTATATAATGGATAAAAAATTTCCCGGAAAGAAATTGAAACATTTTTGGAAAGTGATTCTGAAGCCGAGTATAGCTAGGTTTACATTAATTTGAGCTCGAAGCCGATTGACTTGAATGCGATCGTCGTACAAGTTCTCGGCTGAAGCTCGAATTCCAGTAAGTGTTTACATTACTCGAAGAACAAACCACGTGATTCAAGCCAAGGTCTCAGTTGTAGATGAGTTAGATGCGAAGTAAGCACGCTTGGATTTATTTGTTCAAGAAGGTATTCTCACTGTTAGTGAAATATCTACTAAAGCTTAAAAAGAGAAGAAAGCGTAAATGTTGGGTCCGTGAGTGGATAAGGAGGGGCGATCAGTTGGGCACATCCTCTTCAATTTGCGAAGAATTACGAATTGAAGATACCGCTGGTTATAGAAATTTCTTACGTATGGACAATGATCAGTTTGAATATCTTTTAGAAAAAGTTAGAGATACAATTCTAAGGAGTTCTATGCGCCAAGAATGTCTTCCAGCACACGTGAAACTTGAAATCGTCTTGCGCTATCTTGTGACAGGTGACAGCTTTGGAAGCTTGCAGTATATATAACTTACGTTTGTCTCCCTGCTCCTCTGATGGACATGCGGTTGCAGGAAATTATGAATAATAGCAAACCATGCCACTTTTGGTTTGTAAATGCTCTCCGTCGATGTACCAGATCTCTTCGATGAATCCACTTTTTTCAGCTCTTGGTGGTATGTCGACTGAATATTTTTAATTTTATTAGCGACGTCCTTTGTCGTCACCAAGTCTGGTTTCTTCATTTGGCTTAATATATCTTTATAGGCATTTTCACTCGCATCCTTGTTTTTATATATATTTTAGAATTTCACAAACACTCGTGAGAAGCATAAAGCTCTGCAATCACGTTTTCTACTTTCAAGAAGCGAGCCATTGTATGCACGTGCGCAAGATGTCACTTCTCGAACGACGCTTTCGAGCTACTAACCAACGCATTGGTAAGTTACTGGAACCATCGAAATGGATTCGAGCATGAATTCGAAGTACTCAGATTCGAGGAATTCGCTGTTTGCACTACTTCGTGCTGGCATTCAAGTGGACTTCGAATGCGAGCTCGAATTAATGTAAACCTAGCTTTAGAGATGGCAGAATCGAGTGAGAGTGACGAAGAATATGAAGGCAGTGGACCCTCTGTTTGTGCTTGCAGCAGTAACTGGACCAGACGATCCTGCTGCAGCTTGTGTTCTGTTTTGCCTTTCATTGGTGGACCTAGTGGATTTAGAAATAAGGAATATCCTCATATAACTAAGGATTCTTCACCTGGCATGATATTTCTTCTGTTTTTAACGGAAATTTTCCAAACTGCTCGTGGAGGATACCAACAGGTATTATAGCCAATACTTGGACCTTCATCCCAAGCTGATGTGGCTGTGGAAGAAATGTACTCTTTTCTGGCAATAATAATACAAATGGGACATGATCAATGAGACAGATTAAAAGATTACTGGTTGACACTCAAACAATTTAATAACCCATTTTATTGAAAAATAATGGCATGTGACAGATTCTTTCATATACTCCAGTTTCTACATTGTAGTGATAATAGTAATCACCCTGATAATAATGATGAGGACTATGATAGACTGGAAAATAAGATCTCTTTTTGAGAAACTCGAATGACATTTACGCAAAATTTTACAGCCTATCTGAAAATTTGGCTGTTGATGAAGTCATTGTACTTTTCAAAGGAAGGGTTATTTTCAAACTGTACATCCCAAAAAAAACTAACGTTTTGGAATAAAAATATATAAACTCGACTCGACTGGCTACACTTACGATATCAAAGTTTACTTGGGAAAAGACAAAAAAAATGCAACTGCGACAATGACAGCTATGCATGGGACAGTCAAGGGTCTCACTAGGATAGTGAAAGGATTCGGACATAAACTGTACATGTACAATTTTTATTCCTCTCCTGACTTATATGATGATTTACGCACAGATAATATATTCTGCTGCGGGACTGTTAGACCAAATCGTAAAGGGATGCCAAAGGGTTTTGATGGAAAGACACTAAAATTAAAACAGGCTGATGTACGTGTTTGAGTTAGGGGTGACTTGAAAGCAATAGCATTGAAAGACAAACGAGATGTACATGTATTGACGAATATACACAATCCACCAGCAGAAGGAAATTTCTGTGATGAACATGGGAACTCCGTGAAGCCTTCAATTGTGCAGGACTATAACCGCAATATGGGTTACGTGGACAATGGGGATAGAATGGCTAATAGCTATTCAATTATCTGCAGGACATGGAAATGGACAAAAAAGTTATTTTTCCATTTGATGGATATAACAGTTTTGAACAGTTTTATTATTTCTAAATCCCTAGGTAGACACTGGGATTTTCGACTCGCTCTTGTGCGCGATCTTTTAGAAGACTATAAGAGGCAGACCTAATCCTTCTACAAGCAATGTCACAAGACTTGAAATTAGACATATAGAACATTGGCCTGTAAAAGCAAATAAACTGTGGTGTCATGTTTGCTCGGCGAAAAAGAAACTAAGTCGCTGCTCTAAGTGTGATGTGGGATTATGCGTCGACCTGAATGACAATGCTGAATTTGCACGGTCTCCTCAAACCACACAAACAGGGGGATGGGCAACCTTCTCTATCAATGTTCCCTCTCATTTTTCATGATGTGTGTGGAAGGAATTTACCATGTGCAACTTTTTCGGAAATTTCAGATAACTGTTTGCCCTTTTTCTGCGGCACCATTTTTTTCCTCGACAGTCAAAACAGGTAAATAAATGCATTTGGGTATATTAAAATTGTTTTTTTGGGCATATACTGGGATTTTAAGACCAATCTGCAACCTCGCACAATAGCGTGCACTTTTTTATTTCCCAATAAACCATAATTCTACAAATATTTGTGCACACAAATTTTGCCCATAGACTATAGCCTTATAGACTATGTGCACATGTACAGCTTAGGGGGAACATTGTTTTCCATTCTCAAATTGGGGTATTTATGGTGAGGAGGGGCTAGCTGAGTAGTAAACCTTCAACACTAAGCACCCTCACATGGGCATCACGAAAAAAATCCGTACTTTATATCAAGAAAGTGAGATGACTTTAAGTAACAAGATGGAAGGTCAAGTACAGGAGTTTTTCTCCTCAAATGTCAAAATTTAATTTCCGCTTGATGCGCAAATGCATAACGTCATTTACTCAACCTTTCATCTTGTTGATGTCCTCAATTGATGATGCTGGGCATTAGAGAGTACCTATTGCAATGATAGTTTCTCAAGATTTTCTATATTCCCTCTTTCTATCGTATTTTAAAACCCTAAAATGGATGAATATGTGTCTCTCTCTTCTGAAGAGAGTGAAGTAAACCTGATAGATTTACATCCAGAAGTGGATCAAGAAGGCATTGACAATGATAAACTTGAAATAGCTGCTGTACAGGATATTGCAGGAACAATTCAAGTATAAGTGCCAAACGAGGACTTTCCAGAAAATGAGTTGCCTTTATCAAAAAAGTCTCACAAGGAAGATGTAGAATGGAACAAGGTCAGTCAGGTGTATAAAAATGAAATATTTGAGGATAAGACCAGAAATATTTGGAAAAAAATAATTCATTGGGAAAGGTGCTTGAAAAAAAATTGAAGAATTATCTATAGAGGATTTGTATGAACTTATTGCATGGGAAACAACATGGTACACAATTGAATGCAAAAACATACAAAGTTTCAGTGTTTCCGTGAATGATAAAAGTTTTTATAGGGTTTTTAATATATTCTGGTTATCATACCTTGGCAAGTGAGAAGAATTTTTGGCCAGAGGAGGAAGATTTGGGTATCCATTGCCATTTTACAGCCTGCAGCCATTTACACCTAAAATATTTTTATGGGAGGCATGGATGAACATGATTGGCTATTAGAAAAACATGATTGCTATCAGATGTAAAAACCTGTACTGATCCTTGTTCACGCATATGGTTGACATGACTGTTCTAAATGATTATATAAATGGTGCATAGCTGTACTTCAGTTACAATCAAGGAATTCCGAAGACAGATTGCTGTTGCATATTTGAATGGAGGGCATGGAGCACAAGCGGCCCATGGTAGACCTATGCCTCCATCAACATCTACCTACTGTGTCTGAAGATATCAAGATATGATAAAAGATCACATATGATGGTATAGAAGGACAATCAAAGATGTCAGCTATAAAATTGTATACCTCAAATTGCACGAATTTAGCATTAACAGGATTTCATATGAATTTTTTAATTTAATATTTTAATGACGACTAAAAAATAATGAAATTATTTGTCTAAAACAAAATAATTAGGATTTGTAAATGGCTATAATTATTAGTATTAAAGTTGAATTACGTATTTTTCAATGAAAATTATAGGTATTGAAATTGCTATTGGGAAAAAAATTTCGAGTTACCCAACCACTCTTGGAAATGCAACTATCATGTAAGTCAGGGGATACCTGTATGATAATAATTTCATTTAAATAATAATGTTTTGAAGTGGATTCTTAAAAACTGCTGTATTTACCTAAATCCAAGACAAGGTACTTTTCCAAATTTCAGCATGCAATAATGGAGGGGTCGTAAATGAGAGTATGAAGTGGCATACTGTCGATGATTTTGTCATGCGTTGCATTGATGCGCAATGAATTTTTCATGCAGCAAATTGACACACGACAAACTGACCTTGATGAATTGTGGTTATGCATTTTATCAATGTTTAAACAAATGAAATATGACCAAATAATTATATGTACTGAAAATTTTCATATAATAATCCAAGAGGGTGATTAGCCAGAAATTTCATTTCTGAATATTTTCATTGCAAACTTACAATCTGGATTTCAATCATTACAGTACACATTTTAAAAAATACATTTAAAAAAATTTCCAAACAAAAATTTGTAACAAAGCATTTCAAGTTAATGAATAAACTAGCATACTATACTGAATACGTTCAGTGAGAAATTAGTGCATAAAATACTTTTTCTGTTTTGACAGTCTGCTAAAAGAAGGGTCTGTCTTTGGTCTGGTTAAATATGGTAATTTCACCATTTCCTCAGTATCCATATGTTGCATATGGTATAGGAAATGTGTGAATCTGTAGTGTGCAATGTTTAATGTCTGTGAGCATCAACCATCGTGTGTCATGATGAAAAAATGTTGCCAACATTTCAAGCTGTACCCCCCTTTTCATCACTGAAAACAGTGATGCCCTCCATTTCAATTGAATATTATCTCATGTTTGTTATAAATTGTTATAAATATGAGAATTGTAAATGCATAAAATTTGATATTCTCGTATAAAGGAAAACTAATAGCCACCAAGTCAGTCTTGGGTCAAGTAAACTTGCTGAGTATCACAATCCTCTTTGACAGGAGAACCGATCGTGCCCTCCAGTTTGTGCATTCCTCTCCTAAATGATAATTACAATGGGTATAATTTCAAATATAGTGGTTGGTTTTCAATATTCATTGTATACATTTTGAAATATTTCCTTTTATAATTCCAATGTTTATGCTTTATATTTTAGGATGTGCTGCCATTTTCAAAGAAGACGTAAGAACATCAATTGGTGAAAATAAGATATTGGAAATCGGTAACACATGTATGTATTCTTTAATTATTGGGTCCATTCTGATTTTTATGAAATGATAATTAAATTCAAGCACATACAATACAACCTCTTCTTGAAGGTTGCGCTGTTGTAAATTTTCAGATATTTCTCTATGTAATAATGATGTTTATGCTGTATATTTTAGCATGTGCTGAAATTGCTGATGAAGTAGATGTTCAAACTGCTGACGAAGATAAAGTTGAAGCTAATGAAACTCGTATGTCTTCTTTAATTTAGATATTGGGCTCAGTTTACTGAATTTCATAATAATAATTTCATAATAATAATTTTTTAGTGCCTGGTTCTGCTGTCTGCCTGGAAATTTTGAGCCAATCTTCATTTTCTTCACTTGAAGGAAAAGTATGTGAAAATACCTTGAAAGCTATAAAAGATATGGGGTTTGAGCAGTTAACTGAAATTCAAGCACGGGCAATACCACCCCTCCTGGAAGGTTGTGATATAGTTGGTTCAGCAAAGACTGGCTCAGGGAAGACATTAGCATTTCTGATACCAGCTATAGAATTGATTTTCAAACTGAATTTCATCCCTCGCAATGGTCAGTGGTGTTTACAAATTATTTTATTTTGTACTCTTATTTTATAGCTATATTTTAAGAAACCTTTAATTTTTTAGTTAGGAACGCTTGGTTTGCTGGTTTGAATCGCTTAGAGCAGGCATGTTAGACTTGAAGAGGTAGGGCCACATTGATATGATGGATGTTATAAAAGGGCCACATTATGATTTGTCATTTAATTATGGCCAGGATTGGCAAAATAGACAATTCTAGAAAGTTGGACATCTGATGTGCAATTAAAAACAATAATTTAACATACATGTTCTATTCTACCTCAATTAATATGAAGAAATCTCACCTCCATTATATGAAAATAATGTATGCATATAAAATCTCAAACGATTTTGTAAGTACATTAGTTACCATTCAGGCCGCAATAAGGAACATAAAGGGCTGCCAATTTGACATGCCTGCTTTAGAGTATCTGATTTTCCGGCATATTTTCTTTCTGATTTTTCCCTACTGTGATGTATTTTCAAAAGTATATCCTGAAAATTTGATTAAGCCAGGTTGCAGAATCCTAGAGATATTGCCTGAGCAGACAAACTGAATACATTAGCAATTTTTTAGAAAAGTGCTAAAAGTAGTAACAATTCCCAAGAAAAGGAACAGTAATCCCTTGCCTTACAGCCTAGAACACTTGCAACTCAATAAGAGCTAATGACCACAGCTATGCTATGGGAAATCCACCCTCAAATCCAAAGAAGGCTGGTAAAACCAATACTTCCAAATATAATTCCTCAAACCTTCAACTGTTTTTGAGAGCTGCATATTTCCTCCTTCCTGTCTCTCCTTCAGAAGATTAGTTCATATTTAGCCAGGACCAGCCTTCAATAAGTAGATTAATATTAATTATCAATGTTTATTTGGCAATAATGAAAGTACAGCTACGGACAAAACAACAGGTGGTGATTTTTCGGTTTAAAAAAGTATTGTTTATTTTCTTACTCATTTTGTTAATTTCTCATCCTTTGTTAGGTTTTTAAGTGAGTAATTATGCCAAAAACAACAAAAATACGGATTTTGAACGAATTGACAATGCAGAGCATTAGCAGTATAGGGAAATAACATGGGATAGCATTTCTCCCATAAGAACATGTAGTGCACGGACGACGTGAAATGCACAATGACCGGCACTTAAAATATTTATAGTGTAGAAGAAAATGCAGAGTGAAAAATGAAGGTATTAACAATTGTAATCGCAAGAAGGCATTTGTAAACAAATTCGTGGAGGTGATCGTTGCCCACAAACAGTAAGATACAATTTTATTGTAGAGCATGGTTGCATCCTCAGCCCCTGAAGAGAAAGTACTGAATTCTCCGCATTGAATGTGTTAAACAACTGACAAAATAAATTACCCATTAATAAATCTCAGCAATTTTGGCCTCATAGTAATAGCAAATATGCGTAGTATTTTAAGTAAACTTCCCGATTTTTTAAAATAGAATCTGGCCACCATGCATAAATCTACAGTGAGATTAATGATTATTGCTCCTTAATTTACCATGATATTTCCTGGTATTGTAGCAGTTAATGATTTAAGACAATATTCAGGTGATCCAGTTTCTGGAAAGCATGGCCACATGAGATGATAAAATATAAACTTAATTCGAAAAACAGCAGAGTAAGAGCAGAAATGTCATGAAACTCCTTAAAGAACAGGATCACCTTTATGTAGAAAACACCTTATCACTCAAAAACACTTTCTCACACCTAGGACGCACGTCAGTGATGCGATGATGCTTACTCAGCAAGACCGGAAATAGGATGTACCAACATAAGACATGCTCTGATTGGCTTATTCAAAGCTTAACCCTAATTGGCCCACTGTATTTTCAATCATTTTTTGCACGCAATTAAAAAAAACCAAGCGAAATTTCGTCCTGAAGAGGTAAATATAAGTAGAAGGGACAATTTTTCCCTTCGTTATTCGGAAGTTTTCGTAGTGTGGGAGTTCATTGTAAAGAGGTATTTACGTGTGCTTCTAAATAGGAGTTTGGCGTGACTGACGTCTTTTGTTCGTTATTCGGAGGTGTACGTTAACTGGGAGTTCGTAAGGTAGAGGTTTTACTGTATAGTTTTCTTAGTTTCTTTGCACCTATGTCCTAAATACCAAATTTCATCAACGTCCGCTCAGTAGTTTATGAGATGAAACATGTGGACAGATGGACGGACATGACCTGACCATAAAGCATTATTTTTTTACTTATTGTAAAGAACGCCTAAAAACGATTGTGACTCGGAAGCAATTCAAGCAATATCTTGAGTCAAATCCATCAGTTTAAAGTGTTACTATAACCTATTGGCAGAAATAAGTTTTATTTAGTTGTGTAGTAATTTTGAATAGATACCCTGCGGATAATTTTTAAATTTAACCGATTTATTGTGATTCTTAACAAAAAAGCCATGTCAGATGTTTGGAACAACTTCAGAATTGACAGTACAAACGACAAATATTCTTGTCTGCAGGTTTCATCTGTGAAATTACTGATATAAATGGTTCACGTACCCTAATCGGGAGTGCCACTTGACTGGTGACAAAAAATGAACTTTTCATTATATCTCTTCAAATATCACTTATAACAGAAGTCTTTAAAGTTCATTTGTAGAACTAATCAAATAGCATATGTTTTTTTAAATAGTTTTTATCGAAAAAAATTAGAAAATCAAATTCCTTTTTCAGGTTCAGTTAAATATCTATGAGTCATGATTCATCGTGATCTCTTGTGGGACAACCACATTCGCTGAATGATAGGTGCCGCTAATATAAAGTTGGCCTTTATAGGGAGAATAGTTCGAAGTAGCTCCAAAAAAGTGAAGGAATGATGTCAGTTATCCTTGGTTTGACCGCAGGTCGAATACCCGTCCGTTGTGTAGGATCCTTACAAAAAGTGACTCTGAAGAGATAGAAAAGGCGCAGCTCAGGGCAGCTAGGTTCTTAATGAGAAACTTTGATAATAAACAAAGCGTAATGCCGTTAATAGAAAGTCTTAATTGGGCTTCATTAGAGGAATGTAGACTGCAGGCTAGATTTAAACTGCTAGTCGAAGGTGAGGAGATAGAGGTGGAGGGTTGAGAGAGGAGAGGTTGGAGTTATTTAGCAAGAGAGAAGTGGAGTCTGCCTTGAGGATGGAAGGTCGAGATCTTAGATTTTATGGCGAAGCATCCTTTACCCTTCCCCCTTTCTCCACTCTCTCCCTCATACCATGCTCAACATTGCCACATTTATTTTCCTGAGTTGCTGGGAAGCCTGCATTCAGGGGCGATTTATTCATGGTTCATTTTTTTACAATGACTGTACATAAAATAATGGAATACGAAAACATAAGGAAAATTAATGTTACACGGTTGTTTTCAGAATCAATGTATACTCTCATATATTTATTTCATATCAAAAATTTTATTATACAAAATACAAATGTACAGATTGTGTTATGCAAATTTATTGAATTTTTGTTTTAGTTAAGTTTTTCTATCAAATCCAAATAGTCACATTCCTTAGCCAATTTGCTTTCAATACTTGGCATTGCATAGCAGTAGCATACAGTGGATTTTCAAGTAGGTTATGCTATAATAAAATACCAATTTAACATATCTCCAAAAGAAAAAAGAAATGCACAAAGAGGTATTATTCACCTTTTTTGTTAATGAAATCCAACCTACAATCTTTCTTGGTGAATTCTTCTAAAACAGCGTCATAAAAAAACTCAGCTCATGTATGAGTTGACCTTGATTTTTCACTTGCAAATGCAAAATTATCTTCTTTTCTCTCATTGTGTTTATTTATCAACAAATCTCAGTCGACTAAAAATCTGAACCTTGTTTCGTTAAATGAAAGCTTCCATTGCCCTTGGTCTTGGTAAAATGGTGTACAATTTATTAATACCCTCTGTACTGGTCACAAGAATTCTCATGTTTCATGTGCCAGCTGTTGCGTACCGCTCAAGAGAATTCTTGTTTTTTGAGCACTAACACCATCTTCTAGATTTTCCATGGTCTTCTAACTATCCAACGCTATTTGTACACTTGGCTAATTAATCGGGGATTCTTTTAGTTCCATTTTTTTTCCATTTTCATTTGTCTTTCGAATACCCTTGTTTTCATTTTGTTTCCATCATGCACACAGTGAAAGACATTGCTATCTTTGTGGAGGCGATATTTTAAATGAATTATGTGTTTGTGAGATTTCCCAGTGTGAACGATAGATATTTGTCTAGTTCAGATGAAAATTCAGATGACTCGGATGTATATCCATCTAGAAACACTGTTCTGTTTACAGAAAAAGAAACTATATTATTGTAAATTCTGTGGAGCTCCTTTGCATAAAGGCAGCTATTTCAGAAATATCATACCCTAAAAAAGTACTAAATGGATTCAGGAGCCTGCATATCAATAAAGGATTGCGAGTCAAATAATGCTTATTTTTCCAATTTCATGCAAGTAATTTTTGAGGTTATGAGAAATGCCTGGAAAACAAGCATAGTACAGGGAATTACATCCGATACACAAGGTGTTAACCACAATTGACAGAGGACTAATGTGTTTAGAAAGAAGAGTACCCTAAATTCCCAAGTATAACGCGCACTCATGCATAACGCGCAGGCCAACCTTCGGCTGTTTTCCGCGTATCTCCAAAATTTCTAGTATAACGCGCACTTGTGTATTATGGGCAGGACACCAGCAGAACATGGGATCGTTGAGCTTAGCGTTTTTTTAAAGAATGCTACACTTTTAGCTCCCTTCCCCAACTCTCCTGTGTGAAGGAGAACATTTGGGGAAAACCCCTGGATACTGATTTTTCCCATTTTTATTTCCGATACAATGACCACTCGAGGGTCAAAGAAAACTGGTTGGGGAGTGAGGTATAAGGAAGTGGTGAGGGTGTCATGAGATGTGTTGGAATGGTGGAGGTGGGTAGAGGTGCACAAAACAAAAGAAGGACCAGACCTCAAGGGTGGTACGACAGGGGGCAAGAGAAAGCTAGCATAAACGGCCAGAGAATCTGAGTGTGGGAACGAATGTGGAGGGCACACATTGTTGACTCACAGACAGAGAGACGACCTGTAATCTTCATCGCCCATTCATTTGTGGTTTGCAGTCTGGCTGTAACGTTTTGATCAACGAGGTAGGGCACTGAAAGTATGGAGTTTCGTTCCTCTTTGACAGAAACCAGGTGAGGTATTTTCAAGGATATTTTGTTTTCCTTAAAAACATTGACATTATTTTTACTGAAACTTGTTGACTTTGTCATTTATGGAGTGTTACCTATTTAATTAGAAATGTGAATTATGCCGAGATTCACGGTAATCGGTCAGCGGCCCATTTCTTCAAATTGGGCGAATCCAGCATTCGCGAGTGGCGGTCCCAAAAGAATTTGTTGAGTGTTCTACCTGTGGCAAAAAGGGCACGAAGGAAACGAAAGGAGTTTTGGCCAGATCTGGAGCAAGAATCGAAGGACTGGGTCTGAGCGCAAAGGAGTGAAGGAAGAGGAGTTTCAACTGTGTCACTTAAATGCAAAGCAATACAAATAGCTCGCGAGAAAAATATTGATAATTTTAAAGGCTGGTATTATCATTTTATGAAGCAAAATAGTTTAACAGTACGAGCAATTACATCTACCAGACAAAAGTTACCAGAAGATTGGAAGGTGAAAGTGGAAGAGTTTAATTTGTTTGTTGGGCAGGAAAAGAAGGGCGTTGAACCAAGTCAGATAGGTAACATGGATGAGGTACCTATGAGTTTCGTCATGCCATCGAAATTTGCAGTTGACGTTAAAGGCACCCAAGACATAAAAATATACACTGCTGGAGCTAAAAAATGCTGCTTTACTGTTGTGTAGTGACGGCTGATGGAGAAAAGCTTCCCCCAATGGTAATTTTCAAGCGGAAAACCATTCCTAAATAGGAATTTCCTAAAGGTATTGTTGTGTGCGTAAACTCAAAAGGCTGGATGAATTGCGATATGTTGCGAATGTGGTTAACTGAGGTATGGGGAAAAAGGAAGGGCTCATTTTTTAAACCAAAATCGCTGCTTGCATTGGATTCAGCTAGGTAAATGATTCGAAAATATTATTGAAAAAATATTCCAAGATTGCAGTTATTCCTGTAGGTTAACAAAAAAGTTGCAACCACTGGACATCTCCGTAAATAGATCATTCAAATCGAAAAGACGGAGGCACTGGGAAAAATGCATGGTAGATGGTTTCCACTCCTATACAAAGTCTGGAAGGATGCAGCGAATGAGCTTCTTATGCTGAAATTTGCAAATGGATTGTGAAAAGTTGGGCCGATGTAACCCATGAATGTATAATTAATGGTTTCAGGGTATCGGGAATTTATTCCTCTGATGTTGATGGGGGGATGGAGGGTATTGTGATTCATCATCTGATGAAAGTGATAATTTTTCGCTTGAAAATTTTCCGGACTCATTGGTTAAGAACTTGAATGATTACGATATAAATTGTGACTGAATCAGAAGATTTTTATGGTTATGTTAATTAATAATCGAGTGGGAATAAAAGTTTATGAAGAATTTGTGATTTTTTTATTTTTATATGTGAATGTGTTTTGTTTTGGAATTCGTTATCTTATTTTAAAAGGCATTGCGTACATTTTTTTCAACTAATAACTTCGAATCTGCCTTAAATTGTCTTAGGTTGAATAATAATTAGGTAACTGAAATTCGATTTTGTATCTGTAATGATTGAAATGCATGGTAATTTATGCCAGAAAATTTGTTTTTATCAACGGAACAAAAAGAAAGATTTCAGCTATTTAGTGATTTCACGAAGTTAGTATTTGAATGCTTTAAGGCATTTTATTTTATAAAGCTGTACTTCTTATGCATAACGCGCACTAGTACGTCTTATGTATAACGCGCACTAAATAATTCCGAAAATTTGACAAAAAAACCTTGTATAACGCACGCGTTATACTTGGGAATTTAGGGTAAAAGTTTTTTATTCTACATGGTTTATTGCAGGTTCCCTTAAACTCGAGGCCCAAAATTATTTTGCTATTTCTTCAAAATGTCTTTATTGTTGTGGAGCTATAAGTGACAGAGGAGATAAAGTGATATTGAAGAGTCAAGCTTTTAACCACCAAATAGAGTCCACTCCTCTTAGAGGGTTAACCCATTTTTTTCTCGGAATCTGGGGTTTATCTTAAAGATCTTAGGCTATACTTAAAATTCTGCAAGTATCTTGATAGATACTTTCAGCACGGATATGGGAATACAGAGTTGTTTTGTTTTCCTTTTACACATGGTGTTTCTTATGTTGTAAGGATTCACTCGCTTTAGAAATTTGGATTTAAATGCATATCAACATTACTGTTCTTTGGAAGAACTTAAGGTCCGTCCATAGCCAGTGAATCTCATGTCGTAATAGTGACCTTTTATTAATAATTCTGTATCTTCACTTATTTCAGGCACTGGATGTATTATTATTTCACCTACAAGAGAACTTTCAATGCAAACATATGGTGTTTTGAAGGATCTAATGAAATATCATCATCACACTTATGGACTATTAATGGGTGGAGCCAACAGGAAAGCTGAAGCAGAAAAATTAGCCAAAGGTATTTGGAAATATACCTTGATAATAATTATTTATGGATTAACTTATAAACTCTCTATCAGATAATCCGAAGTCATTAACTTCTCCCAGCCAACAAAATAGGGTTTTGTGTCTTTTTAGTATATTTAATTTGAAATACGATTATTTTTTAACTTCAGCCCCTTGAATTGCTTAAACCATACTTTATATCAAAATACCATATTTGCCCAATGATAAGGTAAAATCTTTTTCTAAAATGTAAGCCGACAAATTCATACTCGCCTTATAATCAGGACAAGATATTTTCTATTTCTCCTCTCCCTCTCATCTCCCACTTAATTCAATCCTCTATGTTCTATATTCTATTCCACCCTTAGAAGGTAATATTATGCTTATGGCACATGCAGCTGCCAAATTTCTCCTGCATTAGAGCCAATATAATAATCACTGGAAGCCAATAAATGGGCATTTTTTATTGTAATTATTCATTAATCTTATCGCAATATTATACTGTAAATACCCACGTATACTTTTTTTCGAAATATTTGAGTTAAAAATTAGGATACATGTTATACGAGAGTACATAATCTTCCTATTTTCATTTGACCCCATATTTCCACAATTTCCGCACATTAATTACTGCCTGGGTATCCTCATTTTTATTGGTGGTTTTTACAAAAGTAAGATAGATAATGGTAAAAATTTATTAACTAATTCTATAAACATGCATTAATTAGATATGAAAAGAATCAATTCAGTATTTATTCATTTTAAAAGCTAAGAAATTCTTCGTCACTGGACCATTTTTCTTCGATGTTGGTATCGGAATCGTCATCTTCGGTATCTTTTGTATCCTCTGTTGCCAAGGCTCGGTCATTGTCATCCTCCCACACCATATCATCTTCACTACCATCTAAACTATTACTGATGCAACATTTCTTAAAACCTTTTATAATAACATCCATGGACAATTCATTCCACATATTCTCGCATTTCACTGTATATGATTTGCTACATTGTAACTCACCTTTCCTTTTGTTAGCATAATGATGAGCCAATCTCAGGATTCATACATGATTTATTCTTGATTCTTAGTCTGTATTTAATTATGGTTATTTGCTATCGTTTTTACATGCTCCAGAGTGTTCTAATAAGGGTAAAACTGAAGGTTGGGCGAACCCGTCCACCTCAGGCGTGACAAAAACATATGTAAAAAACATAGGATTATCGCCATTTCTTCATTTTATTAGCTCAAACAATGTCATATGCCATACTCTGAAATTAATATAATTCGATTTATTGTGTATGACCTAATATCACATTGTAAGTAAACATAGAGTATGTAATGATTGAGTTAGCTGACGTTCTTTTGGAACATTATTCGAAAATTTCATTTTGCACTTTCATTATGTTACCATTACAATACCAATAATTCGATCATTGCTTTAGACCACATTACATCATCTACTTGATTTTGGAATGGTAACGCTAAAAAAAATCTGTTTGTGCTATGCGCGGGTATATAGAAAAATCATAGATTACGAGGCTGAAAACCCCCCTGCACGTTATATGAGGGTGCGCATTATATGCTGGTATTTATACTGAAAATTAAGTGTAACCATTCTGGTATTTCAGAATAAAAATGTGACTTCTGAAATTAGCCGTCGCCTTATATTCATGGTTGCCCTATAATTGGGCAAGTACGGTAATGCCCAAAAGCAATGTCTCTTATATTTTCAGTAAAACATTGTTATACGGCACAGACACACCTGCATATGTAGGGTATGCTTGTGCACTTACACATACACATGCATCTATATTTACCCAAGCACCTGTATACAGTAAAACCTCATTATTTCGATCCTGGATAATTTGAAATAACATGTAATTCGAAGCTAAGAGCAGTCCCTGGCCAACATCATAGGATTTTGCATACTTTTTAGTACAGATTATTCAAAATACGTCTACAATGAAATTTGAAGTCATGATCTGGTCCGGTGACTCGTGAACATTTCCTTTAATTCGAAACCTTGGCTCTTATTGTGTGTTTAAGTGGAAAGTTTAAGCATGCACATGACAAAGACATTGTGTGTTTGTTCTCCATCTCTCGCAAACGAAATATACATTACCCCCCAAACAGTTAACTTCTTTTTATTTATTTAATAGTCAATGTGACATAAAATCATAGATGATACAAATAGAGGAATCATATTATCCTTGCATTACTAGAGCTTCTTTATTTCAGGTTCTCGGATTACTTCACGTATACTGCTTTATCGTAGATCTCTACCTCTTCCGCGTAGGTTTTTCAGAAAAAACACTTCAAATAAGGATAAACAAAGATGCTAGAAGTGCACAGGGACAGGAGAGATGACGTTTCATATTTGCCCTCTCAAAAAATATGCCAAAAAATAAAAATTTTTACCTTAGTAATTTGAGCATGATCTTCAATGTTATTCTCACTATTACTCTCTGAACTGACACTTTCTTCTGAATCACTTTCAAGTAAGATTTCTGTCTACTTTTCATCATCAGGTATTGCTTGTGTTTTTCTATTGGTTGGTGCCATGATAAGTTCGACTCTTTTAATCTCTTAGAAATTAAACAAAAGTAACAGCAGAAAAATAACAAACAATAGCTGGCTCCGTAGAGCGTAAATGTTTCCCTCAGAGCGGCAAGAGAATACTTTTTGTGCGATCCATCCACTTCTCATGCTCTCTGATCTCTTTCGGTGAATATCTTTCAATGGGATTGTTTGTGCATTGATGTCAGATAAGTGTTTCACTCTCTCTCGCTCTCATTATATTGTTCTCAAGAAATGCTGAACCAAGCACTAGCTCAGATCCCTCCTCCCTTTCCATATTGCTCTCAAGTGTTGATGCATAAGAAAAGAATATCTCAAGAGTGAGAGACATCACAAAGCAGATAAGCAGTGCATGCTTCCTCTTCCACCACATAGTAGCTTTTGTGTAGAGGTTTGGTTAGTCTTGGCATTGAATAGGGGTTTTTAGAAACCACAATTCGCATAACTACGCAAAAGTTCTATCACAAAATTTGACATAATATTGGTAAAAAGAAAATAGTAAAAATTGCACAATTAAGCACAATAGGAAGGTCCAAGGTTACTGTTTTGAAATATATCAAGGTTTTTCATATTTAAGATAATTTATTGCTTCCAAAAAATAGAGACATTAGCAATCTCCGCAGCCTACGCAGGTTACTGTTTTTAAATATATGAAGGATTTTCATATTCAAGAAAATTTATTGCTTCAAAAAATAGAGTAATTAGCGATCTCCGGGGCGTACGCAGGTTACTGTATTGAAATATATCAAGGTTTTTCATATTTAAGAAAATTTATTGCTTCAGAAAATAGAGAAATTAGCGATCTCCGCGGCTTACGCAGGTTACTGTTTTGAATTGTATCAAGGTTTTTCATATTTAAGAAATTTTATTGCTTCAAAAAAATAGAGAAATTAGCGATCTCCGCGGCGTACCCAGTACAACCGCATATGAAATTTTCGTCCTCCATACCCAGTATGCAGGACAACACTGAGGAGTTAAGAGCACTTCTTACAATTCTAAGTGATCGTCCATAATATATGCCATTCTTATTTATCCCTTTTTAATTTTCACTTCCCTTAAACTTGGCGCCGTACACTAAGCTTGACCCCTGCCCCTCCCTCCTGTCTGCATGACGCAATTCATGGATTTAAATCCCCTCGCCCCAAGTCCCCAAGGGAGAATGCATTGAGTATGTATTGTTGAAAAGAGTTTGTAAGTACGTAATTGTCAAATTCTCACCTGTCATAACAAATACGATCACATTATTTTGAGAGCATGTATATTTTATTACAGCTATGTAATAGGGATGGAAATAAAATTACAATGGAATGTATGAAATTGCCTATAGCTAATATTGAATGAATTATTTATTTTTGACCATAACGATGGCAAGGAAAGTTTGAATGAAATTGAAGAGAATTACTGTGTTGGTTCCTGTCTATTATCCAAAGACTAGTACCCATATGGAAAAACCGGAAATTTAATGCTATAAAATGTTTCCCAGGTTTTCCATGGAAGGAGGCGAAAAAAATTTAGAACTACAATTTCACGGCTCTCGTTATCATGACGTCACAATGGCTCTCGCTTTCGTGACATCACAGGATGTCGCTCACCCCCTTCCCTTCCTAATATAATAATCGTAGCAAATATAAATTGGATGGACAGAAGAAATGGACTGAAATGAAAGAATGTTGAATTGCATATAAGAAATCAAATTTATTACCATATATCACACATTGCGATAGTACGAAGTCATCAAATTGCATAACAGTGAGGTATTTGTACATAAATACAATACAGATAAAAAATGAATTATTGTAACCAAGTTTTATAACATTTATACCTTTTATGCATGAAAACGTATTTAAAGAAAATTCACTTGGACGATGGGAAATGTCAAACTTACACGACAAGAATGAATTTGTGGATCAACCAAAAATCTATGGTTGTGATTTCTTCTATGAAAGTCTCTTGTCCGTACGGAAATCTTAAATGATTTTAATATGCAAAATACTGGAATGCTGCACCCTTACTCATGCCATTCAAAAGGAAGGTATGCTTATACAAAAGTTAGTAAAAATACAAATACAGAACAAGACGAAATAAACAGTTAAGAATAGGAAATTCAGTACTGGGCAATTACAGAACCATTACATGTATTACTTTTTGCATTTTACTTTTGTATACAGGCAATTACGAGATGAATCATGAAACATAAGTCTGGGATGAATATGTTTGGAGACAAGATAATGTAGTTAAACACTTGCGTCACAAATGCAAGTTTTTGTGGTTAACATAGTATTACATTTTCTACATAAGATCAAACATTTATTAACAATAAACACCTTTCTTTTAAAACATTTTGTAGTTTCTATTATTTTAAATATAACCATAATTATTAATAATGATACAAATACTATGAAGTGTTATACACCATAAAAAGACCCGATATCTGATAAAGTCATAGGCAGCAAAGACTACCCTTGCATTGGCGGTGTTGGTGGTGTTCGTGAATCATGAATTAAGTGGTCACTTAAGCTCTGTTCATGAATTCACCATGTGTACAAACTTGTAAGGTCAAAATGTTTTGTAGCAGAACTGATAGATAAGACTATATTGTGATTTTACTGTCCAAGTAGCGAACTGTAAGAAGTTCCTATTTTTTTAAAGTTTGCTCATTTCGAACCCAGATAATTCGATGTCGTATTTTTATGGTCCCTTGAACTTCAAAATAACAAGGTTTTACTGTATATGCATATCTATGCACAAACTGCAAACATTCACATCTAGAGTCCCACATGCAGGGGCAATGCATACACGTGTATGTAAGTGTACACACATGTATGGCTGTGCACACATGAACATATGCTTGCAAATGTGTTGCACAAATGCAGGTGCACACATAAGGACAAATGCATGCATCTGTAAATGCTTGGCATATACGCATATGCACACTCGAGCACATTCATTGAAACAACAATAGCATGCACTGACTCACATAAAAGATAATGTGTGTGTAAACACATGCAAAAATGGGGATATACAAATGCTCATATAAATAATTGCAAAGGGATACATGTGCAAAGAAATTCAGTAACCTAAAATATCTGCATAAATAAATATGCTACTTAAGGATATGACTCAAAATTTCAGCTATTTAGAAACCCTTAACCAAAGATTTTGCTACCTATAACACCAACATCTATGAATCTGGTGCTAAAAATTCCACTGTCCAAAATGTTTGTTCTTAAAATTATGGCCCTTGTATATATATTGGGCCATCATCTGGACTTCTCATGCCCATTCGTTCTGTTCCCTATTAGCAGGAATTTTATTTTGAACGATTTACAGTAAATCCAAAGGTTCAGAAAAGTTTATTCAAATGTATAGAAATAATTCAGTTAAAGATTTAATATCCTAAACTATAATAACATAAATTGTACTTCTCAAAAGATAAACATAGCATCTTTTGACATAATGTATCATGTTATACACCCAGCTACCACCAAGTTCTCCTATAAACAGCATTGCTGCAATTTACTTAAATATATATTGATGTAAGCATTGACATTATTGTATGGGCTAGAAGAGGACTGATGTAAGAAAGTTGGAGCAGTACATGTTGCACTGATTGTTTTCCTGAAGTTATACCTTTGGAAACTAAAGAACATAGAAAACTTGCTCTATTACTATTAGTGATTTCCTTAAAAGACAACTCTTTATGAATGAATGCTTTCTTCATCCACTACTTTCTATATAATTTTTATAGGTGGAGGTAATTTTTGGCTGTATAGATGTATATTTTATAACGAAAATGATGTTATGAATTAAGTAGTCTAGTTTACTATTCATTTACTTTGAGTCAGGATCTAGGTCATAATACAAAATGGGGAGGTTTAAGGTAAGGAGAGGTTTGATAAGATAGGATTTACTATACTTGTATTCATGTAAATCTTAATATTTAATTCTAAATGTGTGGAAGTGTTTAGCCAACATTATTAACTTCAATTTTCTGGATTTTCAGGTATCAGTATAGTCGTAGCAACACCAGGACGTCTGTTGGATCACTTGCAGAACACTCGTAACTTTTTGTTCAAAAATCTACAATGCTTGGTAATTGATGAAGCTGACCGTATCCTTGATATTGGTTTTGAGGAAGAAATGAAACAAATATTGAATCTCTTGCCAAGTAAGTTAGTTTAAATAACAATGGTATGTGTGTCTGTATCTACTTTGACGATATACTCTAACTATGGTTCAATAGGACATAGTCACCTAATTGTTTTCTGCAAAAGATTTCCACCTACCCCACCCTCTCCTTCACCCATCACACAATCTGTATTCCTCTACGTTAATTTTCATCTCAGGAGTCTCAGCACCTCAGTGCATATCTTATCCACAAATCACCAACAATACCTTCATTACACCAGCTGCCACCTTAACCATACCAAAAAATCCATACCTTACTAACTTGCCCACCAACAGATATAGAATATGCTCGGATATCACCTTGCTATTCGAATATTGCACAATATCACAAATAGGCGAGTTTCGTGCGATGGAATATTTTAAGCTATATGATATAATTTCACCGAACACGCACCATAAAACAGCAAAAAATCACGGCCCAATTATATCTCTGTCTATTAAAAATTTCTTCTATCCCCTTAGTTGATGCATCAATAAACATTATGTAATTTTAATGACTAAATACTGCAAAACGATGCATCAGAAATGCCAAGAAAATATTCAATTTTTATTTCTCCATTTATTTTCTGAAAGGTTTTAACCCCTCCTGTGTGTGTGACGTAGCGTTTGCGTCCTCTCTTTCCCATGCCTCAAGCATGTGCGACACACCGTATGCATCCGAAATTTTCATTAAGTTTTCTTATCGCTATGGCTCTGATTTATGTGCTTTCAGAGAGTAAATATGCAAGCCAATGCTGTCTGCTTTCGTTCTGTGGTTCCTTGTTGTCTGTGTTTACGTGTTAGTATTTTTTATTTTTTTTTTCTATCTCGGACCTGGCCGTAGCAGTGCTTACTCAGGCCCCTCAGGCCTCTATCTTTCGTGCGTTGCGTCTCAGACTTTCATAAGAGCTCTCATCTTCCTGGCTCTTATTTACGATGCTTCGAGCTGATGCTCGAGGTTTCTTAGTGCCTGCGTTTGCGTCGGGCTTTTTTTTATTTTTTTTTCATCTTGGGTCTGTCCTTTAGCCGAACCCCTATTTAGTTCACCATGGCTTGTAGCTCTCGTGAGTTGGCAGATTGGGAAGTGCTTGATGTTTTGGAGAAATAGAGTGAAATTAGTGTAGATATATATTCTGAAGATTCGAACGGATACTCTATTGATTCCAGTTCCGAAGAGGAATTGGAAGAAATAACTCACTCCACTGTGAATATTCAAGAGAATATTTGGGGAGATGTCGACAGTGCTAACCCTCCTTGGCCTTTTGCGTGTGATTTAGTTGGAAAACAAATAGTGCAGGTTTTATCAACAGATGATCCCTTAAGATATTTTGAGTTATTTTTTGATGATCTAATTGCCCTCATAGTGGTTGAAACTAATCGTTACGCGGAACAATTCCTTGCCCGCGAGAAAAATAAGATCACGTCTTTAAAAAATCGCACTATCAAAAGTGGTTTGCTTTGCTAATGTTGATGGGAATCATTCAAAACCCAACTCTCAGAATGTATTTTAGTAGAAAACATATATTAGAAATGCCATTTATTCCAAATGTAATGAGTGAAGAAAGATTTTATTTGTTGAGCAAATTTTTGCATTTTGTAGATAATTCCGATAAAGATATTGTAAATAGAGATCCTATTGTATAAAATTCTACCTATCAGTGATTATTTGAAAAATAAATTCCATAAAATTTATATACCGGGTAAAGAAGTATGTGTACCAGACGCAGCTGAACTACTAAACGTCGGAGGAGCAGCACATAGTAGAAATTGGATTGAAATAAATGTATTTATTTTCATTATATAAAATGAACAATTTTAAATACGACAATTTTTTGGAAATTTTTGAAATGATAATTAAAGTACAAAAAATATTAAAGTGAATGCATGCATAAAGTATTTTGTGCTTGCGAAAAAGTCACGCTGAGCGATTTAAATGCCATAGATTAAAGTCTCGCTTGAGAGGTTAATCAATATTAAAGTAGCCATTGTCAACGGCATCTGAATGATACGAATGGAATTTAAATAACATTCATAAATCAAATTTTTCAAATTTAGTCCAGTAACACTTGATACATATTTAAATTACGCCTCCAACTATAACACGCAAAATGTGATGTCACCATTTCATTGTAAATTGATAGCTGTAACTAAATTGCTCGTACATATTAAAACTTTTCTTTAGAATATTACAAGATGATCCAAACAGAACTTATGATGCCTACTTTCCATTTAATCATTTATTTAATACTTATATTGGCTTTAATAGCTTTAAACGCATCGCGGATATGTAGCTCATTGTGTTCCCAAATTTCATAATTTAGCATTATAAAATACTACAAATACATTCGAATGGAATATTAAATTGATCATGCTTATTTGTGTGGCAAAAATAATGAATGTACGTATTAGAATATAACGAATCTGAGTCCAACAATAGTTGTTGCTATGGCAACACACTCGTAATGAGTGATAAAAACTGCTGAATCGCCAGTATTTACGTGAAATTCTAAGAAATACAATTGACAAGCAAAATTCTACTATAAAAATTAGAATCTTCCTTCCTTTCCTCAGAGAATAGTACAAAACTCGCTCCGATATTACAATTCTAAAACATTTTAATGTGCAAGAGAAAATTACCCTGCATGGAGGATTTCAAATTTCCCATGTAAATCAAATTGCAAGGGTAATTCCTGGAATCGAACCCGGGACTTCAATCTTCGCAACAAAAACTATCCTCGGGAGCTCAACCCATGTAGCAAGAGATTTTCACCAAGTTTCATGAAAATTGGTGTAATGGTTCAAAAGTTAATAGGGGGGACAGGCAGACAACAACAAAACTATAAGCCTATTTCCATTCTGGAAAGTAGGCTAAAAAGTGAGGTCTGTAATGGGGTTCAAACTTTTTTCCAAAACTGAGGCTTCAGAAATAGGGGGGGGGACTATATTTGGACTAATACGGTATTACCAGCAAACACTAAATATTATACTTTTTAATGCCTAAACATGTTTCAATAGCCAAGCTCTCATCATCAGTAGGTGATGTATTTTGTTTAACCCCTTAAGTAGTAGGGAAAAGAGGAGTCTGGCCCCCCCCACCCCAACTTTTATGCAGCCGCCATCTTGGATTTATGACGTCACATCCGGTCACGTGACCAACCTGTGGCGCCACCACTCGGAGAAAGTTGGAACTAAGAACAAGTGCCGTTCGAAAAGCAATGTTGTCAAGTGAGTTTCGATATATCGAACAGATCGGTGTTGCCAAAAACAAATGAATCGCACATGCGCCCTCGAGCCGAAAATTTAAAAAGTGTAAATTTAAACGGATGCGTACAATTGACTTGGGTGGGAGCATTGTGGTTGAAAATATTTAACGAATGAAATAAGAAATGAGCAACTTTTTTATATCGAGGTTGCAGGCCCAAGGTTTGAATCACTGTTCGGACACTTAAGATAAATTAACACGAAAAGGTGTGACGGAAAAAGGAGTGAAATAAAAACATTGGTATAGGTTAACTCAAGTATTTATTGACATTTGTTTACAATTTTCAATCACATTCTGTTCTTTTAAATAATGGACACCCTCTCGAAAATTTGTCGTGCTCTTCTTTAGGATCGTCACCTTTTTCCCATGAATATATGCTCACACCACATTTACAGCATACGGTGACGTCCTCATAACCAGTAAAAATAAATCCTATATTAGCCATTTTGGTAATATTTAAAAATATCCTTTTTTTGGGAAAATCGTTAAACGTTATAATTCTATCATGTTCCCTATCTAAATTAACATTGCTCTGAAACCATTTCGTTAGTGATTCTAACAAATATTAATTTATATTTTTTTTTATTACTCAACATTTATTATTAAACATCTTTTTTAACAAACTGAATTTCTCCTTTCCAGAATATATTCTTATATCTCTTCGTCGCATATATCGTTATATCTTTTCGATGGGAATTTTCTTTATTCGTTGAGTTTCCGAGGTGGTGGTATTTAATCGAGTTAAAATTTTTCCGATTGGTAACAGGTATGGGGTGATTTGAAATTAATGAAAATGAAACAACATTGAAAGGGTTGAGTAATTTTATTGAGACATGTTAATAACGAGTTCATTTTTAATTACTTTTAGAATTAAATTTCTTTTAACATTAGAATTGTTATAAAATTGTATTTCATCATGAGTTAAAATGTTGTATTTGTTAGGTAGGAAAATCTTTTTTTTTAAATCCCAGTCTTTATCTGATGTTATTACTGCCACCAACGCCTCCCCATATTTAGTTTTTATTTTCTGAAATTCTTCTATGTTATATACGATATCCTCTTCTAATGTTTCTTTTTTTATAAATGTGATTGTTTCATTTTTCATTAGAAGTTTCGTTGCAATTGCTTCCATCTAAAAAGGAAAAAGTTTGATGAGTCAATGAGTTTTTTAATATCAACAGAGCCTAATGAACTTTAAGCACTTACGTAAACTCTGAAGACATTTATCTTTAAAGCGAAATACATATAATTCTTTTTCCATTCAAGCTAGACATAATTTAGACAAATATAACGACTCACTGTAATATTCGGAGAGTGGCGGCGGCAGTAGTAGAGACGGTGAAGGTTATGAGGATTAGTCTAAAAAAGAGACCATTCATGAGCATAATGTCAAAGCTTTCTCAGAGTGAGAAGTGATTAAAAAGTTATAAATAAATGAATACTATGCTTACTCAATATCTGTTGTAGCCTAGGCAGCGGAGACGGTGGCGTAGACGGTGACGGAGACGGTGACGGTAATGGTGGTGGTTGCGGAGTTGAAAGTGTTCTAAAGAAAATAGACCATCCGCGAGAATAAAGTCAAAGCTTTCTCAGAGGGAGAAGTTATTAAAAAAATATAAAAGAAATGAATGTTATGCTTACCGAATATCTACAGCTGTTGGTGCTCTTACTCGTAGTCGAAGAGGAGTAATTTTCTACGATTATCGCGCTGCTTATATACTGAAATTGTTAGTGTATACGATACAGGAAGAGGCGAATAACCTACATACCTTGGTAAAGTCGCTTGACCTGCTTCAAGCGACTAGGAGTGGAGGGACAGAAAGCAGGTTAAGAATAATTTATCTACCATAGCCTGCATGACACAATTAAAGCGCGTAAGTGTGAGGGGAGGAAGTACGTGAATAATATATTTATCGTACCACGTACGACCTGCCTCAATCGCTTGGGTGTTGTGTAGGGAAAGTAGGTTAAAAAAAATCTACATGCCATAGCACGTATGACACACCTAAAGAGATTATGAGTGGCGGATGACCCGCCTAAAGCGCATGTGTATGTGGGTAGCATTTCATCACGTATGACCTACCTTAAATGCTGAGGTGTTGGGGTAGGAAGGCGACGTCTTATTGCGATGTATAGACCTTACACCACTATAAATACGGTGCAGAGAATACGAGAAGTCATCGGTTATTGTTCAACATTCCACGACCAACGTCAGCACACTGATTTCAAGAGCCGTTTCCCCGAGAGGTCAACGTCGAAACGTTAAAGAATACGGCAGCTTTTTTGATTCTGGTAAGTTGAAATAATTATAATGTTAACGATAAATCGAAGAATACTAGTCGCACAGATTGTCTCTGCGACACTTACCAAAATATTCTAATGGGATGTTTCATATGGAAACCCCCTTAAAAAATTAACGGATTCGGTTTAAATTCATATTATTTGAAAAACCTTAAATAATGGTACATATAACCGAATCTCATCAAAATCCGCCGGAAAAATACCTCAAAAGAGGTCCTGTAATGTTTCAATATTACACGGCGGTCATAAGCTTTAAAGAGGTACTCTGACTTCTTAGCTCCACCCATCCCCCGCCCTATCATAACCTAGTAAATCTGCCCCACCATTTTGTAGGAGGAGCATGTTAACCCCGCCCGCTATGCAGGATCGCCATTTTGTACGTGCATGTTAACTCCGTCTAATACTTGAGAAACGAGGTCACAGACGCGGAAGACAAGATGCGTAAAAAAACATCGCGATTGCATTGCAGGTAAGTAAACCTTCAGGGGCAAATGTTGGTGTTTTTTTTTCCTAATTAGGACCATTATACCTTTAGAACGGTTCTTTGGGCGCCCTCCTATTCGTAGGAGGGCGTTTTTTTCGGGTTATTTTCATCGTAGGACCCACCGTTTTCGAGATTTTTGGCAAAATCCGAAATTTTCGAACAATTTTGTTAATATCTCCGTTATTTGAAGAGATATTGGAATGGTGTAAATGCAAAGTTTGTTCATATTACAATTGCGCTTCCAATAAAAGAAATAGCTTATTTAAAAAGTTGAAAGATTTCGAGATATTTTAGACAAACTCCTTAATATTTTCTCAAGTCGCCAATTATTGGTGACTTATCAATCAACGTGAAGACGTTTCTTTCAAGAAACGCTTCACCGAGACTATAGTGTAGCATTTTCTGGAAAATACTATATTGAAAAATAGAGGATAAATATTTCAATGTCTATATGTAATTTGTACTATAGCGATGGTTATTGTCATATCAATAAATTTATTTTTGAACTACAGCACAGTTTAAAATGCATGAGAAATTCTAATTATTTCAGATACAACGTGATTCATATTTATATCTATAAATCCTTTTCAGATCTACTTTTATTTTTATTCACAACTGAACTTTTGAAGTAAGCAGATCTCCTTAATTAAAATGGATAAACCTATTTATATAGGTTTATGTGTTCTAGATTTAAGCACAACTTTAATGTATGACTTCCACTACAGGAGAATGAAACCTAAATATGGTGACCGCTTGAAGCTATGCTACATGGACACTGACAGTTTCATATATGAAATAAAGACCGACGACTTTTACGAAGACATATCGACCGAATTAGACTTTTACGATACCTCCAACTTTCCAAAGGATCATCGATGCTATTCAAACAAAAACAAAAAAGTTATCGGAAAAATGAAGGACGAATGTGACGGGCGTATTGTTACACACTTTGTAGGATTAAGAAGCAAACTTTATTCCTATAGGATAAAAGGGGAGAAAGATAAAAAGAAAGCGAAAGGGATCACTAAAGCCGTAATTAATAAAAGCTTAAGTTTCGATGATTATGTAAATTGTTTAAGAGAAAACTCGACAGGACTTAGGAAGATGATGGTCATAAGAAGTACGAAACATGAATTATTCACCGTAGAGATGAATAAAGTAGCGTTGAATGCTATGGATGATAAGCGTTACATATGCGAGGATGGTATAAACACGTTTGCCTGGGGACATCTCAAAATTCCAAATTTAAAGAGGACGTGGGATGAAGCCTTTGAATCTGAAGGTGACACTTGAATAAAAGTTACAATTTCGGGAAATTTTCTCAGTTAGGGTTATGTCGTTGAGGTGGAAACATCCCTTTACCTGTATTTGTGCCGGTCCTAGTTGTTGTGGAAAAACAACTTTTGTGTTGAGGTTTTTAGAAAATTTACAACATTTGGTAGAAGGTGATATAGATCGTATAATTTGGTGCTGCAGCCCCGGTAGTGAGCCTGATATTGAGGGAATCGAGTTTGAAAATCAAATTCCTTCTTTCGATAACCCGAAAAGAATACCGACTCTATATGTCATCGATGATTTGATGCATGAAGCATATACTAAACAAGTTTGCGAATTATTCACGAGAGGTTCACACCATAGTAGTATCTCTGTAATACTCATAACTCAAAACGTGTTCTATCAGAGTCCTCAATCGAGAAACATATCTCTAAATTCCAAGTACATCATCGCTTTTCGCAACCCTCGCGATAGACTTCAGTTTGGTCATTTAGCGAGGCAGGTGTATCCGGAGCAATCGTCCGAGTTGGTGAGGATATATAAGGAAGTAACATCAGAACCGTACAGTTATTTGGTCCTAGATCTTTCACAAGAGACGGACGATCGTTTGCGATTCAGCACGTGTATATTCCCAGATGAGATTACCACCGTATATGCGCCATCACATCTGATCGATGATGAAAAGGTTGAGATCTAACAAGCATTTGCTACACGTCTTGAAAAACGCCAAACCTAAATTGCGTAACGCGATTTTGAAAAACGTAGACGAAGAGGTAATCAAAGTCTTGTGCGAGTGCTGCTTGAACACTTTGAACGGGAATCATAAAATAAGCCCTGCCTTAAAGAAAAATCTAAGGAAGCATTGTAAAACGCTAAGAGCGCTCGGCGATAAGAAAGGGTCCTTTAAACAGAAGCGGACATTATTGATTCAGAAAGGTGGTTTCCTTCCAATGCTCATCGGTTCCATTCTCAGCGGAATTATAGGCAGTCTGATAACCAAATGAGTCTGAAAAAGATGTTACTCATCGACCCAGAAGTTCTCGACAGAGAACGATCAAAAGCACGAATATCTAAATTAGACGAAGAAATGCAAAAGGTTCTCAACAGGAAAGATCTGAGCGATGTAGATAAATGGCACCTATACAAACGTGCGTTGGATACTTATTTAAGCGTTGCGGCAGAGGAGAGAAAGCCCATTAGTATTCCGATCGTGAAAGAAAAAAGAGTTAGGAGGCAGGCGGTGAAGAGACCCCCCGGTAAGACCTTGGAATCTCTAACTAAGCGCATAAAATTAGATAGTGTAGCGTTAGATAAATCATGGGAAGGTATGATGGAGAGATTAAACCGCGCAGAGGCGTTAAGCGAAAAAATAACATCAAAGCGGGGAAGAAGCTTACCGCGTCGGGGATCTCGGGTTCGAAAACCAAAGACGCCGTGGACCCCGATAAAGTAATCGAAAGTATTTACGGTGATCCTGCAAATCCTGTGGGTTTTTCCACTGCGGATAAATTGTGGAAAGCTTTGAATAAAAAGATATCGAAAAGTAAAGTTCAAAATTGGCTGGATTCGCAGGATGCGTATACGTTGCATAGACCGTTACGAAAACGTTTTCAAAGAAACTTTTACGACGTTTCGTACATTGACGAAACGTGGCAATGCGATTTGAACGATATGCGAAATTTGAAAAAATACAATAAGGGAATATGTATATATTTTGACCGTAATCGATTTGTTCTCAAAATATGCATGGGCACTTCCGCTAAAAAGTAAAACTGGGGAAGACATCGTGGAGGCATTCAGGTTAATATTTAAGCAGAGCGGTAGAAAACCGTTAAAATTGCAAAGCGATAAGGGTACCGAATTCAAGAATAGAAAATTTCAAGAATTTCTAACAAGGGAAAATATAAAGTTTTATTACACACACAATCCGGATGTTAAAGCTTCGGTTGTGGAAAGATTTAATAGAACCCTCAAGACTAAAATGTACAAATATTTCACCAAATATTCCACTTACGATTTTGTGAGCGTCTTACCGAAACTTATGAAGGGATATAACGATGGCGTTCATTCTACCATCGGAATAGCTCCTTCCCGAGTAAACGACTCAAATGCATTCGAGGTGGGGAAAAGACTGGTCGAGACACGTCTCGGAGAGAGGGAAAAAAAGAAAAAGCCGAGATTTACCGCGGGAGATTACGTAAGAATCAGCAAAGAGAGAATGCCGTTCGCTAAAGGATATACGCCAAACTATACGACCGAAGTTTTTAAAATTAAATCTATCGTTACGGGGAACATTGTTCCTACGTACGAGTTGGAAGATATGAACGGAGAGAGTATCGAGGGATACTTTTACGAACCAGAACTAAAGAGAACAATCGTATCCGACGCCACCGAGTTTAAAATAGATAAAATATTGAGGCGTAGAGGAAAAGGTCGCAGTCTCGAATATTTCCTCAAGTGGA
Organism: Tanypteryx hageni; assembly: GCA_028673005.1. Lineage (NCBI taxonomy): Eukaryota > Metazoa > Arthropoda > Insecta > Odonata > Petaluridae > Tanypteryx > Tanypteryx hageni. Next base: position 6,300,606 of record CM054120.1, read on the forward strand.
AAGGATATTCGGATTCCTTTAATTCTTGGATTAAGGCTTCGACGGTAAAACGTTTAAAATGAACGAGGTCTATCTCACCCTCCTTAGCGATAGCTCTCGCGAGTATTTCGAAGATAATACAATTGCTCATTTTTGGACGAAATTATCTCAACGAGTGGATTTAGGAAGCGGAAAATGGAGAGTGGGTTTGGCCGAATTTTCGCATCCAAGGATTCGTGATAACAGGATCCACAGGGAGGAAATGAATAGGGATAGACGACAGGTCAATATCGAAATGGATGATAGTACACCGATCACGATAGCTCCAGGAACTTATAAATCTATGAAACATATGCTAGACTCGTTACCTACTGAGAAAAGAAAACGCGCTTTGGATGTATTGAAGGAACATATGACTTGTCCTAAAGATAAAGTTCATATTGAGATTCCCGGTGATTTACCAGTTACGATCCATCCCGGAACTTACAACTCGTTAGAGGATATGTTACGATCGCTATCGGCTGATGAGAAAAGAAATTTGCTGAAATGTGATGAAAATGACTCGGATAAGTTATTGGATTTAGTCTTAGAATCGAAATCAATGATGAATGTTGAATTAAATGCAAGGATGTCTTTAGGAACGAAGGTGATTAAGGAGATGGATAAATTAATAGGCGTCTATGTTGAAATTCCACCAGATTCATTGCTTATTGCACCTCCTGCGGGAAAATACGAATCTTTGTTGCAATATATCATCAGTATGAATTCCCAAGATTTGAATGCTCGTTTTGACGATATTTATTTGCAACTCGTATATTTTCTCTACAAATGCGTCGACATACCTGAAGATGTGAAAAATTTAGAAAAATTTGCTAATGTACGCATCGAAATACCAGAGAATTCACCGATTAGATCATCTCCTGGCACTTACGGGTCTGCTGTTGAATTAATATCTTCGGTTTTAGAACCGAAGAAATCGGGTGAAATCGATTTCGGTGAAAGGATGATAAAAGCCATGGATAAACTCGTAAGTTTCCACGTCGAAATATTACCGAATGGCTTGGGTGTGGATTTTCCCCCAGGATCTTACGGGTCTCTGGAGGAATTGTTGCGAGTATTATATGAGGTCCGTGAAAAAAAGGATTTTTTGTGTAGCGAAGCAAAAGTCGCTGCAAGAGAAATGATGGATAAAATAAACTATGTCATATTTGAAAATCCAAATTATTCGATAGATGTCACCAAAGGAGGAGAATATAGGAAAAAGCGGGACATCGCACACAATATTGACACGCGATATATTTTCGTTTATACGGATTTAATCAAGCCGCAATTGGTTGGTGATTCTCTCAGCAGATGTTTGCGAATTGTCAGCGTAAACGAAGAAAGACACCATTTTTTCAATCCAGTTTACTACTTTCCCGTAGAGAAAAAAGAAATCGAGAACGTCGAAATACTACTCACAGGAAAAGATGGCAAACCATATCCTTTCTTCGGTGGAGCTACACCTTCTCTTTTAGTTTTACACTTTATAAAAGTGTTGCAATAACAAAAAAAGCAATCATTATCGTTCGAGATGTTAAAGGATGTGGATCGATATACGACGTATTACGTCAATCAATGCGGAGGAGAAATAGGTCCCGTCTACCGCGCCAGTTATCGTGTGCAGAGAGGTAGAGGATTAGGAAGCTTTCTCGCGGGTCTTTTTCGTTTCGCTAAACCACTTATACAAAGCGGTCTTAAAGCAGTAGGTAAGGAGGTGGCCAGTACGGGGGTCGGAATTCTGTCGGATTTGGGAACGAGACCAATTAAGGAAATATTGCGTAATCGATTGGGTGAGGCTGGAGCGAATTTGAAGAGAAAGGCGGAAGAAAAAATTAAAAAGATGAGTGGATCGGGTTTACGCATAAGTAAAAGACCAAAGTTAATAAAAAGGAACATCAAACGCAAAAAACTTCATTCGAGGAGAAAGAGACGTCGCGTCAATACCGACATATTTTCTTCATAACCGATATGGAACACATGCTATCCTCGCTCGACATATTTAGTCGGCCAGCTTTGCAAACGAATATTTTAGGCAAGCGCCTCATTCCGTACAAACCGATCTCTTCCTTAGACAATCAATCGACCATCGAATTCGTAGTGAAAGATTTGGGAGAATCATACAAAAATTTGAACAGTTTTTATTTACAAATCAGGGTGAAATTTGTCAAAGCTGATGGGTCGGACTATGGGCCAGAGGACAAAATACAACCCGGGGTAGTGAATAATGTCTTGCATTCGATGATCGAGCAATGCAGCGTCTATTTAAACGGAAAGCAAGCTGCATCCTCGGAAGGTAATTATCACTATCGTAGCACTTTAGAAAATCTCCTTAGTTATGGTGCAGATGCGGCGAAGACTCATTTGGCTTGCGATGGGTGGTTGCTCGATAGCGGTGAGGATATCAATAAACAAGATGACGCAAATGTAGGATTTGTTACGAGAAAAGCTAAATTTGCTAACAGTAGGGTCGTGGAGCTCTATGGTAAATTGCATGTCGACGTATTTAACCAAGAGCGTCTCTTAATTAATGGAGTCGACATAGGTGTTAAATTAACGCTCGCAAAACCGAGTTTCTACATCAAGGAGAATGCTGCGGGTACTTCCGTGCTGAAAATTCTCGATGCTACTTTATACGTTGAGCATAACGATATAAACCCCTCAATTTTGTTGGCTCATTCCAGAGCGTTGGAGCAAAGCAACGCGATATATCCTTTCAAGCGAGTGGAAGTTAAGACGTTCACCGTCCCTCGAGGAAATCAAACGATTTCTGTAGATAACGTCATAACAGGACAGCTTCCGAACAAAATAGTTTTCAGCATGGTCGATAACGATGCGTACGTTGGAAGGAGGGACAAAAATCCGTTCGCGTTCTCTCATTATTCTTTGTCTAGTTTCTTTCTCATCGTCAACGGTGAGCGAATGCCACCGCAAGGCATTTCCACAAATTTCACCAATCAAAAATGCTGGACGCAAGCATACCGTTCTATGTTTTCGGGAATCGGCGTACATCACGGTGATAAAGGTAATCAAATAACCTTGGACATGTTTGCACATGGATATTTCATTTTAGTTTTCGATCTAACACCTGACGGTTCAGGTAACGAAGAATATGTCGGTTTGATGGATAAGGGTACCGTGAGAATCGAAGCTGGCTTCGAAAACCCGCTCGAAAAAACCATAACGTGCATCGTTTACGCGGAATACGACGCCTCTTTGGAAATAGATAAAAGTCGAAACATCATCACGAATTTTGCATAAGCGATGAACACGTTAGATATATACAACTTACTTAATCGCAATCTACGCACGAGAAAAGTGTTTCGTGGGGTGTTTCCTTCAGATAGTTTACCCTCACCCTCGCCTGGAATCTACGTGATAAATTTAGACGCTTCTACTCGACCGGGAAGCCATTGGATCGCGGTGCACATTTTAAATAAGCAAAAGGCAGAATATTTCGATTCGTATGGTTATCCACCACTCGTCCATTCGATATCAAAATTTCTAGAACCGTTCTCTCTCGCTCGAAATTCAGTTCAACTTCAGAGCTTTCGTTCGGACGTTTGCGGGGAATTCTGTTGTCTCTATGCACTCTATAAGTCCACTGGTAAAACCCTCACCCAATACCTCAACCTATTTTCCCTCCCACAATTCAACGACTGCCGAGTCGCTCAACTCTTTTACCTAGAGTTTGGGAGCACCAGGAAAGGAAGACGTTGCCATCCTCGGTCGCAGAGTTGCTGTTCGAGAATAAATAGCACCGCTACCCGCGAAAGTCATCACTCGAGATTCTGACTCGAAACTGTCAAGATGCGGCTCATCATCGACTTCGAGTGGGGCTCGGACCGAAGAGTGAAAGAATTGGCTGCGGTGGAGGTGGATTCCGAGAGAGTCTTTTGGTGCAGCTTCCAAAGTCCAAACAAATGGATCGGTGGAGGCAGAAAGGTGAAATCGAGCAACGTTCTCCTGTGTAACGAGACATCGTTCGCAAACGGATTCATTCCCTACACCGAGCTGCTCTCCTGCCTGGAAACTATCATCAAGGACGCCACCGCCCTCTACGTCTTCGACGAGGAAAAATGTAGCTTCCTCTCTGACCTCACCGGTCGCACTTTCATAAGCATGAGGAAAGATTTAGATTGCCCTTCACCGGATGACCTTTCCTTCCCCTCCATTTCCTGCTTGAATCCGTGCCACCGCTTACGCAAAAGTGACTGCGCATTAAGAAATGCGTACTGCTTATCTCATTGGCTGAAATTCCTAACCTTGAAGGTCGACGTAGATCCTTGTTCGACCAATGTCGAATGTTCCACCTCCTCACTCCCTTCCGCCTCCTCCTAAAGCATATATCCTGGCATTCAACCTAGTTATCATCAGTTGTCATGCAGAAACCAGCAAGTGCAGAGTCTCCCACCCTTCCTAAACGCAGACGGGTATCTTCACGGCCACCACCATCCGGTCTGGAAACCCCCGAGAAGCGACCCTCACCTCCATTAAGTCTGCAAACATCAACCACTCCAAAATCTAACAGACAGCCGAAAACTGTGCAGAAGAAGAAGAAGAAAGTGTGTGATGCCACCCAGTTGCTACTAGAAACTGTTTTTCTTGAACTCTGCTAAAACAAGAATTGTCAGCATCGGTTTCGATCCCGAGAGATTCTGTGAAGTGATCGTACAGTTAACTCAAGTGAACAAGGGATCGGTTGAACTAAACTATACCGATTGGTGTGAATTTGTTACTCAAGAGAAATTAATATCTGATTATTTTAATTTGGGACAAAAAAATATTCCGCTCAAATCTCCTGTGAGTTTAGTGAATTATTTTGGAAAAAAACATGTGCTCATTAAAGGTGATCAATGCTCGGTGACCTTGAATGCTGAGGAATGGAATAATTTGTTACTATGTGTGAAATGTATAGCACTGGCTTTTGACAATCTAGACAACGAACGGATAAACGTAGACTATTTTTACGAACAGTTTATTGAAGTGGCAGGTGTAATCGGTATCGAAAACATCGATAACTTGGCAAAGCCTGAGGGGAGCAAACTCGACTTCGAACGTTTGAGACTTGAAATTCCCTTACATTGCTCGCTATCTGATAAAATTATCGGATGAATGTGAAAGTGGTGACAGTCACTGGCATCGGGTTAAAACCGTGTAAACTGCTCATCTCTGTGTGTGTATGTGGTCGATTCGGTCCCTGGCGTTGGGTTTAATTACCTCGCAAACCGTGAGTGTGAATGATGGAGTCGGTCCCTGGCGATGGAAATAAAACTCCCGTAAACCGTATTCCATTAAAAGTCCTCCGATTGAGTAAATGTATAGTGGATTTTCAAGCGTATCTCAATAGCGGTAATCAATTCGTAGTCAGAGAACTTGCAATTTGTGATACCGATCGCAATTGCTCTCAATCGTGGGTTTTTGACTGCCCAAAGGATTTGTCACTAAAACGAGAAAACACTTGGTTAGCTCATAATCATCACAGAATTGAATTAGATGATGGGGAAGTTCATCATGAGGATTTCCAACGAGTTTTAAACAAATACATTTCAAAATATCATTTAATCTTTGTAAAGGGATTACAAAAAGTTAAATTCCTTTCCTCACTTTTGGGAGACCGAGTCATCGATCTACAAGTTTTCGGATGCCCCTCGATTAAACAACTACCATCAATGTGTAGATATTGCATGTTACCTCAACATAAAAATGGTGAAGTCATTTGTGCAACGAACAATTGTGAATCACTAAGGAAATGGTTTCAGAGCAATGTTAATTTAGATAGGGAACATGATAGATTTATAACGTTTAACGATTTTCCCAAAAAAAGGATATTTTTAAATATTACCAAAATGGCTAATATAGGATTTATTTTTACTGGTTATGAGGACGTCACCGTATGCTGTAAATGTGGTGTGAGCATATATTCATGGGAAAAAGGTGACGATCCTAAAGAAGAGCACGACAAATTTTCGAGAGGGTGTCCATTATTTAAAAGAACAGAATGTGATTGAAAATTGTAAACAAATGTCAATAAATACTTGAGTTAACCTATACCAATGTTTTTATTTCACTCCTTTTTCCGTCACACCTTTTCGTGTTAATTTATCTTAAGTGTCCGAACAGTGATTCAAACCTTGGGCCTGCAACCTCGATATAAAAAAGTTGCTCATTTCTTATTTCATTCGTTAAATATTTTCAACCACAATGCTCCCACCCAAGTCAATTGTACGCATCCGTTTAAATTTACACTTTTTAAATTTTCGGCTCGAGGGCGCATGTGCGATTCATTTGTTTTTGGCAACACCGATCTGTTCGATATATCGAAACTCGCTTGACAACATTGCTTTTCGAACGGCACTTGTTCTTAGTTCCAACTTTCTCCGAGTGGTGGCGCCACAGGTTGGTCACGTGACCGGATGTGACGTCATAAATCCAAGATGGCGGCTGCATAAAAGTTGGGGTGGGGGGGGCCAGACTCCTCTTTTCCCTACTACTCCCTTACCTGTTTCTTTAGTGACAGCGATCCCTCCTATCCCTGTTTCAATTTCCTTGGCTATTTAAAATTTGGAGGCAAAATTTTGAAAACACGAAATAACATTGTTTCTTTTTAAAATAATATATCGAAAAAAATGGGAATTGTACACTTATGGATTGTTTATGTACTATGAACATTGTATGGAATGATATTAGTAATTTTTTTGGGTGTGATATATATTGAAAAACGGTGCGGCACATAATCCTACGTTGCACTCAATACAATGGTATCGTGATTCTTTCCTTATTTTGTGCTTTGCACACACTATGCATCTTCTTGTCGCATTCTGTTTCTTTTGTGTAGCAGGTACATATTCTGGTAAATTCCTTTCAAGTACATTCAAGTTATCCACAAAATGCAAAAATTTCAACAACAAAACTAACTTATTATATGGTATAGTTTTACGAAAAGCAGGGGTTTCAAACAAAGACTTTTTTTAAAGTAAGAACTAATTTCAGGTTTCCAGATAATGCCCATCATCAGAAAGAAAGCAAGCAGAATTCTAATTTCTTGTGAAGAAGTGTCTTTTCATTTACGTAATCTAGAATATTTCAACAAAGTTTTGTTGGCCAGTTGTTGTTCAGCATACCTGTTTGTTTCCATGACAATTATTTCTATAAGTTTGTCATCAAAAAACAATTCGAACAATTCAAGGGAATCATCCGCATCCTTCACCTGTACATTTATTCCAGATTTACCGGAAAACTCACACTTTTCTAACAGCTGAATTACCCTCTCTTTCCACTTCAAATCCCTCACACACTTGTAATTCGGCTTTCCACATTGACTCTGAATGTTTTCGTAACCGCCGTCTCCTTCAGAAATTTCAGAATTACTTACTGAAATATCACTAACAGAATCATTATCGGATCCATCTATTAGGTATTCTTCATCACTTTCGTCAGTTTCATCACCTAATAACATCAGAATGGAATCATCACATAGTTGACGTTTATTTGGGGCTGCCATTATTTCCAACTCGCAAAAAAGTATTTCTTATGCTAAATTAGTCCATGACCTTCACAAAAAGTTCTAAGAAAGTCCACCGAGTGTCAATTAGAAACTGAAGATAGCAGCACCGTACAGGCATTGTCTGCAGAACGAAATATTTCGTCAAAAACAAGAAGAAAGTCAAAGCCTGCATCAGCGCGTAATATTACGTCAAAAACATGGCGGATGCAACAGTAGGCTGCGTAATATTACGTCAAAAACAGGTAACGGGTTAAGTTAGAGTGAAAGGAAGTGTTTAGCCATTAGCATGAAAAGAGGGGAAAATAGAATTGGACATCGGTTGTTACTCATTAAACTGTATCTGTTGATGTGTATACTTTTATAGGAATTTAGTTTTGAATCTTGGTGAATGATTTTCAATAATTTATGGTGATAGGATGATTGTTTTCTTGTATGTGAGCTGTGACACTGGAATAATTATATCTGTTATGTTTAAAATGAGCAGTGTGTTCTTTAAAATATGTTTCTAATTTCCTTTTAGTCTGTCCTAATCTTATTTTTTATTGTTGTATTTCTTTAGAGAGAAGACAAACAATGCTTTTTAGTGCAACTACTACGAAGAAAACTGAAGCACTTACATCATTAGCTCTTAAAAAAGAACCAGTTTATGTTGGTGTTGATGATGAAAAAGACAGAGCTACTGTTGAAGGTTTAGAACAGGGTATGGTAAATTTTATTTATCCATTACTTGTAGGATGTTATTGATGTTTATCCCCTTGGCTGTGAAATTCGGATATATCAGAGCAGGCATTTTTTTACCCTTAGCTGCGGAATCGGATATACCCCACCACCTTCAAAATACTTTTAGCTGATGTTACTTCCTTTCCTCCATCATCTATGACCTTTTAGTGAATTTGAAAATCCCCTAGTACTCCTCTGTTCAAAATCGGAGATCACTTGTGAAGTGCTTCTCGAGACCCTCATGCTTGAATAGGATGTCAGATGTAGCTCATTAACCTTATTAAGCTTCTTCTACAAGATAGTCCCTTTTTTGAGGAATTTTGTCTTCAGAAAGAAACATACCATAACCCTCCCCTTTGATATTATTATGTTTATACAAATAGTTTCAGCAAATAGTCAAATTTCCAATTTTTTTTAGATATAACGCACGAGATGTTATAGATTCCACGTAAAATTACCTTTCAAGTACGAGAATGTTTATGATGTTCATTCATTTATTATTACCTTATTGCCATTGCCATTATTCATACTGTTTAGTGTCAAATTTTTCTTTTTGTGTTTATTTTATATTCGAAATAAAAAATATTATTATTAAAAAAATTTACTTTTTAACCTTTAAATGCCAGATTTAAATGTCCCTATGCCGAATCTCGCTGCCGAACTTATTTTAGGCCATTAAAATTTTTCTTGCTTTCGATCAGATAAAACATGGTATTTCCGGAACTATAAGAGATAAATTAGTCAAACAAAAAGTAATATTTAGAAAAATTGTTTGGGTAATAACGGGTATGTCCTTTATACTAAAAGAAAAGAAAGCAACCCAAATTCCGAGTAAATCTATAATATAAAGTATAAAAAGTCATAATAAAACATAGCTAACACAACTTTTTCATATATTTTTGCGTCCCTGTACGGGTATGCTCTGCGTTTAGTGGCTAATGTTGCTAATTGTAAATATTTGCTTAAAATGTAATACTTCTTCCTTTATGTTATTGTACTCGGAAGTCATTCATTTGAATGTCTTGTAAAATGAATCTTTTCTAGAAGTTATGATTAATGCTACAGGATAATCTTGTGAGCCTGAAACCCCTATTACCCATAGACCTTTAGTATCTTTTTTATGGAATTTCAATTCATGTGGTGTTTTCTAGTGAATGGTATGTGATGTAAAAAGGGAACAACCTGTGATGCAGGTAGCAGATTAAATGGTTACAAATGTCTTCTTTGCAGGATATGTTGTTTCTACATCTGAGAAGAGATTTCTCCTCCTGTTTACTTTTTTAAAGAAAAATATAAATAAGAAAGTAATGGTATTCTTTAGTAGCTGCATGTCTGTCAAGTATCACCATGAGCTGTTGAATTACATAGACCTTCCAGTAATGAGCATCCATGTAAGTTTAATTTTCCATATCTACTATTCTTGTTGTTTTCAATCCAAGTATTTTTGATTTAGTTGTATAGTATCATACAGTTTTTGTATGAGGACTATCTTGTAAGATTTGATTATGATTTAAAACATTTTATTCAAAACTGAATTATATAGTGTCACCCTCGCATACCACCCAAGAATCATTGTGAACGGAACTTATGATTACAAAAGCAAACATAAACCTTGATATACCACCACCTCCGCTCTAATGCCAATGTCAGTGTTGGACAAATGGTGATGCTAAATCGACGTTTACCTGATATAAAACGCTTGATATCTTTGTCTGCGTGATGGGAATGCAGCGCCGGGGACTGGGGATGTCTGCTGGCGGCATTGGTTGGTCCATGTCAAGCTCTTAAAAGGCAAATAACTCAATCAAATACCGTATCTGCCCGAATAGAAGCCGACCCCGGATTTAAGCTGACCCCCTGGAAATTTTCCAACATTTTTTGGCAAAAAAAAGTATTTTCGTAAATTTTATGCTTAAGTGTACCAGACATGCACGCACAACCTAGAATACATTATACATTACATCTATATTATTATATACATTCCATGTAAAGTTTTATTAGGTATTATTACTGTTAATTATAAATATAGTCAACGCCGTTGCTCACACCTTACAATCAAATGCAAGTATATTTATTTATCTTACTGGAATTCAAACTGTTGTGCATCGAAAGCTGTCATCGAATTTGGCGTGATCGTCTACTTAGTCATTATACGCAATTTTAATAGATTCTATGAAAGATGTTTCCAAGTTTTATTATTATTGCTGTTAATTATCAGATGAATTACAGTTAACGCCGTTGCTCACACCTTCGAATCAGACGTATCTTATGTTAGCGGAATTCAAACAGTTGTGCATCGAAAGTCGTCATCAAATTTTGCGAATTGACTAAGCAGACGATATCGTCTGCTTAGTCAGTATACGCAATTTTAATTATGATCAAAACAAATTTGCTGTAGCGTGCAATCATGCTATGAACCTGGTGGATTGTTAAAACTCGATTGTTTTGTATACCGCCGTTTCCTTTGGATAAGAACCCATTTACTTTTAACTACGCATTAAAATATATAAATAACCTTCAATAGCAATTTAAATTACAGCTCTGGGCAGTCGCTGTAAGAAGGGAGCGTTTTTCAGACATCGAGTGCCTTATCAGTGGAATATAGGAGGTATGCTATGGAAACGACATTTTTCAGCGATGGCGTCGTACGAGGATGCCAAATTTTTCCTCAGGCTCACTTTTAAGCCGAGGGTGATTTTTTTCACGATAGATTTTGACGAAAAGTATCGGCTTATATTCAGGCAGATACGGTATGTAGATATAATCATGAAATTTGGCAGAGATAATCTACTCGAATATGAAAATACTGTGACAAAGAAAAATTTACGAAAAACCTCCAGGGTTCGACTTCAGGGAATGATTTGCATTCTCCAAAAGATAACACGTAAAAGTCGACTTTTTGATGTGCAGGCTTATCATCTTTTTGACATTAAAATTTGAAAACATTGACTCACGAGCTTTATATCTAGACCATTTTAACCAAAAGGTTAAGGTTTCTTATTCTGTTCATCGTTTTTCGTCAACAGATGGAAATTCCTCATGTTAAATTCATTCACATGTTAATTCACATATTTAGGGGAAATCTTGCCATTTTAATGGGATGTGCCATGCCTACCAATTACATTGTTAAACCTTGAAATCCTATTGTTATTTCAATCCTTATGGGTTTAAGCGTGCTTTGAAGTCTTTTATTTAACTATACGAGAAGGAGAGAAAGACGAAAGGAAGGGGAAAATCTTTTCATAGCAATCAATGTAAACAACATTCGCTGCATTATTTACGAGAAGGTATACCTAAAAACCTGAAACACTATTTAAAATTAGATTAAAATCGTTATGATGAGCTAAATTCAATATTATTTAAATAAGAAACGGTATGAAAATCGGAGATATTTGCTGGATGTTTTCATAAACAAACCGAGCATGTAAAATGTTTATAGCGTGAAGGATCGTGCGATAGGTTACGGGAGTTAGAAGAATGGAGTACTTGAGGACAGTTTTGGAAATAGGGAGAGAAAGAGAGGTTTAAAAGAATAAAGATTCACAAAAAAGATAATAAAAGGCTAAGTTTTCAGTCCGTTGGTCAAGGATCGTGCGATAGGTTATGGGAGTTAGAAGAATGGAGTACTTGAGGACAGTTTTGGAAATAGGGAGAGAAAGAGATGTTTAAAAGAATAAAGAGTCACAAAAATGATAATAAAAGGCTAAGTTTTCAGTCCGTTGGTCTGAGTGACAAGCTATTAAAATGTCAATAGCTCAACCAATGATGTAGATAGAAAATTGAAATTTTACAGAAATTTATATAATCAGAATTTTTTATTTAAGGTTGGCATGGTAATTAAAGAAATTACTGTCTGTTTGTGATGCTATTTTGAGGGGGGATATATTGCACTTCCTCCGAATAAAACTAATTAAATTTTAGAAGGAAGGGAGGAGAACAGGTGAGAGGAAGATGGGAAGAAATGAGGAGGGTTAAGAATAAGAGGGAGAGAGGGATGGAGAAAGAAAAGGAGGGAAAATACGAGGGAGAGAGAATAGGTGGAGAGGGAGGGAAGAGAGTGGGAGAGAGGGATGGAGAATGAAAAGAAGAAAGGGAAAATACGAGGGAGAGAGAATAGGTGGAGAGGGAGGGAAGAGAGAGGCAGAGAGAAAGGGAGGAAGAATGGGAAGTACCTTAATTTTAATACAAAATCTGCACATACCCATCATATTTGACGGGCAATTACGCTAGTTAGTTAATAATAAAATATCTGATGTGGCCACCACATTACTTTCTCCGTACCTGTAATATTTTCAAATAGGTTAAATGATAATAAATATTTTAAGAAACTCCAAGAAAAATTCAAAGACTTTACAAAGAACAGAAATAAACATACCAGATAACAGTTCAAAGTGCAGAACACTAAATAAATTGAAGTAATGTTTTTAAATGTGGGGTGGAAGAAGAAAAGAGTGTTTATTTTAACATATATTGATTAACTATCAAACGCGGTAGTTTGTCACACGTCAATACATCATGGTCAGTTCAGCAAATGTCAATTTGCCACACAAAACATTTGTCACCAGACAAATTGGAAGGTGAGACACCATGACTGGTGAACGGCTGGGGGAGACACTTTTCCACAGCAATATTTTTCTTTATATTTCGATAATACCAGAAAGAATCGCAGTTCCCTTTGCGAATTATGTAAGGCAAGACACATTGGAGAGAGTATGGCAGAGGGTGACTCCCAACAAGTGTATTCCCCTGCCATATGCCAGTCATGGCGTCTCGCCTTCCATTTTGTATCTCGATGGATTTGTGGAGCAATAAATTGACACGCAATGTTTGTCGTGTGATGTATTGACATGCGACAGTTTACTGTGTGACAAATCGACGCAGAATGAGTTGACCGCAATGTTTTGACGCAATACCACTTCATATTTGAATTTAAGATGGCCCCCGATTTTAGTAAATTGAAATTTGGAAAAAGACCATCCTGGATTCAGGTAAATATGGCAATTGATTTTTCAGCGCATTATGCATAGTTATATTTTGCAAAATAAACCAAAATTGGGAAAATGTCATCTTAAAAAATTATTAGTAGAAAAAGAATTGAAATGAGGAATACATTACCACAAAGTGTAAATGTTTCGAAAACGTTTTAAATGTTCTAATTTTGTGCTCTAGGGCAACATACAACCTTCCCTCGTTTTATGAGCTTCCGTTTTATGAGTTTTTGCTTATACGAGTTCGTTACATTTGCATGAAAATCCTATTTTTCAAATATCGCGAAAATTTTCACTTATACATGCTCGATCCGCTTCGGGAAAGCTCGGCAAAGTTCGTCAGATTGCATCACACTTCCGAATAAGAACCATAATCTCGGTCTCAGTATGCGCATTGCCGTTCTTTGTGAAATTGGGTTCGCTGAGTGGTGTGCATTTTTATCTTTTAAATCATGATTTTTTTGTGAATCATGGCTCCTAAACGTGCCAGCCTTTCAGATATTGCAAGTGGTAAAGTGAAAAAAGAGAGAAGGACTTTAAGTGTAGCCCAGACACTAAATATTATTCAAAGATTGGATAAAGGCAAGTGGTCGAAGGACATATGCGCCGCATTTAACCTATCGTAGGCTAACATAGGCTAGGATATCATAGGCTAATACAGCTAATATATAGAGTATGACATCATGGACTAATGACTAAGAATGTCATTTAACCGGTTAATCCTCGGTTTATTTTTCCAAAATTGGTCCAAACATTATCATTTTTTTTCGTTAAAAAAGTACCAATGCATATATATTTGGCATTTTTCGATAATTACCACAAGATTTTATATAACAAATCATAATTTTTAGAACATGCGCTGTTGCAAGAGTTCCTCTTGTATCGCATGAGTAAAGATGCACTACCTCTCCCATGCGTGTGGAGAGCAACACATAAGAGAGGAAAGCCGGCAACAGCACGTTCTAAAAATTTTGATTTGTTGTATAAAATCTTGCGGTAATTATCGAAAAATGCCTATACATGTACGTTGTTTCTTATTTTTTTCTGCATATTCTAGAGGAGCTTGGTTGCATCCTGTACTACTGATTGGCATACAAATTACTTTGCTGCACAATTATATCCACCAAAGCATCGTCAAAGAAGTAGTTAAAAAAACTGCAAAACATCAGTATAAGATTCTATTTCTGCATTCATGGATGACTCTCCGCTAATGAAGGAGGGGAAGGAAGATGTGTGGTAGTGTCAATGCAGGTCCATTCAGGCACATCAGGTGATTCAGCTGCATCTTGATCACTATCAGAAATGAAACTCTGTTCAGTTACTGTAGTTTCACTTCCAGAAACACTAATGTCTTTGATATCAATCCATTCACTGTCACTTTCGCTATCCATTTCGTAAAAAATAAGGGTACGAAAAAAGTCAGGAAATCGGCACAACAGTTCCAAATAAAAAAATAATAGTGAAAGGATTTCACAGATAGCGAATGTATTCCGCAATAATAAGAATGCAAAAAAAGTTTGTAAAAAATAATAACAAAAGTTCAGAAGGTAACAAAAAACATCAACTAAAACTTCAACAAAAAATTCTACAAAAACTTGGACACTTCTACAAAAGATAATGAATGTGTTCTGAATGCTAGTGCGCAGAGGCAGAGAGACCAACTGATACCATTTTAAGGAGAGAAAGTCTCATTCTGACCACCGATAACCCGTTGTTGCCCATCTTAACGAGTCCTTTTTGGGATAAAAATATGACACCCGACTGCCTGGACAGGTCTATTCCGGGGTAAGAATCTTTGAACTGACTGTCATCGACGAGACTTCCTCAGGAAAAAATATTTAATATTTGGCTTGACCGCCGTGACGAGAGCATCTCAGGATAAAAGAAAACAGACCGGAGTGCAGTGGACGAGATCATCTTGGGGTAAAGGAAATTTACAATGCCGCCGCGAACGAGACTATCTTGTTCAAGCATCTTAAGCAGTTAAATACATTAATATATCATTATTGATGTTTTTTCTCAATTTGGTATCATTCTGTATTGTTTTGAAGTGAACTATAGGATATTTTTTTTATATTGACCTTCAGAACCATTTAAAAAAATTTCGGAAGTAATCTGAAAATAGTTTCCGTTTTATGAGTTTTTGCCTAACAAACGGTTTTCGTAGAACAAATTAAGTTCATAAAATGAGGGAAGGCTGTATATATATTGAAACGGGGATTCTGTCTTAGAGAGGTTCTTATAATTGAGTAACTATACCTTTGGTCCATTGGCACCAGGAGTATCATCGATAGCAGTGCCATAGAAGCAAGTTATTTAACTAAATCAATCGTCGAGATAAGCGACCTCTGTTTTCAAGGAGATGAACTAGCTCGGGAGTAAGGGTGTAGCCCACGAGAACGTGTGAATCGGAGAGTGAGCATGTGCACATGGTTTAGATTGGTCGCATCGCCGTGGAATCATAAAAGGGACAGAGTGAGTTGTTGCTATTGCCGGAAATAATGCATGTGGCCGATGATAGCGAGTTTGAGAAGAACCTGTATGAGAGAAGCCTCTAGACTTCCAATTCACCAAAGCAGCTGCTAGTTCAATGATTATCGTCTAGCAATTAAGAAAGGGTCTGCAGCCATACCATTTTTGCCCTGCTCCTACTGTGGTAGACATGATGCAAGAGTGCCTATTGCTATCATAAATGAACTGGGCAGAGGCCCACATAACAATATTCAGTAAATCCCCGTATTTCGGTTATCGGAATGTATGTTTTCCTGCTATATGGATCCCATCAATTTTCCCATGATTCCAATGTTAGTAAACCCCTGTATTTACATTATTTCATTTTTTAACTTTTCCCGCTATTCTCAACATTTTACATTAGAATTTCCAATTTTTTAAAAAAGAAATTTAGCATGTGATTCCCAACAGTTTTTAACATTTTTCAGTTTAGCTTTGCAAAATATCCTAACACTTTTGGGTGATGATTTCGAAAAAGGCGGCAGAGTAAGAACAGCGCCCCTAGAGGCAGATATATGAACTCTTTTGGGTGAAAACTTCTAAACCTCGTACATACCGTATTTAATCGATTATAAGCCGACACTGATTCTAAGCCGACCCCCACTTTTCACAAGTCCACGCAAGGAAAAAAAATATTTTTGGTCAATTAGGACTATTTATCTCGATATTCCAACAAGTATGAATGTGGCGGATTTTCAGTTCGTAATTAAATAAAGATTAAAAACTGAAATTGCAACAACATTAACATATTTTTTTACTAAAATATATCTTCACACGACGACTCTTTTTCACTCTCCTCATCCCACAAAACGTCATCTTCTGTGCCATCGAGCGAGTTTGTAATGGAACACTTTTTGAATGAACGTACAATCAGATCACTCGGAATGCCATTCCATGCAGCGGCAACCCAGGATGTAATCATCTACTAATTTTATGTTCTCGAGCAATTTCACGAGCTTTTGTTTGTATAATCTCGGAGTTCACTGGCAAACAGTTATTTCGTTGATCAATCACAAAGTTATTAAGGATCTCCTCCAATTCATGGTAACGTCCTTGCTTGGGGCCTCCAAATGTTTTTCTTTTGCTTGAACACTTAAGTAACTTCTCTTTATCTCTCCTCCAGCGTCTAACATTTGATTCATCAATCCCAAAGCGCCGTTGTGCTGCAAGATTAGATGTCTCTTCTGCATAGGCAATAACGTTCCTCTTAAAGTTCGCAGAGTAATGCGTTCGTCCCATCATGGGGTAATTAAAAACCGAAAAACTCGCTAAGAAATAAGAAGTTTACACTTGCCGCGAGGATGTTCACAACGAAACGAAATATTTCACTCGGGAATCACAGGACACACTCACAAGACACTTAAACAGTGTTGCCAACACCGGAGTTTGTATACATGATGTATGTTTGCGAATTTGAAACAGTATTGAAAGAATACTTAATAGCTTTATCAATGTAATGAGTGGAGAGTGGTAATGACTATAAAATACGAGGAAGGTAGTTTAAGAATACTATTTATTTGATGAATGATGCGTCCGTTATTTAATTGAAAAAACGGGAGAAATCGTCGCATGTTTAACATTATAAACTTGTAAGTACTTATTTTGTTACATTTAACGGTAAAATTATTTATTAAAAAAAAACCTGAAACATCAATTTGGTGAAAATTAAGTCGAAAAATCCGCTATCCCCTAGCTTACATTTTTCTAATCCCCAGACGGTATCTAGATAAAAAGCTAGATTTAGCGGAAAATACGTCAAGTTGGTGACACTACAATGAAATATTTTAGTTAGTGGAGGGGGAGTGTGAAAGCCTACGAATACGTGCACTGCCACCACAATTACCGTATTAGCCCGAATATAATGCGACCCCGAATATAGTGCGACCCCAAGTATTTTGAAAGGAATATTAGAAAAAGACGAAAAACATTTAATTTTCTCTATTTTGCACATTTAAATTACCTGTAAACTCATGACTTATGTACTAAAGGGGGGTAATGTGACGCCACGTTTAGACGGTCCTCGTTTTCTAACGTTGTGTCGCGACCCTGCGTGAAGTTGTGCCGGTGTTGTGGTTGCTGCAATTTGACCTTGATTTATTTTCAAGTCTCCTCAGACCACTACCGAGTATATTTGTACAATGTAGCATCGTAACATGAACGTCCAATTCACTTACAATGCAGAAATTATAAAAATATGCGCTGAAACACGCGTCATGAAACGCGCCGATACGCAGTTATTTTTTAAAGATACAAGTATTCGAATATAGTACGAATGCAACAAGTACTCGAATATAGTGCGAATGCGACTTTCAAAGGTACATATTGAGGAAAAAACATCGCACTATATTCGGGTCAATATGGTATTACAACTTTGACGCGCCTCTTATTATTTACGTAATTTATTTCGTCTTAGTTATTCGGTCATTTTTATTCTTCTTTATAGTAGATAGTTTACGTATTCTTTAAAACGCTTATATCTTGCATTATAATGTAACTGAAGAAATAAATCCAATTACTATTTCATTTGACACCGATTCTAAGACGAGTGGCAATTTCTGAGATGGTGAAAAGGTAAAAAAAAGTCGGCTTACAATCGATTAAATACGGTAAATCACACTAGCATAGCGCACCTAGATACGGAAATTCAGTCAGTCCTCGACATATCACGCTCCAGACATAGGACATTTACAAATTTAGGAATGTGCTCTGGACTTAAGTGCCTTTCCACACTTATGACACTCAGCCCACTGGCCTGGCCAAAATTACATTTGGCGCCTCAAGGTCGATTCAGGCTACGATGTATATGGCAGGTAACAACACGCCACACAAAATGTTCTACATTGTAATTTAATGTGATTTCACATGAGATCCAGTCAAGTCATGGTCTCCTTCTACATGAGTTATTAGATTTTGAACGACGAAAGAGATTCCGAGCGTAATTAAAACCAAAGGTAGAAGGGAAAGAAGTAGTATCAGTAAAATGTATTTTAAGAACATAGGGTAATTTATATTTCTGCAGCTTAAGGGTTTAATCCCAGAGGCAATGGTGATTATGTAACAGTGAAATGGTGATTACGAAATTGTTATTTTTTGAGTGGTATTTCTCGACTTACGAGTCATTTAGTACAACAAATAAATACACAAATGTTAAATATAATTATTTAGATCAAATTGTTCTTTCATGGGTAAGTGCCACATTTTTTGCAGAAATGAATGTTTGATAGCACTTACAAAAAATCTGATGTGGCCATCACATGACTTTCTCCAATACTGTAATATTTCTAAAAATTCCAAATAGGTTAAATGAAATTAATTATTTTAAGGAACTGCAGGAAAATTCAAAGACTTAAGAAAGAACTGAAATAAACAAATTGTAGCCTTCTGATATTGGATATAGCCACTAAGCTCCAACAATTCAGAAAATAAAAAGGAGCGTAAAATGTTTAAATTAGTTGCTGATAGGTGGTGTAGTTGTGGCAGCTAAATAATTAAGTTTTTAAAATATCTCTTCAACAATGCATTATATGGGAAAATGTTTCAAATATAGGTTGTAGAAAATTAAATTACCTACAAATTTTATTTCAATACTTCTTTACATTCATCTAATATTAAAGCAAATATAAAAAAAAACGAATAAGTGAAAAGAGTAAACACCCACTTATGGTTGACCAATTTTTACCAAAAATAATCAGCACATCTTCATTTAACAAAAATGTCAAATATAAAATTTTGCATTTATCCAATTAATAGTTCTTGAGTTAATAGCACCCACAAAACACTGGTCACAGACACCCACAGACATAGAGAAAATAGTCAAAATGTGTTCATGGGACCTTAAAAATGTATTTCCATTGATATCTCGAATTCGATTTTTTTCATGAAAACAATTCTTTCTCTATACTTCATATATGGATAAAGTAAAAACAGACTGCAAGCTGTGAGGACATCTTATTTCTGGTGCAATTCACTTAAAAGGAAGTTATTGAAAAGAATCCTTTAATAGTAACCTCTGGTATGAGATACATTAACACGTTCAATGCTGCAACAAAATTTTATTTTTTCACCGGTGACTGAAGCCAATTTTTCTGTTTCCCGTTTATTTAGAGGTTCAGAATCATGAATTGATTGAGGAAAAATATTTGAAAATAATTTTTCGTTTATAATAGTTATTTTAAATTTGGACGACAATCGTCATCCTCAGCCAGTGGTAAGCGCCGCCCGAGTGTTTTGCAGGATTGCATACTTTATCCCGATTACGATGACTCGCAGGAGTATCAATATCTATAGCTTTATCATCAACATAGCTTTTATTGATATGTGATTTGTATGATATGTGCTTTTCCAAGATTGGAAGCATGATTTATTCTTGAAATACGAACTGAAAAATCTGTGAAAATTATCTATTTTTTCAATTACGTTCAGAATAATACTATAGGAGCATGAATCAACTTTTCATTTTCATTTTTATTAGTTTATTTTTAGTTAAAAAATTCCTAGAAAGATTTTTCAGGCAAAATTTCTTAAAAGGAAAAAATTGTCATAAATAAGGATTGAGTAATATGTAATAAAATACTTTTGAACTGCTTTTCAAATTTTATTACAAATTATAAACTACATAAATAATTTGTATACATTTTTATACATAATTTTGTTCTATATATTTACAGTTTTAAAACTTATTTACAATTTGTTTTTCAATTTTTAAATTTAATTTTACATTCTTATATTATATTTACATTATAATTTATATTTTCCTCATACCTACTGAATAACTGGATTTATATATTTACAGTTTTAAAACTTATTTACAATTTGTTTTTCAATTTTTAAATTTAATTTTACATTCTTATATTATATTTACATTATAATTTATATTTTCCTCATACCTACTGAATAACTGGATTTACAAGTGAATATGAAGTTTATTTTACAAATGTACTATTTTACAAATTTGACTAGCATTTAATATTTTTGTGAAACTCCCAATAGCAGGGTTTGAAACAAAGGGGTGGGCATCCGTCACAGGCAGGGCAAAAAAATTTCGTATCCTTCCTGAACCCTCTGGATTTACAATATATACATTTTCTCTGTGGGATGCGTTTCCGTTTGTCGTCAATTTCGTATGTCTCAGGATAATGCCTCGACAATCCAAGGGTCCTTGAAGGTTGGCTGGGAGAAGGACGTGGGATGGGTTCAGAATAGGCTGGATGAAGGAGGGATTTTATGACAGAAATACAGAAATCATATAAGGGAATTTTGGGATGGGTGTTCTGGTAAAGGAAATAGCTATTCACCAAGATGAGGTGAAAAATATGGATCCCCAGTTTCTTATTCCATTTTAGAGTCTTATGCTTGATCACAATGATCAATGCCACCCATTGACTCATTACAACGAGCAATGGCCTCCGGTTTGGAGGTGACACTACCTCCTCGCCGGCAACGGACATCGAACATATTGCTTCTGAATTCAGAACTGATCATCAGAACATCCCGTTTATCTTTCCATTTCATCACGCAGACTCCATGGGAACTAAAGACTTCATCTCGTCTTAGTTTTTTAGATATTACTTCAGGAGGATTCCCCTTCCTGTTAGATTGAAGAGATCCTGTACAATAGGTCCTCCACTCTAGTAGATGGTGGGCCAAGTCAACACTGTTATAATAATTATCCATGAAAAGCAAATGTCCGGCATCTAATTTGCCTTCCATCAACTTCCAGACAACATTGTCGGCATGTCCCGGCCCACCTACATCAACATCAGAGGACCCAGCATAAACAATAAATCTTAGAACTAAACCGGAAGGTTCGGTGAGCATATAAAGTTTGATTCCATACCGGTGCCGCTTACCTTTCATATAAATACGAAAGATAAGACGGCCCTTCCAGAGAATCATGGATTCATCGATTCATAGCCTTTGGGTTGGTCACTACTGTGTCCATTGTTCTGTGAAAAATGTCGATCATTGGTCTTATTTTGTATAATCGGTCTGTAGGTTGTGGCTCTCCAGGTTCCAGATTTTTTTGCAAAATGCAAAGCCTGTAAAATCCTGGAGAACCTGTCACAGCTCATACATTTCCGAAAGCAAGGAAAATTAAATATGAAGTCAGTGCTCCAAAAATCGGAGATCCTACTCAATGGGCATGTGCCCATATGAAATAGGATCCCGAGAAAAGTTAAAAACTCTTCTACTGACAGTTGCTTCCATTTAGTAATCCTTGCTTTCAGAAATATATTTCCTAAAAGTAAAAAGTCTTGCCTGTTTGTCTCTGTCACCACCAAATTGATCATTTCGTCCGTAAGTAAAAGGTCAAAAAATTGTCGAGGCTCTTCCCCTGAGTCTGGAACATTTAGACCCGGGGTTTGAGTGAAGGGGATGGCAGGTATAGTCTGTCTGTTTGAAGTTCAATTGTATGTCCGGGTCGCAGTACTAGTCATAACAGAGGCGACGGGGGAACTGGGTTGTCTAATGGGAGGGGAAAGAGGGGAGGAAGGCGAGATATTTTGCCTGCCAGCTGAGGGAAGCTCCACCTCCTTGTCTTCCTCCTCGGTGGTGTCGCCCCATTCCATTTCCCCAGACGAATCACTAAACTCACTTTCCTCTTCCTCCTCCCTAAGTAATAAATTGCTCAACTCCTTGGTAGACCAAATGTGGCGAGGGGAAGAGTCCCTCTTTTGTCTGCGACGTGTCACCTTCACACTTTCTCTTATCAGAGGAAGAGGTGTGACATCTGCCCAGGAGGTTGATGGCTGGGGACTGTTTTGGGAAGTCGAGGGTTGGGGGCTACTCCTCGAAGTAGGAGGTTGAAGACATTTTTCCCCAGGGGGAATTCTTTTGATGAGTGCCTTCCCCTTAGCACTCCCTCGACCGCCACCTTAAGTATGAACCATGCTAAAAAAATTTAAAAATATTACAAATATAGACAGTTATTTTTATTTATCATATCGGTGTTTCATAAAAGGAGAGGGGGTGAATGTATGTACATTATTCCTCCCTGATGTTTCTCATTCAGAAATGGCAGATATCGAGAAATCGTAGCTTGCACATGTGTAGCTAGATAACAGAAAATAACAAATAATCAGAAGAATAAATAGCAGTTTTCAAGAATTTAAAATGACATAAGTAAAAATAACTTACATTTCTTTCCCTCACAAGAGGTAGTAATTATCCAGAAAACACGTATTTCGGAGTAACGCTGGATAAAGGAAAAAGACAATTTGAAAATCTTCGAAGAAACCATCAATAGTTAGTAAATATTTCAAATATAAAAAATTTGATTGTTAAGCAATTTCCTCCCTCTTTTGGATGTATTTCAATAAGAGAAGTCATAAAAAAGACACAAATTGGTTAGAAAGCATTGAAAATGTTATAAAAGATACATCAAAATTAAGTTGGAGGGGGGGGGGAGAAATTACCTGCAATAGGATTCTTCGACAAACAGTTGTCTCCGAAATATGTCGTTCTCGTACTATTATGATAAACAAGCTAAAAAAAGGATGAGAAGATTAGAATTTTATGAAAATATAAAGAAAATAATCAAAAAACATACTTAGAAATGGGTACTTACCACCCGGGGAAAAAATGTTGTGGCTGGACAAAGAAGGGTCAGATCATAAAACTGAGCATATAAAAACATATAAATCATATTGATCAATGAAAAACAGTGGATTGGTACATGATATCCAAAAAGGTACTTTTCCAAAAAATAATTTGCCTACAATTTTATTATATATATATATATATATATATATATATATATATATATATATATATATATATATATATATATATATATATGTGTGTGTGTGTGTGTGTGTGTGTACTAGTAGTTGGTGCTTGCATTCTGCAAGCATATCATCTCAACATAAAAAACATTAATTTTTTATATTCCATCATTAAAAATATTTTTTTAATTCTAAATATTTCACCTCCGGAGCGATTTTTGTTTTTCCCTTATGTAAAAATAATACATTAAAACAATCCCAAAACTTGGCAATTTTAAGAATTTTATACTTTCTGCATTATGAGGTACTAATGCTACACATTTCTGCCAAATTTTAAAGTTGTAGTACTTCTAGAAGTGAAATAATATTTTCCAATTGTTTAAATTTTAAACATTTTTAACGGCCGCCGCCATATGTTTATGTAGAGATTCAAATGTTTATTTGTGCAAATGCACTACTTTGTACATAACTTGTAAATTTCAGCTTCCTAGCCCATCCCGTAATGTCTAAACAGTTATCTATTTGTTTAAATTTTAAAAATTTTAACTGCCAAACAAATTAAAATATCAAAATTTGTATAATCCCTATTTCGTTTTTTTTTTTTAAGAATTCTATTTATAAAAAAAATTTCAACTCCATATCACATGCGGAAATACATAAACCTTGAAAATTTGTTTAAACAATTGTGAATTTTTAGCGGCCGCATTGTTGCACTTTTTTAAGATTTTCGTTTTTTCTGGTTGGTTTTGCACAAAATCCTATCTATGAAAAAAATTTCGAATCTCCAGCTCATCTGGAAGTGCCTAAACATTAGTATCCTCCTATATGTTATATCCTCCTCCTCCTCCTCTGTAAGAAACGTCTATATAGAATAATATATATACACACCAGTGGCGTCGCGTGCCCATTTAGGTTGGGTGTGCTTTTATTGGGGAGGGGGTTATGCAACCCGCGCTACAAAATTCACGTGTTAATTTGAGCGTACGATTGCATTTTTATCGACGTGTGAAAGTTTTAAGAGAGCATAGCGCAGCAGCGCTCTTCTTAATTGGTCTAATGCAATTAATCGTAGAATAATTTTGAATACTTTAATTCAGTAACTGATATAATTATGCATCACGCGCGCCGTTTATGTGAAAAGGGTTAACGCTTCGTTGTGAGTAGATTAGGATATCATTGGCAAATACTAGAGTGAAGCACGAATTATCTGTATTTTTCTACGATTTTTAAATATGTACAACTATATAATGCGCACAGAAATCTGAAAAAGTAATCACTTGGGAAAATATTATTTTCCCGATTGAATCAAAGAAAGGCTTAAAAAACTCATTTCACTTACTTATTTATACACCAGTTCCAATCTCCTGTTTTGCCTTAGGAATTGTGTTAGCACATCATCATAAAATGAAGGTCTTTTCTTCAGTTCCACCAGCAATGTCTTTTCAATGGCGAGTGAACTTAGGCCGCATAACCTTTCCTGAGTTTGTGTTCCTCTATAACACGTATGTATTCTCTTCATAGCCGAAAAAGAACGCTCGACTGTAGCAGTAGAACTCGGAATCGTCATGATAAGTTCCGCTAATTTATAAATTTCCTTGAATGCAACCTGAAGCTGATTTTCTTGCATGAATTTTAATAGGTGATGCACCGGTTTCCTCGCAAATTCATCAGAAGAAAAGAGAACTTTTAGTTCATTTTTTAGGCGAACGTAGTCAAAAACTGGTCCGTAGAAATCCTTTAATTTTTCTAGAATACCATCAGGAAAAGTTTTCGCATACTGATCATATCTTTCGCTACAAAGGAGTTGAAAAAACTCAAGTTTCGAAAGTGAAGAGTATCTTTCTTCCATCTCCAGGCACATGCAGTCGACTATTCTCTGGTATAATCGAAGGCACGCGCTCTTCTCCTCTTCTATAGATCCTTTTCGTCTTTTAGGCTTCGACTCCTCAACCGTATGCTTTTCCTTTGCAGAAACCCAAATATCATCAAATCCATGTTCCTTGTCATTCCTAAGCTGTTTCATAGTATCATGCACCTTTTTACAACAGTACAATATGTCATAGGATGATGTTTGCAATATATTATTCAAAACATCAGTATAGCCAAACAGAACAGAAAAAATTTCTAACAGAAAAGTTGTTTGAAAATCTTGCAAGAAATACAAAAAACCACGAGCTTTGATTACAGCATCCACGTCCCATTCCCCAGAATTCTCCACAATGTGTTCAAAAAATTCAATAAGTTGACTTCTGTGGCGTTTTACTGTGTTTGATAAACGGGAAGTAAAGTTCCATCTGGTTGGTGCGATGGAGGGTAATTTTTTAGCAACAAAATCTTGCAAAGCATTTACTCTTTTCGATGATTTAGAAAAATATGCTGCCAATCCACTGATAGTTTGGAAAAACAATCTACATTCCTTGATATTCGAGAGGCTTTGCTTCAGAACTAAGTTCAAAACGTGAGCGTAGCAATGCGTAAATATTGCTAAAGGATAGGCCTCGATAACTTTACTCTGCAACCCATTAATATGTCCACTCATTACACAGGCACCATCATAAGTTTGGCCGACCAACTTGTCCTTAATATTAAATTCCTCAACTCTGTTTACAACATGTTTAAAAAGACCACTAGACGTTCTATCATCACTTACGTCTGTAAATCCGATAAACCTTTCGTGTGTTTGCCCATTATGGACAAAACGAAAAACAGTTGATAGCTGCGATTTCGACATGACATCAGAAGTTTCATCCAGAAGAATGGCCACAAATGTAGCGGAAGAAATTTCTTTCTTTATAGCATCTTTAACCACATCAGATATAGCGTTAATGATATCGTTTTGTACTGTAGGAGAAGTTCCTCGAAATACAGTCGATGCCTTTAAATGACTGTCTAAAAGAGGATCATACTCACGGAGCACATTTAAAAATTCTATATAATTCCCTCGGTTGGCTGAATCTTCAGACTCATCATGACCTCTCTAAGGAAGCTCTTGCTTAGCCAAATAACATACAGCATCAATTAATCTTTTTAAAATGTCTCTATTATTCTTTACTTGTTCATTATGACGACTAATTTCAACTTTTCTTTGGCTGTCAATGAGAGTGTCAATTCTTTGTTTTCCAAACATCTTAAGATTTAAAAATGACTGAACATGTGGTTGGGAGCGCTCATGTTTTTGCACTGCTGCAGCTAAATGATTAAGATCGGAATACCCGTGCTTATTCCAAACACTTTTCTCTTTGGAGAATAATAAACAAGGCCAACAAAAAAGTCTTGACCGCACTTCACATCCAGTTAACCATTCTACTGGACCGTATTGTGAAACATAGAAATGTCTCATGTACTCAGTTTTTGCATCTTTGTGCTTGCACAGTAAATTTGGAAGAGGAGGACGAGGCTTACCTTCTTCGACTATGTTCATACAATCCGCAAAAGCTCTGGCAGAAAACGGGGCATTCAATACATCGTCAACACTGTTTACCATTGTAAATATGGGCAAAAAGTTATAAATTATATCTAAAAAATTATAAATATATGTTAAAAACTTGTCTAAATCGGTGTCATAAACACGTCGGTTCACACCTTACCCCACGCACACAAAACAGACGAAACTCAGAAAACAAAAACAGCATCTCATGACAAGTAACAACGTTGAATTGGATTGCTTCACACAATAGCCAATCACAACCGCTAACTACTTCTGGGTGCTGTTGTCTCAGCGCACACCCTGCCACGCCTTCTGGACGGTTTAAATCCACAAGGTGGCTAAGAATTTGACCCGCTGCGCTATCTGTACGTATGTTTAAAGGGCTCAAAGCTATCCGTATTTCTTACCGCACACCCGGGCTATTAACGTGAATGTGATACAATGTTTACGCGCTGAAACTTCTCCTCTTCATGAAACATTGTATATTGGATTTGATTTTAGGAATCACGCGAAGCCAGAAAACGATTAGGGGAGTCTTTAACGGGAATAAATGCAAAAATATAATATCTGTGACACTGCGAATCCGTGGGTGTGCACCGCACACCTAGCACACCCTGAATATACGCCCCTGATACACACACACACACAGTAAAACCCCGTATTTACGTTATTGGAATGCACATTTTCCCACTGTTCACAACATTTTATATGGGTCCCATCAATTTTCCTATGATTCCAATGTAAGTAAAACCCTGTATTTATGATATTTCATTTTATGTGTTCCAGCTATTCGCGTCATTATATGTTAGAATTTCCAATTTTTTAAAAACAATTTATCAATCGATTCCCAACAGTTTTTAACATTTTCTGGCTTAGTTTTGCAAAAAAATCCTAACTCTTTTGGGCAAAGATCTCGAAAATGGCAGCAGAGTAGTAAGAGCGCCCCTAGAGGCAGAAATATGAATTCTTTCTTTTTAAAACAGCACTCGCGGCACTTGGTTTAACTGAGGCTACCCAGGAACAGCGTACTTAGAGACAGAAATAAGAAATAAGTATGAACTCTTTTGTGTGAAAACTTCAAAACCTCATTCATAAATCACACTAGCAGAGCATAAACAGTGCACCTAGATATGGAGATACTATTTACGCTCTTTACTCTTTGAACCAAGTATGAATGCTATTGAAAAGATGTTGAAGTTTGGTGCTATCGTGTTTTGACCCTTTCCCTCTCAAATTCTGCCCCTTGGCTCCCACAGTTTGTAATGAAATTTAAGTGAATTTGTAATGTAAATTACTGTATTGCCCCGAATATAACTCGGTGTTTTTTTTTTTTCAAAAAAATGATATTTTAATATTAGCTCCCGCGTTATATTCGAGTACTAGTTATTTTAAAAGATCGTAAAATCATGTTTCGAAAAATCATCGTACATATCACTCATCTGTTTAAATGATACAAGATACTTGTTACATTGTTGACACATAGGCTTATGTTACATTGTACATAAAAAGCGTCTGAGGCGAGAATAGATCAAGTTCATTTGGCAACTGAACTCCTCATTAGTCATTGAATTGAAGCTATCAGTGCATCAGCATATTCTTTGTGCCTACCTTATAGACCAGTCAAATTAGACACTTTTTTGATGGTTAGGGAAAATAATTCATAAAGTTTTGAAACTTGGTGCATTTATCTGTTAGGGCAACCTAACTTACATATCAAAAGTTGACATGCCTGACCTGTACGAGTCGGCCGTTTTGTCACCAAAATGGCCGCCGTAGCACAACCCACCACTGGCCTTTGGTGAATAACTTGGAAATGGTCAAATCTACTACAAAACTATATGTAATCAAACTTGTACTGAATAAAATTTCGTACATGAAAGGTTCTTTACAGTTTGTTGTTACTGCGATAGAATAGCAGAAAATGAGCATTTTATTGCAGAATGCCTGCCACATGCTGTCTTAAAATCAAGTGTTGTGAGCTCGTTTCTACACCACCAGCTGTGGTAGAGCTCCAGACGTGTTTTTTTATATTGGTATCCCCCTTACGCACTAATCAACTTTATTTCAATTACTTAATATAAGTAATAGGTGTCATAATCATTTAACATTTCATTTTAAGCTTAATATTAAGTAATTGAAATAAAGAGTGGATTAGGGCCTATAGGGGATACCACTATGGCTATGGCGCCATTTTGATGCCATAGCGGCCAACGCGTACATGGCAGACGTCATCTTTTGATATGTTAGTTAGGTTGCCCTAACAGAGAAATGTGCCAAGTTTCAAAACTTTATGAATTATTTCCCCTAGCCGTCAAAATATCGTCTGATTTGACCGGTCGTTCTGCAAACAATGCTCATATTTTGCTATACTATCGCAGTAACAAGAAATGCAAAGAGCCTTTCTTGTAGGAAATTTTATTCTCTACAAGTGTGTTTATGTACAGTTTTGCTGTATATTTGACCATTTCTGGGTTATTCGTGCAAGGTCAGTCGCAGGTCGTGTTCCAGCAGCCATTTTGGTGCCAAAACTGCCGACACGTACACGTCAGGCATGTCAACTTTTGATATGTTAGTTAGGTTGCTTTAACGGACAAATGTGCCAAGTTTCAAAATTTTATGAATTATTTCTCCTAAAATGTCTAATTTGAGTTGTTTGTTAGTGAGTTTTTACCATCCGTTATTTTAACAATGGGTGTCAAAAAGAATGCTAATCATGTTGAGAAAAGTGGTTCTTCCAAATCCCAGGTTAACAGAGGAATCCAACGAAGTTATGACATGAATTTTAAAATAGTCATAGCTCAAGAGGTGGAAAAAACTAACAATATTCAAGCTTCGAAAAAGTATTGTTACTGAAGTAAATATACGCACGTTTATGTACAATTTTCCAGACAAATGTTATGTGGGGAATGTAATGGAAACCCAAGCATACTATATATACTAGCATTTTAATTTGGCACATTTTAATATTATTATTATTAAAAAAGTGTGCTGGTTATGTAAATGAATAAATAGATGTACTCATTATAAACTTAGCTCTTTCAACACTGATTTTATTGTTAGTCTTACTGTAACAAATGAGCGAGTTTAAAAGTAAAATCAGTTTTGCTATTTTTCCTTTTCCCTCAATTTGCACTTTCCCGCAATTTATGCTTTTTTCCCCAGGCTTTCGTGGGAAATTTATAAGTCACTTCTGGAATTTTTAACAGTCTGATTGCTTCTAATTTTTCATGAGGTGTCAATAAAGCAACTTTGTCAAAATAAAAACCAATATCATCATTTTTTAATTCAAAAGAATCCCAATCATTGAGTTCAGGAATTGAATTTCCTTCAGATACACTCCCATGTCTATCATATGAATTTGGAGTGCAATCGTTTAAAGGTGACATGTTTTCACAACCATTTATCTCTATACAATCTTTCCTGGAAAATTTGTGAAAATAATTTAACAAATAATTCTTTCGTTTGCTCATTCTGAACCCCAAAAATTTATGTTACTTTAAAATACGACAAACAATCATCGATGAATGAAAAATAGAAGCAAATAATAGAACTATGGGCAATAAGGTGTTTACAGCTATGAACAAAGAAAGAAATAAAAAGACCAATAACACAACAATATAAGCAGTAGAGGGATGACAAACTATATCTTGTACAAGTTCACACAGCAAATCCTCACTTTACGATGATTCATTTTCCAAGTAACCTAGGAGGCTTGAAATTCCTCTTACTGATGCTCAGACACACTTATCGCATGTATCGCCAGGTATAACACTTCATTTTTCAATATGAAACAACTACTACTTCTTTGGTAATTCTGAAATACGAAGAATTTTGGAAAAAAGGACTTAGCTCATATGCAGGCAAAAACAATAAGGCAACATAAAGAACTTAATGCCAAGGTCAAAAAACTTATTCACTTACCCGAGGATTTCCAAATCTCTTTCGAAAAATCATCAGTTGGATAGAAACTCCTTTCGTCATTCCTCCTATAAATGAGCAGTCATCACATATAAAATGGATTCACTAAAGTTCATTAACTAAGGAGTTAAGATATGCACCCGATGTATTATTTTCTCGATTTTCTCACTATTTTTTGTATTTTTTTAAACTAATATTTTGTTGTAGCACTATATAATTTTCAACTAAATGTCACTAAAATGTACGTAATAAGCCTCTGCTCCGTCAAAGTCCTTTCAACAGACTGACAGAGATGTAGAGAAAATTCTGGCATGAAACAGTAGAACACCAGATGTGTGGATAGTGCATATACTTATGTGGCCATTCCCACAGCAAACTTTTCTGCCTTGTGACAACATACTGTAAATATGTAATTTGCTTCTTGCCCTTCTCCTGATGTCACGCCCTTTTCGTGTTTATCCTACCCTCCAGCACTCTTTGGTCTTTTTCTCGGAATGAGACCTTTCTCCTTAGACCACCCTTGGACCTCAACCCATCTCCGCTCTGTTTTCTCAACATCTGCTTTTTCGAAAAGTCAAGTGCATCATTGTGTCACAAATCCCCTTTTTTCCCAAATCACCATTGTAAAAGATGCAGGGCGGGCCCTCACTACTTTAAAAAAAGTAACAGGCTAGAGTAGTAAACTTTAAAGTGACTGAACTAGTAGCGAATGGTTAATTAATTTATTAACTCTTGTATTACTTCTTAAGGGGGGGTCCAGACCCCATAAACCCCCCTGCCCCTGTATATGCCACTGATATATATCAGACACACCCACTCTCCGCTTTAACGCTATTCCACATTAATACTGAAAATAGTTTAATACCTTTTCCAAATTGCACTCATGTGTTCTACATTAATGCTCTTCAAAATTTCTGGTATAATTTACAAAGTCCACTGCGCAGCGCCTCTGCACATTTACAACACACAAGACATCAGTATTTGCAGTGATTTGCAGTTGTTGATGGTTCTGTGTAAACTTGTCGATGTTTTTATAGGTCAAAATATAGAGTGAACTTGTTTAAATTATATTTTCCCTTTAAATAAAAAGACCATGAGTGATAACCAGGGGTTATTAGAGGAAAAAATTAACTCTAGAGGTTAAATTTGAGGTTTTACAGCGATTAAAGGCTGGAGAGCGCCAACATTTGTTTGTTTTTTGTTTATTGCTCCCTTTTCGATTGTTCGGTTTTTTTAAAATGTAATACCAAGATATTTGAATTCTTCCTTTATTTGGTCTCATTCCATGTCCCTTTATTTATCAAGCACATGTGATAATTCTTTTATGAATCGATATTTCTTTATCGAAACATAGTAAGGTTTTGATCGTTTCAATGTACGATTTTGTTTTTGTCTTATTGGTTGCCTTCTCTTAATTGAACAGTATCTTCAGTCATGATGCTTATGTTATTATGTTCCAATTTTCTTTGTGTTAATAAAATTGTGGCTGTATAGTGACTATTGGCTCACCCTGTATATATATAAGTAGATGCAGGTACTCTACTCTAATTCCTATTTCTTAATGCTCCTGCACAATTTATTCAGCATGAGATGAACATATGTTCCATAAAATGCATTCTGTTCTTCATTTATATTCAAGTTTTACTGTTAAATTTTAAATATAATTGCAATGCAAATGACAACCTATTCTATGCTACGTAATATAGTTAATGAAGACTACTTGAGTGTATTATTTATATAATACTACCTATTTTCATTTCCATTAATAGAATCTCGGGAACGAATTAAATCTTATAACGTCATTTATTATAGAAGTACAGTAGACTCCCGATAATCCGACCTTCGATTGTCCGACATTCCGCGTAATCTGACATAGCCATAGGCAGCTCAGTATCTGTGGCAAAAATTATCTGCAAATTCGGACTAATTTTTTAAATTTAAAGCGAAATTTTGTTATCTCATTGACAACGAAGGATTGTTAGGTGAGCAGATATATAACTGCGATGAGACAGGCTTATACTATAAAATGCTGCATTCAAAAACTTGAGCTTCTCGGGCTGAAGCTTCAGCTCCTGGGTATAAACGAAGTAAAGAAAGAGTGACGATTCTAGCCTGTAGTAACGCTACTGGTAACCACAAATCAAAACTTGTAGTTATTGGAAAGGCCAAAAAACCATGACCTTTCAAAAACCTAGCTCCTACTGTTCTACCACTTTGGTATAAGTACTGGTACTGATGTCATATTACTGAGATGCTGGTGCGACCTCGCCGCAAGGAAGAGAAGCCAAGCCTGGAAACAAACCTCAATTACTCAGTTTTTTAAACAATAACTTTAACTTCAAATAATAGTTTTGTACTCTAGTTGTACTGTAGAATAATGATTAATAAACGTGATTTCATACTTATGTTACACTTCAAATTTTTGTTTTGTTTCGCCCCGCTCTTTTCTGTATATTCCGACATTTTCGGTAATCCAACCACTCCTCGGTCCCGTTTAGGTCGGATTATCAAGACTCTACTGTATGTGTTCCGAACAGCGCTGTTTCAGTTAGCGCTT
The DNA here is from genome assembly GCA_028673005.1 of Tanypteryx hageni. Lineage (NCBI taxonomy): Eukaryota > Metazoa > Arthropoda > Insecta > Odonata > Petaluridae > Tanypteryx > Tanypteryx hageni. The sequence goes on from CM054120.1 coordinate 6,333,976, forward strand.
AATTTTCCTGGCACCAATTAAGAGTGTTAATCTGGGAGTGGATGTGTGTGTGTATATATATATATATATATATATATATATATATATATATATATATATATATATATATATATATATATATATATATATATATATATATATATATGTTTTAAACCTAAACATTATCGTGATTGATCTTGCATTTCTAAGCATCTTTTACAAACAGTTTTAATTTCACTGATTTTTGCAAATGAAGTATCCTCGCAAAGGCCACCTCTGAGTAATGCCTTTGTTTTTCCCTAAAAAGTACACATTTTTGTAAGTGTCAAAATACTAATAAACAAAAAATGATAATAAAAAATCAGAGTGGAAAATTTTACTTACATGAGCTGGCATGTAGTGAACAGAGTGGAATGATGCCTGTATTATCCTGTTTCAGTGGAATTAGTTGGCTAGAGATGTGATAATGCAATGCTAAATCAAAAAAACAATCATATTTAGGAAAAAGAATTGAAATGAATACAAAACATTAATGAAAAAAATAATTATACGAAAAGTCAAGCGATGTACTGAGTGCAACAATGATAAACTCACACTGTTTCACCTGTTATATTTTTTCCTTCAAACTAGAGTAGATCTTCCCGCCCACAGAGTGTGTTGGAATTGATACAAAGCAAGCATAATTGAAGAGGTTTCATTATAATTCTCACCTCTTTCTTTATATGCGCGAAAAAACAGACTTTGTGCCGCAGCGCAACCACTCGAGGGTGAAAGGCTGAGCCAGTGGTGTAACTAGGTGGAATGGAAACCCAACCATACTATACTAGCATTTTAATTCGGCATATATTTTAATATTATTATTATTAAAAAGTGTGCTGGTTAAGTAAATGAATAAATAGATATACTCTTTATAAACTTAGCTCTTTTAACACTTATTTTATTGTTAGTCTTACTGTACCAAATGAGCGAGTTTAAAAGTAAAAGCAGTTTACTTACTTTCCCGTTTCCCTCAGTTTGCACTTTCCAGGAAATTTACACTTTTTTACCCAAGTCTCGAGAAAAGTGTAAATAAGGGGTTTTACTGTATATGTGTGTGTGTTATACGGTATTTGCCGGAATATTGTGTGCACCCAACTATAATATGCACCCCAATTTTCAAAGGTCGACTTGCATTCACAGCAAGTGCGTGAATATAATGCGCAGTAGATTTTTGTGAAAGTAATTTTAGACAAAAAAGTGCACATTATATTCAGGCAAATATGGTAATTATAACAAAACCAAAAGAATATAAATTAATTACTTATAATTAAACATGGAGAAATTCTTTATTTTTTAATTAAAATGTATATCTTTAATATAGCAATATGATTTTTTAAATAATTGGATCAAAAGTTTCACCCATTTAAAGTGAAATAAATTATTAATATAACATATATGCATGAAAAAAATGTACGAGGACAAAAGTGTCCACGAAGGAAACCAGTGTAACAAATTATGAGGAGAACAGGAAGGTTGAGTATTTGTTTAGATTTGTGAGATTTCTTTGTTTTAATTCATTAGTTACATGCTTAATTTAATTTTTCTTATGTTATTAATGCAATGGTAAAATATTACAGCTTAATTTTGGGTAAAAAAATTGGGCTTATGCGAGAATGCTTCTCCATTTTTAACGTGAGCTTTTGTGGGAAACTGCTGTTCCCTTAACATAAGGGTTTTTTGGAACATAGTCTCTTTGTTAAGCAGATATTGACTGTATTCTAAGAAGCAATAATATGGATGATTGTTGTTAATTATTTTGATTCCTATGCATCTAGTGGGTATTCCATTATAACAGATTTACAGCATAAAGTAGATAAATGTATGTTCTGCAGACATGTTGTATGAAGGTTTTACTGTATCAACTTGGATATTTTGTTTTTAGGGTAAGCAGAAACAAACAAAAAGAACCACTACATTCTTCCAGTTTTGCAATGCAGACTCTGGGATTCTTCTTTGTACAGATGTGGCTGCTCGTGGTTTGGATATACCAGCTGTTGATTGGATTGTACAGTATGATCCTCCTGATGATCCAAAGGTGAGCAAATGTATATACAGTCATACTCGGATATAACGAGCGCCACGGGACCGTCTAGTTTTGCTCGTTATAGCCGTTAAACTTAATATCCGTGAAGGCAAAAGCATGCATGCGTATGGTGAAATAAGACATAAGAAGTAAAAGTGAATATATAAACAGAAAGTTTATTTAGTAAATTTATAGAAAAACATAAAAATGAGAATAAACTAGAAAATTTAAAATAAACATTTGTACATATAAAATTTACTCACAGCTGCATCCTTAATCACTCCCCTTTTTAGAAAAATAACTTTGAATGGTAGCCTGTTTCATAGATTTCACTTTGAAGTCTCTTAAGTTTCCTCTTATTACACTTATTGCACTAAAAACACCATCGGAAATGTCAATGTTTTCAAAAAAATCATTTAATGTTTCCACAGCATCCTGAGCTTGAGAGTAAGTTGGCACGGCTTTCGTCGGGATTGTGTCTTCGACACATTCAACAATGTCTTCATCACTGTCTGCTGTGTTTTGTACTGTCTCTATTATTTCACTCTCCGTAGGAATTCCACTGGTAATCAAATCATCATCAACATGAACAAAATTGTCAATGTCATTTACATGGTCAAAATTCGCAATTCCATTTTCTTTAAGCCATTCTGACAGAGGAAGATCATCTTCATCAACGTTATGGTTATCAATCGAAAATTCTCCCGATATTAAACCAGACTTCCGAAAACAGTTTATGATCGTTGTAGGTGAAACATTGTCCCATGCATCTGTCATCAAATGAATTGCATCCAAGACAGAGACGTTGCCATCTAAACCTCTTTCCCTCCTTTCAATCAACTGTAGAACAAAAAATCGCTTGAAATGGCCTTTAAAACTTTTAATTATCCCCATGTCCATTGGCTGCAAAATAGAAGTCGCATTTGGAGGCAAAAACACCAGTTTTACATTGGATAACTCCTGCATATGTGGGTGCGCAGGACAGTTATCGACAAGGAGTAAAATGTTTCTATTTTTCCTCCGTAACTTGTTGTTCCACTGACTTACATATTGCTGAAAAATATTGGAAGTCATCCATGCCTTTTTATTAGCTGCGTATTCAACGGGAAGCTTCTTTACATTATTGAAACAATGCGGCTTTTGTGACTTACCAATAACAAAAAGTTTTTTTGTCACTCCCATTCATGTTTGCGCACATTAAAACTGTTAAACGATTCTTAGGTCTTTTGCCACCAACACATTTGTCACCTTTGAATTTAAACGTTGCATCAGGCATCATGTTGTAAAACTGTCCAGTTTCGTCAGCATTGTAGATGTCTTCTTCTCTGTAACCTTTTCGACACTCCTCCCAAACACTTTTCACCCATTCACTTGCCGTTTTTGAATCTGCTGACAAGGCCTCTCCACTGACTTTCGCATAAACAATGTTATGCCGATTTTTAAAACGATCGAGCCACCCATTATTGCATGTGAAGTTTTCATGTCCTAACTGTTTTGCAAATTTATCTTCCTGTACCTTTAAAATGGGGCCGTTGATGGGGAAACCAGCATTTCTCTGCGTCTTAAACCACTCCAGCAGTGCTTGATCAACAGTACCCAAGTCACACTTCCTCATTTTCTTGTTCGTTGTTAGGTTGTTCTCTAGTGCAGATAAAATCGCTTCTTTGTTTTTCCATGAGGTTGAAACCGTAGACGACGATAAATTAAATTTTTTGCACACTTCAACATTTTTTTCACCACGTTCTAACTCTCGAATAATATCAACCTTTTCGCGAATAGACAGACACTTCCTTTTATGTACGGACATGTTACTCGTTCAAGGGCAAAATCTCAACTGATTTTTGTGATCAACGCTACGAACTTTCTTTGCAAACTGCGAGCATACCAATTCCAGGAAGAGTTAATGAGGAGACGGATTAAATCTGGGATTTCCCATCTTTACGTGGGAAAGGGTGTTGGGTGCATTCGGCTGAGCGACGGGGGCGGGCGCCATTGTACATGCCCTTAGCCCCTTACCCCCCTTCCAAACACAACCTCCTGGCTGTAAAAGAGCTGGGGGTTGGGAGGAGAGGACAAAGGACCTCCGCGGGTGCCACTGTACCTGCAAGTTGGGAATTCTTGGTTTGGACGAAGGGATTATTTTTTAACAACAACGCCGCGGTCTTTAACCTCCCCGAGGGATAGGGTGTAGAGGCTGGACTCGAGAACACAAGGTTACATATCTTGGGTCACTATGAGGATTGAATGGGCTGACCGCCACCGCGTTTGAGACAGTGAGAAGTGGTCGAAGTTTGCTCGATATATCCGTGAAGCGTGCTCGTTATATACGTGAAATATTTGTATGTAAATACTCGTAAACTTATCTTGGAGGTAGCATTTGCTCACTATAGCCGTGACCTCGTTACAACCGTGCTCGTTATAAACGAGTTTGACTGTAATTCTTTTCTAAATTTAAATATATTTTTTGCCTTCTTGCCAAGCAAACTAGCTGAATTGATTTTGGGGACAAGCTTTTTAAAATATTTCTTGGCATATAAGATGCACTGGGGTATAATACGCACCCTGGTTTTTTAGAAGACTTTACAGGAAAAAGTGGTGTTTTGGTTCACCAAGACATTTACAAAGGGCCATGTCATGTATCATTTCAAGCCGTGATTAAGTCCGTATCTGGTAACATTTACAGATGGCGTGATAACAGTTAAATATAACATTTTAGTTAGAATTAATTCATAAAATAATTAGGGATCCAAAACATAAATAATTGCTTTGAGTCTTGTATAGCTAAATGTGCCCTGCGTGAACTCAGCAGATGTATTAATTAAGCTGTTGGAGTGTGCCGCACACGTTGCACGTATAGATTCATTTTACTGATAGTAGTTACTTAAACTTAAGTGCAAGACGATATTTTATTTCCTACTAAATTGAATTTATATCCAATAAGTATGCATTTCATATCTACTGCTCACTTACGGATGCATCTCCGTGATCTTTCGATAGATGGCACTAGTCCTTGGCAATAGAATTTGTATCAAATGTTTAAGATTATCCACACAAGGTAGTAGAAAAAATAGCTTCTACGTAACTGTTGTTTCACTTTTATTGACTTACTCAATTTCCGTGCATTTTTGCATATTCAATAACCTGAAGATTCTAACTAATAGCGTAGGCCTATCTTTTCACTTTTGTAGCCATTGAGATCTCAATATACATAACAGTATTTATTCTAGGTATTTAAAAACTTTTTATCATATCTACCACAATTAAAGTGTTCCGTGGCATTAATCACGTTAATCAATGGGCCCATTAGGAACTAAAACATATGACTAATGTCAAAAGCGCACCAAAATTGTAATTACTAAAATGAACATGAAATAAAGCACAATAATGAAAATACGTATTTGGAATTCACATTGCATAAGGTATTACTGTATATATTAACAAAATTTTCATTATTAATAATGTATATTTGAATGTTTTTGCTATGAATTACTGCTAATTATTTTTTGGGGATGAGTGTGTTAGTTAGTGTTAGTAATGAGAAGATTAATAATCTTACCTTCAGCATATAAGATACAGGCTGATTTTGGGGATCATTTTTCTGGAAAAAAGTGCGTCTTATATGCCAAGATATATGGTACATACTTCTCTTCACAACCCATTAGGCAATCATTATCTATATTTGCAAGGGTTGTTGCATAAGTTTTGAGGCTATTCCTGCTGATGTACATACGCATAATAACTTTGCAACTTTCACAAATAATATTTGTGCAAGTTTTTTGTTTTCGATGTTAAATATCTAGTATTTACCACAAAGTTCAGCCAGATTCCTCATATGGCTCCTGTCACTCACTGCAGCAACATTTGAGTACAGACAGTATTTGACGTGAAGTTAAACTCTAGAGAAAGTTTCTTGCAGAAGCCATTGGAGATTTGTTGGGCTGATATACCATATCTGCCCGAATATAAGCTGATATTTTTTGTCAAAATCTATCATGTAAAAATCACCCCTCGGCTTACATGCGAGTTCGAGAAAAAATTTGCTCAACCATTTTAATTACGGTAAAACTTGTGTGTGAAGTTATATACGATATACCATATATCGATATGAACATGTATAATTATAAAATGCAATTTCTTAAGGGAATGTAAATGCTAATTTCATTGGAAATAGACTTAGATTAAAAATTATCTTTGCGAGGTTGCTATTGCTATATTTGACCTTATGTGAAAATGAATGAAGTTATCGTAACTGAATGTGGAACATTATTCAGCAATGCAAAATTATTTATTGGAGTAATATTTCAAATGTCAACAACTAAACTATTTCCCACTCTATTCTTCGATCTCCAATAATGTATTTTAGGCCATGCATGCATGCCCGGTGCGCTTCAGCATAAAATCTACGAAATTTCCTTTTTTGTCAAAAAATGATGGAAATTTTTGGGGGATCGGCTTATATTCGAACAGATATGGTATGTGACAGCATCCAGGTGTATTTTCATTTGTCAATAGTCATTTTTCATGTGATGCCCAAAAGTGTTGAAGCCAGTCTACCTCAGGCACTCTCCTCAATTGGGATGAATTTTAGTTAATAATTCAAAAACATCAATCTCTTTCAGAACAGGAGAAGCCATCTGCTGGCTGCACCTAAAATTCTGGAGATATACAAGATGTTATTTTGAGTTAATACTGGTAAAATTAATTTCAGAGATATTGCTCAGGATCATCAAAATCATAGTTCAAGAATTCTTATTCTCCATTTAAACTTTGGCAAGTTTCTGATTAGACATTTGAGACCTGTTGGACAGGGATGCACAAAGTGCGGGTCACATGCTGCCTGCCGTTGATGTCCTTTTGGCTCACCGAGGATTTTACAACATAAGCTTAATATTAAACAATCTTTTCACATAAATTTTTATCTGGTAATCCATAAAGTGACCCCCCCTATGGATGAGAATAATAATGTAGCCACTTGGAAATAAAATAAACAAAAATGAAGTAGAATAGTTACTTCTTATAAGAATGAGTCATGAAAGTAGCCGTAGTTGTTATGAGGGTGTTCTGAAAAGTAGCTCACAACTATGGGTATACCCAAGTCACATCATTCTCTGGTGCGAAGCAGTTGTTGACTGACTATTTTAATATTGCTCTTCATTTGTTTTCTCGATTACACGAGTTCAGCACTTCAGTTTTTATTTTGTTTTTCGGAACTACTTTGATATGAAATCTGCACATCAAGTTCCATCCCATCTGATGGAAAATGTACTTGCGAAAAACGTTTTATTATAAATAATTTACAATCTATTTTACATATGGCCACTAATAAAGTGAATCCTATCTTCCAGTTTGTTAATTTTAAATTATTTGGCCTTTATTATAGTGCTGCTTGCAGATGTAAAAATTTTAAAGCATCCCTGCTGTAAGACATTATCTTTTATTTGAAAACCAAGGAACAGGAGCTGTAATCAAATTGGATATATTCCATGGGACATAAAGAATGACCATCTTACATTTTGGAGATGCTTGTAAAATACGTTGTAAAATACATGTAGGTCTTCATGTAAAGTGTCCCTCATTATGGTCTGATTTTAACTGAAATTGGAATCGGTCAACAAATTTTAGCAAAAAAATCCATGTTCATGTAATGATGTCACCGCAACTTCCGTAACGTACATAACAAGGGCTAAAGGTGGATTGAGAAAACGGTATGACAAAATATCGAGTTCATTTAATGTAACAATGCCGGTATATGTTGCATCGTTGATGGATAGTGTGAATTATTGCATTACAACCACTAAATTATAATATTTTTGCATTGCATAATGTAAATGCACCATAAATCGAGGCGATGTCCATCTAGAGATGAGAATTTTGTCCCTTAAATGCGGGCAATTTACAAAATCAAGAAACAATAAATCGGGTAATATAATACATTATTTATATGGAGCTTTGGTTGGGGCCACAAAAAAACAACCTTAAATGCAGGAAAACCTTAAATCGGGATTCCACTGTATCTTTGAATGGGCTTGTTTGTGCATTGATTTCAGATAAAGGTGTTTCTTACTCTCATTATATTGTTCTCAAGAAATGCTGAACCAAGCACTACTCCAGATCTGAAGACTATTCCTCTTCCCTTTCCATATAGCTCTCATGTGTTGACACAAGAAAATAATATACATCTCAATAGTGAGAGACATCACAAAACAAATAAACAGTACCTGCATCACCTTCCACCACACAGTAGCTTTTGTGCAGAGGTTTGGTTAGTCTCAGCATTGAATAGTGGTTTTTATAACCTACAATTTACATAACTATGTGAAAATTCAATCGCAAAATTTGATGTAATATAGGTAAAAAGAAAAGAGTAAAAATTGCAGAATTAATCACAATGGGTAGGTCCAAGGCTACTGTTTTGAAATATATCAAGGTTTTTCAGATTTAAGAAAATCGATTGCTTCAAAAAACAAATTAGTGATCTCTGCGGCTGCATATGAAGTTTTCATCCTGCGTATTGGGTACGGAGGATGATGCTGACGGGTTAAGAGCGTTTCTTACAATTCTAGGAGATCGTCCCTAAAATATGTCATGGTTATGTTTGTCTTTTTAGTTTTCCCTTCCCCAAAACTCGGCACACTACACTAAACTTGACCCTTACCCCTCCCTCCTGCCTGCATGATGCAATTCATGGATTTAAATCTCCTCACCAGCAGTCCCAAAGGGAGAATGCATTTAGTACATATTGCAGAAAAGAATTCGTAAGTATATATTTGTAAAATCATAACCTGTCATAACAAATATGAGCATGTTATATTGATAGCGCATATATTTTATTACAGCTGTGTAATATGGATGGAAATAAAATTACAATGCAATGTATGAAATTGCCTATAGCTAATAATGAATTAATTAATTATTTTTTAACATATCGATGACATGGAAAGTTGGAACAAAATTGAAGAGAATTACTATGTGATGGTTCCTATCTATTATCTAGACAATATTTCAGACAAGCGTTTTGCCAATTTTTTCAGCATGCATTTTCTTAATCTTTTGGCTGAGTACGAGCGGTTGCAAGTCTTTTCTCCCGAAACCTGGTGTAAAAGAGTAACTTGAAATACATCCTGGGAAAATTGGGATATTCACTTGATCCTATTTTTCATACGCAGTGGTGCTCGTGAATCATGAATCACTTAAGCTCTGTTCATGAATTCGCCATGTGTACAAAATTGTAAGGTCAAAACATTTTGTAACAGAATGGAGAGATAACACTATATTGCGATTTTACTGTCCACGTAGCGGATCATAATAAATTTCGATTTTTTTAAAGTTAGTTTATTTCGAACCCGGATAATTCGAAGTCATATTTTTGTGGTCCATTGAACTTCAAAATAATGAGGTTTTACTGTATTTATTGCTGCTGTCCAATATACAGAAAAAATTCCCTGGAAAAATATTTTTAAAATATTGCAGGAATACATACATCGAGTGGGAAGAACAGCTCGAGGAGAAGGAGGACGAGGAAATGCTTTGTTGATTCTGCGCCCAGAAGAACTTGGTTTCCTGCGTTACTTGAAGGAAGCCCGAATTCCTCTCAGTGAGTTTCATTTTTCATGGAGCAAAATAGCAGACATTCAGCCGCAGGTAACTTTAATCTGTTTACAGGTGATATCCCATTATTGTAATATTTTTTATTTAATTGCTGTTTATCCTAAAAATTGTGTAGCATTCATAAGATGAATGATATATGCAAATCAATGCCATTCTGACAGATATTTGCAATTACATGCTTTGGCTGACATCTGGCACCTTATAGCATATGAGTGATGTTTCTCTGTGTGGCTTGATACTTCATGACATCATTGTATCAGCATTGTTCCCAATCATAAAAATTGGCTTTTCTGGTAGGACCTTATTGATGCACATACTCAGGGCAGAAACTATCTCGTTAAGTTTTGCATTGGTTTAATTTTATTTTTGCATTGTTTTTCATTTTGTATTTGAGATGGATTTTTATGATGTAAGGGTCAGTGTTTCAGCTCCAATTTTGTCTGAATTATGAAAATCCATTCTGGGCATGTAACCCTCATCATCGTTGATAAAATCTTTCTTTCCAGGCTTTGAAAGAAATTTATCTTGGTTACAGGAAGCCATTAATAAGCCCTAAATAAGTGCAAACATAAAACCAGTAAAATATTTGCTATTTTATTCCAAAAGAATTCCTATACAGTGCAAATATTGGAAGAAAACTCCCCCATTTATTGTCAACCCCACCCTTAAAAAAAACATTCTCACAATCAAATAATGTTGACTTCTAATAATAAAATATAAAATGTTATGAATTAAAAAGAAGAGTAAAGTATTCCAATGAAGTGTCTCTAACTGATCAGCAGCACACATACAATTTCATGGGAAGTACCTGTCACTTTGAAAGCTGCTGTGTTCATTCAATTCACGTAAAATGATTACATATGCTATCTATTAAAGAAAATAGAAACTACATCAATAAGAAAGCCATATATATAGGCAATAAAGTTTGATGGGGAATAAGCGGGATCCACAAGGAAGACAACCCTGCAATTTTCATGGGATCCACAAAATCTAGTCGAACACGCTGCATGTAGAAATCTTGGGATATGCAGCTTGAGGGTTAATTAAAATAATTTTTTTGATTCCAATGCTTCTAAGTTGTAACATAATGCTTTAGTTCATTATTATGGCATGCGACCTGCTCTATATACAGTGCAGCCTCATAAATATGGCATCCTTGGAATCGAGCATTTACCAGAATTTTTAAAATTCCAGATTTTTTAAACCTAACATGTTTACATAACTTGAAACAATTAATCATAATAGAGGGTTCTTCAACATGTAAACAATGCATCTCAATTAAAGAAATTGTATTTTTTGCTATTTTTAATCTATGTTTTCACTTTGCTCATCTTTCCATGCGCAAATCTTTGAAGGTAAGATTTTTAGTAATGTCTTTGATTGGTGACGGACATGAACCCTATTAATTTTGGGATCTGTCTGTCTGATTTTTAAAAACCCGTAATGAACTATCTATACATGTCCATTATTATGATGGTTTCGTTTTATGTACATTGTGACAATAATGAAAGTGAAGTGTAAATACCTTTAATTTACTTTTGGAATGGAATAAAGATGATATTACAAAGGTGTATAGTTATCCATAAGGAATTTGTGGAAAAGGAGTTAAGAGGAGGTCAAAGATTCCAATAATTTATGTGAACATTCTAACAAAGTGCCTTTGGAATATACTTTTGCAGTTATTTTTTAACTTGTTAATATGTATTTGCCACACATCTTTCTAGTTTATACTTCCAAACTTTAGAAGCATATGGCCAATTATCAGGGTTGGCAAGGCAGTTATCTAATATCATCACCTAGCCCCTTATTTGACTTTCAATGCACTCGTGCCTCTATCGCAAAATGATTCCAGAACCAGTCTAATGTTATTTGCTAAGTTATCGATGCATGTTTGTCTGCATGGTAATTGACAGGAAAACTCTTCACATCCTTTAACCTTTAAACGCCGAGCGTACCCGTACGGGTATGCAAAATGTGGCCCACTCTCTGCTGACCATACCCGTATGGGAACACTTTGTTTGGAAGTCACTTACAGATGTTGTTTTCATCATTGAGGCATGAAATTGTAAAGGGTTCATCCTTGAGCCATGCTCCCAAGAATCATTTAGGCAACCATGATGCCGATTCACCACTGAGGGCGGGGAAGACCTCCCACCAACTGTAAACTGAGATAAGGGAGATTGCGGCAGCCCTGCCCTTCTCATTTCACGTGGACAATGGGGATAGGATGGCGACTAGCTACGAGGTCAGCTGCCATAGTTTGAAGTGGATAAAGCTCTTCTTTCACCTCCTCAATGTCATGGTCTCTTATAGTTCAGGAAATACAAGTTTTTAACTGATCAAAAGCAAGAAAAATTTAAATGGTCAAAAATAAGTTGCAGCAAGATTTGCCATAGGGACATTTAAATCCGGCGCTTAAAAGTTAAAGGACGAGGGTGTGTATTTTGACCAATCACCATTAATATGAATTTGTTCACCCCTGCCACACTTGGTCATGCAAGGACCATCAACCTCTCCTTTTACTCCTTCACTCCACATGTCATCACCAGCTGCAAGTGTGCCATGAGGAAGACACCACCAAAATGTCCTTGTGTCGTTGACATTATAGATTTGTTTGGCATTAAGGTTTTTATCCATTACAAACTTCGTCAATAAATATCTCTGCAGTATCTGAATTGGTATAAATTTTTTCACCAGAAACTGCTAATTTTCATATACCATGACAAATTTTTAATCGATGTAACCAACTTTGAGAATAATTGCAGGCTTTATTAATTTTTAAGTATATCATAATACTTTTTCATTTGGTGTATCAGCATTAGGCCTGAGACAGGTACACCTTCATCTCTTCATTGCAGAAACCATTGAAAAAATACTCTATTGGCATCATTTACCCATGCTGTATGTAATGTTTTTCTGCTAATCGTAGCTTTGTGTGTCATTGTCTACATAAAAATTTTAATAATTCTTTTTTTTGTTTCTTAAATCGTAGACAGTTATATTCTTCACTGAAGTGGCCATTTCTAGCTTTCATAGTAATTTGACTTTTTCACTCTTGAGAGTTTATGTTTTTCATCACGGTATTCATGTTGGAGATTTCTGATTTTTTTATAGTAATTTCATGATAAATTTTAAGGAAAGTACCAATAACATTACTGAAAAACAAACTTATTCACTACGAATGTAAACATTTCACTGAATATTGCCATAAGTGGGCGTAGCCTGAAGCTCATTAGGCAGGCTTAACAATGGCAATTGATGATGACCCAGAGTAACAGAATAGTTGGATTATAGAAATTTTTCAAATCTAAAATCAAAAAAGTGCCGGATTTACCAGGTTTTACTGTATATAAATTATTACATGCAGCCGCCCACCAACTATTTCAACATTCTCTACTCATCTCTCATGCAATTGCCAAAGACCATGCAAATAGTAAAGTACAGTGAAACACTGATTTAAGAGACCAGCATATACTGTTTATTTTTTGCTGTTAAGCAATATACAGTAAAACCTCTACCTTACGAACCCCTTTATAGCGAAGACCTCCGGATAGCGAACTATTGACGGCGGTCCCACCAAACTTATATACAAAATCCCTAATTATAACCTCTTTACTACGAACTTCCATACTACGAAAACTTCCGAACAACGAAAGAAAAAGTGGTCACTTACGTTTATATTTACCTTTTTAAAACGAAATTTTGCTCGCTAAATATTTTTTTCACTTACATACGTACAGAAATCGATTGAAAACAGTCGCCAATGCGCCAATTAGCGTCAAGCTTACAACAAGCCAATCATCACGTTTTCTATCATGATGACGTCTTTCCTGTGTTTCTGGCATTCTCACGCCATTGACAATCTCGTCCGAGAGTTGTAGTGATGCCGCTATGCATGCTTTTAGGGAAGTGGAGACTGCCGTTTCCCGAGAATTCACAAAGAATTTGAAACGGAAAAAATAGATTCGTTTTTTAAAAAATGTTGATGTATTTTAAATAAATCTTTTAAAAAAGTGTTGTATTTTAAATCATTCCCGATTAAATTCATCCCCTAATCCATTTAAAGGGAATTTCAACATAAGATTGCAGCAATGAGGTATGTTTCATGGTGAGGTGGTTTCTATGTGATAGGTAATTTATTCGTCAGAGACGGAGCTCGAGTGTTGTTAAGAAGGTTAGTGAAAAATATTGATTGGAGTCTTGATTTGGATTGCCAACAACAGTTAGTGCTTTCTTATGAGGAAAATGCTGCTTTCATTCATTTCGTTTTGAAATATTTGCAACTCGCGCCATAGTAGTCAAATAGTAGTTTATTAATTGGTGTTAAGAAGTGGCATTGCTGTCAATATTTTTTTATAAACTTAGTGGCTCAACAGATGCTTTAGGATAGGCTCAGCAAGTTCCACGCATTACAACCTCGAAAAAAGTCATATAATAAAAAATTGCCGAGGATGTTTTCGTGCAAAACCTGCCAATCAATGCTAGAAAAAATAACATTGCATTTCAGTTATTTGGTGCTTGCCACTGTCAAACATTGCGAAACGAGATAAATGAAAGTGGCCCTTTTTCCCATAAGAAAGCATTGTGTCGTCGGAGCTTCAAATCAATATGGCTGGTTATTAACATTGAGGGCGCATTTTGAATATCGTCCACTTGGGTGATACTTTTTCGTGAAAATGGGCCTATTTTAGTCGAGTTACGCCGTATCTGCGCATACTCCTTCATTTGGATAACCCCGTTGCTCCTGTATAATCTAACAGGCAATGCGCCCCTGAAGTTATGCAACACCCAATAACTTCTGATCAACGAATTTCTGAATAACGAATTGACGAAAAATTGGGTCCCTTGAATTTCGTTAATCAGAGGTTTTACTGTATTGTCTTTTCTTCGAATTAATACTCCTTGATTTAGTGTTTTACTCAGATTTGGTGTAATAAATTTTTGACTACTTCATTAAAAACTTACCTCAATTTAATGCAACTTGGTGGCTACTACCATAACCCATAGGCTATGACCACATGAGCATTTTTAACGTCTGAGTTTGGCCAGGAAAAAAAGCAGGCAATGAATCCAATGTAAATGGTGCTAGATGACCAAATACATAAGTTAGCATTTATCAAGTGACCACCATTCACAGCATTCACTCACAATCAGTTCAATTCAAAGTGATGGATTTTATTGATGTTTCTTTAGCTGTTCCGTTGTAGCATGACTATGTAGTCAGCTAGGACACCAAAAAAAATCACTTGTGCTCCCGGGTGTTCTGAGTGTTTTACATCCGAGTTTGGGCATGATAATTACAGAAATGAAAACATTTGATTGTCATAGCCATTAGGCAAGGTAACAATCAAATCTGTGACATAGTAATCATACTAGGTAGTTATATAAATACTTTCATATGTTAATCATGCTAGAAAAGTGTACAGTTTATCACAAAATTTGTGATGGATTATTTGAAGCTAAAGGATATACTTTTAACAAATGCATTCCATAAAACAGCGAAACTCCATGACTTCATTGTGTCTCTCTATTATAATTTTTTCCTTACCCTAAATTGGTGCATTATTAAACATATTTATGTAACTTAAGTATGTATAAATATTGCAAAATGATACATATATCAGAAATTATGCCAGGGAAATATTAAATTTATATTTACTGATTTATTTTCTAATCAATTTTAATCAATCAAACAATTGAAAATTATTTCAAGCATACCTCACTTGAGTTAAGTAGTTGTAATATGAACGTTTATGTTACACTGAATGTTCGGTAACAATATTAATTATTGCAATTCACTTTATTAATTCTGTCATGGGACTAAAGAATAAACATTAAATGCTGGTAAATATTATATGCAGGACTCTTAAATAAAAAATAGGTGATTTGTGTGATGGAATATTTGTAGCTTAAGGATACACTTACAAATTTATATTTACTGATTTATTTTCTAATCAGATTTATTCAATCAAACAATTGAAAATTATTTCAAACATACCTCACTTGAGTTAAGTATAGGCATGCCTCACTTAGCGCATGAGAGGCATTCCGAGACGTCTGTGCGCTATTAGAACTTGCACTAAAAGACCAGTTTTTAACATGGCACTTAACCCAGTTGATTTTTACTATTCAGAAATTTTACTATTTTTATCTTGCAACTTATATAATGATAGGACATTTTTATTTATACTAATTTAAGGTCAATAAAACAAAGTACCGTATTTACTCATATAATACCTGCACATTACATGATATTTGCCCCTTTATCTTTTGAGGGTAGGCAACCTGTGAAATGCCTATTATAATGTTTCTATTGCTCGTGCGGCTGGGACTCGACGTATTCCGCTCACACTCGGGATATTTCGCTTTGGTTACGATGCTGTTGCCAAATTTCCAATTTTTCTCAGTTGAACAGTAGCTCCAGATGAGTGTAGTTCTATGCTCCGAGAGATCTGAGTGAAACATGTTCATGCTTTCTACTGTCGCCGAAATACGATTGTATAACAATTCATTCTTAATGACATAGAACAGTTTAAAGTTAGTCTTAAAGAGCATTTGAGCAACAATTTTTGTCACAACAATTTTTGTCATAAAAACAGGCATAAAGCGAAACAATGTAACATAAGTATTGAATAGGTTATATTTGTAGAGGTGAATACACGTGTTCTAAACTTTTGTCATTAATATAACTACTATAACTATAAAAAATTATTAGACTCCTAGAGAAATTAATTACTGAAACTTTATATAACAAAATAAGCGATCATTTTATAATAATAAAAGAATGATAACTCTTTGACTTATAATGCAAAAAAGATTTTCTTTCTTAAAGCATAAAACGATATTGTAATTCCATAAGAAAAATCACATATTACCAGCATTTGACTTTCTCAATACAGAGTAATAAAAATTATTGCAACAGTACTCATAACTTAATATAAATAAAAGCAAATATTGTAAATTGACAAGATTTGTTTTTATTTATACTAGTACAAAAACCTGTCAATATGACGGTATATGTGGATTAATTATTAAATTTAGGGGCACTTCCCATTCTTCCTCCTTTTCTCTCTTCCATTCTGCTCCCTCATATTTTAAGTTTATATTCGATATTTTCTGATTTTTTTACATTTCATAAAGAGGTTGCAATGAAACAAAATCATGAAGGATAAAAACCGGTTGAAAATTTGTGAAAAGTTTCGTGTAAATTTAAAACAAATAAACACGTAGCATAAAAACTTGATTCAGAAACAACTCAATGCATTGTAATGATGGACAACTAAACATTTCAAATAGGAAGATACTTCACGCGTACATTGAAAGTACCTTTTGTCTGCAAATTTTATTGGGCAGTTTAAAGCAAATCTCTATATTGACAATGATTATGATTAATTTCTTTCGATAATTAAGCAAGATATTCGATGCGTATTCGAAAATTGATGGCTGGAAAATTAATATCCGTTCTTTTAGGCATCGTTTGGTGCAAACAAGAACACTAGAATTATATATGACAAAATATAGTGAAATATTAATTTATATTTAAGTATAATGATAAAACTATGCTTATAATAATCTATTTAGTTAAGTGAAAACAAAAAATATAGACCTATAATGAAAACAGCTAAACTATTCCTATCTAATCGAAAGAACTAAACATTAAAAGTTAATAACTAGGTATTCTTAAAAAAGAAATAATTAAAATATATGGAATGATGAAAAATAATCAGTAAAATATATAACTATGTAATCTATGGATACTATAAATGAAAAAAGAACAATATATAAACTGAACTACTCAAAAACATTCGCCAAGAAACCACTACGGAAGCACAAAGCACAAGTGTTACTGAAGCACTGGTCGAGGAAAGTGAGCAATTGTGTCAATAGCGCTCGTCAAGAAATTTTGAAAGGCGAGGGAAATTTATGACCTCTTATTGGCAGGCATTTTCTTCCCCTCACCCCACGGGTCTAACTGTAGACACACCTCACCCACACGAAATCCTGAAATGGACCATAACACTGCATGCCTGGCGTGAGATGAGTAGGCATTTTTCTCGGTAGGTGCAATATGCCATGCATTTTATTTCCCCGATTTATAATCAAGGTATTTTTTTAATGCGTAGAATAATATAATAAGCACAATAGGTATTTATCAGTTATTTTTTTAAATTCCTTGCCAGCTGTCAATAGTAAACCTAAATCACGTAAATATTCTATGTAAATAGAAGTGTCATTCATTCTCATAGAAAAGGTGATGTCAGAGAAATAAACAACTGAATAACATATATTTTTCATTTTAAACAAACGAATTTGTTAGATTGCCTTGTAATTCATGACATGCTCAAATCAAATTTTAACGTGTGCGTTTTTTTGGGTTCCTTTTACATTACACAATCTTAAAAAATATATATACATACTTTTATTACTCTGTATAAAAGCGAGGAACACAATCTTGCGATGGAAATGTCACTAAATAGCTGTTGCAGTTCATTTGTACTTTCTGAAAGCTGTAAGTGAACATGAGAAATGTTTCTATGTAACCGGATCACAGTGCATCTAGTGATCGGTTTATTTTTGATATTGTGTGATCTCTGAGGGATTTGATGCGGGGATTTATTTTGAGCATAATAGTTTACGTTTATTTATGTAAAGTTTGCTCTTTTTCAAGTTAGAGTAATTTTGCAAAATTAGTGAAAATTACTCATTTTAAATTAAATAACTTGAGAATATGCAATGGATCAAAATTGAAAATTTCTGCGAGATCAAGGAGCTAGACTCCAAAATAGGTTTTTGAGTTGTCTCCATGTAATATAATGGCAATGGATGTGAATTTTTCACGTTTACATACGTGAAAAAAATATAAAAAATTCTTCTTTGAAGTAATTTCTTACATATTTGCTTGTTGCCATAATTATATCATCAAACTCGGCATCATATAGATTATTCAACCGATATTGCTATAAAATATCGAAATTTTGGAAGTGTGGACATGACACAAATTACAGTTTTCAGATTTTTAGCTCTAAAAATGGGGGCGTGGGCATTATACGTGTGCGGTATTAAACGAGTAAATATGGTATATTACAATTATTTTTAAATAATTATTTATTATGAACTATTGGTGTACAACAGTTTCAAAAAACATTCTTTATGATGGAAAAATCACAACTTTCTAATAACATTTACGATGAAAAAACGTATTATAAAATAAATGAGATATACAAAATATCATAAGTATTTCTGGTATATACTTGGTAAAACATCAATATAATGTATTACCTTGACATGTTCTTAAAATTCTTCATGATTACAAAGATCTTTGATGATGATTGGCCAGCGCAAAAGTAAACAAAAACAGAATACGAGTATTATTATGATTCAGCGGCGCCACAACAGCTTCAGACATGTAACTATAGCATAGGTACCAACAGCAAAATAATATCAGAATAACAAATGGCTAATGATAGCCAAAATTAAAGTTGTTGTGAACATAATCTAACACAATCTTGAGCAAAAACCCATCCAAAGTGAACCCAACCCTGCACATCTCAACATTAACGTTAACAACTTTAAAACTCCAATGTCACTGCAAAGACTGGACTTGCGGCAAACCAATGTAAAAAACAAAAGTGAATGAGTGAAATAGAAATAAAGTTAATAAACATATAAATAACAACAACTTGTCTTTAATTAGAGTGGAATGAATATCTCTGAACAGAGAGTGAAGTACAAATGAAGGTAAGTGAGAAAAATGCTGGAACCATAATAAAGGACTGTAGCATTTAGGAGCATTATTTTAAAAATTTTCAAAAATTAAAATTTTAGTTCCGAGATGCCAACCTCACTATATCGAAAATGCGCTAAAAGAACATGCTAAACGAGGAATACCTGTAGTTGTAATATGAACATTTACATCCTTTTCTTCATCATAGATAATTAGTTTCCTTCTGCTTAAAAATTACTGCATGCATGCACAAGGGAATTAAATGTATTTTTGTAATTATAGCAGATCTTATTTACTATGATGATAGTTTTGGTTGACAACAATTAAAAAGGTATACATGAATTTTTCTAAATTCAAAGGGAATTACGACTTTCTTGTTTGATTTTATTGGAAACGGCCCATCCTTTGATAAAAATGTTTGGCTAGTTCAGCAAATTTTGTTTGAAATTTTTATAACTAGCATTTTATGAGATTTGAGGATATTTTGTTTTTTGTTTCCAGTAAAGTGGCACCCCTGATTGGTCTATGTGCACCATTTAAGGCATTTTCTTTTTGTCTTTGGCCAAAGGCCCTTGATACCAAATTTCATGAAAATCTGTTTGGTAGAAGCCAAGAACAAAAACGAGTACGAACGAATGGATGGACAGACAGAACAAAGCTAATAGATGCTTACGTTAGAAAGAAAACAAGCTTAAAGTGGCCCAATGTTGTGCCTTCACTCTAATGTATGTTGAAAATTTATAATCAATTCATACGCACAAAATGATATTAATCAATTTCACTCTAATAAATTTAACAGTTACTTGCTGTTAAAGTATGTAACCCCTATTTAGTGTTTACCCTGATTTAATGTACTAAAACTTATTCCCCCAGAGAAACGTTAAATGGGGGTTTCACAGTTTATAACAACTGCTTCCATAAATGAAAATGTTAAGAGCAAACCCTTATCTTTTTATTCCTTCGCTAAGAATTTCTTCAATGGAAGTAAATGCCATTGCCAGTGATGGCTTACTTCTGCCACAAGAATATTAAACTACATAATTCACAAATACAAATGAATTGTTCAGTGAACAGAGTGGAAGAGGAAAACTTGATTATTTGTTAGAATGATCTGTAATGACTATGTAGAGAACATTTGCATTTAATAAGGGTAACTCTATCATCCAAGGAATCCAAAAGTTACTTAGAATTGAAATGAGGGATTCACAAAGATAATTTAATTTTCATTTATAATCGACAGTAAAAAGTCATCTTGATTATGTTCCCAATTCAGCTAACATCAACTGTTGAAATTTTTGTCTTGATAGGAGGAAGGTGCTACACATGTAATAGTTGAGCAAAATTATTTCTATGCATTCATTAAATCAAAGAAAATAATAGTAATATGGAAGGTTTGTTTATATTGATTAAATACATTTAGTGAAGTGATTTTCAATACTGGTGTGAATTCCTTCCTCAATCTTGAAAAAGAGTATTCGGTCTGTTTCTCAAATGCTAAAATAGAATAATTGTGTATGTATGTGTGCATACGGGCAGTAGTTTGTGTTATTACCTCTTTATATTTATTTTCAGCTGGAGAAGTTGACTTCAAAGAACTATTTCCTTCACATGTCTGCCAAGGATGCATATAAAGCATATGTGCGTGCTTATGATTCTCATCATTTGAAGCACATATTTGATATTGAAACACTTGATCTTGCGAAAGTTGCTTCATCATTTGGATTGTGTGTGCCTCCTGCCATTGATCTTAGTATCCTTTACTGTTTACTTAAATTGTTGACTTGATCCTTGAAAAAAGATGTGTATCATGTTATGCAATTTTTATTAACCTCTATCTGCCAAATTTAAATCTTGCAAATAGAGGCCAGGTGACAGATATTTTTTGGTTATTTAACATTAAGATTTAAATTTATTTTACATAAAATTTTTTTTACTCATATTTTCATTGGGCGAATCGAGACTTAGCTGTGAGTGTTATAACAGAATGCAAGTAAAATAATCTTTATTTATGATAGATTGAAATCCTAGCGTTATCTTATCTTTCTCCGTCATATCTACAAAAATTGAAACTCTCAGCTCTCTAGCTCTTGTAGTTTGGGCTGGAAATTAGTATCCTCTTATATATATGTTATATCCTCCTGTAAGGAACGTCTATATATAATGATATATATATATATACACATACACACACACAGAAAAACCCTGTATTTATGTTATCGGAATTATGTTTTCCTGCTATTTACATTTTTTTTAGGTCCCGTCAATTTTCCTATGCTTCCAATGTAAGTAAAATCCTGTATTTACACTTTCATTTTAAATTTTCCCACTATTAGCACAATTTTACGTTTGAATTTCCGATTTTAAAAAAGAATTTAGCATGCAATTCTCGACAGTTTTGAACATTTTTCGGCTTGGCTTTGCAAAAAAATTACACTACATTAACTAGACACTCATCACCGTCTTCTTCCTCACTGTCATCTTCGAAAGCCTCATTTTCTTTAACAGCTTCGAGAATGTCCTCATCTGTTGGCGTTTCGGCAGTCACGAGGTTGTTGTCCTCGGTCTCGTAATCGTCCACACATGCCAACCCAGTATCCAAGTTGTGTTTCTTCAACCACATTAATAACGGAATATTGTCATCATTTTCTTCGGTGTCTTCCTCAACTTCCGTGAGCTTCAGTCTTGCCTTTTTAAAACAGTTATTGATGGTCTGTGATATGACCTTATCCCATGCCTTGCTCATAAATCGGATGGCATCAAGAACAGAAATTTGAATCTTTTCCTTTCTTTCAATAGATGGCATTTAAAGCTTCTAATAACACCTTGATCCATAGGTTGGAGAACAGAAGTTGAGTTTGGTGGTAAAAATACCAGTTTGATGTTAGTTAGGTTTAGAAGAATGGGATGTGATGGGCAATTGTCTAAAATCAGCAAAATTTTCCTCTTTTTTCTAAGCTCTGTCCCACTTACACACTTCTTCAAAAATGTATGATGTCATCCAGGCTTTTTTGTTGGCTCGGTATGTTACTGGAAGATTTTTAATGTTTTTAAAACATCTTGGATTTGCCTATTACTAAGAGTTTTCTTTTTTCAGTTCCAATCATATTTGAACAAATCAGAAGAGTCAGTCGATCTTTGGATAATTTTCCACCTGTGCACTTCTCACCTTTAAACTTGTGGGTCATGTAGTGGGGCAACTTATAAAACGCACTGTCTTCATCAGCATTAAAAACATCACTTTCACAGAAACCTTTCCTTAGATCTGGCCACACATTTTCTATCCAGCCATTACTCACTTCTTCGTTTACATCACCAGATTCGCGACTTATCTTACCATAAACAATATTATTTCTTTTTTTGAATCTGTCAAGCCACCCGTTATTGCAAACAAAATTGGCATATTCAAGTTGATGAGCCAATTTTTCAGCTTGTAGTTTCAGTAGAGGGCCACTAATAGGAATGTTGAAATTTCTTTTCTTTGTAAACCAACTCAAAAGAGCCTTTATCAAGATCACTTTTGTCACACTTCCGCAACTTTTTTGCAATGACGCCTTTTTCGAAAGCACTAGTAATGCTTTCCCGATTCTTCCAAATGGCTGACACAGTTGATGAGTTCAGTTTTAATTCTTTGCAAATGGATGCATTGCTTATTTCATTCTCTAAATCACTAATTATGTTCACTTTCTCTCTGATTGTCAAAATTTTTCTTTTCTCCACTGCCATTTTTAGGTAAAAAAAGAACTGAAATTAACACACCACAACAAAACCTAAAACACTGAACAAAATTGTTTTTAATAATTCAATAATTCCAAGAGTTTTAAAAAGACACTTCACTCACAAAGATTTGAAGTAGCACTGAATTCTTCATTTCCACTAAGTTCGAAGGTTGAATGTTTCATACCGATACAGAAAATTTTCATTGGTTAGTTTGCCAGGTAATTTCCCTCCCTAGGTCTTCTGAGTATCCATAACATTAGGGAAGAGACAGAAAAGAGGATTAAGAGTTTGGGAAAGAATGCAAAAAGCTCATTGGGGATGTGCACCTGCAGTGTAGAGAATACTCTATTCAAAGGAGGCATCTGTGTCGCGGAATTATCTTTTCCCCTGCCATGGGTAACCATTGTAGATCACTAATCTTTTCCCAGGTAACTGAGAGCCCCCGTAAGCCTTCAGCAACCCCACCACGCGGGGTATTCGGGGATTTCTGCTACCCCACTGGGACAAGGACTATGCTCTTTGTGGGTAGCGTACCACACTGAAAGAGATTCTGAGAACGGAAATCAAACCAAACACATTATGAATGTTGACTGTAAATATCGTTAAAAGTGTTATAAATTGCTATCGGCAGGGATGTGGGAAGAGATAAGGCGAGAGAATGTCAAAAACGGGCAAAGTAATAATAGAACTCAGTCCCTCGTATGGCAGTTCAGCCACTGCTCGTTAAAATGACCTGAAGATTTGCTCGTTATTAAATTAAATTAAATTAAATTTTTGAACATACTAAAAACCTAATAATTACATTAAGCTAATTATTTAGTCGAATAATTACATTTTAATTCCAAAAATTGTTTATTATATTTATTTAGGCATTGATTGAAGGGTATTTATTGCTATCAAAATTGTGCTGTAAAGTAAATTGGAAATTAAGACATTGTTGATTATACATCCAGTGAGTGCAGAAAATTATTCCTTAAATTGCTTCTTCAGAAGTAAGCAGTAACAAGAGTTCAAGT
The DNA here is from genome assembly GCA_028673005.1 of Tanypteryx hageni. Lineage (NCBI taxonomy): Eukaryota > Metazoa > Arthropoda > Insecta > Odonata > Petaluridae > Tanypteryx > Tanypteryx hageni. The sequence goes on from CM054120.1 coordinate 6,358,082, forward strand.
TCCCACCGTCGGAAAAGAGGTTCCGAGGTTCATTACAATGGCTGTGCTATTAATGTGGATGAGGTGAGAAAAGCAAAGCTCTTCAGGCACGTTGGAAGAAAGAAGCAATAGTTATATATATATATATGTATATGTGTGTGTGTATGTATGTATATACATTTTTGAATGATTTTAAAGGAAATAAATAATAATCATGGTGAGTTAATAAAACTTTATTTTATTCAATATGCAACTGGGAACCTTTTTCTCCAATACCCATAAAATGTTTTTAAAATGCACACCTAGTTTTTTAACCTTTGTATGGCTACTGGAAAGACACTCTTTGGTAACAATGTCATTTAGTTATTGTAAAGATGTTTTATGATGAAGCTGTTTACCTTTTTGAGTTGATATTATATTAAAATTGCCCATACCTTATTTTCAAGGCCATAAAGCCCCGTTTACACTATGTCAGGAAACAGTCCTGGGACATTTTGTTCAGTGCCCAAAATCCTGTCCCTTTTGAGTCCGCGGTCGAGATGGTTGGACTCGGGACAAGACATGGTGATTTTCTTAACTGATATGCATCACTTGCATAATTCTTGAATTTGCCACAATTCGCACCTGTGCACCTGATGAAATAGCTAGCTGTCATTTGGAGTGCCTTCGGCGGTTACTAAGGGGAAGTTATAAAATTTGCTGAGGCAATTCAATAGTTAAAAGTAAAAAAATGCTTAAAAGGTAGAGAAATGATTGGTGACACCATCTTTAAAAGAGGACACTATGGCCTTACCAACTTGGTTTTATTCCTCAAATTTAATTGTTTCCGATTTTTTATGATGTTAAAATTTTGTGACTGATTTGTTGTAGCTGTGCGAACTGGGTTATCCCTTCATTCAAAAAATTGCTAAGAAATGCCAAGATGAATCTTATTGCGGTAATAAGACTCTGCTAAGGGAATCGAATGAAAAATGTTTATATTGCATATGTCCCCTTTCCCCCAAAGATGGGTCATTGGGCATTTAAACCCAGAGTGTAGGATATTGTGTCAACATTTATTGAAAAGAGGTCTGCTCTTGAATGAACGGACCACTTCAATTAGATTACAATGGCATATCTTTATATAGGGCGAATGATGAATAGTGTATAGTGCCAGATGATATTTTAATTCCTAATAAATTGAATGCATATCCAATACTGATCAAATCTACTACTTACAGAGGAATCTCCATGGTCTTTCAATAGATGGCACTAGTGCTTGGCAATAGAATTTGTATCAGATGTTTAAGATTATCCACATAAGGTAGTAGAAAAAATAGCTTCTACGTAACTGTTGTTTCACTTTTATTGAGTTACAATTAACAGTCTCATATTGAGAAACAAATTACTCAAATTCTGCATATAAATAAAAGCAGAATTGCTCTTTTAACAAACACTAATAATATAGAGAAAACTAAACCAACCTTTGGTAACTACACACCCCAAATCTGCATAAATAAAATTACTAATTCTATTAAAGGAGGAATATTAATTCACTTTCCTCAGATGCAATACAAAACAACTAATAAACTAAGAGGCAATGTTTTGTTGATATCCTTGTCACTGGCACACAGGACAAAAGGAATTATGAAATATTAATGTAAGAAAAATGTTTTAATCGTTTTCGAATCCAAGAAAGTCTTTGATACTGCTGTTATCTTCATGTTCACTACTACTTGAGGAGAATGAACTTTCACTATCTTCAAATAATCCATCATCTTCAGTGCCATCCAAGACATTACTGATGCCCCATCTGTGTGAATATTGAATGTTTGTAGGTCTTTGGCATGGATCCAGGATTGGCTATATGGTGATAAAAAAATTGGGGAAAGGAAGGGTTATATTGCAAATATGCTGTGCAGGATACTACTCATAAGCATAAGAGCCATCATATAGAAACTGCGTGAACTACACGCTGTGCATGACACTACAATAGATATAAGCGCCTACCAACGGCAGCCATTTGAACTATGTTCATGCCATCAGCCAGAAGTTGTGATGAAAGTTGTGTGAACTGCATTACAATTCTCTCAATTTGCTATATAAATCACCATAGGTCAGTCCAACTTCGATGAAACTTCAATTATATTACCTGGCATTTCTGACTTATGTGAAGTATTAAACAGAAGTGGAAGAAAAAGTATTTTACAGTTACGTCAGTCTGACTTTGATGAAACGAATTATAATATTCTGCATTTCTGACCTTTGTGAAGTATGAAACAGATGCGGAAAAAATATTTTAAACAAATAGAAATGAAAAAAGTATTTTACAGGTACATATTTACTTCATTACTATAAATCATTATTTTTTGAGTTATTAAAATTCCCAAGCTATGCCGGGTACTTTCAGCTAGTTAGTTATAAGCTTCAGGTGATTGAATATGCAAAATTGCACGGAAATGGAGCAGTAGGATGTCATTTCGGTTCACCTCTTGCAGAAAAAAATGATCCGTGAATGGAGAAAACAGGAGGAAAGACTGAAGGCGATAAGGAAAGAGAAACACAACCTTCTTAAGCCTGGCCTTAAATGGCCGAAACTATAGGAGGATGTAAAAAATGGATAGTAGAACAGAGGAAGTATTACTGTATTGACCAAAATGTTTATGTACAAGGCAAAAAGAGTTGCAGAAGAAAAAGGGCTTGCTGATTTTTCTGGATCTGTATCTTGGTGCGCTAGGTTTATGAAAAGAGAAGCCCTAAGCATGCGCACAAAGACAAGGATAGCACAGAAAATGCCAGAAAAGTATGATACAAAAACAGAATTTCACAAGTTTGTTATAATCGCAAGAAAAACAACCAGCTATGAACTAGAGCAGATAGGAAATATAGACGATGTACCTCTAACATTTGATGTACCATCCAATTTAAGTGTAGATATTAGAGACACCAAAACAGTTACTGTAAAAACATCTGGCCATGAGAATAACAATTACACTGCAGTTCTGTCATGCTGTGCTGATGGCATAAAACTGCCACCATTCTTAATTTTCAAGAGAAAAACATCCCAAAGATAATATTCCTCTCTGTATATTTGTTCATGTTCATCCTAAGGGTTGGATGGATGAGGAGGGCTTGAAATCATGGTTGGAGAAAGTATGGTCAAGGCATACTGGTGGCCTCCTAAGAAAATCAGCCCTATTGATGTGGGACAGATTCGGACCATAATACTGAGGCCATGAAAAAAAGATTGGTACAACTGAAGACTCAATTACCTGTCATTCCAGGCAGACTGACTTGCCAATGTCAACCCCTAGATGCATATGTAACCAAAAATTTCAAGCAATGCATGCATGACAAGTGGACAATGCGGATGCAGGCCACAGATAGCAATGTTACACCCAGCCTAAGCAACCATAAAAAAACGGCGGTGCTCTTTGTAAATCCAGGAAATATTGTCAGGGTTGTAATAAACTGTATAAAGCAAATACTGGAGGCGACAAGCACCGCTGCAGTGAGGTGTATTGTGCGGTATGTCGGAAGGTTTGTTTACCGAAGCATCTCTGCTTTATGCAACGCAATTCGGGGAATTCTGAAAAAAAAATGAAGTGCTCTGTATTTATTACGATCTAGAATGTCGACAAGATAAGCCCGCCAACAACGGGGCATACGAGCATGTCCCCATTTTGTGCGTTGCACAGCAGAGCTGCTCTGACTGCGCAGATGTGATGAATAGTGATCATGTGTGTCAAACATGTGGTGTTCGACGACACATTTTTGACACGTGATCCTATTCGGTATTTCTTTAAATATTTAGCATTACTGAGGACCTATTTCAAGAAAATTATCTGCATTGCCCATAACATGAAGGGGTATGACGGCCATTTACTTTTGAAATATATGGTTTAAAATAATAAATGGACACCCAAAGTTATAATGACTGGAACAAAAATTATAACGATGGATGTCCAAAATCTCAGGTTTATAGACTCTCTAAATTTCTTACCCATGGCTCTCGCCAAATTACCTAAGGCGTTTAGTTTAGATGTAGACATTAAAAAGGGTTATTTCCCTCATTTTTTCAATAGATTGGAAAACAGAGGGTATGTTGGTGCGATTCCGGGTAAGGAATCTTTCGGGTACGATACGATGACCACCTGTGAAAGGGATGTCTTTGACAAATGGTACGATACACAGTCTGAGACTGTTTGATTTTAAAAAGGATTTAAGGGCATATTGCTCCAATGATGTAACTATACTAAGAACCGCATGCTGTGTCTTTAGCAGGCAATTTTATCATTTGACAAAGGTGTGCCCATTCACTGAGGCTTTGACTATCGCGAGCGCATGTCTCTTAGCTTAAAAGAGAAATTTCCTGAAGGAAAATACCATAGGTGTTGTGCCTTCTGGAGGTTACCGATGGCGAGACAGGCAATCACATGTAGCCATTATGTGGTTGCTGTCCGAGGAGCAGAAGCGGAACATTAAAATTAACCTTGCTGCAAACGGTCGCAAAGTAAAATATGCAGGGTACAGAGTCGATGGGTATTTGGAGAGTGAAGTCGCCGTAACAATTTTTGAATTTTACGGTTGCTTTTATCATTGGTGCCCTGATTGTTTCCCTAACCGTCATGCCCCTATTTCGAACAACCAAAATGAAACAATGGGTTCCAGGTTCGAGGCCACCACATACCGATGTGAGCACCTTTTAAAAAGTGGGTGTTCATTAATCGAGATGTGGGAGTGCAAGTTCGTAGAATATCTACAATCAAACTCGGAGGTAAAAAAGTTTCTAGATTATCACCCCTATGCCGCCCAGGAACCTCTCAATCCTCGAGATGCTTTCTTTGGTGGCCAAACAAACGCGGCAAAATTGTATCACTGCGCACGTTCTGGGGAACATATTAAATATTTGGACGTTTGTTCCTTATACCCCTTCGTGAACAAATGGCGGAAATATCCTGTAGGATATCTGCAAATTCACATTGGGGCAGAGTGTCCACCGCTGAACGAATGTGAGGGGATTCTCAAATGCACGGTTCTGCCGCCGCGCGATATATACCATCCGGTTTTGCCTGCGAGGGTAAATGGGAAATTCCTTTTCCCATTGTGTAGGAGTTGTGCTGAGGGTGAGGTGCAAGGGGAATGTCCGCATGAGGATGAGTGTGAAAGGAAATTTGTGGGGACTTGGGTCACTGACGAAATTAAAAAAAGCTGTAACTAAAGGTTATAAAATTTTGAAAATGCATGAGGTTTGGAACTACAAAGTCACTCTCTATGACCGTTCGAAGGACGAAGGTGGTCTTTTCACAGGGTATATTAATAGTTTCCTAAAAATAAAGCAACAAGCTAGCGGCTGGCCGAAAGCATGCGTCATGGATGGTGATAAGACGCGCTATTTGGAGGCCTTGAAAGAAAAAGAGGGCATAACGTTAGAGTATGACGAGGTAAGGTTCAACGCGGGATTGAGGTCGATATCAAAGCTGATATTAAATTCTCTTTGGGGTAAATTTGGCCAAAGGGAAGACCTCACCCACACAATAATAATCAATGATGTTGATACCTTTTATAAAGCATTGACAGATCCAAATGTTGAAGTTCAAGGCATTCTACCAATTACCGAGGACGAGGTCTTCGTCAATTGCGTAGACGGATTGGAGGGGAGAAAAAACTCACCGAATGTTAGTGTCCCGATAGCTTGCTATACAACCGCCCATGCCAGACTCGTCTTATATGAGTATCTGGAGAAATTGGGTGAGAGAGCAATCTATTGGGACACTGACAGTGTTATTTTTATGGTGAAAGAGGGTGAGTGGTCACCACCAGCGGGGACCTTCTTAGGTGAGATGACCGATGAGTTGGGGGTTTATGGGAAGGGCTCATACATTTCGGAATTTGTTTCGGGTGAGCCAAAAAATTATGCCTACAGAATTGTTTGTGGCGGTGACCCAAGTTCCACGAAAACTGTATGCAAGGTTAAAGGGATAGCCATTGTTGGGACATTGTATGTTTTGGTTTTGTTTGTTTTGTTGACGGGTGGTGTGGTTGAAAGATGAAGTGTGGCAACGTTGCCTTTGGACGGTATACGGAAGTGGAGACGTGAACACGGTGAGGAGAGGATGCGTCTGCCCACTTGAGAGAAGAGACATTAAAACGGTGACGCTGGGACGTGCCTGCCCGGCTCGGGTGTTTGTAATAGAACACAGATTCAGTGATTGTACCACCCTCGGTAAAATAAAGGACGATTTATACAGTCCACTAGTCTAATAATTGAGCGATCGGAACATTTTGGTCCTTCGGGCCGGATCTGTGTCTAACAAACTACGACGGGTAGGAGCTAGCTACGAGCGGAACCAACTAGGCAGTAACCATCAGAGACTTCGTCAACGCGGCACGGAGATGCTACAAGCGGAACCAACTGCGCAGTAAGGCAGTAATCATTGGAGGCTTCGTCAACGCGGCGTGGTGATGTGGCGGTGGATCCCTTGGCATTCTACCCCATCCACGAACAAGCTAACTGGAGAGTCCTGTGATAGCGGCCGGCCTACAGATGAATCATCGGTTACGGCGTAAGTTAAGCACACTAAGTCTGGTACCTTTGTCGTTTTCTTTGTCTTCTTATTTTCAATATGGAAAAGGAAAGTAAGAAAAGAATCAATAACCAAAGGGCCGTCGCTAAAGGGCAATTGACCCGCATTTCGACGTTTTTGGGAAAATTTGAGAGAGGCTCAGACCTAACTGCAATATGAACATGTCTACAAACATTACCTGATATTCAACAGGAATTTAACTTTGCTCAGGGAGAATTAGAATTTATTGATGATCTTGTAACGCATGCTGAAGATAGGGAAAATTTTGAAGCGCTATATTTTGAGCTTAAAACAAAGATGTTAATTCTGATAGAAGACGGAACAGAAAACAAATCTCTCGCTAATCAAGGGTCAGATAATGGAGAAATTTTATTGTCGAATCATTCTTTACCGGAAGGTAGGAAAGAAATACGGCTCCCAACTATTAACCTACCTACTTTTGCAGGAGACGTGACTCAATTTAGGCATTTTTATGATATGTTTACTAGCCTAATTGTCAACAATGAAGCCCTAGATGACATTCAACGTTTTCATTATTTGCAAAGTTCATTGACTGCAGAAGCAAATAAATTGATAGAAAATTTTCCTGTTGTTAGTAAAAATTTTGATGTAGCGTGGGATCTGATTTGCCATCATTACAACAATCCACGACTAATTGCAACTGCACATGTCAGACATTTATTGAATTTACCAACAGTGAATAAGCAATCTGCTGTTGATCTTAGAGCACTCTTAAATCAAACATTAAGCAACATGAATGGAATTAAGGCATTAGATATTAAGGTGCCAGTGCATGAATTGTTAATTTCTCAGTTGATTCTTGAAAGAATAGATTGTGTTACTAGGAAAGAATGGGAACTTCAGTCATCAGCTTCAGAACAACTTTTAACATTGGATGATTTATATGAATTCCTAGAAACAAGGTGCAAGGTTATGGAAGCTATGTTACCTAGTCAAAGCAAGGTTAATATTATTAGCCACAAACCTCAGGAAAGCAATGTTAAACATACTCGCCAACCACGGCAGTCATATGTTGCAACAAAGAATCAATGCATGTTTTGCAAAGAGCCACACACTTTGTATAAATGCAGCGCCTTTGCTCAAGCGAGTGTACCATAGCATATACAGTTTGTTAAGGCTAACAATTTATGCTACAACTGTCTTCAGAATCATTACATAAGACAGTGTTGTTCTCGTAATTGCTGCATCTGTGATAAGAAGCACCACAGCCTCTTACATTTAGACAAATCTAGCAACCAAATCCAGCAGCTTGAACAAAAACCTGCAAGTAACGATGGTCCAATGGCATCATCTAGCAACAATAATGAGCAACCCTATTCAGACATGGTCACTTATTGTTTGTTAAAGTTCGGATCGCAGAAACAGATACTGCTTTCTACTGCTTTAGTTAAGATACGAGATGGTAGTGGTAAATTACAAACTTGTAGAGCTTTGTTGGACTCATGCTCCCAATCACATTTTATCACAGAAGCATGTGTACAATGATTTAAATTGAATAGGGAACGCAATAGAACGTCAATCCAAGGTGTTGGTGAAGTCACCTCCGAAACCAAACAGCGTCTTCGCAGAGGTACATTCCAATATTCATGATTACAAGTGTCATGTTAATTGCTCTGTCTTATCAAGGATATCTGTAGATCTACCTGCAACACATGACAATTATCAAGATTAGAGCATTTCACAGGATATCCAGCTCGCAGATCCGACATTCAACAAACCTGGGAAAATTGACTTGTTACTTGGATCCGAGGTATTTTTTCATATTCTTCGACCAGGAAAACGGGTTAGAAGCAACGATCATCCAGTCTTTCAGGTCACTGATCTAGGGTGGATAGTATCAGGACAGTACCAAGTTTTAGGAACTCCTACAAGATCATCCCAGCCAGAGCTAACTAGGTCGTTTCTTCTCAGAAGTGATGACAGTTTATAACAACTACTTCAAAGGTTCTGGGACGTTGAGAAAATCAACCAAACACTTCGGACCCAGGAAGAGAAGAAATGTGAAGAGCATTTCAAACGATTCACCACAAGAGACTCTTCAGGACGATTTTGAGTTCGTCTTCATTTGCGTCAGGATCCCACACAGCTTGGCGATTCTTACCACATGGCAACAACAAGATTTCATCAACTGGAGAGAAGATTTGAGAGGCAGCCCTAATTGCAAAAAGAGTACACAAAGTTTATGGACGATTGTGAAGCTCTGGGCCATATGCAGCCGATTGATGCCTCAACCAACCCTGCTACAGTCAGTTATCATATACTGCATCATTCGATCTTTAAAGAGTCGAGCAGCACGACAAAAATTAGTGGTTTTTGACGCCTCAGCAGGGTCAACTAATGGAACATCTTTAAATGATTTGCTGATGGTTGGACCTACAATCCAACCAGATTTGTGTTCAATCATCTTATGCTTTTGCACACACCAGGTGTGCTTTACAGCTGACATTGAAAAAATGTATCTGCCAATTAAGGTACATCTTTAGGATTGCAATCTTCAGAGAATTTTGTGGAGAAAGGAGCCTACCACTCCCATTAGAGTACCAGCTGAATATCGTAACTTACGGAACCACCAGCGCACCCTTTCTGGCAACCAGATGCCTTCAACAACTTGCTGTTGAAGAAGCCAAGCCTTTCCCCAAGGCTGCAGAAGTCTTATTACGTGACTTCTACGTGGATGATTGTATGTCTGGTGCACAAACCATTGAGGAAGCTCTACTTGTGCAGAAAGAGCTTATGCAACTTTTGCAAGAGGGCGGATTTCTATTACGCAAGTGGTGTTCCAACCACCCAGCCCTACTTGAATGTATCCCTGAGAAGCTCAGAGAAACGCAACTTCCATTGCAACTGGACAATGATCATATTAAAACACTGGGTCTGTTGTGGCACCCTGCTGCAGATCTATTTCAGATTGCAATTGGACTAAAGACTACATTGTGGAGCTCGAGGAAGGACAGCTTTACCAAGAGAAGGGTTCTCTCCACCATAGCATCTATTTTTGACCCTTTATTGTTAATCAGCCCTATTGTCATTCGATGTAAAATGTTTCTCCAGCAGTTATGGCAAGAAAACTTCAACTGGGACGATGATTTAACACCAGAATTACTGGAGTGCTGGCAGCCTTTGTATGACCAGATTCCAGTAGTAGACAACATTCGGATTGACAGGTTAGTTCTGGTGAAAGGCACACCAGTTGACATCCAAATCCACGGGTTTTCGGATGCATCTGAACGTGCGTATGGAGCTTGCATTTACGTACAATCAACCAATCAGAATGGAGAGACCATTGTCAAGCTCTTATGCTCAAAATCAAGGGTTGCCCTATTAAAGATTTCTCTTCCTCGCCTAGAATTATGTGGCGCACTTTTACTTGCACGATTGTTTAGTAAGATCATTAAGGGTTTCATCATGAAAATCAGTCACAGCTCACTGTGGATGGACTCGACGATAGTTTTGGCATGGCTTTCCGCGGCACCAACAAGATGGAAGACGTTCATAGCGAACAGAATCTCAGAAATTCAAGATATCACTTCAACAGCTGAGTGGAAACACGTCGCATCTCAGGACAACCCAGCTGACCTAATATCAAGAGGAATCAATCTAAATGATTTAATTCACAACTCATTATGGTGGAATGGACCAGCATGGCACCTGGAACCATCAATTTCATGGCCTACCGCAGGCATTCTTCCGGCATCACACGACATGCCAGAACAACGTAAGACTGACCAGCTTGGCCATGACAATTTATCATGATGAAATAATCTCGAGGTTCTCTAAACTAACAAAGCTACAAAGAGTTGTATCATATTGTCTTCGTTATGTATCCAACTGCAAGTTACCTCCTGAGGATCGGAAAATTGGTCCGCTTTCTAAAGAGGAATTGCAAACGGCATTACATACCTGTGTTAAGATTGCTCAAAGTACAGCATATTCATCAGAGATCCAGCTGCTTAAGAATTCTCGCCCTCTTGACAACAAGAGCAAGTTAAAGAATTTAAACCCTTTCTTATGCAATAAACAATTACTCCGAGTCAGAGGGCACCTGCAGCATGCTGAACTTGCTTATGATCAAAAACATCAGATAATATTGCCTCCATCCCATCATCTAACAAAACTGATCATTGAAAGCGAACACCTATGTATGCTCCATGCCAGCGGTCAGTTACTATTATCAACCTTAAGACAAATTTTGTGGATTATGAATGGTAAGGCCACTATTAGACGAATTTTGTACCATTGCTTAATATGTCACAAGTTGAAAGCTGAATCAACTCGTCAACTCATGGGCCAATTGCCCAGCCCAAGGGTGAAACCCGCTAGACCATTTCTTAATTATGGAATTGACTACGCTGGACCCTTGTATGTGAAATTTGGAACTCTCAGAAGTGAAGAGTAAATGCTATATCGCCATATTTGTATGTTTGTCCACTAGAGCCATTCATCTCGAAGTCGTCAGTGACATGTCCACACAAGCATTTTTGGCAGCCTTGAAAAGGTTTGTGTCACGTCGAGGTCGATGCAATAATGTTTACAGCGACAATGGAATGAATTTTGTTGGAGCCGAAAGAGAACTTCGAGAATTTAAAGCGCTTTTCCAAGTAGAAGACCACCAATTAAGGGTGAACACATATGCTCAAAAAGAGGGCATTACATGGCATTTCATTCCACCCCGAGCACCACATTTCGGTGGCATATGGGAAGCTGGAGTGAAATCCTTAAAATACCATCTACGGCGAGTCATGGGAAATGCATGTTTAACCTTCGAGGAGTTGACCACGTTAACCACTCAGATTGAAGCTTGTCTCAATTCAAGGCCCTTGATTCCTCTCTCAAATGATCCCAATGACCCTGCTGTACTTACTCTGGGTCATTTTCTGATTGGCTCGGCTATCACTAGTTTTCCTGAACCAGACTTAATCGATGTCAAGCTTAGCTTACTTTCCAGATGGCAGTTCCTACAGCGGCAGCTCCAGCAATTTTGGTGCAAATGGTCGACTGACTATCTCAGTCTCTTACAGCAGAGGGCCAAGTGGACATCAACCTGTGCAAATGTGCAACCTGGAACCCTTTGCATCCTGAAGGAAGACAACTTACCTCCACTCTGTTGGAAGCTGGCAGTGATTCAAGAAATCCATCCAGGCGCCGACGGATTAGTGCGAGTAGCAACTATCCGTACCCCCTCTGGAACCTTTAAGCGACCCATTGCAAGGCTTTGCCCTTTCCTAACTGCACCTGAATTATAATTTGTTGACATTTAAATTGTTATGTAAGAAAAGGAGATTGTAATTCCTTTTCAGCGGCTGGCATGTTGGGACATTGTATGTTTTGGTTTTGTTTGTTTTGTTGACGGGTGGCGGCACTCTGGCGGGCGCCGTGTGGTTGAAAGATGAAGTGTGGCAACGTTGCCTTTGGACAGTATACGGAAGTGGAGACGTGAACACGGTGAGGAGAGGATGCGTCTGCCCACTCGGGAGTAGAGACATTAAAACGGTGACGCTGGGACGTGCCTGCCCGGCTCGGGTGTTTGTAATAGAACACAGATTCAATGATTGTACCACCCTCGGTAAAATAAAAGACGATTTATACAGTCCACTAGTCTAATAATTGAGCGATCGGAATAGCCATAAACGGTTCAAATAAGGATGCAATATGTTTTGATAATCTTAAAGGGATGGTTGTGAATGGATTCCCTGCAGTAAATGTTGATATTCCGCAACAAATCCTCCGAACAATATTTCATAACATGGTGATGCGAGGGGAAAGGAAGATTTATAGGATTGTTTATACAAAATGGCGGCGAGTCGGTAAATACAGAACATTGCCATTCGGTTTTAAATCCACTTCTTAACAGCGGAATTATAACCGAATGCATTTTATGTATCTATGTTATATATATATATATATATATATATATATATATATATATATGTGTGTGTGTTGCTTTATAGTAATAGTAATTTTATTTTTGGTGAAGATGGGGCGGTACTCATCATTTTCTTGAAATCTGCCTCGGTAATGATGAATAGTTAAAGAATATTTCCCAGTCACGATAATACAAACTCGGACAAATACCGGCAACCCAACATTACAGGGGATAGGAAAATGCATTGGTTATTGTGTATTTCTTTTGATGTTTTAATTAATGTGTAATATTGATATGGTTGCTTAAATTTGTCTGTAATTTACCTATTTTTTGCTTTTCTATTTTGTTGTATTCGTCCTAGTTGGGCATTATTGTATTTACTGTTGATTTTAATGTTGAAATTTGTTGTTGTTGTGAAGTTGTTGTTGATGCAACTCTTTATTTTACTTATATTTTAATGTTGATGTTATTATTGTTGACGTTTCTGTTGAATTATTATAGCATTTATCGTTTTAATTGATGTAACCCTTTTATTTACTTATCTATTAATCTGTCCGTGTATCCGTTTATGCAGATTCCTCAGTGTTCGGACCATACGGGATGTTTGGGGGTAATTCTTGCCCATTTTTCATTGTTGAATGAATAAATAAATAAACCATTTCTACAAAATTTGTCTTGATTCCTAATAACCTGAACCATACCTTTCAAACCTTCATTTATAGTTATGTCAATCCCGTGGAAACACCCTTTCACAGCCATTGTGGCCGGTCCTACAGGGTCTGGTAAATCCGTTTCCATGGAAAAATTTATAAATGCGATCGATGCCATGGTCGATGTCAGAGTTGAAATTATTTGGTGCTATTCAGAGGTGCACTCTATACCGGCAAATTTGGGTAGAATACCATGGTAAAATTTTATAAAGGAATACCCGACTTAGACGATATGAGTGGTGAGTTAGAACGATCTCGATTAATCATCCTTGAGGATATGATGAGAGAGGCTGACCATCGTGTCGTGGATATGTTTACTAAAGGCTCTCATCATCGGGGTTTGAGTGTTATTTTTATAACGCAAAATTTATTTCATCAAGGGATAGGTAGACGCGATATATCCCTTAATTCCCATTACATTGTATGTTTCAAAAATCCGCGAGATAGAGCTCAAATCCTCCATCTTTCTAGAGAAATTTACCCAGAAAACCCTAAATTCATTCAAGATGCTTTTAGAGATGCCACGTCAATTCCGCACGGATATATTTTGTTCGACTTAAAACAATGCACTCCTGATGAATATCGAATAAGGTCGAAGATACTTCCTGAAGACGGGTTTACTCAAGTATATATTCCGAGGCACAAAAACCGCAGCACGGCGGGATATCTTTCAGTCGGAGAAGATGTCTCGCACTGTTAGGAACTGTCAAGAAATCCTCGGAGCTCTCTGTAGAGTCAAACCATCTCAAAGAGTCGCGATTTTAAAAACGGCTGATAAAGGCTTAATCGTGGTGATTTGCGAGTGTGCTCTTAACGTATTAAAAGGAAATATCGCCCTCAAACCGGAGTACAAATGCGAATTAGCTCGACACAAAAAGATCTTACGAAGGCTGATCAAACGCGGTGAGTGTTGGAAAAAGAAAAAACGAGTTATAATTCAATCTTGTGGCGCATTCCTTCCATTACTCTTGAGCTCCCTGCTTACCGGTGCAATCGGTTAATTGTTTCGGTGAACATGGAGCACGCAAAGAAGATGCTGTTAGTACCTCCTGATGCGCTCAATCGTTTTAGACGGGGATATGAATTCTCAAATATCGCGCATGGATGAAGAAATGAGGGATATATTGCTCGAGAAAAATGTTTCAGATCCGGAGAAGTGGGAAAATATACAGAAATTTTGCAAAAATATTTAAACGTGGTGGAAAAAGAGACAAAACCTATATACTTACCGATAATGCATGTCAGAGATGAGGAAACCCCGAAAACCTTCCAGGCACACACACTCAGTAACGATATAGTTAGAGCGGGGGAAAGGGATGTTTGCAGGCGATGATATGATAATAAACTCTATACCGCAAACTTTTCGGAGAAAGGCGCGGCTGTTGTACGATCAGCTTTCCCGCAGTGATATTGTTTCATGGGATGAAAGTGGCGCTGTAAGTGTCCGGGGGAGAGTTCTCCCACACTCAAACATAACAGATTTATTCAACGATGTGGTACGCCCATGCAAGCATAGCAGTCCCGAAGGTTGGGAAATATTTTGCGATGCTTTACGCGAGCTGAATATTCCACAAGAATATATAGGTAATAGTAAGAGATGGTCATTCATTCGATGAGAGACATCCACACTGTCTAAATCATCACCGCCTCTTCATGCGAAAAAAAAACAAAATTTCGATATTCACCTTATAATATTAAAGGTTGGACAAAGTTTCGCTTATAATGAGTATCGCTGGTGCTTATTTCAACCCCGCCAACCCTGTGGGGTTCGCCGGAGCACGAGCTCTAGTAAGTGAAATGCGTGGAAAATATTTGCCGCAAGAAGTTAAAAGTGGTTAGAATGTGGAGATGCGTATACACTTCATAAACCGATCCGTAGAAAATTTACGAGAAATCGGTATATTGTAACCATGAAAGATGAGCTTTGGCAGGCTGACCTCAACGATATGCGCTCTTTGAAAAAGTATAATGATGAGTATAATTGCTTATGGTGATCGATGTATTCAGTAAATATGCGTGGCGGATACTGTTGAAAAGCAAAATGGGATCGCATGTGAAGAACGCTTTTCGGAAAATTTTTAACCAAAGCAAGCATAAACCGACACATCTCCAAACAGATAAGGGGACAGAATTCATGTCACGAATGGTTCGAAAATTTTTCAAAGAGAATCGTATAAATTACTATGTAACACAAAACCCCGACGTTAAAGCGGGCGTGGTGGAACGTTTGAATCGCACCCTTGAAACACGAATGTGGCGTTTTTTCACAAGATTTAACACCCGACGTTATGTTGATAGCATATCAAAGTTATTACACGGGTATAACCATGCCACCCACATAGCCATTAAAATGGCACCTGTAGATGTCAACGACAATAATATATGTAAAGTTTGGAAAAACTTGTATGGCGCCAAAGAGAAAACTAAAGACGTCGCGGTACGTTACTGGGGATGTGGTAAGAATTGGAAGAACGAAATCCACGTTCGATAAAGGATATAAAAATAATTGGTCAGAAGAGGTTCAAAATAAAAAAGGTTATTCAAAGATCACCAATCGTCTACGTTATAGAAGATCTCCGCGGTGAGGAAATCGAAGGCACATTTTACGAACCTGAATTACAGCGCATCCGTGTCTCAACTATACATGAATACAAAATAGATAAAATTATCGCTTACAGAGGAAAAGGCACCAGAAGGGAAGCACTCGTCAAGTGAGTAGGTTATCCTGAAAGTTTTAATTCGTGGATTAAAATTAAGGATATAAAAGTGCTAAAATTAAAGATGAGTTTTATATCACATTACCGAGTAATAGCTCAGGCCACTCTTTCCCCGATAACACAACAACAAAATTCCGAACTCAGCTGCATCGATGCATTGAATTAAAGGGTCGGTGGATGGTGAGTGTGGTGGAATTTCAATACCCGTGTTCTCTCCTCACGGTGAGTAACAATAACAACACTATTCGAATATGGAAAGAGTCCAGCGCTGCCGAAAAACTAAAATTAAAACCTGGGAATTACGAAACTATCCACGATCTTGTGCGCGAAATAAATGACAAAGAACTTATTTCTTCGAAGTAGAAGAAAATACCAGGCATGTAAAAATACTACCACCAGATAGAAAAGAAGAAGAAGAAGTGAAACGTGTGGAATTGAATGTAATTCATAGCGCTAAAAAAACTATGCTATCATTTTCGCCGCGGTTGGCTCTCCAACTAGGGTTTGATCCGAGACTCGAAGTGACTAATGGCGATATCTCGAATCACCCTGCGAATATTTTCTTAGGATTCCCACATCAACTGTTCCTTTACTGCGACGTTGTGGAATCTCAAATCGTCAGAGATACGTGCGCACCGCTTCTAAGAATCGCAAACTTGGATGCCAGGAAGTATGTTTATGGAGCTCAGAAAATGATTATATTTGACACGCCACACTATGTTCACGTAATGCAACAAGAATTCGATTGCATAGAAATAGACATAAGAGATGACACCGGCGAGTCTATCCCATTTGAGTTCGGGAAGTCGTGCGTTAAACTACATTTTCGCAAAATTTAAAGGATGGTTAGGGTGGTGCGGAAAATAAAATTCGACGGTACTTGCCACCCATATGTGACTTATTATGGGAATCAAGCCGGGGTGGGTGTCGCCAATGTTTATAGAGGTTCTCCTTATCAGAGGGGCCACGGCATTGGAAGTTTTTTGGGCGGTCTCTTTCGCACAGCGATGCCTCTCTTGGCAAGAGGAGCCAAAGTCGTGGGAAAAGAAGCCTTTCGAACAGGCTTAAACTTGCTTGGAGATTTTGTTCAAAATAAACTTCTTCGAGAGTCCGTAAGAAATCGGGTAGACGAGGCAGGGGAAAATCTGAAAAGAAAGGCGGTGAAAACAGTTGACGATCTAATGAATGGCTCAGGGTACAAAATAAAACGAATCAAAAAACAACCTCATTCTTCGTCCAAACGTCGTCGCGTTAAGAAGCGAAGTAATAGTAAGCACAAGAAAAAGACAACAAAGAAAGGGAAGAAGAAGAAGAAGATGAGGATATCAGAATCCGGAGGAAATATTCTTCGGAGACGGGTTGTGGAACACCCCATTGATATATTTGATTAAGCAATGGCTTTTCTACACTCACACTCTTGTGAGTGCGCAAAGTCCGAATTAGATCTTTTCACTCTGCCACCGACTCAAACCAGTATTCAAAATGGACAATGGATACATTACAAACCATTATCATCGTTGAGTGACGACTCTCACATAGAATTCGTCGTCCCTGGACAAGGAGATGAGTACATCGATCTCTCGCAAACGTTACTCCACATCACGGTTAGAATCGTAAAACAAGACGGCACAGAAACGACACCTGAACAAGTCGGGCCTGTAAATGACTTTTTACACAGCATCTTCTCCCAAGTGGACGCGTACTTGAATCAAAAATTGGTTTCACCTCCCAGCAATACTTACCCTAGAATACATTTTGTGAACTCTTAAATTGACTCATATATTTTTTTTAGTGTACATGAATGGAAAACGGCAAAAAAACTCTTTCTCACATCTCTTTTTTATTCTTTACTTTATCAGTTCGTAATATTTTCTTTTATTAGAAATTAATCACACGGATAATTTCTTATATTTTTAGGAATTTAAACTATTTCTATTGTTCATCTGGCTCTTATTAACATTATAAAAATTGATTTTGAAAGTTACGATTTTAACATCCAATTATCTGTCTACTTTAAAATATATAGTATATTAAAATATAACTGTACTTTGTAAAAACTAAATGGACAGATTATGCAAATAACTAAATAAACGTGCGTATATTCTTGGTACACAGCTGCACTGGAGTAGGCTAGTATCGTAAAGAGGCAAGAGACGAAATGAAAACGGATTGTTCTAGAGCAGGGGTGGCCAGCGTGTGGCGCATGCGCCAATTTTGGCGCATTGGTCTATAAAAATTGGCGCACCATGACCCCAGGGATGCGATCTCAATGTTAACGCGGCGTCACAAGTTTTTGTCTGCTCCGCCTGCTGAACCACGTAGTTAGTGATCAGTGCGAGTAGATGTCACTGCTGCCAGAAAAATATCGATGTCTACATGTCGGAGCTTGTCATTGATGTTGCGATAATATCGTTGTTTTTCGCCGACCCCTAGTTTGCCATATTCGCCCTAGTGACTGTTTCCAGAATCAGAGTGAGTGATCAACAAATTTGAATTTGGATTTTAGTGTTTTGTATTTGTTACCCATTATGATATAAAGCAAAATGAGCAAAAGAAAAGCTAGTGCAGATAGTGACCGTGAGTTTATTGATCAGTGAGAAATTAAATTTTAATTTATAAGTGGACGTTCCGGAAAACCATTGTACCTGGTTTGTGGAAATACACTGTCACATAATAGGAGATATGACCTCAATAGAAATTATACGGCACAGCACAAGACGGAAATAGAAGAAAAATTAAAGCAAGTTATAGGATCTGAGGTACGGAAACATTATTTAAATAAGATGTAAGAAAAGAGGGAACAAATGCAAAATTGTTTTGTGAGAAGAATTTGTGAAAGTTCTGAAATGACAGCAGTATCATACGAAATAGCTTTAATGCCAAAAAAGGCCATTTTTTGGTGGCCAAGAAATTATTAAACCTAGCCTAGAAATACTCGCCAGACGTCTTTGTAATCAGAACGGCAGACTACGTGGAGAATGCGAATCCCGCTCTTCTGGGCGCGGGAGTGCTTTGCCACACTACTGCTCTTCGATGAGGCACATAAGTGACTGAGGTTATTTTGTAGAGCACTTCTGGAGTGCACTGGGCTCACTTTAACCCTTTTACATAACCCGTATGTGGGCCACGGACCGAAGTCTGGAGTTTTGGAAAAATTTATGGCCCTGAAAAGGTCCTAAATCTTCCGTCCTGGATGAGTCGGCGCCTAAGTCCGACGACGCTTGGGGGGAAGGTCTTCTTCTAGCCCGGTAGATGATCTCGTCCGTTTGTGACGATCCCACGGTTGAGGCTTCCAGTCGGCAATGCTACGCAGTACCGGCGTGTTTTTATCTGCGAGAGTCGGCCAAAATTTTTCGGCGGAGGCTTTCAGCGCGTCGCTGATGGGAAGGAGGGAGAGCCAGTCGTAAATGTCTACGACCTTTCCGTGGCGTCGCCTGTGGGCAATTGTGCGTAGGCAGGATTTTTCCACTTGGGAAAGGACGGATCGGCCTCTATAGGACAGCCGGCCACTCCAGGCAGGCGAGGCGTATGACAGGCCAGGAAACACCACCGCGCGGTAGAGATGGAGTCTGCGTCTCAGCGGGATGACACGACTGCGGAGAAGTGGAGCCAAACTCAACTTGGCGCCAAGCGCCCTGTGAGCGACCTTCCGTGCGTGGGACTCGAAGCAGAGCCTCTTGTCCAACGTCACTCCCAAGTAGGTAGCGCTGTCCTTCCACTGCGCTTCTTCGGCGCCGATCAGGATACCGTCGGGGTCAGGGGACCGGGAGGTGGAGAAGAGGACTGTCTGTGTTTTGGTGGCGTTGACCTCTAGCTTGCAGGCAGCAAACCAGTCCAGAAGAGTGTCGGAGGCTCGTTGAAGATATTCGGCGGCCTTCGCTTTCTTGGTGGACTTGCACAGAATGGCGGCGTCATCGGCGTATTGGGCCAAGAGGGAGTTCCAGCCGAGGTTCACCGGAGCATCAGCCGTGAAGGTGTTGTAGAGGTTCGGTCCCAATACCGAGCCTTGCGGAACCCCAAAGGCGATGGTTTTTGGTGAGGAGATCGCCGATGCCCATCGCACACAAAAGGAGCGGCTGTTAAGGTAGCTCTCCAGGAGACGAATTTGCCAGGGTGGAAATCGAAAGGACTGCATCTTCCGAATCAAACCTCTGTGCCACATGCGGTCAAAAGCTTTCGTGATGTCGAAAAATACCGCTGCAATGTGGCGACCGGTGTTAAACGCGTCGGTAATAAAGTTTGACACGCGTGCGATTTGATGCGTCGTGGAAAATTCCTCCCTGAGTCCAAACTGCGCGTCTGGGAGTATGTGGTTGCTGGAGAGGTGGCGTTGGAGGTGCGGCAGGATCGTCCTTTCAAAAAGTTTCCCCAGACCGTCCAGAAGGGAGATGGGCCTATATTTTGCCGGATCTTTAGAGGCCTTTGCCTTTGGAATGCAGACAATCACTGCCTTCTTCCAGGTAGATGGGAAGTGGCCAAGGCGGATGCAGGCCGTAAAGACGAATGCCAGCCATGTGCCAAACGCGATAGAAATGTTGCGTAGAGCCTCGTTCCGAATGTTATCGGGTCCTGGGGCCTTCCTACTCTTTAGTGTTTTCAGGGCTGATCCGATGTCTGCGGAGGTTATGACCGGAGGCGACGTGTCGTCTCCGGCGTCATCGGTGCCGATGAATTTATGGCCCTGAAAAGGTCCTAATTTGGGATCAATTGAGGCGGTGAAATCTCCCTCCGGCGTTTGTGCAGCATCTTCCTCCAGCGCGCTGGCGTTACAGAAGACAGTTTGAAGGTGCTCTGCCATCATCTCCGCCTTGTCTCTTGGGGTAATGGCGGTGACTCCGTTGCGATGGAGAGGCGGGTCGTAGATGGTGTCGGCGCGCAGCGCTCTCGCCATTCGCCAAATAGAGCCGTCCTCAAGGTTGAGAGAAGCAAGTTTCGCTTCCCAGGAGGAGCGTCGAAAGCGGCGAATTGAGTTCCGCAGGGAATGCTCCATTTCACGTAACTGCATTCGTAGTGCCGGGTAGCCTGTTGCCTGGTAGCGCCTCCGGATGTTGTTTTTCAGGCGGATGTCGTCCCTGATGGAGGGAGGAAGATCCAAATAGTTATGGATCTTCCGCTTGCGGAGAGGCACTGCAGCAGTCGTGGCGTCTTGAATGCGACGTGTAAGCCCGGCAATGCAATCATCTACGGCAGCAGGTGAGGACAGGTCAGGCAGTTCTTCTGGTAGGCTGTCCGTTAGCACGCGCCTGTACTCCTTCCAGTCGGTGTGAGCGAAGTCCTGGGAAGTTGTTTCCGGGAGCAGCAGTGGACGAACACCCAAGTGCGCGACTACCGGGTTGTGGTCGCTCGTCAGAATTGGGATAGCGGAGATGTGGAGAGATGTAAGGAGGCCGCGGTGGAGAAAAATGTCCAGCACGTTCCCCTCCCCTCGATGGTTGAAGTGAGTGGGCTGAAAAGGGTCGGAAATGCTAACGCCCGCGTCATTTGCCCAGGCAGCAAGGTGACGGCCCCGAGTGTTAAAGTCCTTCGAGTTCCAAGAGGGATTTTTTGCGTTAAAATCTCCTCCGAGAAGAACTGGATGCCCCAAATCCGCGACTGCAGTCATGTCCTCGTGCAGCAGGTCACGCGAGGGTGAGAGATAGCAAGAGACCAAGGTGAGGTAGCCTTTCGATGTTCTCAAGAGGACTGCAGTGGCCTCGATGGACTTCAGGGTGGGGATGTGGAGCTCGGAGGCCTCAAGATCATCAGAGACGATGATGGCTGTTCCTCCTCCGGCTTTCCTTCCAGGTGCGGTAGGCCTGTCGGATCGAAAGATCCGGAAGCCAGGGATCTTCCAACTCTGTGACTCTCGGAGGTGCGTTTCCTGGAGGAGGGCAGCAGCAATGCCCTGTTTCTTCAGAAATGACGACAGCTCCGGAGTCTTTGCCAGGATATTGCCTCCGGTGTTCCAGGAGACAATGGTGGTGGGCGGCTTCCTCTGCTTAGGGGTGAATGCGAAGGAAGGCAGTGAGGTGGGATAAAACTCCTTGAAGGAGTTGCTGCTGCATTTGTTGTTGAATGGCCATTGTGGCCGTGGTGAGGGATTGAACTGCCGCCAACAGTCCTTCGGCAAGCGACTGTTCGTCGAGAGGAGGAGAAGACTCAGTTGCGGGTGTGCGTCCTATGCGGCGGCGACGATTAACCTCGCGAAGAGGTTTGCGAAGGTCAGCCGTCGTCTCTTGTGGTGCTGGACGAGCCTGAGGAAGCGTGGGAAAGTCCTCGTGGCGTAGCTGGGCAACCGCAGGAACGGAGAGACGGAGTCGCGGCGTCGATTTCTGCACCGGCGGAGGGCGGATGGCGTTAGTAGTAGGGAAAAGAGGAGTCTGGCCCCCCCCACCCCAACTTTTATGCAGCCGCCATCTTGGATTTATGACGTCACATCCGGTCACGTGACCAACCTGTGGCGCCACCACTCGGAGAAAGTTGGAACTAAGAACAAGTGCCGTTCGAAAAGCAATGTTGTCAAGTGAGTTTCGATATATCGAACAGATCGGTGTTGCCAAAAACAAATGAATCGCACATGCGCCCTCGAGCCGAAAATTTAAAAAGTGTAAATTTAAACGGATGCGTACAATTGAAATGGGTGGGAGCATTGTGGTTGAAAATATTTAACGAATGAAATAAGAAATGAGCAACTTTTTTATATCGAGGTTGCAGGCCCAAGGTTTGAATCACTGTTCGGACACTTAAGATAAATTAACACGAAAAGGTGTGACGGAAAAAGGAGTGAAATAAAAACATTGGTATAGGTTAACTCAAGTATTTATTGACATTTGTTTACAATTTTCAATCACATTCTGTTCTTTTAAATAATGGACACCCTCTCGAAAATTTGTCGTGCTCTTCTTTAGGATCGTCACCTTTTTCCCATGAATGTATGCTCACACCACATTTACAGCATACGGTGACGTCCTCATAACCAGTAAAAATAAATCCTATATTAGCCATTTTGGTAATATTTAAAAATATCCTTTTTTTGGGAAAATCGTTAAACGTTATAAATCTATCATGTTCCCTATCTAAATTAACATTGCTCTGAAACCATTTCGTTAGTGATTCTAACAAATATTAATTTATATTTTTTTTTATTACTCAACATTTATTATTAAACATCTTTTTTAACAAACTGAATTTCTCCTTTCCAGAATATATTCTTATATCTCTTCGTCGCATATATCGTTATATCTTTTCGATGGGAATTTTCTTTATTCGTTGAGTTTCCGAGGTGGTGGTATTTAATCGAGTTAAAATTTTTCCGATTGGTAACAGGTATGGGGTGATTTGAAATTAATGAAAATGAAACAACATTGAAAGGGTTGAGTAATTTTATTGAGACATGTTAATAACGAGTTCATTTTTAATTACTTTTAGAATTAAATTTCTTTTAACATTAGAATTGTTATAAAATTGTATTTCATCATGAGTTAAAATGTTGTATTTGTTAGGTAGGAAAATCTTTTTTTTTAAATCCCAGTCTTTATCTGATGTTATTACTGCCACCAACGCCTCCCCATATTTAGTTTTTATTTTCTGAAATTCTTCTATGTTATATACGATATCCTCTTCTAATGTTTCTTTTTTTATAAATGTGATTGTTTCATTTTTCATTAGAAGTTTCGTTGCAATTGCTTCCATCTAAAAAGGAAAAAGTTTGATGAGTCAATGAGTTTTTTAATATCAACAGAGCCTAATGAACTTTAAGCACTTACGTAAACTCTGAAGACATTTATCTTTAAAGCGAAATACATATAATTCTTTTTCCATTCAAGCTAGACATAATTTAGACAAATATAACGACTCACTGTAATATTCGGAGAGTGGCGGCGGCGGTAGTAGAGACGGTGAAGGTTATGAGGATTAGTCTAAAAAAGAGACCATTCATGAGCATAATGTCAAAGCTTTCTCAGAGTGAGAAGTGATTAAAAAGTTATAAATAAATGAATACTATGCTTACTCAATATCTGTTGTAGCCTAGGCAGCGGAGACGGTGGCGTAGACGGTGGCGGAGACGGTGACGGTAATGGTGGTGGTTGCGGAGTTGAAAGTGTTCTAAAGAAAATAGACCATCCGCGAGAATAAAGTCAAAGCTTTCTCAGAGGGAGAAGTTATTAAAAAAATATAAAAGAAATGAATGTTATGCTTACCGAATATCTACAGCTGTTGGTGCTCTTACTCGTAGTCGAAGAGGAGTAATTTTCTACGATTATCGCGCTGCTTATATACTGAAATTGTTAGTGTATACGATACAGGAAGAGGCGAATAACCTACATACCTTGGTAAAGTCGCTTGACCTGCTTCAAGCGACTAGGAGTGGAGGGACAGAAAGCAGGTTAAGAATAATTTATCTACCATAGCCCGCATGACACAATTAAAGCGCGTAAGTGTGAGGGGAGGAAGTACGTGAATAATATATTTATCGTACCACGTACGACCTGCCTCAATCGCTTGGGTGTTGTGTAGGGAAAGTAGGTTAAAAAAAATCTACATGCCATAGCACGTATGACACACCTAAAGAGATTATGAGTGGCGGATGAACCGCCTAAAGCGCATGTGTATGTGGGTAGCATTTCACCACGTATGACCTACCTTAAATGCTGAGGTGTTGGGGTAGGAAGGCGACGTCTTATTGCGATGTATAGACCTTACACCACTATAAATACGGTGCAGAGAATACGAGAAGTCATCGGTTATTGTTCAACATTCCACGACCAACGTCAGCACGCTGATTTCAAGAGCCGTTTCCCCGAGAGGTCAACGTCGAAACGTTAAAGAATACGGCAGCTTTTTTGATTCTGGTAAGTTGAAATAATTATAATGTTAACGATAAATCGAAGAATACTAGTCGCACAGATTGTCTCTGCGACACTTACCAAAATATTCTAATGGGATGTTTCATATGGAAACCCCCTTAAAAAATTAACGGATTCGGTTTAAATTCATATTATTTGAAAAACCTTAAATAATGGTACATATAACCGAATCTCATCAAAATCCGCCGGAAAAATACCCCAAAAGAGGTCCTGTAATGTTTCAATATTACACGGCGGTCATAAGCTTTAAAGAGGTACTCCTCTGACTTCTTAGCTCCACCCATCCCCCGCCCTATCATAACCTAGTAAATCCGCCCCACCATTTTGTAGGAGGAGCATGTTAACCCCGCCCGCTATGCAGGATCGCCATTTTGTACGTGCATGTTAACTCCGTCTAATACTTGAGAAACGAGGTCACAGACGCGGAAGACAAGACGCGTAAAAAAACATCGCGATTGTATTGTAGGAGGGCGTTTTTTTCGGGTTATTTTCATCGTAGGACCCACCGTTTTCGAGATTTTTGGCAAAATCCGAAATTTTCGAACAATTTTGTTAATATCTCCGTTATTTGAAGAGATATTGGAATGGTGTAAATGCAAAGTTTGTTCATATTACAATTGCGCTTCCAATAAAAGAAATAGCTTATTTAAAAAGTTGAAAGATTTCGAGATATTTTAGACAAACTCCTTAATATTTTCTCAAGTCGCCAATTATTGGTGACTTATCAATCAACGTGAAGACGTTTCTTTCAAGAAACGCTTCACCGAGACTATAGTGTAGCATTTTCTGGAAAATACTATATTGAAAAATAGAGGATAAATATTTCAATGTCTATATGTAATTTGTACTATAGCGATGGTTATTGTCATATCAATAAATTAATTTTTGAACTACAGCACAGTTTAAAATGCATGAGAAATTCTAATTATTTCAGATACAACGTGATTCATATTTATATCTATAAATCCTTTTCAGATCTACTTTTATTTTTATTCACAACTGAACTTTTGAAGTAAGCAGATCTAAAATATGGAAACTCTCTGCGAAGTGTGCTTCGTTTATTTTGACTCGAGATATCGAGTTTCACATGAGATGAGTGACGTACACATGAGACATCTGATTCAGGCAGGAGGACAACATCAAGTTATCGAGATCGATTCGGCAGTGAAAAATCGATTGAAAACTTTTTGGGTGAGTGGAAATGGAGTGCACAGAGACATAATATCGTTTTTGGATGACATCAGAGAAATTTTGATTAACAAAGTTAGGGAACAATTGATAAATACGGCACTAAAAATTAATATTATTTTGAAAGCAAAATTTAGGAAGGAAGAAGAATTGGATGAGAGGGTTTTTAAAACCAAAAATGTCAGAGTTCTTCAGTCCGATGACATAAATGAAATTTTGAATACACTCTTTGGAAAAATACTAAAGGAAAAGTCTGAACAGCAGGCAAAAGGATCGGGTTGGGCTATGCATGAGATTAAAGGATTGGAATTAAGGATTAACAAATACAAACCGTTGAGAGGATCTTATTTCATCGAGTTACCACCGAAAATTAAACTTAATAAATCGGTTATAAACGTGCAAAATTTCGACCCTTTTTGTTTCAAGTATGCGATTTGGTCAAAAAATGTTCCGAAAAATCCTCAACGGTCATCCTCATATGATAATGAAGATTTCCGCAATGGGTACAATTGGGACTGCATCGAGTATCCTGTGGAACTAGATGTAATCCCTAAATTTGAAAAGGTTAATAATATATCGATTAACGTTTTTGGTCTTGATGATAAAAACAACGTGTACCCTCTCAAAGTAGTGGTTGAGGAACTAGATGACCATCGGGACCTTTTGTTTTTAAAGGAAGAATCTAATAGCCATTATTGCTATATTAGAAATTTTGAACGGTTGGTGAGGAGCCAATTAACGAAATGTAAATCTAAAATGTTCATTTGCAAGAGATGTTTTACTCATTACCGGGAAGAGGAAAAGCTCAAAGAACATAAAATTATATGTAGCTTAAATGCACCCGCAAAAATCGTATTGCCTAGCGAAGAGGATAGATGGTTGAAATTCAAAAATTTTAACCACATTTTTCGTGTTCCTTATGTCATCTACGCGGATTTCGAGTGCCTCCTTCCAAAATTTGACAGTTGTAGTAGCCTTTCTGATGATTCCTATTCAAAATTATACCAAAAGCATGAACCCATGAGTTTTTCATTTATTGTTGTCAATTCCGGAGGAGAATATTTTGAGCCAGTGTTATATCGCGGACCTGATGCCGCTAAGGTATTCGTAGAATACATCAAAGAGAGGGTGGAACTGATTGAGGCGGAATACAAACATACTATTCCGATGACACCCTTAACCTCAGAGCAAGAAGAGGCATTTACAACAGCAACCACATGCCACATCTGTGGAGGTATGCTTGAGAACGATCGCGTAAGGGATCATTGTCATCTTACTGGAATGTTTAGGGGTCCAGCGCATAATAATTGTAATTTACAGTTTCAAATGCCGAAATTCGTACCAGTATTTATTCACAATCTTTCCGGCTACGATTCTCACTTTATTGTCAAGGAATTAGGTTATGATGAGAGAGAAATACATTGCATACCTAATTCTGAGGAAAAATACATCTCTTTCACCAAAGAAGTGGGTGAGAAATTTACCATTAGATTTTTGGACACCTTTAGATTCATGGCTTCTTCACTCTCGAAATTGGTGGACAATCTACCCAGAGACAAATTTCGGCAAACCAAAAAGATTTTCGAGGGGAAACTCGACTTGGTTACGCGTAAAGGTGTTTATCCTTACGAATACACGGACACTTGGAAAAGACTCGATGAAACGTGCTTGCCACCTAAAGAGGAATTCTTTAGCAATTTGACCCTGGACTGCATAAGCGACGAAGACTATGAGTATGCCAAGAAAATATGGACCGAGTTTAATTGTAAGAATCTGGGCGACTATAGTGACCTTTATCTTAAAACTGACGTTGTACTTTTGGCTGACGTTTTTGAAAATTTTAGGGACGTTTGCATGACTGCATATAATTTGGATCCTGCGTGGTACTATACGGCCCCCGGTTTAACCTTCGACGCCATGCTAAAGTATACTCAAATTAACTTGGAGCTATTGACTGACTATGACATGATTCTAATGGTAGAGAAGGGTATTCGTGGTGGAATCAGCCAATGCATGAAACGATATAGCGAGGCTAATAATAAATATATGGATGACTACAATCCAATTGTTGAGTCTCGCTATATCCTGTATTTAGATGCAAATAACCTCTATGGGTGGGCGATGAGTAATTACTTACCCCATAGCGGATTCCGCTGGTTAACTACTGAGGAAATTCGAAATTTTAATGTATCCCATATTTCGGATGAAAACGAAAAAGGTTATATTTTAGAAGTTGATTTAGAATATCCTCAAGACCTCCATCACGAACACAACGATCTACCATTGTGCCCCGAAAACAAGACTCCCCCAGGTGGTAAACATAAAAAACTGTTGACGACTCTAGACGATAAGACAAAGTACGTCATTCACTATGTAAATTTAAAACAGGCTCTATCTCTCGAATTAAGACTGAAGACCATTCACCAAGTCATTGAATTCGAACAATCTCCATGGTTAAAGTCTTACATCGACTTGAATACAGAACGTAGAAAAATTGCTACGAATGAATTTGAAAAGGATTTTTATAAACTAATGAATAACGCGGTCTTTGGAAAAACTATGGAGAACGTTCGCAAGAGAATAAATTTGGAATTGGTTTCCAACGAAAAGAGGTTGGATAAATTAATTTCCAAAACCACTTTCCTCGATCGAACGGTCTTTAATGAAAATTTAGTCGCGGTCCATATGAGAAAATCCTTAATTAAAATGGATAAACCTATTTATATAGGTTTATGTGTTCTAGATTTAAGCAAAACTTTAATGTATGACTTCCACTACAGGAGAATGAAACCTAAATATGGTGACCGCTTGAAGCTATGCTACATGGACACTGACAGTTTCATATATGAAATAAAGACCGACGACTTTTACGAAGACATATCGACCGAATTAGACTTTTACGATACCTCCAACTTTCCAAAGGATCATCGATGCTATTCAAACAAAAACAAAAAAGTTATCGGAAAAATGAAGGACGAATGTGACGGGCGTATTGTTACACACTTTGTAGGATTAAGAAGCAAACTTTATTCCTATAGGATAAAAGGGGAGAAAGATAAAAAGAAAGCGAAAGGGATCACTAAAGCCGTAATTAATAAAAGCTTAAGTTTCGATGATTATGTAAATTGTTTAAGAGAAAACTTGACAGGACTTAGGAAGATGATGGTCATAAGAAGTACGAAACATGAATTATTCACCGTAGAGATGAATAAAGTAGCGTTGAATGCTATGGATGATAAGCGTTACATATGCGAGGATGGTATAAACACGTTTGCCTGGGGACATCTCAAAATTCCAAATTTAAAGAGGACGTGGGATGAAGCCTTTGAATCTGAAGGTGACACTTGAATAAAAGTTACAATTTCGGGAAATTTTCTCAGTTAGGGTTATGTCGTTGAGGTGGAAACATCCCTTTACCTGTATTTGTGCCGGTCCTAGTTGTTGTGGAAAAACAACTTTTGTGTTGAGGTTTTTAGAAAATTTACAACATTTGGTAGAAGGTGATGTAGATCGTATAATTTGGTGCTGCAGCCCCGGTAGTGAGCCTGATATTGAGGGAATCGAGTTTGAAAATCAAATTCCTTCTTTCGATAACCCGAAAAGAATACCGACTCTATATGTCATCGATGATTTGATGCATGAAGCATATACTAAACAAGTTTGCGAATTATTCACGAGAGGTTCACACCATAGTAGTATCTCTGTAATACTCATAACTCAAAACGTGTTCTATCAGAGTCCTCAATCGAGAAACATATCTCTAAATTCCAAGTACATCATCGCTTTTCGCAACCCTCGCGATAGACTTCAGTTTGGTCATTTAGCGAGGCAGGTGTATCCGGAGCAATCGTCCGAGTTGGTGAGGATATATAAGGAGGTGACATCAGAACCGTACAGTTATTTGGTCCTAGATCTTTCACAAGAGACGGACGATCGTTTGCGATTCAGCACGTGTATATTCCCAGATGAGATTACCACCGTATATGCGCCATCACATCTGATCGATGATGAAAAGGTTGAGATCTAACAAGCATTTGCTACACGTCTTGAAAAACGCCAAACCTAAATTGCGTAACGCGATTTTGAAAAACGTAGACGAAGAGGTAATCAAAGTCTTGTGCGAGTGCTGCTTGAACACTTTGAACGGGAATCATAAAATAAGCCCTGCCTTAAAGAAAAATCTAAGGAAGCATTGTAAAACGCTAAGAGCGCTCGGCGATAAGAAAGGGTCCTTGAAACAGAAGCGGACATTATTGATTCAGAAAGGTGGTTTCCTTCCAATGCTCATCGGTTCCATTCTCAGCGGAATTATAGGCAGTCTGATAAACAAATGAGTCTGAAAAAGATGTTACTCATCGACCCAGAAGTTCTCGACAGAGAACGATCAAAAGCACGAATATCTAAATTAGACGAAGAAATGCAAAAGGTTCTCAACAGGAAAGATCTGAGCGATGTAGATAAATGGCACCTATACAAACGTGCGTTGGATACTTATTTAAGCGTTGCGGCAGAGGAGAGAAAGCCCATTAGTATTCCGATCGTGAAAGAAAAAAGAGTTAGGAGGCAGGCGGTGAAGAGACCCCCCGGTAAGACCTTGGAATCTCTAACTAAGCGCATAAAATTAGATAGTGTAGCGTTAGATAAATCATGGGAAGGTATGATGGAGAGATTAAACCGCGCAGAGGCGTTAAGCGAAAAAATAACATCAAAGCGGGGAAGAAGCTTACCGCGTCGGGGATCTCGGGTTCGAAAACCAAAGACGCCGTGGACCCCGATAAAGTAATCGAAAGTATTTACGGTGATCCTGGAAATCCTGCGGGTTTTTCCACTGCGGATAAATTGTGGAAAGCTTTGAATAAAAAGATATCGAAAAGTAAAGTTCAAAATTGGCTGGATTCGCAGGATGCGTATACGTTGCATAGACCGTTACGAAAACGTTTTCAAAGAAACTTTTACGACGTTTCGTACATTGACGAAACGTGGCAATGCGATTTGAACGATATGCGAAATTTGAAAAAATACAATAAGGGATATGTATATATTTTGACCGTAATCGATTTGTTCTCAAAATATGCGTGGGCACTTCCGCTAAAAAGTAAAACTGGGGAAGACATCGTGGAGGCATTCAGGTTAATATTTAAGCAGAGCGGTAGAAAACCGTTAAAATTGCAAAGCGATAAGGGTACCGAATTCAAGAATAGAAAATTTCAAGAATTTCTAACAAGGGAAAATATAAAGTTTTATTACACACACAATCCGGATGTTAAAGCTTCGGTTGTGGAAAGATTTAATAGAACCCTCAAGACTAAAATGTACAAATATTTCACCAAATATTCCACTTACGATTTTGTGAGCGTCTTACCGAAACTTATGAAGGGATATAACGATGGCGTTCATTCTACCATCGGAATAGCTCCTTCCCGAGTAAACGACTCAAATGCATTCGAGGTGGGGAAAAGACTGGTCGAGACACGTCTCGGAGAGAGGAAAAAAAAGAAAAAGCCGAGATTCACCGCGGGAGATTACGTAAGAATCAGCAAAGAGAGAATGCCGTTCGCTAAAGAATATACGCCAAACTATACGACCGAAGTTTTTAAAATTAAATCTATCGTTACGGGGAACATTGTTCCTACGTACGAGTTGGAAGATATGAACGGAGAGAGTATCGAAGGATACTTTTACGAACCAGAACTAAAGAGAACAATCGTATCCGAGGTCACCGAGTTTAAAATAGATAAAATATTGAGGCGTAGAGGAAAAGGTCGCAGTCTCGAATATTTCGTCAAGTGGAAAGAATATTCGGATTCCTTTAATTCTTGGATTAAGGCTTCGACGGTAAAACGTTTAAAATGAACGAGTTCTATCTCACCCTCCTTAGCGATAGCTCTCGCGAGTATTTCGAAGATAATACAATTGCTCATTTTTGGACGAAATTATCTCAACGAGTGGATTTAGGAAGCGGAAAATGGAGAGTGGGTTTGGCCGAATTTTCGCATCCAAGGATTCGTGATAACAGGATCCACAGGGAGGAAATGAATAGGGATAGACGACAGGTCAATATCGAAATGGATGATAGTACACCGATCACGATAGCTCCAGGAACTTATAAATCTATGAAACATATGCTAGACTCGTTACCTACTGAGAAAAGAAAACGCGCTTTGGATGTATTGAAGGAACATATGACTTGTCCTAAAGATAAAGTTCATATTGAGATTCCCGGTGATTTACCAGTTACGATCCATCCCGGAACTTACAACTCGTTAGAGGATATGTTACGATCGCTATCGGCTGATGAGAAAAGAAATTTGCTGAAATGTGATGAAAATGACTCGGATAAGTTATTGGATTTAGTCTTAGAATCGAAATCAATGATGAATGTTGAATTAAATGCAAGGATGTCTTTAGGAACGAAGGTGATTAAGGAGATGGATAAATTAATAGGCGTCTATGTTGAAATTCCACCAGATTCATTGCTTATTGCACCTCCTGCGGGAAAATACGAATCTTTGTTGCAATATGTCATCAGTATGAATTCCCAAGATTTGAATGCTCGTTTTGACGATATTTATTTGCAACTCGTATATTTTCTCTACAAATGCGTCGACATACCTGAAGATGTGAAAAATTTAGAAAAATTTGCTAATGTACGCATCGAAATACCAGAGAATTCACCGATTAGATCATCTCCTGGCACTTACGGGTCTGCTGTTGAATTAATATCTTCGGTTTTAGAACCGAAGAAATCGGGTGAAATCGATTTCGGTGAAAGGATGATAAAAGCTATGGATAAACTCGTAAGTTTCCACGTCGAAATATTACCGAATGGCTTGGGTGTGGATTTTCCCCCAGGATCTTACGGGTCTCTGGAGGAATTGTTGCGAGTATTATATGAGGTCCGTGAAAAAAAGGATTTTTTGTGTAGCGAAGCGAAAGTCGCTGCAAGAGAAATGATGGATAAAATAAACTATGTCATATTTGAAAATCCAAATTATTCGATAGATGTCACCAAAGGAGGAGAATATAGGAAAAAGCGGGACATCGCACACAGTATTGACACGCGATATATTTTCGTTTATACGGATTTAATCAAGCCGCAATTGGTTGGTGATTCTCTCAGCAGATGTTTGCGAATTGTCAGCGTCAACGAAGAAAGACACCATTTTTTCAATCCAGTTTACTACTTTCCCGTAGAGAAAAAAGAAATCGAGAACGTCGAAATACTACTCACAGGAAAAGATGGCAAACCATATCCTTTCTTCGGTGGAGCTACACCTTCTCTTTTAGTTTTACACTTTATAAAAGTGTTGCAATAACAAAAAAAGCAATCATTATCGTTCGAGATGTTAAAGGACGTGGATCGATATACGACGTATTACGTCAATCAATGCGGAGGAGAAATAGGTCCCGTCTACCGCGCCAGTTATCGTGTGCAGAGAGGTAGAGGATTAGGAAGCTTTCTCGCGGGTCTTTTTCGTTTCGCTAAACCACTTATACAAAGCGGTCTTAAAGCGGTAGGTAAGGAGGCGGCCAGTACGGGGGTCGGAATTCTGTCGGATTTGGGAACGAGACCAATTAAGGAAATATTGCGTAATCGATTGGGTGAGGCTGGAGCGAATTTGAAGAGAAAGGCGGAAGAAAAAATTAAAAAGATGAGTGGATCGGGTTTACGCATAAGTAAAAGACCAAAGTTAATAAAAAGGAACATCAAACGCAAAAAACTTCATTCGAGGAGAAAGAGACGTCGCGTCAATACCGACATATTTTCTTCATAACCGAGATGGAACACATGCTATCCTCGCTCGACATATTTACTCGGCCAGCTTTGCAAACGAATATTTTAGGCAAGCGCCTCATTCCGTACAAACCGATCTCTTCCTTAGACAATCAATCGACCATCGAATTCGTAGTGAAAGATATGGGAGAATCGTACAAAAATTTGAACAGTTTTTATTTACAAATCAGGGTGAAATTTGTCAAAGCTGATGGATCAGACTATGGGCCAGAGGACAAAATACAACCCGGGGTAGTGAATAATGTCTTGCATTCGATGATCGAGCAATGCAGCGTCTATTTAAACGGAAAGCAAGCTGCATCCTCGGAAGGTAATTATCACTATCGTAGCACTTTAGAAAATCTCCTTAGTTATGGTGCAGATGCGGCGAAGACTCATTTGGCTTGCGATGGGTGGTTGCTCGATAGCGGTGAGGATATCAATAAACAAGATGACGCAAATGTAGGATTTGTTACGAGAAAAGCTAAATTTGCTAACAGTAGGGTCGTGGAGCTCTATGGTAAATTGCATGTCGACGTATTTAACCAAGAGCGTCTCTTAATTAATGGAGTCGACGTAGGTGTTAAATTAACGCTCGCAAAACCGAGTTTCTACATCAAGGAGAATGCTGCGGGTACTTCCGTGCTGAAAATTCTCGATGCTACTTTATACGTCGAGCATAACGATATAAACCCCTCAATTTTGTTGGCTCATTCCAGAGCGTTGGAGCAAAGCAACGCGATATATCCTTTCAAGCGAGTGGAAGTTAAGACGTTCACCGTCCCTCGAGGAAATCTAACGATTTCTGTAGATAACGTCATAACAGGACAGCTTCCGAACAAAATAGTTTTCAGCATGGTCGATAACGATGCGTACGTTGGAAGGAGGGACAAAAATCCGTTCGCGTTCTCTCATTATTCTTTGTCTAGTTTCTTTCTCATCGTCAACGGTGAGCGAATGCCACCGCAAGGCATTTCCACAAATTTCACCAATCAAAAATGCTGGACGCAAGCATACCGTTCTATGTTTTCGGGAATCGGCGTAAATCACGGTGATAAAGGTAATCAAATAACCTTGGACATGTTCGCACATGGATATTTCATTTTAGCTTTCGATCTAACACCTGACGGTTCGGGTAACGAAGAATATGTCGGTTTGATGGATAAGGGTACCGTGAGAATCGAAGCTGGCTTCGAAAACCCGCTCGAAAAAACCATAACGTGCATCGTTTACGCGGAATACGACGCCTCTTTGGAAATAGATAAAAGTCGAAACATCATCACGAATTTTGCATAAGCGATGAACACGTTAGATATATACAACTTACTTAATCGCGATCTACGCACGAGAAAAGTGTTTCGTGGGGTGTTTCCTTCAGATAGTTTACCCTCACCCTCGCCTGGAATCTACGTGATAAATTTAGACGCTTCTACTCGACCGGGAAGCCATTGGATCGCGGTGCACATTTTAAATAAGCAAAAGGCAGAATATTTCGATTCGTATGGTTATCCACCACTCGTCCATTCGATATCAAAATTTCTAGAACCGTTCTCTCTCGCTCGAAATTCAGTTCAACTTCAGAGCTTTCGTTCGGACGTTTGCGGGGAATTCTGTTGTCTCTATGCACTCTACAAGTCCACTGGTAAAACCCTCACCCAATACCTCAACCTATTTTCCCTCCCACAATTCAACGACTGCCGAGTCGCTCAACTCTTTTACCTAGAGTTTGGGAGCACCAGGAAAGGAAGACCAGGAAGAAGAGTTGCTGTTCGAGAATAAATAGCACCGCTACCCGCGATAGTCATCACTCGAGATTCTGACTCGAAACTGTCAAGATGCGGCTCATCATCGACTTCGAGTGGGGCTCGGACCGAAGAGTGAAAGAATTGGCTGCGGTGGAGGTGGATTCCGAGAGAGTCTTTTGGTGCAGCTTCCAAAGTCCGAACAAATGGATCGGTGGAGGCAGAAAGGTGAAATCGAACAACGTTCTCCTGTGTAACGAGACATCGTTCGCAAACGGATTCATTCCCTACACCGAGCTGCTCTCCTGCCTGGAAACTATCATCAAGGACGCCACCGCCCTCTACGTCTTCGACGAGGAAAAATGTAGCTTCCTCTCTGACCTCACCGGACGCACTTTCATAAGCATGAGGAAAGATTTAGATTGCCCTTCACCGGATGACCTTTCCTTCTCCTCCATTTCCTGCTTGAATCCGTGCCACCGCTTACGCAAAAGTGACTGCGCATTAAGAAATGCGTACTGCTTATCTCATTGGCTGAAATTCCTAACCTTGAAGATCGACGTAGATCCTTGTTCGACCAATGTCGAATGTTCCACCTCCTCACTCCCTTCCGCCTCCTCCTAAAGCATATATCCTGGCATTCAACCTAGTTATCATCAGTTGTCATGCAGAAACCAGCAAGTGCAGAGTCTCCCACCCTTCCTAAACGCAGACGGGTATCTTCACGGCCACCACCATCCGGTCTGGAAACCCCCGAGAAGCGACCATCACCTCCATCAAGTCTGCAAACATCACCCACTCCAAAATCTAACAGACAGCCGAAAACTGTGCAGAAGAAGAAGAAGAAAGTGTGTGATGCCACCCAGTTGCTACTAGAAACTGTGTTTTTCTTGAACTCTGCTAAAACAAGAATTGTCAGCATCGGTTTCGATCCCGAGAGATTCTGTGAAGTGATCGTACAGTTAACTCAAGTGAACAAGGGATCGGTTGAACTAAACTATACCGATTGGTGTGAATTTGTTACTCAAGAGAAATTAATATCTGATTATTTTAATTTAGGACAAAAAAATATTCCGCTCAAATCTCCTGTGAGTTTAGTGAATTATTTTGGAAAAAAACATGTGCTCATTAAAGGTGATCAATGCTCGGTGACCTTGAATGCTGAGGAATGGAATAATTTGTTACTATGTGTGAAATGTATAGCACTGGCTTTTGACAATCTAGACAACGAACGGATAAACGTAGACTATTTTTACGAACAGTTTATTGAAGTGTCAGGTGTAATCGGTATCGAAAACGTCGATAACTTGGAAAAGCCTGAGGGGAGCAAACTCGACTTCGAACGTTTGAGACTTGAAATTCCCTTACATTGCTCGCTATCTGATAAAATTATCGGATGAATGTGAAAGTGGTGACAGTCACTGGCATCGGGTTAAAACCGTGTAAACTGCTCATCTCTGTGTGTGTATGTGGTCGATTCGGTCCCTGGAGTTGGGTTTAATTACCTCGCAAACCGTGAGTGTGAATGATGGAGTCGGTCCCTGGCGATGGAAGTAAAACTCCCGTAAACCGTATTCCATTAAAAGTCCTCCGATTGAGTAAATGTATAGTGGATTTTCAAGCGTATCTCAATAGCGGTAATCAATTCGTAGTCAGAGAACTCGCAATTTGTGATACCGATCGCAATTGCTCTCAATCGTGGGTTTTTGACTGCCCAAAGGATTTGTCACTAAAACGAGAAAACACTTGGTTAGCTCATAATCATCACAGAATTGCACTAGATGATGGGGAAGTTCATCATGAGGATTTCCAACGAGTTTTAAACAAATACATTTCAAACTATCATTTAATCTTTGTAAAGGGATTACAAAAAGTTAAATTCCTTTCCTCACTTTTGGGAGACCGAGTCATCGATCTACAAGTTTTCGGATGCCCCTCGATTAAACAACTACCATCAATGGGTAGATATTGCATGTTACCTCAACATAAAAATGGTGAAGTCATTTGTGCAACGAACAATTGTGAATCACTAAGGAAATGGTTTCAGAGCAATGTTAATTTAGATAGGGAACATGATAGATTTATAACGTTTAACGATTTTCCCAAAAAAAGGATATTTTTAAATATTACCAAAATGGCTAATATAGGATTTATTTTTACTGGTTATGAGGACGTCACCGTATGCTGTAAATGTGGTGTGAGCATATATTCATGGGAAAAAGGTGACGATCCTAAAGAAGAGCACGACAAATTTACGAGAGGGTGTCCATTATTTAAAAGAACAGAATGTGATTGAAAATTGTAAACAAATGTCAATAAATACTTGAGTTAACCTATACCCATGTTTTTTATTTCACCCCTTGAATGTTACACCTTTCCGTGTTAATATACACAAAAGCAAGTCGACATATTTCGTGTAAAACCTGAAATAATTGTCCGAACAGGGATTTGAACCCTGGGCCTTTGAATCTTAATGTCGCAGCTCTACCCACTGAGCTATTCGGACAACAATATAAAAAGTTACTTATTTCGTATTCGTTCAATATTCTCCTCCACAATGATGCCACCCCATGCAATTTCGCAAAGCAGTCATCAACTGCCACAGTGCTTATTTACGCCATTCAATTTTTCAACATGAATGCGCGTTTGCGATTCACTAGTTTTTGGCAACACTGAACTGTTCGATATATCGAAACTCACTTGACAACATTGCTTTTCGAGCGGCACTTGTTCTTAGTTCCAACTTTCTCCGAGTGGTGGCGTCACAGGTTGGTCACGTGACCGGATGTGACGTCATAAATCCAAGATGGCGGCTGCATAAAAGTTGGGGTGGGGGGGGCCAGACTCCTCTTTTCCCTACTACTGGCGTTTCCCCTACCCCAGGCGTTCTGGACTCCTAGAGTGGGCGGGGAGAGGTGCCTTAGGCTTCTTGCCGGGTCTGGCCCTCTTCACAGGCGGAAGTCTCTTGGACTGCATCCGCTGCGTCTCCTCTTTCATGACTGGGCAGTCCTTAGAGAAAGGCGGATGAGCTCCGCCGCAGTTACAGCAGGTCGCAGGAATATCGCGAGGCTTATTGCAGTCCCGTCCCGGGTGGGGTCTGGCACACTTGTAGCACCTGGGAAGTGCGGAGCAGTGCGCCGAGGAGTGACCGTAGCGGCTGCAGGAGTAGCACATCTGCGGACGGTTAAATTTAAACGGACGAATCCGAACCCGAACGTTGGAGATGGCTTTAATGGCGCAAAACCTTTTGGCCGGCCATTCAGGGGTTTCGGCAATTGTTGCAATGAAAACGTCAGAAGGCGTGGAGGACCTGTCCCCCCTAAGGTTCCGCACTTTGCGGACGGTGACGCCCATGGCATCCAGCCCTTCAAAGATTTCCTCGGGGTGATCGGAGGAGTCAAAGCCGTAAACGCGGAAAAGGGCCGTTTTCTCTCCTTCCATGTTAACGGCAGAAATTTGAGCATGTTGGTTAAGAAGAACTTCTTTGACGGCTCGGTAGTCCCTCATGTTAGTGAGAGTAACGCGAAAGGCGTGGGCTTCTCTGGTCGGGGCGACGAGAAAACCTTGGTCCGTCACTGTCTGTCGGATCATGGCTCGCAGCTCCTTAGTGGAGCAGATATCGTAAACGACGAGAGATGGTTTATTTTTTGGCTCCTTTTCAATGGGAACCTCGGTAGTGTCCATTGTCTCAGAGGTGGCTGGATCCTGTTGCCGGCCAGCGTCAGTATCAGACTCGTTCAGGAGGGGAGCGTAGCGGTTGCTAACAGGGATGGCTGGAATATCCTGCAGCTTTTGCCGCTTTAGAAGCGACTCCTCCGCGGTCAAAAAAGCTGCGCCTCTGCGGCGCGGGTCGCTCGGGTGAACGGCGAGTGTGGCGGGCTGGGCGGGAGGCTGGTTCTCTAGCGGTGAGGCGGTGGTCGGCCTTGGGCTAAAGTCGGCGTTTGGGCCCGGGTCCTGAGAAGGACCTGGTCCAGTAGCAGCGCTATCAGCCGGGACGCGGGTGCCGTTATTTGGGAGGCAGCAGCTCTGTTTGGGCTGAGCCGTCGTCTCCTGCCCAGAGCTGGTGTCGTTCTTCATTAAAGGCGAGAACAAATTACGGGTGCTCACCCCCGGAAGGAGGCTCGGAGAAAAGCGTTGGCGCTCCTGAGAAGTCTTCTTCCTGGAGTGAATGGAGGGCTCTCCATCCGGAGGATTGCCAACCGCAGTGGCCGGCGAACTTTCCATGGCGTTGGAAAGTTTATGAGCGGAAAGGCCCTTTTCATGGCCAAAAAAGTTCGAGGCCAGCAGACCTCGGTTGTTGGTAAACCAACAGTACCGTAGGATTTAAGCCACCAAGTCAGTGCGGGTGAGAAGGTGTGACTTAGTTAGCCACCCCCCGCAATAAACCCTAGTCTCTGGACCACAGCGGATTACTGTACTTCCTCTCACTGGGAGAGTTTTCCGACACCAGCCAGAGACGTAGGATCTAAAAAAACTCGCTGGTTAATAACCATAAGGTTACCTATCGCTCCGTAAATAGAATTCAGCAGAATGCTATCTTACGGCTGCTTTCATAATCAGAACGTGGGAAGAAAGGTTGAAGGACTTGCTCTGTCAAAGCAGACCATAACGAGGCGTATTGAAGATCTCTCTATAATAATAATAATAAATCGACTTTATTTATTTATTGACGTATCTCAACAAACATGGCCCGTGCTTGCACCTTTTTTCAACTGCAATCTGTTGACATGTGTGATACAACCTAGTTAAGCATTTTCATTAGGGGAATTGATTGGGATTTGAATGTTTTTGAGGAACTTTTCGGTCTCGAGTCACTTCATGGAACGACGAAAGGATCAGACACATTCGAGAAATTAAAGTCATGCATAGAACAAGTAGATTTGAATTGAAAAAAACTCATCAGTATTTGCACTGACGGAGCACCTTCAATGATCGGTAAAATAGGTGGCTGCACATCCTTGCTTGAAAAGTTATTAAATCGTCCTCTACTGAAATGTCATTGCATTATACACCAGTAATCATTATGTGGGAAAAGTTTGAATCTCCATGACGTTATGTTATCAGTGCTAAAATGTGTGAACAAAATTAGAGCAAGAGAGTTATACCGACGAGAATTCAGAGAATATTGCGATATGTTAAAACTGGAATACGGCGATCTCATTCTTCATTCTGATGTGCGTTGGCTCTCCAAAGGAAAGGTACTGAAGAGGTTTTGGGAATTAAAAGACACTACTTTTCATTTCTTAGAAGAGAAAAAAGAGTTGCCTGAGGAAAAGATGCTCTTATGTAACAATAAGTGGTTATGTGATTTAGCATTTCTAGTTGACATTACGGATCATCTCAACCACTTAAACTTGAAACTACAAGGCAGCAACAGATTGTTTACCAGCTTAGTAAATGATATTAATGCATTTAGAATTAAATCAACTCTATTTCCAATTGGAAGCAAAAACCTTCACTCATTTTGATCATTTAAAAATGCAAAGTGAAAATGAGAATTGTGAAATTGATTTATCAAAATATACTGAAAAAGTAAAACTATTGCAAGACTTATTTGAATCTCGTTTTAGTGAATTTGTCAGAGAGGAAAATAACATAGCATTATTTATCAACCCATTTGCCATTACTGAACAAAAAATCGACGACTTGCATCCTAGCATACAGATTGAAGTTATTGAATTAATAGCAAATGCCAGGATAAAAGATAAATTTGAGGAGTTTCCTCCGGTCCCTGAGGCTTACGATATGATCCAATTCTGGAAAATATTACCACGTGATCAATTTCCAACTCTTCGAAAATTTGCTCATAGTTACATCTGTCGATTTTCAAGCACCTACAGATGTGAGCAAGCATTTTCATAGATGAAACTCATTAAAAATAAACAACAATCTCGACTCACAGACGCAAGTTTGAAAAATCTGCTATTCTTTGCTACGACAAATCTAAAGCCCAATATAGACAAGTTGGCAGGCTTAAAACAAACCCAAAAATCTCATTAAAGGTAAGACTAATTTTCATTTTATATATATTTTTATTAAAATCTATAGGTTTTTTGGCGCATTAGAGCTCTAACAATAAAAATTGGCGCACAGCATGTAAAAGGTTGGCCACCGCTGTTCTAGAGCGTCTCTTTCTCGGTGATGGAAGGGACCCTCCGTGTTTTCTTCGTGATATATCTTCTCATATCTCATCGTGCGTGCTCTCATTCGAAGGAACTCTTCATATTCTCAAGACTAAACGAACTCGAGAGACAATAAATCATTGTATATTGGTGCCGGCTCGGTGAGACCTCGAGGAAGTAATTTCAGTGAAGATTTTGTGAGCTAAGCTAAGTGGACACGTAATGGACGATAGAAATACAATACTTCTCTTTGTTAGGCATCCAAATCTCTCTCTCTCTCTCACTCTGAGAGCGAGAGAGAGAGTTAATAACCAGGCGTAGGGTTCTAGGAGTCGGTGTTTACAAGAAGCCAAGGAAGCGAACGCAGTAGACCATTGAGTAGACCAGAAAAGCACAAGCTAAGACTATACACTGAACTTCAGTGTGTGATATCACAATGCATCGAATATATTGATATATCGACGACTATTTCCGAAAAAATTGCATTCAGGTATCTGTAACACATTTCAAATGGCGTGGTCTTTCATCTTCATAGGTTATTAACGTAAAAGAATATTAAGATAATATATTGTAAATTTAATATTAAATGCAGAACACTATACAGCCGTTGGTTTCAAGATTTCATTCATCTAACATATATAGATGAAAATTTATATTTTTTAAAGATGGTACTTACAAAATCTGATATTCTGTTTAAATACCAGCCCGCCGTACGATGCCGTTGGATGTAAATGCCTCCCGTCGCTGTAAGGTTAAATGGTGTTGAGCTTCGTGTAAAGCTGATTCGATCGAGAGATAATTTCTGTCTGATAGGAGAATCCAATTATGCAAAGATAAAAATACTTGATGCAACCCTTATGGTGAGGCGCGTCCGAATCAACTCTACAGTTCTTATTGCCCCTAGTAGAGCGTTGGAGAGGACAACAGTGAAATACCCTATGACAAGGGTGGATGTGAAAGTTCTTACAATCTCCTCAGGAATACAAAGTAAAATAATTGACAACATATTCATAGGCCAACTGCCAAAGAGATGCATAATAGGGTATGTGACCAATAGGGCTTTTAATGGGGACATAACTTTAAACCCGTTTAACTTTCAACACTTTAAAATGACACATTTATCCCTCTATATAGACGGGCAGCAAATATCGTCAAAGCCGTAGCAAACGGATTACACGGAGGATAAATTATATGTGTCGGCTTATCACACGTTCACCGGCACGGGGATTCATTTCCTTAACGAAGGAAATTCGATTTCGCGTGGCCAGTACCCACACGGTTTTTGTCTTACAGCCTTTGATATAACACCGGATCTCTCATCTAATAAGGGTTCACATTGGAACCTTATAAGACAGGGTAGCCTTCGCATGGATGTACGCTTCGCAGAATCTCTTCCAGAGACTTTGAATTGCAAAATATACGCCGAATTCGATAATATTATCAAAATCGACTGCCACCGGAATATCCTCATTGACTACGGAAGTTAAAATATAAGAACATTTCAATTTTAAGTCATTATCTTCTCACCCGCATGCCTACACACCATGACGACCCTCTTCGTAGATATTCAAGCATGTGCTGATAACTTTGGAGGCTATGTTTTAAAAGAAATAGCAATTCTTGACGAAAGCCTGACTTTATTTCAGCACTGGCTTATACGCCCACCATACCCTAAACATATTTTGAAATTTCCATGCATAAAAGGAAACAGCTGGTTGGAGTTGCACCATCATGGTATAGGCTGGGATAATGGTTGTGTGGTGTTCAGTGACTTTATAAAAGAATTGCGATTGATTGCCGAGAGATTCGAAAATATATTTTGCAAAGGTCATCGAAAATCGGCATATTTACCCCATCTCATTAGCAGAAAGGTGGTAGATATAAAAAACCTTGGCTGTCCATCTCTAAAAAGTTTCACCAAAGAAACGCCTAGATGTTTGCATAAAAATCATGATATAGAGAAAAACTTGGTGTGTGCTACGTCAAACGTTTTTAATGTTACTAATTGGTTTAATAAGTACATCAACTACGATACACAATAATGAATTCTTACGAGCTTGAGTCTATATTAAAAACTGTAAAAAGTTTTCAGCAGATACATACAGGCGTTTTTGCTTCAAATAATCTGCCAAATCGAGCTGAACGCCCCTGTGCGTTTATCTCAAACACGGGCCCGCTGCATAAGCCTGGTAAGCATTGGATATCATTCTTCATTGATGAAGATGGAAGCGGTGAATATTTTGATAGCTACGGCTTGCCACCAACAATAAAAAATCACCAGAAATTCATCAGCAAATATTCTACTACGTGGACCTATAACGATTTTCCTCTCCAGAGTTTTACCTCCGATGCATGCGGTAAATACTGTGTGGTGTACCTTTACTTCAGATGCAGGGGATTTGAAAATGAATTCGTGTGAAACCTTTTTAGAGAAAATAGGAAGAAAAATGATAGTATGGTTACCCATCTATTGAAGAATATGTTAAAGAATGAAAAGTGTGTGAATATTTATGAACATGATTTATCGTTGTTACAAACCTGTTGTTCGTATAATGTTGGAAAGTCATACTTATATGCTAAGAAATTTTATTGAATATTGATGATTTGTATTTAGAATTATGAAACCACAAAAAAAATTGAATATGTTAAAGAATGAAAAGGGTGTGAATAATTATGAATATGATTTCTCATCGTTACAAACCTGTTTTTCGAATAACGATGAAAATGATACTTTAAATGGTAATAAATTTTGATTGAATATTGGTGATTTGTATTTATGATTATGAAATAAATGTGGACAAAATAAAAAAGTGTTATGCTTCTCATTTAAATAATACCATCCTATTCGGTATTTATTATAAAAGTTTCAAATAAGCATTCTATTTGCGGCGGGAATCTTAAAAATCCGGGAAAAGCACCCCAAATATTCTTGCCCCACCACCACACTCGAGTCGGGCATACTCTAACGCCACGAAACATCATCGTCAGTCTTCCGCCGCCTTCCAACGCGAGAACATCAGCTCTTGAGTAGCGGCAGATTCCATGCAAAGGGTCGGGATGGTTAGGGGTCGGTGTCTGCATGGGGGATATCTGGCCACGAAGCACCGCTTTCACCCTAGGGATAACCTCCATCACACACCTTGTCGTCGCGTGTGGCCAGAAGGGGAGGGGCGGGGGGAGACCCTAGCTGCTCACGTATCCCCTCTCTAGACTTGGGTTAGGGTGCCGCAAAGG
Organism: Tanypteryx hageni; assembly: GCA_028673005.1. Taxonomy (NCBI): domain Eukaryota; kingdom Metazoa; phylum Arthropoda; class Insecta; order Odonata; family Petaluridae; genus Tanypteryx; species Tanypteryx hageni. The sequence continues at coordinate 6,402,844 of CM054120.1, forward strand.
TCTTTAAATAAACCCCTCCTTGTACACACCTTGTCGTCGCGCGTGGCCGGAAAGGGAGGGGTGGGGGTGACCCTAGCTGCTCACGTATCCCCTCTCTAGACTTGGGTTAGGGTGCCGCAAAGGTCTTTAAATAAACCCCTCCTTGTGACGCCAACGAGTGGGGGTAAAACATTCAAACCACGTGACATTGTGACGTCACAAGGATAAAGGTATGATAGGGATAGGGGAGATAGGCGCACCACATAGATTTTTTCATATTATCCACCATCATAACTTAACAATGGTAAGGGATGGAGAGAGATGCAATGCTCGCCCTTAGCGCCACAGGAATTTCAAACCACGTGACATTGTGACGTCACAATACCGACTCAGAAATTTTAAAACACATATAGTGCCGCAGAAATTCCAACATGGTGGCACTGGCGCCAAAGCGGCAACATGGCCGTCTGGCTATACAAGCGGTCTGGCCATATTAGCGCTTACACTGCTTTCAACCACTGCATAAGTGTTAAAAAAGGGGGCGAATTGGCGGTGGAATGCAGAAATGCAGTCCCATTTTGAAAATGTTAAAGAAAAGTTTTTGGAATCCGTTGTGTTAAAATATCCAGATTTTCAGAGACCCATTGTGCTGCAGACTGACAGCAGTGGGTATGGGATTGGCATAGTTCTCTTTCAGAAAGATGAGAGGGGTCAAGACCAAGTGATATCATTCATTAGTCGAACGCTCAAGGGTGCGGAGCTAGCGTATTCGACCACTGAAGAAGAGGCACTCGCGGTCGTGTGGGTCCTCAAGAAATTGGATTCCTTTATTTCAGGAGTTAAATTAACGGTGTTGTCTGATCACCATCACCGTGCACTCACTTTTTTGAACAAATGTCACTTGGGGAATAATCGCTTAGCAAGGTGGACCTTGGTTTTGCAGCAGTATGATATTTCTCTTGAAGTCTGCCCGGGCAGGCAGAATATTGTCCCGGATTGGCTAAGTAGGCAGCCTCTGCATGGGGAAAGTACAGTCGAACCTTCGACAGAACAATATATAATGGCTTTGTTAGAATTAAATATTTCAGACTTCCCCGGGGAAGAGCTACAAAAGATATCGGGAATTCAGTGGGAGGACACCGAGACGCAGCACGTTTGCGGTTATTTAACTGGAAAACTCCTCCCAATCGACCCTCTTTATAAGAAAGCAGAGAAGGAATCGAAAAATTGTAAAATATTTGAGGGCGTGTTATTTTGGAAAACCGGTAAGAGTGTGGATGCTTGGAAAGTTGGGGTCCCTTTAACTCTACAGAATAAATTGATTTGGTGCATTCATACCAAATATGGTCATTTCGGACCATTGAAGTGTTTGTCGGTCGCTCAGGAATGCTTCTATTGGAAGCATATGCGTAAACGTACTCGGACTTTGTTATCACAGTGCGATACTTGTCAGCGAACTAAACATCCAAACAGAGGGTATTCAGGGTCAATGAAAAATATTATCCCCGATGCGCCAAAAATCTTGTATGCTCTTGACTTTTTCGGTCCATTGCCAAAATCAAGGTTAGGGAATAAGTATCTCTTAGTAATTATGGATGTTTTCTCCAAGCTCATGCAGGTCTGTCCGATAAATAAGCAAGCCTAACCCAGCGACTTGCTTGAAATATCTAAAAGAGAGGTTTTTTGTGTTAGGTGGTAAACCAAAACGAGTGTTAAGCGACCATGGGACTCAATTTACCAGCACTCGTTGACAAGAAGAGTTAGAGGCGGTAGGTGTGGAAATAGTATTCACATCTATCTGCCACCCACAGTCAAATCCTAGTGAAAGGATTATGAAAGAACTTTCACGCATATTCAGGGTGTATTGCAGTAAAAATCATTTTAAATGGCCTGAGTTAGTTCCTTTCATTAATAAATGCTTCAATGAAGTATCTCATGAAAGTAATGGCCTGTCTCCTTACGAGTTACATTTTGACGAACCTCCACTTCGTGATTGGGATGACCTGATAAAGTACCCCAACAGGTCGAGTCTCCCACATGAGAGAAAAATTATAATGGCTTACCGTAGGTTAAAGGGGGCTGGTAAAAGGAGGCAAACGGCACAGAAAGGAAAGCCTTCCGATTCCAATCTAAAACTTTTTTGTAAGTTCTTTCACTTGTACACGGGTCCTTATGAGATTGCGCAAATAGTGGGGGATAACACATGTTATTTGAAGGATGAAATGGGCAACGAATTTGGTAGCTATAATTTTGCTAGTCTCAAACCTTATACAAAAGAAGAGAATCTGGAAGATCAAAATGATATGGCAACATCTGTAGTATCGTAGTGTTTGTACAATGAATGTGTTGAATCTTGCTGTATCCTTATTCTTAGATAAGAATGTGCAATTGTAGTTTGTTCATTGATTTCTCATTAAAATGACTAAATTGTGTTAATTTGTATATGTCAGTCCGAATCAAACATAAAAGGTTATTTAGTTTCTAAGGGTTATGATTTGTTAGTTATACAAGCTATTTAACGTGCTTGTAAAATGTTATGATTTATTGCTAATGGTGTCACCTATCAGATTGATGTTGTGCCTATTGAGTGAGAGAAGATGGACAATCCAAAGACAAACTGAAAAAAAGGGTGAAATAATTTGCAGATTTGATTTTTAAAAAATGCTTCAAATTATTTCAGGGGGCTATGTAGCGATCCCGGAGGTATACGGGGTCGTGGGCAGTCGTGATCGGTGAAGGAGAAGAGGGGAAAAGAGTAAGCAAGGGAGGGGAAGTGAATGGAAAAGACAAGGAGGGGGAAAGGAAGTTAGAGAGAGGGTTTTGGGTTTTGGAGGATGGTAGATGGTGGCGGAGGCGGAGAGAGAGAGTGCTTGCATCGAGCGGGCTGCTCGGATGAGGCCAAAGGATCTGAACACAATGGGATCACGGTTCTACAACTCCACAGGAAGCCATATTGTTTTATTGTTTCTTTCATTTTGTGAATACATTTGCTGCTCAAAAAGGAACATCACATGTGGTTTTTCACTCCAAAATCGTGTAACCTACCCCCTGACGATCAGACAGAGACGTGCTTGTCACAATATATTGTGTCATTATGACATGGTCTGACTAAACAAAAGTGAGTGTAAGAAGTGTCTTTTTGGTTCTATGTAGTTTTAAAAGAATACAGCAGATGGCAGGATCCCCCAGGGTAAGGAAGTAATAGATTGCGGATTTATTTGCTCTCCCCATCGAAGTAGAGAAATTTTTTTGGAGCAGATATATCCACGCTCCCCACCATGGAAGTGACTTTGAGCAGCGGATATCTCTGCTAACCCCAGTTATGCGGTTAAACAATAATTCAAAGATTTTATCCTGAGAGTTTATCTGGACACAATATCTGTAACATGGAAGACATCTCGTCAATATTACAATACATTCATTATATAATTTACATGTAAGAAAATAAAACAATAAAAAACCATTATCAAGGATTAAATTAATTTTAATTAACCCTTAAATAATGTGCACATGTCGTGAGCTCTTCCTGGGGACCAAGGGTCAAGTTGACCAGTCAATATTTTCAAACATATTAGGTTCATTTTATTGAGTACATATAAATGTTCATATGAAACTTTCCTTGCTCCTCTAAATAATTAAAAAATATGCGTGAAACAAAATTAAAGTTCTTACGTATATAAACATTTAAAAAACCTGTTTTAACAAAGATTAAAAATTGTTACAAAAAATTTTGGTTTCTTTTCCGTCATGTATTGAAATTATAAAGTTAATTAAAAACTTATTGTCGGGAATTAGCTATAAATATCACAGAAAATTGACAGACTTAATAGCCCTGAATTTTAAGAATGAAATTCGGAATTACGTAATACGTTGTTACAATAAACAGATGAACAATTACTGAGTTACTGCATGTTTTTTTACGTTCCATGCACATTGTTGCTGTTAGCTAATCCTTTAACGATGGGTAGATATGGCACCTTTTTCTTTTGGTCAACTTTTCATAGGTTCGGAATTTTCGTCAGCAATTTGCTCAACTGATAGGAAGTAACCTTCAGGTATCACACGGCGATGCATAACCACAGCTTTAAGTCCATGGACTGCACAACAGCCATCGTGAAAAAATTTTCAACAATAAATTCAGATGTTCACAAACAAAGTGCAAAGCAATAATAACCAATGTTATTGCGCCATTTGCAACAAAGCAGATTGTTGAAGAGCTAAAAGAAACTCGTTTTATATCATTATTAATCGACTCATCAAACCACTTGGACATGAAGTTAGTGCCTTTGGTCGTGAGATACTATCATCCAGAAAAAGGTGTGAAGGTGTTGGAGTTAGTTTATTTAAGAGGTGAAACTTCAGAACTGTTATTTTCTTATGTGTTGGAAGTGTTACAGAAGTTAGATCTTGAAAAGTTTATTGCTATATCAGCAGATAATACAAATACAACTTTGGTGGGAAGAAAATAAAAGAATAATCTGTACTTCAAAATGCAAGAAAGCACTGTCAACAATTAAATTGGTATTGGTTGTCCTGCACATGTGATACATAATGCTGTGCAGACTGCTGCCGATTGCTTACCTATTGATCTTCAGTTAATAATTAACAAGATTTACCAGCATTTTCACATTTATTGTGTACGAGTTCAGGAACTCAAATCATTTTGCGAATTCACCAATACAGAGTATAAAACTGTTTTGGGTAACAGCAAGACAAGATGCCTGCAATCCAGAGAGTTATTGACATTTTCCCTGCATTGAAGTCATATTTCCTTTCCATTGACAAATGTACTTTCAGTCTCAAAAAGTTCTTTGAAAATCCGCTTTCAACTACATTCCTGCATTTCCTGGCCAGCCAGTTAAAAACCTTTTCAGATACCATCAAATGTGTTGAAAAGCAGGAGGTAACAGCAATTGAAGTGAAGGATGAAATAAACAAACTGGTGGAAAAGTTAAATTGTAGGAAGGCAGGAAAGTTTCTTACAACTACTGTGAAAAATCAGTTGCAAGAATTAGAAAAAGAAGGACACATGACAGTTGAAAAGTTTGAAAGCTACACAGTAGATTTCTATTGCACCTGCATTGAATATATTCAGGAGTGGTGTACACCATTTCTCACGCCTCTTCAGTCTATGGATTGGATCAATTTAAAGGGGAAGGAGCCTGTGACATGGAAGAATATACAAGAAAGCTACATATTCATGAAGACTGTGTCACCAAATTTTACTGTGAATGAAGAGGACTTATTTGATGAGTTTGCATGTGTGAAAAAATATTGTGAAAGCACATCTGAAGTGTGGAGTGAACAGAAGGATCATAGTGTCAGTGAAAAATGGTGTGAAATGTTCGCTCATTTTACAAAGCAGGGTATAAATGCTGGGAACCTGAAATGCCTAGTTAGTTTTTGTTTGGCACTGCCAGGAACCAATGCAGCTATTGAACGTATTTTTTCATTGATAAATGCGCTGTGAACAGACGAAAAAACAGACTTAAAATTGAGACAGTGAAAGCTTTAATCATTGTAAAGACCCATATTAAGAATTTATCTTGTGCTGAGTTCTATGATGATGTATAAGAAGAAAAAATACTTCTTGAACAGGTCCATTTATCTGATAAATATTTTTCTAATTAAGTATGTTTGCGTTTTACAATTCTTATATAAAATGGAATTTATGTTAATTAATATGTGTATTTTTATACCAGTATCTTATTTAAAGTGCAACATATAATATATAATAGCTTTACTTTTAGGTTTCTTAATTTTTAACATGTCCCGTTTTTTTACAAAATATCCCAGGTTTTTTAAGTAAAAATTTAGAAATGTCCCAGTTTAAGAAAAAAATTATGGGAACCCTATCCTAACCACATTGTTGCCGATTTTGCGAAAACAACAATCAATAAGGAAAGCAGTTTAAAATACATAATTTCTAAATGTTTTAATGATATTGTCGAATCTAAAATCTATAAAAGGCTATTTCTGTCCCTTTGTGGCTCCATCTGTCACGCTATAAAAATACGAATAACTCGATAATAGATGAATATATATTTTTTAAATTTGGCAGGAATACTAAATTCGCATATTTTAAGGTGAAGACTAAAAATGTCCTGGGTTCGATTCCAAGGAAGAATTTCCTTTTCCCATAAAAACACGTAAAAATCGACTCTTCCATCTACAGGCTTTTATTCTTTTTGAGATCTAAATTAGAAAGAATCAACCTAGAATCTTCGGATCTAAACCATTTTAAAGAAAAATTTATAAAGGTTCTTATTCTTTACATCTTTTTTCCGCCTATAGTTCGAAATTCCTCATGTTAAACATTGAATTCAAATATTTTTGGGAAATCTTGCCATTTTAACTATACTTTGCCTTGTCAACGAGTTACATTGTTAAACCTCGAAATCCTATTGTTATTTTAATCCTTATGAGTGAAAGCGTGCTTTGAATGCTCTCACAGTTAGTACAAGAGAGATGAGAGAGAAATTCTTTTCATAGCAAACAATGTAAATAACATTTGTTGCGTTATTATTATTAAAACTGTCTGTAATAATAATTATTATTATCCAAGAGACCATACGATGTGTAGGTATTGGAATCGTCATTGATATATGATATCATTATATATCGACGACTCTTACAGAGGAGGATATAACATATTGGAGGATACTAATGTTTAGGCACTTCCAGATGAGCTAGAGATTCGAAATTTTTTTCAAAGGTAGGATTTTGTGCAAAACCGACTAAAAAAACGAAAATCTTGAAAAATTGCAACAATGCGGCCGCTAAAAATTCGCAATTGTTTAAACAAATTTTCATGGTTTATGTATTTCCGCATGTGCTACGGAGTTGAAATTTTTTTTGTAAGTAGAATTCTTAAAAAAACGAAATAGGGATTATACAAATTTTGATATTTTTATTTGTTTGGCAGTTAAAAATTCTAAAAGTTTAAACAAATGGATAACTGTTTAGGTACTACGGAATGAGCTAGGAAGCCGAAATTTTCAAATTATTTACAGAATAGTGAATTTGCACTAATAACATTTCAATTTTACCATATATGAATAGCGGCGGCCGTTAAAAATTATTTAAATTTAAACAATTAGAAAAATATTATTTCACTTCTAGAAGTGTTACAACTTTAAAATTTGGCTGAAATGTGTAGCATTAGTACCCCATAATGGAGAAAGTGTAAAATGTTTAAAATTGCAACATTTTGGGATTTTTTTAAACTATTATTTTTACATGCGGGGAAAACGAAAATCGCTGCGGAGTTGAAATCTTTAGAATTAAAAGAATATTTGTAATGATGAAATACCTGTCTGAAAAATGAATGTTTTTTTAAGGTGAGATGAAATGCTTGCAGTATGCAAGCACCAATTACTAGTATATACTACTTTAAATTTCATTTGGTTCTATCCTTTTCTCGACCTGCAATTATGGAGCGGCGAGATGTGCAACAACGGCGCCGTGAATGACGAGAAATGGAACTACGTAGAGTTGCTCTGCTTCAATGATAAACTCCATGCAGTGATGTAGTTTCATTTCTCGTCACTCACGGTGCCGTTGTTGCAGATCTCGCCACTTGGAAATTGTGGGTCGAAAATGGGAAAGTACCCAACATACAGTTAGTAATGCTAATATAGTATATATATATATATATATATATATATATATATATATATATATATATATATATATATATATATATATATATAGTATATTCCTAACTCAAGGTATCACCATTAAATTTGTGCAAAATTGTTATTATTAATTAATATTGTTTAAAAGAGTAAAATGTTAATCAGAACTTGCGAAATATATATCGATTCTTTCGAGTTCGACTCTCGCAGTCCATAACGCGATAACGCTGATACGATCATTTTTGAGAGCTGTATTTGGATTGAGAGGAATTTGAATGCTAGCTGTAAAGTCGGGTTGTATCGTAAAAAACATGTTGTTGAACAATTTAAACAGATGTAGGCTTTGTCTCAGCGGTGGTGGAAATTTTGTTAATATATTCAATGTGCACGTTAAGACGAGTATCATAGTGGCGGACCTAATCTCGGAATTGCTTCAATTTGAAGTAAGTGTTGTCAGGTGTTCCCAGGTTTTCGATGGTATTTCTTAAACGTCGCCGAATCCACAGAAAGGGCGAAACTGCAACGTAGCTGTGTATTAATTTTACAATTCGCTTTTTTTAAATTGCTTTTTACGGCATAATGTATATCTTTTTAAGTGGATTATTATTAGGCTGTTGTTTAGCAATAAATAGTTATGATGATAACATAATACGTGGGTTTGACTAAGTATGGAGTATAAATAACATCAAATATAAATATTTGTTTTGTGGGATATTTTCTACGAAGTTGATTTCTATGCGATGTTAGCAATTCATAGCAGAGTAGGTTCATGTCATCGATAATTGTAAAATTATTTTGTTATTTTCCAACGACCGTCTCCATACACAGCGCGTGACCACATACTTAACTTTTTTGATTTCTTCCTGAATAGGTGAGCCGGGAAGACGGGTATCCCCAATTTGTGTGCAATGCATGTTTGAAAAAGTTGAGGGAGTTCCAAACATTCAAGGAACAATGCAAAACATGCATAACGTCATACTACATCAAATATTTCAAACCGGTAAGCATTTCGTCATATTAATTATAAGCTTGTGATACTTTCATTTTTAAGAGATTTCCTTTTCGTTAATGAAATGTTTTTCGAATGTATTATTTGAATAGTTTGTATTTTATTAACTCAATGCCCATCCTTGAAATGTGATTTCTAGTTGGAAAGGTCCAATTATCTTATAAATTATATATTTTCCTCAAATGAAGTTTAATCGTCACAGTTTCAGGATTTTGTACTGGGAGAAGTATGTCGTGTATTTTTTCTCTTATCAATATTTATATCACCCTTTTTAAAACTGTTAGTTTACTTTTATGTACTTGTCTGGATGTATCCCTTATGCTATGGTTATTTCTTCTAGACCAATCACAGGCCAATTAATGTCAAAGAGGAATTAGGAATATTTCACATAACTGAGGTGAGTATTAAAATCTCTATAAATTATTATCTTTATGTTATCTTATATTCATTCACATGCCTTTCAAATTTGGTTTTAAATACTATGAGAAACTTGTTGCAAGCAAGTGATCTAGTTTAGAAATATTATATATTTTCTCACTGGAGAAATATTTTTATTATTTCCCAAAGTGGTTTATTTTTCTAAAAATGTATAGTTATCACTGTTTCTCTATATTTCAAGGATTTGGACAAGTTTCTATTACTAACTGTTTGGCCTTTTTGTATTGTTATAACACTTTCCTTATCCTTTTATTATCTTTTCTAAAAAATTAGTGTCCTTACAATTTTTGAAAGAAGTTAAAACATTAAACACTTATGTAGAATAATATTTTTTCAAATATTTTTCTGATAGAATGAGTCTTTGGCTGTGAATGAAGAGTTCTCAATGAAGAGAGATGTGGAGGGAGAATCTTTGGAGTATAGAAGTCGAGATCATTCTATGGTAAGTGGCAAACTAAAGGGGATGTGTTCCTCTGCCATTTTAAGTCAATTATAAATTCATATCATGCCTTTTGTTATTATTGATAACAGCATAGTAATAGCATTGAAAAATTAGAATTGTAATAAAATAATTTTATCGAGGCAATATCCAACTACTTAGGATGCTTTCAAAGTTTTTTCCTCCAAAATACTGTATTTACTCGCATATAAGCCACACTGTTGTTTTTTGAGACTGAGTCTATGGAGGCCAAAAGTTCCCGAAAATAAGCTGCACTTCAAAAATCATGATTACACGTAAAACAATCTGGGTAATTTCTAATATGTATCATTAACTGTACACAAATATCAGTAAATAAGGGTATTGTTTTTAATGATAAAGTATTTTGGTGAATTATTTGTAACCGATCAGCAATATATTCATTTCGCAGGACACAAAGCACAATATGTATTACCGAAAATCTCGGAATACGCATTTTGCCCAAACATGCTGTGCGTGGAAAGCCACGAAAAATCACGACTCTCGAACTGAAAGAAGCACCCCCAATATGTTTCTTACAATAGAATTATTGAAATGTGAGACTAAACTGTGACGATGCCTTGATATCCGTCAAATTACAGAATTTTCTCTCATTACCGTAGCGATCGCCTGCAAAAACTGTCTGTAACTCCGTCATCAATAATAATATTTCTTTTCATTTTGTTTCGCTGATTATATTATGTTTTTGTATGTCACATACTGGGTATTGAATCACCCAGCCATTTAGCGAAGTCAGAGTGAAGTTTAAAGATTATTTCACATTTTTGGATTTTTCTACTTTGTTTCCTCGCATCCTCATTTTGGAGATGAAAGTTTTGGAGGAAAAGTGCGCCTTATATGCGAGTAAATACGGTAGTGTCGTTCCAATTTTTTTACCAGGAGAAATATTTTGGGTGTACCTTTTCTTTTGTTAATATTTATAATACTAATAATATTTAAATTATATATTAGTTTACTTTTATGTACTTGTCTCGATGTGTCATACTACAACAAATATTTCAAACCGGTAAGCATTTCGTCACATTAATTCGATGGTTGTATTGCTTTCATTTTAAAGAGATTTCCTTTTCGTCAGTGAAATGTTTTTCGAATGGATTATTTGAATAGTTTATATTTTATGAACTCAATGTCCATCCTTAAAATGTGATTTCTAGTCGGAAAGGTCCAACTATCTTATAAATTGATGCAAGCGTGTATATTTTCCTCAAATAAATTATACATGGTGTAATCGTAGCAGATTCAGGATGTTTTTATTTTGAGAAGTATGTTGTGCATTTTTTCTCTTATCAATATTTATATCACCCTTTTTAAACTATATTTTAGTTTTTATATACTTGTCTGGATGTATCCCTTATGCTATGGTTATTTCTTCTAGACCAATCACAGGCCAATTAATGTCAAAGAGGAATTGGGAATATTTCACATAACTGAGGTGAGTAATAAAACCTCGATAAATTATTATCTTTATGTTATCTTGTATTCATTCACATAACTTTCAAATTTGGTTTTAAGTAATTTGAAAAACTTCTTGCAAGCAACTGATCGATATGTTTATAAATATTTTATAATGTTTTTTTTTTCTGGTAGATAATGTGTGCATTATCTATGCAAAAAAGTTCAAAATCTAGAAAAACTACTGTGTATTATGCATAGGAAAAAAATTAATACATGACAAGTAGGATGTACACAGGTTTCCCATGGTACAGAAGTGCTTTTTGTCAAATTTGCCGTAGTACAATAGTATACTAATTATTCAGAAAATTATTTTTCCTTATATTGTTGTAGCCCTGCTTTTTAGATCCCTTCTAAAGATGTTCATTTCATTCTACCATTCTATACTCGCCCTGCAAACTTAAGTTTCTTTTTGAAATCCATTCTGCCAATACCTTCCAAATTCATAGTTACAGAAAAATTCTAACCTTGATATTGTTAGCCCCGTTTGTTTGACCTGGTTGTGATATTTTGGTTATTTATTTATGTAAAGATTATATATATGCATGATATTTGGTTAAAATCCATGTGGTCAGTTCTCTAGAAATACATGTAAATGAAATATTATTTAATGTTTTATTCCGGTAGCCCTGCTCCTTAGCTCTGCTTTAAACATCTTGATTTGATTATGATATGTTGTACAAATCATATATACACAGTTTAATTGAAATCTGTTCAGCCAAATCCTTCAAAATCCTTAATTATTGAAAGAATTTAATTTGAAATTGTGGCACCCCTGTTTGGCTGGTATGGTTTAAATATGATAATATAGTTTTGTATATATGTGTATTTTATAAGTATTAAATTTGGTTAAAATTGATGTGGACAGTTCAACACAAATGTGTAAAATGAATTTTTTTATTCCTTATATTGTGGCAGCCCTGCTTTCTATATCTATACAAAAAAATCTTGATTTTATTATTCTATATTGTACGCCTCCTTTATACAAACCTTATTTGAAATCGGTTTGGCCAATTCCTTCCAAATTCATAATTACCGAAAATTTTAACTTGGCAATTTTGGAACCCCTGCTTAGTTGATCCAGTCCAAATATGCCGTTTTGGTCATTAATTTATGTGAATATTCTCTGTACCAATTTTGATTGAAATCGGTTAAGCCAATTCTTCCCTGATATATGCATACGAACAGATGGACATCACGAAGATAGTGCTTTTCAGCAATGATGAAAAACACTAAAAAGTGACTAAAATTTGTTTACAGCAAGTATTATGATGCTTTGATTCCTTCATCCTTTTGATGACAGATTCACAATATATTCCTCATTCTTTTTGAAAGCCTAAATGTACTTAATTCTTCAAAATTAGATGACAACTAAAGATATTTCGCCACTAAAAACATAATTTTTAAGTTTAAAAAAGGTTTCCTGACAGTAATTTAAAATTAACAATTGGAAAAAGAAAGTCTAGTCTTTTAGGCGGACTTTGATTCAAATCTCGAGTTTTCCCATTATAATTAATTTTAAAATGTAAAAACATGTATCTCTTCCCATGATAATCAAATGGAGGAATGAAATGCTTCTATACTCTAATCTGGTTCATTTTTGTATCCAGTAATTCACTAAAAGCCTCTTTAGGAGTCGATATTTTAAACTTAAATAATAAAACTAAATAAAAATCACACAACTAGTTATTCAGCATTCTTTGGGAATGAACACATACATACATGCATATATTAGAACCAATTAAAGTTGTTACAAGTTTTATTGGATTCGCTAAAAGCAAATTAATTAATCAATGTCATAGAATTCTACATCAGCTTCAATATTAAATGAGTCAATAGCACATTCTTTCATCCGTTGCATCCAGAATTTCATTTTCAGAGGTAAAATCTTCATCTTCTTTGAATTCTGGCACTTCAGTCATCAATGAATCGCATTCTGATTTCAGGAAATTGTTTCTGACACACGTAGTTGTAACAGCTCCCAAACCTTTAGCAATCCACACGAACATTTCTTCATACGAAGGTCTTTTCACCTATCTTGATATGGTATAATCATGAATCCCTCTCATCATCCAGTCCTCCCATTTAGCTCACAACTTGGCTTTGAACGATTTATTTACTGATAAATCAAGTGGTTGCAGTGTTTTTGTTAGCCCTCTGGGAACAATCGCTAATTTTGAATGTTTAGTTACAATCTGTATTATTTCAGGCATTATGTGCACACATTAAGAGTCCATCATTAGCAGGGATTTTGGATTAAACGAGATGATCCAAACAGGACTTACGATGCCTACTTTCCATTTAATCATTTATTTAATACTTATATTGACTTCAATAGCTTTAAAGTCATTGCAGATATGTAGCTCTTTGTATTCCCAAATTTCACAATTTAGCATTATAACATTCGAACGGAATATTAAATTGATCACACGTATTTGTGCAGCAAAAATAACATGTGTATGTATTAGAATATAACTAGAGTATGGATTTTTCGATTTTTACCCTCCGATTGCCTTTTTTAAATTTTGAGTAAAACCCAAAAAAAACCTAAATTATTTCTTTAAACACAAATATTTTTAGATTTGGTCACAGAATTTCTATTCTGGCACTTTTAGGCACCTCAGCACTTGTGTGCAGTGATCAGCCTGTTTATTCTCTTTGTTAACAATTTATTTTCTTTGTAAACAATTTATTCGTAAGCTTACTTTATAACACAATCTTAATCTCCTTGGTTTGCTCCTGCCACGAATAATCAAGGATGCGCCTTAGCTAGTCGCTGTTAGATATTCGATAGGATAAGGAAATGAGTCCAAGTGTCTGTTAGTTGAAAACACAACGAAAGAAAAATTATTTCACTAATATCTGTTGTGTTTTCAAAAGAAGTTGAACAGGAAGCACGATGTCTGTGCAGCCTGCGATGCGTTCCTCTCCACCTGGAGGCATTTGACACAAGATATCACGCACTCAACCAAAGTTAAGATATAGTAAAAAGTTTTGATTGTTGATCAAACTTTTAAATTTTTAAACAAAATTTTTATTTAAATATCATTCTATCCGAATTACAAAATAATAAAACCTGAAAATTACCCGAGATTGAACTTTTTTTTTAAAACCTCGAAAAATCTGTAACTTATTTATACCCAATTTTAACCTGAATGAAAAGGAAAATAATAAAACCCGATATTTACCCTCCGAATGCAATTTTTTTAACTAAAAAATCCATACCCTAAATATAACGAATCTGAGTCCAGTAGTTGTTGTTGCTATGGCGACACTCTCGTAATGAGTAATAAAAACTGTTAAATCGCCAGTGTTTATGCAAAATTCTAAGTAATACAATCAATAAGCAAAATTCTACAATAAAAATTAGAATCTTCTTTCCTTTCCTCAGAGAATAGTGCAAAACTCGCTCCGATATTAAAATTCTAAGATATTTTAATGTGCATGAGAAAATTACCCTTCACGATGGATTTCAGATTTCCCATGTCAATCAAATGGAAAGGATAGTTCCTGGAATCGAACCCGGGACTTCAATATTTGCATCAAAAACTATCCTCGGGAGCTCGGCTCATGTAGTAAGAGATTTCCTCCACCTTTCGTGAAATTCGGTATATTTGTTCAAAAGTTAATTGGGGGAAGGACAGACAGGCACAAGGACAAAACTATAAGCCTATTTCCATTCTGGAAAGTAAGCTGAAAATGCCTTTTTCTATTTTTCCGCACATATTCCAACTAGGTTTTCATCATATCCTGATTCACACTACCTTTCTCATTGGCAGTTACTAAAATATATTTCAGAAAGCATCCTTTAAGCACAGTATTTCTCTTCAAGATCACCATTTAAGCCATCCACAGTCGCACAAAACTCTACCTTAAAATTTGATTTTTTGTCCCCTGTTGTTGCAATTGACACTTCTTTTACTCCCTTGAGATGTAGTTTTTGCATTTGGAAGACCAAAACTCACCGGACTCTCATCCATATTTTCAAAATGCATTGGATTGACACCACAAATGTTTTCTTTGGCTTTCGCAAACCCCTCATGCCCTCCTCAGTTATGTGATTGGAAAATATATAACCGTTTGCACGCATACTTATATTATTGTTTATATGCATTTTATTTATTTTTAAGAATTTATTATATATGTTGTAACAGATTTATATCATTGTTAATGATCAATTAACTCATTTATTTACCCATATTTCAGATACATAAATATCATGCATTGAAAAATACCCATAAAAACAGTATTATTTTATTGAATATTTTCAAATGAACAAAAAATAATGTAAAAACTCGCTAAGGTAGGCACATAGAATATGCAGATGCACTGATAGCTTCAATTCAATGACTAATGAGGAGTTCAACCGCCGACTGAATTCGATCTATTCTTGCCTTAGATGCTTTTCAAGTACATTGTAACATGTATGCCTAATGTGGCGATTTTTTCCTCCCCCCCTTTACTCCCGCACTTATACGATAGCACTTAACGAATCACATGTACGAACATGCAAGTACGAATATCGCTAGTTCGAATATCGCCGCTATCGTATATCGCCGATATTCGTGATATCGCCGGACTGAACACCACACCCACGGACGCCACGCCCTCCCGTGGTGCCCCTCTGCTTTATATACCCTAATTACCCCTCGCCTCTTTAACCTTCCCTCTTTCCCATGGTTATGCAAGAACAGTGGAAAAGCGACCAATTACCGGGAATAATTCGACCATTTCGAATTACCCGCCTGACGTCATTACCTCCCTCCTTCACCACCGGCGTCACGTGACAGTCCATTCCGATAGTGGCCTTCCGAGCGACGAGACGCACAGGGGAGCAACGAGTGAAGTCGACGCAGGTGTCCCACTCTTGTTCCCATCCTAACCGGCAGGAAAACATTGTGTGGAGTGGACATTGACCTACCGGGAGCCGGAAGAGGATAGTAACTATTGGATGTGATTTAACTGACTTTAACTAAGTTTCGTTTCGAATCGCCTTCACCTACGAGGTGTATTGTGTTTTGTGGTATTACTTAAATCTATTCAAATTCAACTGTTGGATTGTTATATGTCTATATTTCTATGTTCTATTTATAGTTTGTCATTAGCATTTAGCACATCAGTGGATGTTTTTGCACCGAAAATTATAGTTCGCTGCAAAATTGGAGGCACCGGGGAGATATTAAATATTAGGTTGTTAATTGTCTAAACTGATTGTTGCTATGCTTTCTGGTTCTTTTGTGGTATAGTTCTTGGATTTTGTCCTATTCCTCGTTTACTCGATCTCTTTTAGTCTTATTGCTCTCTTTCACTTTTCACTCGTCCGCCCCATTACATCAGTCACGTAATTCCCCTGTTATTTGTTACTCTTTGATTCTCTCTCTCTAACATGTCGAAGGAACGAGGTAAAACGGAGGCTACCGTGCGCGCCGAAGGCACTCAGTACGATGAAACCGAGATGGTTCCCCAGTTTTCCGATTGCGTAAGAGTTGCTAACCAGCTGTTACTCGAAATTCCCCCCTTCCAGGAATCTACCTCCGAGAATTGGTTCACTTTTATATCCGCCGTGTCCGATGTATTGTCTTTGTCACTTATTCCGGAACACTACTTGCTGATATTACTTTTGTCTAAACTTCCGGCCAATTGTCGCCAGTTTTGGTTGTCGGTAGTTAATCAAAAGGTGCCCTGGGAGAAGATAATACCGAAAGTATGGGAAACTTTCGTCTCTAATAGGGAATTAGAACGACTCGTCACTACTAAGGTGAAAAGATTCCAACTCCCCCACGAATCTCCTCGCGAGGTGCCGCAAAGGCGTTGGGAAAATCGTATTCAGTTAAGGAGTTTATTGAATTGATATTGGAAGGTTTAAGTCCCATCGCCCAAGCCACTTTAACTTTCGCTAAACGGCCTCAAACCCTACAGGAGCTGGAATCCCTGATGACTCATGCGGCCAAGGCCATGATGAATCGAGCGGAATACGCCGCGATTCACTCCCCGTCAAATTCCCAGATCTCACTCCCTTCCTCCGCTCTGCCCCTAATATCACCGCCTCATGTCACCTGTTCTTTCTGTCATAAGCCTGGACATTCCTCCCGTAACTGTCGGAGAAGAAGAGAGAGAGAAGATCGTCCCGCGAGGCTACGAGCAAATTATCCGGCTATTTTGAATGCCAACTTCGCCGAATATCTACAATTGCCATTTGTACATTGCGAAGTTCATACCGCAAAGATTAAAGCATTGCTAGATACCGGTTCTTCCCTGTCGCTGCTCAATTACGACACCTGGCAGAAAATTCCTCGTCGTGGGCGTCTTCAGCGATGCAATATCAAATGTCGTAACGTCACCAGTCTTCCCCTCGTTCTCACGAGATGCATCAATTTAAGAATTCGCCTAAAAAATCTTTCGTGGAGGCATACATTTTACTTGTGCGAATTGCCCGCACAAATGATATTAGGCCAGGATTTCATAAGACGAACGCGAATGATCCTTTACCATAATGCGTTCTCTTTCGAATGCCGCCCGGATCACAAACATTTCTTTAACGGCAATTCTGATACGCCGTCGGCTTCCCCCATTATTCCTTTGCGATCAGCTGATAACGATCTACGCCAGAATATGGCTCCCGTTGGAAACCGAGTTCATTTCTCGGGGAAAAAGGCTCCTCCTCCAGGTGAAGATGATTCCACCGTATTATCCCGGGAAATTCAGTCTCGTCGATGCCAGGAAAACCTATATTCCAATAACGTAAAAATGGGGTTTTACTTTATTCAAGTACTAGTAATTTTAACACGTTCAACCCGGCGCGTCACGCCGCCCGATACCTTATCGGTCGGCGTGACTCACCCGTGGGAACGCCCAGAAATGTAATACTAATAATACAATTGAATTACAAAATAATCAAAAATGCGGGTGAATGTGATTGGTCTACATGTTTCTCTCTATTCCTCTCCCTCTCTCCACGTAATAACCATATACCTATATACCGCACTCGCCATCTAGCTCATGATAGTTATGTTTAGTAGTCGCAGAAGTCCATTTCCTAAACTTCGAAGAAGTTCTAATTGAAGAAGTTTTCAAATGAGAATTGTGATATAATAAAAAGTTGCAAAATAAAGGGATCAGCATACACGCTATGAAGCATGTGAAGAGATATTAGAAGAATATATAATAATTCATAATAATTACTTTATAGTTATTGGAATTAAAATCCTGAAAACAACAGGAGAAATTACGAACCATCTGTCTGGTGGGACAGCATTAATTTTTTTATTACATACAAACGGATCATTTCAAATTGCACTACAAACAGAAGGACGTCGTGACTCACCGGTGGGCCACGCCGCTGTAGAGTGCGATATAGCTGTGACCCACCGGTGGGTCATGCCGCCCTACAGAATGATGTAGTTGTGACTCACTGGTGACCCACGCCAGGTTGAACGTGTTAAAAGATCATAAAATTGTGATTTGAAAAATCCTCATGTCTGTTTATGAGATACAAGATACTTGTTACATTGTAGACACATTAGGCGTACGTTACATTGTACTTGAAAAGCATCCGAGGCGAGAATAGATCAAGTTCAATCGGTGGCTGAGCCCTCGATAGTCATTGAATTGAAGCTATAAGTGCGTTTGTGTATTCTTTGTAATTACCATAGTGAGTTTTTACCCATCTGTTATTTTAACAATGAGCGCAAAAGGGTGTTCATCATATTGAGAAAAAAGCCTCTTCCAAATCCCAGGTTAACAGAGGAGTCCGATCAAGTTATCACATGACATTTTAAAATAGTCTTAGCTAAATCGGTGTTGTAAAAATCCACTGCAAATGAGACATCAAGGATAACTGTTATGCTTGCAGTCACGGCTGATGGGTGAAAACTGACTCCTTTTGTAATTTTAAATCATAAAATGATCCCAAAGGAAAAGTTAATGTCAGGTGTAATCTTTCATGGGCAGGAGAAGAGATTAACGAGGAACTTGTGTTAGATTGGCTGAAGGTTGTTTGGGGTCGCGTTATATTTGAGGTTGCTTTATATTCAGGACAATTCAGTATTTTCACATTTAAAATTTATATCATATACCATATCTTGTTTGGAGATAGCAAATTTTATCTGATCAAGCCCAAATTTTTTGTACGATTTACTACCATGGTCTCACAACTTTTCCGCATAGTGCCTTATTCAAATTCAAACTTTTGATTTTTTCGATACACCCTACTGCACATCTCCCCACTCCCCCAGGGGGCGTTCCCCTCAGTTTGGGAACCACTGACCTAAAGTGTTTTATTTTTATGAAATGCATTATTGTTGCATTGGTGTGACATTCTCTTTATTCAAGGATTTAGACAACTTTCCATTACTAAACATTTGCTTTGGTGTATTTTTATAAAACTTTTGCATTCAATTCCCTATCCTTTCATCACATTTTCTAAAAATTTAGTGTTCTTACAATTTTTAGAAAGGAATAAAAACATGCAGAATAATATTTTTTTCCAAATTATTTTCCGCTAGAATGAGTGTGTGACTGTCGATGAAGAGTTATCAACGGAGAGAGAAGTGGAGGAAAAAAGTTTGAAAGATGGAAGTGACAGTCGTTCAGAGGTAAGTGGCAAGCTAAAGAGGATTTGTTCATATGCCATTTTAAGGCAATGACAAATTCATATCTTGTCTTATGTTATTTTTGATAGCAGTATGGAATTAGTTTTGAAAAATTAGAGTTGCACTCAAAAATAATTTATGGAGACAATATACAACTACTTGATAGACTGCATTCGGAATTACCGTAAATACCCGCATATAATGCGCACCCTCGTATAACGTGCAGGGGGGTTTTCAGCCTCGTAATCTATGATTTTTCTATATACCCACGTATAGCACGAACAGATTTTTTTAGCGTTATCATTCCAGAATAAAGTAGATAGTGTAACGTGGTCTAAAGCAATGATCAAATTATTGGTATTATGTATTGGTAACAACGAAAGTGCGAAATGAAATTTTCGAATAACGTTCCAAAAGAGCATCAGCTAACTCAGTCATTACATACTCTGTTTACTTACAAGGTGGTATTAGAATATACACAGTAATCCAATTATATTAATTTCATAGTATGGCATACGACATTTTTTGAGCTAATAAATTGAAGGAATGACGATAATCCTATGTTTTTTACATACTTTTTTGTCACGCCTGAGGTGGATGGGTTCGCCCAACCTTCAGTTTTACCCTTATTAGAACACTCTGGATCACATAAAAATGATAGCAAATAACCATAATTAACTACAGACTTTAAGAATAAAAAATAAATCACTTATGAATACTGAGAGAAAAGTAGGGAACGATAACTTTATTTAGTTCTACAAGAAGCATCAACTCCCAGCGTACTCAAAGGCATCAGCTGCCATTGTTTCTAATGTAAGTAGTACCAGTACTTCACCACCATGCCGGGCACCATTGTAGGGTTACGTCATGCGTAAGATGACGATTCTGATAACAACATCGAAGAAGAATGGTCCAGTGACAAAGAATTTCTTGGCTTTTAAAATGAATAAATACTGAATTCATTCTTTTCATATCTAATTAGTGTATGTTTATAGAATTAGTTAATAAATTTTAACTATTATCTATCTTACTTTTGTAATAATCGCCAATAAAATTATGAGGATATCCGGGTAGTAATTAATGTGCCTAAATTGTGGAAATATGAGATCAAATGAAAATAGGAAGATTATGTACCCTCGCATAACACGCATCCTAATTTTTCACTCAAAGATTTTGAAAAAAAAAGTGCACATTATACGTGGGTATTTATGGTGTCTCCTCCAAAAAAGTGTCATTCCGATTGAATTCTGCTCTTTCAAATGTTATCGTTTTCAGTTAGGGCTAGCATATACTAATATTTCTTCCCTATTGATGGAATGTTAAATATTAGTAGTGCCTGCAAAAATTTTGTTAAGTCATTCAGAAATCTGCATGTTTATAAGTAATAATATCCAATTTATCCTTATAAAATTAGAAAACTGATGTTTTGAATGTCATGTTTGTTTTTATAATTTATATGTGCAATTTTAATTGTCTCTCCCACATGAAAAAGGTAACATTCCAGTATTGAAATAAAGAAAAGATTTTTCTTTTGCTCAATCATTAAAAATGCCCACAGCCCACACGCAGTTTACTGAATAATAATAATCTTGAATTATTAACGTTGCAATCTATTAAGTTTGACATTACTACAACTATAATTTTGATGTTTCATAAACAGTGCAAAGCGAATAATGGTATTCTTCCATCTATTTGACGCTGATTGAATCATAGGCAAAAATGCTGATCGCCTTGGCAACACCCGGAAAGAGTACAAAAAAGCTATAAAATTTCGAAAAGAAATGCGTGTTTCTGAGAAATTATTCCGTGTATCATCAAAACATTGCAAGAATAAGATATTTTATAGTTTTAGCTGTCAAGTAAAACAAAAACAGAAATTTGGTCCTTATTTACATATTTTAATGTATGAAAGAAATAAACTTGCACCTTGAAAAATCGAAACTCCTGTGTATATGGAAAAATATAATCGTCTCCCAGAGTCAACTCCAGGAAACATCCATAGAGAAAAAAGGTTCTTCCAAATCCCAGGTTAACAGAGGAATCGGGCAAAGCTATCACATGAATTTTAAAACAGTTGTAGCTAAATTGATGTTGTTAAAATCCACTAGAAATGAGATATCACGGATAACTGTTATACTTGCAGTCACAGCTGACGAACGAAAACTGACCTCTACATAATTTTAAATTATAAAAGGATGCTAAAGGAAAAGTTACCATCAGGAGTAATCTTTCGTGCACAGGAGAAGGGGTGGATGAACGAGGAACTTGTGTTAGATTGGCTGAAGGTTGTTTGGGGTCACATTATATTCGAGATCTAGTTTTTTGTTAAAAACTTTCCAAAAATCTTAGGGTTGCATTATATTCAAGGTCGCTTTATATTCGGGACATTAAGGTATTCTTGGCAATGTTTATGTCCCAATGCAATTTGAAATGGCAGTCTGATGTCTGCAGGTTGATGTTTTGCGAGATTAGTAAGAGTTTTTCTCATCTCATTAGTTTATTTATAGATTTTAATGAGTTAAACCCAAAATGTATTACATACACTTCTCCTTCACATTAATCGTATCATAATGCCACATACAGACAATATACATCTGAACCTGTCGGATTTTTTCTGAGGATAGAGATGAAAATGACACGTTAGAACCATGAGTGTAAGCCTTTTAAACAGCACTCCTGGGTTCGAATCTCATGGAAATCATATTTTTAGCCTACTTTCCAGAATGGAAATCTTACATATAGTTTTCCAGTTTTGTCTGGTTGGTCTGTGTGAGACGCTTCGTTTTTTCAAGGTGCAAGGTTTATTTCCTCCATTCATTAAAATACATAAATGCAGACCGAATTTATCCATTTTTGCTTTATTCAACGGCTAAAACTACAAAATATCTTATTCTTGTGATGCTTAGATGTTACACTGAAGAATTTGACAAATACTCATATCTTTTCGAAATACTATCACCTTTTCGTACTCTTTCCGGATGTTGCCAAGGCAACCCGCATTGTTGTCTCTGATTGAATTAGCATCTATTGAGCCTTCAAATAGACAAAAGAATTGCATTATTCGCATTGTGCTTTTTATGAAGCACCGAAATTATAGTCATAGCAGCCAAACTTAATGTTGCAAAGTTAATAATTCAAGATTATTATTATTTGTAAACTGCATGTGGGCTGTGGGCATTCCTAACGATGACGATTTTAAACATGCAGATTTCTGACTGACATTGCAAAAGTTTTTGCAGGTACCACTAGTTTAAGTGTAATGAGAAAGGCTGCTGTAGTCACTTTGCAGTTTTTATGAAGCGTCAAATTTATAGTTGTACCAATGTCAAACTTAATAGATTGCAGCGTTAATAATTGCAGATAATTATGTAATTATTCAGTAAACTGCGTGTGGACTGTGGGCATTTTAAATGATTGACCAAAAGAAAAATATCTTCTTTTATTTCAATTCTGGAATATTACCTTTCTCGTAAGGGAGAAGTAATTAAAATTGCACCTATAAATTATAAAAACAAACATGAAATTGAAAATGATTGAAGAAATTTAACATGCAATGTAGTTTATAAGGAAACTTTAAAAATAAACATAATAAGAATATTTATGGTGTTATTTATTGTTATTGCTGTTTAAAATTTGTGTACATAATATATGTGCATGATTAGATTTGAAGTAGGTACCTTTAAGAAAGATAAGTGAAATTACTTGGCCATAAAACTTGATTTAATGGAAAAATACAATAATTATAATCGATTTTGAGCCAAGATATTGTATTATTTTGTACCTACTCCTGTCATATTTGACAGGCAAATTGGCTTGTAGGCTTATAGTTTTGTCATTGTGTCTGTCTGTCTGTCCCCATTTACTTTTGAACCATTAGACCGATTTTCATGAAAGTTGGTGGAAATCTCTTGCTACATGGGCCAAGCTTCCGAGGATAGTTTTTGTTGCAAAGGTTGAAGTCCCGAGTTCAACTCCAGTAACTAACTTTCTCATTTGATTTACATGGGAAATCTGAAATCCATTGTGAAGGGTAATTTTCTCATGCACATTAAAATATGTTAGAATACTAATATTGGAGCGAGTTTTGTACTGTTCTCTGAGGAAAGGAAAGAAGATTCTAATTTTTATCGTAGAATTTTGCTTATCGATTATATTTCTTAGAATTTCACGTAAATACTGACGATTTTGCAGTTTCTATCACTCATAACAAGTGTTGCCATAGCAACCACTATTGTTATATTCTAATACATACAGGCGTTATTTTGGCCGCACAAATGCACATGATTAATTTAATATTCCGTTCAAATGTCCTGTACCATACTTATGTGGTTTGAGAAGATTGGGAAAGTCATTCGGAAGGGTTGTTAAGCAGTCTCCTCCCTTGTTGCTCATCGTAAAGAGTAGGCTTATGTCCTCAGCAGATTTCCTTCTTACCTTCTGTGTAAGATGTGATAGGAGTTAAGCATATAATATTCCAAGAGGTTTATTATCCAGAAAAACAGTCAAACGAAGGTATCAGGCATAAAAGTTACTTTGATCACATTCAGTAGTTCTGAAAAGTTACTTTGGATGATACTGATTACTGACAGAAATGTTTAGAAGATTTAAAAGGCAAACTGGTATTTGGGTATTTTGCTTTGCCTGTGATTTGAATTCTATGTTGAAAGTTTTTATTTCTCAATATCCATTATTGGACGATTCCACAAAATAACTCCTCTCAATTTTATTTTACTTTCTTTTTTTCAGATCTGCATAAGTCCCATGAAATTGGAGTTTGACTGTCAGAATGTAAATCCAAATGCTGAGGTAATTATGTTTTAATGAAATTAGTTTCAGTTGGATGGGAATGTTGTACTGTTTTAATTTTAGAAATTTATTTTCCCTAACTCACAATTGCTAGGTTGTATTTGATGTCTTTCTATTTGTTTTAAACTTTTGTGCGAGTATGGTAGACAGAACTTGATTAGGTACTTTGAATCATCCCACTATGCTTTGCCATCTGGTTGAAAAAATAACTTTTGGATGTGAAATATGAATAGACCGTATTTCACAGCATTTAAGATGCACCGGGGTAAGACACACCCAAGTTTTTTTGAAAGATTTTCAGGAACCAAGTAATTTGCTTCACCAAGGCATTTACGAAGGGCCATGTCGTGTATCATTTCCAACCGTGATTAAGTCCGTATCTTGCAACATTTACAGAAAATATTCCAGCATGATAACAGTTAGCGTAAATACCCGCGTATAACGCGCAGGGGGGTTTTCAGCCTCATAATCTATGATTTTTCTATATACCTGCATATAGTGCGCACAGATTTTTTTTAGCGTTACCGTTCCAGAATAAAGTAGATGGTGTAACGTGTTCTAAAGCAATGATCAAATTATTGGTATTATGTATGTAACCCCTCGGAGGAGCCTGTAATCTCTAGAGGGCGCGTCCCCTGGTGGCGGATAGGGGAATGCTCTGCAGATATGTAGGGTAGGAGGGAAATAAAATACCTCCCGCGGACCAACAGGCAGCAGCGTCTGTTCTCCATATTAGGGGCGGTTGCCAACAGCGTCTGTTCTCCATGTTAGGGGCGGCTGAATATATGGGCGAAAGGCAAACCACCGCTACAATATATCCCATGTAGAGGCATCATGACGGAGTCATCTCTTGTTAAATGTTCCGGAGGTAAAATGGTCCCCCGCTCGGATCTCCGGGGGGGGGGGGGGACAACACGAGAGGTTCCGTTTAACACAAGGAAGGAAGGAAGCTGGAAAGAAGTTGAGAATTGGCACGTGGAATGTAAGAACACTCCTACGAGCAGGGAAGTTGGAAAATTTAAAGAGAGAGATGAAAATAAACAAAATGGACATGATTGGATTAAGCGAAATGAGATGGGAAGGAAGAGGGGAAATAAAAAGTGATGATACCACGGTGTACTATTCGGGAGGTACTGGAGGAAGGAATGGAGTAGGAGTAATTCTGAATAAGGAAATAGCAAATTGTGTACAGAGGGTGATATTTGTAAATGATAGAGCAATTGGTCTTAGAATAGGAATGCACCCAAAAGATCTACTGTTGATACAAGTCTATATGCCGACCAGCCAACATGAAGATGAGGATGTTGAAGAAATATACGAGAAGATAGAAAATATTATGGAGGAGGAAGGTAAAAACTGTTGCAAGATAGTGATGGGCGATTGGAACGCTGTGGTAGGAGAGGGAAGAGAAGACCAAGTAGTAGGAAAATTTGGACTAGGGAAAAGAAATGAAAGAGGTGAAAGACTTGTCATAAGAGAAGGCTATACACGTGGAAATCACCAGGAGATGGAGCCAGATATCAAATAGATTATATTTTAGTGGAAGAAAGATACAGAAATGGAGTAAAAAAGGCATATGGACTTCCAGGAGCAGACATTGACAGTGATCATGTGCTCCTCATGGCCGAAATAAAAGTAGCCTTGAAGAAGGTTAAGAAGGCTAAGATAGTTAGGAAATGGGACTTAGAGAATATAGCCACAGTAGGAAAAGAAAGAATAGGAGAAAAATTAACTCAGGCAATCAAAAGAGAAAACGTGTCGGAGGAAAATGTGGATGAAGCATGGAATAGGATAAAGAAGGCTATAAGAAAAACAGCAGAACAGGCTATTGGGTTTTTCAAAGGAAAAAGAATAAAAAAGCCATGGGTGACAAAGGAAATGATAGAAAAGATGGAAGAAAGAAGGAAATACAAAAGCAGGACTGATGAAGATGGAAAAAGGAAACACAGGAAACTGAATAATGAACTAAGAAGAGAAACCCAAAAAGCAAGGGAGAGATGGCTAGAGGAGGAATGCTCAGATATAGAAGATCTAGAGAGAAAAGGAATGTATGACTTGATGTATAAGAAAGTAAAAAATGTAACGTGGGATAGATGGAGAACAAGTGCATGCGGGAAAGAGATTGCAAGTAAAGAAGATAAAGTTCTATATAAGGAAGAGGAGGTTCTTAATAGATGGAGAGAATACATGGAGGAGTTGTACAAATCAAATGAAAAACCAAAGAATCTCCATATTGAAGAGCAGGATGAAATAAATGAAGATGAAACAGGGGTTTCGATATTGAAAATAGAGGTGCTACAAGCAATAAAAGATATGAAGAATGGGAAGGCAATGGGGGTAGATGAGATACCAATAGAATTATTTAAGTGTCTTAATGAGGAAGGACTGGAAGAAATAGTGAAGTTGTGTAATGCAATCTATGACAAGGGGATGTGGCCAGAGGATTTCGTCAAAACAATTATGATTCCAATTCCGAAAAAGCAAGGAACAAGAAAATGCAGTGAACACAGAACAATCAGTTTAATTACACATGCAGCAAAGGTTCTACTTAGGGTTATCAACAGGAGACTAATTAGCAAAATGGAAGAAAATATTGCAGAGGAACAGTTTGGATTTAGAAAGAGAAGAGGTACAAGAGAAGCAATAGGATTGATAAGGATGAGTGGAGAGAGATATATAGAAAGGGGCAAAGGAATTAGTCTGTACTTCATAGATATGGAGAAGGCATTCGACCGAGTGAACTGGGAAAAACTGATGGAAATACTAAAAGCAAAAAAAGTAGACTGGAAAGATAGAAGGTTAATTAAAGAGCTGTATATGAAACAGAAAGCAGCAATGAGGATAAAAGATGCACAGACCGAATGGTATGATCTAGGAAGAGGAGTAAGACAAGGGTGCTGCTTATTACCAACCCTGTTCAATATATATGCTGAAGAAATGATTGACAATGGAATAGGGAATGATAAAGGAATTAGTATTGGGGGTAGAATAATAAATTGTATAAGGTTTGCTGATGACATGGTAATTTTGGCAGATGAAACGAGGCACATTCAGGAAATGGTTACAAAGCTAGAAGACAGAATGATGGAATATGGAATGAAAATGAACATAAAGAAAACAAAGGTGATGAGAATAGGGGATAGAGAGATTATGAATGTGTCAATAAAGGAGGGAAGAGTGGAGCAAGTAAAACAGTATAGATATTTGGGAAGCATGCTAACTGAAGACTGGAGAAGTGAAATAGAAATAAGAACAAGAATAGCAATGGCAAAAGAAACATTTAATAGGAAAAACGGGTACTATGTAGTAAAATGGACTTAAATCTGAAGAAACGTCTTGTGAAGTGCTATGTTTGGAGTGTATTGCTTTATGGGTGTGAAACATGGATGCTAAAGAGGAGAGAGAAAGAAAGGCTACAGGCATTTGAAATGTGGGTGTGGAGGAGGATGGAGAAGGTTAAGTGGATGGATAGGATAAGGAATGAAGCAATACTAACAAGGGTGAATGAGAAGAGAAGATTACTTGAAACAATTCAGAGGAGGAAAAGTAACTGGTTAGGGCATATCTTGAGAGGAGAAGGTTTATTATTGATGGTGTTGGAAGGATCAGTAGGAGGTGAAAGGAAAAGGGGACGTAGAAGAATAAAAATGTTTGATGACCTGAAAGAAAGTGGAGGGTATCAGGAAATGAAAAAAATGGCAAGGAACAGAAAGGAGTGGAGACAACGCTGGTGCCAGGGACCTGCCTTGAGGCAGAACACCTCATGATGATGATGATGTATTGGTAACATAATGAAAGTGCGAAATGAAATTTTCGAATAACGTTCCAAAAGAACGTCAGCCAACTCAGTCATTACATACTCTATGTTTACTTACAAGGTGATATTAGGATATACACAATAAATCAAATTATATTAATTTCATAGTATGGCATATGACATTATTTGTGCTAATGAAATTAAGGAATGACGACAATCCTAAGTTTTTTACATATGTTTTTGTCATGCCTGAGGTGGATGGGTTCGCCCAACCTTCAATTTTACCCTTATTAGAACACTCTGGAGCACGTAAACACAATAGCAAATAACCATAATTAACTACAGACTCTAAGAATCAAGAATAAACCACGTATGAATGCTGAGAGAAAAGTAGGGAATGATAACTTTATTTAGTTTCTACAAGAAGCATCAACTTCCAGCGTACTCAAAGGCATCAGCTGCCAGGTTTTCTAATTGTAAGTATTACCAGTACCTCACCACCAGGCAAGGCACCAGTGTAGGGTGACGTCATGCGTAAGATGATGATTCTGATAACAACATCAACGAAGAATGGTGCAGTGACGAAGAATTTCTTGACTTTTAAAATGAATAAATACTGAATTCATTCATTTCATATCTAATTAATTTATGTTTATAGAATTAGTTAATAAATTTTAACTATTATCTATCTTTCTTTTCGTAAAAATCACCAATAAAAATGAGGATACCCGGGCAGTAATTAATGAAATGAAAATAGGAAGATTATATACCCTCATATAACACGCATCCTAATTTTTAACTCAAATATTTCGAAAAAAGTGTGCATTATACTCGGGTATTTACGGTAAATATAACGTTTTAGATAAAGTTTCATTCGTAAAATAAATAGGATGATCCAAAACATAAATAATTATTTAGAGACTAAATGTGACCTGCGTGAACTCTGCAGTCATATTAATTATTGCTGTCAGAGTGCGCCACACGTTGAACGTATAAATTTGGCTTTCCCAATAGTACTTACTTAAACTTAAGTTCAAGATGATATTTTGATATAATTAAATAAATAATAAATGGAATGCATATGTAATAATGATATGTACGCTCAACTAGACCTATTTCTTCTGCAACTCTTTTTGCCTCGTACATAACGATTTTGTTCGAGACAGCAATATCCAACTTATGAATAAATTGTTTAGAAAGAGAATATACAGACATCATAAACATCTTGGACTGCGCTCAATTGCTGAGGTGCCTACAAGTTCCAGAATAGAAATTTTGTGACCAAATCTAAAAAAAGTTGTTTAAAGAAAATTAATAATTTCAGTTTTTTTTTGTTTTACCCGAAATTTAAAAAAAAAGGCAATCAGAGGGTAAAAGTCAGTAACACCCGAAAAATCCATATCTTACATATAACTCTGTATATATTTCATTTCCTTATAATATTACTTTTCTCAAAAATTCATTTTCTTCAATCGTAGTAAATTCAAAGGAAAAACTGATTGAAGTAGATATTCTTATCCAAAATATTGCCAACCTTCAGTATAAGGAGTTGAAGGGGCATAAAAACAAATAATTGAAGAAAACTTTTTAATTTCATGATATTCAAACTTTTTTTAGCATACTTACATTATTTGGCAGTTTTTCTTATTCTCCAATACAAATAATATACAACTATCTATTCATGAAGTGCTTCAAAACATTTTGGATTATTGTTATCAAAACTGTTCTTAAGCAATTATTTTCTTTCTAATGTAATAATAATAATGCATAAGTGAGTTCTGATGAATGACTAAACATAGGAGGCTTATTCTGTAAACCTCTTTTGAAAATATGTATCTCCTGTTAGCTCTGGAAGGTTTGTGCAGTAGATGTTGCACTGATTTTACTTGTCGAAATAATGCATTTGTTGGTAGATGTTAAAGTAAGCTTGCTTTAAAATTACAACTCTTTTTTGTCAGGTTCCTGCTGTTGTAAAACGAACGTCACAGGTTAGTGAGACAGGCAGCGGAACTTCAAGTCTGAAGGAAACTCTCTCAAATTCAATTTCATGTGGAAATAAATCTCCAGCCAATGTATCTGCTCAGGTGAGTCTTCTTATATAGAAGCATAACACCATCCTAATGAGGATCAGCTCTTGTGCAGCTTATTATGTTCATAGTTCCTAAATACCATATTTACCCCAATCCAAGATGATCCCAAATCTAAGACCTGCTTCAGAATTAAATGAATTAAGAAAAGCCATGCACTATCTTTACCTCTTCATGAGACTTCCCGATGCTCATTCCCAACTAAATCATCTTCTAACCTTTCTTCCTATCCTTCCAAAGTCTCACTGCCTCCTCCTAAAATTACTAATAATCAATCATTAATCTTCCAACCTTTCTTCCAATCCATCCAAAATCTCACTGCCTCCTCCTAAAATTACTGATAAACCTTTCTTCCTATCCTTCCAAAGTCTCACTGCCTCCTAAAATTACTAATAATCCTTCATTATGTATTTACCTGAATCCATGATGATCCCAAATCTACGACGACCCCCATTTTAGTATACTGTCAGAACAGAAAAGGACTTTATGACCTAATTTATGCATTTGGTGTGAATATACCATATTTCATCGATTGTAATCTGACCTTTTTCTATCTTTTTACCATATCAGAAATCGCCAC
Source organism: Tanypteryx hageni (assembly GCA_028673005.1). NCBI lineage: Eukaryota > Metazoa > Arthropoda > Insecta > Odonata > Petaluridae > Tanypteryx > Tanypteryx hageni. The sequence goes on from CM054120.1 coordinate 6,433,658, forward strand.
TCGGCTTAGAATCAGGGTAAAAAAAGAAGTAAATGAGTCTGTGTCCGTATTTGCATTATAACTCTTGTTATAAGTGTATTAAAGTGGAAGTAAAGTGTCTACTTTAAATTTAAGTAAAAAAGCATCAAAATGACATCTAGGAAGAAATAAATTAGGTAAATAGTACGTGGTGCCTCAAAGTCGCAAAATAGGTGGCTGTTTCCATTGTATTGGTAAGAAGATAGATATGGACACGTTTCATTTTGCTCGTGGATCGAAACATTTGCCTTTCTTATCCCCCCTCCTGTTTCTTTCTTGTTTCAGTGTCAAGTGTCTTGTATACGTATGTACATTTCCCAAGCGAACCGTCCCTTCCTCTTGGCAAACATCAATTTGTCATTTGGTGTAGTGAGATTTTAATTTAAATAATCCCATTATGGGACGAACAGATTATTCTGCGAACTTTAGGAGGAAAGTGATAGCTTATGCAGAAGAAACTTCTAATCTTGCAGCACAATGGCACATATGGTTTATGAGAATCGGGGCTATTTAATTTCACAGATTAATATCCCAGTAGAAAATGCGCTCAAATAACTTTTTTTAGAAATTGTTTTGAATGTAACAAATGAGAATTGGACCCATGTTCATATGCCATTTTTTACTCAAAATCACTTAACACATTCGCGACGTAAGATATTTTTCCTCTCCATGCCCACAGGCGTAAAATGCAATAAAAATTCATTTATGATTTTTTTGTTTAAATTAAGAAATAGAGTTTCTTTAATGTTGAAAAATATGTTTTTTTTTTAATTTCCAATGCATGTGAGGCATCTAAATAAGTTTTTATTGGTTTTACCCTAAGAGGTATGCAATTACGCAATACAAACATGTTATTATAATTTTCTCCTAATAGTTTTTTATTTATACCATTTACAAAACACTGATGATGAAATCTAGGACTGAGATATTATAATTGGGAATATCAGAATTATATAAATGTACAAAAAGTAATAAATATATTCACTAATTTTCAAGGACACTCACGTTATTTCTCTCGATACAACCACTTCATCGGGAAGGCGTTCCAGACCCCTAAAATATACGTTTACCCACGCCTTGGGTTTATGGCGAGGTTCTACGGCAGGATGGGGTAGGGGAAGTTCCTCAGCCAAGGCGTCCACTTACAGTTTTACTCATCCTGTGCCGCCGCATTTTTGGAAATCGGTTACCCAAATTTTCATGCAACACAAGGTGCCATTTATTGCTTGCAAAGCGGCTTCCTTTTTACCGCTTTCCCATGCCCAAGATGTGCACTTTGATGCACTGCAAGACAGTACTTAGCGTCTGAAGTCCCTAAGAGAAGATCCATGGTAAAAAAATGGATGGAAACATCATCAAGTGAAATGAAAAGTTTCATAATGGTTCTGATGGCTATGGGTGTAAACCATCTACCTAAAATGCATTTTTATTGGTCCTACAAACCTTTCTACCATAATGACTTCATACAAAACACTATGAAACATGATCGGTTTAAGATGCTTCTGAAGTACTTTCATTTCAATGATAATTGTGCTGATACAAGTGAAAGTAGGTTGTGCAAAATCAAGCCATTGCTTTATTTGATTTGCAGAAAATTTCAGTCTAGAATTACTCCTGGTAAAAAAATCGTCATTGATGAATCAATGATGCCCTGGAGAGGTAGATTGATATTTCATCTGTATCTCCCTGGATAAGCAAATAAGTATGGTGTGAAGTGCTACAAACTGTGCATGCATGAGACTTATACTTATAACTTGAAGATTTACTCAGGCAAAAATGAAAACCCAGATGGAAGTGAGAAAGGACACGCCGAAAAATTGGTGCTGGAGTTGACTGCGGGAATTTTGAACGAAGGTAGGACTTTGTGTATAGATAATTTTTATACAAGTATATCTCTCTGTGAAGAGTTACTAAAGAAAAAGACCTATGTTTGTGGAACACTATGATAAAATAGACGGGGAAATCCAAAAGAGGTATGTGCAAAAAAACTGAAAAGTGGAGAGATTTTCGTGAAGGAAAAGAATGGTGTAAGAGTGATGAAATGGCAAGATAAGAGACCAGTGCTTATGATTTCTTCGGATCCAGCACATACGAATGTTCTAGTTAAAGGGTGTTGATGTTTCCGACCAAATGTCCTCTTATTATACTTGCATAAGAAGAGCGATGAAGTGGTATAAAAAGGTAGCAATAGAACTTCTTCTTGGAATGTGTGTGGTGAATGCAGGGGTGATTTATAACAAATACGGAGGGAATGTGAAAAAAAATGGACATGCTCACTTTTAGGGAAAATATTATTTATGGGCTCACTCGAGATAATGGTGAAAGCAGTGGTGCTGTTGGTGGTGGTGGTGATAAAGCTAGGAAGACCAAGAAGAAAGTAGTGCATAGGCTAGGAACATATCAAGGGTTAGCCAGAGATTGTAGAAAGAGTTGTATCAGCTGCTATGAAAAACATCGTAAGAATAAAGGAGTGAGTGATGCGAAAGCAAAAAAGTAAAAACATTCTGCAATGACTGCGATGGACAGCCGATGATGTGTTTAGACAGTTTCAATGAGAAACATAAATAATGTTTGTAACTTTAACTTCCAACATATATTTTATTATAATAAAGTATTATTTCCTAGATATTTTTCTTCAGAAATATTCAACTTTTACATTTATATTCAAAAAGATATAATATTTGTATTATTACTACTTGTAAAATATCATCTTAGATTTATCTTGAGTAGTAATTTTAAACAACCATTTATTGATAATAAATACATTTTCAAACTAAAATGTATGATATTATTTTTCATTGCGATTCCCTGATTTTTCATGGATGGTTCAGCAAGATCAAATAAAATTATTTTTTTCATCGTAAAATTTCATTAACTAAAGATATTCGTATGCAGTATATATGTATATATCTTCCTAAGAGCATAAACTAAATATAGAATCCGTCAGCATAGGCGTCAAAAGAAAAAAAGGTAAGATAAAGGTATGGGGAGGGACCCATCAGTGGGTCCTGGCAGTTGCGGGCGCATATGCCAGGGACACACTGGTGGGTCCCATCGCCTATGGGTGCATACAGCCGGGACCCACCAGCGGGTCCCGTCATCGCGAACGTGTTAAGGGATCATTGGGTAGGACATAGACCTGGGGTTCAGTTTATTGCATATCTCTGGGTTTCAAAAGAGGGTCTCACAGTGGGGGCCTATATTTTGAGACACTCTCTTGAGTGATTTACCCTCCCCTCCCCCAATGCATAAGAACTTTTGCCTTGGGAGAGGAGGAGGAAAACAAACAAACTCAAGGCACTTATATGGGAAACCCCTTATCTCCCTTTTTAGCCAACATTTTCATGTCCTCTTTTGAAAACGATTGCAAAGAAAAATTTCATTACTTTCCAGATATATGGTTGAGGTACGTGGATGACATATTCACAATCTTTGATTTAAAGAAACAAAATGTAGATGAATTTGTTAATCAGTTAAACAACATATATCCTTCAATCAAGTTCTCTTACGAACTTCAAGAAAACAACACCTTGCCATTTTTGGACTTGCTTATCATAAATAATAGACAACACATTGAGTTTGACATTTTTAGAAAACCTACACATACTGATAACTTTATTCCTAACAACTCCTTTCACCCTATGAACCAAAAAATAGCTGTGTTTCAATTTTTAACACACAGATTATGTAACATCCCCCTCAATAAAATCAGATATGCAAAGGAACTTAAACACATAAAACAAATTGCCGCTAAACTTGGATACGATAATAATTTAATTAATAAATTAGTGAGAAAACATAACTTTAATAAAACTTTGTCCAATGCCACTTCCCTTAAATTAGACACCAAAAAAGAGGACAAATTTGTAAAATTGCCTTATTTTCCACCATTAAACAGAGGCTTGAACAAAATTTTTAAACATAAGAATTATACCATAACATATACAAATCCTTTTAATTTGAAAAATTTACTGGGCAGTACAAAAGACAGAACAGAATCTTTGAACAAGTCCGGTATTTATAAAATACAATGCTCACACTGTGACAAAAAGTACATAGGACAAACAAGAAGGAAACTAATAACACGCTTCAAGGAACACATGGCTCACTATAAATATAATCGTTTTGAAAAATCAAGCGTTGCCAACCACATCTTTGAAACAGGTCATAGTATACACGTAAACGATTTAACACTGATAACTTCAGCCAATAACTCACTAAACTCGTTGGAAAACCTTCACATTTACAAAAACCGCGATACACTTATGAACACACACAGATTTCAACACGACCCTATACAAATTGACAGATTTAAACGACACACACGCCGAAAAATCTTTCCGTGTTTCGCTTGTTTCTCGGTCGTCTTCTTAATACTTTCCGTTTCAACCTGGCAGTTGGCTTCCAGTCACTGTTGAAACAGGTTCTACCCCTGATGATGCCCACCTTGTGGGCGAAATGCATTGGGTTTTGCAGCCCTCTAGTTGTTTTGGCTAAAGGAGTATTCCACTTTTGTTGCAGAATTTGATTTCACACAGTTTGGTGAGTCATCGCAGTTCTCCTATGGGGAAGATGGAGTTGGTATGTGATTTATGCGGACAGAAGTGGACCAACAAAAATGATTTGAGTGAACATGTGATGGGTCACGTGGGAGTGAAGCCACATAAATGCAGCATTTGTGGAAGGCAGTTTTTGAGAAAAAATGAGTTCTGTATTCACATGAAACTGCATAAAGGCAAAGCGATGTTCTCATGTGATGTGTGCGGAAAAGGATACACTCAAAAAAGATTCCTCGTCACACACAATAGGATCCACACAGGAGAGTGTCCGTTCTCTTGCAAATTGTGCTTCAAGACATTTAAGTGCAATATGGAATTGGTTCGTCATGCTGCATCGCACTCCAAGAAAAAGCTGGTTTCATGCGATCTGTGCCCTGAGATGTTTGTCACCAAACTAAATCTTAAGGATCATCAAAAGACACATTCTAAGGTAAGGAAATGCATGTGAAAAGGCTTATTAACACATTTAATTTCATACTAGAGTAGGGTAATGCTGGAAACGGGCTTCCCTCCTTCCTTGTGTGTGCATCCAGTGTAGAAGGCAATGGGAAAGCACCATACCATGAGTGTGTATTCCCTTGTTAGCAAAACCAGTGATAAGGCTGGCTTTACTAATGATGATGAGAACAGATGCAATGTAAAATTATCCCAATCAGTCATGCTCAGTTACACAAAACTGCCAAAAATGATAATCACACTGAGTAAGGATAGGCAACTTTTTCTGCAAGCTGGGCTGCATCAGTGGTTGAGAATACACCAGTGGGCCACATTGGAAGTTGTCAATGATTCTGCAGGTCGTATAATAGTTTAAACCAGAAGTTACGTAGAGATTCTGATGCATTATATGTGTGAAAATCACATCTAAATAAGTATTTTAGTTTTTAAATTTCAAAATTAAAGATTTTATTATCATAATTTCTGTGCAGATTAAAATTTAACAGGGATAATGCCTAGCTATTCCTGTTAATTCTCATTGAAAAAGAAAGAAATGTTTTTGAGTTACTAGCAGTTTTCATCACTTGAATAGGCTACCAACCAACTACGACTTCAATATATAGAGATATTTTAAAAATGTTTTCATAAGCTTTTGGACATCAGATTAAAATGAGGAAAATATTATCTGTACCATATATATGAGAAAAGGATTTATTTATGAATTAGGCAAAATTCTGAAGCTTTTGAAACCAGGTATATTTCCCAAACATAGAACAATAGATGAGACATTCATGTGTACCTATTCTTTAATTTTTTATACATAATTTTTATTCTGGAAAATAAAAAAAACAACTTGAATTATAATAATATTTTCGTTATATTTTTAACTAAGTATTTTTTTATTCTCAACCGTCATTTTGGATAGGCTTATGATGTGACTGTGCAAACCAGAGAAGAGAATCCATCATCGTCTGATATGCCTGGGCCTAGCATGCGAAAGAGGAAGAGAGAGCGACAGTCAAACATCGGAGAGCAGATGCAGAGCACAGAAAGGAAAGCAGAGAAAGAGAAGAAGGAGAAGAAGACAGTATACAAGTGCCATGATTGTGGGAAAGAATGCATAAGGAAGTGTGATTTGAATCGACATGTGAAGATCCATGGGACGGAGAAACTTTTCAGGTGTTCTACCTGTGGGAAGAGGTTCCTCCTGAAAAAGTACCTCTCACAGCACCAGATGACACACATAAAGGAAAAGGTTTTTCAATGTAATGAATGTGGGAAGAAATTTCTTATAAGGAAATACCTGATTACCCACATGTTGGTGCATACTGGAAGAAATCAATACAAGTGTGCTAATTGTGACAAGAGCTTCAAGAGGAAGTATGAGCTGGATGATCACCAATCCTCACACAATGGGGAAAGGATGTGGGAATGCGAGGAATGCAAGAAGAGATTTGTGAAGTTTAAGGATTTAGTGAATCATCGCAAGTCTCATTTGGGAGAGAGAAAGTTCATGTGTGACATATGCGGACATAAGTTTGCTTTTAAATCTTATTTGAGGATACACATAATGAATCACATGGGTATAAAACCACATGAGTGCCACATTTGTGGAAAGCGGTTTGTGAGAAGATATGGACTCAATTTTCATATGAAACTTCATACCGGTGAAAGGTTGGTCTCTTGTGATACATGCGGAAAGAGTTTCCAGCAAAAGAACGACCTTGTCATCCACATTAGGACCCACATAGGAGACTGTCCATACTTTTGCAAACTTTGTGACAAGACATTTAGCCGTAAGTTTAGTTTGGATTATCATAAAGCACTGCATTCAAGGAAAAAGCCATTTTCATGCAGTCAGTGTTCAAAGAAATTTCCCTCCATAATTCATCTAAAAAAGCACCAAAGAACACATTCCAAAGATTCAAAAGGTGCCTGAAATATTGCTTTCATTATTAGCATTACAAGAATCCTATTGAACACCATTGCTGCTTATGTAAAACTTGTCTGTATAAAAGTAGAACATTTTATTCACCAATAAAGATAATAAGTAAAGACAATTATTGTAAATTTCTACTAGGCATGAATTTATTCAACCAGTTTTGCCTGTTACAGCAGGTCTAGTGAAAATTTAGAATAATTGTCTTTATTTATATTACGGAATCTTTCTGCAAAGTAAAGCTTTCTGAAGTACAGTTTGTTAACCCGTCAGCGACAGGAGGTATTTAAATCCTACGGTATCGTACGCTGGCTGGTATTTAAACAGAATATCGAATTTTATAAGTACCATCTTTAAAAAAATATAAATTTTCATCTATATATGTTAGATGAATAAAATCTTGAAACCAACAGCTGTATAGTTTTCTGCATTTAGTATTAAATTTACAAGATAATATCTTAATATTCTTTTATGTTAATAACCTCTGAAGATGAAAGACCATGCCAATTGAAATGTGTTACAGATTCCTGAATGCAATTTTTTCGGAAATAGTCATTGATATATTCGATGTACAGTCAAACTCGTTTATAACGAGCACGGTTTTAACGACGTCATGGCTATAGTGAGCAAATGCTACCTCCAAGATAAGTTTACGAGCATTTACATACAAATATTTCACGTATATAACGAGCATGCTTCTCGGATATATCGAGCAAACTTTGACCACTTCTCACTGTCTCTAACGCGGCGGCGGTCAGCCCCTTCAATCATAGTGACCCACCTTGGGTTCTCGAGTCCAGCCCCTACACCCTATCCCTCGGGGAGGTTAATAACCGTGGCATTGTTGTTAAAAAATAATCCCTTCATCCAAACCAAGAATTCCCAACTTGCAGGTGGCATCTGCGGAGGTCCTTTGTCCTCTCCTCCCAACCCCCAGCTCTTTTACAGCCAGGAGGTTGTGTTTGGAAGGGGATAAAGGGCTGAGGGCATATACAATGGCGCCCTCCCCCGTCACTCAGCCGAATGCACCCAACACCCTTTTCCATGTAAAGATGGGAAATCCTAGGTTTAATCTGTCTCCTCATTAACCCTTTGACTGATTTGCCCGTACCACATACGGGGAAGTTTCTCGGTACCAAAATGACTTGCCCATATCTGATACGGGCATCCTTCTACGTGCAACAGTAAATCGTGATTATCCCGTACTTTTCTTATCACGTAGTTATGTCGTTTCTCACATGATTGTGCTAGCTGTATTGAAGGTGTCGGTCTCTACCGGAAGTTTTTTATACTTTTTAGCATTTCTTCATTAGATCTGTGATCTTTCAACATGTAGTTGTGTTTTTTTTTTCGATTCCACGAAGTTTATGCAATTTCCTGTCTGAGTCTATTTAAATTCCCTATTTTGTTCTTTTATCTGAGGTTAGAACAGTATGTATAATATTATAATTCTGTTTATATCTTATATTTTATTGTCAATTGATGTCAATTATCGACTTTTAAATCCTTTCCGATGGACCTCCTACCTTCAAATTTAGCTTTATATTGTAGTAATAGTTCAAGTTTTCTGTAAATTTCCACTCTCCCAATCTTTTTTTATGAGTATTCTGTTCTTGTTTGTTACATTTTTATTTTTCATACACAATAACTTTTGATTTTTACGACAATATTTTGTCAGTAACCAAGCAATACCAATTGAAGTAACACATTTACTATTACTTGTCGAACTTATTTTGGTACAAAATTTCACACGTATTATTATAAATTTGGAATTTATGTTTCATCGTATTTTACGATAATATTGCAACATGTAACACGAATAATTTCTTGTTTATCAATTTTCAGCTGTGAAGGTTATAGACTTGTGACACACAGCTAGGTACAGGTGTTCTGTTTGTTCCTTTTTGTCAGATAATTGGCACTGCATTCTTCAACTTTTTTCGTAAGTTCTTATAGTTTACTTTTATATATTAGATTTATTTTCTGTCCCGTTCTCCTGGAAATTATTTCTACAACAGAAACGATTGATTTCCTTACTACCCAATTTCAACCGTTTATGCGCTATACTACTCTTGATTCACTCTTATAGGTATTTGGTTTTATCATCTTTTTTGACACCTCCCATTTTCAACATTGTATCGTCTGTCTTGTAGGTTATTTTTCCATATTAGCTTTCCTTTTCTCTCCTGTATTTTGCAGAGTACTTCTACACATAAAACAAATGACTACTACTATAAATTCCAGTTTACTGTTACATATAAATGATATTGACTCATGACTCTCTTTCAGATATTGTTTGCCTTTAATGAGATAGTTACCCACCTAGTTATCCTACTTCTTCTAGACGGTATCATTGTGAGTTCTTGTTATTTATTCGATTGATTTTTACCTGTTCTGTAACAAAATACAAATTTTTAGGGCTGGAATGAATCATAATTGATCTGCCCCTTTTCAGCCGTAAAAATGGACCAAGATTCTGATTTTACCGATTCTGACGAAATTTCTGTCAATGATTCGGGAAGATCCACCGATATAACAGACATCGAGTCAGATGATCACGATGAAATGAGTTATGAGGAAGCTAAAGATTGGTGTCATACTCAAACGCCATCACCACCTCAATTTCCTTTTACTGCTGCTCCTACGGTTCAAGTGAATATAAATGAGGATACAGGAATTCTCCAGTATTTTGAATCATTTTTCAACGATGACATAATCAATGTCATTGTAAAAGAAACTAATCTTTATGCCGAGAAGAGCATATGAACATCCGGCATTAGAAGATTTTCTTGACAGTTATCTTGGCATCCTACTACATCCGACGAAATGAGTGTATTTCTTGCCATTATTATCATTCAAGGGATAATAAAAAAACCAAAGGATGAGATGTATTGGTCAAAGAAACCCTCAATAATAACACCATTTTTTCAAATGTGATGTCTTACTGTAGATACATCCTTTTGAAACGTTACCTCCATTTTGCTGATAACGACGCTTTTGACTCTGGGAATCATCCACAACCAAAACTTTATAAGATTTGGCCAATTTTTCAACATTTGAACACCTTGTTTTCAAATTTACTTTCTCCTATGAGGGACGTTTCGATTGATGAAAGCTTGATGCTTTATAAAGGCAGATTAGGATGGAAACAGTACATCCCTATGAAAAGAGCGTGATTCGGAATCAAGAGTTTCATGCTCTGTGAATCAGAATCTGGATACATATGGTTCAGTATCATATACACGGGCAAAGGAACTAAGTTTTGCCCTGAATATGATCATCTCCCAGTCTCGTCACAAATTGTAATGTCACTAATGAATCCATTGCTGAATAAAGGTTATTGTGTTGTAACTGACAATTACTACACATCTCCAGATTTGACAGCTATCCTGATAGCGAACAAAATGGACACTTATGGGACCGTCCGCCTAAATAGAAAGAATATTCCAAATGAATTGAAGAAGAAGACACTGAAACGGGGGGGATATTGTCGGGTTCCAAAAAGGAAAGTTATGTGTAATGAAGTGGAAAGACAAGAAAGATATCTCACTCCTCTCTACAGTGCATAATATGGAGATGGTGGATTTGCAAAGAGAGAGAGGAGCAAAGAGAAAGCCAAAGATTATCCAAGAATATAATAATACAATGGGAGGAACAGACAAAATGGATCAGAATCTAACGTATTATCTAGTCATAAGGAAAGGAGGGAGAAAATATTATAAAAAAATTTTTTACCATCTTCTGAATCAGTGTATGGAATTCGTTTATCTTGTACAAAAAGGGGGGTGGCACCAAAAATCAGCTGAATTTCCAGTTGGAATTGGTTGATTTGATTATTGAGAAGTACAGATCCGAAGAAAATATTTCAAAAGGGGGGAGACCAGGATCAGATCCTAACCCACTTCGCTTGACTGGTCGCCATTTTCCAGAGCACATACCACCTACAGCTGCAAAAAAATGCAGCAAGACAATTTGCTGTGTTGTTCAAAGCGAGATGAAAAAGGGAAAAGAATTCGAAAGGAAATGAAGTATTATTGTAAGGATTGTGATGTCGGCTTGTGTGTAGTACCCTGTTTCAGAGACTACCATATTTTGAAAAAAATTTAAATTGTTATAGTGATAAAAAATATTGTTTAGTTTATTTTTTATATTATTATTTAAAAAAAGATTCATTATTTCATAAATTTAAAAAATTTACTACATTAATGCCATAAAGAAGCAGTCTTGGGGGTTTTACATCCCCCTGTGCAAGGGCAGCAGCTTGCACAGTACCTCTGTAGGTGGTGATCATGTGGATCTGAACAGCTACAGATGGGTAATCACTCTGTGAAACTGCGATGAGAAAAGCAAGGGGAAACTACCTCATTATATTTCCCATGATAGGCTGAAAAGCTGAAAATACCTCTATGGATCTTTCTGGGGTAAAATATTCCGGAGGTAAAATAGTCCCCCAATCGGATCTCCCTAGGGGATGCACAGAGGAAATGTAACATTAATAAGAAAGCAAGTAGTGAGAAATTAAAAATAGGCACATGGAATGTTAGGACTATGAATTCAGGGGGTAAACTAGAGAACTTAAAAAAGGAAATGAGAAGGAATAATGTAGGTATAGTAGGCCTTAGTGAAGTTCGGTGGGAAGGGGAAGTCAAGATAAATTCAGACGAATTTAAGATTATTTACTCGGGAGGGGAGAAAAAGGAAAGGGGAGTGGGGATTATAATGAGAAAAGAGATAGCTGAAAGAATTAGCAAGGTAGTGACAGTTAATGATAGATTAATAGCCATAAAACTTCAGATGGAGCCAGTGGAAATGCTTATAATTCAAGTGTATATGCAAACAACTAATGCTGGGGACGACGAAATGTATGAACAGATTATGGAGATATTGGAGGAGGAGGGAAAAGGAAGGATCACCACCATAGTAATGGGAGACTGGAACAGTGTAGTCGGAGAGGGACAGGAAGATAACATAGTGGGAAAATATGGACTAGGGAAGAGAAATGAAAGAGGGGAGAAACTTGTGGAATTTTACCATAGAAATAGATTAATTGTAACTAATACATGGTTTAAGCATCACCAGCGGAGACTTTACACATGGAGAAGCCCAGGAGACCAGAGACGATACCAGATAGATTACATACTAGTCAATGAAAAATTTAGAAATAGCATTAAAAATGTGAAAACACTACCAGGGGCAGATATCAATTCTGACCACAACCTTTTGGTGGCAAATATACAATGTAGACTGAAGAGCGTTAAGAGAAACATAAGAGTTAACAAGAAATGGAACTTAGGGGAACTCCTTAAAAACAAGGAGGCTATTATGACTGAGCTGGAGGAAAGGTTAGGGAAGAGAGCTGAAGAAAATAGGAAGAATGTAGATGAGGAGTGGAGATACATCCATAGCAACATTAAAGATGTAATGGAAAAGAAGGTAGGAAAGATAACGGGTGAAAGAAACAAAAAACCCTGGATCACAGCAGCCATGCTGCAAAAAATGGAAGAGCGGAGAAAGTGGAAGAACATAAACACTGAAGAAGGCCAAAGAAAGTACAAGGAGTTAAATAATGCTTTAAAAAGGGAAACAGATAAAGCCAGAGAACAGTGGATAAATGAGAAATCCGAGGAGATTGTCGAATGTGAAAGAATTTATAGAGCAGACCTCATGTATAGCAAAGCAAGGGAACTATTCAAGAAAAAAGCAAGAAAGATAGGATGTAAAGGAATCATGAACAAAACTGGTAAAATAGTATCGGAGCCAGACAATGTAAAGAATGTCTGGAAAGAATACATTGAGGTTCTGTATGACAAAGAAGGAAAGCCAAGAAATATTGAATTAAATGAAAACGAGGATGTGGAAGAAGATCAGCTAGGACCAAGTATTCTCGAGTCTGAAGTTAAAAGAGCAATTGATGACATGAAAAGAAGGAAGGCTGTTGGGAGTGATGATATACCTGTGGACGTTCTTAAGGTTTTGGGGTCTAAAGCAGTTAAGCAACTCACAAAATTTTTTAACCAAGTATATGATACTGGCATATGGCCTGAAGATTTTTTAAATGTTGTGATGGTACCACTGGAGAAAAAGAACAATGCAAAATGTAAGGATTAAAGAACTATTAGTTTAATTTCTCATACAGCTAAAATTCTAACCAGAATAATAACCAAAAGAATTGAATGTAAAATAGAAAAGGAGCTGCAAGATAATCAGTTTGGTTTTAGAAGAGGAAGGGGGACTAGAGATGCTATAGGATGTATGAGGATCATGATAGAAAGAGTGCTAGAAGTCAATAAAGATATGTATTTTTGTTTTGTAGATTGGGAGAAAGCTTTTGACCGAGTGAAATGGGATAAAATGCTGGGTATTTTAAACAAAATAGGAATAGATTTGAAAGATAAAAGACTGCTTAAAAACCTTTACTTTGATCAAAAGATTAGAGTCAGGGTTGAAGGAGAAGAAACAGAAAGTACTTCACTAGGGAGGGGAGTGAGGCAGGGTTGTCCTATTTCACCAGCGATATTTAATATTTATGCAGAAACAATAACAGAAGAAGCATTGATGGAAGAGAAAGGATTTAAGATAGGAGGTGAAAGTATTACCACCATTAAATATGCAGATGATCAAGGATTAATAGCAGAAGACGAGAAAGAGCTTCAGAGGATGACAGACAGACTAGTTGAGGTTGGCCAACAATATGGAATGAAGATCAATGCTGAAAAAACGAAAGTCATGGTGGTTTCAAAGGAACATAAAGAATTAAATATAATGGTAAATGGTAAAAAATTGGAACAATTAAGTAGTTTCAAATATCTCGGCAGTATTTTAGCACAGGATGGAAGTAGTACACAGGACATCAGAAGTAGGATTGCAATGGCAAAAGCAGCATTTAACGAGAAGGAGCTTCTCACAAGCAAGAAAATAAATTTAGAAACAAGGAAGAAATTAGCAAAATGCTACATATGGAGCATAGCTCTTTATGGTGCAGAGACGTGCATGGTAAGGAGAAAGGAGGAAAAATATTTAGAAATTTTTGAGATGTGGGTATGGAGGAGAATGATGAAAGTGAAATGGACAGAGAGGAAGAGAAATGAAGAAGTATTAGAAATGGTGGGAGAAGAAAGGACGCTAATAAAAACAATCAGGAAAAGCAAATTGGATAGGGCACATATTGAGAAGACAGTGTTTACAAAGGATGATCTTTGAAGGAAAAATTAGTGGAAGAAGAGGAAGAGGGAGAAAAAGAATAGGATTATTAGATAATATAAAGCAGGGATATAATACTTATAGAGGTATAAAAGAGGCTTCTAGGGAGAGAGAAATGGAGGCAGCGATTCAGTTAAAACCTGTCTTTGGACAGAAGCATGATGATGATGATGAATGCCATAAATATATTGCTTAAAATTTAAACGTAAAGAAATAATATTTAAATTATGGCAGATAAGCTATGTGTATGTAAATATAAAAATGTAAATATTGCAAATATAAACAAACTATTAACAATATTTTAAATGAATGTCAACGTAATTAATTAAATAATAAAAATAAGAAATAACAAAACCTGCCTTTTTTGAGTAAATATTTTTTTAAAAACTCGACTGTCAAAGGGTTAACTCTTCCTGCAATTGGTATGCTCACAGTTTGCAAAGAAAGTTCGTAACGTTGATCACAAAAATCAGTTGAGATTTTGCCCTTGAATGAGTAACATGTCCGTACATAAAAGGAAGTGTCTGTCTATTCGTGAAATGGTTGATATTATTCGAGAGTTAGAACGTGGTAAAAAAATGTTGAAGTGTGTAAAAAATTTAATTTATCGTCGTCTACAGTTTCAACCTTATGGAAAAACAAAGAAGCGATTTTATCTGCACTAGAGAACAACCTAACAACGCACAAGAAAATGAGGAATTGTGACTTGGGTACTGTTGATCAAGCACTGCTGGAGTGGTTTAAGATGCAGAGAAATGCTGGTTTCCCCATCAACCATTTTAAAGGTACAGGCAGATAAATTTGCAAAACAGTTAGGACATGAGAACTTCACATGCAATAACGGGTGGCTTGATCGTTTTAAAATCGGCATAACATTGTTTATGTGAAAATCAGTGGAGAGTGATGAAGACAATGTTGAATATGTCGAAAACACAATCCCGACAAAAACTTGCTCTCAAGCTCAGGATGCCGTGGAAACATTAAATGATTTTTTTTGAAAAAATTGACATTTCCGATGGTGTTTTTAGTGCACTAAGTGTAATAAGAGGTAACTTAAGAGACTTCAAAGTGAAATCTATGAAACAGGCTACTATTCAAAGTTATTTTTGTGAAAAGGGGAGTGATTAAGGATGCAGCTGTGAGTAAATATTATATGTACGTTTGTTTACTTAAAATTTTCTAGTTTATTCTCATTTTTACGTTTTTTCATAAATTTACTAAATAAACTTGGTTTATATATTCACCTTTACTTCTTATGTCTTATTTCACCATACACATGCATGCTTTTGCCTTCACGGATATTAAATTTAACGGCTATAACGAGCAAAACTAAACGGTCCCGTGGCGCTCATTATAGCAGAGTTTGACTGTATTGTGATATCATATGCTGAAGTTTGCTGTATAGTCTTAGCATGCGCTTCTCTGGTCTACTCAATAGTCTACTGCGTTTGCTTCCTTGGCTTCTTGTAAACACCAACTCCTTGGAGCCTAGGCCTGGTTATTAACTCTCGCTCTCAGAGAGAGAGAGAATGTTATTGCATTTGGATACCTAACAAAGAGAAGTATTGTATTCCTATCGTCCATTCCTTGACCACTTAGCTTAGCTCACAAAATCTTCACTGAAATTACTTCCTCGAGGTCTCACTGAGCCGGCACCAATATACAATGATTTATTGCCTCTCGAGTTCGTTTAGTCTTGAGAATATGAAGTGTTCCTTCGAATGAGAGCACGCATGATGAGATATGAGAAGATATATCATGAAGAAAACATGGAGGGTCCCTTCCATCACCGAGACGCTCTAGAACAATCCGTTTTCATTTCGTCTCTTGCCTCTTTACGATACTAGCCTACTCCAGTGCAGCTGTGTTCCAAGAATATATGCACGTTTATTTAGTTGTTTGCATAATCTGTCCGTTTAGTTTTTAGAAAGTACAGTTATATTTTAATATACTATATATTTTAAAGTAGACAAAAAATTGGATGTTAAAATCGTAACTTTCGAAATATATTTTTATTATGTTAATAAGTGCCAGATGAACAAAAGAAATTGTTTAAATTCCTAAAAATATAAGAAATTATCCATGTGATTATAAAATGAAATATTACGAACTGATAAAGTAAAGAATAAAAAAGATGTGAGAAAGTTTTTTTGCAGTTTTTCATTCATGTATAATAAAAACATTATATAAGTCAATTTAAGAGTTCACAAAAAGTATTCTATTTATAAAATTCAAATAATAAATCATTCCTCAGTGTTAAACAAAAATATTCTATAAGAAATGTTTATAATCGAAATACGACAATTTAAAAGAGTCGCGGCAAGGGTCCATTGATTTCTCTTATTAATCTTAGCCAAAGTTATTGAGCTACTATCAATTAATACTAGAGATGTTTGAAATTTTTAACCAAGTTGAGTTTTATTTTAAAGCTCAACTCAGTTCAGGCTGAACAAAAGAGTTCGAAAATTTTGAACTCAAAAAAATGTGATATTTTAAAAAACTCTGCCTACAGGATCGTAAAAAATGATTTCACTAGAAGATTTATTAAGTTACAACTGTTGAACAATTTATTTTGGTCACTTTCTGATGGTACAAATGTTCTGTGGTTCATTTAATATTAAGTACCTAATCAATGCACTATTCATGTGTCAATATCAAAAGAAATTAATCACAAACATCTATATAGTAATTTGCTTTAAATTGCCCAATAACACTTTGAAACAAAATGATATTTTCAATGTATGTGTGAAATATCTTCCTATTTGAAATGTTAAGTTCTCCATACATTAAGAGTTGTTTCTTTTCTTTGCTACGTGATTCATTTGTTTTATATTTACATGAAACTTTTCACATAAATTTTTCATTGGTTGTTGTCCTTGATGTGTTTATTTCATAGTACAAATGTACTTGAAAGCTCAAGTCTAACAATGCAAAAATCCGAGATCAGCGATTGAAATTTTGAAAAATCAGAGTAAAACTAATATAAACTTAAAATGAGCAAAAACAAATTAAATAACAGAATGGAAAGTAAGAATAGGAATCTTCATTTCTTTTTGCATGAAATGGTATAAATCTCGAGTCAAAGTCTCAATCGTAAGATATTTTAAAATGTTAAAGACTAAAGGTCTACACATTGTATTCTACCCGATTACGTGTTAATCAAATACAGAAACAAAAACTATCCTGGTATCAAACCCATGCCTTTTTGGGAGACGAATATCCATTTATAACACATGAGTTCTTGCCAAGTATTCAGGCGAAAGATTCGTCGAAATCAAACTGACCATTCCCGGTTTATTTGCATTTATACTGGGAGGTGATGTACTCAAGGCTTCAGATGCAGGGACACTGGTTATAATATATTAGATGATCAATTAATATTCAAAGTTCATAATTTGTTACTTGATTTTACATTAATGCATTAGAGATCTATGAAAGTGTCTTTATTAATGGGATAACTTTTTGATGAATCCTAATCATCACTTGTTGTTATTGGTATGATTTTAAATTGAGAGGAAAGTATTTCATCTAAAATTGAATATGGTAGATCTTCATCAAAGATCATAAAATTTTTTCAGGACATGTGCGAGGGTTTATGTATTTAGGAATGTCATTAAACCCCCTTCCATTATCTTCCATATACATACAATCTATGCCTAACATTTCATAACCTGAAGATGCTATAAATAAATGTAAGTAAATTATTATAATTCTTTTTTTAGCCACAACAATGCTTCATTTTGGTGGTCACTTGAATTAGTAATGGATGTTAGAGGAATGGGAGAAGGAGAGTGATTGTGAGGCTCTTTGCATCACCTCAGAGGAGGGCACAAAAATTGATTTATTATAATATGACTTGATGCCATTGTCTGTATTTTTCAAGAATAATGGCTTATGTATCATTGTTTGATTTAATAATTGGCCAAGCAAAGTGAGGTCTCTCCTATTGAGTCCATGTGCATTTTGTCTGTTTGTTTGTTTTACAATAACTGCCATCTCAGTTGTCTGATTTTCACCAAACTTCATGTACATGTACAAATAACTTAGTGTCGGATTGCCTGTATGTTTTCAAGGATATTATAGTTACAGCGCAATTTGCATTAGTGCATTGCGCTAATTTCCAAATCTTATCCAATCAAAACGAAATTTGGTATACATATGGAAAACATCAAACAATGAAGAATACGTCAAATAAACATTTCTCTAAAATGTCGAGGGAATCTCCCCGAGGCACACAATGTGTTTCTCCACACCAGCCCTAAGTGGGCTGAGCGAGGCTGATGATCCTATGGATCCCCTAGCCTGTATATATGATTGAATTTCAACCAAAATTCATGGAGGCCTTTTTCAATATTCAAACAATAGATTCAATTAGCCATTAATTTTTTTTGGGTATCCATTTTCACACTTATATAATGGTACCCATAACATCGTCTTTATTTTCATAGCTCTTTGAAAGTCATGCTCTTCCTGCACAATATTCTCTTTGAGATATATGATTGTTTGGATGGAGAAAAGGGAGATCTTTTCAGCCAGTCATATTATATTTTGTGTTCAGCTGGAAACTCCACAAATACATAATCACTGTATCGAACTTATTTACCAGAGACTGAACAATTTGTCCAAAATCAAGAGAAAAGGTAAGCCTCTTGGTATATCAGATATCATTTAAATGTGTTAGTTCTTTTTTTATTTCATTTTATTTTCCATATTATCCTAGGCATAAGAATGGTAAAAAATAAATGACAGTTTACCTCAGAATTGCAGAAAAAGTTTGCCTGCTTTAAAAAAGAGCATTCAGAGGAAGATGTAGAATGTTTGATATGCAGTGTTGCTAATCGTGAAGCTTACTGTATAAACTATACACAATAATACATTTGGCAGTATTTTTCCAAATACTTTAATTGAATGTTGTACCATGTATGAGTGCATTTCTTTATTAATGTCTCTGAAGGCAACTTACATGTTTTTTCCACCAGCATTAGTTAACATATGCAAATTATTCACAGATTCTTCCTTTGTCCTGCTTTTTGAATCTCATTGTCCTGGTTTCGACTGATGTCATCTGGTAAACCTAAACTCTGTCATTTTATTGCATATTATTTCAGGTCATTGTTGCTTATCATCTTCCTCTGGTTCTTCACCCACATCTGTATGAGAGGCCAATAATTTCTCCTACATCTCATATTTAATTCCTCCTGGTGAGACTGTATGAGCTCTTCAAAGTCTTCCCTTTGAATATCACTGAACCCCTCACCTCCAATAGCTTACCTCCAATAGCTTTTTCAAGGGTAAAAATTTTCTCAACCTAAATCTTAATCCTGTGGAATACTTTAGTGTTATTGGCAGTTTCAGGACATAGCTTTTACCATTAATCGTTCAGGGTTGACTCCTTTATTTAAGCCCAGGCCTCTTCATTGATTTCAATAACTGTTAAAATAGGAAATGAAACCCAACACTAGCATCCATTTTTATTTGGGAAACTAACCATTGCATCAATGATTCATGCTAAACTTTCCCATATATACCATATTTATCTGAATATAAGATGAGGTGTTTTTCCTATTTTAGCATCTGAAAAATGAAGGGTATCTTATATGATCAAAGACATCAATGGTTTGCTGTCAATGATTTAGATCGGGTAATATGGCATCAATCTTATAGGTCAACCGGACTCAAAAGACCCTTCTAGCAAAAGTGGGCAGAGCAAAGGAGGATGCCGGGACCTCACTGGGTACCCCCACTCTTTCGGCTTCGGATAACTTCACACCTTACGGATGCTCACGCCTGACGAACTTCTCACGCGGGATAATCGATGAATTTTCTGTTTAATATTTCATGATTTCTGGTAAATTATTTATCTGTTGTGTTTATAAAGTATTTTTGATTGCTGAATGATGGACTGTAACAAGTATCAAATCATTTATTATAATAAATATGCATATTTTAATTTCTTAAGTTCAAGCAGATGAGTATAATTTTGCGAATGTACGCAGATATTATTCCATGAAATATCGGTTAAGTATTTTTTAATTACATTGGTAATAAAATTAATGCCACAATTAATAAAGAATTCATTCACCATTAACCAGGAGAAATATGTATAAAATGAAAAAGACTTTCCGAAACACGTTCCGACGCTGCGTCCCAGATGTCCTCTGTACCCAAAAAGAAAAACCAATAAACTGCGAATTCTAAAAGGCTGAAACATGTGCCATTCTAGCTATTGTAAAGGAGGGGCCATAAACAAATAAACGAAAGAAATCCTGGCATAAAGCGTAGGCACAGGAACCATGCTGAGTTAAAATAGTGAAAAATATTTGCCATTAGCGAGAGGTTGCATTGTGCTGTGTGTGAATGTTCTCATATTTAGAACCTTTCAGAATCGGTACTTTTTTGAAGATTATAAGGTGGCTCAGTTGAAGGGACTGGATCTCTTTTATATGAGAATAAAAGGAAGCCTCAGCTGAAGGGACCAAATGAAAATACGAGAGGAAAATTCACAAGTAAATTCATGGAACTAGAGACTCCAGTAGCCGTACTTGTGCTCTCCACTACGTTGTATTTGAGACCAATATATTTGCTATCCCGTAAGAAAGTAGCCACTTTGTACACAATCTCCCGTGCTTGTCCTATCAATGATCTCCTGGAAACGCGTACTTCTTAATGAAGATGCCATTTCATTCAAAAACAACAATAACCACAAAAATAACAAATAAAGAAAAACTAAAGAAACAACGAAATGCCAAATAACAATAGCAACAATAAAAATAACAAATACTATCAACAATCAACAAAAACTTCAAAGAGGAAGATACCGGGGAGATCGAAACGTTCAAATATGCACGCTGAAACTGACTGAAGCTGCCGCTGTAGTGGGGAAAGGGGGAAAAAGAGGGGCTGCGCCAACTGGAGGGGTAAGCTACGGTGCAGGTTCTTTTGAGTCCGGTTGACCTATAGCAGCACCTTCCCACTGATTACAGCTAAAAATTAACGGAATACCAGTGCAATCTGATTCATCTACATGAAGAACATAACCTGTTTGGTTAGATGAGAAATGCGGACAAGATGCCTGCATTCTTTGACATCCCTAACAACTAGACAGTTGATGACATAAATCAGGGTGTATCTTATGGCCTGAAAAATACGGTAAGTATTAAAATGAAGGCACTTCTCATTCTCCTTCCATTTCTCTCATCCTCGCTACCATTCTTACTCCCTCCCTCCCATTCTCCTCCCTCTCTCCCATCCCATTCTTACCCCTCCCATTCTCAGTTGCTTTCTTCTTTTTTACTCTTCCCTCTAAAATGTGGCTCTCAGTGTGATATCTATAATAATAAAGCACTTGTGCCTCACTGAGTGACATAAATGTCTTAGGTACTTCTAAAGGCATATAAATCTGAAATTTGGCAGGTAGGTAGGTCTAGTGGCACAACCAACAAAAATAAAAAAATCACAAAAATGACAATTTTAAAGGGTTTTTTTTGGCTCCATTGTTTCATTCCCATCTCCCATAAGAAAAGCATTGAAAACTCTGCAAGGCTATATAAAATTGCTTTTTTAAGTTATTTACAACTAAGATACAAAGTCGCGACATGCACCATACTGTGGAAGAATCAAATTTTATTTTTCTTGAAGACAGAATCCAAATTCATGCTGAATTTGTGTAAAAATTTATTATAATCATAAAATTATGATAAATTTTTGTTTTCAACAAAAAAAAATATTAACTACCATAGCAATGACTTTCAATGGAAATTGATATTCCATACTTTGAGAGCATTGATTTAATGCTTAGACTGCATTATAATACATTTGATTTCAGCCAACGATGTATACATATGATGACATGATAGTTATAACTTAATTTTTTTATCTGGATTATGTACTAAATGGCATAGATGATGATGCCATAATCCTAATACACAAAATATTCTAATTTTTACTTAAATTTTAGTGTAACATATCGGCTATGGTCTTAAGGATGATTATAGTTATTGTTGAAAAAGGCTGATCTGAGCCATGAAACTTGAAATTGGAAAATGTGTATCTGAGCCAATTGTCTGAGATTTTAGAAATTCTGGATAGATGCATTAACTTTGCAGAAAGTAAAATCTATTATCTTATTTAAATGGGTAGATCAAATGCTCTGGGGTGTTGGTTTATTTACAAGTTTATAAATATGCAAGCACCAATAGCTTGTGTATATGTATATATACAAGCTATTGGTGCTTGCATGGATATATATATTGTAGAGATTCCAGAGGTATACGGGGTCGTGATTGTCGAAGGAGAAGAGGGGAAATGAGTAAGCAAGGGAGGGGAAGTGAATGGGAAAGACAAGGAGGGGGAAAGGAAGTTAGAGGGTTTTGGAGGACGGTAGATGGTGGCGGAGAGAGAGAGTGCTTGGATCGAGCGGGCTGCTCGGATGAGGCCAAAGGATCTGGACACAACGGGATCACGGTTCTACAACTCCACAGGAAGCCATATTGTTTTATTGTTTCTTTCATTTTGTGAATACATTTGCTGCTCAAAAAGGAACATCACATGTGGTTTTTCACTCCAAAATCGTGTAACCTACACCCTGACGATCAGACAAAGACGTGCTTGTCACATTTTGGCGCCCAACATTCTGGGCACGATTTTGGAGCCTACGTGTGATTTGTAGAGTAATTTTTGTTCCAGTAATAGTTGATTTTTGTTGAGCTCTTATAATTATAGTTGTCTTGACGGGTGGTCTAATCACTCGATTAATAGTGCTGGGTGAAACGTAACGGTAAGAGAGAAATGATTTGACAACGTGTACCGCATGTTAGTTTTGGTCTTGGGCGTGATTAGGGTAGTTAGCTTAGTTTATTTATTTCCAATCCCATTGTTCCCTATTCCATGGTCCATCCCGTAGTCAAGTCTCAGTAGTAAGCAAATATATGTTCTGGGCCAGTCCGCTGTCTTACATTTCAGCCGCCATCTTGGATTTATGACGTTACATCCGGTCACGTGACCAACCTGTGGCGCCACCACTTGGAGAAAATTGGTACTAAAAACAAGTGCCGTTCGAAAAGCGTCCAGAATTTTGAAAGGTCTAAATTTAAAGGGGTGGGTTGTCAGCACTCTAGCATTTGACAACTTCTGTGTGCATTTGAGTGGGTTGGTACCATTGTGGTTGAGGCTATTGAACGAATACGAAATATGTAACTTTTTATATTAATGTCCGAATACCTCAGTGGGTAGAGCTGTGACATTGAGAGTCAAAGGTCCAGGGTTCAAATCCCTGTTCGGACAATTTTTTTCAGGTTTTACTCGACTTGCTTTTGTGTATATTAGCATGGAAAGGTGTAACATTCAAGGGGTGAAACAAAAACATATGTATAGGTTAACACAAGTATTTATTGACATTGGTTTACAATTTTTAATCACATTCTGTTCTTTTAAATAATGGACACCCTCTCGAAAATTTGTCGTGCTCTTCTTTAGGATCGTCACCTTTTTTCCATGAATATATGCTCACACCACATTTACAGCATACGGTGACGTCTTCATAACCAGTAAAAATAAATCCAATATGAGCCATTTTGGTAATATTTAAAAATATCCTTTTTTTGGGAAAATCGTGAAACGTTATAAATCTATCATGTTCCCTATCTAAATTAACATTGCTCTGAAACCATTTCCTTAGTAATTCACAATTGTTCGTTGCACAAATGACTTCACCATTTTTATGTTGAGGTAACATGTAATATCTACCCATTGATGGTAGTTGTTTAATCGAGGGGCATCCGAAAACTTGTAGGTCGATGACTCGGTCTCCCAAAAGTGAGGAAAGGAATTTAACTTTTCGTAATCCCTTTAAAAATATTAAATGATAGTTTGAAATATATTTGTTTAAAACTCTTTGAAAATCCTCATGATGAACTTCCCCATCATCTAATGCAATTCTGTGATGATTATGAGCTAACCAAGTGTTTTCTCGTTTTAGTGACAAATCCTTTGCGCAATCAAAAACCCACGATTGAAAGCAATTGCGATCGATGTCACAAATTGCGAGTTCTCTGACTATGAATTCATTATCGCTATTGAGATATGCTTGAAAATCCACATTACATTTACTCAATCGGAGGACTTTTAATGGAATACGGTTTACGGGAGTTTTACTTCCATCGCTAGGGACCGACTCCATAATTCACACTCACGGTTTGCGAGGTAATTAAACCCAACGCCAGGGACCGAATCAACCGCATACACACAGAGATGAGGAGTTTACACGGTTTTAACCCGATGCCAGTGACTGTCACCTCTTTCATATTCATCCGATAATTTTATCAGATAGCGGGCAATGTAAGGGAATTTCAAGTCTCAAACGTTCGTAGTCAAGTTTGCTCCCCCCAGGCTTTTCCAAGTTGTCGACGTTTTCGATACCGATTACACCTGCCACTTCAATAAACTGTTCGTAAAAATAGTCTACGTTTATCTGTTCATTGTCTAGATTGTCAAAAGCCAGTGCTATACATTTCACACAGTAACAAATTATTCCATTCCTCAGCATTCAAGGTCACCGAGCATTGATCCCCTTTAATGAGCACATGTTTTTTCCCAAAATAATTCACTAAACTCACGGGAGATTTGAGCAGAATATTTTTTGTCCCAAGTTTAAATAATCAGATATTAATTTCTCTTGAGAAACAAATTCACACCAATCGGTATAGTTTAGTTCAACCGATCCCTTGTTCACTTGAGTTAACTGTACGATCACTTCACAGAATCTCTTGGGATCGAAACCGATGCTGACAATTCTTGTTTTAGCAGAGTTCAAGAAAAACAGTTTCTAGTAGCAACTGGGCGGCATCACACACTTTCTTCTTCTTCTGCACAGTTTTCGGCTGTCTGTTAGATTTTGAAGTGGGTGATGTTTGCAGACTTGATGGAGGTGAGGGTCGCTTCTTGGGGGTTGCAGTTTCCAGACCGGATGGTGGTGGCCGTGAAGTTACCCGTCTGCGTTTAGGAAGGACGGGAGACTCGGCACTTGCTGGTTTCTGCATGACAACTGATGATAACTAGGTTGAATGCCTGGATATATGCTTTAGGAGGAGGCGGATGGGAGTGAGGAGGTGGAACATTCGGCATTGTGGTGAATTTTTCTCGGGTTTCCAACCGGGTTCTCTCGGAGATTTCTTCCGACGTTTCGGCGACTAGCTCTGTCGCCATCTTCAGGGATCCTGAGTGCCAGGGAGATTTCTGTGGAGGTTTATATACCTGCCGGGGGATGACAGCAGGTCGGTGATTGGCTGTTGTATGGAGCAGTCCTATTGGCTGGCTCTCGTTGGTGATTGGTTGTTGCATTGTGTGGTCCTATTGGCTGAGCGCTCGTTGGCTAATTGGGCTATCATAGGGTCCCACGCCTTGCTGAGAAGGAATCCATTGTCTCGGTTGATGTTATTGCGGTTCAGGCGGATTTCGATGGCTTCCTTCACTACGCGGTCCCAATAGCCATTAGCTCTCGAAATCCTTTTGGTGTCCTTGAATTGTATGCTGTGGTCCGAGGACAGGCTGTGTTCGGCCACCGCACCGGCATTGGTTGAACAGGGCTCTACGTCGACCTTTAAGGTTAGGAATTTCAGCCAATGAGATAAGCAGTACGCATTTCTTAATGCGCAATCACTTTTGCGTAAGTGGTGGCACGGATTCAAGGAGAAAATGGAGGGGAAGGAAAGGTCATTTGGTGAAGGGCAATCTAAATCTTTCCTCATGCTTATGAAAGTGCGTCCGGTAAGGTCAGAGAAAAAGCTACATTTTTCGTCGTCGAAGACGTAGAGGGTGGTATCCTTTATGATAGTTTCCATGCAGGAGAGCAGCTCAGTGTAGGGAATGAACCCGTTTGCGAACGATGTCTCGTTACACAGGAGAATGTTGCTCGATTTCACCTTTTTGCCTCCACCGCTCCATTTGTTCGGACTTTGGAAGCTGCACCAAAAGACTGTCGGAATCTACCTCCACCGCAGCCAATTCTTTCACTTTTCGGTCCGAGCCCCACTCGATGTCGATGATGAGCCGCATCTTGACAGTTTCGAGTCAGAATCTCGAACGATGACTATCGCGGGTAGCGATGCTATTTATTCTCGAAAAGCAACTCTGCGACCGAGGATGGCAACGTCTTCCTTTTTTGGTCCTCCCAAACTCTAGGTGAAAGAGTTGAGCGACTCGGCAGTCGTTGAATTGTGGGAGGGAAAATATTTTGAGGTATTGGGTGAGGGTTTTACCAGTGGACTTGTAGAGCGCATAGAGATAACAGAATTCCACGCAAACGTCCTAACGAAAGCTCTGAAGGTGAACTGAATTTCGAGCGAGAGAGAACGGTTCTAGAAATTTTGATATCGAATAGATGAGTGGTGGATAACCGTACGAATCGAAACATTCTGCCTTTTGCTTATTAAAAATGTGCACCGCGATCCAATGGCTTCCCGGTCGAGTAGAAGCGTCTAAATTTATCACGTAGATTCCAGGCGAGGGTGAGGGTAAACTATCTGAAGAAAACACCACACGAAACACTTCTCGTGCGTGGATCGCACCTAAGTAAGTTGTATATATCTAACGTGTTCATCGCTTATGTTGGATAAGTTGGAATTAGGTTTAAGTCAACCTTTGGGCGTGTATAGATTCGAGTAGTGATCTTCTACGTAAATTCTAACCCAATCGAACGTATAAAAGTAAAAGCTCGCACGAGATGAAAAATTACTTCGTTAAAAATGTGACAGGTGTAATCATTTATCTTATTCCCGTACAATTATTGTTTATCCTAAGCAATTTGTAAGGAGATGATTTCGTGAGAATACCGAAACCTGCTGCTCTCGCGAAATTCTCCTCTCCACCCTTACGCAATGCCTTCTGTTGGTCTTCCGTATTATATCCCACCTTAATCTTTTCCGTAGGTATGTTTCTTGAATTTGTTATTGTTGTAATGTGAAAAGAGCAGGTGCAATTATGACTTCTTCTAAGTAGTCGCCCGCGAATTGGCTTTTTTGCAGGTAAAGTTATCGTGAAAGTGCTCGTCGCCTATGAGTTGTCAGATGACTATTTAATCACATTTAAATGTAAGTGCATAGTTTTTATCTCACAGGCTCGAGAGTTCTTATAGGCTTCAAGGGAGCCGGCCGTCCCTTCGCCCCTTGGATTTTCACTTATACGGCACCTCAGAATATATATGTAACTTCCGATTTAAACTTGAATCCGGCCCGCCGAGGAATTGACAGCTACCGATGCGGCCGGCCATGTAAAAGGGTTGGCCTATGCTATGTTCGGTTCGGACTTCATCCTCTTCCTCCCCACACTCCTCCTCCCGTACGTAACGCATGTCTTCGATGCCTCTCGTCACTGAAAATGGCGATCTCATTGTCAAACTCAGCATAAGAGTCGAAATCGACGTGGTGTTGAGCGCAAATCTGTCTAAAATCTTCTTGGAAGATGCCGTCTTATTTCTCTTCATCAAGATCCTCCTCTTCCTACTAAGGATAACGTTCACCGCCATAGCCGGATTCTATAAAGCAATTTACAATAGTGGACTGCGTGACTTCCTGCTTGAATATAATATACATTATCAACCTCCATCATGTCTCAGAAGTGAAAGTGTTGAGGGTGGTAGTAAGAATAGGCGCACTATTACGACCCCAAAACCTTAAGAGTATCTACTGGTATATCATCACTCCCAACAGCCTTCCTTCTTTTCATATATTCAATTGCTCTTTTAACATCAGCCTCGAGAATACTTGGTCCTAGCTGGTCTTTTTCCACATCCTCTTTTTCATTTAATTCATTATTTTTTGGCTTTCCTTCTTTATCATACAGCACCTCAATGTATTCTTTCCGGACATTCTTTACGTTGTCTGGCTCCGAGACTCCGAAAGATATTAAGTTTTCATTGAAAATTTTCAGTAAATATAATTATTCTATCTTATGCTTCAACATAAAAATATCGATAAATGTGTAAACTTACTTAATACCCGAATCTAAGACGACCCACGATTTTCGCTAGGTGTAATTCGGAGAAAACCCTCGTCTTGGATTTGGGTAAATACGGTATATATCAGGAGGATAATAATGTTTAGGCACTTCCAGATGAGCTACAGACTTGAAATTTGGCGCGATTATAGGTTTTTAGTAAAAACCAATCAAAAAATCGAAAATTCCAAGAAGTTCAAATTTAATGGGTGTTTTTAACCCCGATGTTTCATTTCAATACCCCATAAGAAAAGCATGGGATTCAGTGAAACTCATTCTAAAAGTACGTTTTTATATTACCGTATTTTCCCATCGATAACGCGCACCTACTTGATACCGCACCCCTCGAAATTTTTAGTACGGGTAAAAATGTATAGATAACGCGCGGTCATTTTTTTTCTCCCGACTTAAAAAAGTTGTTCTTTGGACAAATGAATAACGGAATAATCCTACTTGCTACGGGGCTACGGCGGAGTCTATAACAAATGAATGGCGGAATGAACTAGGAGTTTACGGTTTTTAAACACGTAGTTTTTCTGTTGAAATTTGCCCTTGAGAAAATTAGCCATGAAAAACAAAAAGAATTTACGACGAAAATAAGGTGACGATTTTTATGGTTTGAATAATTTGATTTTAATGCATGCAATACATATTTATAATTTTACTCATTTGGGTCAATTTTGTCTCATTTTACAATAGTACCCTTTATTTTAATCGAAGATTGCAAAAATCATAATAACAATAAGCAATGTAAATCAATAACTTTGTCTCGATATCATACTGTAATTGTGTAAGATGTAAGGTCTATCAGAAATGCATTCAGAGTCGCTTTCCATAAGTTTGAATGGTAAGAATATCATGCAAATCGATACGTAAATGCTCAGCCAGTCGTAAGGGGTAGACGAAAAAAAATCGGGAGATTGACTTCTAGGAAGATAACACGTAAAATTCGATTTTTCCAAGTGCAGTATTTCATTCATTTTGAGATAAATTAAAAAGAATTAACGAAAGATCTTAGGATTTGAATCATTTTAAAGAATACAAAATAAAGTTTCTTATTCAATTCCTCTTTTTTATCCTAAAATTCGAAACCGCTTAATTCGCATATTTTGAGAAATATAGCCATTTTAACGAGTTATTGCCTTGCCTACTAATTACGTTGTTAGACCTTGAAATCCTATTGTTATGCAATTCCCGTGGTTTTTGCCGAAGGAAAGGTAAGTAAAATTTCGTTACTATAAAATTAATCATTGAAATAGTATTGTGCGAAACTCTATTTTCTTGATTCTTGTGTTAGCACTGGTTATATGCTAGTTGAAATATAAATACGAGATAATAAAATTCGACGTAGAAAATGTGGTTTCGGACTTCATTACCTGTCTTCTAATAATTTTTTTATGTTAGGTATTAGGCTAGTTTTTGTCATTGGGACATAGAAATCAAAGATTCATAACAACAGTTAATAAACCTTGAAAAAAGTCTCATTTTTCAAAATTTAATTTTTTCCCTTGTATAGCGCGCAAGATAATTTTTACCAGATTTGGAATTTTTTGTATAGATAACGCGCGCGTTATCGATGGGAAAATACTTTAAATTGGAATACGAATTCGGGAGAAGAAACATTGTCTAGCTGAAAGAGCGTAGTTCTTAATATTTTAAAGCAGAATTCAAATAAGTACCGAATTTGCGTAAATATCTGCATTAAATCGGAAAAAGGTGTGCATATATCCTTTTCAACGATGGAAATCTTTAAATACTATGACATCGACCTCAATGCTTTTAATTTGATCTGATATTATACGTTACCATTGAAGTGATTTAATGCTTTTAATGGAAATTTATGCCTTCAAAACGAACTTCTATTACTCGAATCTCAAGCGAAAGCAAAAATTATTCGAGTTATAGAAAATTCGAATTACGGAAATATATTTTCTCATTTTTATTTATTCGAGCTAACATGAAGTTTATTCCCATAAGCATATAAGTTAACTTATTTTAATTTTCAATATCATGCATATTATGAAAACATCATCATCAATATTTTTTCCGATAATATATAAGATTTTACTGTATCGAAAACACTAATTGCATCACGCACTGTGATTGAGGGTATCATAGATAATTGCAATCACGTACTACTGAAAGCACAAACATGACGCTTAAATTTGGGATATCGACTGTAGGAAGGAGCGAATAGGTTTTTTCTCTTCTTCTTCATCTAAAGGCTAAGCCTTGTCTCTGCAACCATGAACTCCTGTCCTCTGCCATTCTCTTCAACATCTCGTACTTCTCAACTCCCATCACTGACTCCACGTCATCTAGGTATTTCTTTCTTGGTCTGCCTCTTCCTTTCTTCCCTAAAAGTTTCCCCTCCAAGATGTTCACAATTAATCCATTATGTCTAATCACATGGCCTAAAAATTTTGCCTTCCTTTCTTCCATTCCTCTGATCAGTTTCCTTTCTTCTTTTACTTCTTCCAAAACTTCAAGGTTTGTCTTTCTCTCTGTCCAACTTGTCTTTATCAATCTTCTCCATATCCACATTTTTTTTTCTCTAGGACTATAAAAGATCACAATCGGAGAATCAATCCTGATAGTTGTGACGGTAAAATGTGAAAAGTATTTTAATGTTGGGTTTCGAGAAATTTTAACTCATATCAATTATTAAATATAATGGCGTCATACATATTTCGCGATTGTTTTTATCTAAATACGTGCTAAAGGCATAGATGATGATGCCATAATCTTAACACAAAATATCCTAATTTTTCCATAAAATTAATGTATAGGTATTGACTTAATGATGATTATTCTTGTTGCTCATGCAGGGCGATCTGAGTGACGAAACTTGAAATACGAAAACTTGGACACGAGCCGATTACCAGAGAATTTTGAAATTAGGTATAGTTGCCTTAATTTCATGGAAAATTATAAATATTCTGCTATTACTCATGGAATTTATTATCAAATACATAGGCTCCACGTGGCTGAAGTGCTGTTTCTCTGGAGATCGCGTTGGTTTATTTACGAGTTTGATCTTGGTATATGGTGATTTTTTTAGCGCTTGCAGTATGCAAGCACCGACAACTCTTATATATGTGTGTGTGTGTGTACGTATCATAAGTAAGAAGCGTTTATATATAATAGACACATACTGGCGTAATTGCCCGTCACATATGACGGAATTATCATAAAATCATTCCAAATATATTTGATTTCGATATGAATAATCTATAAGATATGTTATGATCTGGTTTGGCTTTCATGCACAATCAAATCACTGTTTTTGAAAGTTATCTTTATTTAATCATATTGTTTAAATAATTGTTACCAGAGAGATCAAATGATCATCTAAATATTTCCTGAAAATAAAGGGAAAATTGAAATAATTAGATATAATGCATAAAGAATTTGCAGAAATTTACTTAAAATATTTGAGTAAATTATAAGTTATTTAAAACTTTTAGAATTTAACTTAATAATTAAATTATTTTACACTTATTAACGCGTAAAGACAGGATAAAATGTAATTTTCAATTTACCATCAATTAAAAAATGTGTAGTAACTTACTATGAGCTACATACTAACATGAACTGCAATGAGTTTTAAATATATTTTAAGATCGCAATTTTCTTTTAACTACATATAGTAGTTTTGAATCTTATTCTGAAAATTTGCTTTATTTAAAGTAATTTAAATAAAAGTCATAAAATGCTGTTTTTCAATCCTATTAGAAATTCTGTTCGAAATATTTGCTCTATTATCATTTTTTAAAATCCATTGAAAACTACGTTACCTATATTTAGTATTATGAATTACCACCATTTGGCAATGGCGGATAATTCGATAGTATAATTTTTTTATAATCAATTATGATTTATTCTTTTTATTTTTGTACTGCGGCTCCTTTTAATCCTATACAAATGCTACATCCTCTTTCTCCATTTCTGCTCATTCCCATTCTTTTTTCCTTCCTCCCTCTAATTAATTAATAGGTTCAGTAAACAAGTTATACCCATGCATAAAAGTCTGATCCGTATTAAAGCACTAAATGGGTTCATTTATTATGAGGCCAAGAATAGAATTCAACAATTTGAACCATAGCGGCCCAATATAAATAAAATGCGTGAAAACGTGAAAAAATCTCATTAAAACGTTATTTTTGGAGATTTACGAATTATATTTAAATTCTACTCTTCGCATAACTAAGATAAATACCTCGTCCTTGAAATGTTTCAAAATTTAAACGAAAAAGGTCTGCATGGAATTGCTTTTTGCGTGATTCATATATGCGATGCGAATTTAGAACTCTGGTAAATTATAAGGTGCACTGCAAAAAACTACGAAAATAACTATAAAAATAGATAATTACCAAAAATTTCAATGTGAAATTAACTGAAATGAAATTAATCCACGCTACAATTTTAATTCTAAAAAATTCGGGCGCCTTCTCTCTCGTACTAAAGCATTCAAAGCACGCTTTCCTTATGCATATAGTATTAGTATTAAGGCGGAAATACAATCTCGAGGTTTAACAATGACACGGTCGACAAGGCAACATATCGTTAAAAAGCTAAACATTTTCCAATAATTATGTTTTAAACGTATAACTTGAGCTATTTCGAACCGAAGGCAAAAATCAACGATAAGAAGATGAATTGATGTTTATTTCTCTTTTAAATGGTCCCTGTCCGAAGATAATTGGTTAACTACTTCTAATTTTATTTTGCAAAAGAAAAAGTCTGCAAGTGAAAAGGGGATTTTTAAATGTGTGTATATATATATATATATATATATATATATATATATATATATATATATATATATCAATGTCCTTCACAAATCATTTAGTATCTTTCTCGGTTAATATGATTGACTTTATAGATTCAAAATTATCTTATTAGTTTTCCTTTAGCTGATTTTTAAATAAATTCAACTTTCCAATAAATGCGTTTATCAAACGATACATTTCAGGTATTTTTGTGTCTTTTCCCAGCAGCTTCACATTTAAATTATTGATTTGATCAACAAAAAAGGCAAGTTCCAAGAGAAACTTTTCGTCTCCGAATTGATTGATGGGTTTCCTTTCTGCTTGCATGAAAAAATTAATTTCCTCTCGTAGCTCGAAAAATCTTTTCAGCGCTTTTCCTCAGCTTAACCAGCGAATATTAGTGAAATAAATAACATCAGTCCCCTCCACATCCTTAATCATTTTCTTAAATTTTCGGTGTCTCAAAGCACTGCCTCTAATGTAATTAACTGTTTCGATGATAATATTCATGATATGCTCCATATTAATGCACTTAGAACATAATTTTTTTACGTGAATAAGACAATGCAAATCACTGACTTCAGCACAAGGGAATTTTTGTATAATGTTTTCTTTCAGCAACGATACTGCACCATTTTTAGAACCTCGCATTGACGGCGCCCCATCAGTCACAATTTGAACAAGCTTGGATAAGTCAATTTTGTGTAGCTGCATTTCATTTAGAACCGCATCACAAATATTTTTTCCACTTGTGGAATCATTCAAAGAAACTATATTCAACAGTTCCTCCACAACCTCGAAACTCTCAGTTATACCTCGAATAAAAATTGCCAATTGAGCAGTATCAGTGATGTCCGTACTTTCATCAATACACAATGAATACCTGGCAAAATTCTGCATTTTAGAATTCAAAATTTCACTGTATTTTGCAGAAATGTTTACTATTTTTCTACAAATTGTCTGTCTAGAGGCGGCTATTTTTTCAAATAACTGTTTTTTCTCTGGTGCAAGAATCTCTGCCACAGCCACCATGCATTTTTTCACATACTCTCCATCCGTATGCGGCTTCAAATGCTCACCAATTATTTTTGCCATCACAAGGCTTGCTTTTTCAAGCTTTGAATTTTGATCATAACCTTTTCTAAAAAGATTTTGCTGTTTATCAAGCTCATCTTTTAGTTTCCCAACCCTTGCCTCTCTCTGCGGTGCTGTTAGCTCTCCAACTCGATCCTTGTGTGTCTCATAGTGTCGTTTTATGTTGTCAGTTTTCAGAACAATTGATTTACGGCAGAGTAGACATAAAACATGGGATTTATCATCAATAGAATTATCTATAACGAAGTATTCAGTTGTCCATGAGCTCCTAAATTGCCGATTTTCATCAACAAGTCTTCTTTTTTTCTGATTAGTCATTTCTGGGGTCATAGAATTCGAAGTTATCTAAATTTAATAAATATAAAGTTTTTTTTTACATTTTGTAAGGATTATAATTATAATACAATTTACTATTGTAGTTTTATTTCCAGGAGTATCAAGTTTGGGCACGCCTGAATAAAGGGAGAAATATTAAAGTTTACTTTCGTTTAGGAAAACGTGGGTATTGTAAAGCAGCCGCCGGCCGTCTCTGCTTTTTAATAAACTTCTTAATTTCCACGAACATAACAGCATAACATCGTAGGGTAACTGAGCATTCAAATAAATTTTCGAAGAGTAAGGGAGAAAATGCGTCAACGACACAATTGTTACGTTACAGTTTTGTCTCTTTGGAATGACATCACACAGCTTTGATGTGAAGTGATATGCCGCCCTCGCTCAGCGCAGCTCAACACTTGCGGGGAATTAATAAGCAATTTCCTCCATTCTCGAAAAATAAAAAGCCCTTTTACTTTCATGTTTAGTACTACCATATGTAAGAACTTATTTAAAGGCCCGCACAAAATCGGGACGTGCAAGAAAACGCTAGTAATCACTGTAATCATAAAATTCTTAATATTGTAACACTATTGCATCAAAGACTTTAATGAAGAAGATAATTTTAAGGTAGGAGGTTACCATTTAAAAACGAAATTAATTGATTTTGTTTCAAGTTCACTTATAAGATATTACATTGGTATTATACCTTCATTCTGAACATTGTAATACTGGACCTAAATTTATCAAAGAAAGGTGCTAAAATATAACTAAACTCAAAAAATATCGCTAAAAAGTATTTTAAAATAATAATTGCAAATTATTTTTAAATAATAATTAATATAACTATTCACTAAAGCACAAAAAAGTCGATAAACATAAAAAGGTCAACTCTGACGATAGGTACATATTTATTCATCCTGGGAACAAAAATAACAAGCGAGGAAAAAACTGCCAAACAAGTCCCAGAAATAAAATGCCGAAAACACATTCACCCTTACCAAAGGGAATTAGGAATTAATAAACTTTAATTGATCATATTGCTAAAACAATAATTATATATACTTAAACAGCCAGTACAATTACGAAAATTGAAAATATTTTGGAATTCCTTCCCTCAAAAGTGGCCGCAAGTACATTAAAAACTAGCGAGCCGCAAGTGGCCGCACAAAAACGTGAAAGTGGCCGCAGTTTGGACACCCATGGTTTAGAGCGTTCCGCCGGACGGGCCAAAGGATGGACGGACAGAATATGGATATTGTTTGTGTGTGTGTATATATATATACACATATATATATATATATATATATATATATATATATATATATATATATATATATATATATATATATATATATATATATATATGTGTATGTATGACGCCCCGGGCTCCAGCGCCCCCGTCCGTAAATTGTTGTTAAGACATTATTAAAAGTATTTATTCATTGCTCCGTGAAATGATTGATAATTAAGAGAAGAAGGAATTTCATGTACTTTCCCTCCTGTCACACGATATAAATTGGTTTCCAACATTTACTCACTTGCGAGTAATGAACACATATGATCGGGTTAGCGCCACAAATACTTTGGCGCTATATATATATATATATATATATATATATATATATATATATATATATATAACGATACGGAAAAAGAAGTATATATATATATATATATATAACGATACGGAAAAAGAAGTATATATATATATATATATATATATATATATAGCGCCAAAGTATTTGTGGCGCTAACCCGATCATATGTGTTCGTTACTCGCAAGTGAGTAAATGTTGGAAACCAATTTATATATATATATATATAATATAATTTATATATATATAGTCAAAGCCAATTAATTAGTTAATTGGTAGGACCTGTCGTAAGACAGAACACAAATGAATGAATATATATATATAACGATACGGAAAAAGAAGTATATATATATATATTATATATATATATATATATATATATATATATATATATATATATATATTTCAACTTAGAAAAATCTCAACTGTATACGAATTTGTCAACATTTTCCAAGACTTGAATGCAGTACTGAATGACGCTCGTCTTCCGGAAAATACTAAGAAACGATTCCAATGCTCTCCCACGTAGTTCCGCCAACCCACACCTAGGAGGCTCCAAACTCGTAGTGGGGGGGGGAGGGTTGTCTTTAAGATGCGCTCCGTTGCCAAACTTCATACCCCCTCTATCTCTCCTGCCCACTAGCAGACATCTCATCCCCGCTATCTCTTACACACCATTGCCTCTTTATCATGTAATCCATTTTAGGCCGTGCATTCTTGCGGACTGAGGATGCATCTTGTACGGAGCATCTAAAGGAAGGCAGAGAGATTGCTTTCGAACTACATACTCGAAACAATTCTTAAACCCGCGAATATATGCCTGACCGCATAAATGCTTTCCGTCAGTAAAAGTGACGTTATTAAAATATTACTAGTCTGAAAACAATGGAAATAATGGCGTTCCCAGTAAAATCTCATTACAACGTACTTCAAGATAACGTACTTTTCAAATTAACATATATTTTGAAAATCTTCGTCGAAAATGGCGTATAAGCAATGTAAAAATATTTCAGTTTAACGTACATCGATTTAACGAGCTTCTCCGTCTTATGAACATAGTTGTGAGGTCCCGAAAGTATTTTTTTCATTCCATCTCGCCTCTTCTGAAAATTACTCGGAGAGAGCCAACCCACACTCATTCCGAGGGTGCCAGAGACAATTTCTCTTCTTACCAACCGTAGGCACTAAGCTAATAGCAGCCCCTTAGTTAATTAATTGCAAAAATTTCAATGATTTTAACAATAAATAAAAATTTAAACATTTCTATATCGTCTGTTTATTATATTATGAACGTATTTTTAGATTTACAAAGCAAACCGCCTCACCTTTCTTGCAGCAAATAAATTGATGAAGAGACACATGATAACTTGAAATTCTAGCTCCGAACCGCACAAGTTAGGGCTAATTGCAAGAGAAGACCTGTAACGCTAAGTGAAACTTATGTTAGAAGAGGCCATTAACGCCAAATACGAATTTCGAGCACCAAGCTCTCATCATCAATAGCTGATATTAAATATCAGTAAGCCCAGATTAAATCTTCCATGTGCCCTAGACCAGTGTTTCTCAACCTTTATTAGACCATGGAGCACACCACGATATCCCCTAATTTAGGAGGAGCACCAGACCAAATCCTTCTATTATATAAAATCAAAACCCTCCCCTCTCCCTATAGGTTGACATAAAATTAAATGGGAGCAAATGCGATGCAGCATATTTTTCATTCGCATTTTAAAATCACTTAGAATCCCTCTATGAATGCGGCACTTGAACCAAACGACGCCTGAAAGAATGGAGATTCATTTTGCGGCCATTGATTTTCGAATACGCGTCGAATCGTTTCGCAAATTCATTATTAAAAAGAAATTTTGGCTAAATTTTAGACGAAAAAATTTTGTAGTCAAGGGTATCTGAATTGTTGCTGTAATTAAGTAAGGCACTGTATATATGCATATACTTCTTTACATTTTACAGTACATGAATATTACATTGTCATGAAAACGATCCACAAAATGAAATAAATAAGTTCTTACTTATTTTTACACAGATAATACCTGTAAATTAATTTCGGAAAAATGTATTCCTCAGCACAGAAACCTATGGTCTATAAAAGCCAGAGCTTGATAGCTAGTACCGTAATTAAATTGTTACATAAAACAAATAAAACATTGTAGCAAGTCCTTTAATTATAAAAGCAGAAAATACTACAAACTTAGTATTACAAACTAGGTAAATTAACATAAAGGTATACCAACAAATAGAAATAATGAAAGAAAAATCCAAAATAGTAATTATTCCTAAAACTCGGTGTCGAAGCAAAATATTACCATAAAAATAAAGGAAACGTTAAAAAATTAAGTAACCTTACCAAAAACACAAAAAACGAATAAACAATATTATAATTACAGAGCAATAAAAAGTAACATTAAAATTTAGTAGAAAATTGATAATTTGAATTTTTTTTAATCCGTACATGGTTTATACATACCTACTTAATGGAATATTTGGGCCTGCTTGTTCGAACAGAGTACATCTATCGGCTAAGTTTGGATAGAGATAGTCTTAATGTTGAAGTGATGTCCAAACGATTTCTCAGCTTGCTTTTTGTTTCAGTAACTACAGAAAAACCACTTTCTATGAAAAAGGAGGAAGGACTTTCAGCGCTTTTTCACTTAGCTGTGGAAATTCAATGAAAGCTTTAATCCAAAAAGTTTCAAGAGGAAAATCCTTCTTTAAAATTTTTAATGTGCAGTCTGAGGAAAGATCAGCGAGTAACTCTTCTTCTTCTAGTGATAAGTTATTTCCTTGATTATCATTAAGTGGATCTAATACCCACAAAGAACCTACTTTTGGATATTTGTTTAAAGGAAAATATTTATCAAATTTATCACTAAATGTATCCAAGTGATTAACAATGATCAATTGAAGTTCTGCAAAATTAAGTTCTTCATTGTTTCTATCTTTAACTTAATTCAGAAGCTCTGTCAATCCAGAAAACATATCAAAGTAGTTGTCTTTGGCTTTGTTAACCCATAACTTTAATTTCTTTTTAAACCGTTCTATTTTACTATACATGTGAAAAACATTTTTCAATGGTCCTTGAAGTGATAAATTTAACTCATTCAAATTCTGAAAAATGTCTGCAAGATAACAAAGATTCAAGTACCAAATAATATCCTTGTAGTACTTCACAAGATCTAGATTTTTCTCAGACAGAAAACACACAACTTCCTCTCTAAGTTCACACAATCTTTTTAACACTCGACCTTTGGACAGCCAGCGAACTTCCGCATGCAATAATAGTGTGGAATGTGCAGACCCCATTTCATCGCATTGTATTCCAAACAATCGGCAGTTAAGTGCACTGGATTTTATTAAATTTACTGTTTTGATGGATATTGCTAACACTTCATTTAACTCTGAGCTTAACTTTTTACATGCTAATAATTCTCGGTGAATAATACAATGTGTAATTTGAATTTTTGGCACTACTTCTTTAAATTTTGCAACCAATCCTGCATGTACACCTGTCATATTTGCTGCACCGTCAGTACAAATCGAAACACAATTTGATATCTTTGCTGGAGAAATATTCAGATATTACCTTGAATATTTCGGACCCAGTTGAACGGTGTGGCAAGTAAAAGCTGCTCATGAATTCTTATTCAATCACTTCACTGTCCCAATCAATATATCGAACGTACATAATTATTACAGCTTGGTTAGCAATATCTGTTGATTCGTCCAATTGAAGAGCGAAGGTTCTAGCTTTTTTCACTTTCTCTAACAGTTGCTGATGAAGATCTTCATTCATCATTGATATACGTCTCGCAATCGTATCGTTGGAGAGGGGTATTTGTCTAATTTTTTTGCAGCCTTCTCTCCCAAAATCGTCTTACATGCATCTACTAAGCAAGGCATGATTAAACTTTCTCCTATGGTTTTTAGTTTTCGGAGTGAAATTAAGATCGATGCATTAAGTACTGAGTCAGTTACTTTGCATATGTTACTAATTAATCCCTTCTGGCTTTTAAATTCATTTTCTCTTCTCTTAAAATACTCGACTGGCTTATTTTGATTCTGCTGGTGTTTTTTATCAAGTTGTATTTTTAATTTTGCTGGAAACATGGCGCTATTTGACAAATCCTCAGAACAAATAACACCGCGGAGCACCGGTTGAGAAACGCTGCCCTAGACAAACATAAATTTATGCCCCCTCCCCCTGGAACGTGCTTCAAGCAAATATATTTTTCCAAAAGTACATAGCTTCAAAACATTTTCGGTAGTATTTTATTGCTATTGTTATTTCTATAAATCTCGATAATTTTATAGTTTGAGTAAATTTCATTAAATATCTATTTAAGGAAATTTTACGAAATAAATATGTTTAACCCCTCAACGCCGTCCGACGTGTCATTACGCCCAGCGAAAACTTCACATGCCGTCGTCCGACGTGTCATTACGTCGAGGGAAAACTTCACATGCCGTCGTCCGATGTGTCATTACGTCGAGCGAAAACTTCACATGCCGGCGTCCGACGTGTCATTACGTCGAGCGAAAACTTCACATACTGTCGTCCGACGTGTCATTACGTCGAGCGAAAACTTCACATGCCGTCGTCCGACGTGTCATTACGTCGAGCGAAAACTTCACATGCAGTCGTCCGACATGTCATTACGTCGAGCGAAAACTTCACATGCCGTCGTCCGACGTATCATTACGTCGAGCGGAAACTTCACATGCAGTCGTCCGACATGTCATTACGTCGAGCGAAAACTTCACATGCCGTCGTCCGACATGTCATTACGTCGAGCTAAAACTTCACATGCCGTCGTCCGACGTGTCATTACGTCGAGTGAAAACTTCACATGCCGGCGTCCGACGTATCATTACGTCGAGCGAAAACTTCACATGCCGGCGTTCGACGTGTTAGTACGTCTAGCGTCATTGCTAACTTTATATATTTTTTGCTGCGCTGAAAATTATTCGAACTTAAAAACCTTGGTATAAATCAAAATAGGAAGTTTTTGCTTTAATAATAATATTTTATTCGTCAACTTTTATTGTATTTTTTATAAAGAGTTGAAATTTTGTGAATATTTTTTTTGTAGTCACGTGATTCCTTCCTTGCGAATATACATACAACGTCATATTTCGGCTTCTATTGAATAAAAAGGAACAATTTTTGTGACTTCCGTAATGAACCTTAATAACCACAAAGGAACTCCATAAATAAATAAAAATTATGAACTGCCTTTAAAACAATAACCATCGTAAAATTTATCTAAAATTTTCAGTCGAGACATGACAAAGTTGACCTGCGGAAAACATTTTCCTTGATCAATTTATAAGGGAACATGCAGCAAATAAAACGTTTAGAATAGTTTAAATTTATCCTTGAAGTAGGTTTCATGCCAATAACTTCTATAGTTTTTACGGTATTGATTATTATGGGTGCGCGCCAAAAGAGCAAGCGACATAAGAACAAGTCCAAAAGAGCAAGTGGACAAAAGAGTAAGTGGACAAAACAGCAAGTGGACAAAAGACCTAGTGGACAAAATAGCAAGTGGACAAAAGAGCAAGTGAACAAAAGAGCAAGTGGACAAAAGAGCAAGTGGACAAAAGAGCAAGTGGACATAAGAGCAAGTGGACAAAACAGCAACTGGACAAAAGAGCAAGTGGACAAACCAGCAACTGGACAAAAGAGCAAGTAGACAAAACAGCAAGTGGACAAAAGAGCAAGTGGACAAAACAGAAAGTGGACAAAACAGCAAGTGTACAAAAGAGCAAGCGACAAGAACAAGTCCAAAAGTCCACTTGCTATTTAGTCCACTTGCTATGTTGTCCACTTGCTATTTTGCCCACTTGCTCTTTCGTCCACATGCTATTTTCCCCACTTGCTATTTTGCCCACTTGCTCTTTTGTTCACTTGCTGTTTTGTCCACTTCCTGTTTTGTCCACTTGCTGTTTTGTCCTTTGTAAACACTGTCTTCTCAATATGTGCCCTATCCAATTTGCTTTTCTTTTCCTGATTGTTTTTATTAGCATCCTTTCTTCTCCCACCATTTCTAATACTTCTTCATTTCTCTTCCTCTCTGTCCATTTTACTTTCATCATTCTCCTCCATACCCACATCTCAAAAATTTCTAAATATTTTTCCTCCTTTCTCCTTACCATGCACGTCTCTGCACCATAAAGAGCTATGCTCCATATGTAGCATTTTGCTAATTTCTTCCTTGTTTCTAAATTTATTTTCTTGCTTGTGAGAAGCTCCTTCTTCTCGTTAAATGCTGCTTTTGCCATTGCAATCCTACTTCTGATGTCCTGTGTACTAGTTCCATCCTGCGCTAAAATACTGCCGAGATATTTTAAACTACATACTTGTTCTAATTTTTGTCCATTTACCATTATATTTAATTCTTTATGTTCCTTTGAAACCACCATGACTTTCGTTTTTTCAGCATTGATCTTCATTCCATATTGTTGGCCAACCTCCACTAGTCTGTCTGTCATCCTCTGAAGCTCTTTCTCGTCTTCTGCTATTAATCCTTGATCATCTGCATATTTAATGGTGGTAATACTTTCACCTCCTATCTTAAATCCTTTCTCTTCCATCAATGCTTCTTCTGTTATTGTTTCTGCGTAAATATTAAATATCGCTGGTGAAATAGGACATCCCTGCCTCACTCCCCTCCCTATTGAAGTAC
This sequence comes from Tanypteryx hageni, assembly GCA_028673005.1. NCBI lineage: Eukaryota > Metazoa > Arthropoda > Insecta > Odonata > Petaluridae > Tanypteryx > Tanypteryx hageni. Next base: position 6,476,282 of record CM054120.1, read on the forward strand.
TTTCTGTTTCTTCTCCTTCAACCCTGACTCTAATCTTTTGATCAAAGTAAAGGTTTTTAAGTAGTCGTTTATCTTTCCAATCTATTCCAATTTTGTTTAAAATACCCAGCATTTTATCCCATTTCACTCGGTCAAAAGCTTTCTCCCAATCTACAAAACAAAAATACATATCTTTATTGACTTCTAGCTCTCTTTCTATCATGATCCTCATACATCCTATAGCATCTCTAGTCCCCCTTCCTCTTCTAAAACCAAACTGATTATCTTGCAGCTCCTTTTCTATTTTACATTCAATTCTTTTGGTTATTATTCTAGTTAGAACTTTAGCTGTATGAGAAATTAAACTAATTGTTCTGTAATCCTTACAACATTTTGCATTGTTCTTTTTCTCCAGTGGTACCATAACAACATCTAAAAAATCTTCAGGCCATATGCCAGTATCATATACTTGGTTAAAAAATTTTGTTATTTGCTTAACTGCTTTCGACCCCAAAACCTTAAGAACGTCCACTGGTATATCATCACTCCCAACAGCCTTCCTTCTTTTCATGTCATCAATTGCTTTTTTAACTTCAGACTCGAGAATACTTGGTCCTAGCTGATCTTCTTCCACATCCTCTTTTTCATTTAATTCAATATTTCTTGGCTTTCCTTCTTTGTCATACAGAACCTCAATGTATTCTTTCCAGACATTCTTTACATTGTCTGGCTCCGATACTATTTTACCAGTTTTGTTCATGATTCCTTTACGTCCTATCTTTCTTGCTTTTTTCTTGAATAGTTCCCTTGCTTTGCTATACATGAGGTCTGCTCTATAAATTCTTTCACATTCGACAATCTCCTCGGATTTCTCATTTATCCACTGTTCTCTGGCTTTATCTGTTTCCCTTCTTAAAGCATTATTTAACTCCTTGTACTTTCTTTGGCCTTCTTCAGTGTTTATGTTCTTCCACTTTCTCCGCTCTTCCATTTTTTGCAGCATGGCTGCTGTGATCCAGGGTTTTTTGTTTCTTTCACCCGTTACCTTTCCTACCTTCTTTTCCATTACATCTTTAATGTTGCTATGGATGTATCTCCACTCCTCATCTACATTCTTCCTATTTTCTTCAGCTCTCTTCCCCAACCTTTCCTCCAGCTCAGTCATAATAGCCTCCTTGTTTTTAAGGAGTTCCCCTAAGTTCCATTTCTTGTTAACTCTTATGTTTCTCTTAATGCTCTTCAGTCTACATTGTGTATTTGCCACCAAAAGGTTGTGGTCGGAATCGATATCTGCCCCTGGTAATGTTTTCACATTTTTAATGCTATTTCTAAATCTTTCATTGACTAGTATGTAATCTATCTGGTATCGTCTCTGGTCTCCTGGGCTTCTCCATGTGTAAAGTCTCCGCTGGTGATGCTTAAACCATGTATTAGTTACAATCAATCTATTTCTATGGCAGAATTCCACAAGTTTCTCCCCTCTTTCATTTCTCTTCCCTAGTCCAATTTTTCCACTATGTTATCTTCCTGTCCCTCTCCGACTACACTGTTCCAGTCTCCCATTACTATGGTGTTGACCCTTCCTTTTCCCTCCTCCTCCAATATCTCCATAATCTGTTCTGTAAGAGAGGCGAATTGACTGGGCATTCAAACAAACAATACTTATAACCGTTCTTAAGTTCCATATTTTCCATTTTAGCTACGATATCAGGAAAAGCAACAGGACGAAGTAGCAAAACCACGTGATTTCAGTACGGTCGAGCGTTTAAAGGAGTGGCATGCGATGACGTCACGTACCCCTTACTACTCTCTCTCCAACCAGGATGTCGTTTTCACGGGATATTTAAAAGAGTTATTTTAAATATTTTTTTTGCATAATGAAGACGATTTAACAAAAAAATATTCATAAGGAGTAATTAAGTCAATTACAATGAATTTTTATAAAAATTAAATATTTTGCATGCCCCCATTTTAATGTGGGCCAATGATTCTGTAGGTTGTTTAAATACAGCCCACCGAGAGCCTTGTGACTGTGAATGCTTCCGGCTATTAACTAAAGGTTGTTTTCCCCTGTCGTAGAGGTTCAGCTGAAAATGCCTGATATTTATATAGCCAACCGTTTGGAATATAACTGAACCTACGCAAATGTGTACTGAAATATATTAGCATCTTTGGAGGAATAAAGAAATTGAAAGTGTAAAAATGCTATTTCAATATGTTTAATCTAAAAAAAGAGGGCAGAAGAAGAAAGACTCAAAAAATAAAAGATAAAAATTGAATTAAAAAGTAAATTTTCTTTTAAAAGATGTCCTTTGGTCATATTACTTATAAAAACTTTCATAACATCTTAACGCAATTGAAACAAGTTGTAATTCGTGTAAAATTTTATTAATAAAAAGTATATTTCTTTAAAACTATCTTTCTATCACTAGGAACCGAACGGAACGAGTTCGAAAATTTAAGATCAGAACCGGAACAGTCGTAAACGGAACTTCCCATCTCTGGTTTTATTTTGTTTTGTTCCTGGTTCATATGTCGTGTCTAACAATTTTTACTTATGGTAGGATTCATTAACCGAGTTATTATTGTATTCAACTCTACACTCATAAAATTAATTTCCATGTTAAACTATGTCATTTTCATCAGTTATTTTCGCCATTTGATGTGTAATAACCAGCGAGGCTTGTTTTCGAAAATTACAGCTTCTCAAATGTAACTATAAAGCGCACAGTCATATTATAATTAGGCTTGGTAGTTTTCGACGTTTATATTTCTTGACCTTTAAACGGGCAAGCTTAATTTGTACCGTAACCGGGCAAGTGGGATCAGATTTGACCCCATATATTTAAATAGCTAGCAACTTTACTGAAGGAATATGGATTATTTTTTAAATTTATTAATAATGACATGGTTAAGAAATATTACTGTTGCATAACATTTTAAACATTATATTTGTTTATTGTTGATTTTGATAAATCATTTATTTCCTTACAATGAGGCAAATTTGAATATAATGGTATGAAAATAACTGAAAAATACAATTACAATTTTTATGTAACATTTTTTACACTTACAATAATATATATATAATCTCCACAATTATACATGTATACTGTAGCTATTTAAAATTCTTACACTCATTACATATTGTTAGTTAGCAGTGGGGTCAATAATGACCCCAATCCTACATTTATTATTTATCTTGTTATATGAAACAAATTATAAGAATTTTCATTCACATAGAATCAACTTAGTAGTAAATAAGCACATACAAAAATCGAGAAGTTGCATAAAGTAAAACTTTTCACAATAATAATAAAAACAACTGAGTGGGGTAAAATATGATCCCGCTTGCCCGTTTAAAGGTTAAAAAGCGATAACTAATATCAATGTTTATTTTTCCTAAAAGTCGATGACGAATATCGACGTTTACTTTAATACATTTTATCGATTTTTATCTAGAAAAATTTTATAAATTGAATTCCTTCTAATTAAGTTTAACTTTGATTTAAAATGTATAAGTAAAAAAAGACGTATACTAATTTATTTGTTGTTATAAATTTTGGTGAATATATTGTTGTTGACTTTAACCAACAACCTGGAACAGTTAATTTTTCGGAATATATCAGAAAGTATATTCACCCGTTAATTCGCGCCTCTTGTTCACGAAATCGTGATCATTCATGAAAACATTAATGTGACGTAAATATAATGTACAATCAAATATATGAATGAATATTTAATGAAAAATCTTACCTTTTTGAGTAGAAAACGACTATGAATGCAGAAAAAAGCCTCGAATGCGTATACGGAACGATGCCCCTTCGACAGCAATGCAAAAGAAGTTAAGCCTGGGAGACACTCTCTCGGAGGAAGGATTTTATAAATTTTGTAACCGGGTGCTTTTGAATATATTATAAAGACATTTGACGATCGGTACTCATTTTTCAGTACGAGAAACCCTATCTTTTCGCTTCTTGGAGGAGGTCGGCAGATCTTGCCGCACAGAAGACAATAGACGTCCCCGACTTTTCGGTAAATGTACTCCAAAGTGCGTAGAGATTGTCAGATATGGTCGAGGGTAAATGCAGAGTGCAATAAACCGATCATATCGTTTTGTTCCTTTGTCTTTGGATCCTGCGCCAGCTAAGTATCTCTCTAGACGGTGAATTTAGCGACATTAGAAAGCAACGTGTAGTGAATTTCGAATGCATTGTGGCCATTTGGTACGACAAATAACAACTTTCTCTTCCGTTTTGGATGTTTGGTGGTAAAATATATTACGTTTTAGTGCGAAAAACTAAATTTAAAAATCATGACGCATAGTTTCGTAGAAAATATAGTGGTGAAAAATCGACACTTATCGATGACAGTTCGTTTTCGTCGAATTTAAAAGTTTTAAAAATTCAATGTTTATCGACATTTATCGATTGAAATCGAATCATACAAAGCCTAGTTATAATGCATCGAGTTTCGCGCCCACGTACAGCCTACGTCGCCGACGGCCACCACTAAACAAACGAGCAATGCCTAGATCTTCCCCTCACCGCTGATGTCAGTCGACGAGCCTCGTACTTCGAAGCACTCTCCTCTCCCTCCCCATCCTATATACATTCCAGCCTATCGTCGATTCATTGAATGGCCGCCAAATGGCAGCTCTATTTGCAAGAGACAAGCTGCGGAAAAATATTCTGCACGAGGAAATGCGACGTATTATAATCGGAGGCATTATTGAATGGACAGGAGGAATATTTGAATGTATTTGTTAATTTTGTTTCTTAAAAGCCTAAATATAAATTAAATTTTGTTCTTCAGATAAAATTAATTTGATTAAACATTAATTATATAATATTTGTTAATATTTATGCGAATATTTTTTGATTTCTGAGGTTTACGGTCCATATTTCGGCACAAAATGTATTTTAAGATTTTTAGGTTGTAGATCTATCCAGGCATAAACTATCCTTGATCCAGTCAGTGACGGATCCAGAAACATCTCCGTAGGAGAGGGACGATCGACCCTTCCTCCTCTTGAATCCGCCTATGCCGACGACCCTATATTTTGAAAATCTCTACCACTATCAGAATCTTTCTTTCCCTTGTCTTACAGACCTAATCTGCGGCGTAGGATTAAGGAATTCAGCGAGGAATGAATTTAAGAATTCTCCCAGCAATCGCCCTCCTCCCCCTTGGATTCATCACCGGATATAGTCCTGTCTTGAAGCTGGTTTCTCGTTTTTTATTTTCGTGATCGTGTCCTCTGATATCGTGGGGGTTAAAATTTATCCTAAAACATCTTCATCTTAAATTCTCGGGCTTTTACTATTCTGGAAGCTTTAATCAGTTGGTCGAAGTTTAGGCATAAGAATTTTAGGATCAGTGGTCCTCATGATCTTCAAACGTTTGAATTCAATGTTTGATTTCTTGAAATGGATATCCATAGAGTCATGAATTGGCCTTTTTTCCCGCCCACTATCTACTGCTGTTCGTATATTTCTACCACCTAAAATCCCGCACCAAAAATAAAGTCAGTCCTTTCTTTTTTCCTTCCTTCAATTGTACAGTTTTGTCTTTGCTACAGCTATCACTTACGTTTAGTTAGATGGAAGGAGAGACTGTCCAGTCTCAATCTCGTCCTAATAAAGACCTTTCTCTCTCTGTTTATCTACTTCCCAATTGATCACTAACACAGACGGGGAGGTATGGGCCCTTTTCTTTAAGTGTTAAAAGAAGGAATCGTACTATTGGAGCGGGATTTGTACTATTTTCTGCGAAAAGAAATAAGATTTCAATTTTTATCATAGAAGTTTGCTTATCGAAGGTATTTATTCAAATTCCACGTAAGCAAGCGAAAGTAGGAGCTAGCTATTTTAAAAGAAAATGTTTCAATTTTAACATGTATTTCTATTCAAATGCAAAATAAAAGAAATATTAAAAACTAATATATAATGTATATTACGCGTGACGTTGAGATATTGCGTGCGCGACATAATATTAAACGTCTTTTAGTTATAGTTTTATAGCTTAAACGCGGTGAGTGATCAAGAACGCGCTGGTGAAAGTGAAGAGAGATCGTGTTGGGATTCGCGATTGAATGTGAGGTTGCGGCGGTACTCAGCAATATCGTTTATCCTAATTTTATTAAATATTATGTATATTCCGATCCTAAACATTTTATTCATAACTATCGAGCATGAGTCTAATCAAAATGATCAACCATCTAATCCAGTGGTTCTCAACCGGTGTGCCGCGAACATTTCCCAAATGTGCCGCGAGACTTTGAAGAAAAATTGCTAATCTGCGCGTCTTCCACCGATTATATACACAGTTTTTACAAAGAAACTAACACAGTATTAAGACTAGCTGAATCCAGTCCAAAAGTATCACTGCTGTGGAAGGCGCGTAAACAGTAAGCCTGACAACAACGTTGTCAGCATTGTCATAGTGACCGAATCCCTTGTGCATGAGTCATAGACAAATGATTGGTTTTCGTTGCTCTTTAAGTCTCTACGATGACGTATGTAGCATGCTCCGCCTGCGGTAACCTTCCTGACTGTCCGCGACTCTGGCGCATTCCTTTATCAAATCAGTCTAAAAATCTAAATCTAAAAATGGACAGATTTATTACAAGAAAACGTAACGGTGGAAAATATGAAGAAAATAGTAAGAAAAACCCAGTACCAGCGGGACCAAGCCAAGTAAGATTTCTAAGGTCCCTCGCGTGTATATTGACAGTCTGGGCATTTCGTGGTTTGGAGATAAAGATTGTTCTGTTCCAATGTGTGTTGTGTGCGGTTCCCATCGAATTGAAGCGACATTTCACCACAAAACATGCACACCATGAAGGAAAAGATTTGAATTATTTCAAAAGGTTGATGGAACTGCATTCTAAACAAGCGAGTTACATGGGAAAAAACGTTTAAGTGTCTGATAGAGTTCAAGTTGATTCTTATCAGATAGCAGAAATCATAGCTCAAAAAATGAAGCTTGCCCTGCGATAGTTAGGACAATGCTCGATGATGAAGCGGGACAAGAAATTAGACCAAGTTGTCGGAATGGTTAATTTTGTGAAATCAAGACCTCTAAAGACCCGCCTCTTCAAACAGCTTTGTAATGCTATGGATTCGCAGTAGGACTATTTAGTTTTACACACAGAAATAAGATGGCTGTCAAGGGCAAGAGTGTTGGATCGTGTATATGAACTTAAAGAAGAGATGTTACTATTTTTTGAAACAGAGGGAAACGGTGATTTTTGTGAATATCTTAGCTGTGAACTTTGGTTATTTGGCAGATATAATTAGGTATCTGAATAGTGTGAACACCAGCATGCAAGAACGGAATGAAAACATCCTGACTTCTACGGATAAGCTACTGGCATTGCAGAGAAAAATAGTCATCTAGAAAAAGAGCTAGATAAGGTAATATTGAAATGCTTTCTCTAATTCCAAAAACCCATGCGAAAGAAATTGTTGCTCTCGTGGTGGAGCATTTAGCAACTCAAGAGCACAACATCAAGCGAGTTACTTTCCATCCTTGACTACAGAGAAATACGACTGGGTTATGAACTTGTTCACACAGTGACAACTGACTTATGCGTTTTTACTCTCTCCGAAGAAGAAGAGTTAGCTTCTCTTTCAACTGATCGCACTATGAAAATCAAGTACGCCAAATTGTCTCTGCATATATTCTGGATATCTGTTAGAGAAGAACATTCAGAAATTGCGAAAAAAGCTTTGGCAGTTTTCTACATCCTGTGTGAGCTGGGGTTCTCTACACTTACAAGCATTAAATGCAGAAAAAGGGAACTGTGTTGAAGATGAAATGTGAATCTGCTTATCACGGATAAGTCCTAATATCAGTGCAATCATTAGAAAACGCCAAGCTCAAGTGACACATTAGGTAAGATTTTAAAATAGATTTTTTAACAAAACTTCATCATTTGTTGTTTTCGATATCATAACATAATTTGGTCGATTATATATACGACATAATATAAGGAATATATGTATTTTTATGATAAATCCTAGTTCTTTATTCAAATCTAATTCCAGTGTGCCGCAAAAAAATAAATATCCCAAGTGTGCCGCGAGCACCAAAAGGTTGAGAACCACTCATCTAATCAACTGAAATTAAAGCATTTTTAAAATTGGTTCTTCATTTTTATCAACTGCATTGGAAATAGACTAGAAACTAAAAAACTCCTATTAACGTAGTCAGATCCCACTGAAAGCATTAAATTAAGGATTTCACAATAATTTTGCTATTAATTAAAATTTAATAGTATTCTCTTCGTCACGACAGCAATTGAGTACCCGCATTTTTAAAGATTCCAAATTTTTCTATTTTATCCGAAAAATTACCTTCATTCATGGTAATTTGTAGTGGTTTCAAATTTTGTCTTACAAATAATTTACTTTATTCTTTCATATACAAAATAAAGCTATTCCAGGGTTAATATCTCAAATCTAACTAATATTGAATTGTAATATTGTAAACCCATACATGATTTCCATGTATTTCTTATGGAGGATATGAAATAAAGAACGACATAAAAAATGAGCCCTAAAGAGGACACATATTGGAATTTGGATAATTCCCTTTAGTTTTATCTGATGACCGATCATTTTACCAAATTTTAGGTCTGTAGCAGGAGCATGTTCTCCGAGTTACAATCGGTGCAACCGACCGACGGGATCCTTTTATTTTTATTAGTTTGAATATAAAATTTTTAATATGAAAATTCGAATTTTCATAAATTATCATCAAAAACGAAAAATATGCCGAATACTTTGAAATCTTAAAAACGTTCCTGATCTGCAGAATATATTTAAAAGTGCCTATGAATTAGTATTATAAATGAGAATCGCGTGTTTAAGGTGAATACGTAACCTCTAAACAAAAAATAAAATTTAAATAAAAGAGTAACTACACTTCATTTTTTTTTATCGAATTATCTCGTTATAACGTTATACCTAACGGAAAACGAAACGTAGATTGTAGCGTAAAGAATAACGAAATCGCTTTTTTGCCTGTAACGAATCGTTTTTTTTCGTTGTTCAGCACTGGTTTGAAGTCAATTCACCGCCGGTTTTTCGCTATCCGACCGGATTTCGATGGCAGACAAACTTACGGCGATCAAGTCACCACATTCGCGACCAACTACATCTACTCTGTGTCGTAGTTGCGTTATTATAAAAAAAATATGTTTTATTTTCTCGTGCATCTGCAAGTGAAATTAAGGTCACTTTTGGGCTCCTTATTGTTTTCGTGGAATATAAAAATTGTAAATTTATAATGTTTCTCAAATCGGAAGAATAACGTATCAGATTGAAAGCAGCGATTTGCCTCGTTGGTGTAGGCGGCGAACGAATTCGACGCGAAGAAACGTGTTTGGCAGTTGCGATCGCCTCGGAGGGACGAATAAGTTTTTGCGTGGGAAGCTGCAAAAGAGATTTCGATGAATACTTAGTCACTCTCGCGGAAAAAGTGGCGTAATTACTCGCGTGGGGTCAATATGGGATTTTTTAATTAAGCAAATAATTTATTAATGCCCTAGTGGAAATAAAAATATTCTTAAATAATTATGGCATTAGTTTTATTTAAAATATTTCCAAACTACTTCATAAGGTAACATTTTACATTCTTAAGCACTCTGATTAGAATTTTTGGTTTATATATTTTCACTCGTTTTCATTTAAAAAATGAAGAATCACGGTGCCCTGAGAAATCGCCGCGTCTTATCAGAACTGGAACTTGTATAAAAGTGTAAAATAAATATTCGCATAGGGCAGCGGTTCTCAAAACGAGGGATCGCTCAAGATTTTCAGAATGGTCGCGAAGACGGAAGAGTGGAAATATATGTAAAAGTTTCAATATTTTATCTTTCCGTTAATTTTAATTGGATGATTTTATTTCGTTATTATTATAAACAAACATTCCGATTTTCTGTAAATATTCCAATCGCATTTTATGTTTATTGGTGGATGAATGGGGTTAAGGGTCCCGCGACAAGAGCGACTGCCATAAAACGGGGTCGCAGGCGCATAAAATCCTACGGCGTAGGATACGCGGAAATTTCAGTTGACAAAATATTCGTACTTCAAATCAAGGAAGAATACTGCATTGTCATCAGCGAGGTGTGTGTTGCTTTAGTAATGACCCCACGCGCTATTTCAAGGTTAAAGTGAAAATGGTGCATTTTAGCGTAAAATATTTACCATTAAACTTTTTAAAATCACAATTATAATAAAAAACAAAGCCTTTCTCTGTAAATTTCTCTATTATTCTCTCAATCGCTGGCCGAGATACCTTTGTGTCTTTAAAGCTGAAAAGTTCCCGTGAAAATTCCGTTGATATATTATAGAGGTTCAACGATCAACTCTAAAAATTATTTCTGGTCACTGACCAATTGTGATTTGAAACAAAAGCTTTTACTCGGCCCTAATGAAAATATTACAATTTACTTTTTATCCAATCCGTATGTGCGTAAATACTCGTAAAATAATATATCAGATCCAACTCGTTTCAGCGCTGGAGAAATTTCTTTAACATAGTATTTTTGTTTCGTAATGAACCAAATGACAGCGTTCCATTCTGCAATACAAGCAGGCGGAAGTTTTTCAAGGAATTTTAGGGCATTTTCTATTATAAATCTCTTGTATATTAGGTTTTTTTGTCCGTCCGTCTGTCCGGGCAACCTGAAGAAGCCAAATTTTCAGAATAGAGTGGTCTTTTTGAGAGTTAACGATGGTAAAAAAATTGGTTGATCTAGGATTTGCTGCTGGGAAGTAATTGGCGTCTAAATCAGAACTTTGCTAATGAATCGAGAAGAAGTGATGATAAAAAGATTTGTTGAGAAATGGTGTAATGGATAGCACATCTGCTTTCAGAGTTCAAAACTAAAAACCACAGTAGTTTATTTTTTCATATCAAATTTTTTATTCCTGAATTTTTCATTATTTTTTATCAGGACAGTAAAATTTATTTACAATAGTTTTTGTGAAAAAAAGAAAAATCACCTTATGTAATTTGTTCTGGATATGTTTCTCTTTTAAAGCATTCAATAACTGCCATGTAAGTACTTTGGTACTATTTTATATAACTCGAGTATTTAGGTTGAAAGCATTAATGGACAGATACCATCAAGCCAAAATTCGTTATTAATTCGAGGTAATTGGGAAATTTTGGCAGACGAATCACAAATAGCATTACTTCGGTAAATTATCCTATTCATATAGATAAAAATCGAAAAATATTCACATATTAATAAAGTAGATAATAGGGAAACCTTAGAGAAAACTAGGTTTTTATGATTTACTAATATATAAATAGTCCAAATGGTTTGATTCTGAATGAGGAAAAAATATCAGAGCCATTTATATGCATACAGTATATTTATATGTATACAGTAGCTACGGCTGTGTGGACCACAGTGTAAGAGTTAATGATGGGGCATTATTGAACAGTAAATGAAAATCATGCAAAAATATTTATATAATTTAATTATCATAAGAAGCTACAAAATATTATTTTGCCGATACATTTATAAATGGAAATAAAAGTCGATACTTTTAATCTTTCAAGTATTTTTGTCCATTGCGCCTTCCGGTTGTCCCTTATGTTGTCTGAGTAGGCGTAACTACGCCACTCCCTTTATATAATTCGTGATATTCATCTTACCTACGAATATATTTCTGTTTTATGGACACTCAGCCAAACCTCTGACGACAGGCTCATAGTTATTCCTATTGGCATAGCGTTAGCGATAACTTAAACCATCTCTACGACAATGCGTAAAAATAATTTTGCGCGCGCATACACACACCCATATAGGTGCACATACCGCCGTTCATCGTCGACGAACATTAATTAATTGAATTTGCTTGGATAAGCGAGTTTAAAACTACGCTCGAAACTCATGGGAACAAAATGAATATTGGAGCTATGGCTTAACGAATTGGGATGCCGAGGAGAAAATACCTTCAAATTATAGAAAACTCCGGTCCAAGTGGCTCTTTTACGTATAACTTTATGTCGCAAATATTTGATTTACGGATGATTTTGGGTGAAACATTTTTGTCAACTCAACTGCAAGATAATAATCACGAGCCTCCTACACCATTTTTACAAAACTCGCGCATTGCTCGGCTTGTTGCTGCTTTCGCCCACTGCTTTCTAATTGTGAGCCAGTCATTCACTCTATCCCCATACACCTTCCCACACGGCACACCTCTCCGCACCCACCCGCCCGCCCACACGGACGCCTACTCCCGTCCTTACGTGCCCCTTGTGGAGTGCCAAGGACGGCCAAGGGAGAGAGAGAGAGAGCGAGAGAAGAAAGAGGTTGAGCCGAAAAAGGATGGAAGAAAAGGTAAGAGAGAAGCAAGGATGGGGAAAGGGCACCAGTCCACGGAACGGGTTCTACTGAAGCGTGGTCACAATTTTCGAAAACGTCTGGCAACTACGCCCAACGTTCAAGCGCTATAATAACAAATGTGAGACTACATGTCGGAAAATAATGACTAGAGTGGCTGGGTGTAAGAAGGAAGAAATAAAAGAAATTCGGAGGGCGAGAGTAATGGCGCGAAATGATAATTAACGCATGTACTCATAAATACATTACGATAACCCTATATCAAGAGTCGCATTAACCGTGGAAAGATTTCTGGAGAAGTGCGCCCCCTCGTTAAAACGCATTATTTTTTCCACAATTCCTTAGCGTTCAAATGATATTTTGCGTCTTTAGAAATTCGTTAATATTCGTTAAAGAAGGAAAGTTGCAAACTATCGCCGAATCCCCTTTCCCCTGTTTATTAGTCCTAAATTCAATATTTAAAGTAGGAATGTCATCCTTCTTTGGGCTTGAATGGCCGCGGTGCCCCCGCGCCCTGGATAAAGCGATCGTGCCAATAGCCGTTAAAAACGACCGGATAAGCATATGTGCATTTCAGCCGCAAAACAGCCGTCATCAGTGGTGATTCACCGATAGTAGATTTCAAAAACGTGCGTTTGCTTCGTTTCTGTTTTAAATAGAGTTGAGTCTCCATCTGTTTATGCCCGTAAAGGGTGTGCGTGGGTGGTTGCCGACGAGGAATTTGAAAAGGGAGGGCATTTTAAAGGTGGTGGTAGTTTACTGCAGGTGGGCAGATTTTTTTATATTCCCATATGTTTTTCAAAGGAACTGACAACTTGCGTGGTACAACGATAAACGATAGCGAGTGCGACTGACGCTATCACTATTTATTGACCTAGTTTAGAATTAAAAAACATAAATGCATTTAATTTTCGGAATGTGCGTCTTATTTATTCCAATATTTATAGGTTGGCCTGTTTCATTCTTGAATGTGTGTGGCGTGGCTAGGTTTTTCTAATTTACATTTGGAATATCCAATACTTTTTAAGTAAGTTTTTATTTCTTTACTCCTATTATTATTTGTTTTATTGTATGCAGTTTATATGGTTCTTATTCATTTCAAGAGGCTACATTTTTACACGAGTGCATCTCACATTTAATTCCCACAATGGACCCTGAGGATTACGTTCATTCGTCGCAAGTTCTCTTAATCAGGAGGGACGTGTTTGGGTAGCTTTCCAAACTGGGGCTCTAAAGTCTTCCGACTCAGTATACCGAAGGAATATAACATTATTTTGTATTTAAAATTTACTGAAATGCAACTCGGAAATGCCGTTTTACGGCCGTAAAGAAAATATGCGTCTTTTAAACGATCTTATACGGTTAATATTTTGAAAGATTATTATTATGATTAATTTAAGATTTTATTACCAACTTCATCACATTAGCGCTCACGTTCCGACGACATTTAATGAGGAATAATCGTAATTTATTTTGAATTGGTTGATATTCATGGATTGAATTTTTTCCACCGAAATACGTAGTAAATTCATTACAATTGTACTATAATATGAATTGGCTGTGATGAGTTGGGATGAGTTGGGATGAGGCTTATTCAGTTTATCATGGGATTACTGAAATATACAAGTTCTGAGTGGTGAAGAGACGGAAATGTGTGATTTTTTTGCGTCGCTGAGAGAAGGAGTTTCTAGAAAGTCGGGAAGCAAGAGGGAGGTGTTACGTTTAGAGGAACAAGTGAAAGTTATAAATGAACGAGATAAAGGTTCGTCAAATAGGAAGAAAAGGCGAAGAGAAAGTGCCTAAGCCTTAAGAAACGTTAGTCGATAGATACTGTATTCTTTGTAAATAAACATAGATGCGATGGTTACATGTAAATTATCATATTTACATTTTGCTGGATATAAATGTAATTGCAACTGTTAATTTAATTACGTCTCAGTCTAGTTTGCTTGTCTCCTCGCTCGCAGCTGGCTCTGACGCCTAAGTACACCTATCTACCTCTATATGTTACCCTACAATTCACCAAAGTGTTGGGTGGTAGAGGGTGCAATGCAACTTCCTATTTATATTGCTATAAAAGTCTTAACCTTGTGTTCAGTCTGCGATCCTACTGAGATACTCAGTTGAAATCCTTTAATAGCGATGTTACATTTTGCTTATGATATAGGTTTAACGAATCTGGCTGCTCTGCGTTGGATTATTTCTAACTCAAGTATGTGGCCCTCCTCATACGGAACCCATATACTTGAGGCATATTCGACCTATGGTCTAATTCAGAGGTCTTAAAGTCGCGACCTGCGGGCCACATACGGTCCCCGTGGTGCATTTATGTGGCTACTTTATAATACAATAATACACTGCCAGAACTCAAAATTTATTTCTTATAAAATATTTCACGCAAATCTTTATAAATAATTTAAGAAGTTCGTGAAGTGTATTAAATCACCACTTTCAAAATATCCGCGGTATATTACTCATTAACATTTAATATTATTATTATTTGTTGGGATAGGGAATAACGTTCTTCCCGCTGACAGTATTTCTTGGGTGTCCGAACGACCTATACCTTGATACCGAGTCTATTATTTTTTGAATGAATGGGTTAAAATCCTCATCATGGAAGGGAAGAGTGAATGCCCAAATACGGTCCTCAGATTTGGTACGGTGCCTTAATTCGGCCCGCTGGCTCGCTGAAGAGCCTTTTTGCGGCCCGCAAACCGATATGAGTTTGAGACCCCTGATCAAATTAATGATAAATAACAGGTATCTGGTACTTTTTCTGTACTATTCCGCATTATTCTGCCTATGTATACAATTTTTTTTTGTTGAGTGTTCCCACTGGCGGATACAAGGGGAGGGGGGTAAAGGTGGCAATTACCCCCCCTAAGAATCCTAAGACGTTTGACAAAATATGAAATGATCGCTTCTCTGGAAGGTCTTCACAACTATTTGCGAAATAAATAAAACAGTAAAACAAAAAAACGACAATTTCTTTCTGCATATTCGCTGTGAGAAGTCGACACGGACAACCTTCCTTCCAGTTAAACGCAGAATTTGCCCTTGTGGAACATCTGGCGCCACTGAGCACAACTCCTCAAGAGGACATACGCCTACATGTTTTCGTCAAGTGAAAGTATGTATTCACAAGCCATACTATTGATTATACTTAAATATTCTTATAATTATGTGTACATATTTTCTTTTACAGTTGTATTTTTGAATATCGTTCGCAGAGTTTATATTTTGTAGGTTATATCATAAATATTGTTATTACTAAATAATTTATAAAATGTATAAATGGAATTCTTTTTCTATATAGCAACAGTGAGTAAGAAAAGTATAAACAGCATGCTAGACACGTTTCTAGTTAAAAGACGAAAAAGTAGTCCAAGCGAAAGTGAAGACATCATTGCACCGATACCTATACCCGTATTTCAACCTGCTGGACCATCTACTGCAACTACAAGGGAGGAATATGTAGGTGTTGCAACATGTCTAGAAGATGAGAAGCAACAGCCAATCACTACTGATAATATCCACTTGTATATTAATATGGGAGAATTTACAATGACGAACATAACTGATCTTGATAAATATAGAATATTAACGTGCAAGTGGTTACCTGGCAAAAATTACAAGTTTCCGCATTCTATACATACAAAGAACGGGAAAGACATTAAATGTTTTCTGTCAGAGAAACATTTAAATCAGTTTCCGTGGATAATGATATCTAAAAGTCGACGGATTTTTTTTGTAAATATTGCTTCTCTTTGCCACATTCGGTGGTTTACACAAACAAATACGTTTGCAAAAATTAGTTACTACACCTTTGAAAACTTTTTCCAAGCTTCTTGGCAAAGATGTGGATTTAGTGCAACAAGATATCCGCCGATATCATAAAGAAGCTGTCTCGACGGCAGCAAGTTTTATAAAAACATATGAGTTTCCTTCCGAAGATGTTAGAAATTTGATTGATAAAGAAAGGCATAAGCAAATTAAAGAAAACAGAGAAAGATTAAAACCAATAATAGAGACCATTATATTTCTTGTGCGCCAAAATATAGCTTTAAGAGGACATCACGATGACGGAGAGCTATTAAAAGGAAATAACTCTGTTATAAATGAAGGCAATTTCCGCGAATTGTTGCGATTTCGTGTTCAAGTTGGAGACGATATTTTGAGAGCACATTTAGAGAACAGTTCTTCTAAAGCAACCTACATAAGTAAAACCGTTCAAAATGAAGTTATTGAGTATTGCGGCGAATCAATTCAAGAGCGTATAAATCAAGAATTTTTAGCGGTAAATTCTATAGAGTATTTTTTTATGAAACAACCGATTCCAGTCACTGTTCTTAAATGACACTGGTGTTAAGATATATCTATAAGTGTGAAATCAGAGAAGATTTCTTTACTTTTATTAACTGCCATATTGAAAATTATGCTAATTTTAGATTTGAGCCAATATTCACAGGAAATGTATTGGCAAAGACGGTTGTTAGTGCGTTATCTAAAGCTGGGCTAAATTTCAATAGCTGTATTGGGATAGGCACCGATGGTTGCAGCGTTATGCAGGGCGAAAATAATGCTGCAGTTGCAACATTACAAGCATCCCTTACAAACGCAATCAGATGTCCCTGCTACAATCATGCTCTGAATTTATCCTTATCTAAATCTTCATCAGTACAATCTGTGAGAAACTTAGTTAACACAATAAAAGAAACAGCCAAGTTTTTTAATGGATCTCTGAAACGAAATAATGTTCTTAAATTTGTAAATGAGGAACAGCTTATTAGTTTATGTGAGACGAGGTGGTCCCAAAGACACGACTCTGTATTGCGGTTTAAATCAAGTTTAACTAAAATTGTGGAATCTTTTGATGTGATATCAGAGTGGAAAGAAAACAAATCTGCTACAAAGGCAACATTAATTAAAAGTGAAATAACCGAACCATTATTTATAGTTACACTCTGTACTTTAGCTGATATTTTAAGTACAACATTAACCTTAAGCGATATACTTCAGAATAAAACATTAGACAAGGAACTAGCTAAAACTATGGTAAACAATACGATTGAAATACTAAACAACAAACGAACAAATGCTGACTCGTTCTTTAATTTAATAATAATATGGAAGCGTTGAAACTGTTAGAAGGTATGGGGTTGGAAATGAGGATTCCACGACTTGTAGGACGGCAAGTTCATGGGTAGAATACACAAACTCAAGATCCAGAGGTTTACTATAAAATACATTTCTATATAGCTCTATTAGATAATGTACTTCTCGATTTACGATCAAGATTTTCGGAAGAATCATTAAATTTATTTGAGCTCAATGTAGCAGTGCCAATTAATTTATTAAAGAAGACACGGACGGAGTTAATATCATCCATTACTAATATTTTGGAATATATGAAAGGGTTTGACTTGGAACCAAGCTTTGATGCAGATGTGATGAAAATGAAATTTATCTCCGAATTTGATTTTTGGGTATTAAAATGGAAAGACGTTTTTCAAAAAGAAGGAAAAATACCAGATCAAGCGTATTCACGCGTATAACGAATGCAATCTGGATATTTTTCCGAATATTAAATTAATTTTGCTGTTACTTTGCACTCCTCGGCTCTCAACCACAAAACGCTCCTTAATTTTCCGCCTCCCAAACTTATATAACCAAACTCTGATGCAAGATCCTCATACTGATGTTTTCCATTGAACTCCTTATTGTTTTATTTGACTGTTATATATATATATATATATATATATATATATTTTTTATATGCATTTATTATTTATTGGTTGTAATGTTCAATGTAATAGGCCTGAGTGCTGTTTTTGAACTTATTAAATAAATAAATAAATAAATAATACCTGTCAGTGTAGCCTCTGGAGAACGGAGTTTCTTATAATTAAAACGTTTAAAGACATGGTTAAGATCCACTATGGACCAGGAGCTTCTAAATGGATTATCCCTTCTGCATATACATAGAGACATAGAAATCGATGTTGAAAGCATTATCGATGTTTTCGGAAAAGCCAAAAATAGAAAACTGGATTTCATATTGTAAATGATACTTTAATTTATTTATTCATTAAATATGTATAATATCTTATCATAATCATTTGTGAACAATAAAATAAAATTTGACCCAAAAGTTATTTGTTATTCATGAATAACTTCCCTTCCTGTTATTTTTTGCAGGTTTATAATATTAATTAATATTATATTAATATTATTTCTGTTTTCTACCATACTTGTACAGTAAAAAATACAAAAATTAAGTTTCTGTAAAGATGTTATTACCCCCCCAACAACTTCATCTGGATCCGCCTATGGGTGTTCTTACAACTCGACGAATGTGCATGTCCCACGAAAGATCGAGAGAAATGGTGAATCCCAAATATTTAACATGCTCAGCTACTTCGATATTCAGTCCATAGATTTTATACTTGAAATCTATCTCTTGGTTCTTGCCTATCTAGAAGGTTACGATGAAAAAGACCATGGGCGATACAGGCAGTCAGAGAATAAAAATAGGAAAAGCTTAACTCTTGAGATTAAATTAGAGGTTTTACGGCGACTAAAAGCTGGAGAGTGCCAACATGAAGTTTGTAAAGCATTATCTCTGGTAGGTTCCACGGTAAGGATCATCATACACAGAGCACAAACGATGCACGAACAAGCCCTGCCCGAAAATCTTACGACTTAATTCCAGAAAACATAACTTCGTCCCAGCATTTCGCTCATTAAATTAAAATATGCTTTGTTCTATAATTGTTTTGCATCATGTATGCATTCCTTTCGTGGTTTGTGTTTTTTTGTTTAATGCTCCCTTTTCGGTTGTTCAGTTTATGGGTGTCGAAGTGACGCACGTAAAACAAAAAATAACAAAAAACACGGAAGCTTTCGGGGTTGATCCCTTCTTCAGCACGAGAGAGACAACTGATGGCAGTGACACTGGGTGGAGGCATGGGGTGGAAGGGTAGTGCGGAAAAGTAGGGGATTGGAGGATGCGGAGGGGGTGAGGGAATGGCCGAAATGGAGTGAAATGCTATAGTCCAATTCAGCATTTCGTGCGGGTGAGGCGTGTCTACAGTTAATCCCGTGGGGCCAGGGGAAGAAAATACCAGCCAATAAGAGGTCGTAAATTTCCCTCTCCGCTCAAAATTTCTTGACGAGCGCTGTTGGTACGATTGCTCACCCTTTCTAATCGTATTTCGGCGTCGACGGAAAGCGTGCTTCATCCGGATCTATTGGAGCATAGAACTTCACTCATCAGCAGCTACCGATAAACTGAGCGAAATTGGAAACTTGGCAACGTAGCGTCGTAGCCAAAGCGAAATAACCCGAACGCGAGCGGAATACTTCGAGTCCCAGCCGCACGAGCTGTAGAAACAGATTATAGTGAAGGTTGAGGCCAGGGGGAGTGAAGGAGTTTGAAATATGGATATGGGCAAGCTCCCACAGCACACCCACAGCAAGTGGTACCTCTTCCAGCAGCCCGGGCAAAGTATCAGCCAGATATTCTCGGTACACATTCCCCGTCAATCTATTCGGCAGGACATGTGGACCGATGAGATGGTCGTGAATGATGCCACACCACCCATTGACAGTAAATCGCTCCTGATGTGCGCGGACGGAAGTGGCATGGGGATTTTCCTCAGCCCACATGTGTATGTTTTGGCTATTGCAAACCCCGTCCCGCGTGAAAGTTGCCTCATCTGTAAATAGCACAGAACTCGCGAAATTTGGCATCATTGCACTTTGCTGCAAAACCTATTGGCAGAACTCTCGTCTTCGAGGATAAACCTGAGGGATTAACGCATGAACACGTTGCAGGTGGTAGGGGGGGCACTGCTGCTCATGCAGTACGCGCCAGACCGAGCTATGACTCGTCGGAATGTTAAGTGCAATGGCACGTGTGCTTGTGAAAGGCTCGTCCGCTACGACATCAAGTATGTCTTCCTCAACATCTGCTGTTATAGCTGTCCTCCGTCGACCAGTGGCGTGCATGTTTGGACGCAGTGAGCCAGTCTCACGAAGTCGCAGGTCGAGACGCCTGAACATCGTGTGGGCTGGTTTCCGACGTTGCCGAAATCTCTGCGAGTATAGCCTTGCAGCTTCCCTCCCATTACCATTGGTAGCACCGTAAATCAGATGCATGCCAGCTAACTCCGCGAAACTGTACCTCTCCACAACTCCTTCGGTAGGCAACTAACGAATGCGTAGTGACCTGCAGGCGCCCTTCCGATGACTTCAACGGCCTTTAGCGCCGTAACGACGAACCAGCGACCATGCATTGCTTATTAAAAGATGCTTGTCTTTGTCCCCCTACTTGCCTTAGAAGTTTGTAACATAAGTTATAAAACACCCTATATATATATAAGAGAATAAATTTGGATACTGCTGCGCGGTCTGGGATCCATTTGAGAAAGTCTTAACAATGGACCTCTAAACAATCCAGTTGAGAGCGGCTCGATGGGCGACAATAGCTACATTTATATTACTGCTGCTAGCCGTCAGTAGCGTTTGGCAGGGGGTGTCGTTTCACCAAACATAAACTCTAGCTAAAGCTTTTATATGTCTTATAGCCTCCTGTAAAAATTATCTGTAGTATCTTTTGGTTCTAGCGACTAACCGGACGTATTCTCTGATACGTTCTGATTTAACCCTACGATCACTATCAACAGTAAGTACAAATATGTAGAGCACTTCTTCAACGAATTCGGTCATTTCGAACCCTTTTAATAGTTTCCGCTTATATTCCATTATTGTACTCTTGGTGTCTGCCATTTCATATCTCTCAAAATTTCTGATACGCTTGCATCGTATCGATACTCTCCCTTTACAAATATAGCCGCTCTACGCTGGTGCTTTCGTGGTCTATATTTAGGCCCTTTTCAAAAGGGTCCTAGACTGCGCCGCAGTATTCCATGACAGGACGGATTAACGATAAATACGCGATTTCCTTAACATTCTAAGCGAGCCCTGAAGGAATGCTCTTGAACCTCGTATGCCGATGTTATAACATTTTACAAGCACCCTATGGGAATGCTACTACTAAGTGTAGCTCCTAAGTATTTGTAATTGCTGACGTATTTTACGTTTAACCAGGACATTCCGTAACGGTAACAGATGAATTTCCTGGAAAGCCTGAAATTCGTGGTGGCATTTCTTCTATATTCAAATCAAATTGCCAATCCTTAAACCACTTCGCAATAGAGTGATGGTCCCCTTGCAATATCATCTGGTCTTTTCCTGAATTGATAACTTTATACACAAGGGTGTCGTCCGCGAGGAGTATGACCTTTCAATGTAGGTATGTATATTATCTGCCAAATCATGTACATATTTATATCAAGAACAACAGCGGCCCAATTACACTTCCCTGCGGCACTCCGGAAGTGGGATTATTGGAGGAAATATGGAATTGAATCATTCGAGGACGACTACTTTGTTCTTGCGCGATCTTTTAACATTTACTCAGCGTGATTATTCAGATATTTTAAGTCAACCTTCCGCTATGATAATAGGATTAGTTCAATTCTTGGAGTAATTCTTTTTCTCAAAAAGGTAGCTAAGTTATATATCTCGGATCACGAAATAATTCGGTGCTAAAAATTACCAATGCTTCAGTTACGATTGAACCTGGTTTTGGTTTCAAGTAACTGAAACAGCAAAAATAAATCCTTTATCCATCAAATGTCGCTCTTTATGAGATATTTCGTGTCTGTGTTCTTACCTTGAGAATAATAAAACGGAGTATTTTCCCTTCCCGTAATTATAACTTCAACCCGGCACACTTTGTACTTAGAAGCTGCGCATCAGTGCCCGGCGGCACGCCGATTGAAGAGCACTGCTTTATCGAACACTTCCGATGCGCAATAATGAAAGTACAGTTTCTTTTTGAAAATGTTTATTCAACAAATTAGCTTCCTTTCTGTAGTGGAGTGCATTGGCTTCCTTTCTCAAATGGATTAAACGCTTTTGTGTTAAATAACTTTCGTTTGGGATCCACTTTTAACATTACGCTTTATATGCCGGCACCGGGTTTCCCTCCTCCCTTGTGAGTGCGCTTGTTAAGTAGTTATAGCTATTATAATCCAAGAGGTTGATTAGCTAGAAATACACATAAACAAACAACTAAGAGCTGCACAGTAAAAACCTGCACAACTTTTTTTTAGAAATTCGATTGATTGCATATTTCATGAATGATAAAGGTTAGGAAGCTTAGATAACTTCAAAAGAGCCACAAGTTTGTACTCAACAAGCCATATGCGGCTCCGGAGCCGGAGATTGCCGACCCCTGCTTTAGACGATAAGGAGCAGAATATTCCTTTCTTCTTACTGAACCACATAGATACGTTGTTATCACGAATCGGTTTGTTTGTACTAAACTTATCCATGAATTGAAGCATTACGTCTTTTAAGATCAACCAATAACTTCAGCGTCTGAGTTATTCGTTGCTTCGCAAGAATTCGGAAATTATACAACACCTGAAACTATAAAATTTGACTCTGGCGAAAAAATATTCCGTATTCTCCGGTCGATAATACGTACTTATTTCTGATAAAAGGATGCCAAAAATGACCCAACTCTTATAACCCAAAAGTACTTTGGTACTCCGGTCATAAACTTCATGTGAGAACAAGTCAAGTCCAACGATTGTCAGCAAAATTCGGAGAAACAATGGCATTTCCTCTCGAAAGGTTGTACAACACAAACTTGCTTTTTTGACATAAATGAATCAAATTAATTTAGTGAAGACCATTGAGAAACAATACAACATGTTGGAGCATACTTTACTTCGTAGTACAGGTTTCGCTCAAGATAGGTCGAGGATTTGAATTTGAACATATCTCGAAAAACCGTATCTCAAGAGACATGTTCCCATGTAACCCTATGCTATAATGTTTATGTGCTCACAACTCAAAAATTTCAACTTAGTCCTACCGTAAATAATGGCATAATTGGCCATAGTAATAATTAAATATTAAATAACAAAATATAAATGCCAAAATTAAAAAAATATGTTTGTACTTACCAAATATGATGAATCAGGAAGCAGGAGAGAGGAATGCCTAATAAGTGGGTGGAACGAGGAGAGAGAGGATCACCTATGGATTCCTCCTTATTAGAATTAATATCTAAGGATGGGTTGAGTATTTAATTTTTCGTTTCTTGATAAGTGGAACAGCTATTGTGAGGAAGCTATCCAATTACAATTGATGTGACTTCTTTTTCTTCACCTCCTCATAAACCTACGCTTAACAGCGATGAGAATTCCCTATTTCCCTGCAAACCTTAATCTTAATCTTTTAGGAGATCCATTTCGTAGAATTGTTTCTGAGGATTTTCTATTGAACAAACAAATGAAGCAATTTTTTGTATCAAAATCTTTTGATTCTTTCACTTCTATCTCTTCTTCTTTACAAGCTATCCTTTCCCCATCTAATTCCATCAACACCGAGTCTGCTAAGGATTCTGCATGATATTGATGAGATCATCATATTTTGACGATTTGGAAAGATTTTGAGCAATATTAAAAATCGCTGAATTAGACAGTCTCCCTTGCCTGGAGTTGCCACCTCTTTGGGTTTGGATAAGTCATCTCCGGGCTATGGTTGAAGTCATAACATCTTCGGGTCAGTGAGATTAGAAAGCTTATTTAAAATTTAATATTAAAAAAGTATATCAGAGACATCTCGAGATGAGTTTCCTAAGTATGATTGTATGAATAACAAATTCGATACAATTGAAAATTGGCACCGCTCCAACTCTGCCTGTTTAGTTACGTTATCTTGGAAATCTCGCGTTAGAGCTGTCTGTAATAGCTACAGGCTTACCGTATTTCGAGAGGTTATTTGTCTGTATTACATTAAAAGAGGGTGGGTATGAGAAAAATGATTATTTGAATTTTTTACTTTCTCCATACCCAGTATCTAGTTCAACAATCAAGCTCGTCTTATGGTAGACGAAATTTCAAGAACAAGCAATTTGAAAAATATACTTGCCTCAGGTATCTCCTATAGCCACGACAAGGTTAAAAAAACAACCTTGTTGTTGCTATTGCAGATACCTGAGGCAGGTATACTATTTAAATTGCTTGTTCTTGAACAATACAATAAGTCCCTGCTATACGTCGGAGATACGTTCCTGAAAACTTAGACTAATAACGCAACAACTTATATCGAAACCTATTTTCCCATAAGAAAAATGATAAAAGTAGAGGTCACGTTCCTGGCGCATATTTTGTGACACATTTGTATCCCGAATAATACATATCAATACAGTACATTAGACATACTTTATTTAAACAAATAAATAAAATTAGTAACTACAAAAAATCCACCTGGGTTTATACATTTTTTCTACTTAAAAATCACAATATCGAAGGCTCATCTGATTGTAAACAGACACAAAAATCATTCGCAGTTACAAGATTATAATAATGGTATTAAAAAACGCTGGAGAGGTGGATTTACTCAAAATGAAGATAAAGGCTTACCATTGAAATCTTTATAAGCAATGAATGAAATTTCTGTACCTAACATTATATAGTAAGTGAAGTTGAAACTACTGCGTAACACTGCTCACACATGTATTTGTTCATTCGGTAGGGAGCGGGTCCAGATGGGGTCGCAAAATGAAATTAAACCCGAAATTAAATTATATTACATAAATGATAATAAACATGAAATTAAAAAGACAAATAGAGGTGTTTTTATTTATAGTGATAATTTATGTACCGCAATTGGAATTCCTGAAATTTTTCTTTTGGCACTTCTTGAACGACGTATATGTGAAGCGACGCAACATATAACGAAACATGTTCCTTATTTGATTGACGACGTATATGCGAAACAGCGTACAGCGGGGTGACCTATAGCGGGGAATTACTGTATATAGTTTTGCCACATCTCCGGGTTTGTCCTGAAGTCTCCGGATTAGAGCAAGTGCAAAGGTTGTAACTCCAGTCTTGGCCCATGGATGATCTTAAGTAATTCTTCACTAATTTGAGTTTGGTGAAACTACGCTCGCATCATAACACAGTTACAGGTAAAGTAAAAATATTCTAGTAACGCCATGTACAGGACGTCTATAAATTTTAATTATGAAGAATTTTAGTTAATATCACAAAACGTAGATTCATTATTAAACATATACAAAATAGTAAATACAAGAATACTGTAGAGACATGATCAACAACGAATTTTGTCGCTTTGCGAGTGTACACACTTCACATGCGATGCATATGCAAGACTCGTTAGCCAGCACTAAACCTATCAAAACAAGTTTATATAAAATGAGACATTTCTTTTGCTCAGGAGGATTTGACTTTTAATAATCTAAGTGAATATGTTGCAATTAAACTCGTCCTACTAAATTTTTCAAAATAAATCAAAAAGTTTATTTTACTCGTCAATCCGCTTCCACTGTTCACAAACTGGTATCAGTTAAATGACAAAACAAATCCGGTGTGGTTATAAAATACAACCAAATGAATTTATGAATATTTGAAAAATGTACTATGGAGTAAGAAACGACGATGAAGGCTGAAAAATATCGCTGAATAGAAACACGGAACGATCCTCCTTAAACAGAATGTCATGATAAACTGCGAAACAACAGCGAAGAGTGAAAACCTTATCAAGATATTATTCGCCAAGACACCCTAGTTCCCACGTCTTTTCGCAAGTAAGAAAAGGGAGGGAAGTTCCGTCAGGGAGCCAATAAAAACTCTTGATAATTTGTGAATTGAATAAATAATATCTGTTTAGGTTTACACTGAAACCAAAAGTTGTTTGGTAGGATTTGAGATAGGCTTATATCGGATACTTTTAGTGTGGCTGAAAGGATCGAATATCAACTATTTACAAGTCTAAGCTGACTTTAGTCGCAATTGTCATCGCCTGCTAAAGGCTAAAGATTTGCAGGGTGTCCTGGAACATTGTCCAAAATTAGAGCTTTGAGGGAAGTATTCTTCCTCTGCAATGTTTTTCCATGGCTGCTTGAAAATGATAAGCAAACAAATTGCTAAACATTGGTTGAGTAACCAAAGCCTTTTTGTTAGATTACCGAATAACAGGAAGTGCTGATTTTGAATAACCCTTCAATGCATCCTTGCTGCATTTCCACCTAAGAGCAGTGTCATGCGCTCTTTCTCTGCCTTAAACCTTTTTTATTCTTTGAAATGAAGGTTCTTCTGGGTATCCTCTTCCAGTAGAGACCTGTATCATCTAAGTTAAATACTTGCTCTGGTAAGCAGCCTCCCTCTTTGATGATTTCTTTAAAAGTAGAAAGATAAGCGTGGACGGCTTTTTTGTCTACACTTGCACCGTCTCCGGTGAATTATATATTGTAGAGATCGCTTGGTCTAAGAAAGCCATAAAACCTATATATGTTGATACAATGGTTTTGCCTTTTCCTTAATTGAAAGAGTACCTAAAGTCATATACATTCCGTTGTACCTGCTCATCAATCCAGATATTAAGTAACTTCACCATAATAGGATTCAGTTTCACAAGAGTAATCCAAAAAGCACTTAAAGGCGTTTTTGCACATTCTTTAATCTTGTCACTAGACTTCATTATTGTGCGCACAGTTGAAGATGGGAGATTCAAACCCGTAGCGATTTCCGTTTAACGCTTTCCTTTTTCAAAACGCTTCACAACTTCAAGTTTTATTTCAAGGAAAATAACCCGTTTTCCCTTAGGTGTAAGTTTAAACTTCTTGTCCGACATGAGGGTTATTACTTAACCTTTAAACGGGCAAGCGGGTTAATATTTGACCCCACTCAGTTGTTTTGCTTATTATTGTGAAAAGTTTTACTTTATGCAAATGCTCGATTTTTGTATGTGTTTATTTACTACTGAGTTCCTTCTATGTGAATGAAAATTATTATAATTTGTTTCATATAACAAGATAAATAACAAATGTAGGATTGGGGTCATTATTTGCCCCCTCTTGCCTGGTAATGTTACCAAAAGCCCACGAGTTCTTTGTAATTTATTATTTATTTTTCATGCAAGAGCATGTAAATAATACTTATATTCATAGGATAAATAATTATATTGAGGTATTTTATTTTTTGGCGATTTCGTGAATAAAATTGTATTCGAAATTTTATCTGTGGTAACCTCTTGTCATTTTTCTGGTATTTTTATAATTAATGCTAGAGTTTATTATTCTTTGGTTTTGCATGGTCAGAAAGAA
Source organism: Tanypteryx hageni (assembly GCA_028673005.1). Lineage (NCBI taxonomy): Eukaryota > Metazoa > Arthropoda > Insecta > Odonata > Petaluridae > Tanypteryx > Tanypteryx hageni. Next base: position 6,503,851 of record CM054120.1, read on the forward strand.
TATAAATAATAATTATTTTCTCTATAGAACGAAGAAATTTATTACTACTTATTACTTTAAATAAATTGCTACTTTTTATAAATGAAATACTAAGTATTTTACTTTCTTTATGTTGTTGTCTCTTTTATTGTTCTTATCTTGCCTGAACCATGTCTTCAAACATCATGCCCGAAAAAGATAAAATTTGTATATCAAGCAGTGTGCAGGTAAGGGTAGAAAGTTTTTACAAATACTTGGAAAAGAACTTGCTATTCCTTACATGAAACAACAAGCATATGCAATAACAAATCTTCATATATCCATTAGAAGAGCAATGGAAATGTGTGGTGTTAAAATAGCATGAAATGAGATAATGTGATAGCAACCGAGAGGGGAAGATGCAAGATCTATGACAGGAAAAGAGATAGGAAACTGCAGATACTGTATAACTATATGTAATGAGTGTAAGAATTTTAAATACCTATAATATACATGTATAATTGTGGAGATTATATATATTATTGTAGATGTAAAAAATGTTATATAAAAATTGTAATTGTATTTTTAGTTACTTTCATACCATTATATTCAAATTTGCCTCATTGTAAGGAAATGAATGATTTATCAAAATCAACAATAAACAAATATAATGTTTAAAATGTTATGCAACAGTAATAGTTCTTAACCATGTCATTATTAATAAATTTAAAAAATAATCCATACTCCTTCAGTAAAGTTGCTAGCTATTTAAATATATGGGGTAAAATCTGACCCCACTTGCCCGGTTACGGTATAAATTAAGCTTGCCCGTTTAAAGGTTAATACTTAAAAATGGTGAGCACAAGTAATACAATGAAAATCCCACGGATGAGAACGCTATAAAAGTTAGGCTGTAACTGAGTTTGAGCAGTCTATTGCTCTTTTAGCGTGCGCGATTCACTGTTTGCGTCAAACTTTTCATTATGAGCTCTAATCTTTCTTGCTCTGATTTATTAGCTCCCCTGTAATTAGTTTATGAATCCATTTCTTCTGCGCAGGTTCTGTGGCTCTTTTTGTCTGTTTTTACATCTTAGCTGTTTTTTCTTCCTTGGGTCTGCCCCTCAATCAGTTCAAAATGGATTCTAGGTCTCTTGCGTGGGATGGTGACGACGCACTTATTGTTAATACAAGTGCTCGGAAATCTACATAGCCGAAAAAAGACACTTTGCGTTTTAAATGCCACGGAAAAGTCACGCTCGAGGGACTAATCTTTGTTGCTGAGGATATTAGTGCGAATCATATCCTCAAGAGAAACAACATTTCACGGCAATGGAATATTTAAATTGCCGTATTAGTGAAGGAAGATCGCGTATCTCAAATTTTGTTTCCTTATATTATATTAATTTGAGGAAAATAGAAGCACTCATCAATCAATATCAACTGTGGTGAAAACGTGTAGGTCCCCCGCCAAAACAAATATGAAGTCCCGGAAATAGCCGCGCGGGGTTTAAATTTTGTTTAAGATAAGAGAAATACGAAATTTATGTGCCATATCTTATTTGCGACACGTTTGTGGACGCAGGTTGAATTCTCATTGGAAATTTTTGTTCCTTTTTACGGCATTTTTCTTATTTTATAAGGTTGTAATTGCTGTCGATAATTGCCAATGACGCTATAACTTCATACGCTTTAAATCGGTTAAAGATTACAAGATTAGGTTGATTGTATCATTCATTATATATGACGCGTAGGAGTCTGGGAAGAACCGAAATACTCTCGAATGGGGAGCATCTGGCGGGAGACGTCCGTGTGGGGCATCCAAGTGGGGGGCGTCCCAAAGAGGAGCCATCGCCCCTACCACTTGGGTTCACCCTCGACCAAGGCTACATACCTTTCCCGCTTTCAAGTTATTTCTTGTGTTTACCCAATATCTGCCGCCAAATATAGGAATTAAAAACGGAATAGTTAATAAGGTTCCCCAAAAGGGGGCGCTCAATTGGCAGAGATCATATCCTCCATTTATATATTAATATGTGTCATATTTTATCACAGGCGAGTTCTAGAACAGATTAACTGTGCAAGTAATTCGAAGGTTAGAACCACAAACGCGGGTTAAAAATACGCTCGTCTCAACAACCCTATTACCGCATTTTAAATTTCATGCGGCTCGTTTTGGATGTTCACGTGTTCGGTCAACAGAGACCACCGTTAATTTCGTTCGCCGTGTGAATTGTACACCTCGCTTAGCGCAAGGGATGCTTTCCGAAAGGTCCTTCCGCCAAACAGACATTTTATAACGTAGTACAGGACGCTCCCGACTTACGATGTTTCGACTTACGATAAACCCGGGCTAACGACATTAATACATTGATACCTCGAAATTAACATCCTACATCGTACCCCAGACATAAATTATATCTTAACCTTCCGTCAATTAAAATTACAAGGCTATGTAAGACTTCAGGAAGAAGATTTAAGGTAAGCAGTCTTTAGATTTAGCATTGTAGATATTGGAATTAAAATTTAAAACTCCTGAACCGTAAATTAACCCAGAGAGCACTCACACGTCAATAAGAAATAAGGAAAATTAAATTATGCTTACAAGTTTGCAGGACGATGATGGCCTACAGGGACCTGTTGTCTAAAACTAGCCTAAAAAGAAGAAAAAGAAAAAGAAAAACACACACGCACAAGCACTCTGGAAATCTCTAGATACGTATTTCGGGAGCTATGCTCCCATCTTCAGTAGCTGAAGTCGTAGATATTGATTTATTGATTGTTTTAAGTCTTAAACATGTTTATTATGCAATATATAAGCTTTGATACATATTTTTGCCAAGATCCTGGAACGTATATCAATTTATAACATGTATGTCTATGGGAAATTGATCTTCGACTTACGATAATTCGACTTAAAATGCGATTTTCAAGAACGAATTAGAATCGTAAGCGGGGCCTGTACTTAACCAAATTGGTTTTTACTAGTCAGAAATTGTAATGATATGGCATTATTCTATGCTGTTGTAAAGCCAAGAAAACGAATCTTATTATGATTATCTTTAAATAATTATGTATTATTAATATAATGGTGTACAAAGGGTTTAAAAAAACTAATTCTTTATGATGGAAAATGAAAATCAATATTCTGATAACATTTGCTATAAAACATGTTATAAGAAAACTAGATCCTATATTTAATGCTTCCTGTATATACCTATTCGATAATCTATAAATAGGTACATACATTACCTTGACATATTCATAAAAAAGTTGTGATTACGAATTCTTAACCAACACGTTTCTTTATATCAACTAAAAGCCGAAGAAAAGTAGAACAGTAGAAGAACGAAAACGCTATACAGGTAGCCCTCGATTAACATGGTAGTTGAACTGCACGGTTTCGGTTTTACGCGGTCGAAAAAATACAATCGGTTTGTCAACCAAGGCTGGAGAAAGCCGGGCGTCCGGTCACCATTGGCGACTAAATATTTGACAGTGGCCACCAGAGCCGTTCCTAGGGTTTGTTGCGCCCGTGTGCAAGTTTCAATTTGGCGCACCACACCGCCCACCCCATATAAATGAAACAAAAATAGATTTGCATTTATGTAGGCTAATATATTTGTAGAAAAATAATTTAACATTATAAAGATCAATTAAATGACACTACATAAATTAATAACAGGATATATTAATAAAAATTTCACAACTTTGATACACAGGTTCATAAGGTGTATTTGCTCATGAAAGCGATTATCTGTATGTATAAAAACATCAACATTGAACTATGTACTACATGAAATATATATTAATAACAACAATTGCACAACTCTCATAGTATCTGTAGCTTCTACAGGTACATAAAGTCCTCCATCCTTCTACCTAGCTCCCGTAACCTATCGCACAATCCTTCACCCCATATAATTTTTGCATGCTGGGTTTGTTTATTAAAACGTCAAGCATGTTCCTCAAATTTCCATACAGTTTTTATTTCAATAATATTGGATTTAGCTCATTATTACGATTTTTAATCTCTTTGAATATTATTCCAGATTTTTAGGTATTCATTCTTGTAAATAACGTAAAGAATGTTGTTTACATTAATTGTTATGAAAATCATTTCTCCCTCTTTCCGTCTTTGTCTCCTTCTCTCAATAAAAGCTTTGAAATCATGCTTATATCTATATGGATTGAAGTAACAATAGGATTCCGAGGTTTAACAATGTAGGTTGTAGGCAAGGTAACATCCCGTTAAAATGCAAAGATTTTTCCAAAATATACCATTCAAACTATTAACATGAGCGATAATGAGGTGAAGGCGAAAAAAGGCGAATAGAATAAGAAACTGAAAATGTTTTCCTTAGAATGGTCCAGATCCGAAGATCGAAGGCCAAATTTTTCTAACGTTAATTTCCAAAAGTAGAAAAGCCTGCACGTCGAAGAGTTCATTTTTACGTGTTACCTTATGAGAAATAAAAATAATTCCCTAGAGTCGAACCCGGGTCGTTCTTCCAAATATTATTTCGCCAATCACTTTTTATATATGAATTAAGCAATCCTGGAAAGTTGTAAACCATTATCTCTTACCGTTTTTGAGATATAAACGATTAATATCGTGATAGGTGCTTCAGTGGCACAATCTGGTGGCACGTGGTGGAAGTAAGAGAAATGGGTGTCCCTAAAGTCCGTGTGCAGTTTAAAATATTAATAACTTTAGTTCTATAGGAGATATGCACAATCTGTAAAATGCAATAGAGAGGTAATTTATTCAAGTATTAGCATATTTAATCTTATTATTGTTAATTTTCAACATGTCCACCATCATTACGTATACAAAGCATAGTACGATTTTCTAGTTCCATGAACACATTCTGAAGTTGTCTTTCAATTATGGCACTGATTACATCAGTTATCTTAGCACGAAGTTCGCCCAAAGAGCGAGGTTTTGATGAGTACACTTTAGTATTAACATGTCCCCACAGAAAAAAATCTGAAGGGGCCAAATCTAGTGAGCGAGCTGGCCAAGCAATTGGGCCGACTCTCCCGATCCACCTATCTGGGAAAACTTCATTTAGAAACTGTCGAACACTACGGGAGTAATGGCGTAATGGCTGAAAAACTGTAGTGGCCATAAGTTTTGATTGCCTCAGTTTAGGAATGAAGTAATTCTGCAGCATTTCCAAATATGGCTCACTATTAACAACTGTTCCTTCAAAAAGAACTGGCCAATTATGTACTTCTTTCTTAAGGCACACCCTTTCATGTTCCGAAAATTCTTGCGGTTTCTCTGTCCCCCAAACACGGAAATTATGTTGGTTAACCTTACTACTAATGTGAAACGATGCTTCATCACTAAACATTAGATTGTCAAGAAATGTGACGTCATTTTCAACTGCATGTTTAAAATGGTGACAGAAATCTAATCTTCCATGGTTATCGTCTTCCAACAACATTTGATGGACTTGAATTTTGTAGGTTCGCATATGTAACTTCACTTTCAGAATTCTGTGCACTACTGTTTTATTAATGCTCCACAGACGCCACAGTCTCCTCACTTACTCCAGGTTGTCCAGTTTGTGACTTCTCATTAACGGAACCAGTATCTTTGAACTTCTTCATCCACCTTGTTATTGAATTTCTATGTGGCGCTTGCTTTTGTAATGAGTTGAAAATTTCATTCTAACCGCTAACCAGAGAACACAATTCACTTTGTCTTCTATTGAAGCCATTTACCTACTAGGTTAAAAATTAAAAAATTAATTAGAATAAATTCATTTCTTCATTCATACAAAAGCAAATAAAGTAACACTCTCTTGCATTTTACAATTGTTTATATCTCCTATAGAACTGAAGTTATTAATATTTTAAACTGCACACGGACTTGAGGAACACCCACAAATGATTCCAGTCCAAAAACCATGTCTCATCTGTTAATTACATTACCAAATAACTTGCAACAATAACAAAATCTGCTATCTAATTTAACAGAATAAACTAACCAGTTACGAGTAAAAGTTTCTCCCTTTGACAATTTTCGCTGATAATATTTACTCGAAAAAGACCTTCCAGTACTATTTTTTTGAAAATCAAAATTTTGTACTTTTACTGGACCTTTCTCAATAATTACTTCTAGTAACTTATTACTAATTACAGCTGATCATGTTCCCGGATCGCAGATATTTAATGTTCTTGTATATTCTTTTATTTTAAATAATTCTTATTGGTCATCTTCTTCTTTACTTTCTTGTGGGCTTTGTTTCTTTTTCTCCGCTCTCGCCTTTTCCACCCTCCTCTTCTTCTATAATGTTTATGTTGCTGACTATTTGTTGCTCATTTATTTCAGTGCTGCATGATTCATCTTCAGTGAAACTTGTAGATGAAGTAGAAGATATTGAGTGACCAGATATTGATTTTAAAAATTTCTTTATCGATCCAAAATATTTCGTTTTTCTTCTTCTTTTTGTATTTTTATTTTTAGATTCTGTGCTCCTGATTATATTTGCCAGACATCTAGGGAATAATTCTTTAAGTGCACAATAAATAATGTTTGAAATAATTGAAAAACATTATAAAATATATTTTCTTATAGAAAAAGTTTTTGTTATACGAATATGAGAAAGTAAAAAATCGGTACAATGTACATTGGACAAACTTTCTCATATAGGTTTGGGCATTAATCCAATAACAATTTTCTCGTCCTCCTAAATATATCTAAATTATTAATACGGCGTAAATTATAAATATTTTTACAATAAGCTCGTGTAATGAAGCAGTAGGTATTATCATCTATATCTGCAAATTTTTCGTAAAAATCACTCGAGGCATAACCGAATGACTTAAATTGTTGTTAAACGCGCCAATGAACAGCGACCTTAGAGCAGGCCGAGGCAAAATTGCCAAATGTATAAAGCTCAGAGAGGAGGGTAGCGACTTAAACAGATACTTGCGTCTGCTTACATAAGAAGCAGGTCCAAAATAAGTTCCAGCCATTTCCTTTTCATTATAAATTGATAAATATGAATCATAAAGTTCGAGTAGAGTAAACATGAAATTTAGTAAAAATCGTACCATCTATTTTTGAGGAAATCGAATTGTTGTTAAAGCCGCACACAATTAAACTATGTAACAAGACCGATAACTGACTTTTTTCTTCATTTTTTTTTGTTTCTGCGCGTAGCCAACAGGGTGCGCGTCAGTTCTCTCTTCTCTTCTGGAAGCTTGCAGTATAGTGTGCGCCCCAGGCGATTAAACGTGTTTGTGTCATTACGTGTAACTTTCATTTGTGCCCTTTCCTCGGGAACAGGTTAAAGTGTGCAAAGGAAGATACGCGTTTCAAACACAAGCATCGGATTCCGGAAGCAGCGCAACCAATCCGGTTTGTGTACCTCCTCACTTATCGCCATAGACAGCGAAATTAAGTGCGATACCTGTGCCCGCAAAATTTAAATTCGTTTTTTGGCCATAATTAGTGCGTGCTGTTTATTTACTACGTGTAAGTGCTATACATCTTGCCACGTGGTTCTGTTATGTATCCTTCCGCGAAGCGATATTCCTTCGCCTACTTCCACCTACATTGAAATTTAGTGCGATACGTGTGTCCGTAAATTTCTCATTTCCACGTGATATCATTCGCTCGCTGCGAAATTATTTGTCCTGCGACAATTAATTGTCCTTCAGCGCTGCGGCATTGTGTTCTTCCGCGTGGCCATATTGGTTTTTTTTACTCGCGGCCTTTTTTGGCCACACTGCATTTTCCACGAGATTGTACCTTTGTGCGGCCATATTGCTTTTTTTGCGCTGCGACCTTGGCCTTGCCGCCTGGCGAATGTCTCCGTTATCTCCGCTGAGTGTTATTGTTTCCTGCGTGGATTAGATTAGAGTTAGCTACCATGCCTAAATCTAAATCTTCACCCACGGAAGGGACGTGTGAATCTCCGCCAGCCTTGACGTAACGAACAATTTCAGGCGCTGATTGCGCAAATTACGGACTCGGCAAGAATGACAGTTCTTGATAGGCAATTGACGAGCCCCGTCCTTGTTACACAAAGTAGCAGCAATTTTTCCAAATGTACTTCTAGATTTAATGGCAGTGCTACGTCTGATGTTGACGCATTCTTCGACTCGGTCCTGACCTTTAAGGATTGCGCAATAGTCAGCGAAGAAAATGCATTACGTGGTGTTTCAATGCTTTTGGGAGGCATTGCTGCGACATGGTGGCAGGGCATAAAGGGAGATATTTCGGACTGGGACGGTGCCGTGTGCGCGTTCGGTGACGCGTTTTCTCGCAAATTGCCGCCTCATCTCGTCTTCAGAGAGATTTTTGCACTTGAGCAACACGAAAATGAAACAAGCGAGATTTTTGTATGCCACATTCGCGCCCTCCTGTCACAATTACCGTATACCTTGCCAGAACGCGCGCAATTAGATATTGTATACGGGTTAATGAATAGAAAAGTTAGGAAAAGACTTCCACCTAGCGATTTCGATTCGTTCAAAAGTCTTTTGCAACTGCAGCATTTTCCTACTTTTGACAGTTTATCGAGTTCCAGCAAATGACGACACCTGCCTGCGACGCACCCTGCGTCTGACGCACCCTTTTTCGTGGGAAGCCTTCTTTTATAGCAACAGACATTAGCCCGGAAGAGAACACTAGTAGATCGAGGGTAGAACCAATTAGCGTTCGCGAGTGCAGCGCAATCTACCGGCACCTCACCGCGAACTGAATTAGTTCGGAGCCGACAACGTCGCCATGAGCAGAGGCAGTGAAAGGGAGGGGGAGAGCGAGCGAAGACAGCGGAGCGAACGCACCTGTGTAAACGTTATCTGCGAGTTGAACCCTTTTCCATATCATTGGTGATTCCTCAAGTGGACATTTCTACTGAGTATTGTACTATATTTGTGCTTTGTATTATGTCACTGCAATATAATTGTTAGTACATTTCGTGACATTTATCCAGTGTATGCTATTTGATTTGTGGTTGGCAGCAGCAGTGTCACCGAGGGTATCGTATCGTTTAACTATTTTCAAGTACTTTTAGTATTACGAGAGAATGATGTAAAATGAGACAGTTTCGTCTCACAACGTGCAAAAGACATTGAACACTCACAGCGTGAGGTTGTGCGACCATCAGAGGATGTCAGTAGTAATGAAGGTAGAGACCGACCGGAGAAGAAACAGCGTCCGAGGTGTGGTTACTGTAAATATTTCGACCACGTTGAATCAGATTGCAGGAAAGCAAAGGCAACTAAGGGTGGTGTTGCACAATCAGTAAAATCATCACCCCAGACCTCAAAATCTGATTCGCCAAAACCACAACTAACATGTTTTGGGTGCGGTGCCCCAGATTACGTCAGAAGCAACTGCCCTAACTGTGCGCATCCAATGATAACTGAAAGTACGATTACCTCATCCTTTAATTTTATGCAGTCACCCTTCTCTATTGATGATGGGTCATCGCCACTCATGCTCCCGGTCCAGATTTTAGGACTGGATGGTCTAGCTTGTCTTGACACTGGCTCCCAAAGAAGAATAGCCGGTGCACAGCTTTATCATATATTAATTCTCGAGGGCGTCCGTTCAGCGAGACTTCCCTGGACATGAAGTTAGCTGATGGAAAAACGCATCGCGCATTTGCCAGGAGTTTTTCTGTGGAAATTTCTGTCGTCAATCGTACGATTCTCACGACCTTGATCGCAATTCCGGATCATCTGGAGAGCCAGATGCTACTTGGCATAGATTTTATCCGAAGTGCTGGCATGGTTCTGGATCTTCCCAGACATGAATGGTTCTTCAAGGAAGATCTCAGTAGCCGCCACGTTTTTGTACGAGAAGAAGATATTGCTACATCTTTACCTGTGAGCAACGTCCACGTAAGCAACCTGCCATTACGGGATGATGGACAGAATTTGGATGAGGACCAGAAACGCCGCATCACCGCACTTCTCGCTGAATATGGAGATGTATTTTCTCCTAGAAATTAGCCCACTCCATTAGCAGAGCATTCTATTAAGGTAACCGATGATACTCCAATCGCTCTACCCCCATATAGGCTGTCGCCTGCCAAAAGGGAGTTTCTTCAGTAGGGACTTGAGAGGATGCTGGCTGAAGATATCATCGAGGAGTGTGACTCTCCCTATGCAGCGCCCGTCGTCCTCGTGTCCAAAAAAGACGGAACCTTTCGGACCCGCGTTGATTACAGACGCCTGAACAGTCTGACGGTTCCAGACAGATACCCTTTACCTCGTGTAGATGACCTACTTCACGCAGCCAAGCAGTCCCTATACATGACTACGCTTGACTTACGTTCAGGGTATTGGCAGGTTCCATTCAAGATTGAAGACAGAGACAAAACTGCGTTTACCTCGCCCTTGGGCCACTTCCGATTCAAACGCATGCCATTTGGTCTCCGAAATGCTCCTGCTACCTTTCAAAGGCTGATTGACCGTCTCCGATCTGGTCTTCGAGATGTCCAGGTACTGGCGTACTTGGATGATTTGATCATTTTATCGTCATCCTTTGATGAACACATGGAAGACCTTCGCCAAGTAATTTATTTCAACAGATAATAAAATATTTAAGGACCTGTTTGTATTTGATATTGCAGCGTTGAAAAAGGGATTTCAATTAATTTTTTTCGCCCTTGGATTACGGCACCCCTTGAAGGTGGCGTCCCTTGATCACGGCGCCCGCGTGTTTTGCAGACTCAACAACCGGTAGGAACGACCCTGGTGGCCACTATATTTTTGTTATATTTTATCAATTAAGTAGAGTTACTAATTACTTTTTTTTACATCCTATGTGTAGTGTATGTGTAATCCATACTACTTTAAGTAGCCTAATTCTAAGCTGCATCCATATGGCATCATGCCAACATTTTATAAAATAATAAATTCATTTGGTAAATTATTGAAATATCCCATTACATGAACGTCTTACTAACCGCTATTTTTAATGTGATTATTTTTGCGGCGTATTTCCTAATTCAGCCCTGAAAAGGTTAATATGTAAAGTAGATTATCTTGTATTCATAAACCGAGGTAGGCACTGTCTAAGGACGCAAGCGATTAAAGGAATACGATCGCATCTGGTCCCGCGGCTAGGATTGCTACATAATAATTTATTAAATTTTTTTACAAGATACTATTCCGATACTACACTAAGATTGCGGTGAAAAGGGAGGCTCATATCATACTAGGCGTGTGGCGGTGGTTGTACGGAGTCATTACCCAGCATTTCTGCCTGGGCCACCGCCATTGTCTTTCGTTGTGTTGTCGCTGTGCGATTCACTACGACGTTCTCTGTGCTTTTCACGAACATTATCAACCCCTCTCGTGTCTCAGAAGCGTAAGAGTGGTGAAAGTGTTGAGGGTGGTAGTAAGAATAGGCAAAATATTACGATGGAAACTAAAATGGGCATTATAAAGCATATATACATCTGCAAAACATGAAGAACCAGTGGCATCTACAGCTACAGGAGATTATACAACTTTTAAAGCCATTCTCCGTGTTTAGTGTACATGCCTTACAACATGTTTGGTATCGACAAGAGTAAAGTTCGACTTACGAAAATTTCGACTTAAGAAGACCTCTGGAACCTTTCTCGTTCGTAAGTGGAGAATGCCTGTATAAGGACTGTACCAATGTGTGGTGGACTCCCCATGCTGTTGGACGGATTTGCGCCCATCTGCTGGCAAGGGATGAAAGAGACGGTCGCCTCGTAGGAACAAGCGCTGCGCCTGTTAAAAATCACTTCTGGTCCTAAAAATTCACCATACCAATTCTATAGAGAATGTTTCTCGGCGGAGCAAGACTCAAACACGCCGACGGACGTCTTTGTGTGTAAATCGCGTGCTTTACTTTCCCAACTTACCTCGGGCACGCTATCTAAAGAAATCCAGTTAGACATGGTGTACGGGTTAATAAATCATTGGATTAGGAGTAAAGTGTCATGCGATAACTTAGAGACGTTTACAGATCTTTTAAGAGAAGCGCGGCTGGCTTAAGAGACCTTTCATGAGGAACTTGCGCCTTCCGCATGTGCGCGGACGGATACAAAACTCCGCCCGGGGTGCAGTTTCTGTAATAATTTCGGGCATGCATAAGAGGATTGCCGCAAAATGGCCAGTTTCAAAGCCCAGCAGGAAAGCAGAGCGACCGCCGGCAATACTGTTCGTTCACAACCACGTTCTTTCGTTCTACGTCGCGATTTTTTGGGACGAATTAACGAGGTTAATCGAGGACACTACATCATATTAGTGCTCAGACAGGAGATTTTAAAAGTAATCTTGATTCTTATGGACATAGCTTATTAGCTCATATTGATAGAGTGATGGAAGAGTTAAAATATTGTTTATTTTAAAAATAATTTCCCAACCAGAAGCATTTCTCCACAAAATGAAGCCATATTTAAATATCGAAAAGAAATAGCCTAAGTGCACTGTTGATCTAGTTGGTATGCTAATTTTTGCAGTGGCGGCCGGTGGTTGTTTCAACTGGTAGGGCCAACATATGTTTAAAAAACCTAAATTTATAATACACAAAAAGTATTTAATTTTTTACTTACCGAAAAATGTAGTGTAGTGAGTAGATGAAAAAAGTGTCTCGCAGCTAAAATGAGCGGTAAACAAAGTCCATTCGGCGATCTTTCTTGTTAAAACAATAACTTTTCTGTTGAAGCTATCTATGTTATTTACAAAAGTTTTTTCACACGATAGCAAGCCTAAAGCACTTAGTTTTTCTTCTTTCATACTATTCCTAAAAAAAGTCTTTATTGTTTTCATCATTGAAAAACACCGTTTTGCTTCTGATGTCGACATTGGTATAATGATCAACACTTTTAAAAGCTTTATTTGTCTCTTGAAATGTTTCACACAAACCATCACCCAAAATTAGCGAAAGAAATGGCACCGCACCAGAAACTGCCCTCAATTCCTCTCTTTCGTAAAAAAACTTAAAGCTCACTCTTCAGTCTCTTTTTTTCCAAAAAAGGATACTTTTCAATTATTTCACTGATCGTGAGATACGTGTCAGGGATTTTTTTGCTGTAATTATCAAATTCTTCGACCACAAATAGATTCGTAGCCACGAGGTGTCCAGTAAATTGAAATCCATTTTTTATTTCTGTGATTATAGTGTCACAAACTTCTTTACTCTCTCTTTTTCTGCAGGCTGAGTTGCTGTCAGTGATAAGCGGTCTTTTTGGTCGAACTTCTTCCTCTTCATTTTCTAACTCGACTAAAACCTGTTCGGTAATCACATCAACTTGGTCTCTGACTGTCAGCATGCTATTCTCGAAATGCTGCATCGCTTGCTGTACTTGAACTGGAATGGTGAATCGTTTTTGAACCTGACTAAAAATTATCTCCACGTGAGGCATTATCCGGTGAAAAAGCGTTAACCAATTGACAAAGTTATTTTCTTTCAGCTTAAGTTTATATGCACCTGCTTGTGTTATAGTAGACTGCAACTTTGTCATCACTATTTTTAATAATTTATATAACCGTTATGAGTTCTTTTTTATATTTATAAACATGGCTGACTCCACGAGAAGGGAAATTCCATCTGATCTGTGATACTCGGGGCAATCTTCTCTGTACAAGGTCATCCAACACTTTGGTTGTTTGGGGCGAATTAGAAAAAATGAGCAGATTCCAGACAAATGTGCAAAATAGATACGGGTTTGGCGGTTGTTGGACGCTGCTTTAGACATAATGAGATTCAGTTGGTGGATGTAACAGTGGACGAAATTAGGAAGTGGATACTTGTCTTTTATCAGTTTCTGAACGCCATTTAAACGTCCACTCATAACAGAAGTGCCATCAAAACTTTGTGCTATAAGTTTATTCGGACTGTCACAAATTAGGGGGTCGAGTTGTTTTAATATACAATCTACGATTGCACGAGTATTATGTCCGTCAGGATTAACGAAATTCCAGAACCTTTCTTCCGGTTTTCCGCCTACAATGTAACGTAATACAATGACAAACTGAAATTGACATGGCACATCAATAGTTTCATCGGCTATCAATGCTACATAATCAGCTTTTTAAATTTCTTTGAGAACTTCTTCGTGGTATACTTCTAACTTGCATTCCAGCAACTCATTCTGTATAGTTTTAGACGTACCTTTAAACAAAGCTGATTGACTAAGGTGAACTTTTAAGTCTTTATGTAACTCAGAACTAAACTGGATTAACTCACGAAAAACTCCTTTATTTTGTGAATCTTGCCCTCTCAATGCTAATTCTAATGCCCCACAAAAACGTATACAATTTATAATCAAATGTAATATGTACCTATTTTATCTATTTGTTCGTTATGTTTAGATATAGCTAGCCGATACTGTGAGTTAAGCTGACTTCGAATATTTGTTTTACCCAGCAACGATAAACGCAAAACATTGATCATATGTTGTTTATTTTTTTCGTGAGCCCTAATTTTTCCCCAAATGTGTACCAAGTTCGAAATCCCGTTCCTCGACCGGCTGACATCTCCTTGGAAAAGAACACAAGGAAAAAAAGAGACGCATTTTTTCATCACACCCGCACGGCCAATTGTTCTTCGAATAAATATCGGCATTAAATTTACGACACCTTTCCTGTTTGTTGGCACACTTGCTTTTTAACTACATTCAAATTTGGGAAGAGTCTTCCCAATCGTTTCGAGTTTATCATCGTTAAGACAACGATGAAAACGGCTGTTTTAATAATGCACTTATCGTATTCATTGTGGAGAATTGAAACATTCACGCTACATCGAACTGCTAGCTTGGAGGCCGGCCGAACCAAACTGAACTTGGCCCCAACGGTCGATATACTCAAGCGCGGGAGAGGGTAGCTGAGGTGGAGAAAAGCATGCAGTGCACATGCGTTCCATGTCTTGTGACCGAGCCAGCTAGGCGGTGGCCTGGCGATGCCCGTTGGAGTGGGGGAACTCCCCGCCAGACTCGCCGCCCACTCCTGCCGTAAATTCTCATACCGAACGATACAATACTACATTGTGCTGCTTCACGACAAATTAAACTTATTAAAAACTCAAAAATGAAATCAATCTGATCAAAAACCATTATTTACAGTTCATTCGGGCCCTATGCCAACGGCGGCCCCTGAGTTATTGGTGCAAGTATCGACATATTGAAGCATGCTCTATTTAATCTTACTGCTAATTTATTAATTTGACTTTTCCATTCCATATTTTCATCAACATATACTCCTAATAACTTTGTTGAATGGATCATATTTACATTAAAGTTTTTATTAATTGATTCCGAATAATATTTTTCTTTTTGGCATTTTCAAAAGTAATAACATTTGTTTTGGTAATGTTTAACTTAAGGCTATTTGCAGAAAACCATTCCTTCGTATTTTCTATTGTTTGAAGTAAATGTTTGCTAACTCTGCTGTCATTTTTTTAAATTGCTGATTTATCAACTGCATATATGGTTAATATCAGCTTTCACTATAGGGAATTTTATTTATTTATGCAGTAAAATTTGGTGTACCAAGGACTGATCCCTGTGGAACTCCTATTTCCACATCACTCCCCTCTGAACAAAAAGTTTGATTCTTACTACTTATTATTGTTTTTTCATCCTGAAAGACAAGATTCAAACCATTTGAGAGAACACCAAAACACCAATTTTCTGATTAATATTTCATGTCGAACACAATAAAATGCTTTGGATATGTCACAGATCAATCCTGCTGTAGACTGTAATCGCTCAATGGATTCCGAAGCACTACTAACAATCTATTAATGCTGCCGTTGTTGCTTATTTCTTTCTAAAGCCATGCCGACTATTTGATAACAGGGGATTATATTCTAAGTGTTTAGAAAGACAGGCTTTGGCAGCATTTCAAATATTTTGGAAATTTTGGAAAAAAAGTTGTTCAACCATTAAGGAGATCCTCCATTTAGTAGTGGCTTAACTACTGCATACTTTGGCCTTTCAGGAAAAAATTCTGTATGAAATAATTGAATTATTATTTCACATAGTGGGTCAGTAATGTACTGTATCACTTCTTTGATTATGAATGATGGCTCATCATCCCAACCACTAGATTTTTTTTAACACTAGAACGGCCGCAGCGGTCATTTTGACCTTTAGCAAATTAAAAATGTGCGCTATGCTCGTAGTTTTTGAAGCACGAAGTTACGCCTTTGTAACTTTTAATCATTTAGGGATTTACACTTTCACACGAAAAATTGGGCTAGTACCTGCAACAGGAACGCCTGTACAGAGAGCCGTACCTGGAAGAGCCATTAGCGGTCATTTCGATTGCAGGTAGTGTTTTGCATAAACCATGTGCAGGTGACCTCCGCACTTACAACCTAATAAGATAAATTTGCATTGGCCTCTCTATGTGGAACAAATTCATAGAGAATTATACTCTGTGCTAAAAACCTGGCCAGAACATCACTGGTGATGAACAGCTCTTCCCCAGCAGAGCTCGGTGTAGGTTCACGCAGTACATGGCCAACAAGCCAGATAAATTTGGAATAAAATTCTGGCTTTTGGCTGATGTTACGTCGAAGTACATCTGCAACGGATCCCTTTACCTTGGAAAAGATGAGAAGTGTCCTACCAGTGATTCATCGCCTGAAAATATTATAATGCAGCTCATAGGCCCTTACCTCAAGAAAGGGCAGCTACACCACTGATAACTTCTTCACATTGATGAAGCTGACCGAGAGACAGAAAGCGCAACAAACAGGTATTGTTGGAAAAATGAATCCTGTGAGGAAGGAAATCCCAGAGTCTATGCGGACATCACAGGCACAGCTTTACAAGACTACCATACTGAAGAGTGCAAATGACACTACACTCACTGTGTACCAAATAAAGAAGAGTAAGAATGTTTTGGCACTAAGAACTCTGCACCAGAGTGTCCAAATACGCGGAGGTGAGAAGAGGCTTCCCGAAACCATAGAATTCTACAACGCTACTAGCTTTGGTGTGGACACAGTGGACCAAATGGCTCGTAAATACTCAGTGAGGGCTGCATCTCATAGGTGGTCTGTACACGTTTTTTACAACGTGCTTGTCCTGGCTGCAATCAACGCCTGTGTCAGCAACGAAGAGGTCACTGGAAAAAGGATCCCTCGACACAGGTTTATTCTCCAACTAGTAGAAGATCTAAGGGCAGAGTACATGAAGACAAGGCCCTGACGCTGCGTACCCTCTAAAAATGAGCCCAATGAGCAAGCGACGCCAATGTCAAATGCTCTCTAAGTGCAAGAGGACTTGTTCTGTTTGCAACAGGCTGTTTGCGGCAAATGTTCAGGCAAAATTGCCAAAGAAATCACTTGTATTAACTGCTTGCCAAATAATTGAAGGTTAGGACTATGCTTTTCATTTTCACAGATTTTATATAAATATTTTTCTTCTTTTGACAAGTAAAAATGTTTTGTTCCCATGTAGATTACTGCAATCTGCAAGAATTTAGTCTGATTTAAAAATCACTTCCCTTTTATTTCTAATGTATAATTTAAAAAATATTTTAATTCTGCTTTTTTGGTCAAAATAAAAATATTAACAATATTACCATTGTTTGTGTATCTCTAAAAAAACCCTATGCATCCATGAACATAAAAGAACTTTCTTCAGTCGATATCTGTCTCTCAGATGCATGCTAAACAGTTATTTAGTGGTAGCAATCAAAATGACCGCTCGTGGCCCTTCTAGGTACGCAGGCGGATCCGGCCCTTCTAGTGTTAACAAGATACGAGTTTTTTACTTCAGCTTTAGATACTGGACTTAGAATGAAAGCACTTGATATTGGAGGTTTTATTACTGTTGTTTTATCTTTAGCCATGACTTTGATAATTGAGGAAATTACTTCTAAGTCATTTGCTACATTTACAGAAAAATGTTACCAGACCCGGCAATAATTATTAGATTACAGGTACTCTTACCGGTCAAAACAATATTTGAGATTTCGTTATTCATATTTTCTTTCAAACCCAGCTCTTTTTTACTAATGTTCAAGTGGTCTTATTTGTGTTATTTGAACTATAGATATATTTATCATTTGCCATTGTTTTCGTTTTATTGATGACAGCCTTAAGTATTTTTCTGTATTTTTATAGTGATTAGTAATTGATGCATTTTATGCGTTCTTTGCACGAAGTGAACGCATGTAGAGGAGGTCGCTTCCGCTCGTCCGTCCGCATGTTTAAACTCAGGAACCGCTGGTCGTATTTTGATCAAATTTAGTATTGGGGAGTTTTAGTAAAATTTGTCGACCGATTTCAATTTTGGTTAAAATTGGACAATAATTACAGCCATTTTACATGAAGACCTACATGTCGTTTACAACGTACCTGTTTCACTCGGGGGCCGCAGGACGTATTTTGTTGAAATTTGGTATTGGGAGTTTTTCTAAAATTTGTCGACCTCAAAGAACGCATTTGTAAACTCTTTGTACTCCAACATGGAGTACACCTTCCCATACTTGTTATTTTAGTATAGCACATCTATATTACAGTCTGTGGCTATCAATATTTTCTATTTATTATTCTCTTTTTTGAGTTACTCAAAAATGATTCTCATTTGCATAAAAGGGCCTCATCAGTAGGATAATATGGTGCCCTGTAAATAGAGAAATCTATAGTGTCTAAGTTAAGCAGTTCGATAAATGGCAAGGAAGCAGTCTTCATTAAATATTTTCAAGTCTTCCTTTTTTTTAGACTAATCTCTCGTTTTCCTTAATTAAAATGCAACCTTGGATTAATAGGGATTGGTTCTTGATAGCGTGCGGTTTGCTATGTTTTTAAATAACAAAGTTTATATATATAATTATCATTGAAACAATGTTAGTTTATTAATGTTTACTTACTATTTATTATTATTACTAATGATTAATTTAAATTAATTTTTCCCTATTTACTGTTAAATATTATTTGGCAGTAGAAATGATGCAAAATAACTATGGCGCATCACAATTTAACTAATGACGTCGAAACTGAAGACCTTAGATGGTGATTGGCCAGCACAAAGTAAACAAGTATGGAAAGGTGTACTATGTCGGAGGACACAGGGTTTTTAAATATGTTCTTTGAGATCGACAAATTTTAGTAAAACTTCCTAATACCAAATTGCATCAAAATACGTCCTGCGGTTCCCGAGTAGAGACAGGTACGTTGTAAAAGACATGTAGGTCTTCATGTAAAGTGGTCATTATTATCGTCCGATTTTACCCAAAATTGGAATTGGTCGACCAATGTAATAAAACTCCCCAGTGCCAAATTTCATCAAAATAAATCTTGTGGGCTCCGAACTGGAACAGGTACGTTGTAAACTACATGTAAGTCTCCATGTAAAGTGGTCGTAATTAGCATCCGATTTTATCGAAAATAGGAATCAATCTACAATTTTTAGTAAAACTACCCAATACCAAATTTCATCAAAATACGTCCAACGGTTCCCGAGTTGAAACAGAGGTACGTTGTAATAGACGTGTTGGTCTTCATGTAAAGTGGTCGTAATTATTGTCCGATTTAAGCAAAATTGAAATCGGTTGACACATTTTACTAAAACTCCCCAATACCAAATTTCATCAAAATACGTCCATCGGTTCCCGAGTTGAAACATGCAGACGGACGGGCGGAAACGACCTCCCCTATTTACGTTCACATGCTGCACTTCGTGCAAAGAACGCATAACAAGTTAAAAAAGAACTGCAACATCAGATTCCGAATTCACTTTTTAGATTGTTCTTGTAAGTTTTCGAAATATTTAAAGTATATGCTTGATTCACCAAACTTTACATTTAGCGATCAAACTACGTTAATATAATACATTGTCTTTTCATTAGAAATTTAACATTAAAACAACGTAAAACCCAAAATCAATCAGAATTTATTTAAAACGTACCTCACCGCAGTAAAATAATAGTAATATGATCTTTATCACTTTTCTAAAGTAAACAACGCATTCGCGCTTGGCTTTCATTATTGTAGCAACGAAAACAAAACGAAACTTTTCTATAGTAGATAGTTCATAAGAGTCCTTTGGAAAGGCAAACGGGCAAACGAACGGACTTAAAAATCAATAGGGTCCATGTTTGTCACCATCTTAAACTACCCTGAAAATCTTAGCTTCCCTGCTCTCCTCGTTACTTCATAATTTTGTGCATGGTCGGACGAAGTGAAAACATATGCTATGTTATTAGCGCTAACAAAAACGGAACTGGTCTGTTATTACGTTCCATCGGCGGCGGCGCAGCTTTAAGCAAGGAAATATAACATAGGTACCAATAAAAATATAACATCTGAAAAACAAATTCATAAAAGAGGTGGTTTTAGGAATAACTGAAGCACGACCGTACATAGGTAGAAACGATCGCGGCGATAAAATAGGTAATAGGTATCGAGGCTCGAGGAAAATACGATATCACTTAGGAAAGTTTAAGCTTAGGTTAACTTTTAGGTAGGTTTTGGTGCATTGCATCCCCTGCCATCCATTAATCATGTGAATTGCGGGGTAACATGTAGATGTAGAATACCGATTAGGAAAGTTAAAATTTATCCATGAGCCTAATCTTACTCAAACCAAAGGAAACACCCGCTGCAAAACAGTAGAATTGCGGCAAAGCAATGTAAAAACAGTAAAACTGAATAAGTGTAATAGATATAATATAAATAAATAATATAAATAATATAAATAAAGCGAATGAACGTATCAGCAGCAACAAATATGTCTTTAATTAGAGTGCAAAACATACCTGAGTATCATTGGAAAAGAGAAGTGAAATTAAGAAAAAAGTTGAGACCCTAATATCAGACCGTAGCCCAGTGGTTTTCAACCGGTGTGTCGCCGAAAATGCTTATAACGGCTATATTAAACATAAAGCAAATTTTGTTAAGGCGAGTTATCGTCTTTCTTATGCATAATAAATCATTTTGTTATATTTTTGCTATATTTATGATGTTTTATTGTTAAATAAGGAATTTGAAGTATTTTTGTTTTGTATTAACGAAGGAAATTGACTTTTTATTTCATGGCGTGTCGCGGGAGCCGGATCATTTAATAAGTGTTGCCAAAGTAAATAGATTGAAAAACACTGCCGTAGCCTTGAATGAAATTTATTTTTTAATTTTTCAAAAAATATAAATCGAGCTGCCAAATACGCTATAACGAAATTGCGCTAAACAAACGTGCTCTAAACAAAGCGTGCGCTAAACGAGGCATGCCTGTACTCGTTTCCTAACGCGTGTAGACAAAAACCGGTTATATGCGCGTACTAAATACGCTCGTCTGAAGCGGGCCTTAGGAGATGCGTTGGCCCCCTAACACGGTTGGCCCCGAGGCACTTTCCTGGTTGTTCTGATGGTGATTCCGTCACTATTTTTATTAACTCTTCTGGTGTATTTTCAGACTGTCATCTCTGACGTTTCCCTTTGCCACGAAATAACTTTACGCCTAAGTATCTGCTCTTTCAGATGCAACAGATTCGTAATTAACAGCATATACATGTACCGCAAAGTCGTGATATCCCTTTCCTTTTCCGTGAAAAAGAAATAAATGCTTATAGAAATCCTTTCAAAATTTTTGTAGCGAAACCATAATTTTCATAATTAAAATGGCGACCCTATTAAAAGTTTAAAAGTGGAATATTAGAATAAATGTCAAATCAGCGCATCACAGATACGATTCGGCAACACTGCTGATGAGTAAAAAGTCTGTTTACAACTTTCGAACCTTAACTCACCGTATACGGTAGCGGCGCAACGTGATGCCCCCACTGTGAACTTTTCTCCTCCCCTTCTTCATGTTTTTGTATTTTCCCGCTTCCCACGGTGTCGCTAGTGTTCTCTCCACTTGTTGTGCGGAGGAAGTCGGATTTCGGTCAGTTCTAGTAAGTCTCTCGTGTTGTTAGGTGCACAAGGTGAGGTAACAGCGAATTAAGTTGGGGGGGTGCTGTGGGCCTCGAAAGACTAAAATAGAAACAATAGCTGCATGAAGATGTGTGAGAACGCTAACATCAACACGCAGAGTACAGCAGATTACTTAGCGCAACTTTTGAAAGACAAGAAGCAACTCGTTGCTTTTCCTAATGTTTTTATCCACGTTGAAAGGCTTCTCGATGAAGGTAATGTGAATATCATCTAATTTCAATTTTGCTGAATGTTTACAGGGTGCGCGGAAATGTGATTATTAACGAATTTATGGGTGGAGTTTTTCTAGATCTCTTCGTCCAATTTGTTCATTGTATTGTTTAAAACGGCGATATTTGTGGGCAGATGAAATTGGCATATTCTAAAGTTTAATGAATAATTGTTGTATTGTTATCTTGTATTGTATCTTATAATTTTCGAGTCTCTCCTATCCATGTCGCGTTCGTTTATGTCGAGCTTAGATTCACTTGAGAGTATTCTGAGTCATCCTTTTTTATTTTTGCGAGTAAGGTTAAATTATCGATACAGTTAACAATATTAATGACTTCCCGTGTATATTATTGCGTTTTTATACATTATAATACCATTCACCACGATTTGTGGCACTTATTCGCTGAGAGTATCCATTCGCGTTTACCAATTACGGAATTGATATGTGGCCGTAATTTCGAAATAAACTACCATAGTGGGTTTCATTCTCAAGGTCCATGTGGTATTTGGTCGTGTGCGAGCTGGTTAATGTCATTTCGTCCGTCCTTGGAATGTATGATATGAGAAAACCGCATGTAATTATGCTATGTTCAGCTCGTGATCTTCTCCAATACTGTAGGGATTATTTGTGACTATTTATTTAATTCATTTCCTACACTACGTTTTCGGGCCATTCGCGGGTGTTTTAACTAAAGTTTGTCTTGAGAGTTGTAATAACATTGACCTAAGGTTACGAAAGCTGGATGTGTTAGGAAAAAAGTCGTTAATTGAATGTGGAAATTGTTTGCGATTCGAGTGACGTGAAATTATATCGTGCTGAAGAAATTATCGCCTTTGTAACTGGAAATGTCATAGATCATCAAGAGTTCCAATAATTTCTTAATGTTAACCAATTACCGAGACACGTATTTCGTTCGTACAAGGCTAACTGTTCGAGGCGTCTCCAAGCCAGAGGATTCCTTCGAATCGTCTCGACTAGCGGTTGGACTTCTTTCCCTTCCAGACCTCCGCAGTTCCCCCACTTCCTCCTCACCCCTTCTTGCTGGCTGGTCCGTTGCTTTCCCCACAGCCCTTTTTCCTCCCCTTTTATCCTCCCATTCCAGACTTTCCTTCTCCCTTCCTACCATCACGCTTCTCCTCCCTTTCCCTTCCCTCTCCCCTGCCGCGCTCCTTCCGCCTCAACTCCATTCCTCTTTTACCCCACCCTCTTTCCAGCCTAGCATCGCAAGACCATTGGAATGGCGTAGCTTACCGCGCCTGGGGTGGGCTTGGCTTCTGAATCTTACACAGCTGTCGCAGATTCAGGTTTTGTAGGGGTTAGATTAACGTGACGGTCTTGGGCGACAATCTCACCGAGTACTTTACCTCGAGATCCTTCCTTTTGCTCACTTTTTGTCATAATTAACAGTATTGGTGAACCACAGACTTTGATTTGGGTCCCTTGTGGTTGTGCCACACCCCCTCGCTCTTCATCCATTGCCTGGTCATTGGCTTTCCTCGCTCGCGACTTCCGGCCGCGTTTGTGGGTCGATGTGCGCCCACTACCATACTATGCCACATGTGTTATCGGCTTTTGCTTTTTTAATTTATTTTGTGGGATTAAGGTTTTTATAAGCGTAGAAAACCTCTTAAAATGAAATATACTAGGTCCTTTCCGCGTTGGAATTAATCTTGGCAGCTGGTAGTTCAAGTACAGCGCTTTTTTTGTTCTTGCGTTTTATTGCCATAGCGTCATGATACATAGTTGACGTTAAATTTTTAATAGAAATATTTTGAACTTAAACGCATTAACGTGTGCGAAGTTTATTTTATTTAAACGAAAATTTAATCTCCTTAGGCCATGTTTGAAAAAGTTTCGAGGAACTTGGCCGTGGATGCATTTCTGAAAAAGACTTATTGGAAGCGAGTTGTAAGCGGATTGATGCAGGGGCCGCGAAACATTGCTATGGGCAGACTAGCGAGCGTTGAGCGGCCACGCTCATCGCTGGAGGCAGCCGTAAACATTAAACCCGTGATTCCAGGTATACACGGTCAAACTGGCGCTGAGATTTGGGAGGTGGGCGTTGAGGGGCTGAGCGGTGACGGTGTTATTTGAGCGGCAGGGCACGCCCTAGGTACGGACGAGCCGTGCGACCGCCGTATTTTATTTACATTTGCCACTACATATAAGACGCACTCCGTTTTTTAGAAGTTTTTCAGGACAAAATATTTTGGTTCACCCAGACAGAAAGGGCCACGCCGTGTATCATTACCAGCCTTGATTAAATCGGTAACTGGCAACATTTACAGAAAATATTAAGTCGTGATAACAGTTAAATATAACGTTTTAGATAAACTTAATTCGTAAAATATATAGGGATGATCTAAAACTTACATAATAGCTTCGAGTCTTGTATAGCTAAATGTGCCCTGCGAGAACCCGGCAGTCGTATTAATTAAGGCTGTCGGAGTACGCCGCACACGCACGTTAGATACCCATTTCCGACGATATGTACGCTCAACGAGTCCTTTTTCTTATGCAACTTTTTACTCGTACATAACGATTCTGATCGATAGAGCAATACCAAACTTCCTCTGTTCTACTATACATTATTTCCTCCTCTAGTTGTAGCCATTTAGGACCAAACTTACGATGACTTTCTCTTATCCCGTCTGCTTCAGTTTTTCTCGTTTTCTCCATTCACGGTTTATTTTTTCTGTGGCAGGTGGACTGAAATGATGTGCTGCTGCTCGGTTTCCTTGCGTTTTTGCGTATTGAATCACCTGATGCTTATAGGTAATGATATAGGCATATCTTTTCATTCTTTTAACCATTGCGATCTCAATACACGGAACGTTATTTGCTCTAGATATGTATAAAATATTTATGACATTTACTCGAATTCAACTGTCCTGTGGCGTTAATCGCGCTATTCAACGGGTTCGTTAGGAACTAAAACATCGCAAATGCGCCGAAATTGTAATCATTGTGAGCGGACATGTATTAAAGCGTAATAATGAAAATGCGTCCTCGGAAATCACGTTGCATAAGGTTTTACTGTATATATCAACAAATATTTCACTATTGATTATTAATAATGTATATTTTATTGTTTTTGCTACGAATGACTGTCAATTGTTCCATTTTAGGGATGAGTGGGTTCGTTAGTGTCTGTATTGAGAACAGACGGTAATAATCTTACCTTCGGCGTATAAGACGCAGACTGAATTTGGAGGTCATTTTTCTCGATAAAAAGTGCATCTTATATGCTGAAAAATGCGATTCTTAATTTTTTCGGTAAGTAATTCAAAGAAAATATTTATTTCTGCGCATTTATGTTTAATAATACGATATTATTTCCAGTTGTCATTAATTATTTGTTATCTTTTCTATATGAAAAATTATTTTCATTTATTAAATCCTTTCGGTGTAGATTCTTTTAATAATTATAACAGGATAAATAATTTAATAATCAAAATATGATTATATTTTCCCTTAGGGAAATATAAATTAAATTATGGTAAGTTGGTTGAATACTGGTAGTTTGATAAATCGATCAGAAGTCAGTAATAAATGTAAAGCAGAATCACAAGCACAAAAATAAACTCACAACATACCTCAAAAGTATGATGAGCTCTATAAAGAAATTGGTTTTGTTTTAAATGTGAACAAAAGTGGAAGAGACAAACACCAATGTTCTTTTGTGGTGAATTATTGGCAAATAGGAGCATGAAGGCGTCACTTCTAACGCTCCGCTTAGAGGCTAATCATAATAGTTATAATAACCATCTTCATTCTTACGAAAATGTGAAGAGTTTCATAAAGGTCAGTCATATATCGTTGGTTTTGTTAAAAATATACAAATAATGTCAAACACGCTCTTTTAGCTTCATGTAAATTTTGTTATCGAATTGTTAAAATTTGGAGAATCACACGCTAAGGCTGAAAACATTATTGAATGCATGATCGAGGATGATAGTGCAAAATGCCTTGATCAGATTCCGGTATCGGAACACTCGGTATCTCGTTGTTTAATAAAATACATCTCAAAATACATTCAACCTGTAATAATACAGAGTGAAAACGGTCCCTAGGGTTGCTACGGTAAGAGAGGAAATGTCAAAATGAATCTTTATAACTTGCTTATCTAAAATTACATATTTTTTATCCGTGATTTGCATGATATCATTCTCAAGGGAAATCTTTTCTCTTTACCTCATTGTTACATATTTAAATTATTTTAATGACTGTAGGATTAAACCCCATTTTCTAAAAGTGTCGCAACACGGTCTCCGACGACGACATGAACGCAACTCGACTATTCCGGGCAGATCGTCGCTCGAACCTCGACTTTGAAAACGCTCAGCGCTTACCGCTCATCGCTTAAACCAGGGGCCCGCAGCCTGGTGCTTGCGAGCACCTCCGTGCATTTTAAGATGATAAACTTCGCCTTTCATAGTACCTATAATTTGATTTGTTCGCGTGGTTTCTGTCTAATCCTACGAAAGGACATTTTTAATCACTTGGAAGTAGATTTGATTTTATTTGTGATCAGTCCTTTCACCGCTGAACTTTCGCCAGTCTGCCCGTACCGGGATAAGTGCGACATACGAATGATTCATTTCTATGGTGTTGTTTCATTTGCTTTCCATTATGCTGAAAATGTTTGCTCAAGACAGTTGGATAGTATGATAAAAATCATAATTTAATATTTCTCTAAACAATGAGGAAATTCTCGTCTTTGATTAGTAAAGTGATACCTCGGATTGAAACGTAAATTTTCACTCGCGCTCCGTCATTTTGCGCAATATTTTGGCGAGCGTCTGGTATCATTTATTAAGTGTATAGCGTAGTCTTTGGCCCAATAACTGTGTTTAATTGAGAAAAAGGTCTACACAACAATGTTGCGCTTAATTGTGAAATCCATGTAACATCGAGGTACGTTAAACTGAAAGATTTTATCGTTATATAGAATATTCGAGGGGTATTGATAAAAAGTACAGTTAGGAGACCCCTAATGGTGTGTTATGATTTAAGTGTTCGATATGCAGCGCATCTGGATAGTTGTTTTTCTTTGTCTTTTCGATGAAGAACGTTTGCTGAATTTGGGGTACATAGTTATTACGATGATGAATTTTTATCTCGGGTAGATATTTGATGTTGATGGTCGAGTGAGTTGGCTTTTGCCACTTGGTTATTTTATATCAACCAGTCCAGTTTTAAAAAGCAATACAAGATATTGAAAAGTTTATTAATGTGACGCACTGCTCTTGCTCGCGTTGCGCTTGTGTAATTTGACTGCTTTATTTATTTATTATTTTTTAGTATTTAGAGAACTCGAGGCGTTAATTCTCCGTGTTAGAATCAGTTAAAATTAGGAGCACACCCCTACCGTCTCCGTCAAACCCTGCTGTTTGGGCCTTGCTGTAGCCATTTCGTCGTGTTTTAACGTGAAATCGTAGCATTACGAGGCAAAGTTCCAACTCGACAGTGAGTCATGTCCTAAAGCGGACGCTGTTAGATTGGGGCGAAATGCCAAATAAGGTATTCAAAATAAGGCCTGGCTATCGGATTTGCATTTATAAACCTATGTTAGGTTTGTGAGAAGTGCTTAGAGAGTCATAAGTGTTAAGGATAAACTGTTTCCTCTTCCAAGACATTGCCTAACTGTTACGCAATCACAACTTTGCTCTTAGAAAATTACGTCGTTTAATACGTCGAAGTTGTAGTTATGCGTATACATCTTTCACATTGCGCATCATCGTGTTTTCACCTTTTAAAGATTTGAATTTTCCTCCATCAATTCTCATGTCGTTTCCTAGTGAATTACAAATTGTTGTAGAATTAACTTCTTTTGATCACGAATTGAAAGCTCTGTGAACAATATATCGGCTATTGGATATTTTTATTATTCAATAATGCCGAAACGTCCCGTCGTCCTGCAGACCCTTCACTTACCGTCTTTAGGTATCATATTGATGAAAATTAACAATCGTAGTTAATAAATGTCAATAATATTAATAAATAATAATGTAAAACTTCCTTTTAACAAGTGAGGGAAATTCAATAAACCAATATCTCAATGGATATTTCAAAATGCCGCAATTTGACCTTAGAGCATTTTTTTATCCAGTCCGTTATCTTGCTCAATTGAAGAGTGATCGGAAGCTTTTACGTCCGGGAGAGCGACGTCTGCATTGCCATCTAAGCTAATGAATACTTAGCATTAAAAACATTGACAACTTATTCGTTTCATAAGGTATCCAGGGTGTTTTGATATTGTGACCTAGTTCGTTCAATGATGTACTTCCTTAGGTAGTGAACTCCTATACATACATATACATCTACATATTACCCTGCAAGTCACCTTGACGGTGTATGGCAGGGAGTGCCGCGCACCAAGTTCCTAACTAATTATTATTCACTGTTATGTATTGTGGTCACGTATTGTCCTAGGGAAAAAGGGCTCCTTTTACTCGCTAAAACATTAGTCGAGACGAGAGCGAGGCCGCCTCCTTGGAACTAACAGGCAAATGGCAGTTGATTTGTTGCAAGGAAAATGTTTTGTTTTAAATTAATGCTTTAAATTTTTTTATCGTTTTCAATACTATTTATTGTACTTTTTCAAATACAAAAAGTACACAACGTTCCAATTTCTGAAATCCTTACACTATATTTTCCACAAATTATTTAATTTGCGCAGTGCGTTCCCTCAAAGCTGCGGTTTCCAGAACGTTACTGTCGCGTTTCGTCAGACGCAGGAGGGTCTTCGTTTCAAAAAGGACATGAAAATGGCGATAAAGACAGGTAAAGTGATTTTCTCGACAAAAGTCATCACGTGACTGACGACGACGAACCTTTCCTGGTACCCATGTTAGCGCCCTTAATCAGTTGTGATAAATGTAGCAGTTTTAGTTTAGACATCTGCGGGCTACAGCTGAGACCCACAACTTCTTGCAGATGTTGCTTCGAATCTAGTATAAATCACGTATGAAAAAAATGATGCGGGACTTTCAAATCCTTGTTTTCGCCGAAGTGCAGTATTAGGTAAAAGTATCAAACTTGTTTTATTTTTGTGAATGAGCTACAAGTGTGTGGGCTCCACTGAGAAAGGCTACAAAGTCTAGTTGGAAAAGTTCAATACTGGCCAGTTCCTGATGCAAATACAGTAGGACCTCGCCGCTCGCGGGGTTTACGTTCCCCGAAATCTCCGCGAACGGCAAATCCGCGAAGGACGGGGTTAAAGGCTTACGGAAAAGATAGGGTTGTTTCCGGTCCGCGAGATATTTTGGAATAAAATAATTTTATGTTGAAATATTAATGTATATAGTGTCATTTATTCAATTCCCGGCTAACACGAATTCTACAAAAACGATTTCGGTTTAAAACAATTTTTTCGACTAACGTGACTGGTCGTTTGATTTAACACGATTTCTCCATGACTTCTCTACGATCGTGAATAAGGTCTAGGAAACGGAAACAAACTTGAGCCCTGCTCTTCATTAATTGCGGATGAAAATGAGCCCATTATCGTAATATCTGATCTAGAGGATGAATTGGACAATTTCTGCAGAAGGCAAGGAATTTCATGGTTTTTAAACTGTAATATAGAAAGATGCCATTCTTGAATGTTTCTAAAAATTTCCTTTGACCATTTTTGTAATTTTCTATCGACCGTATATTATCTTTTGAAAATTATTTCATGTATTAAAACAAAAATTTTTAATTCTTAGTTATTTGTTGTTTGCAAGTATCATATTACAAATCTTCTAAATAACATCTTCTAAATAAATGGTAAACAGTTGAACACATTGGCGGTAGTCGTAATAATAAAGGAATAAAATTAAAAATACGCGAATGAGGTTAGGATGCTGGAATGCATCCCCCCTATTTGCATTATTTCTTATGAGAAATTCGTGTCCGACTAACACAATTTCACCTCACACGACTTTTTTAAGAACGCATGTATCGTGTTAGTCGGGGACTGGGTGTACATAAAATTGTAAAAATAAATAAAGCGAGCTTGTAGAATTTTCCGCCTAATTCTTGTGTATGGGGATGAAAAAGTCATCTTCGTCTTCTGCATGAAGAACATTTATGCTAATGCGTAAGCGAGTTATGATAAGATGTTGAAAGAAGTGAAAAGGCAAATTTCACCTACCACTAATTTATTCAAACAAAAGTACTATCCGGGTATCGCCGATTGGCATCAAGTGCTTTTGTTTGAATAAATGTCACGTAAAAGTTTGTCTTTCACTTGTTTCTTTCCGATAGAATACCACAAAGTTCCAAGGTTTTGAAGTGACCGCGAAGGGACACATAAACTCGTAAAAATGCTACGGATGGCGTCTTATAAAGGTTAATTGATTGCTTAAAATTTTTTGATTGTTTAATTTTTTAAACCTGTCCTTGTATTGTTCTACAATGTTAATTGCTCCAATGGTATAGTATAGCTATGCGAGCTCTACCTTCTTTTGCGGCAACCCGCGAATATTCGAGGTGCTTACGCCGCGAATGGTAAGGCTGTGCTTAAAAAACTAGACCACGAATATGCGAATCCTCCAACTTGAAATCCAGGTACGACGTGGTCCTACTGTATTGCTCTAAGCAGATTCTTACTTCATTGTTCAGGGTTTCATTTGCTATCGCTAGAGGAGTATTTTGGTGTGGAGGTTTTAAGAATGACTGAAATACAATATAGGGAGATACTATCACGAATGTAGTATCTATTGTAGATCGGGCAATGTTGATGTTCGTTTTTTCCTGAGACAATCGGGGATCATGGTTGGACGCTATAGTTAGCTTTGGGAGGATTCGATTAAAAGCGATAAATGTTGCTATCCGTTGAATTCTTAAAATTTTTAAATTCTGCGAGAATGAAATTCACGGTGGTGGGCGCAATCTTGTGGAGATGTTCCGTGATAAACAAATAAATTGAAAACTTTGTATTTTTCACAGTTTTAGTATTTCAACACGTCCCGGGTTTTGATGCTATACATCATCTTCAGACCTAAAGATTATATATTATATCGAATCCCGGGTCGTATTGAAATATTAAAACTGTGGAAAATACAAAGTTTTAATTTATTTGTTCATCTACGAAAATGATTTACCGATAAGTGTAGATTTTTCACCACTACCTATTCTACGAAATTATGCGTAGTGATTTATAAATTTGTTTTGCCACAGTCAAACAACATATTTTAGCACCAAACATCCATAATGTAAGGGAAATCAGTGCTTGTCTTACCAGACGGCCACGCTTCATTCGGAATGCCCCACACTTTCTATGATCCAATATTTCATTGTCTTAATGACCCCTACTGAGCTGCCGCGAGGCCCAAGGGCTAAGGTACGAGACAAAACAATAAGATCGGTTTATTGCACTCTGTTATTACCCTCGACTAGATCCGATAATTCCTACGCGCCCTGGTTCGTTTTCACCATATGGTCAGCCGCCATGCTCCAATTACCGAAAAGTCGAGAGACGTCTATAAGTGCGTATTCTGCGCGACAAGGTGTGCCGACCTCCTTCGAGATACGAATAGAGAGGTTTTTCCAAATTGAAAAATGAGTATCGATCGCCAGATGTCCCTATAGTATTTTCATAACACATACTGTCATAACATTGATATTTTTGGGATTCATATCCACAATCTATCCTTAGCTTAGTTTCTCTTGCATTGCTCGTTTTGTCTTCGCACTCTGGGCTCCTTGCTACGTTCATCGTCGTTTGTTACTCGAGATAGTAAGTTTTTTCTGCAAAATATTCATGTATACATTTAATAGTAGAATATATTTAGGTTAAATTAATTTTGTTATTCGACGGTCACGATTTTGCGAATAAGGGGCGAGATTTAGCGGGTTAAATACATTCCCCGATTTATTCCGAAATCAAGGTCGATATTCACCTTCGACTTTAGCCAAAATGAACGTCGAAAACTACCAAGCCTATTATTAGTGTACATCCTGAATTTTAAGTGGCATTGTGGTGCATCACAGCCCATGCCATCCCATAAACTAGGGAAGTGCAGTAAAAACCAGAGAATCTTCCTAAGAGTCGCCAATTGTAGGTAACGCATAACTTCTACTCAGACCAATTTTTCGTGTGACTTTGTTTCTATGTTTTTTCATAGTAAATCTCCAGTAAATGATTTAAAATAAGTAAATTGCTTGTTTTTTTCATTAAAATATTTTTAGTATTACTAATAACGGCCCATGTTAAAACGCCTGGACCACATTAACAACTAACCGCTGCTCATACCTAACGACCGTCTTTAACTCGCATTAGCCGACTAAATCACTTGCAATAAAATTCTAACCTTTGTATGTTGTTAAATTAGTGAGAAAGTAACTGAAGTGTCGAATCCGGGTAAATGCGCTGATTAAGAACGTCTTTTAAACTTCATTCTACGATAAATAATAAGATATTTACGCTCACATGTCATCTTGACGCCGAGGAATACCAACTTTTTAATAGATTCTGGGACGGGGTTGTGTTGGAAACAGTTCAAGACTAGTCGTAGTAACAATTCTGGCCCATTCTGTTAATATATTTCGCCGCAAAGTTGGTGCTACAACCAACCCAACCAACCAAACCCAGTTCAACCAACCAACCCAGGTTCAACCAACCAACCCATTTCAACCAACCAACCAACCCTGTTCACCCGACCACCCAACCCAATCCAACTTTCATATAATACATGTATTTTTCATGTTTTGAATACAATCCCGTACCAGAAATCCTTTCAAGGTTGGTGTTCCTGGGCGTCAAGATTACATGTGAACGTAATCTTATTATTTATCGTAGAATTACGTTTAAAAGACGCTCTTAATCAGCGCATTTACCCGGATTTGACGCTTGGTCACTAATTTAACAACATAAAAAGTTACAATTTTATTGCAAATGATTTGGTCTGCTAGAGGTCTCCTGCTGCGAGGGGGCAGGTACCTGACCTCGGTTTTGGGACGAATCCTCGAGTTTCGAGTGGCTAATCCGAGTTAATGACCTCATGGTCTGAGCAGCGGTCAGTTTTCAATGTGGTCCCAGCGTTTTAACACCAACCCTAATAACTTTTATAAATGTTCTGAAAGTCTAACTATTCTTTTTGAGCTTTAAAATATTTTGGATCATTTACACTCAGCGCGAGTAATTAACGTGATAATTTTTAACACGAGCGCTGGAGGGTTAAAAGCAATGAATTCGATGCTATTTATCTGTTTATTCTTATCTATTTATTCTTATCTATTTATTCTTATTTATTTATTCTTATTTATTTTTTTCGTATTTATTTTTTCTTATTTATTTTATACTAGGTCATAAACAGCCGTTAACGGTCTTTTACAATGAGCGTAATAACGTTAGCGAAGACGAATACGTACGACCATGCCCTCGGCAGGATTTGAACCCGCGACCCTAGCATTGGGAGCCGGACACGTTCTCTACCAAGGCCGGCAGCTAGTATTTATCGTTCAAAACTAGAAAATTTCCCCTCTTTTTTTGGTTCAAAACAGTTGTACGCTCTCATTCGACACGCTGTTGAATTCTGGTTAAAAAAATTTCAACCTCAGCCTTTCAGCTCTAGAAATAATATCTGAGCTCCTATCTTAATTTTAAAATGAAAATTTATAAGGCCGGTTTCATGCTTTTATTGTGGTGGGTAGGTATGAAACAAAAGAACACCGATAACTCCCCAGCGGCTGAACATCCATCAAATTTGTACTGTCTAGTCCGTGCGTTCAGGTGCGTTGTTTGCTTATAGAGGGGAATAAGAAATGAGATTCTACCGCCGTAGGAACTGCCTGGGAAACCCTGCTCTGTAGTACGATACAATGGATGGTATAGCCAAAACGCTCTAACTTAGCAGTGCGCAGTAGGCACATTTACGGTAGGACGAGTCCATCCTCGAGGCAGGACCGTGGGAGGTGGTTTAGGTGTGGGCATTTGATGCGCGAACTTGGACTCGTGCGAACCAAAATTTTGTTACTGCGTATTGGGTCTGATGTCGGCTCCCTCTTAAAATTTTTCCTTCCCTTCTCCCTCCCCATCCCTCCCCCTCCACACCCTTCCCCACACCTCCCCTCTCCTCCCTTCCCCTCTCCACCCTTCCCCTCTCCACCCTTCCCCTCTCCAACCTTCCCCTCTCCAACCTTCCCCTCTCCACCCTTCCCCTCTCCACCCTTCCCCTCTCCACCCTTCCCCTCTCCACCCTTCCCCTCTCCACCCTTCCCCTCTCCACCCTTCCCCTCTCCACCCTTCCCCTCTCCACCCTTCCCCTCTCCACCCTTCCCCTCTCCACCCTTCCCCTCTCCACCCTTCCCCTCTCCACCCTTCCCCTCTCCACCCTTCCCCTCTCCACCCTTCCCCTCTCCACCCTTCCCCTCTCCACCCTTCCCCTCTCCTTGTAATTTGTATATATTTTACTGTAATATTTATGTAACTTAATTTCTTTTAATATGTAAATATTGTAAATACTTATATGACGAAAGGGCTAAATGTAAGAAGGGACTATATAGTCTCAATTTCGCCCTAAATAAAGTCGTTTTTCTGTCTATCCTCCCCTTCCTTCCCCCCTCCTTCCCTTCCCCTCTCCTCCCCTTCTTTCCCTTCCCCTCTCCTCCCCTCTCATCCCCTCCCTTCCCCTATTCTCTCCCGCCTCCCCTTCCCCCTCCTCCCCTCCCCCCCCTCCCCCCTCCATCCTCCCCTCCCTTCCCCTATTCTCTCCCGCCTCCCCTTCCCCCTCCCCCCTCCATCCTCCCCTCCATCCTCCCCTCCCCCTTCCTTCCCCCCTACCCCTTCCATCCTCCCCTCCCCCCTACTCCCTCCATCCTCCCCTTCCCCTACTCCCTCCATCCTCCCATCCCCTCTCCATTCATCCTCCCCTCCCCCTTCATCCTCCCCTCCCCCTCCATCCTCCCCTCCCCCTCCATCCTCCCCTCCATCCTCCCCTCCCCCTCCATCCGCCCCTCCCCCTCCATCCTCCCCTCCATCCTCCCCTCCCCCTCCATCCGCCCCTCCCCCTCCATCCTCCCCTCCCCCTTCATCCTCCCCTCCCCCTTCATCCTCCCCTCCCCCTTCATCCTCCCCCTACCCCCTCCATCCTCCCCTCCATCCTCCCCTCCCCCTCCATCCTCCCCTCCCCCTTCATCCTCCCCTCCCCCTTCATCCTCCCCTCCCCCTTACTCCTCCCCTTAAGCACGCAAGCCATACCACTGCACGGGCGATAAGTGTTATTAGTGGACGGGCAAGAATCTATGAAATATTTAATAAAAAATAAAACTATTAAGGGTACATACTGTGCGCATAACGAATAGCGTTAATGCATATACGCGACGTTTATATTGAAAAAAGATAGAAAGAATTAAATCACGTGTACGAGATACCGCGTTAACCGAACGCGCGTAAATTGAGGGTTACCGGTATATGAATTGAATGGAAAATAACGTCAATTTATTTCATTTTTTCCTTTCCCTTTTTCCCTAAAAATATTACATGTAACAAAAAATAATTATCTGGTCGGACTCACTGGGAGAACCTACCAAACATTTGCACTAAAAGTTATTGATAATTATTGGCCCAATACTTTTTCTGGATATCATTTAAATTTTTTCTCCATGCTTTTATTTGGATGTCTTTTTTCTGTATAAGACGCGACTGTCTCTTGTGATGAGCGAGTTCCTACGTAAGCGTTGACAATCAACTTGAAAAAGCTTGCTGGTACTGTGGGGTGTTACATTGTCGTCGTGATTATACATCATTCTCACGTTAAGTAGCGATATGGCCATTTTTTTCTAAAAAAAATCGAAGGCTACCGGAACGTTTTATTAAATTAGTTGATAGATCGAAATTTTCCCATTGTCTCCCCAGTTAAAAGCTGAGATGCACTGCTGCCAAATAGTTATTCACCGTGTCGCTATTAATGCTGGTATATATTGTGGTTTTGTGATGCAAAAGTAAACAGCATCAGCCATTCCTCACATTCAGCAACGGAAGCATACTGGCGTTTAATAGCTGATTAGTGGGTTGTATATTGAAGGTAGACTATGTATACTACTTGGGATAAAATGAATGCTGGTCCACTCACTGCCGCACTAAATATTTAGTGCATGTAGAGTCGATTCATTCGTGCAGTAGCGTCAACTTAAGATCGCGTGAATTATCATTGACACATCAAAAGACATCGTTAAAAGGAATGAAACTAGAAAAATAACCCTACGCAGTGTTCAGACATGTAGCATCTAAGTACCTTATCTGTTGCGCTTTTACGTGTATGGCTGCAGCTGGGCAGAGGAAAGTTCTGTTCTGTTAACACAAATCCCCGTTTTTATCATTTTTACCATGTATGAATTGGTAAGCAGAGCTCTCACGTAGTTGCGTCCTGGCATGAGGAAAGTGTAGATGACATCAGCGGTCCAACCCCGCGGCTGATCGTGCGTGCTTGGCATTAGTGGGATTAGTTCTTGAGAAGGCTGCCAAGGCCGGTTTTGCACTCTCTCAGAGCTCCCACTTCGCTACGACGAAATTATGTAGACAAGTAATTTAGCCATCCATCTCAGCTTGAAATTTACAGATATTTGCCATTTAAATAGAGTTCGTATGGTATTTTCATTATACCAATGCGTCCGGCCGACGCTTCTTTATAATCTCGTTCGAGAAATTTTGTCGGCGAAGTTAATGAACTTTGATAGTGGATGGCAGTGTGTCACTGCGGTATATAATTACTATTTATTTTATCTTGTTCCTCAAATAGAAATGGTATTTACCTATCGAAATGAAAAACTCTGTAAACTGTTTTCGTAGTGATTCATACTGAAAAAATATATTATCCATGCGATTTTCCACAATATCGGGGGTTTATATACCTCAACTCTGCGTTATTCTCTTTTCCATTGAGAATATATATTTTATCGTATTTTGTCGAAAGCAACTATTATCCTACTGGTGTCACCGAATTTGTTTCAATTATAGTTTCGGTAATAGTCCGCGAGGCATTTTTATAGTATGGCTCATAGCGTTTAGTATCCTTTTAGATCGATTGTAGGACGGAGCCTTATCTAGGCTCGTTCTTTCCGAGGACAATACGAGATCGCAATAGAAAATTTCAACCTGCGATAGACAATCTTTAGGTAGGTTTTGGTGCATTGCACCCTCTGCCACCCACCATTTAGGTGAATTGCAGGATAACATGTAGATGTAGCATCGGGGATAGTTTTTTTATTGAAAGCGGTTTTATTTATTTAAAAATGCTGGGGACGTGAATAATATCGTGATCGCATATGAGCGACCTTTGTATAAGAGACATTGGTAAACTAAATTTAAAATAATACGACTTTATTGCGAAGTTTTTTTGCGTGAGTGAAATATTTGTTACATTTAATGACGATCGCCTTCTTTTTGTGGACATATTTCGGTACTCTCGAGTTTATTTTTAGCATTTAAGTTCGAAGCTGTCTCATCGTGTGAGGAGCATGACGTGTTGGATGTCTTAGCCACGAATAAATTTCTTTAGATTCTCATTGGATTGAACTCCTCTTGGCTGGGGCCATATTGGCCGCTTTGACTCTTGATGTCAACTGGTAGTGGAAGAGACTTGGCATCGTGGTGCTCTGTGCTGTGGCTCCGACCTCGGGAGACTGTTTGGGAGAGGGATGATAAGGGGAGGCGTGGGACGGCGGAGGGGGCATTTGATGAGGGGAAGATTGGCGGGGTGGTCATGACGTCATATCGATGGAATCTGAGAGGTGCGAACCACGGAGACCGAAGGATGAGGAAAATTTTCAGTGGTGCGGCCGCATTCAGTCTCTCTCTCTCTGGATTTTAAGGAACATAAACCCCGCGAACGGCGACCTTTTCCTGTACCGTACTTATACTTGAATTTATCGGTTCCATAAATTTAAAATGGAATATTTAATCGGTATATAAAACAAATTTGTGCATGTGATTCCTTGAAACGCATAGTTATTCCTATAAGAAGATTTTGCAAGAATTTTGTGTATCCTTCGAATTACTTCATAATCTTTACTAAATAGACTAGATCAGTGTTTTTCAACCTTTTTTGAGTGGATGAACACATTTAATGGAGAATACATTGGCGGAACACCTATATACGTACGCATATATATTTACCATTGCTGTGGGAACGCGCATGCGTACTGCAGCAGGTTAGAAGTTGTATCCTGGTACTTTTTTGCTTCTCCGATATATGGACTTACTGTGTGAGAGCAAAATTAAAATACGTTATATTTTTAAATTCATTAAGAAATCTAAATTTATAGAAAAATTATTTTCAGTGGAATATTTCGAGGAACACTTAGGCAGCAACAGCGGAACACCAGTGTTTCACGTAACTCCGGTTGAAAAGCACTGGCCTAGATGGTGTTCTGAACTTGGGGTTAACTCTTACTGAGACATTATGATAATAAGGTATTCGTTAGGAAAATGGAAATATCCTTGACACTCATTCACTGTCAGTCGGTTGATAATCAACATCTCGAAGATAGTATATACGAACAAAATTGCGGATTTTAAGTCGAGTCTAGCGCGCAGCAGGTTTTTAAGTGCAAGCCCAATAAATTTTTTTAGCCCCACATATCCGCATCCGCATTTTTCTGATAATTTTATTAACATTTGATTACACGTAGACTGAACGAGCGAAGAATATAATTATCCTTTGTTTTAGTGTGTATTTTGTACTTCATATTGAAGAAGTATCCGTTAATATTGTAGTTTTTATATGGCGCACATCCGTCTCTTAATATTGGCGCGCAAGACGAAGTTCATTCCGCTCATTGATGTAACAAATTAGAGGGAACATTTTCGCATTTTTCCATAGAGGATCTACTAAGATTTAAAAAATATATCGTTGAACATTGGAGGACTTGGGTAAATTTAGCGAACGGTATGAGTGTTAGTGATTCTTGGATGGAAGGCCTGTTCACCTTGGAGAGGAATCTTGTCTTTGTTACTGATGGAGAATTAACTCGAAGTTAACCCGCGAATTTATCCAAACTTGAGTAGACATAGAAACCAGCGTCATAACATGTCCTGCTTAACATGCCCCGCCAATTCGATTGCAAACAACTTTTTATTTGAGTAAAACAAACCGGAATAAAACTATTTGAATTTTCGTTTAGAACAAGAGAATATTTTACTTGCAATAAAATTTCATTAAAGCAACAGAAAAATCGTATGTTGCGAAGCTTTGTTTATTGAATCAATGGGAACTTTGACAATGCACATTTTCTACAATAATGAAAAACTCGGGTGTGTAAGTTGGTACTGCAACTCGAATACTGTCACTCAGATGTTTGATTGTTAAGCTGGTGCGTTGCTTTTGTCTCGGTCCCATTCATGGAAGAAAACGTTGAATCTCACAATTAATGTTGAGCCAAGTATTGACTTCAATTTCAAAACTACATTCACTAATGAATTAGAATAATTTCAATCAACCAAAGTCGAAATCTATATCGTCTCAACGTTTCTCACATGCTTCAAAATAAAGTAAAAGCCCCGAGGGAAGACTCCGCGATATACTTTAGAAGGGTCAAAGATCGATCGCGATCGATTGGTTAGAGACTAAGCCTTTTCAGTTGCTATCTGCAATCTTCGGTGGCAGCTTAAGTGAGCTTGGATTTTGAATAATAAGATATTTACGCTCACATCTTGACTCCCAGGAATGCTGTCTTCTCTAGGACGACGGCGCGAGGCGAGGTGATAGATTTCTTACTAGTTATCGTAGAACGTTCAATAGACACTCTTAATGAGCGCATTAACCGGGATTCGATGCTTAGTTAGATTCTCACTAAGATCACGACATAAAATAGTTTAAATTTTATTGCAAATGACGTGTCGGCTAGTGAGCCCTACTGCTAGGGGACAGGTACGTGAGTTCGGTAAAGGGTCTGGATCTCGAGGCGCCAACTCCTAACCCGAATTTCTGATATGATGGTCGGGAGGTCTGAAGGTTCTAAAACTTCGCCTCGAAGATTGTTTCGCTTCGCGTACATGTGAGTCTATAGTTCTAAAACTTGTTGCCCCGCTTCGGTTCTATTCGATTAGGTGTGAGCGTACCTTTGCGTACCAGTTATATTGGCTGCAAATCGCATTTCATTTTTAGCAGCGGGGGAAATGTTTGGAATAGTTTTTTCTAGGCAATTTTTTAAGATAATAAATTTTAAAGGTTTAATACCAACGGGAGAAAATCACTTGCTCTATTAGAAACGAGATAGTCATGAAAAATGCGAAAAATGTGTAAAGTAATAGAAAAGTATTAAAGGAGAAGAACGTAAATTAGCATATCTGCTTATTTATGCAAGTTTTTCAGTCGAAGAGGTTCATTTGAACTAGGTGCTGGTTCCCAGAAATAGGCTGTTTAGGCTGTCGCCGCTTAACAGAATTCATCGCATTTCGAGTGGTGTCAGTTCTCATGGCAGTATAAATGTATGAACAATTTTGGTCATCTATATTACATTCCTCGGAAGGTCCCGACATTCGGGAAGTGTAACTTTATAAGTGTATTTTTGGAGAATAGTAATTTCATGCATAAAACGCGAAAAAATTAGATAATAGCAGTGGTTGTAAAGATCTGTGTAATATGTTCTTGATCTTATTAAAGCGATTTCAAGAAAGAAATTACTATTTATTTGTTAAAACTCCCTCAAATCGGAGTAAGATGTAAATATCTGTTATCGTGGCCAAATTGTATATGCACTAGAAAATGTGTAATATTGATTACTCGTAAGAAAATTTTGTTTAAAAGTCTTTGCAAACTATTTGAAAAAAGAACTGGAATCACTTCGCTCTAGTATTTCCGGAACAGCTGGAGAAACTGCTATCTTATCATGCGGCTAAGGTGGATAGAATGCAAAAGCGGAAACTCGTTTTTTTTGTGTGGAACTCGTATTCGAATGTTGACGCTAATATTTCTGAGGAGTGAAGAATAGCGGAATCGGAGATAGGCGCAAATACCATCTTGTTGCTCTAGGCAGGTAAAACTCTAAGAGGAATCAGGACCGCATTA
This sequence comes from Tanypteryx hageni, assembly GCA_028673005.1. Classification (NCBI taxonomy): domain Eukaryota; kingdom Metazoa; phylum Arthropoda; class Insecta; order Odonata; family Petaluridae; genus Tanypteryx; species Tanypteryx hageni. The sequence goes on from CM054120.1 coordinate 6,544,913, forward strand.
AAGCGATGCCCACACTAGGGTTAGAGTTGTAAATATATACTTTATAAACTCTAAACATATAGACTTCGTCTAGACGATTTGACGTCTGCTTTGCCATTAAAAATAATTAATTATAAAACTCGTTCTGTTGTGCCTCAATAACTAAGAAAAAATATCTTGTCTCCTTTTCACAAAAGTAAAGTACTTTTAGTTAAGACGGAAATTAGCATTCGGCCGGCTAAGGTATAGAAAGGGCCGCATGCTGCCCGATGGTTTGACATGCTATTAGACCAGGGGGATTGAAGTCGACTCTGTCTTTGTTCAGAACTTTCATTCTCTCTTCTATTTGCCATTATGTTTTTTGAACTACTGACAGTTAGTCATGGTATTTTCTTTGGCGGCATTTCTACAATAAAAAATTATCATATTATATACAAAACCGTGACCGTAAAAGTGGCAAAGAAACTCAATTGACCCAAGCCTAAATATCAAATTTCATCAAAATCGCTTAGTAACTGTAGAATCTAGAGCAAAAACTACGAAGGACAAAACGTGGATTTGTATAGCATAACATACATACATATTCAATGCCAACTATTTAACCTTTTCTACTGATTTACTACTTCTTAATATTAGTGTTAACTATATATAAACCAATTAATAAATTTATTAATCGCACTTAAAATCATACAAAATAAAATACGTAAATGCCAGCAATGCGTTGAAAAAAACGTTAAATTTAAATTAAATAATATACTATGTTGTTACACCACGTTTAAGCACGATTTACTAAATAAGAATATTTATTAAGTAACTAAGTAAGCCGAAACAACATTAAGACCTTGGACTTGAATTATGCTATTGTCGTCATGGTATTTGTCGTTAAAAATGCAAATTTAGCCCAAATTAATGGGAATAAAGGTGAATTGCGAGCGATTTCGAGTCAAAGACGAAATAAACGGCGCAATATACACTGCACAAACTTTCTCATATACGTATATACGTTTGGTCCACTGTGCACGCTTGTAAAAGAAAAACGCTTATAATTCAAAGTTAACCGTGGTTTAGCGTATATTTTAATGCTACTGATCGATATTTAGTAATTTTTTGGTATATGGCTTAGTTAGTACTATTTGTGACATCAGGCTGTCCGATTGGATGGATTTTAATCAAAATCCATTTTGAGTAAGTCGATTTTTTTTTCAAAATATCCAAGTATAAAGTGCCCTTAATTGTTGCGCAATATCGTTCATCTCTTCAGAATGTCTTTTATGAATGATATTATCCACAAATATGAGATATAATTCGATTTAGTATAAGCGTAGGGCTGTAGTAAGGTTTTGAGTGGATAGCGGCGGAGGCGTGAAGCGATAGGGCTTGGGTAAGGTAGCTTAGCGCGCATTATAATGCCACTGGACGCCATATAGTGATTTCAAGAGATATATGGCTTACGTAGTATTATTCGCGACATCAGGCTCTGCAATTGGATTGATTTTAATCAAGTTCTATTGGGCCATTTTTGAGCAAATCAAATTTTTCTAAACATCGCCAAGAATAACGCAGTCATTTTTATGAAAAAAGGGTCTGCAAAAGATGATATATCGCATAAATACAAGATCATTGATTTAATGTATGCGGTTGGGTCCTGGGACGACGAACAGACGGACAGACAGATAGATGGCATGGCGAAAACCACTTTTTGGACTAAGGTACACCTAAAACGTGTATTTCCATCCAAATCTCGAACTCGAATTTTTGACGATTACAATACTTTCTCAATATACGACGTATGTATAAAGGCGATGAGAATAAGAAACTATGATCATTCTTCGTAAATACTCTGCAGATACGAAGTTCTTCGGTCAATTTGTCGAATTTATATATGCGAATGAACAAAAGCCTTCACTTATAAAAGTCAATTTTTGTGTGTTATCTTACCGGAAAAAAATGCGAATAACTTTTCTATGGGATATCAGTCCGGAATTTAAACTGCCGTACGGCCTTTTTCTTGTGCCCCCGATAATTGTGCCATGTTTTGTTACGATACTTTGAAGGTGTGGATTTGCATATAGCATAACATACATCCAAACATTTGAAACTATGGTATAGATGTCCGGAATGGTTTCGATGAAATTGAAAAAGAAGCGATGATCTTGACAGAGAATAGAGAATGTAAAACCGAAAAAGGTATAATTAAATAAAAGAAAATTATTTGCGGACGAAACTTCTGCGAAGGATACAATTTTAAGAGGAAAAAAATTGTTCGTTGTAAATACCTTCTACGTCATTTTGCAGTACACTTCAGGCAGAAATAGATAAAAATTGAAAGTGTACGAGCAAATATTTAACCTTTTAAAAATATTTACAGATTTTAATTTATCAATAATTGAATCTGATATACCTATTAATAGTATAATCGATACTTACCCCGCAGATATCGATGCCAGTATTTTTAAAGATGAAGTTGTACAATTTCTCCTATTTGCAAAAGAGGAAAACCTATTGACACCAAAAGAAATGTACAGGACAATACAAAATGGCCTAAAATCAACATTTCTAAATGTAGAGACAAATTTGAAAATATTTCTGTCGATGCGTTTCAAATGCAAGCGGTGAAAGGTCTTTTTCCGTTTTGAACCGAGTTAAAAATTATCTCGGGAATAATTTAGGTCAAGAAAACTTGGGAATAATTTTGAAACGAGAAAAAAAGTCTGCTATGACCGGGAATTGAATCTGGGTCTCCCACTTGCCGGGCGGATATTCTACCACTGAACTATCGTAGTGGATAATTTTTCCCATTTCTGAATGTGGGTGTTTTTCTTAGTTGGGTCCTGGCTAGCCAAGCTAGTATCAACCAGCCCCAATTGACAACCTCCAAGAAGAAAATCCCCCCATCTCAAATGGTGAGATTGCCAAGCTAGAAATTGATGGAATGAAATGATCATAAGATCCTATGCAGACAGGCATTAGCTGTAAAGTTGGGAAAAATTCTGCTATGACCGGGAATCGAACCCGGGTCTTCACTTGCCGGGCGGATATTCTACCACTGAACTGTCTGCTTAGGATCTTATGATCATTTCATTCCATCAATTTCAAGAAAAACTTGATAATTTAAGCCAGTGATACCCAAACTTTTCTAATGGTGGGCCACATCATTGTTTGTGAATCTATTGGCTGGCCGCATTGGAGGTTGACAATTCTTTGGCTGGCTGGATTAGAGTTTAAATCGGAAGTTTTCTATATATTCTGAGGTGCCCTATAAGTGAAAATCATGTTTAAATAATGTTTCCATGGCTGACATTTCAATATTTAAAGTTTTATTATCAAAAATATTTAAAAAATGTATGAATTTTTGTGTTAAAGTTTTCGAATTGCTTTTTCGCAATAGCACAGAAACCCTTCGCGGGCCGTAGTTTGGGCACCACTGATTTAAGCAATATTATTTATTGACAAAGAAATAGATTACAGTAATATAATTGACCAATTTTCTAAACTAAAAGGAAAAGTTCACGTAATAATTTTTCGTATTTTTCTGTTGCATTTTTGTACGAAAAAGAAACATCGTTAATTTTTTGATTTTATTTAATTAATATGAATAGGGGGGCCTCCATTTGGCGCCAGCGCCCACGGCCCCCAACTACCGTAATGCGCCTCTGCGAATCAAGCATTAAACTTAAGACACCCTTTTCCCCTCCATCCCTCTCTTCATCCCTTCGAAAATGTGAAAATGGTGATGAATGAAAATCTTATTCACAGAAAGTATATTTTTTGTTAAACATCCGTCGCACGAAACCTTAAAACATGCAAATCACCCGTACGACGAAAGATTTTTAGCCTAAAATTATGCCAAATGTTGTCGCAAATATCATTTATGAATCAAAACGACGTGTATTTCAAAAATCGAAGACAGGAAAATGACATTTTGTTTTTTTAGACAATCGTCGTTTGTTTCGAACTCTTACGACGATTCTTAGTAATTTTAAAATCCAATCGATTAATACGCTACAGGTCGGGCATTGATCTTTACGTGTTACCTTTTGAAATAGAAATCCTGTTGGAGTCGAACCAGGGACTTTCTTCGGTATTTTTCCCTTTTCTTTTTTAATATTTGAATCAAACATTCTTGCCAAATTTGCATCTTCTACTTAGTTCGAAAGTTTGTTGAGACAATAAAACGTTGCGCTGCTAATAGAAAAAGTGTTTTGGAGTCTATTTAAGATTATTCAAATGGCCTGATTGGTATCAAATCTCGTGATATGAAAAACCTTAACATTGTTTTTCTCAGGATTCGAATTGCTTTGCGTTAACATCAAACAGTGAAGTTTATATTTATCGCTGTGTACATAAACCGACCTTCAACCACATCGGACGATTAATTTCATCCTTAAAACTATTGTATCTCCGTTTAGATGAATTACTTTTATTATAAATTAATGTGAGGAATGCGTGTGAACTTGAAAATGGAGGGTTACTGCGCGCTAGGGAAATTCCTCCTTTTGCTGTCCCGATTGTTTTTACAAAACACGATTAGCGATATAGTATTCTTGTCTTTGCTGAAGAATGGTTTTGGTGGTTTTTTAGATAACAAATGTTATTCTGTTCTTGAAGTTTTTCCGTTATTTTTCATGATAATCTTTCAAATACTTCTTTCGTTTATGGCAGTCATCAACCATTCACTCGAGTATTTTGGAATATTAAAAATATAGAATGGTGAGGCATAAATCTTAATTTATAAGTATATATTTTTTTAGATTTATTTAAAGTACACGCAAATATGACGACCTTGTTGGTTTTTTGAAACTTCTCCGTAATAAAGTCCTGGGGTATTCTGAACGTCAAAGCAACAAATGTTTACTTTCAGGAAATTGTCTATTTTAAATATCGCTTTAGGTTAATAATGGGGTTCGATTAAAACTGCTGGAAATAGATCAATCCGATTAATCTGATACTGATTAATACTCCTTTTTTGGTATTTGCATTGTCTTGTAATTAGTTGAGTAATTAACACACTATTCATCTTTTGCAACAAATATTATGTAGCCTTTATCGTACGGAATTTAAATCCAATTTGTAGGCGCAGGTGGACGGATTTTCTCAAATACATTTAAATAAAACTCTGCAGCCTTTCGGATATTTTTCAGTCTCCCATACTATCATTGATAAATATTTGAAATAAAATTATCTTTAAAACACAAAATGATGATTTTAAATTGTATGCGAAATTTTGATTTAACTTATTTCATCAAAAGAAAAATAAATATAAATATATTTTGATTCTAGAAAAATTCAATAAGGATAATGATTTGTACTCGTTTACATGCCGATTTTGTGGTCACCAGTATCCTCAAATTGACCGAAACTTTGCGTCTCAGTTCAAACAGCTCTGTTGAAAGTTTACGGACCATGCGCAGAAACCCATTTTGGTCTGGAAGAGTCTATTCTCGAGTCGCGGGCTGCGCGAGGGAGAGGGTAAAATTCTCTTCTGAGACACCACGTAGAGATGAATCCAAAGGCCAATTATTTCCCCTTCACTTTTCCTCCCCGTAAACATCCTCCCCTACAACACGGGGTAGTACACGCATTTAGGGTCCGTAAGCTTTCAATACACCTATACTTCTATCCTCTCCAGAATCGGTGAAAAATCTTAATGATAATGGCGGAGACAACGAAATTCAGCTAGGTGAGATAAAAAGGGAGAGAACTCCCATGATGATTTGTTTATTCTCTACTGTAAGCTGGCACCAAAACTATGATTCATTCCACGCAGAGAACTCTCGAGCGAAGTAAGAAGTAGCGATGACCTTTAAATCTGAACCAGACGACCTTGTGGACCAAATATACATGCGAAGACGAAACTCGTGGGAACCTAGGGTGCCGGTGGTGTAGTGGTTAGGACGCTGGGTGCTACTCGGCAGCGGGTACGAATCAGCTGGCAATATACATTAGAATGGGAACCTAAGTTCCTTTCGTCCCTTCGACCCTACTTTTTAATGGCAACTTAAGTTCCCCTTCTACATCTACATATTACCCTGCAAGTCACCTTGACGGTGGATGGCAGGGGGTGCCGCGCACCAAGTTCCTAACTAATTATTATTCACAGTTATCTATTGTGGTCACGTATTGTCCTAGGGAAAAAGGACTCCTTATAACTCTCCGTCCTACTATCTATTTCGCGAGTCTTGTCCTCATTATCCCTCCGTCCGATATACGTTGGTTGTCGAATAATATCCTTCATTTCATTTACGAATATCTCCGACCTATATTTATCTAGAAGTTTAAGTCTCGCCTGTAATCTACGATCTTTCAACGTGTACGATAAAGGTTCAAGTAACAAAAATGCCAAATCTGGCGCACATTCTTCGAGCCGACCCTGCCCCGAGCATCGTGTCCCATCTGGGATCGGGGGAGGAGTGGCATTTCGTACGGTCGGTCGCTTGCCGCTAGGTAGAGAGCGATTTTAACCAACATGCTGAGTCACCGGAAAAGACGACTTGGCAGTTGAGCAACAATCCGTGTGCAGTACCTTCGTAAAATCCCAGCTGGTGGTTAGTCTATTTCAAATGACTTGGCGAGTAAGATTTCGGCCGTACTCGGGACCGCTAGTATGTCTCCGCTGCTAAGAGGTGGGGTAGTGCCTCCTAGCAGAAAGCTCAAGCTAGACGTTGCCTACTCTGCATCGGAACTAGAGCTCTGCACGGGCCTGATTTTCTAGGCCCGGCCCGTACGCGCTAAAGAAATTGCCGGCCCGGTCCGTGGGGCTACACACGTCCCGTTGAACGCCCCTTTCGGTATTCAATTAATGAACCAATAAACTCAAAAAATATCAATTAATTATAATGTAAGAATTTATTTGCTATTTGTCATATGCATATTTGGATTTAAGAAGGTATATAACAAGCTTTAAATGTACAATTTTTAATACTGTGTAGATAAAAGTGAAATTCACATTTTTCATTTATTTTAATAACATGAAATGTGTATTAAGCATGAAATACAAAATTTATTCACATTCACATAAAAGTAGTAAAGTTATTTAAAGGTGTTTTTAAAAAAGATTTCTATAAAAACAAAAAATTCTGTAAAATTATTTAATGATCTCAGAATCAGCGAAAAACTAAAAAAATTATATTTATATCCAAATTATCATAACGAAAATAAGCGTTTCACAAATTAAATCTTATCAGGACAATTGTATCGAATCTTAAATAAATAATAAAATAAAATAATTAGAGAACTATACTATTTAATTATTCAAATGTTTGTGGAGTAAGAGGAGGGAATCAAGAGAATCACTAGACAAACATGTTCTGCGTTCTTGGTAAATATATCCTGCTGCACTAAAATTTCGTTTTCTGACTCCTTGCACCGACAGAAATCACTTGGCTAAATTTGATATAATCGGGAGCTCTACTCCGTGCGATTTCCTCCATGGAAGCAACTCTCCAATAGGGAGAGAAATGGCATCTATATTCAGGTAGCGCTCGATCTCGTCCTAATCATGTTCCCCCGGTGACCTCGTGTCTGCAAACCTACTAAAATAAAAAAAGGGATTTTTTGCTGTGGGGTGGGGAGATTTGGGTGGATGAGCCTGCTGCTACTTCACTAGTATCATTTAAGGTGATTGATTTCTCGATTGTTGATACTGCGAGATCTCGTTTTAATGATGTTTTTCCTCATTGCGTCTATTGGAGTAGTTCGTTTTCTCCATGATTTTTCCCGTATTCGGTCCGGCAAGTCTGAAAATTTTAAATCATCCAGTAATTTCTAAAGCCCGGCCCGAGCCCGTAATTATTTCCAAAAGTTGAGCCTGGCCCGTGCAGAGCTCTAACCGGAACATAACGTTTGGCGGGCATTTAAAGGGAATTCGCGAATGGAAATATTTTTTATCGATATCACGCACGTACCACACGCGCTTAATCAAACAAGTCAATTTTGCTATTTTTTAGTTCTTAAAGATCTTAATAGTAGTTATTAAACGTTGAAATGCCTTCATGCGCGGAATACCCATTATAGCCTAGATATAGCATTTTATTATTTAGAGTATTGTTACATATACATACGTTATAATGGGCACACCGACAGATATAGACGACACTTTACCCTCGGCTCTCTATGCAAGGCGCGTCCGGTCCGAACTTAACACTTAAGAGTTTTTGGTAAGCCCTTCCGGATGCAGGCGAGCCTCACTAGGATCAAAACTTGGGAGCGTTTGAGGCACCCCAAGATATTGACCACATCGAAAATAATTTTTTTATGCGTGCTTCTGATCGTAACTGGCATCTTTTTCGCATTGCCGGGTATTGAATTAAAAAAGTGTTTTTCGATCATCCCAAATGCGCGCGACCATCGCTACGACCGAGGGAATCTCTAATGCCCTCCCATATGCGCTCGAGCCTCCTACGTCCGAGGGAATCGTTAAATCCCTCTCATTCCCCGAACTTTTCATTTCTTCATTTGATAGCGAATCGACGTTTTCAATATCTTTCAAGCATGCAACAAAAAGGTTGAAACGCATTTACCATTCCGGGATTCTAGGAATGCTAATCGCCGAAGAATGAATTAAAATAACGTCTTATTTAATGAATTTTTTCCTTAAATCTTTCATTGTTGTTAATATAAATAGCGCTCTTAAGAAGAAATAGTAAAGTTGCCCATTTCGTTCGATTCGCGATGTAATGAAAAGCTATAAGTTAACAAATGTAGCAAAATTAAACAATTAGCTTAAATCGGACTTAAAACATTATTGATTAATTAATATTAAATTGGAAACGATGCTCCAGAACCCGGACAAAGTACAATTAACTACGCTAGTGTTTGTGTAGAGGAAGGGAGGGGGGAGGGTAGCAGAAATATTTCTACCCCTTGCCCCGAGCATTCTTGGTGCGGCCCTGTCTCTACTCTATAGACTCGAAGCAAGGCGCGTCCGGTGTGACCTTACCCTAAAGCCCTCGCAGATGTACGCGAGCCTCGCTTAACCCTAGACTACTAAACTTTTGTCTAACAGACTACTCCAGTTGCAGCAAAAGTGCTTTTAACACAGTTCCGAGTAAAATAGGGGGTTGCGCGTTTACTCTGTGACTGCATTGGGTTCGAGCTATGAAAAGGACGACGTTTCACAACCTGCTTCTTACTATTTCTTTTAGTTGTCATTCGCCTCTTCGACGAATGTCGGCTTTAAAGTCCTATATGTACGTAAGCCTCGTTTCGACCTAGGGAATCTTAAAAGCCCTCCCAGATGCCCGTCAGCCTCGTTACGACCAATCTCTTTCGACGCGAGATAAACTGATTCAGAATGACTCGAGTTTGGCGCTGTTAATTTCTTATTGTTTACGGTTTGAACGTTCTCCGCAAGCGTTGTCAAAAATGACCGAAACGTCTCGTAAGGCCAGCTCCCTCCGAAAGGAAATCAGGTCGCGTTATTTACGTGTTCTCCGTCTCAGAGGATGTGCCTCCAAAAGTCCATGCGACCGAGTCATCGTTATCGTTCGGAATATGACATCATCTTCATGTGTCTATTTGTGCGTCGTGAAAAATCGCCGGCCGGGAAAAGTTTTAGTTGGGCGACTATCCTCATACATTGCAGTAATAAGGCTGGCAGAAGGGAAGGCATCCTTCGTAGGATAAAGACGACAATGGAATAGTCGGGTTTCATCTCTTGAGAGAGAAAACTTAAACGTAGCGATATCAGCGTACTGGAGAAGGTTATGGCAGCTTAGCTTTTGTTTTGACTTGGATTTTACGTCGATATATGGGAGAAATATTCCTTTTTAATCCCGGTCGCTGACCCGAGTGAAGGGTGATCGTTAAATAGGCGAAAAATGCTCGTAGGAATTGGACGTCCTTTATGAGAAGACTAATAAGGCATCGCAGTTAAACGTGTGCGAGCTAAGAGAAATTTGCGCGAGATTTGATCTGCCGGTGCTCATTCAAAGCCGAGAGCAAAGAATCGAGTATTCATTCTTTGATGTTATTTTTAACTTGCCTCGTTCCATGAAGTGCACCCGCTTTTAAAAGAAATACTGATATCAGTATACATATCTAAATGTAAACTTAGTGGAGATGTTTATATGTTTAGAGATCTATAAATTAACATGATACGGCAAACTATGTCGATCTATTTTTTCGTAGCTATTATAATAATACGTTGGCCTATCTGCCCTAGGGACCTTGGACTCGTCGGAATGAAATTCTCTCGTCTTTATTGTCCATCGAAGGCTCCGGATGATGTTAAATCCGATTACTCGACAACGAATAAGCCTTTACTACAAATCACCGTCACAGAAAATAAGTTCAAAATGGGGTTCACTTTCATTTTTTGAAATGATATCAGTGAGAGTCGCTTCAACGTGGACACCATCGTGAGAAAGTTTAATTCTGTCTAGTTGTACGTGACAAACAAACAGAAACCATGAATGGAAAATTTTTAGTGTATTATGTATTAAAAGCGTTGTGTAAATGGCATTATGATTTTTGGTGAAAATTTCAAGGGGGGAGAGGAGGGGATAATTTTAACATTTTAAAATATATTTTACGCTGTCATCTTCGCTAAACTTAGAAAAACTTTCAAACACGAATTTATCGTTTAGTGATATGTATGTACATAAATGAAAAATGTTTTTTGCGTCGAATAGTTTGATCCAGTATGAGAACATCCAGCAAATTGTAATTCGCAAATGAGATGTAACATTTTTGTGCTTCTACACGCACAATTAGAGAAGAGGGAAGGTGAAAAGTATTTTGGGCAGCAAGGGGAATTTTTCGGATCATGAGTCCTCCTTTTGTGACGCATGAAGCGAAACAATGTATTAATCGCAACGATTGAAAGCTTATTATTATAATAGATGGTACAAATATCGACATATTTGTATTAAATATGTGGATAGGGATCAATATGAAAATGTTAAGGAATATTAGTGTGTAGCCAGGTAATGAACGTTACGCAGTTTGAAAAAGGCCAAGACATATTTATACACACCCAGACGTAAGGGTCTCCACTAACCAAACTGTGCGTGCTCTACTCGTTTATTTGACACTTGGGTTCTGCCCTACCACTCTTCTCTTCGTTATCTCTAAGGTATTTTTGTGCACAACACTAATAATATATTTTACATTTGAATTATTACCCTACAAACTACCGAACGCGTATGGTTGGGGTTGCCACTGCATCATGCCTATAAATTCTCTTTAATCTCAGAAATATGATAATGATTATTTTACCTTTATTATTGCTGCTAGGAAACGACTCAGCTGTGCTCTCCTCAATCTCTACCTTTATTCTCTCTCTCTACCTTTATTCTCTCTCTCTACCTTTATTCTCTCTCTCTACTTTTATTCTCTCTCTACTTTTATTCTCTCTCTACTTTTATTATCTCTCTCTACCTTTATTCTCTCTCTCTACCTTTATTCTCTCTCTCTACCTTTATTCTCTCTCTCTACCTTTATTCTCTCTTTCTACCTTTATTCTTTCCCTCTCTACCCGTCTCTAATCTCCGCGGCTTCACCCTATTTTTTCCTCTGTCGAAGTAAAATCCTTTCTATTTATTTCTCTCGGATATGTGACCTTATTAATTAAGTATGATTTGTTCATCATACTAACAGCATGCTGTGTTAGAGCGTCTGCCGTGTTTTCATTTTCGTGTCTCTCTCCATGCAGAGGCAATCCCTCTGTATACTTTGGGTGGAAATGCATTTAGGCTTAACATATCGGATTCTTTTGAGTTCTATTGGCGCCTTTACTTATGTATGCTTTCTCGCAATTTCGCCCCAATGATGACGTGTATCTATTTGTGTACTAGTGACGAAGGAAGTAGAAGGCAGCAGGCTCATGACGCATTTTTCCTTATTTTTTAATACGCTTCATAAATTTTCCCCAGAGTGTATTTTAATAGTTGATAGCAATTTTGTATTAATAATAATTTTATAAATTTTGATAGCATGTTTAGCCCTATGGATTGGTGGCCGAATCATCCTTTGTCCACGTGCCTTTGGTTTTGGCATTTCGACACATTCAATTGAGGTATCCCTCTAAATAAATAGAGCAAAACATTACGTAGACTTTTGCATGTTTAAATACAACATTTGGAGTCCGTGTTAATATTATTAAATTTTTTACTCATTTTCCAATCGTTAAAGAATTCCCATCAAAGAGGGGATTTTTTCATTATGAGAAGATTATATTTGTAAAAGATATAAAAAACTAACTGCCAAGTTTTTCAAAGTTTTCCCGAGTTTTTCAGAATTTTAAGAATACGAAATGTTTCGTAATAAAATTTACTGTAAGTAAACGATAAAGTCGTTAATAGAAAACGCTCGTTTAAAAGAGGTTCTTTTGTTTCCTTTGTAAACGTAGGCACAGAGTTATACCTCGCCATTAGGGTGATAAAATTCCGCAAAACCCAGAAGGGCGAGTAAATAAATTCGTGATAGCTCCTATATATAAGAGAATGGAACATAGCGCGATTTTTTTGCCATGTCGACAGCCGATAGGTATAGAAACATATAGAGAGAGAGAGTTAAAGAGTAAAGAAAAAATAGGAAGAAAATTTTTTTAAACGCCATGAATGATTTAGCTGAAAAACTTGAGATTTTGGAGATTGTTTAAAAGAGCGTTGCGCTATGAAGAAAAGAGATTTGATCAGGAATGCTGTGATATGAAGCTGCCTTCCAATGTTAATTTCTCGTCAATTTCTACTAGGTGAAGTTATCGCACAGTCAAGTTGTTGCCCCTTTCTCTGGATGGCTTAACCTTCATTACTTTCTCATTTATTTCGTTTGCCATATTTATTTTCTGCGCTAATGCCTTCGCTGTTAACTGTGGCTTCCTAGTCTATATATAGTCACCTTTGCGCAGTCGGCGAAATGCCCTGCAGGTTTTCGTCCAAATCCTGCTCTGCAATTATGAGAGAGCCTTATTTGCAAAAACAAAAAGAATACTTCCCTTCAGCTTCCACCGTTTAGTATTGATAAACCGCCTACATGATTTTTTAATGCGAAAGAACGATAAATAATGCCGTGTAAAGGCAGAACTGTTCATTAATGGGAACTAGCAAAACCGCGAATGGAAAGGTCAAACCCCTATTTAGCGCTACCGTTTTTCCAACGATGACATAGGCTCTAAAGCGGGGGTGGCGGTAAATCGAGTTATATGCTAGATCTGTCTAACCATAAGATGGAAGTTCTGTTCACAACGATTCATGGGCGGTAAGGAGTGGTGGTACTATATATGGGGGCGCTAAATCGGGATCTGACTGTACCGGTATACAGTGGCGTCGCCAGGGGAGGGTATTTACGTGTTGGATTATCTCCCTTTAGGAAAATGAAAATATATCAATTTTGTCTGTAAATTACACTCGAACATATTATGAATAAAAATTTATCATTTAGACATCCTAGACGGCGTCAGAATTAATTTTTAGGAATTTATAATAATATATAATAAAAAATCGCGCTGAACCACTGAAAGCCTTGGACACGTAAATGTGGCGATTGTCGGCGTAGTTAAATCATACATCTTTAAAAACCCCGAAGAATTCTGGGTCCGAGTTTTAAAAAAATCGCCCTCATTCGTCACGGATTATAGAGAAAAAAGTATTTATTTATGTTTAGAAGCGTCTGTTAGTTAATTTGGACAAATCTACCGCATTCTAAGAGTCATAGTCACACTCCTAAAATTATTTTTTCTCCGGCGTGTTAAGTGGCAGAAGACGAAACAGGAATTGTCTATCCCGCGATTTTTCTAAATGGAGCGGAGATGAAATACAAAAATATCAATTGATGACACTCGGAGAGTATTTTTCGAGTTCCCCTCTTAGTAGTCAGAGATAAACGTGTCAGCAAAGCCATGGTCGCGCATGCGCGGTAAATTGCGTAAATGCGCGGAAAGTTCTGTCCTTTGTGAATTTGAGTACCTGGCGGTTGTGTGTCGGGTTTGCGCGTTCCCGCCGGCTCGACCAATCCGTTTGTCGAAGTGGAGTGTTTGCATCGTGCGGAACGACCTAGCAATGGGCCGTCCTAACCTTTTTCTGATCCTCTTCATCACCCACGCCCCTCCTTTTTATAAAAAAATTATTAATGATAGTAACCAATCATATATGACATGAGTCTCAAAGTGTGTACTTAACTAAGCGCATAAGCATTTTTTTTTAGCTTTTTCAAAATTTCTTTTTTCTATATATAATTTGCTACAAAATGTTTTGAAAAACTCAGACCTACATCTTATAGTTTCCAAGATAAAAATTATTAAACTTTAATGTTCAAATTGGGTTAAAACAACCCCTAAAAATTAACAATTGTGAAATTTTCGATTTTTATAGTTGTTTATGAGCAAAATTTTATAACCCTGCAAAATTTCAGCTTCCTAAACCTGGACATTAGTATCCTATATATGTGTTATATCCTCATCCTCTGTAAGGAACGTCTATATATAATGATGAATGTATATGAGATGAATTGCTTACAGAATGCAAGCACCAACTACTTGTAATACATAAATCCATTAGTCTGCACTACATCTGTTATGGAGGTGATGATTTGGTAAAGAATTTGAGTACATAAGTACAGGACTTACATATAAATAGTTATAAAAGAAATGAAAAATATTAACCCTTAACTGGTATGGCGAAAAATGTCAGATTTGACCGCATAAGTAAAAATTATGTATCAATTAACAATTTCTTTTTTTTAACCAAAATCTTTATCTAATACGTTATGTACACTTTTCTGCAAGGGATAAAACTCATTGCTTTGGTTTAAAAGTAACTTTAGTTGAATTTGGTTATAAAAAACAAGGCGTCTGCTAAGACGAAAAGTTATTATTTGCATTATATAAAAAGATAAATCAAATCGTCTTCATTCTTGAATTCTCTGACGTTTTTTTATTCCCCCTAAACAAAATATATAAACAATTATCGAATGCATAAAAACCAACAAGGACGTTTGTGAAGGAATTTTACAAAACAAATTGGCTTATCTCAATCTGATTTGTCGGCACAAACGTCGCATACAACTCTCTGCGTACTATGTTCCTTGCATACACTTTTTCGGCAGGTTTCGTATGAATTTTTATCATCAATTATTTTCTTAACAAAATTATTCATTACAACCTATTAGTTTTTATAAAACGTAGTAAGCAGTGGTTCATTCTGCAAGGATTTCAGCCTACTTGAACACTACATAAAACGTTTTTATGATTATTACTAAATGTTATTAACGCAAAAGTTTGTTAATCTGCGGTTTACATGATTGTGGAGGAATTTTATGACAAAAAGGCCCTCTTATGGTAGGGTGGGGTCAAATCTGACCCCAGGGGATCCCTAAGGGAAAAACGAATTAAGATAAAACACTGCAAGGTCCTCGAAAGCGTAGTTCAGGCTAGCAAATAAGATTACATAATATAGAAAGCCTAGAATGGGCCATGGTGAATATTTATTAATTTAAATGTCTGAGGTCAGTCCTGACCCCTCCATACCAGTTAAGAGTTAAAGTATGTAAATTAGACAGCATTAGAAACATGGAATTTGGAGGCAGAACTCAGTTTTGTCAAATATGCTTCGCCCCCTCCCCTCCTGAAATCCTCATACGCCACCCTAAGGTTACGCCACAGGTTAAGAACCACTGGTCCAAGGAAATTTTTTCCACCCGCCTGAGAAGTAGTTCTTGTGGACGAAAGTAATATCTCCGTAACAGACTTTGAAAAAGTATTCAACATTAATACAAAAAAATCCATGGTATTTGGTGAGAGTTGAAAATAACTGCTAAATCTTGAAATAATGGGAAAAGACTTGAACAGGTGGAGCTAACAAATAATTTTGTCGATTTGCCTCAGGATTGAAGAACCGAAAGCATATTTGTGATATTACGAGATGTGATAGCACGTATATAAAATTGAGCTACTATGCAGACATTTGTAAAAATGTTAAAATGGAGTCGTCATATGGTTATGGGACGTGGGTCGAGAGGAGAGGAGTTCTATAAATCAGATGCTTTTGAGCTGCATGAGATAAACGAGAAAATTAATTGGGTATGGATGAAAATAAATGAGAAAATCCGAAATACTCTAGAAGTTTGATTTTAGGGATAAGAGAGGCAGAAGAAATGGTCAAATACGGCCTCTTGGAAGAAGTCGTGGAGTGGAGGATATGCTGGGAAAGAGGCGAAGAG
Source organism: Tanypteryx hageni (assembly GCA_028673005.1). NCBI lineage: Eukaryota > Metazoa > Arthropoda > Insecta > Odonata > Petaluridae > Tanypteryx > Tanypteryx hageni. The sequence goes on from CM054120.1 coordinate 6,561,050, forward strand.
GTACGGAAGGAAAATTTTTGGGTGTTAAAAGAGAGATTGTTGTAGGAAGATAAAGCCTTGGGGGGGGGGGGGGGCAGTTTGGATTGGAGAGCCTCAAACAGTTCTGTTTAATTTTTGAATGTGCACAATTGTTAAATTTAATACCTGTATTATATACCGTAATTCCGTGAAATGAAGGAAAGAGTTGTTTTCCTCTCTTATTCTCTTAGCGAAAATGAAGGAGACGATCCAAGCTGATAAACTCTCCATCGGAGAGAGCGAGGGAAGCAAGCTATCGGCATTCCGAATGTGATATTGACGGCTTCATGTTCTCTCTAATCGTTGACACCAATTTTGTCCAACTTCTACTTGCAATAAAGAGACCCGCTCTTTTTTCGTATTTTCTTAATGTCATTCCTACGTTTCAGCATTATGTATATAGGCTTCCTACGCTTAAAATATTTCTCTTACTTCATTTAAACAAATGTATTATTTCTTATCGATATTTTAGGAACTTTTTTGACCGCCGAACGAAATGGCATCTCCTTCTCGCCATTCGGGACCGCGTAACACGACATTGATTTGAATTCTGATGAAATATCTTATGAACGCTAATTTTGATAAATCTCGAAAAAAATCCTCGCTAGGATTGCCAACCATTCTGTTTCCACCCGGAGATCTCCGGCTCGTCGCCATAATTTCTTGTCTCCGGGTCAGTAGCTCAAATCCCCGGTTCACTTTCTTAAACATGTTAACTTCTGATTATGGTGACTATGAATTCAATGTAGATAGCGAGCAGCTTATAATGTACCAGTCGTATTGCCAGTTAATAAGCAAGTTTGTTTGAAAAATAATGAAAAAATTTTCGAGTTACAAGCCAGGTCTCTCCCTAGTTATATCGCTTCGCACGAACCCATGCCTCACTCCGCAAGACATATTCATCGACTGAGGAATGGAGTTTTAACACCTTAATTCCTTTTAGCGGTATAAAGCAGCACGTGAACAAAAAATATAACGCGTGTAGTCCACACACATTCTCCGTTCCCTCCCCTCCCGCATGTCTATGCACGTAATCTCACAATTTCTGAAATATGATGTATTCAATTGGTTTCATTTCCATTTGAATTGCGTGTCTTCTCTTATCCCTCTGGCCCCTCCTGACTCCTGTAAGCTTCCCCTCGAGAACTCTAAGCGTTAGGGGGAAATGCATTTTGGTAGATAAAGGTCAATATCGAAATTACCGTATTTACTCTTATACCACGCGCACCCCTGTGTTAGGGTCAGATCGGAGAGAAAAAATAAATTCGTGACGGAATGAGTTGACAGATAATATTTAAACAAAGAACTCGTCCTCTTCGCCTATTCCCCCTCCCTGAAACAAGGTCCGCCCAAGATAAGCATCTTCCCCCTCCCACACAAGGTCCGTCCAAGATCTTCCCCCTCCCACCTGCGTGCCGCAATTTATTGGGCGATCTCTTGATGCCAATGCTAGCAGAAATTTCCTCTTCGGTAGTCGCCCCTCTTATGTTTAAGGAGCCTCAAGTGCTCATGATGAATTCGGTGAACACAGTTGCCGACGTATTCCGTAGAAGTATAGGTAAAAATTAATAGTAAAATTTTACTGACTGAATTGCTTATTTTGTGTAACATTAATAAACTTAAAGCTCATTTAAAAGGTACAGCTTTAATATGATAAAAATATAACATCTCAATCGTGAAAAGATTTGATAGAATTTTAAATTCTCGGCTAGTATAAACGTAGATGCAAGCGTGTTGCAGTGAATACTCGCAATTCATATAACCTGTTCAGAAATCCTCCTGTAAGACGTGCATTCCCTTTTTCTTACAAACATTTGGGGAAAAATGTGGGCGCGGTACACGAGTAAATACGGTATATAAAAAATTGTTTATTTCTATACTAAAATAAGTTTTAAGTATTCATTTAGAAAAAGTTTGTTCGATTTTTTAACAGATTGGTTGGTCCTAATTAGAAAATATAAAAAATGTAAAATTTCATAATACCCACGTACATTATTATTTTTAAAACAAAAACGGAAAAAACTAATACCATATGTCAATAATATTGACCTATGGTATTAGTTTTAATACATTTTTATCATCACATATTTTCATCGGGTTTCCTCCGTAGTCTCCGGATTTCGGAAAAAATCTCCGGTTTTTTAAATACATATCTTCCGTTTACAATCGCTAATCTTCGGTGCATGAGGACCTTAAAGTTGGAAACCTTAGTCCTCTCTGTTAATAAAAATGAGGGAAAATCCCTCTATGAGGCCATTTACTTTTAATTAGCCGTTTATTTCTCCCTCTCTTATTTATGGAGAGCCATGCCCATTAATGACGACGTAGGTCGTATTTTGGGATGTTTATAGACACAATACATACAGTATAGGCAAATAGAGAGAAATAACGCGAGTAAATGAGGAATGTCAAACTATATGGGCGAACTCGGAGGTTGACTAAGGTGAAACCGTCTCAGTGACGTCACCTTTTCAACGACTATATCTCTTAGCGACCCATTTCTCTTGAAAGGACACCATAAAAGCAATTTAACGGAGTCCTACTATTGAATGACCACCCCTCTAGAGAACTAGTTTTCTTCAAAGCTGTCTGTAGCAGCTTAATAGAATTTTCACTGCACCTGTGATTGTGTCTATGTGACACTAAATTACGATCGTAAGAACCAATTGCGACCACGATTGATTCGGGCATTCGAGAATGCGGTTGATTAGGCATTTTTAAAAGTCAAATGCTGAAGTGGCGTAATGCAAATATTATACACAGGGAAAATTAATCGACCACCACGGTATTGAAGAAAAACGGTCTCTACGAAGACTGCTCGCTTAACTGGAGGGTTGTTTGGTAATTCCATAAATTGAGTTGTTAATGGGATGTAAATGTGTTATACCAAAAAACCCACAAATATAAGAATAAAAAAAATTAATGCGATTGGGCCACTGTGCTGTTTTTGAAACTTAATAAATTTATAAAATATGCAGATTAAGTTAAAATTATACAAAATCAAAGGAACGAACGAAGACAAATTTAACCTGGGGTTGATATTGCGAGTCGCTCTTGCGCTCGACCGTACCTTCCAAATATTTCAGTGGTTAAGTCACGCTTTGTTACCTCATTTGAGCTGGCTCATCTTCTGGTGAGTAAGCGACGTTTGTGTATTCATATGATTCCGTGATTTACGTTCATGCCAAATAGTTTCGTCCAATATACACACAATCAGAATCCTTAAGACCTTGCTGCGGTTTGCCTCGAAAATATATTGTTTGCTACGCAAATCGTCCATATTTAAGCTTTATTACCTCTGCATTAATATTTAGTGAAGGAATAAGAATTAGTGAGTGTGTGTGTGTTGGATGGCGAATCAGCCTCTAGGACGGGTCCGCAACCTGGTGCTCGCGAGCACCGCCGTGCTCTTTGGTAATTTCATCTTGCACTTTTCGGTTAGTCAAAATCGCCTTTCCTAGCACCAGTAATTTAGTTTGTTCGCTTGTTTTCTTTCTAAACGTACGGAAAGACAAATCTAATCACTTCGACGTTGGTTTGATTTTATTTATGACTTCCGATTTTATAAAAGTAGAGTGGTGCTCGCTGGGTGTGACTTGGTGCTCGCCACTTGGAAAAGTTAGCGGACTATTATCACCGGGTTGTCATAAGGTTTCAGAGCGTTAGAAAAGGAACGATCGCGCGAAATTGGTGTAGAAAAATGACCAAGCTTTGTATGTTCATGCAAAGTTTAGCACTGTGATTGAAAAATTAAAATTTCTGACCAAGTTATGCATATATTGATTTAATGAAGGGGTGTGCAACATTTTTACTTGGCGAGCCGCATTCTTAGATGCGAGTGCTTCGGCGAGCCGTATTGGAGTTCGCGGGTGCCTCGGCGGGCCGCATTAGAGTTTACATCGGTTCTTACTCCCGAGATCATATGTATGTACTTTTTAAAATTAAAATAAAGACAACAATGTTCACCGTCAAACTTCACCGGGCAAGGTTTTATGGCAACAATTGTAATTGAAACATACAAAATTATCTATATTATGCATCATAGGCCGCATCTTCGTCAAAGCTTCGCGGGCCGGAGGTTGCACGCCCCTTATTTAATTTATGCCGTAATTTAGGCAAATTTATTATTTTAAAGGTGTGTGCGTGTATTATTTGTTTCCGTATGTCGTCCCGTAACTCGAGAACGACCACTCCGATTTCTACGAAACTTGCACTTATTATCAGTGTTGATTTTACTAAGGTAAAGAGTGTAAAATAAACTATGTCGTTACGGAGATAATTACTTTCGTCCACAAGAACTACTTCTCAGGTGGGTGGAAAAAAATTACCTTTGAACAGTGGTTCTTAACCTGTGACGTGACCTTAGGGTGGCGTATGAGTGTTTCAGGAGGGGAGGGGGCGAAGCATATTTGACAAAACTGAGTTCTGTCTCAAATTACCATGTTTCTAATGCTGTCCAATTTACCTACTTTAATATTTTTTCATTTCATTTATAACTATTTGTCTTGTACTGATGTATTCAAATTCTTTACCAAATCATCACCTCCATAACAGATGTAGTGCAGACGAATGGATTTATGTATTATACGTAAAAATAATATAGCGCGCTTGCCAAAAATCCGACGATTTGCTCGAATCCAACGTTTTACTGAAATGAAGTGGTATATTTACGCGCTGGATTGTCTTCCGTTTTCGCCCGATAATATTGCATCCGATTTCCGCGGCTGTATAGTAGTCGCCCTAGCTCTTTTAATACCTTTTCATTGTATGAGATGTCATTGAGCGGTAATGCTAATAAATGATATGTAATTTCTCTTTTCAGAGGTTGGAAAAGTTCGTAGCAGTCTTTTCCAAATCAACGGTACGAAGAAAGAGCCTTTGGTGCTGCCAGAGGCGGAAGGACCCAACACGACCCTTTCAGAGAAGGTGTACGTTCCAGTGAAGGAGCACCCTGATGTGAGTACGATGCCCTTGTCTCATTTTCTCTTCCTCACTTAGCGCATACTCCTGCAGAGTAAGAGACCTAGTATATCGATGCGCGCAACTGGAGAGCAAACGTTCGAAACGTGGTTTTCATCCGTCTGTTTATCAGCCGGAACTGTGAAGAATTTCGGCGAACTTGGAGGAATTTATATATTTATGTTTCTATGCAGAATCAAAATAAATATTAAAAACCAATTTCGGAATTCTGTCTGTTTTGGGCATGTATAATATTTTCAAACGTATATATGGAGAATATTTCAACGCGAACGGAAATACATATTTCCGCAAGAGTTGCTAGTTCCTGTGGTTACGTAGCGTTCGTAGGAAATTCTTAAAAAGTTAAAAATAATCCGATGGGGATTGGGGACTCGAGATAATTGACATCTAATATCGGCGTCTGTCCTAACGACGAATTGACAGCGTCTGATGGGTAGTGGCGGTGAAAATATCGTGAAAATGTCCGTGGGCAAATTTAGTATCTTCTAAAAAGCGAGCATGTCGAGATTTTTCAAAGAAGAAAAAATGTCTAGTCGCTGTATTTATGAGACGCGTAAAGTTTAATCGTTTATTGCTCCATTGAGTTGTCGGGTTTTCGTAAATTGTTCTTTCGATATTTATTACAGTGGTAATAGGAAACATTTAGACGAGTCTAAAAAAGAGCGACATTTATTAGTGTTTTATATCTTGGCCGATTGGGTTGGCTGTAGAATGTTAGATAGGATGCGAACGCAATTCCCCGCAGCGGTATGTTAATTTTGTTCTCTTCTTTTACTTGCAACCGAGATCTTATTGACACATTTTATGTCAATAAGACCTCGTATCAATTGGTCTGTGAAAATTGTTTGACCGTTTATATTATTTAATATTAATAAATGAATGAGGGTCGCGTTAAATTCCCTTTGCTTTCTTATACGAATCACAGAAAAGACAAGAAATTTTAAGTTTTTGTAGGTAAAGAAATTTATGCCATGTGTAAATGAACCATGTGGTGCAACAATGAAGGGTAGTTTGTTATTGCCGACTTTCATAAAGCGCTGTTTTCATCAAATTGGCGAGAAGGATTTTATTTGAAAAGCATCCATCTATGGCGTTTGTTTTTATAAAGAATGCTATTTAGGCTGTATGTCTTGAAATATATATCGTCCAGTGAGATAATAATATATTGAGTTTTAACAGCCAGCTTGAGTCGAGCTGACCATACAGTAATGTAACCGGAGACCTATCGACTAAATGCGTACTGGCGTGAGAAAGTATGTGCAGTGTATGTTAAAGCGATTTTTTCAATTTTCCCCTCATCGACAATAGTTGATCATAAATATTCCTTTTGGAAATAATTCGCAGTTTGGAAGAAAAGCTGAAAACAAAAAAGTAACAGTGGCGAAGCAAACTTTCCTTGTACGAAGCGCCATCCATACGACCGCCGCTCTTTTTGAGTGATTTTGATTTTTGACATCAGTGTGTTGTAAACTAATTCCAAAACTTATTTCAGAATTGAGGTATTATGTTATCTCGCGAAAGCTATGTCACAGCCGTCGTAAAACTCTCGTATGAGTTTTGTGCAATGTGTGTGCCGCTGCTATAGAGTTGATATTCCGGCGTAAACACGGATTTATAGGGAAGGGAAAATTATCAATACGTTTAATTATTCACCATCTACGGTTTTAGAAAGCGGAATCTCTGTTCTTGAATTAGTTAGACTTAGTTAGTGAAAATTGAACAGGTTGCGTCTTGGAGAATTTGTTAGTATGTACTTAAAGTTATTTACACCCGAAATATTTTACAATTTAGAAGTGAATTATTTTGGCTGTAATTTTTACAGGCAATTTGGAGAAAAGGGAACTATTTACCAGTTGTTGTCTACTGAGTGATGATAATGTTCTATAAAATGTCGTGTAATATGGTTCGGTGTGCCGTGTGAGGATGAAAGTTTTCCGTGAAAAGTCACTTAAGCACTTCCTTAATACTTAAGCCCACGTGCACCTCTCTAGAAGCTAAGTGTTCAGTTGGCGTTTCTCTAGCGGTTCTTAGATCGATTTCTTCGGTAATGAAGTATAGCTTTACTTTGAGACTATAATTGTATGAATTTGGCTTCCCTGCGACCATTCGCGTGTGGATCCCTTATGTTGGTTCATATTGGACGTTATAACTAAAGATGTGTAACTCGTTTCTTGTACTTGTTCGTTAATATTCCGCACCATTCCGCCGATGAAAGTCAATTTCTTATAATTCCACTACTCGCGTTCCCATTTATGGCGTTTGCTCGCGTGGGATATTATTGTGTCCCAATTTAAAATTTAATGTTTTTAAACTTATATTTGCATTTTTTTCTCTTGCACATTTTGAATCAGAAGGAATAGGTCCATAGGCTTTGTTTTAATCGACTCGAGTTTCAACGCAATACTTCAGCTATAGCCCGAGGTGGCGGTGGCGGAGTGGTTTGTGCGTTGACCTTCCACGCAGCGGCCCCAGCTTCGAATCCGACAAATGTCGGATTTTTCAATCTGGAATCGTCCCGTCCCCTACTTGTGTGCTTTGAGGAGACCGCGCTTGTCAGCGCTCCGTCCTTCGGAAGGGACGTTAAGCAGTTGGCTCCCTCGATGCTTTTTGTAAAGAGTAGGCTAATGCAAGCACCAGGTTTCCCTCCTCCCTTGTGTGTGTTCAGTCTGGAAGGAGTAATGACTATAATAATCCAAGAGGTTGATTAGCCAGAAATTCCATACAAAGAAACAAAACATCAGTCATAGCACCATTTCGCGCATTAGGTAATGCGCGAAATAGACCTATAACTGAAATATATTGTTCACATTCTCAGGAATAAATCTCTCAGATGCGGTAACTACTGCAATAAAGTCTTTTGGAACTCCTTATTTAACAATTGTGCTATCTCAACGTGAACAGTGTAGTACAGAGGCGGATAAACTTCTTACGAAGCGGGCCGCATTAACAGACGACAATGCTCCGGCGGGCTCATCGGAGGCAGTGCCGGAACTAGGGCGGGGCATCTGCCCCGGGCGCATCTAAGTAAGGGGCGCAAAAAATCCAAATAATACCTAAAGAAATGATAATTTATTGAATGGGGGGCACCGTTTTAGTAGTTTGCCCCGGGAGTTAAATTTCTAGTTACGGCGTTGACCGGAAGTTAATTGTTGACAGGATGCGAAGGATCCTAATGGTGAAAATCAATAACGAATAATATTTTAGCGTCACGACATAAGAAAAAGCTTTACGGCCATAATTTTGAACAAAAAATATGAAATGATCAGTATAACATTCCATGGCTCGCATTAATAATATTCCTAATTTGATAACCCCTGTTGTAGAAAGAGGTGCTCGTGTAATGTTCAACTTCTCTGCCGCGGAAGCTGTTAAATTGCGGCTTCAAGTATTAGTTTCTTAATGGGACTTGTCTCTCTTGGTCATCGACTCTCGGCAAAGCCGTCGCTCTTCTACTAACCAATCGCCGCTTTCGTAAGGCGTGGGCAGCGCGAGGACTCGTTAGTGAAGTGGGGCGCCAAATTCCGGGGATTGGGAGTGTCTGGTAGGGTTGGTCCCCTTAAGTGGAAGGGACGGCCTACGACATTCCTATCAACTACAGTGTAACCGTTTGCTGAGTGTCGCGCTAACCACATCTTCGATGCCAAAGAGAGGTGTTTTTTAACTTGTGGTCCGCCGGTTTTCCGTGAATGGGCGTTACTGATTAATGTATTCTAATGAAGGGGTTACTGATAACGCCCTGAAATAAAAACACATTTGACGGTGGATAGTGATTACATCCTGTCGTGTTTGGCGAATTCTGCATACAAGGTTGTGCAATCCCCGAAATTGGAACTTTCCCTCCGATTGGGGACGGTTGCTTGGAACAAAACTCAATATAAGTCGCAGTACAGGTGAATAAGATAGTAACTTGAAAAAATGTCGCTTCATATTTCAGAGCGCTCTTATAAATAAACTTGCATTTTCAAGCATTTAGTTTGTCACTGTATATGTCGTCCCAGGTGCTGCATTTGATAGGAAGTGTTTTATAGCAGTTTCTCAAAATTTGTCTCGGGACCCAATGGAAGAGAAGGCAACATGAGGAAAAAGATGTTCTGACTGGATGTATTCATCGACTCGCAACAAAAAACAATGAATACTAAAATATGGGCATTTATATAACGGGATCATGGTTATGTTTTGACTGCTCTCAATTGAGACCTAGCACTCAGTCGCGACCCGGACTTTGAAAAATATACATATAGAGAGCCGCATGAAAGTCTTGAAAGAACTGCATGTGGCTTGGGAGCCGCAGGTTGCCCACTCGTGCCCTAAAGAGGGGCAGGCAGACGCGACGTCGGATGCCTCGATTGCATCTGGTCGCAGAATTCTGCTGCAAAAATCACGGAATGGGTGCAATGAAGCATAACCAAATACCATTTTGTTGCATTAACATCGACAATTTTGGGTCACTTTGAATTGAAGCTTATGGCTTGTATCGAGTAAGTGATTTTGATAACTCTTACTCCATCGACCGGTTCTTAATAGAATAGCTATTGGGATTAGGGAGGAAGTGCGTAAATGACCCTGCGTGTCCTATTTTTAGAGTTCGTAGAATAGAAAAAGAGGGGAAATGCGGGAGACCGCCACGTGGTGGGTACGCCCTTGCCTATGACTAACTACGTTTATTTCGGGGTTGTTACTACTCTCGTCAGTATATAATGATAATGCGATGTAATTGTCCCAGTCTATAAAGATTTTACGCAAAAATTCGACGCGATTTCATTACTTTTCCGAGAATAGAATATCCACGGCAACAATTTTGCTGAATTATTTTCTTATAATTTAATAAATTATAGTGGTTAAACATCGTTTTATCACGATTTAATTAAACATTAAAGTAGCATCGTGGAAATTTTCAAAGAAAACGGGTGGCAGAGTTAAACGGGGTTTTTTTTGTTAACGGTAGTGTTTTCCCCCTTATTCGAAAACATTTTGTACGTTATTTCGCCGTAACGAAGTTATTCTTCTTGCGCATTTCATAGCGAGTACCGCCCTGCGACGTACATCTGGTGATAATATCGTGCTAGTGAAGCGGTCGTGTACAACTTTTTGTAATTAACTTGAAAGTTTTCTCTTAGGTTATTTTCCTCAGTCATACAAATACTATTTTGTGGAAGTCACATGCGGTTCCTATCATCACGTTGTCGCGATGACAGCCATGTGTTACTGCAAGTTGTAAATAATAAAAGTAGTGTTATGGGAATGATTTCAGTGTATTTGGAGAGTAATCTTTTCACGTGGGACCTTATCTCAGGTTATATGAAGTGTCTTGGGGAAAATAGATTCCGCTATACTTAATATCGATTTCCGCCGACCTTCTTAGGAATGCATCTATTTCTTGCGAAGAGAGACATCTGTAATTGATAATATCTAAGCCAGAGGTCCTGCTTGCGACACCCGAGATAGTTTATTGCGGAGCTCTGCCGCAAGTCAAAACGAGAGAAATAAAATCGCAATTAAGTATTAAATCGGTAGAAGACGTAAATCATTTGACCGAGATCCGTCAATGGAATGGTTAATGCAAGACGAGCTACGGCAAAATTACAAAATTTTCCAAGTCAACCTAAGGTATGAGAAGCAAAGCTAGCGTATGGAGTGGGATGGGGAGGATGTTGGAGCAGAGAATCTCAGCCCGTTCACTTGCGGCAGGTTCTTGTTAGTGATTAAAAAACGAAATTTAAAACTAGAGGCGGTTGTGACGAAGGCGGTGGCCTTAAAGGGTCAATAGCCGAACCTACAAAATGCAATTGATTCTAATCCATGGTTATATTTTATTCTTGCGTAGGATCCGTGAGTGCATAAAGGTTGAGAGGAGTTGCAAGATCAAATTTGCTCGCTCCTTAGTGTGATCTTTCCATTTTTCGTTCAATAAACTTAATCTTTAAAATGCATAGTTTTTGTTAAATAGTTTTGATATTTTCATTATTTAAATTTAATTAAAAAGCGTTTTTGGCCATTACGCCCTTGCAATAAGAAATGCAGCCCACATATTGCCACGAAAACTGTAATATGGCCCCATAGTGTTTTCCAGTTGAGGAACTCGGATGCTGAATATTGGGTGGACCTTATTAGCGCCAAAATTGTAGCATCGGTGAGATGTAGTTTAATGGAGGTATAGGGAAATTGGCGGTGAGAAGGCGACGGAGAATAAAATGGAAGTGGTATTGGGTGATAAATGGAGTGGAATTAATATGGGTAGTGATGAAAAGTGGGATGGGAGGAGTGGAAGCGTGGAGAGAGAGAGAGAGAAGGGAAGAGAAAAGACGGAGAGCGATAAGGATAGATGATGAAAGACATTCGTACAAATGGAGGATGGGTGAAGTAGATAATGTAAAGTTAACGGTGGTGATTATTTACGGTTTTGGCTCAAAAGTTAATGGATTATTAAAATGGACAATATTTAGGTGATGCGTATTGTACTAGGACCTGCAATTTTGCTTCCTTGGCTAGAATTTTGTGTAGGTGTGAAGCTAATAGTGTGCGCACGGGGAGTCTGCTTTGACGCTAGTCTCCTGCGGGGGATCTACTCCCCTTTGCCTCGTTTCTATTTACGTATGATGCCCAGAAATAGCCGACTGCCAGCTAGCTCCTCCCCTAATACACCCTGGATTTTCTTCACCCAAAGGCTCTTGAGGACCAGCTCTGCTGATATGTGCACTAATTTAGACTCTTTAGAGTTGTTATACTCGGTGAAAACGGTATTCACGATTATGTAATCTCAACGAAATAATTTCCAAATAATCAAACCACTTCTAAAATACCAGGTCATTCGTTTGAAGCAAATGAAGATAAACTTTAGGAGATTCACATTTTAAAATTGACTTTATTCGGAAGTTATTTTTCTGTTATCCTTAACCATATCGAATGTGCTATTTGTGTCGGTGAATGGGAAAAAACGACGCCCATAACGTTTCATATATTAGTTTCTTCACGTTTGAGTGCAAGGAATTTTAACCCTTGATGCTCACGAGTAAACCTTTTTCGCTGCTGCAACTGTATGACAGCCTAACCTCGAGTGGAGTCATGCATTCTTGATTTGTAGGTTGTGCCCTCTGTAAATATGTTCTAGTACGTATATTTTATATAAAATTAGCGTCGTAAGTGTTGAGGAATTTTTCTGCTATGAATGTGGAACAAAATTAACTTCCAATGAAAAATAATAAAATTATATTTATTTCGAGATGAGGCAAAGAACGAAAGATGAGGGAGTTGAGATTGTGTGATACAAGGTAAATGGTCATCAATTTAATACGTCCGCGGCGGCGTTTTAGGAAGATCGGGTTCGAATATTTGTTATCTACGCAATACTGAGTTTTTCTACTAAGTGATCGTTTATACGATCATGTGCGTATACTATATAGAAAGATACGTATATGAGAAAGTAAAAAGTTGGAACCCCCGTAGAGTGGCTCAGTCCGATGCGGAGGTCATCTAACGAAGATAGTCTTACGACTATGTCGCCCGTATTTAGTGACTTATGTAAATTAGCATTCTGCCAAGCTTCAAAAAGTTAACTTGAATAACAAAAATTTTGAAATGTGTTTCAAAACCTATTCCTCTTCATCGAGGAGCACGGGACAACAGCGAACTATATCTTTGCCGTGGGTAGAGGGGTTTGGATTTTCTCAAAATGAGTGATGACCTGTACCTTCAAAACACAAGTGTGGCTGAGTAGCTAAAAATAAACTCTTACGTTGACCCCAAACAGGAAGTTCTAACACTTGAAAATCCTCTTGATTCCCCCCTGCTTGGTGGAATGGGCGAATTTTGGTGAAATATCAGGGGATCTAAAGCAGTGGTTCTCAAACTTTCAATTGTCGCGGCCCCCTCTGATTTGAAAATAGTAAAAATAAGAAACTTTATTGCAAATTTCTTCATTTAATGTAACTATTTATGATTTTTATTATCGTTTTTCCAAAAATTCCCTGATAACATTTTATTATTCGTGAAAACTTTATTTTTCGATTTTTCACCTTGCATCAAATATAATTCTGCGGTCCCCTGGGGGACCGCGGCCCACAGTTTGAGACACTGATCTAAAGCACTGAAGAGAAAGTGGGGAAACATCTTAATTTAGGAGCCGATGGATATTATTCCTGAAAAATCGGCGAATATCATTTGATTCCAAATTTCAAAATCTTTATACCAGAAAGTATGTGTAGAAGATACGTATGGAGATTTGGCCGTCTGTGTTTATGGAAACTATCCCATGTGAACAATCAAGATATGCCAACCTACTGTTGGGTTGCACCACCTGACTTGGCTATGCTTCTACCCATTGGTGGGTCCTTCTGGTATGAATGTGTTAATTCGTCTTATTAAATTAGGAGGAGTTGGTGAAGTTCTGCTTCTTCTTGGCAGAAATTTGAAGTATGGGGTTCAATGAGCAGCTTTTTGAATCCGAGTTATGTTGTTTAAAATATGTTCAACTTACTGAACTCTTGACTATCAACTCCCACCCTACCCTCTTGAGAATTAATTATTGCAAATTGGAGATCATTTAAGAGACCAATTATTTAGAAATTCAAAATAGCCTCGAAAGGACTATTAATATTTGATCATGCCGTATTTGCATCCCATTGAGGTTATCTTGATATCAGATGATGGTATAATTTGTGAAAAACGTTTTCACTTTATTTTAAGCTTTTGGCCCAATGCCTGGATGAATAACTGGTAACATTAATAAAATGGGTCTTTTAGGAAGGCTTTCTGAGATCCATTGTAGAATATGGTGCTGGTTGACTTTAATTCTTTAAGTATTCGGGTATTGGATGTGGTATTTGTCCTTTCTCAGACATTGCCGTCTTTCAAGCAATTAACCTTGTGGAGGTCTAGTTGCATCTCTTAAAGTCAACAAAAAGTAGCAAATAATAATATGTATTTATGCACCAAAAATATTTTCCCTCAATTTGCCCCTTAGCAACAGTGATGCTTCTAGATCAGGGGTGTGCAACCTTTTTATGTTGTGGGCCGCATTCTTAGATGTGAATGTGGGCCATATTACAAATGCCTCAGATGTCTGGATGAGGCTTTACGTCGGAACTTATTCAAGAGCTCCTATGTAATTTAAAAAGAGAAATCAAGTTTTAACAACTTCTTAGCATTAAATATTCAACAGGAAACTTTTTATGGCTGCAATTTCAATTAAAAAATACAAAATTATCTGTATTAATACCACAGACCGCATTTTATTCAAAGTTTTGCATGCCACATAAAATACTTGGACAGGCGAGATGTGGCCTTAGGGCTGTAGTTTGCACAATCCTATTCTAGGTGGTTGGACAATGAGTTACCTAAAGGCGCTAGATATATAGCAGGGGAAAGATGGCTTATGGGCATGAGGCTTGTTGCTTGATAGAGATTTGGGGAAAGTTAGGGAGTAGCTGAGCATAAAACTCGATATATTATAAAGGCACTGGATGTTATATTTATATGTTATACTTTTAGACGTATATCATAGTGTTGCTTATGGCATCAAGCTATGTAATTGCATAACTTTTATTATCGAAAGAATCAGCCATTTTTGAGTTCATCTATATTTTATGAAAACTCGACAAGAATAAACTGCTCCATTTTTGTATGATACAGTTCATGTGAACAGGGATTATATTCCAGGTGATTCCATATAAAATATAAACAAGATTTCTTCAAATTTTGTAAGAACACTTTAACTCCTAGAGCTGCATGCAAATGACAGAATACAGACAAACAACATGGTAAGCTTATTACTTCAGAAATTGGTCAGTTCCTATTGCATGATGACTCTGAAGATGTTTTGTTAGTAGAAAGTATATGTGAATGGAAGTATAACATTGAGAAACTCAAAATCAAGTAATGTTAAATTCCTTTTTTATAATTAATGATGCACACAAATAAAATGATAAAAATAACTTCATTTTCATTTTTTCACTTAAATTCATAATATGGCAAAGAGTTGTGGAGCTGTGGAAGAGATAATCTTAATTTTGCTGAAGAAACCGCTATTGTGCGCCAAGTTAGTGTCTAACATGCAAATACGAAAAGTTTTTGTTTTGTGTGAAGCTGAGTTAATTTACACTTGATTATTATCTTTCTCAGATGTAACTATTGAAAATTATAGTTTTTCTTGATAAAATCCTTCTCGAGTTTCTTTCATAAATCTGTCCTCTACACAGATACATGTGAAAGGTATTTGTGCCACTAAATAAAAGATTATCTTTTTAGAATTTATACTTTCTTATTGGGTTGCATAGTTTTATTGACATTTTTAGTATACTTTTCATGCTTCTGATGGTAAAAATGAGAAATAGTGTATTTAAAAAAATTATAGTTTTTTTCACTGTATGAGTTGAAGTAAATTTGATTGTATATGCTGAAGAATTTTGTAATTCTCTGGAGAATATCATGCTTAGTCTCCGGCAGAGCAAAATTAGAACACTAACAATGCTTATTTCAAGATAGAATTTATGGGTTTTGAATGCAAGTGTTAAGGTGGAGGAGCATATTCTTGTGATTGGTATGCCCCCACCTCTTTCAGATTATTATCTAAACTTGCTTGTTTCAGAGGAAGAGATTAATATTCAGAATGATTATTTTGCCAATTGTTCATTCTAATAAGTGAAATGAAGTATTTTTCTGACTTATTTGTTTGAATCAAGTATTTATCAGTAATTATTGGTACCAGTAGTAACTGTATAATAGCAGAGGCATAGCTGGGAGATTATGCCCCTTTGGCAAACGTTTAAAGAACCACTTGAAGTATAATATGATTTTTCTTACATTTTAATAAAGAATAATAGTTTTTGAAAACAATGACTTTAACGTTTGAGTATTAAATTAATACTTATTTATGGGAAAATAAACTACTTGCATTGTTTGCAAGATCGATTGGTGCTTTTTGCAGATGCCACCTTCACTATACCCTAGTTACGGCACTGTATAACAATATAATGAGATTAATTACAGGAAGCCATTCTAGTTTGCTAATGAAATAATTTATATATAGTTTGAAACAAAAACTTTCTCTTGACAGTTTTCACATTTGACAGTGATAGTGTTAACAAATAATTATAGACATTGAGATAGGGCCACATCATTTAATCCCATGAGTTGTTCATGTCACTATATTAATGGGTTAATACTGTCATTTTCGAGCAACAATATTGAATTTAATATCTGAGCATAATAACACACCTAGAGGAGAAGCTACTCTCTCGCCCCTCCCAAAGAATTGTTTACCTTTTTTTGGAGTATTCATTTTTTTACTTATAGAAGTGTATATATTTTAATTTTCTGCTAAGTATATGGTTATGTAGGGATAGCTATGTATAATCATGATTTAATGTAAATTTTTTGATATTTACATATTTTGTGCTATTTTTAAATTTCTGTGAATAGTGAAACCACCAAGCAAAATTTCTTTGTGCCGCTGAGTTTAATAATGTATTTATTTTTTAGGAGTAAAGTACCTTTATAGATCATATCAGAACTTCATAATCCTTCCTTTAGTATAAATGCATTTGTTTAATGAAGATAGGAACAAATTTCCAATAATGAAGTTTTTTAAAGCTGATTTGACATGCCTTACAATTAATGAGCAAGATTTTAATGTTCTGATTAATTTTTGAGGGTGAGCTCTTCATATTGAAAAATACTGACTACTTTTTCTCTTGATCCTAGTTCAACTTTGTTGGTAGAATACTTGGTCCCAGAGGCATGACAGCAAAGCAGCTAGAGCTGGAAACAGGCTGTAAAATAATGGTTCGTGGCAAAGGATCAATGAGGGACAAGAAAAAGGTATTTTTATGAGTATTTTTTGTTATTCTTTCATTGAAAAAACTGTAAATATTTAGGCTCCCTATGCTTTGCCTACACAGATGCACACTCACAGTGAAACTTCTTTAAAGAGATCATCAATGGTTCTGAAGTCAAGTGGTCATCAACAGGGGCGACTGCTTGTAGAAGTTTCATTTTTTGCATTGTAAATGTGCATATTTATATGTATTTAATAGGGAATGGTGTTAATTTCTCCCTGCGTGACCTCTGTATGTTTTATTTTGTGTATATTTTATAGGATTAGTTGATGATTTTAGATTTAAATCACTTCCTTGAAAGAAGTCATATTAATAGAAATGTAATATTTAAGATGAACATGGAAAAAGTATTGCACAATTCAGTGAGGATGACCTAGATCCTGACTTGCAGATTTTAAACTTTTAATAAAATCTTAATTTTTCCTTGCGTATTTAAGAATATATTATCTCCCAATTTACGAGTCCAGTGTCTGAAACAAGTTTGTAAACGTGGGGAAAATTTATTGTATGTACAAACAATGAGAGGATGCATGCCAAAAACTAAATCTTGGTCCCAAAAATGCATGAAAGTGGACATTAAACAATTTTTTCAAATATTTTTAAATTGATAATACTGTGAAAAATATTCCATTTTTACCTATTATATTTTAAAAAGGCCGCATTTTAGGAGTTGTACATTTAGAACAGAAGTAGTTAGGATGGAGTTTTAAGGCTGTCAATTAAATTAGCATTAACCAAAATTTTTGTAAGGCCAACAGATTTTTAATTGGGAAGTTCTTATATATGAACCTCAAGGCTATTTGTCTTACAGAATATTTTCTTGCATTAATCTTTACTGAAGTAGGCTGTTACTCTAAATCCAAAATTATAATTCTTTATCATATTGTTAATTTTGACATTTTTATTTTGAAGTGCAGTAGAAGCTGTGTTATCTGGCTATCTTGGGGACTGTGGATAGCCGGTTAGTAGTAATAGCTGGTTTGGCGAGCATTTTCCGATTTTGATGCCAAAAATTTAGAAATAACCAAACAAAATAGGACCTAGGTTCACTATCACACTCCCCAAATAGCAGTTACAGCGACAGACGTGGCTATGCATAAGGGTTGCCTTTTCTATTTTAATTCTTCCTTGCATAGTTACATGTGCATATTTACACATATTTATTTCAAACGCTGCACATTAGTGATGTGCATTGTCATTCTTTTGGTGGATTAATTCCTTTTTGTATCGTTCCTCAGCTGGAACGATATGAAGGATTCGTGTCATCTGGCAGCAATTTTCTCCAGGCCCTTCTTAATGTTACACTTTTCATTTTATTGCAATGTTGACAGGAGCATCTTTTATTATAAATTTTCTCTGAAAATCCAGGATAGTGCCATAATGGTTGGCAAGTTTCCTCATAAACTATTCTGTAGATACATTTTAGGTTTTGGATTACACCTTGGTCCATAGGCTGTATCAATGATGTTTCATTATGAGGTAAGAACACTGAAAGTATTCCATGACACTAGTTCATTTTCTGAAGGATGAGCTCTGCAATTGTCAAGAAGAAGCATAACTTTTGTTTCCTGAGGTTTCCCCCTTTTACTTAAATCTTGTTTCACTGAAGGCACAAAGACATGGTGAAACCAATACAAAAATATTTCTTTGTCCATCCAAGCATTTGATTGCGCAAAATAATGAAAAGGTAAATGGACAACTCCCTTTAGTGCTCTGGGTTTCTTAGATTTTCCAACCACTAAAAGTTGAGCTCTGTGTAACCCCGATGCATTACCACAGACAAGAACAGTCAATTGATCCTTGTTTTGTTTAAATCCCTCTGCATAAGTTTCATTTACACCAGCTAGCGTTGATGTAGGCAAACATCGCCAAAACAATCCGGATTCATCAGCGTGGTAGATTTCGTCGGGGGTTATTCTATCATCAATGATTAGTTCTTGGAAAAATTGAACGTATTTTTCAGCAGCATCATGATCAGCTGATTTCCTCTCACCTGAAATATCCAATCTTCTGATTCTGTGTCGAAGCTTAAAACAAGCTGGCTATCCATCCGAAAAAGCAGTTTTCATTCAGCTTAATTTTATTGTAAAAGTCTAGCTTTTTCAATTAGCATTGGCCCTGAAATTGGAGCTCCTTCTGAATGTTTCTGTGAAAACCAGTCATATAATATTTTATCCAGTTTTTCCAATTTTGGCTTATGAAGCATATGATGCTTATTAACTGATTTACTCGTCTCAGATGACACAAATTTGATCAATTCAGACTTCTGAGCCTTGATATCATATAGGGTGGAGGATCCAATGTTAAATTCTCTAGCTATAGCTGCTCTACTTTCTCCTTTTTCCATTTGTTCAATCAGCTCCAGCTTTTGTGTTAACGTTAAAACAACTCTTTTCCTTTTTTGTCCCTTGCTTTCATGTGTTGACTTTGATGCCATACTCAATGGATGCATAACTAATTAAAATAAAAACTAATAATTGTAATATCGAATAATACGTTTTTCAATTACTAAAAAACCTATGTAATTATAAATAAAGTCTACATAATTATTAATAACTTGTAAAACACAATAAAACTTAAAATGTATAAGTACATCAAAAATACAAAACACTGTGAATGGCTGATGTAAACAAAAACACATTGCCTTATACAATGCTCCCTCGCATCTGTTGCACGCATACATTCAGTTAACTGACTTTTGCCACACCCTGTATATGGAGAAAAAATGTAATTCTAATAATTTAAGAAGTTTTAAGTGAAAGACTTGATATATATAAATATAAATTTATAAATATAATTCATATAAAATTCATAAAGAATTAAGAAATAAATAGCCGAAGCAGAGCGAAAAGCTGTGCTATCTGGCTATTTAGCTAAATAACACAGCTTTTACATTGCATTTGTGAAAAGTCCCGTTTCTTGAGCACCGGATAACACAGCTTCTACTGTACTTAAATTTTTTTTGTCAAACTTCCCATGATTTTGTATGAATACATTTAAAACCATAAAGGCTGGTTCCGACTAGAGGACCGGTTGTGGTTGGGTCATTTTAGACCAGATCTAAAAATCCTATTTTAAATTCGAATTCTATGTGGAAGGACAAACTGGATTCACACTTATAGGGCAGGTTGCTATTGGGTCTCGTTCAGGTTGCTCGTCAGGTTGCTCGAGGAGGCAACTTTTGTCCCAAAACCCAACCTCTTTGGGGTGGCAGTGGCGGATTGGTTAGAATGTTGGCCTTCCACGCAGCAGTTCCAGGTTTGAATCTAGCCGAGGTGAGATTTTTCAACCTGGGATGATCCCGTCCCCTACTTGTGTGATTTGAGGAGACCGCGTAAGTCAATGCTCCATCCTTCAGAAGGGATGTGGAGCAGTTGGCTCCCTTGGTGCTCTTCGTAAAGAGTAAACTGATGTGGACACCAGGTTTCCCTCTTCCCTTGTGAGTGTATTCACTGCAGAAGGAGTAATGGCTATAATAATCCAAGAGGTTGATTAACCAGAAATTACATACAAAATGCAACCTCTTCAGTTACTATCAGCTATCCTTGGTGACAGATGAAGTGAGCTTTAATCTTTCTGCTAGGTAGAGACATCCATAAACTCTTCTCACCAGAATGTGTCCATGCCCTGACCGAGACCTGACCTACAAGTGTGAATGGTCTCTCCAAAAAGAGTCTTTGTCACGACCACGTCCTGATCTCAATATGACCGTGACTAGTCCTCTAGGTTGAACCAGCCTTAACAAAGCTCAAAAACTTGGTCATTTCTTTAAATTTAAATTTTCATCTTTCTTGAACTGTTTGTACAGTCGTTTCTGCTATAATGTGACAGTTGCATTCTTGAAGGACCCTGCGTTGTAGAAAAATCGCATTATAGAAACTATTGATACTGTTCTCATGAGTATTCAAGCATTTTCATAGTCAATTTATATTATAAGCAATTCCATAGCATCAAATTTGATAAGTGTAAAGAAATAACAGCAAAAAATAAGTGAAACATTAATATTTTTAGTCTAATAGTACATCCTAATTGAGTCTGAGCCCCTCCCCTTTAGATCTATGAACAATGAAGTGTACAGGGAAAATAAATCTATCATTACTCTGTGTTTGCTCTTTACAATTGGCAAAGGGTTACATGTAGCTGCTTCATATTATCAGAACTATATGGTGAGATCAAGTGCAATGCATAGTGGAAGGAAACTGTAACCTACTGATCAAAATATAAGCACATTTTAGGATGTTTGACTGCACAGATTTGAAAGATAAATTCCAATTTCCCATTTATCTTATTGTACTCGAAGAGTCCATGGTGCCTGTAGGCGCAGTGGACTCTTGAGTACAAGATGCCGGTAGGGTCCACCCTGCCTCCTACACCGGCTCCAGGTTTCTCTCCTCCCTTACAAACCAGCTATTCATTTCAATACCTCTTACATTAGATGCCCATTGTATGTAGGCAAGAGCTGGGCATAAAATGTAAACTCTTGGGTAATATTATTCTTTTTAATGGTAAATTACTCCGACAGTTTTTGTATTGTTTTAAATTGACAATGCTGCAAATAGCTCATGAAAATAATATGCTTAATTTTAATTACCATATATAATTAAGCGATAACATTAACCAATAATTACGATAAAACATGCACATTTATTGACTTCCAATGATCTACATTAAATTATTACGTTGATTTGTTTATGTTTTGCATCCCCAGTTATGCGAACAGAACCACATATTCTGCAATGTAGTATTCTGAAAGACTTAATGGCTCATGTTGCTGAAGGCTTAATCATGTCTAAAATATGATAGAATATAAAAAAAATTTATTGGTAAATTTTAATAAATAAATCTATGACAATGTTTGACATTTTCCCAATTTTTAAGTAAATGTGTGTACTTTGTAAGTACAATAAATATTTTTTCGAGTGTGGAGCTCTATGCAGTAATATTGTTGGCACTGCCGTCAACCTGGTCCCGGTTACAGGGATCATTTTTGGCATGACCCTCCCTCTTTTCCAGGATGAAAAAGTAGTTTGCTTTTAATTTACATTCAAAAGTAACCAATGCTTTGGCATTTATTATGCTTACATTATTGCTGAGAAACTGCTGCAATATAACTAGCAGTTTCTCATTTGATCTGTGTATAACCTCCCTTTAGTGAAAATCCCCATTTAACAAAAATGTTATTTATTACCTTTGAGATTTGTTAAAATGGGAGTTTCTCTCTACACCACCTTTTTAAACTTTGCGTGCTTGCAGTTTGCAAATTTGGACTTCGCGACAAAATCTTTTATGATCATTACCTGTGTTTCGCGCATCTTGCTTGCTTTTCGTGACATGTGTTTACGATGCCAACAAGTGTGAATTCCCTCTACTTTTTTGCTTCTAAGTTCATTTTAAACTTTAGCACCTTGGAAATGGACATTATTATTATATTATATTTATAATTGTTATTAACAGTTTTCAAAGTAACCAAATGTGATAACCATAGACAATTCTTTTGTAGCTCAGTTTAAACCTCACTGCCAATGGCCCTATTTTCGATAACAGTCGAAGTTGCTGCATCTAGTGGCCAAATTAGAAATTATTGACTAATGAAAAAGCATCCACATTTAGTTTTTCACTACTTTTACGTATGACATTGAAAATATTCGTTCTTTGTATATGAGTTTGCTGGTTTTTGACCGAAATATTTAATGATTTAATGTTATTAACTTTGTATTTTGAATGTAATTTAAGGTACTTGTTTTGTTAGGTTTTCATTGTTTATTACGAATTTTTAATGTAAATCTAAGAATTGCTATCATCTTGTAACGTAAGATTTTTTGCCGCATATTTTGAACACAATTACTAAAAGAAATGTTATAACTTTATTACGCTAGGTTTTGATTTTCTGTTATGCATTTCTAACGTATTTAGTAAAAGAAATGGAACCATTTTTTAATGCTCATGTTGTTTTGCAGCTTGGAAATGTTTGTTGCAAAATCCAGGAAAACATTTGTGCATGATGTACTCAACTTTCCATTTCAGTAGTTCAATTTAAATAAAACCATGTCCTTAGAATGAACAAAAGAAGATCGAAAATCACATGCAAAATTTTGTGGAGGTAAACTGTACAAGTGTTTGCTTTTATTTTATGTTAAACTGCATAATTTATGACAAGTGAATTTTTTAGGTTGTCTGGGAACCACTCTCTCGTAAAAACATGGCATCTTATGGGAAAATAGGACTTGCACTTTGCGAATTTGCATTTCGTGTCAATTTTCCAGAACCAATTATTTGCGAAGTTCAAAAAGGTGTTGTGTTGTGGTCCTATTTTGGCCATTTTTTCTAGATTTTACTCCCTGTCCAGACCATATTATATCAGTACTCCCATTACCAAAACAAAATGCCTGTTTTCAGAGCCATTTATTTTTATAACAAGCCTCTTGTTTGCATTGCATTCTTGTTTGCACTATTCCATTACGGAGGCTATTCTTTTAATGATATACATGATGACCATGATGGTTGTGGTTTTTTTACCCTGTCTAGCAATTACTGGTGAAATTAGCTCGAGACATCTTTTGGGATGTGTCTTCGTTCAAATCTCAAGCTATGCTCGGAAAAACAATTTTCTCTTTGGAATTTTATTGCTGGTAAATTTTTTCTCATTTCTTCCAAGTTTTTTTGTGATTGGTTTCTCTGGGAATACTGATTTGCTTAACCCTTAACTTGTGAGGTGGTTTCCGTGGGATGTACTTGGTGAGGTGAGGTCTCAGAGACCGCTAATGAAATTTTCTTTCTCATTGACACACAAATCATAGAATCAACTTCAGATTATGTTTATTTGTACTTTAATATATATAACACAAGATACAAGCATAAACACTTTTAGAAATCAAAGTATATTTCTTTTGTTATTTTGTTATCTAGATACAGTGTGAAATTTTTTTTTACAGTACCTCATTTCTAATTTCTTGAAAATAAGAAAACATAAATTGTGACTATGGAAGCTCTAGTTAATAACGAATATGTATGACTGATGCACTAAAATGAAAAAACAAGAGTTTTTGTTTTTTATGAAAAATTGCAGAATGTGAAAATACTGATTTTTATCATACAAAACAATTGTTATAATTGAAAGACACCCTTTTCATATATTTTCCTCTTCACAAACATAGAAGATCTTTTCCGTACACTCAAGATAGGTTTCTTGCAAAGGTAGCACAAATAGCATGATGCAAAATGCAAATAATCAGCGCGAAACAAGTAATGGTAATAAAAAATTTTGCGCAAAGTGCAAATTCGTGATCAACAACCACCCAAAGTTCAAAAAGGTGGTATACTAATACACAGTTTCCTCAAAATCTTTCCGAGAGGCATTATTATTTGTCGTCTGACTGACAGAACATCATAGTGAAGACAAATAGGTGATATTAGATTGATGCAGATACATTATTATCTGCAATCAATCATGTATTAACATAAGCATTTAAGCTAAGATACAATGCTCCAGCCCATTAAACATATACCTTCATTTATGAATTTTATTTTTTGTTTTCCAGTGATATTCTTTGCACGAAATTTAACAACTCAAATTCAAAACTGTGAAGACATAGGTGAAAAAGGCTTCTATGTTAATTTAAAGTGGAAAAAGGCATCCAATTTTAGAAAAATATTGCTCCTGATGGGCAAAAGAATTCATAAAAATTTTCAAACAGTAAATTAATTCCATATTTTAATAAAATTGGTTTTTCATTATTTATATATCTGGTAAATGAACTTGAGGTATGTCACTGGAATAATGCATCTGAGAGCTCCCCTATTTGTTAAGTAGCTAGAAAATAATATTCTCAATATTTTATGCAATAAATATTAGTTTTAAGAGTTTACTGTTGTTGAGCGTAGGTTTATGCAAAATGAGAATCAGTTTATGATAATCTCTCATTTGGGAAGAGGTAGTACTCAAAAGTTTTAATTGCTAGTGGTTTTTACCATTTATTTTAGATTTTTATTTAGTGTGTCCATAAAAAGTAATTGTATACTTCTCTGAAAGATGATTATTGATCTAGTCTCCATTGTTAGTGTACTTTTGAAGCTAATGGGCTGATTCATTAGTTTTTCATGCTTTGTCAAAAATTTTCATGTAGACTAAGGCTGAGGTTCTCAAGCATAATGAATTTCATAGATAACCTACTGGAATGACATAACAATGGACCAATATCAGTTACATTTCTATAGTTGTCATTGGTTTCCAGGTACTGACCCTTTTGGACTGTGGGTAGCTATCACCTTCATCACTATCTTTTTTAACTTATTATTAAATTGCGAATGAACACCACTTACAAAAAGTCCACTGGCCACAGGTTGAGAACCTCTGGTCTAAGTCATCAATTGGTATGGCTCAAGCCATGATGTATACATTTTAATAGTTCTTTAATTTAATTTTCTCATGTAATTTTGTTGCTTTTTCATGGTGGTGTCAATCAGTATAATGGGTAAGTAGGAGTCAATTCTAGTTAAAATGTTCTTTAGCTTAATCTTTCAGAGTTCCATCTTACATTTTAAATTATGTTTATGTTGCTTGTTTTACAGTTTTTGCACTTAATAAAACGGGATAATGCTGTTCAGCATCTTTTTAATAATTTTTATATTGTTAAAAATTTTATGATAAGTATTGGATGTCTATATTTTGGGTTGTTATACCATAGTATGGCATAAGATTATGACAAGTAATGAGTAACAAATGTTAAAATTTTCAAAATCTTAATAGATGTTTACAGATTATGAATACTTCTGTATCATTGTTGATACCACAGTTATACTTTGATTTTTAGTTCTGTTTTTTGTTGGCCAGCATTCCTTCGTTATAATAGTTAATATTTATGATTTACCTCTCATTTGGGAAATTGAGCTAGTTTTTATCATTCTTTTTTCTGTAACTTTTACTTAAAACCAACTCAATTTCTCTTTAATACTAATTTTGTGTAAAATTTGAATTAAACCTATTTACCGCCCAAAATTTAAACAGTTATTTGAAGTTGTGTTTGCTGTCACTATGCCCTTGATTCCAGGTCACTATTGCTGTCCATTTTTGCTAAATATATTTATCATGTTTTATTGCATGAATTTGTGTGAATGATCTAGTGATTTTATTATCATAAATATTACATTTTGTCTGTATATTGTAAGCAAATTTTAACATTTAAGTTAAATATATCATGCTGTCACTGTAAGTTTGCCGCTTGATATTTTTTTGTGTCCTGTTTAATCATATTTTAACACATGAAGCAGTTTTGTCTCCATTGTTTTTATGAAATTGAAATGCATGCTAAAGATTTTACCGATGTATTTAATGAGCTGCAAATCTATATCTTAATTTTTTTTTTAAATTTTATCTGAGTAGGTGGACACAGTAGGTATAGGTGTTTTTGAATTAAAATAACTATGACATAAAACTACTGTTGTGGTTGTGCATGTTGCACATTTTGTAATTGAAGACCATAGATATGTAAGAAGGTTGATTTTTCATTCTAATAGCCCCATAAAAATTGCTTATTTAATTGAATAATTTTTGTAGGTGGAGTCTTTATTTAGGCAATGCTGAGTGATTACTATATTTTTTTATAGTTTCCATTTGGAATTTGTTCACAATACCTATTAATCGAAATATATTATTCTGTAGTTCATGTTAAAATTTCTCAAAACATTTGCTAACATTTTCATGAAATTTCTATTGGGAACTTAAAAGTAAATAATTCTACAAAGGTTTTAATCTAGAAAATGATCAAATTCTGAAGCATAGCTCTAAAAATAGTCATGGCAGTAACTATGCAGGTTTTCTTATCATTGATGCCCTCCCAGGTTCGAATCCAGTGGAGGTCGAATTTTTCAACCTGGGATCGTCCCGTCCCCTACTTGTGTGATTTGAGGAGACCGTTCAAGTCAGTGCTCCATCCTTCAGAAGGGATGTTGAGCAGTTGGCTCCTTTGGTGCTCTTTGTAAAGAGTAGGCTAACGCCGGCACCGGGTTTCCCTTCTCCCTTGTGAGTGTGTTTTGTGTGTAAGGAGTATTGGCTATAATAATCCAAGGTTGATTAGCCAAAAATACACACAAACAAATTCTCCACATTGAATTTCCAGTTTTTTATTTGCCAATAATTGCATAGTTGAAAGAAAAGCTTCTTCCAGCTCACTATGCAATCTACTTCTTCAGTGTTTGTGAATTTTTTAATTTCTTTATTGACTGGTTTTTGCTAAGGTAAAGTTTCAATTTTGATCCCTTTCCATGTTTTGCATTTCATGCTCTTTTGTAGGTGTTTGAGGTGGTTCACTTAGCAGATTCAGCTGAGTAAATCGAGAGTTTTATCAGCCTAAGTGGTGCTTGTGTGTGGTAGTTATTATAAATTGTTGTGATAAATAATTTGAACACACCAAGTATTTACTATAGAACTGCTCCGACAGTTGAAAGGAATCAGTTGCTCATCAATCGTTACATATTCTGTTGGGATGTTTACCTTTTCAAAGTTTGCTGACAATATTTGAATAAGGTTCCTTATCGGAGAAGCTTGTCAGTTATTTTACGCACTTCTCAGGTTGTAACATCATCAAACCTTATGCATCTCATCAACAAAAGAATTCTTTTTGATGTCATAGTAGTAATTATTATCAATTTTACTCTCCAGTACTAAATAATTTGAGAAAAAACTTGACACAAATGATGTGACAGTTTGGACTGTTGTAGAAAAGAAAAAACAATAACAGAAATCGGAGATACATAACTTAAAAATTTTTGTGATATACCTAGTTTTATGCGATGTATGTACATTTTCTATTCGTCCACTCAATCCCATGGGAAAAAAATTTGGGGAAATTGGGTGGCTGTTAAGATTCCAGGGAGAGCTCTGTGGTAGCTGGGCATAAAATTCATTATCATAATGCCACTGTACACTATATAGCTATTTTTTTGAAATATATTGCTTACGTCATATTGTTCATGATATCAAGCTCTTATGTAGAGATAGATTTGAATTGAAATTGCTCAAGCGACTTTTGAGAAAAATCTAGTTTTTATGAAAATCAACAAGTATATTACCCTTCATTCTTGCTTTATATGTTACATATCAACATTATATATATTTCAGATGATATTATACAAAATACGAGATTTTATTATATTATGTGCAACCGTCCAGGCACCATAAAAAGACGACGGACAGATGACGTAGCCACATTGTGAGACTTCTAAAGATATTTGCCTTTTCGTATCCCTTGGAATTGGTAGGTAGGATTTACAGATTTTAGACTTAAGATATAAGAAATATAATTAGCACCATTCAAAGCTGAGCATTCAATATGTCATTTTTAAGTTGATTAGGCAAGAGACAAAAATTGCATGAAACTGAAAAATATCTAACTCATTGGATCAGGGCTGGGGTTATGGTTTTGTGGCCCAAGGCACTATGGCTCATAGGCCTTTTAACTATTATAGGTATAATATATATGTATTACCCTAAATTCCCATGTATAATGCGCACTCATGCATACTGCACAGGTCGAACTTAGCCCATTTTACACAGGTTTCCAAAGTCTTGAGTATAGCGTGCAGCACTGATTGAATAGTGAATCATTCAAAAAGTTTTTATTCATACTACTGTATTTTGCAAGTTTCTTCCGAAAAGTATATTTAAGGTACTTCAACGGTTATAGAATCTGCTCTGCTAGTTGATGACGAAAATCATTCTACTGATTTGTTTTCCTGTTTTATTTCTTTCGTAACCAAAATGAGTTGTTCTTTGTATAGATTGTTAAGAACATGTCTTCTTTCTACTGCCGAAATTCATTCTCAAAGTGTTGGTGGGGGGAAGTGATTCTTCATCAGATAAAAGCGAAGATTTGTCAATGGAAAATTTAACTGATTCATTTGTAAATGAAATCAATGATTTTCATTTGAATTGTGAGAGCAAATTTGAAGATTTTGATGGTTTTGATTCATAACGAATTAATGACAAATTTTTTTAAACAATTTGCTAATTTTTTATTAAGGAAAGTGTATGCATTTGGTATGGTGATTTGTTTTCATATTCAGAGAGGAATTTTATTTGTATATCCAACCAACCACATTAATGTTGCTTGATTATTGTGTGTAAAGTATTTTCGAATTTAAATTTTGCTTTGCACATTGAAAACATCTAATTTTTCCGTGAAATCTGCAAAGTTGACGCATCTTCGGAGAAGCTCTACGTAGGTTTTGATAGATTGTGGCAATTTAGTGAACACAAGATGGAATAGTCTGCTCGCTTTAAGGTAATTTATCTTATTTTTTATTAAAAAGTGGCATTCCTTATACATAACGCGCGCATTATACATGGGAATTTAGGGTGTGTGTGTATATATATATATATATATATATATATATATATATATATATATATATATATATATATATATATTAACTTAAGGAAATGAAAAGGTAGTGATGAGGGTGGCAACAAGGTGTTGGAGGAAGCCCAGCAGACACAAGTCGGAGACCAAGTTGGCAGGCTGCTGGGGGCGTCGAAGAGACACGTTAAACACACGAACACAAAAAACACGCAAGCTTATCGGGCCTATGCCCTTCTTCAGCGATAGAGTAACTGAGAGTGACACACTGGGTGGGGAATGACAGGGTGATGTGGGGAGGTTAATGATCGGAGGAGGCAGGGAGTAGGAAGGGTGGATAGCCAATAAAGAGGGAGTGTGGTGAGGTAAAGTGCAAATAGCTACAAAGTAACCGAGGAGACATTGTAAGGGGGCTAATAGGGTTAGCGGAGGTTAAGGCCAGGCGGGGAGAAAGAGTCAAGAAGATGTATATGTGCTAGTTCCCAGTGTTGGAGAAGGGGAGCAGGAGTGTCATTGGGTAAGGTGCGAATAACCCTTACATTGTAGCAATTATTGAAGGGGACATTGTGGGCATTGGCGTGTAATGCAACTGGGAGAGAGAGAGAGGCGCTATTCCGGTGACTGTTCATACGGATATTTAATGGATTGCTGGTGAGGCCTACATAAAACGCGGGACAAAGAGTGCAGGTAAGGAGGTAGATGACGTTATGGGTGGTGCAGTTGCTTCTAGAGGTGATGGGGTAGTTGATATTGGTGGAGGGACTCGAGAAAGAAGATGAGGGTAGGGGGATAGGGCAAGTGAGGCAGCGAGGTTTGCCGCAGGGGTGAGACCCTATGGCAAGAGGCGTGGTAGAAGTGGGAAGTTCCTTCCTCCACAAGATATTTCCCAAATTTGGGGGCCGGCGGAAGGAGAGGAGCGGGGGATTGGCAAAAAGGTTGGTAAAGAGGGACTGATGGGAGGAAGAGGTAAAAATTGGGTGGGCAGCATGGAGGATTGTTTTGAGGGTGCCTCGTGGATACCAGGAAGGAAAAGTGTCGTAAGAGTGAGTGGAAGGGTAGATGCAGGAATAGTGGGTGTGTGAGGATGGGATCCATTGTGGGTAGGCGTCATCGCCCTATGGATCTGTGTGTGTGTATATATCATTCTATATAGACGTTTCTTACAGAGGAGGAGGATATAGGAGGATACTAATGTTTAGGCACTTCCAGATGAGCTGGAGATTCGAAATTTTTTTCTTAGGTAGGATTTTGTGCAAAACCGTCCAGAAAAAACGAAAATCTTAAAAAAGTGCAACGATGCGGCCGCTAAAAATTTGCAATTGTTTAAACAAATTTTCAAGGTTTATGTATTTCCAAATTTGCTACGGAGCTGAAATTTTTTTTAGAGGTAGGATTTGTAAAAAAACGAAATAGGGATAATAGAAATTTTGATATTTTAATTTGTTTGGCAATTAAAAATTCTTAAAGTTTAAACAAATTGGTAGATGCTTAGACACTATGCCACAAGTTAGGGAGCTGAAATTTTAAAATTATTTAGAGTTTAGCCTATGTAAACGAATAAAGATTTCAATTTATCCATAAAATTGTTATTTTGGCCGTTAAAAATTATGTAAATTAAAACAATTAGATAAATGTTATTTCACTTCTAATTGTACTATAAATTAGAAATTTGGCAGAAATGTGTGGCATTATTAACTCAATGTGGGAAAAGTATAATATTCCTAAAATTGCAAAAATTAGCGATAGTTTTACTCCATTATTGTTCAATAATGAAAAACGAAAACCTGTCCAGAGAAGAAATCTTATGAATTAAAGAAATATTTCCCATGATGAAATATTTCTCTGAAAAATTTATATTCTTTCAAGGTGAGATGAAATGATTGCAGTATGCAAGCACCTTCTACTAGTATATATTTTATTTATTTAATTAAAAATTTCACATACAGCATTCGCCATTTTAGAGTGAAATATATAACATCATGAGTATAAATAAAAGCGAATAAAAAACAGGAAAAAAACAGAATAATAATAATAATAAGAATACAACACGAAAGAGAAAAGGGAAAATAACACTGCGGATAGAGCACAAAGAAATTAGAGGTGAGAATGAGGTAAATGAGCTCTAGAACCTTTGATAAATGATTTACAGGAAAGGATAAACGGATCTATGTGGGAAGGTAGATAATTAAATAGGGTAGGAAGACGGAAAAAAAGAGAGCGCCTAATAATAGATAACCTTGTGGTTGGAATGTGGAGTAAATCCAATATATATACACACACGCATACACAGGATGATGCTTATTTGGAGAAACATGGGAAAAAATTATTTTTGATTTCTCTGAAAAACTTATTCTAGAAATTAGGTTTCCCTTATACTACTGTTTCATGGTCTATCATGGTGGCTGACATGGTGACATGCGCAATAGTATTAGTCTATTACTTTTATTGTGCATGACAGCCGCTGGCTTCAACATAAGTGCTACATCAACCTACGTATGCCATATAACTAGAACTTAATACATGGTGTGAATTTTAATGTATGAAAAAAAACATTTGTTAATGTTATTTTCTTTGAACTATTCATAGGCCCCTTTCCTCATAGGCCCTAGGCACAGTGCCTATAGTGCCTAGGCCATAATCTGGTCCTGCATGGCATGCATTCAAAATGCTGACAAGCAGACCACCTTCCTTTCCCCTTCACTATTTTTGATAAATAGAGAAACTACAAAGAGAAGAGAAATCAAAACAACTCTAAATTGAAGCATCACCACTGAAAAGACTCTCCCAATAAAATTGACAGTATTAGACCAAATGTGACAATGCCTTGACATGTGATATATTATGGCATCTCTCTTGTAGGCCACTGGCAAGTCCGCCAGCGATCCCTGACAAGACTGAAATTTTTATAGCTCCATCATCAATTATAATAATATTATTTCTTTCCATTTTATTTGTTTCAATGATTGTGTAATGGTTCTTCATGTCACATACTGCATATTGAATGATGAGAGCCATTTAGTAGTGTCTTGGTGAAATTTAGCAATTTTCTCATTTTTAGACATCCAATTTTATTTTCCTCACATAGGTGTGGTTTATATGCTAGTAAATGTGGTTCTCATTCCCTGAAATTTTAGTTCATAATGACACATAACAGAAATTAATGTCTGGTTGGGCCCTGTGGCTTCTAACGACCCTAGAGAGAAAGATTTTTCTAGTTAGAGAAATTATATGGTGAATTGCTTTTAATTAATATTTTTTATTTGTAAACAGATACATGTAGCTAATGCAATTAAACCTATTTTTATTACATCAAGCGGGGGTTAGTTTATGATGGGGTGATTTATGCTTGAATGTTTTGTTAACAAAAATATGTATTTCTTATGGTAGGAAGAACAAAATCGTGGAAAACCTAACTGGGAGCATCTAAATGATGAACTTCATGTTCTCATCACTGTTGAGGACACAGAGAACCGGGCAAAGGTAAAGCTGCAGAGGGCTGTTGAGGAGGTGAAGAAATTGCTAGTTCCCGTGGTGAGTGGACCCCAACCTGTTGCCGGCTCTGACCGGTTTTTAAAATCTATTTTAGTGATTATGCCATTTTATCAGCTGGCCACAATTCAAGTGATGCCTGGCAATTTACAATGAAGCATTCTCATTTTCACCAATCCTCAACTACAAAAAAATATGCTTTTAAATGTTTTATTCGAAATTAGAAGTAATAGAGAATTGAATCATTTATTCACTTTTTCAATCAGTTGGGGTTTAAAATCATAAGAAACATTCAAATTTTTGCAGAATTTGCTTTGCTCTGATTTTTTGGCATCTCTGTGTTTGTGTGTGAATGTACTCTGGTAATTCATCTGAATGCATTAATCTAAATTGATCATTTTATGAGTATTTAAAAGTTGTTTTTGTTATATTTAGATAGTGTTTCTTGGCTAATAAATAATTATTTTTTGAGATGATAATTTTTAAAAACAATACCACACTTTTAAAGCTAATTTATAGCTAATGAAGTGAGTTTTATTAGATGTGAGAGAAATTATGTAAGGAGTCAGAGAGTGGATTAACTTAATTTTTCTTGTCATATTAGTGAGAGGGTCTTTATTTGAGGAAGTGAGTCATGTAAACATTTTAAAATCTGAGTATAAAATTGGAAGTTTTTTTAGTGGTCCTTCAAGTGAACTATGATTTGTTATTAAAGTTTATGCCTATATTTTGTTAATATAATATGAATTGTATTGTCTTACTAAATGCTGCTTCAGTGTTAAATTTTCTTGGGGCTGTTTCGGAGGGAGATTTTAGATTGAAGCCAATGCTTGTGTATCATAGATAACATTTTGATGCACTGATGAGATATTCTGACTTGAAATTGCTATTGCTTGCTGCAGCTCATATGTTGAGTCTGTCTTTGTTTGTATATCTATACAAAGTTACTTTTAAAAAAATATTCTACAACCAGTAGGAAAGTTTGATAATTTTCCTTTTAAATTAAAATAATTTTATTACCAGAGAAGCAATGGTCTAAGAATTTAAAAATTATATTCAAGTAGACTAACAGCAGAAAGGAAAAAAAATTGTGAGTGCACACGGCATCTACATTTTTTGATCAAACAAGAAGAGGTAGGTACAAGGAAAATTTTTCACTATTGTATCACCTTTTTCTTTTTAATTTATATCCCTTCTAACTTCTAATTTGTTGCAGTTAATTTGTTATCATTATAAGCAGTGGCGGCTCGTGTATAGGCACTGCGGAACTGCAGCACCCCCTATTTCCACTTGATATTATCGATAACATTTAATATAATGAGTCCTTTTTTCTTTAATTCTTTCTTTATTTTTGTAGTACAATATATATTCCTTAAGCTTAATGTCAGTACTTCAGTAGCCATCCCCCAGTTTATGAAAAAGATACAAAAATCTTTGTATGGAACTGTGCGCTTCACAGTGCCAGCGACGTAGTGTTTGACTGTTGTGCGCATGCGCACATAGGAGGGGGGGTGGGGAGGAAGGCGGGACTGCCAGGTAGAGAGAGCACTGTTACTCTCGCAGTGCCGGCTCTGGCGTGATGGTGGAAGGAAGTTTTTTTTTACTCAGCGTGTGTTGTGCTTAAAAACCGTCTACCATATTCTTGAATGTGATAAAGTGTAGAAGAGTGTAGAATTAGATTATTACTCTGCTTCCAGCTATTCTATTTGATTCATTTTTTTTTCGGTTCTTTTATGGATTTCATTTTTAAATGAATAGATCAAGCTTGAACTGTAACAATTTAAGTTAAAGTAAGTAAAAAATGTTTGTTTTTTTTTGTTAAGATTTTATCAAGTTCCTGAATAAATTTTCTTTTTATACATGTTTTTTTCCTTTTACACAATTTTAAAACAAAGGCTAAAAATTTTCTGGAGCAGCACCCCCACTAATTTTAGCTACGAGCCGCCACTGATTATAAGCTGCATTTTGTTAAAATATTGCCCTTCTAAAACTGTTAAATTGGAAGATATTGTGAAACTATTTATTTATATACATGTGTGTTTGTGTGTTTAGGTATGTATGCACCCATGTATGTGTTACCATATTTGCATTACCAAATACAATAAAACCCCTTATTTACACTTTTTTATGGACCTAGGAAAAAATGTATAAATTGCAGGCAAGTGTAAATTGCAGGAAAGGGAAAAATAGCTAAACTGATTTTACTTTTAAACTCTCTCATTTGTTACAGTAAGACTAACAATAAAATCAGTGTTAAAAGAGCTAAGTTTATAAGGAGTATATCTATTTATTCATTTACTTAACCAGCACACTTTTTAATAATAGTAATATTAAAATATATGCCGAATTAAAATGCTAGTATAGTATGCTTGGGTTTCCTTTAGTCTCCATATTACATTTGTCTGGAAAATGTACATATACATCATACTTTTTTGAAGCTTGAATAGTGTTCGTTTTTTTCCACCTCTTGAGCTAAGACTATTTAAAAATTCATGTTATAACTTCATTGGATTCCTCTGTTAAAGTGGGATTTGGAAGAACCTTTTTTTCTCAAAATGATCAACATCCTTTTTGTCACCATTTTTAAAATAACAGATGGGTAAAAACTCGCTAGGTAGGTACAAAGAATGTGCCGATGCACCGATTGCTTCAATTCAATGACCAATGAGGAGTTCAGCTACCGACTGAACTCGATCTATTTTTGCCTCAGATGCTTTTCGAGTACATTGTAATATGTGCGCTTGATGTGTTTACAATGTAACAAGTATCTTGTATCACTTAACAGATGTGCAGAATGTACGGTGATTTTTCGAAACACAATTTTACAATCTTTTAAATTAGTATTACTCAAACAGAACGTGGCAGCTACTTTAAAAATTTCAGTTTTTGGAAAAAACATTGTTATATTCGGGACAATACGGTAATTTAAATTTCAACAAATTAAATTAAATTTAATTACAAACTGGGGGAACCAAGGGGCCGAGTTTGAGTGGAAATGGTAAAAACAAGATAGCACCAAACTTGAACATATTTTCAATAGCATTCATACTTGGTTCAAAGAGTAAATAGTATTTCTGTGTCTAGGTGTGCTGTTTATGCTCTGCTAGTGTGATTTACATATGAGGTTTTGAAGTTTTCACCCAAAAGAGTTCATACGTATTTCTGTCTCTAAGTACGCTGTTCCTGAGTAGCATCGTAGCATCTGCTAAAGCGAGTGTGGCAAGTGCTGTTTTGAAAAGAAACAGTTCATATTTCTGCCTGTAGGGTACTGTTTATACTCTGCCGCTGTTTTTGAAATCTTCGTCCAAAAGAGTTCTGATTTTTTGCAAAGCTAAGCCGAAAAATGTTTAAAACTGTTGGGAATCGCATGCTAAATTCTTTTAAAAAATTGGAAATTCTAACGTAAAATGGCACGAATAGCGGGAAAACTTAAAATGAAATAGTGTAAATACAGGGTTTTACTTACATTGGAATCGTAGGAAAATTGATGGGACCCAAATTAAATGTTGTAAATAGCAGGAAAACGTACATTCCAATAACGTAAATACAGGGTTTTACTGTATTTGGCCAATAATATGCACATTATCCCAAAATTATCATAACATATTTAAAATTGTCTAGCACATTATAGGCCAAATTTATGCATATATCGCAGTTAAAAGTTTTTGTAAGAACAGGTTGTCTTTGGTTTGGCTCCTGTAGAATGTAAAAAAATAAACACTTGAATCTAAAACATTAATATTATATTATTATAATATTAATATTATTGCTTTATCTGCCTGCTGATTTCCATTACTGGTGGTTATCATATTAGTATTTGCTTGTTTGTGCATATTTCATAGTTAGCACAATTATTTGTTGTTTTATTTGAGTATAGGAGCTGTGTGATGTTCTTCAATGAATACACTTTGTTTTGCTCAGCCATTTTAATGTGTGTCACTGCTGTTTTCCTTGTAAATGATTTAAGAATGAATGTAGGCATTGAAATTTCCCTGAAGAGTTAAAAGAAACATACATCTTATCTGCCGGAAAATATTGTAAACATTGTCAAAGTTTAAACTATTTAAAAATGAACTATAGTTTATTGCTCTTGGATATTCCTTGTGATATCTTCCTTGGAGGAACTAGCTTTGGAATATTCAACTGGAAACTTATGGAATACATGCAGGATGACTCATTAGTTTCTTTGATAATTATAAACTGAAGTAGTCTCTCTGGCGTGACCTTGCGTGCATTGGTCTCGTTGCAGGCAGATGGAGAGGACGAGCTGAAGAAGAGGCAGTTGATGGAGCTGGCCATCATAAATGGAACTTACAGAGACTCCAGTGCCAAAGCAATTGCTGGAGCAGGTAAGACAACATAATTTTTTGGTTCATTAGAATGTAGACAATCCAATAGCAACAACTGAGTGATAATTAATTTCAGATTCTTAAGAGCATATTTTTGGGCTTCTCAGTTATTTACAGATGCACTGAAATGACCATTATGCTATTTGGCAATAACAAATGAGGAATAATAGTAATAATCTCATTTAACCTAAATGCAGTTTCTGAGTTCTGTTAGCCCATGTACAGTTGTTATAGCTACCAAAGCGGATCATGGTACCCTCTCTGTGGCCTTTTCTATTCCTCACCATTATGAACTCTCTTCCTGCTTCTGAAACACTATCCTTGTTAAATCCATATTTTGCTAGAAAAATCTTATAATTCAGTAGTAGGCCATTTATCCTGCCTGATAGATCGAATCAGAGCAACCAATAGGTGTCTCCATAATGCATCTTTTTCCACTTGCTTGAGAAGCAGTTGCTGCATATTCTTAGAGCTACATCTCCATACCTAATTTATGCCAATTTTGAAATTGGTATTGTACCTCCTATTCCTATCAGAAATAGACATTTCATATTATTTTCATATCTTTTAGCTGGTAGGTTAGACTTACCTCCTCTAGCTATAATGCTACTGGGATGAATAACCTCTATGGTGTTAAACTTCTAGAATCAATTGAAATTCGATTATTTCATTTAACTCGTAAGAGTCCCAAATGAGCATGTTTCCTTCTCACTCACCACTGCTTTCATGAGATTTCTGCCATTGCTTTTTCTTTTAGTTCTGCCATGTTAATAATCTCAGCTATTACTTTCTCCATTACCCATGGTTCTTTGGCTTTTTGTGTACACCTTAGCTCAATTGTTTGCAAAGTATTCTTTTCACATATTCCCTTCCAAAACTTGCCTCATCTCATGCAGACGTATTTTTCATCTGCCTCCACTTTACTCTGACCTCCACTTTACTCTGACCTACACTTTACTCAGACCTCCACTTTACTCTGACCTCCTTTTTCGTATTGACAGACTTGTGATGGCCTCGAGGATAATTTTAATGTGAAAGAGCAAAAAATTACACTGAGGAAATGCAGAGCTGATCATTACTGGGGTCACCTTGACTAAGTAAAACCATGAGGGATAACTATAACAGGGTTGCCCATAATGTTGTTCATGATTGACTGGTCGATCGCTATGCCATATGTCTAATAATATTCTGAGTAACCATTTGCAAGAGTCCAGGCATATTATTTATTTAAATTGTTATTAATCTGGAATATTATATGGGCAAGTTCAGATAGTTTAATTTTTCATTCAGCTAGCAGATTGATCAGTTAACTCGTTGAACACTGAAATTTATTCCAACTTTGTTTTAGATTTACCATTGAAGTAAACTTCATATAAATAGTTTTAGATAAATGATGTGGCATCCATCAGTCCCAACTCAGGAAAGAATACTTAATTTTTGAACACCCACTGTCATGCACCCTTAAGCCATTATATTTTGAATAGTTCACGGGCCAAACTTGCTGCATTAAATGTTTATTTTCAAAATTATGAATGTTTTGTCATTAAGGTCTACTTCTGGATTTTGGAGTTTGTAACTTTCTTCATTTATTATTGAATTAGTGGGAGTGAAAGTAATATTGTCTATTTTACTTGCTTAAATACCTTTCTAAGGATTTATAAAAAACTTCTGGTGAAAGAATCTAAACAAGTGTTTTCCATTGACTTGAATTCTTTACAAGTTGTGGCATGTTACAAGAATGTAACTACTGCACCATGTGAAGTTTAATTTTAAATCTGAAAAGTCAATCTTTGAAAATCATAGTAAATACCAAAACAATTGCCATTATTATGGGTGCCACATGGCTCATAAGCCCAACTTAAACTCCTAAAATGACAATAAGTAATAAAGAAAAGAAATTCTCGTCATTTTCATTCCTAAAAGAGATTTTTTAAAACATTGAATTTTTTCAGTGAGCGATGATGATTGGCGGCGTTTGGCATTAGTAGCTGCAGCAGCTGAAACTCAGCGTCTTCTCGGTGGTCCTGGTGGAGGGGGTGGAGGAGCCATACCAGGGATGGGACCACCGATGAGGCCTCCCACTGCTCCACTCGGAGCTCCCCTGATTCTATCCCCGCGCATCTCCGTGCCTACGTCGTCAGCCACAATGCTGAATGGTTCAGGGCCTCCTCATCCGCCACCTCCACCTCCACTGCTCTCTGCAGCAGATGCTGCTGCAGCTGCAGCAGGTCTCATCTATACTCCTTACCCCACGGCAGCTGATTATGCCAACTATGCAGCGCTGGCTTCGCCCCTCTTGGCAGAGTATGCTTCGGCAGCAGCTGCTGACCACCATGCGGGTGGGTTGTTTGCACGCTGACCTTCCCTCCCCCTTCCCCTGTTGCCTCATGAAATGCTTGACCCTCTCTGGACCTGTTAGGATTCAGTCCAGCTGTGATGAAAAGGGGGGTTGGTGCGCCTCCTGTGCTTTGCAGTGTGCTCCACTCGCCTGGTGTTCCCGGGCAGGCCCATGTGGTGTGTTCTGTGGGACACAGCAGTGATGGAGTGTGGAGGTGTGAAGGATGTTTTTTGAGTGTGATGCTCGTCTCAGATGTTCATGTGTCTTAAATTTTTTGTAGGTAGTCAAGTCCCTTTTTGGGGCTTGGTTCATGGCTTTCTCACAAGTGCCGTGTGGTTTGGGATGAAAGACCCATCAAAGATCAGATGTTGCATTTACCATTTGATTTGTGCTGAAATGCCCATTTTATTGGGTCCCAATTAGGTTGCTTCATTTTGAAAGCTACGATCAAGTGGCTGTTGAAGGAGGAATATTATTAGGGAAGATGTTAGACATGACTCCTATTAAACTTGTTCTTACTGCTATTCTTTCTTTGTGCAGTAATACATTATATTTATATGAATTAATTAGTTTTCATGTGATTATTTATAGATTGTTTTTATTATTTCTCTTTTGATGGCCAAGCCAGTTGAACTCTTACGAGGGAATTTAGATTGTGCCCGTTTTTAGTATTGCTCTTCAAGAAAATAATACTATTGGCACTTGAAATAACTGTAAAAATTGTCTTCCTTTTAGGAATATATTTATCATCCTTATTTTGATATATTTATATACACGTTTTTTTAAAGTTTGCATTTATCATATTTTTAAAGTTAATTGAACATATTAGGATGTTTTTAGAAATGCATTATTATTTCATTGTATGTTTAATTTGAGAGTTCATTTGTATCAAGATGTTCAAGCCAACTAGTTATGCTTAGAATTTTACAGAAAAGTTTTTATGGTAAATCATATTTATCTTACAGTGTATTTTATTTACTGTTAGTATGCTAGGGCGGTGTGTTAGAGTTTGTGATTGAAAAGAGGTTTACACAGATTGAGGAGTTAAGAGAAGTAGTGTAGGCAGTGTAAAAGGGAAGAGATGGAAGAGATTGTTGTTTAGGATGATTGTTAATTTTTTGTTATCTGCTCAGGATACTGATATCTGAGTTAATGTATTTGGTTATTTGAAATGTTGTAAGCGAGAGATTTAATGTACTGCTGCCCAAATGAATTAGGGAGCCAACTCAGCGAATGAAAAATCAAAATATTTTCATTACCAACAATAAAGTTATGGTGCTCTAGAAGGCATTTTAAAGCAATGCAAAAATTTTATGAGGTGATATTTACTTTACTCTTTTTAATGAAACTGAATTTTTATAGCCTATAATTTACGTCTTTATAGATATATTTTTCTCATCACTGCAAAAAAACATGATTTTAATTTTAATCAGGAAATATTAATATTTACTAAAATAATTTACTTTTAAAGTTATAGCTTTTTCATAAATTTATCATGTTGCTTGTTTGCTGCTTGATAAGGTGTAATGGTTTAGTGTTAAGTGGGAACAACCACCTATGGTTATTTGAAGGTTGAGACTAGAAAAGAGCTTATTTTACTATAAGTATGCATATTGCATTTTTCGTGATTGAGTCAACTTCCTATGGTTCTTTTTTCATTTTATTGCAGTTAGGTGGTATTTTGAAGTAATAACAATATAATAACATTCAATGTTACACTTTTAAAGACCATTACTATGAAATACATTTTCAAATTGTTAGGACGATTGTCATTTGAAAGCCATTTCCAGTCATTGAGAATTTAAGTACAAAGCCAAGCTACTGTTTTGGTTACTTTAGGTATAAATAACTTTTTGAAATATTTTCTTATCAAGCTTTGAAAATCCGCTTTGATTTCAGTTTTCTGTATATCTTGCTAACATAGGCTAACATTACAGTAGACAATTTCCTAATGAATTATTAATTCAAATAGGTTATTTTGTCATCTAACCATTATACCTCTCAAATTTACTGGCCATTATAGTTTTATCTTGAATCTTGGAGGCAAATTAACTCTTTTAAGTTAATTTTTTACTTTTGGAATATTTACCAAGTAATTGTTGGTGATAATTTAATATTTTTGGGAAATACAATTTTATTGATATTCAATTTTGGTTTGATACCTTTTAGTGATAATATTAATCAAATTATATTTTATTTAAACTAATAGATTTGTTTATATTTTTTTCAAACTATTTTTTCCTTATGTAATGGTGAAATTTTTCTGAAGAAGGCTTAAAATCCTATTTTGGGAGAGATGGCTATAATGTTAACTAAAGAAACGAATATTGTAAACTGAAGGTTAAGAAAATATTCCTGTCTGAATTGTAAAAAATTCCTTTTTCAAGAAATTAGTTATAATTTTTTTTACCAAGCATACCTTTTCTTTCTACACCAAATATCCTTGACTTGGTATATAATAACTTCTTGTTTTAAATTCACCAAATACCCATTGTGTTTCTCAGTTGCAATTTGTTCTGAGCATATTTCTCTTTAATGAGTATTTTGTTTCCAGTGTGCCATTGTTATGGACATGGTGTGTCTCTTGATAATAATGTAAATTTTCCTTCTTGATATATCTAGTGTCAGCTAAAGAGATTATCAGAGAGGGAATCCATATTACTCTTATGCAACTTTATGAAAGTGCAATGATTTTTAATGATTATTCAGCTTTCCAAGTTCTACTTGATAGAAGAGAATATGGTAATTATCATTAATGGGCTTTATTTTAACCCTGGAAAAATACACTTTCAACATCTTAATTTAGTACACCAGGACATAACCCCAATAGGCAACATTCTTTTACGACAAGCAGTTGATGTATTGATAACATCTTACTTGCATATAAGTGCATTCTTTTACTCAGAAGAGTTAGGGATGAAACAAAAAGATAGTATGAGGTGAGAAATACCCCAGTGTACCATTTCATGGTCAAAGTTTGACTGTTTTGATGAGCTTTGCTGACTCTATGGGCAGTTGAGTGAATTTTTTACATGCTTTAAAAGTATCATTAAATATCCACTCAATGTATGTGTAGCCTCTTTTGTGTATACTTCCATTCTCATATATTATATTTAAAGTTTGTTAATATTGCTAGATCATGCATATTTCTGGCCATAAAAAGTGGTATAGTACATGCATATGATAGGTCGTTATTGTTGGATAGTTTGAGAAATTGCATACTCAGCAGTTACATATGTTATAAAATACTTTCATTGATTTCATTATTAGAGTAATTTTTAGTGTGCCATTTCTGGTAGTCGCTATAATTA
Source organism: Tanypteryx hageni (assembly GCA_028673005.1). Lineage (NCBI taxonomy): Eukaryota > Metazoa > Arthropoda > Insecta > Odonata > Petaluridae > Tanypteryx > Tanypteryx hageni. Next base: position 6,603,719 of record CM054120.1, read on the forward strand.
GATTGAATCCAATTTACTTAAAAACTATGTTTTAATGGCTATTGGAGAAGCATAATATATGAATTTCATTTCAGTCATAAGGTGATGTTGATAGTTCTTTCTTGAATTTAATTCAATTTAAGGCAGGGTCATGTCTGAAGAAATGTTGGCATCAAGGTAGTGTCTTGGCTTGATGTCATTGTTTCCAAAATAATCAATGGTATTTATATTGGCTCAATTCTTTAATAATAAATCCATACTGTTGATGAAATATATAACTATTTAGAGCATAGGTCCACAGCATTTTTACAGAGTGGGCTTCATTCGTAGTTGAGAATACTTGGGCACTAGAAGTTTTGAGTGTTGTGGCAGCTTGGATAGAAGTTTACATTGATACTTAAGAGATCATGAATCATTATAAAAATGAAATTTGGTTATTACTAACTTGTCAGTGTCAACACTTCACCAGAATGGTTTTATGGCCATAATTTTATTTAAAATAATACAAAATTGCCTATATCAAATATCACAGGTTGCTTGTTCATCATAGCTTTGTTGGCCACATCAAGTGCTCTCGTGGGCCAGATGTGGGCTGTATGTTGCCCATCCCTGATTTAGAGGTTACATTCAAGCATACATTGAAAATAAATTTAGTTGAAGAGACCCATGTTATTAGTGCACTAATTATGTGTATTTTCAGTGCATGTACTACAAACTTGAATACTATCAATTCACAGATAAGTGGGAAGGGGTGCTCACGTTGGGCTCAAGTCTAGAGTAGGCCCATACAGGATCAGATTAAGGTTAGCAATGAGACTGGGGGTGTAGCTAGGGTATGTCTGGAGCTCACAGAATCTTTAATCCATCCTTGATGCCATCAATCCTTTTTAAAATAAGTCATTATTTAACTGAAGAGTGAACATCAGCTAATGCAAATTTTCTAGTCATTCCAAATCAAATTTACTGAATTTTGTTTCTAACCATTTATGATTAATTGTGGTTAATCCTTGATATATTTTTTGTTTTTTTTTATTATTTTTGATTGAATTCATTTTATGCTAGTTGGATAGTAGTATTTACCTCCATCACAGCATAATTTGTGGTCATTTATTTCTGAAAGCATGGCAGATAAATATACCTAAATGGCAGTTGATCATACTAATCATGGATACTTTATATATGGAGTTGGAAATTTTTTGTTGTACTAAAAAGCTTAGGGATATTAAACTTTCAAGTTAAGGAAACTTGGGCTTGAGCTAACATTTGGTATACATTTAAACCATGAGGATTTGTAATTGCTAGCTCATGATAACGCATTTTTCTAGTATTTTATGCAATTAAAAAAGTTAACTGAATGTGAACAACTAAGTTAACCAAATGAGCTTGAATTGCTATTAATTTGAGCATAAGTAATAGACGGGATACATCATTTAACTGGCCCATTCTATAAAGTTATTTTCATATTGACTTGCTATTAAGACAATGGTTATGTATTCAAATGACTATTTTATATAACGTACATTTCTGACAAGCAATTCTTGGGAACTAAATGACTAAGTTTTTATTTTGATATTTGCCCATAATATTCATGTGAAAGCCATTAAGGTAGTATTATTGGAGTGTAAACTTAAGCCTTCAGATGAGATATGCCTCAATAAATTCTTACAAGCATGCTTTTTACTTGTAGCGTAACATACTAATGAGTATTTATGCAAACACAAAAGTGCTGTGATCTGGCAGCAGCTGATAATTTTTTGAGATTGTCATTTGATAATCATTCAACTTATTTTATCCCATTGCTTAGTATATTTATGTACATTTTAAGTTATGAAAGGAGAAGACCATCTCCATAGTTATGGTTTTAGGTCTTTGTAACCTACAAGTTTCCATTATATTCAACTTAAATAGAGAACTACTTTTGGCATAATGGTTAATTTTGTTATTCCATGATTTAGCGACAATTGGGGCGATTTTAATAAAGTTATCATGTTTTAAGTGTGGTTCTTAGTAAAAAATTAAGATTCTGTTTAGGACTCGGAATATAATAAAGGCAGCTTTTTTGAACTCTAAATTTGATAGGATTTTATGGCTGCATTATTGCCAGATGTTATGTAGATGGGGATCAGTGCACATTAACTTATATTTCAATAACAGATTATTTCAGGAAGCTTACTGCTGTGGCTCTTGGTTGCATTGGACTGAAATTTAAGATTGTTGTATATAATTCATGGATAGTATTTTTGTTGATTTTTAAAGAGGCATAAGGCATATGCAACAGATACTTTATATTGATGGCATAATATTGCTAATATAGATCCTTTTCATAACCCTGAACTGAAAATATCATAATAATCATTCTGTGAAGCTATGAAGTATTCATCTTGCAATGTTATTGCAATTTAAAAAATATGAAATGTAAATGCATTACTTGGAAATGTGCAATATGTTTACTTTTTGGTAATAATACTGCTTTATCAATGCTTTTATTGAAAAATTTTAATGCAGATATTTTAATGCATGGTCCCTTTCTGAAATTTGAGGATTAATTACCATATTTCCTCTAAAATAGTTTAAAGGTGCCAAAATGTGATGCTGTTCTACCATTTTCTAGTCATGAGGCCTTTTGCATACATATAACCTTCAATATAAGCAAGTGTGATGCACACATTCTCTAAGATTGGTAAATGTGAATAATTGGTTTTTGTTTGTAAATTTTTTTGCAATTTCTTTTGTTTTTACTCTTTCTCTCTCTTATAAAATAAGGCACTTTAAAATTACCTTTCATGGAAAATTGTATTTTACTGAAATTGGTGGGATTTTTTATTTGAAAAGTTATTTGGCCATCAAATAGGTAACAGATTCTGAAAGTAGATTTTGTTTCCACATCACAAGAATATTGAAGCATTCTATGAAATGCATTTCATAGTTTTATATTAATAATTTTACATTTCTTGTAGAATAGCACTAAAAAAATTTATTTAAAGTTAACATTAATTTATTTTTTTTCAAATGGGTATTTTGCAATTTTTCAAGAATATCCAATCAAAATCTGAGTCAGAATTGGAATTTAGTCTTTTTATCAATCATTACATGTATTTAGTTGCCATAATGTAGTGCTTTTATTCATAAAATTGCCATGGTTGCATAAATGCTGCATGAGAATGCAAATAGTGTTTGTTAACTTTAGTCCTTGAATCAATTTAAAATACCTCCATTTGTGGTGGATAACTAACTATAATGTTTAATCTAAGCATGAAATTTAATAATTGTATTGTATGAGTTGGTGAGGGTTAATCCTTCAGAACAAGTCATCACATTTTAATGATTCACTTTGAGGTTGTTTTTATTTGAATTTAATCTGATTGTCTAATTGAGCTTAATGTAAAAAACGTTTTTTAATGCCAAGGAGCTTAAAGTCTTGTAACCATTTTAGGAATCATTTTATTCATTCATCAGATAGAATTTCAATGGCAGAGATGCAGGGGTGTATAGGCAGTTATTCAGATATTTGCAGTGTAAATCCATGAATCTCAAGGACTTAATGGAGCGACTAGTTAGAGTAGTTGTTACCCGTCAATTAAGTACGGTATTGTATGATGGTGGGTGCCTTTTTGTGTTATTAAATGTTTTCTGTGACTGTAGGTGGAGCAGCTAAGCAACGGAGACATATGGGTCAGTTTCGGGAACATCCTTATCAAAGGGCAGGAGCCCTCTCATGAGAAACTGACCTGTGAAAAGGTTAGTTTCTTTGTTCAATGTCTTATTTTGTTTCTTTTGACACCTAAGCAGTAGAGTTATGTTGATCAATACCCAGCAATGGGTGTGTAGGAAGGAGGAAAGAAGGACATTCCTTCATGGTTTCCTAAACCCAATATGCTTGCACCCAGTCACTTTTAATTATGCATTTTTTAAGAGCCCGTGTGTAGTGGAAATCAATTTTTAAATGCTGATGATGTTACCGACTGTACATGAATTGCTATCCAAGTTTATTTAGCTTTTAAGTAATGCAGTTTCAATGACTGCTAAACTAGTCTTATTATTCTTTCTTACCTCTATTTCATCCACCAAATTTCTTCATGTCTATTATTGCACAAAATGTAAAATTTTTCTCAGAGCATTCTTCTGGGAAGGAATTCATTTGATAGCCAGTGATTTGTTGTGGTGCTGGACACTATATATGTATCTTCTGGTGTATGGTTGCAAGTGCTACATGTCATCTGGTTTTCAGTGGGTGGCATTGTGTGGACAAGTCAGAAAATCATATGATACAGCAAAAGAAGTTTGTAGGATATGTACATTAGTGGGCCTGCTTCTGAACTTAAAACTATGTATTTTGCTGTTATTATTATATTTATGAGCATTGTATTAAAAACTGAAAGATTAAGCTTTTAGTTTGTTGTTTTACAAATTGGTTTGAAATTGAAATAATTATGATGAGTGATATTATATCTAATGGTTGTGATATTTTGTAATTTTATTTTCAGTTATCAGTATCTTATTTTAGGTAGAAGATATGTTTTCTTGGTTGGCTTGTTTGCCAAACATAAGTGTCCTTCTTTCCTCATCACCATTTTGTACATTTGAAAGAGGAAGACATTTTAACAATGACCATAGCACTTCTCTCTATTATCCCCTCGTCTAAATGGAAGCCTGGTATTAAAGCTCAGTAAGGTCACTTTATTTATATGATGTAAATTATTTTCAGTATAAACTATTTTGTATTATTTTGTTTAGAAAGTAGAGCCTATGAAAGAGTGGAGCTTTATTTGTCTGTATATAAATGGTGAGCAATCCACCAGAAAATAAACAAAAGAAATATACCTAATGACTGTGTTCTGTCTCATATTTTGAATGAACAATTTGTTATCCCTAACAAACCTTTCATAGAAAAATTAGCAAAGGGCATTGCTTCACATTTGCCACTAAGTAACACAATGAATAGTGTGCATTTTTTAATTTGATGGTATTGGTGTGGATTATTTTTCTCTTCAATAGTTAAAAAATAATGGAAGTCCTTTTTCTTTCTATTTTTGGCAAATATAAAGATTTTCCCCAAGTTAAAAATGTCTGCCAGCTAGTTTACTTTCCATCTGCTTCATTTTTCTACAAGCTTTAGAATCCATCAACCATTTTGGTATAGGACCATTTTCTTCATGAATCAATGGTTCATGTGCTCCTGTCTATTCAAATGTTTGAACATTTGATTGGAGCATTAAAAGGATATTGTTTACAGAATCCCTGAAAAAATGAGTAGAAGAACACGCTGTGCTATGCATCGTAGGTGGTGGAACATATGACTAAGATAAATGTTTTTTGGGTTTCACTCTTTGTTCTTCTGATAACTGAATGCCTCTGTATTGCTATTTTTAAGCCAACTTAGTTATTTAGTGACTAATTTCTTTGTATCTCTGAAATTCTCTTTAAATGTATATAAATAGATATGGTAAATAGGAATATAATCATCAACTAACTATATATATTTATCTGTGGCCTGGGATTTATTCAGTTTTCTTGTAAACTTGCTTTTCTCTCCTCTCACAAAATTGTTCCACCTTTGGAGTGCACTTCTGACTACTTTAAAATGAATTTAATGTTGAAAATTTTTATCAAAAAAAGAACCACTAATCATGCTCTGCTCTTAAAATTTGAAGTACTTAGCAGTGGATATTGGGGAAGTAAGATTTTGAAAAGTTTTAATGACTTAACATAGAATATATTTGACCCTAGGATCCTAATATGTATAATTCTGCATGCCTTTTCACAAATATTGTCCAGATTTAGAGAGATAACATCTCTTTACACACGTTTCCTCTCTTTATTGACATAAACTAATGTTGACCAGCCCTTACTCATCCAACGTAGGAAATCTGTTTCACACAAACACGTGGGTTTGTTCACAAACTCAAAACTAACCATCTGTTTTTCTTTCTTTTTTCTTGTTAACAACATCCCTGGCCTGTAGGCTTCGAGTGCTAACATGGAACCCTCCCTGTGTTAAGTAACTCTGCACGGTGGAGACAACTGCACTCACCACTTAGGACTAACTTGCAGCTCTGGAACTTGGATCATATGAACAACATAATTGGTAGGTTTGTAGTAGGAAACTTTATTTCCTTCTTGCGGATGAGAAAAGTGAAGTAGCTACTAATGAAACCAAGAATGGACCTGTGCATTTACGAATATGCTTTTCTGTTTGATCCGGGTGAGTGGGATAGACTACACCTAAACACTGCGCTGAAGTTCCTATTCTCACCTCAGTTTCATAACTTGTCTAAAAGTATTAACATATGTGGGAATTGTATTGTGCACTGAAAAGATTGCTTGGTGTAACATTATCATTCATTTTGGGTTCCATACAAACTCAGTCTGTAGTTCTCACAAATCTATATATTTGTTTCCTATTTGTGTTTTGTTGGGTTCGTTGTAATTTAACAAGTCACTACAGTTGTGTAAGTGATTTAAAATTATTGTTATGGTGATGGGAGGATTGCAGAAGGCTGCTCGCTTGAGTAGCATTTACCCTCATCAGAGCACCTCGAACAAAGAGTAACCTCATACCCATTGCAAGATTTTGACAATATTGCTAACAAAAACTATTAAATCTTTTGTAAAACATGAAAGAACACTACTGGATTTGAGTATTTTTAGGCGGTCTAAAATCTTGAATGTTGTTAATATGGATGTTTGACTCATGCAATTTGATATAAGTAGATTTTGCCTGTATGAATTAAGAGGCTTATGTATTTTAATGTAAAATATTTATTTACATGTTATGATGAAATTTTAAATGTTTACAAAAATTGTAACTAAACTGTGTGGTCTTTTATCACATGAAATGAATTACCACTTTTGCATTTAACCTCTATCATTCATTTTGTGATTGTTTGCTTTTAAATAGTAAATCATTATTACCCATTATATTTAAATATATAATACGGGATCAAATAATACTAGAGATCATTTATATTTTCTCTTGGTATAGTTATGAATAGATGTTATTTGTAAAAAAAACATTGAAAATATGCAGTTACTGATTAACTTGTATTTGCTATTTTATTCTTTGGTAAAATATTCTTGTTAAGAGCAATAGATTTCATAGTGAATGCTGTAACCAATGATTATAACATGCCCTCTACTGTATTAAACTCAAATATTGACATTTTAGTTTAATCAATGAGCTAGTTTTAAAAATACATTTTTCATTGTAAATAATTGCATGCAAAAAAGTACAATCATGACAGTGAAACAACAAAAATACTACTTTAAATTGTTCATCTATTTCTATGGAATCGATTTTTTTTTCATATTTTATAAGTGGTTTTCACTGGTACAGTTTACCATGAAAATACATTGGCATACAAAATTGTCTGTTATTTGAGTTAATACAGGTAGTGTTTGTGGCAGTATATATATTTATCAATAAGTGCATGTGCACATGTTAGCCGCTTTTCATGGCATCCATGGAAAGTGGCCTCTCTTGGGAGGATGTCTAATAATAGTGACAATGATTGATTAGAAAACCAGTTTCATTTGCTTAATGCTCTTGTTGGTGCAATATTGTTGCCTAACACTTAATCAATCTAAAGGCCATTGATGATGAATCTCATGAATTTGATTAAAAGCCAGCGAAGACAGATCTTTGTAAATAATTTTTCTCTGGATCAAATTAGTGATAGAATTTTGTAACTATGTTGACTGTTGTAAGTTATTTGTCATTTGGATCTCAAACCTTACAAAGAAATATATTCTTGATAACAACTGAGCCGATGCTAAAGACTAGTAGTTAATTCATGATGTATTTTAAGCAAATAATATTTCCTTTCAAACATCCATTTGCTGATTTTGTCAACCCAAACATTATGAAATATTGATTTTTGTGTATGCCAAAACCCTTTTCAGTATATATCTGTTGAATAGTAGTCGTAAGTTTTTTTATGATCAAAGTTAAACTTCATAAAAAGAACAAAATCTTGATCATGTTAAATTTTAAAATAGCAAGTGAAGCAATAAATATATTTTTTGAAATGGGATAAAATAGGATCATGGTATTCCTAATTAAAATCCATCCATATCTGAGCATATTTGTTCCAATTGTTAGTCATTCATTTCTTCAATCTTTGTATTCTCTCAGTAAAACATTATTTTCTAAACAATTTGCAATTGAGACCAAAATGACAATATTGCTAAAGGAATTGAGATGCACTTACTGGTGTAATGCCATTATTTAGTTCCATCGTCTAATGTATATATTCACACTTAAATGTTGGGAGTGAAATATTCCAAATTGGACAATCTTTACTTATTTATGATTTGATGTGTTGATGGATTTTTATTGGTAGAAAAATGAATTATTATGTTAGAAAATGTAGATTGCCAAGTGTTCCGTCCTATTGAAAGCTGTGGTTATTTTGAACTTAAAAGTAAAGAATTTGTATGTTGTTGTATTCTTTATACCTTACTGCCAGGGATCATAATTTATTTCTCTGATATTTTTGAATTTATATACAGAAATAATAGCAATTGCCCCATTTGGCAGGTACTTAAATATTGGTATGAGAAGAGTTTTGTATATTTGTTTTATTTTGGATGACAGGCTATCTTATTTTTTGCTATTCAAACTTGTTTACTTTTTGTATAACATTCATTCAAAGGGCCAATTTCAGTTCTTGTATGTACTGGATTAAATGTTGGCATGTCTGATTGGACAATAAGTTGCATCATTGCTAGCAATTGGAATTTCTTATAAGATTTTTGTTGAGGTATTAAAGGGAAAATGTTCTTTCTCTGCAAGTATAGTTATTTTATTTGGCTCAAATAATGTACATTTAAGGTAACAGCTAAGACAATGAATACATTATTTTTTAATTTGATCGCTGATTATAAAGTACTTATATTAATGGCAAAATTAATAATTCATGAATCTTTCATTTTCTATGTTTGTGTAATGTATCGTATTTACATGAATCCAAGATGAGCTTTTTTTTTTTCAAATTTCAGCATGCAAAAATCGAGTCGTCTTAAATTTGAGTACGAAGTAGGGTTATACATTTAACCCGTTTTTACAACGAATGAAACATGAGATAAAATAATTGCATCTACTGAAATTTTTTATTGCAAACTTACCTGTATTTCAATTAATAGTAATAATTTAAAAAAATTTAAATTATTTTTTCTAAAACAAAAATTTGTAACCAACCATTTCAATGAATTAATGAACTATACCTATACTGAATACATGGGTACAAAATACGCACAATATGTACGTTTAAATGATGTGTTCTTCAACGAATTAGTGAACTACTGAATGTAATTTTTTTTAAATGATGACCTTAAATGAAAATTGCAAACGATTCGCAAAAGTGAACTTCTCTTTTCTATTGGCTAACAGCATTTCACGGATGTCAAAACAAATGATGGCATAATTCATTGGGATTCCCACATTCAACAATTTTAAGCCATAAATTCTCTAGTTGTTATTTTGTCTATTCATTTTACTTACACCACCCTCTGCTTCAAAATGGTTTATCATGTAGAGATAAGAAGCAAAGGAAAGATATCAAAAAGAATTATGAATAGTTATGATACCAATTTTAACCTGATAGTAATAAAGTACACAGAAAAAACTAATAACTGTGAAACCAGTGAAAAATTCAATGTCGCTGAAGCAAATATGGGTTTATGGAAACAGGAACTTGAAAGTCCAAAATCATTCAGTGATCCAAAATGTGGTCGCTTTCATGATATAGAAAAACAAGTACACGGGGGTTACGTTTCTGAAGAACTCTGGGAAAGGCAAAACCACGAAAGAGAAGTAATCAAGGCGATGTGAAATATAGAGTTTGGTTCCCACCCCAACAGGTATGAACTCGAGTGCTATTTTTAAAAATCTGTATTGGTGACCACAACAGATGGAGAGACAGGAAAATATAAAAGTTGAAGGATGAGACAAAATGGGAAAATAACGCATGAATGAAGTGAAAGAAAATAAAAATATTTAATTTTGGTAGTCGACTGAGAAAAAGTGACAGCTGCACCTTGTAGGAGATACTGAAAGATAAAGCAAAAAACGGCAGTTTAAATTAAAAGATCCAAGATGCAGTAAAATAGAACATCTAAATATGAGATTGAAACTTATAAAAGAATCCCTAAAAAATAATTTTATTATAATTTTCCAACTTACCATGATTGATAGCTTAAGATGATGTCGATGGAGATACTGAAGAATAATAGCATTTGTCAGCACTGGTGAAGGAAGATATTGGCTTTAAGAATTCTGTGTTATTGGAAACTTCCTTTCATTTTTCAACTTTTCAGTTTCACAATAAGGAGCTAATGCAGCATCAGTGGCTCTATTGAATTTAATTTTCCTTTCTATTATTGGAGTGATACCTTCTCTTTTACTTCACTTAATAACTAAAAGATCTCTGATAACGCAGTTAATTTTGATTCCTAATGCTCTGTATCTTCATCACTGTCGCTTGACTGTGAAAGTTCTCTATGTTCCTCATCGGCAAATTCTTCCTGGTTGGGCTCAGTGGAATCCTCACTTCCTCCTGCAGATCGTCAAATCCTTCACCAGTAATTTTCCCCAACTTAACGATCCTGCTAATTTCGCTGCCTATGTTGGGAAAACCTTGGAATTGGACTACTTTGGGTCAAAGCTTTTTCCAGATACCAATCATAGTAGAATTTAACTTTGTCCCATGACTGTTTAATGATTTCCATGTCTCACGAACAGTAATTGATAGATTAGTGTTGATTGCCTTCAGGATATGGCTGAAGCTGCACCAGATGTAATAGGTTTTGCAAGTTGCAATTACTTCTTGGTCTAGTGATTGCGATAGTGGTGTGGTGTTGTGTGGCAGGAACATGACTTCGACATTGGAATGTCTTTCAGCAAGAGAAACTGGCTGTCTTTGTGCATTGTCAAGGATGAGAAGTACTTTAAATGACAAATTCTTCTCATCAGAAAGGTTTTTACTTGCTGAATGAAACAACTTTTAAAACAGTATTCAAACAGTTAACTAGTAACCCATACTTTCTTATTGGATCTCCAGAATACAAGTGACTGATTTATTTTTTCCTTTTAAAGCATGGAGATTCTCTGCTCGATAAACCAGCACCGGCTAACATTTAAAGTCTCCAGATGCATTTCCAGGTAAAAGGAAAGTTATTTGATCTTTTAAGGCCTTAAAACCTGGTACTATGCATTCTTCTTTAGAAATTTAAGAACAATTTGGCATTTTCTTCCAAAACTATCTGGTTCATCACAATTTAACACTTTCTGGTTTATAATTCTTTGACTCAATGAGATTCAAAAACACTTGAGAATTACTTAGCTATCTTCTGATCAGCTGATGCAGCTTCCCCCAAAAGCTTAAATAATGCAAATTAAAAATCTTTCTTAAATTTTAAAGCCAGCTCCTACTAGTAGTAAAACTTTCCATTGAATTTTCATCATTATCACCTTCACTCTGTATTTAACTGATCATATAAATTAAGAGCTTTATTTTTTATTAGCGGTCCACTTAGAGGAATATTTTTTGTGTCATATCCTCGAATCATGCTCAAAAATGTTTGTTTTTTCTAATCTAGTATTATGACTCATAAAAGAAAACTTGGCACTCACTGGAGCAGCAATACTGACACTTAGAATTTTGTCCTCTGCTTTTTTAATGTAGTGAATTGTTGACTCATTCACTCTATATTCTCTACCACTTTATAATTTATACAATATACCAACTTTTTCTTTCATGTTTGTTGTATTTTAGCAGACATTTGCATTTGTGCAGTTAGAAGATATTATAAATTTAATAGATGGGTTAAATTTGAAAAATAATTGTAAGAAACTCGGCAATCTGCAGGTTACTATCACAAAAACAAAATGATGTGACTCCTAAAATCACCAATGGTTGAAGATGGTGCATAAAATACAAAGTGTACTTGGCTGCACTGCTACAAGCAGTAACAGAGAGAGAAAAAGGAGTTACCCCTCAGGACTTAACCACCATCAAAAAGCAGCAATGTTTTCTTTAGATTTAGCAACTTTTAACTTTTCATATAAGGGAGACAGTCAACAGTGTGGAAGGATTGCATTGCATTGGAAAAATATAAGTATGAATATGTAAATTAATGTTTTATTACTCTCGAATAATAAATCATTTCACTTAAATATTATTGCATAAATGAATATCACGAAAGCATTTTTCAGGAGTTTCAAATAAAAAGATTCATTTATTTTAATTTACAGTCGCAAAGAAGAAGTAAAGCTTAGCATAGTCTCTGCTGTGATTTTAACCACGAAAGAGCAAAACATGATACTGCGAAATAGGAAACTGGTCACAAATAAGGAAGCAAGAAAGAAGGAAACTCAACTCAAAATACAACATTGCATGTGAACTAAAAATCTTATCACAGAAATTTAAGGCCAATAATGGTTGGTGCATGTGAATAATGTGGAACTTCACTGTGCCAAAAATTGCCTGTGGACTTCTGTGTGAAACCTCTGATCTATGAAGAACATGCACAGTCGATCCCTGATATAGCGCCACCATTGTCCCTCGCTGACATTGGTGTTAAAGCGAGGTTGGCAGTAAATCGAGGTATTTGCTTTCTCTATATAATCTTATGATGGAATTTCTGTTCACAACGATTCATGGGCGGTGTGGGGGTGGCACCAGGTACAGATTTAAGGGGTGCGAGGTCCCCAGAAATAATATAATAATCCAAGAGGCTAATTAGCCTGAAATACAAACTAAATAAACCTACTGTTGTTTATGCTCTGCCAATGGATCGTGGCAACATAAATTGAGAAGTAATAGTGAATGCATTTAAGAAGTGCTGCTCATCCAATGCCCTAGATGAAAATGAAGATGTTTTGTGGGAATCAATGGGCAATGTTTGGAGTGATAAAGATAGTGAGAGTGAGGACATTGGTGAAGAGAGCACAGAGAATTATGGTGACTGATATAATACAATGATCTATGATATTCAAGGCCCAATAGAAATTTCTGCTATTTTTGTAGAATTTTTAATTTTTGCAGGATTCGTTTGCAATTAGGTCAAAATCTTTTTTCTTCATCTTGGATTTGAGTAAATATGGTATTTTAAAAATATCTTTGTACTTACCTATAGAAAACATTAATAGTTTTGCAACCTTTTGATTTATTCTTCATGATTTGATGTTTATGCCTGGAGATGAGCCTGTAATCTATGGAAAAGTGGATTGTTAACTTCAGAAAATCATGCGTGTTATTAAGAAGGCAGTATGATGTAATATGTCCTCTTAAATGATAATTCTAGGCATAGTGTTTTGGTATGGTATTTTTAATACCAATTGTGGGTGACAAATAATACCTTAAAATGAATTCCTTCACTATTTAAATTTTGAATTCATTTTTGTATTAATTATTATTTTTTTGTTCAGATGAATATTTATTTTAACCAAATAGCCAAAAGGTAAGCATCCAATTAAATGTTTACTTTCTCAGTTTCACTACATTTGGCTCCATAATTTTGGTTATTTATCTGATCAGATTCATAAAATTTACTTGAAATGTATTTTTAAAAGCACGTTAAAATCCTTAAATGAATATTGTTTATAGGAAATTATTAACAATTCTCTACAGTCAGTGGTCAGAAATTTGTTAATTGATCATAGTGCTATCTTATTAAAATTGTATGTTTTTATTCAATAAATGAGTTTGAAACTTGTCAAAAGTTCATCTGTTATAAAATCCAAATCAATTAGAAATGAGTCAGTGCTAAAATTAGTAAATTTAAATAGTCCGATGAATTATTCACATAAGCGCTGTTATATCTTTACGTAACCTCCAACCATTTAATCAAAAAAATGCATATGCATGAATTTTAAAGATGGCAGTAATTAATGGATACTTGCATCTCTGTTATTAATTAATCATACTGCTGATATCATTAAAGGTGATAATAAGTGGACCACCTTGAATTTATAACATTTTAATGCATACACATCTCATTCAATGATGAATGAGCCTCTTGATGCACCTAAACACGGTGAAGTTGCTCTTGAAATGTTCTTAGGCTTATAATATTTTTAAGTTGCAATCAGGAGTTTGTTTTTGTCAAAACATTTAGAAAAAATAATTTATTGCAAACAATTATCAATGTGCATGTCTCACCTCATTGAAGATGGGTTATGCACATGTGCATTTTATGCCAGGTAACAGGTTTTGTGTGTGTTTTCTTAAATGGCCATCATTTTGCTATTATTCTTCAGTCTGATATGGCTTGTATTACATAAAGGAGAATATATATTTATCTAAGTTATGTATTCTTTTCCTTTTGAAAATAACATCATTCAACCAGGGCTGGATTAAGTTGTTGGGAGGGCCCAGGGCACTTAAGATTGCAGGGCCCTTACGGCCATGTCCATGTGGCTGGAATATACATTTAAGAGCTTGATTGTGTATATCCTTTGTAATATTTGTGTGGTAAATATCATTAAAAAGGCAGTCTTACCAAGTCTACCACAACTTAAAAATTCAAGTCCTAAACAAGTAATGAATTTTTCTCATGAAACATTTTTTCTTTTCTTACAAAAACTATACAGTATAATACCTGTAAGTTTACTTTTAAAACTTATGATGTATTAAAGACGTACATAGGAAAAATATATAGTGAATTATGTAACATATATATAGGTAATTGCATTACATATAGTTAAATCATGTTAAATATGTAATCACATTACATTCAGAGCATGAATTCTCGTCCATTATTAATAAGTTACTCAAGTACAGACATGCTGCTTTCACTTTGGTTTTCAAGAAACATGGGTTATATTTTCTTTGGCATGTACTGCAGATTTTGAGATGTAGTTTACTATTCAGATATTTAAAAAAAATTAAGTTTTCTTATTTTAGCATCAGCAAGGTTTTCAATGATGAAATTCCTCGCATCGATTCACTCTCAGTACTAACCAGTATTAATTCCTGGAATCACTCATCCTGCATTGTGTTGGCTGTTTATTCTTTATCAGTGTTAATTTGCTTTCACATGCTTCAAGGGGGGTTGGACGATCACTGTGAAACCACTACTCCTTGCACGTTATTTTTCACTTTTGTCCTGTCTTTTTACTTTTTCCTCTTGAACTTGGTTGAATTTTTGCTGATTATATTGCTTTAAATTTCTTTCTAAATTAGCAGCATGATCTCCCATCATTACTTCATTTCACACAATTGTTTTCATTTTCGTGCTTATCGAATCCCATTTGTATTTAATACAGATTTATTCTATCTTATCCCATTTTCTATTAACCATTTATAGGTTTCACTTTTGAAAGATGCCTTTACATGGGGTTGCTATATGTCCCAGTTTGGCTGGGACATTCCTGGATTTAGTGCAATGTCCTAGTTAATCAAAAGTTACAGAACTCACATTAAAACATTCAGTGCAGACGACTCGCACGTGTGAGCCACCCGGGATTCTATGGAGGGGCGGGCGACTCATGGTGTGAACCACCCGAGTCTTTCTTTTTAAATTGGTGGGACAAACACCCACATGTGGTTTATGCTTTTCTCACCTTTCAATACTACTATAGCTTTGTAGTGAATAGCATCATTTCCATTTCTGCCGAGTATTTTTTCTCCCAACCTGCCGAAAACCAGTGCTTAAGATAAGTCGCTATTTTATCGTTTCCATTTTTAATAATATAAATTATCTGAAGTGTTTCTTAGTAGGAGATATATATATATATATATATATATATATATATATATATATATATATATATATAAAACATATAATGTATTTCGCACATTTCAGGAGTTTTTATACTTAGATTTCTTATTTTTTTCGAAGTTATGTTACCGGTACCGTTCTTTATCCAAGAAAGAATTTTATTGACATAGTGTAAGTATTTGTTGTTAAAAATATTCTCGGTAGTATTATTTATCTGTTTATATTCCTTTTACATGTTTTGCATTAGATTTAATGTTCTAAAATTTTGTTTGCAGATTCAGATTGCACCTACTTTTATCTTTGTTATAGACAACAATCTTTCATCTTATATCTGCTTCTTAATAAAAGCGTCGAGTTCGTAGCCCGCAGTAAATGTGACAAGTAGTTCCTTAAGTATTTGTGTGCACAGGACCTTTTCAAAAATAAACAAGATTTCGTGGTATCTCCACCTTTATAGAAAGATTTTGTCTATGTATATGGATATCATAACCCTTGGACTCATCCATTTGCTGATAATACAACATAATAAATTGATTAGAACAAAATTTATTGCACTAATGGCTTACCAACATTTCCAATTCATTAACCTTAACATGCCGAATGTGCCCGTATGGGGGCACAAAATGCAGTAGCTCACGGACATTTTTTATGATATTTTTCGACATGTTTCTTTCCCATACAAAACAGAAGTATGCAATTCTTCATTATTTTTACAATAAAATGCTTTTTAATTGAACAGTTTAGTACCAATAATTCATGAGATATGTCATTTTCCCATAAAATGAACAAAAATCCTCCTAAATAAATCCGTCGTTTAAAGGTTAAGCAGCTGTGCAGTTCCAAAAGGGGCTGCAAAATCTATTTGCCATTGACCATGCAGTCCCTTTAGGGACCACTAAGACTTTCTTTGTTTCTGGGCAGATTAGTTTCACTTCGAACATATGTAATAATGAGATAGAAATTTATAGGAGGCACTTCAAAATGCTTGGGCTTGATGATTATTGTGGCAGCCCACACCTTGAGTTTGAGTTATGTTTGCCAACGCATTTGCAATCAGTCCCACATCACTCTATTCTCCCTTTTGTCTCAGTACATTATCTTTAAAGTAAACAGTCTCAGCACTTTCAAAGTCAACCCAATATAGATCACATTTTCTTTAGAGTAAAGTCTCAAGTAAGTGCCTTCACCTTTCTTCTTCTCATGTTTCACTGGCGTCTTAGCAGTTTGTAACAGGGATGCTAAAATTTGTTGATGGAGTGGATACCTAGTTCTGTTAACCCATTTCCACCTGTTCACATGTTCAGTTATTTATGCAGAACTTAAAAAAATGCTTGAAGCTTCTAAATTGAGTAACTTCAAGTGCAATCTGTGAAGAGTTTATAAAGATAATTTCTAAAAATATTCTCAGTTGTACTTTTTCTAGGTTTTTTACATGAAAATATGTGGCAGTAATGCTGATAGATTATACAGATTTTATGTGAATGCAGAAATTAGTTATTTCTTGTTTGTTTACTTTAAGTACCAGAAGCCTAAAAATCTGGTAATGCGCCAGTTTTTCTCCTTCAGTGCCTGTCATGTTCCAGTTTTTCTTCCTTGGAATATGCTAACCCTAATTTTATGTATATGAATTGTGGCTAAATATTTTGATGATTTGTACTAGTTGCAATATTTTATCAGATATTCAACATATCTGATCCTGAACAAAGGATGTTATGTAAGCAAATCCTTTTGTTTTGCCCGACCAGTTAAAAAGTATATTTCCAGCAAAAATATATTCCAATTCAGTGGGAGGTGTGAAGTGGTGGTGGAATATTTATCCTCTAAGCTGTAAAGTGTTAAAAATTAACTTCTAAACTTGAGAAATGATTTACTTGGGGAATAAACTGGTGGCTAAGTAATTAGGTAAGAACCTATAAAGGATTAATAGAGATAACAGTTGAAAATTAAATTAACAGAAAATAATAAAAAAACGGTTAAACTTCTCTTTATACATGCGTCATTGATAACAGAGAAAGTGAAGTTTTTTATACAATCGATATAAAAAGGTCAATGATGCTATCGACAACTTAAGATTTTTTCTGTTTTTCATGGATTTATTTTTGTGATCCAAATAAACTTTGTCAAAATTTTTTAAACACTCAATAATTAGAGATAGTTTGAGCACTATGGCAAAAGTTATATTGAAATTAAAGGAAATTAAGCATTGCAATTGCCCATTGAATGAGTATCAGTACTGTTTTGGAGATTTTTGCCAACTTATTTATGGTTAATATGTCCAATGTTCACAGTAATGTTGGTAGTGATAGTGGCTGTAGTATAAGGTTATGCTTTCACATTTGGCCAGTAGAAGGCTAAAATTTCCTATTTCTCCTAGTAATTCTCAAAGTCACTTTGTATTGGTAATTATATTTTAGCTTTTGGGGATGCACTTATGTGGATAAAATAACCATGCAGATCAACGTTTGGAGGACTGTGAACGTGATCCAGGTGTAAAAGGCTGAAGGTAAATTCTTCAAAAATGAGTTCTAAAATCAATTCTTCGAAAACCAGTATATCAAAAACAAACTCTTCAAAAAGTAATTCATCAAAAACATTTTTCGAATGATCAAGTCATTGAAACTTTTTTCTTTCAAAAATGAAGTTCTTTAAAAATCAATTTATTGATGTTCGTTTGAAGGCTTATGTGGTGACCACCCGGAAATATGAAGCCTTCAAGTCAATTTATTGATGTTTTGAATGTGAACTTTTAATGAAAATGATAGATATTTAAACTTATTCATCCATAAGAGTTGTAAGAGTATCAAAATGCTTGAAATATATTCTTAACATTGCTGGAAATTTGAAGGAAAATAGTACATATTTGAATTTTTAATAAAAGAATTGCGGGCATCCCTCAATTAGTCCTCTTAATTGGTTCCTGAAAAACCACTAACTGAAACCGCAACAAGCGAGGGAATTTTTCTCATAAAACAAATGTAAATAGATTTAATCCATGCTTCCAACATACTCTCATTGTTAATGAATTCCCATTATAAGTTACATTTTCATTCTTAAATCAGGAAACAGTTAAAACATATAAAGACATGCTTTTTATGAACATATAAAAATATACTGGATTTTTATCTTGTTGTCGATCCCGCTAATTTCAAGGCTATGCAAACATCAACTTGCCGTTCCCTTCTGCAATTCATCGAATTACTTAGTTTCACGGAAAGTGACAAAAGTTTGTTTGTTTCTTTTCAGAAACATCATTTGCACACATATTTTCATGCTTTTGATTCATTACAAATAATAAGAGGGTTCAAAAAAATAGAAAATAATCACGACACACTAATCATGCGAGGGTGAAGGAAGATTCCATTTGTTTCTCGTGGGTATTTTTTTTTGCTTATAAGGTCAAGTGACCAACTAGCCGATTGAACAAGTTGCAGCGTCAGTGCTGCCATCCTAATGTGTTTGTACATACGACTATGTAATATATGTACATACATAATTTTAGGTGTGAGCTGGCCTCAGCATGACCCTAAATGAAAATCCCTGTCGTGCAAGGATATTATTGCCAAATAATTCGTAACCAAGTGGAAGTTAATGGGGAAGCTACTAAGTGCTAAATGTAGAATTGGTGACGTAGCTACCATATAGCATATATATACCATATGCAAAGCATAGGGGCACACAAATATAAGGGGTCTACGAGCCCAAGCCTACAAATTATTTTTTGCACTATAGAAAGAAAACTAGGAACAGACAATATGCATATTGAAGAAGTAGAAGCTACCCTTAGCAGATTTTACCAAAAGTGTAATTATCATTTGTTTTAGTGTTTGTTTTATATTTATTTAAAAAGTTTGTTGTTTGAAGACAAATATGGAGAAATCAAAAAGAATGAGTGGGGCACAAAAATGAAAACTTTAAAAACTAGAAGAGGAAAGAGTCAAAAAGTTGCGAAAACTTGATCAATTTATTATGAAAAATAATGATATTGAAGCAAGTACTTTGCTGAAAAATACAATGAAACAGCTGAACAGGAAGATGTCCAAGTATCGGAAATTTTCGAAAAGGAAAACACGGAAGTGCTTAATGCTGATGCCATTATGACTGACGTGAGTGGTTAAAGACAACATGTAAGCCCAGGTGTTTCAGATTCAGACAAAATAATAAAAACTGCAGACATTCAATAAGTATAAGAAATTCTTGAAACAAAAAGCATGGAAGCACTTACTGCCACTACAACTTGCACAAACAATCTCAGGCAATATATAAATCAAAATAAGTTAACTACCCAATATGGCCTAGCTAAGCTTGATTAATTCTTTAAGCACCTTTCCCAAATGCTGAAAGTAAAACTAACATTGTACTCTTAGACAGTTTATTTAAGTAAACAAAAAATGTTACAACTATAGCACTTCAACATTGAATTACTGGTTAGCATTTTTACAAAACCTTGCTGTTAGGCCATATTGGGAAAATATGATCTCAATATGGCCTATTGGGTTATTGTTAAAAAAATAAGAGAACAATAATCTGAAATATTTATCAAGTACTTGTATCAAAATTCTAATGATTGATTGCTCAACAATGGTTACAATAAATTGTTGGTAGGCATAAGTAACTAAAAATGAGAGAACAAAAGTCAAGATTCTAATTTTACACAGGTCAAAATCGTAAAAACCAAAGATTTAGGCACATGAGGTCAAAATTTAATTTAAATAAAGAAATGAACATCAAAATGAGATCTAAAACCATTTTAAAGATTGTCATTACTTAAGGCTCACAAAATTGCCAATATGGCCTACATAGTCCATAATGGGGAGACTTGGAGTAGTAAAACATATTCCGTTGGATCCACATGATATCTCAATGAATTGCCAAACCAATCGCAACACTAATAGTAGAGACAATTATCTTGTAGAACGCATAAGGTCAAATTAATTACCTTTTACCTGTACAAACAATGACGTAACCAACATCTTGAAATTAGATGCATGTAACCACAAACACTGGTCTCAAACAAAACACTCAGCAAATTCAGCGAACTGAGCACGTCCAGCAGAATCCCATATCAACACAGTTGTTAGCTGTCTACTGATATACTGCAACCACCATCGATCAATTTTGTCACGTAGTACGTTCAATACGGCGATTAGGCCATATTGGATACAGTTACCTTATTTCAGATGAAACAACGACCTTTTTCTAAAGGACCTAGCCAACAAAACAGAAGTTTTAGTGAAACTTACTATTACTCTATGTCAAAATACGGTCCAGTTCCACGCTTGTGGCTCTGTTATTCCAGTATTTTGGACTGCTTATTTTAAATTAAGAAAATGATATTAATGGTTCACGTAGCCTCATCGGAAGTGTCACTTGACTGGTGACAAAAAACGAACTCTTAAAATATCACTTATAACAAAAAGTTTTCAACCAAAATTTGTAGAACTAGTCAAATAGCATGTTTTGATCAGTACACTTCTATCGCAGGAGTCGTCGATTTCAAGAAAATCGAACGAGAAAGTCGTAATTCACTTGGAACTTGAAAAAATTTTCCCGTGTTTTTTAATTGTTGTCAACGAAAACAATCTTCGTGACAGCTGAAGTAAACAATATCCGCTGTAAATGACTAATTAATTTAATTTTCTTTCGTACACACCTTATATATGGTAAATGAAGGGAAATGCATTATCTACGACGAAGAATGAACGTAATTTTTCTTTGCGTATACACAGCGTTTGTAAGTGAAAAGAAACGGGTAATTTACGACGAAGGAATGAATGTGAACAGTACAATTATATTATTACTATTCGAGTGAGGTAAGTATTAAATAATTTTCCGTTATATTAATTGCAACCGATTGAGAAATAAATCACCGAATCAAAAATTCAATATTTCCTTTACATCACTACTGGCATGCCATTTTTCATTTTTTAGACATTTTACTAACTCATTAATAATTATATTTTTGTCATGATTGCATAAATCGTATAGAACGCCTCTGCTTCGCATATGCACGCATGATGCGTGCATCTTTCCCCTCTTGTTTTCTTCAGTTTTCACGAAACTACGTGCATTTGAAAATATTACTATGCCTTAGTTACCGCTAACAGTTAGCGTTGAATAACAATTAGAACCAATCAAACACAGGGGGCGGCAAACACATCTCTCTGGGGGTCCTAGGGGCCCCGCGCGATGCGGGTGCGGGGCCCTGGGCCATGGCCTACTTGGCCTATGCCTTAATCCGGCTCTGGGCAAATCTATAACCTGCGCAGGGCCGTCTTTAGGATCCGCGGGGCCCAGGACGAGGCAGCAGCCGCGGGACCCCCTCTACACCACCACGGTCGTAGAATTTTACGACCGTGTAAGTACACCACACGCAGAAAAATGATATATTGCATATAACAAACAGCAGGAGCGATTTTTCACGTTTCACGCACATTAAATCTTTTACTTAGAGTAGTTACTAAGTTAATTTCGAGCGGGGAGCCCCGCAGACGCGGCCCCATCCCTAGGCGTGCGGCTATGGGCGACTGTCCTTCCATGCCCTGGGCACGCGTGCCACTTTTGGCAGGCGAGACGAGTATGGTGGGCGAAACAGTAGACAAAAAAGTTGCCTGATACATTGTAAAATACTAATTCTAGCGAGCTTGCATTTATGTTGGTAAAATAACTTGACTAATATTGACGTTTTGTCCGAGAATGAGATGCTTGTTGCGCCGTAATTGTCCTTCGGCCATAAATGATATGGAAAACTGAGTAAGGATAAATTGAATTTTATATAGCCAATTTATCTCTTTCTGAGCTGTAAGTCTGAGTATTAATTATCAAAGTTAAACCATAAAATTATTTCTTTTTTGTATATTTTAAATCGGCGCGCAAGTTAGAAAAGGAATTTGTAATTTTGGCACGCGAGCAATAAAAAATGATTTTTGCCCTCCCTGCCCTAGGGGTACGTGTGTCCTCTGTTGAATGCCATTGTTCTAGCTGTTGGTCGGTCCTTGATCTGCTTATACTTCTTCCCTGTTGAAATCCCTTGTATCAGCCCCATGAAATACTCATTGTTGGGTATCGCTTTTTCGCTTTGTAGATATACTGCGTAGGATATTGCTTCCGGATGATAGTTTGACGTAATGCGACTAGTTTTCTGCTGCGGATGATAGTAGAAACACGTCAAAGAACGTCTTCTTTCCTCATGGAGAATTTTATGGATGAAGTTGGCAGCATAGATACTGGAAAAAGTCGTTCATTGTTTCCTTCCAGCTCGACTATACTGCGAAGCCTATAGCGATCCATAAACGGGTCATTCCACAGGATTTAGAACAAAAAAAGTGAAAATTGACCTCGTATTTTTAAAAAAATTCTGAAATTTTGCATTCTTGTTAACACTCTCGAGAAACGAAAGTCTGTGAAGTTACAGCCTCTCCATTATTTTTGTTTTCTAATTATTAATTTTTAAAA
Organism: Tanypteryx hageni; assembly: GCA_028673005.1. Lineage (NCBI taxonomy): Eukaryota > Metazoa > Arthropoda > Insecta > Odonata > Petaluridae > Tanypteryx > Tanypteryx hageni. Next base: position 6,626,870 of record CM054120.1, read on the forward strand.
TTTTAACAGTTTCGCAGTTTAGTGAAAATCGGCGTACACGGACTCTTTGAAGGATCATAACTTTTGAACGAAACAAGATAGAGAGCTCTATGACCACGTGTTTTAAAGTGATTGAAGCGTACCTTTCAATGGTTTACAAAAAAGATTACCTTTTGCTAAAACAAAGTTAATAAATTTTCCATTAAATGTTTTATTTAAAATTTGACCCTTTTTTCGCCAATTGACCGAAATTTAAATCACACCACAAGTTTCTATAAACTTTCTACTGTAGGAAACCGTTTTTAGAAAAATGGAACTGCAACTGGAACATAATAAAATAATACAAAATTCAGCGCGCTGCGCCACTCGCAACGTGAGACCGTGACTTATGTCACGTGGTCGTTCTTGATACACGTGCCTGAACGCCAATATTGTGACAATGGTGTAGATAACGGTGGTAGGGCAGTGTGCATGTGAATCATACACTTGATAGCAGTTCAGTTCCAGTTCGTCCTTCGAGCATTTACGTTGTTTTGAAGTTATATCCTGTACTGAAGTTATATTGTGTTGAAGTTTTAAGTCGATTCACTTCATATTATAATTCCGTGAAAATCGAAGTCTGCAGTCAGGTAAGCATTGCCTTTTACAATTTATTGTATAAAGAACGACCACGTGACATTAGTCACGGTCTCGCGTTGCGAGTGGCGCAGCGCGCTGAATTTTTATGCTCGGGATTCAAATGTAGATTTTATGTGATAAACTACTGTGATAAATGTAATTTTAGTTAAATTGTGTCAAGTAACTAATTATTTGAACGTTTTTTAGTGATAACATTTGGGGGATAGAGAGATTTTGCGCCAAATCTGCATCTACTATTACCACTCGTTTCCCAAGATGCCTCGGGAGATACTTTAATACAAATTACAAAGCCTGAAAATTATGGGGCATTTCAATTAAAAGGTTGAACTTTTTTATCAAAAGTACGTCTTCAATCGTACCATGTGAAAATTGTTAAAATATTATTCGTTATTATTGTTATAGCGTAGTGATAAATGTATTGTTACACCAAGTGTCATAAAAGACCTGTTAGTCCCATTTTATTTCCGTTGGACCTTTGAGAAATGCTGTGGCTGTAGTTGTTACATAGTTATTTTGGTATATTCATCTAATTTACAGGTTATCTTGCTGTATCTTATTACATATTGGTGAAACCTGTGTTGAATGTAATATTTTGCTAAAATAGCTTTAAATATATAATTGTTTGGAGAAGAAACTTAGTAGTTAACCTAAATCAGTCGTCAAACTTGAAATCCGAATAAAATATATGCTTCAATCATTCGTTGGTACCAATGGCGTAGCCAGAAATTTGGTTTGGAGGTCAACCATACTATTTTTTTAATAATAAAAATACGCAAATAGTGTATTAAATTTTAAAGAATTAATATTGACACTACGGTCGCGTTTTAATTAAAATTATTACTTCGTTGGTTAACGCACTGAAAATTTCATATTATCTGGAGCAGTTTGGGGGGGGGGGGGTGCATATGTACCCTTGCACCCCCTGGCTACGCCAGTGGTTGGTACTGCGCAATGTATATTTGAGCAGTGTTGAGATTTGCGAAGGTAAATAATACTATTACGGCGAATTCCTTTCAGCGACCATACCTATTCAGCGACTGTCTCTATTCAATGACCACTCCTATTAACGAGCAATTTTGCTCAGAGGTGTCAGTGGCCGCTTAATATAAGTTTCGCTGTGCATAATGAAAGTCTTTCTCAACCAGTGGGACGTGAATATCGTCTAGGTGGGTCGCGAAATTTTGGAAATAGTTATTATATAACTTTTTCTCAAGAAAATTACTTCTATATTTAATATCCTTAAAAATTTCTATTTGTGATTTACATGATAATAAAATACACTTAACGTAAAAATCCGCTTCTTGGAAAAGGTGGGGCAGTGGTGAGATGTAGTGGGCTCGCAAGAGCCCATTGTTAATTTTTTTTAAATTTGCAAGCCCATTGTTAAAATTATCGTTTATTAGGCGTTCTTTACCAGCAAACGGATAATAGCGGAACGCCTTATGGGCACGTCTGGTCCATCCGTCACTCGTAACTTTCATCTCCTAAACAGCTGGACGGATTTTAATTAAATTAAGTATGAGCGAGTGATCGTTATTAAAATTTATCGCCCAATTGTGATTTTGGACTGAAACCGTCGATTAGAACTTTTACTTTACATAATTACTTTATTAAACTTAAACTTGTATCTCGTTAAATGGCATCCGTCAAGCAACAATGAAATACCAAACTTTTCCCTCCCTGAGTCTTATATGACCTGTGAGGCATAGATTAAAATATTTAATCGGATAGAGAACAAAATTTACTACAAGAAATTCCGCGAGACCATACATACGAGTTATAGTTTCGGGGATAGAAAATCCCCCGCAAAACATCTCAAACAACAATTATCAATCCATATATTTCTCTCCCATGCTCTTATATGATCTGTGAGGTATAGATTAACATTTTTTTATTGAGAACAACATTTAAGCAGTTTTTAAATAAACTTGTAGAACTAGTAACGTGGAGTATTTCATTTCCTCTACTATGTTAATTTGACCAAAAATGTACGTATGTAAAGTGGTATCCCTGATTGGCTTACGTGATTTATTTTTGTGATTTTCTTATGGTCTTTAACTGTCAGTTCTTAATATCAAATTTCATAAAAATCCGTTGGGTAGAAGCCGAGAACAAACATGCGGACGGACGGACGGACAAACCGACGCTAATAGGCGCTTATGCTGAAAGCGAAATGCGCCTAAAAAGGGGAGGGGGTCGAAAAAATGCGAGCCCATTGTTAAAATATTCATAGCTCACCACTGAGGTGGAGGTTTTGTTTTATGATGGTGGAGCCCGAGTGTTTTTGACAAAATGGTTGATGAGGCGTAAGATGCTAAATGTTGAGAGCCGCTGTGTAATAGCATGCTGAAATCGCATCTCGTAAAACCGTGAAATTTAAAAACTCATATGCTGCAGTTTATGCATATAATAAATTTATTTAATTTAACGACTAGAAACAATAAATACAAATCCATTTGTGAACAAGACAAACATTCATGTGGTTACCAGCTGTTTTGCTTCAAAAAGGAAGTATTACACTCATACATTAAATGTTCTAGGTCAGGCATGTCAAACTGACGTCCCGTGGGCCACATGCGTCCTGAATGCCAATTTGTTCTCAACTAAATCGTTCGACATTATATATATATATATATATGAAAGCAAGACAAGATATTTATTTATTGAGGTACAATAGAAGGCTGTTTCTAAATTATCGTTTTTTTCCAAAACACGTCCAGTCTTCTGGAAAAAGTCATTTTTTCTAACTCTAACCCTCATTATATAACTGCAACCCTTATACGGCCCTTGCATAACATCAATTGACATGTTTGACATGCCTGTTCTAGGTTGCTCTCTGGTAGTGTTCTGTCTGAACTAGAATCATCCGTCTTATAATAGCCTAAAACATTTCTATATCCAATGAGTAATACGTTCATTAGCTAAATGCTAAAGTAATAACTGAATATGCAGTTGAAGGAATGAGATACGAGCCATTTAAATAGCTTCCTTATGATGTCGTTTGTAGGTAGTAGTTGGACTTCAAAGGCGTTTTGAAAAGATGATATAATAACGCTCCTTTGTGGTTTTCTTCTGCGCGCTCATTCTCCAGTCATCATCTCCATAAACTCTGCAAGAACGAAAAGATCAGTGAAAATGAAATTATTTATCTGTTATAATTATAATGCTAGCTAAATCTTGTTAAAATTACTTCTTGCGGTATTTATGCAACTTACCATCAAAATCCACGGTTCCTGATCCATCCGTGTCTATTTCAGCAATAATTCCATCCAAATCATCTGGACCAAGTTTGTCGTCTAAGGCTGCTAAGATCTCTCGAAGAGTAGCGGTGGTAATATATCCATTACCTGCTCTCGTGAAATGTAGGAGACATATTGTTTTTAGTTTTATATTATCGTGTAGTTGCGGTTATAAAACAGTATAGTAAACTAGATACTCATTTCAGCAACAAATAGCCGTCTAGGGTAGTAAAGAAAAGTTTCCAGTGCCAAAGTTTCAGTTATAAAGAAATCCCAAGTTTTCTTTTGAATTAAGGTGACCAACTTTTCAGAAAGAAGAGACATTTACAAATATGTACCGAGTATACAGAGAGGCATATTGCATGTCGTATGAAACACAAAATTATAAATTTTAATTTGCTTACAACCAACCTTCAAGGATATGTAAATATATTTTTAAATGAGAAAGGACTTTAGTTATATTTTAATTTAAAAATTATATAATATTAAAAGTTACATTTTTCCACCGAACGGGTTTCTTATTATATGAGGCTTTTTAATAAATGCCAGCTTTCCTTTAGAATCTATATATTAAGTGCGTTTTGTCAGTTTGTCACATCTATCATATGCGAAGGTCTCGCGTCACCCAACCGTGACAATTTACTACCGTGTTTAATTCCTCGATGACCAAGGTAGCTTTTGCTTGTCTGCGATCGCGCTTTTTACCGTTAGTTCCACCGGACGGAGTGGGCTTTCCGGGGCCCGTTAATTACTCCTTATTTTGGGAGGGAGGTCCTTCTCATTTTCCGTTGCCTCCTCCTGTGCCTATCCAATGGTTGAGGACGATGCTCTCCAATTTAGCGGAGAATTTCGGATGTTTTATTCTTCGGCCCTTTGAAGAAACGCTCTGCTGCGATCTTCGTAAATTCCTTTGTTGTTGCGGCGCCCAGTATTTCTTACGTGGCCTCATTAGATATTACCCGGCCCAGAGAAAGAATCTTTCGCAGGCAGGTTCTTTCAGCGACCTCGAATGATTTCATGGTAGCACCTTTCGGTCTGCCGCTCCATGCGGGGGATGCATACGTGAGTGCTATTCTGACGACCGCATTGTAGAGGTGAAGCTTCTTCTTCGACAATTTAACATTACCTTTCGTCCCAAATGGTTATTGGAAAACACAAATCCATGGCCCGTTGACTACATTATTGAAATTTCATTAAATATATTACTTTTTTGCTTGCAAATAGCCTAAAACATTAAAATTAAAAAAGTACGATTATCTAATATGCGCAATTGTTGGAAAACCTAATTTGAAAGGAAGATTTGATGGAAAATATTATTGTCGTTCAATTTTACCATACTATCATCTCTTGGCCGTACACGAAACTGGTATAAACTTAAATGCGGGACCGTCGGGGATAGTTTAAATGTTCTCCACCAGGAGGCTCGATAGTATTTTGGAATACATTTCTAAAAATAAACCCACCAATATTCATGATTTCCATTGCATTAATTTACTATGACGGGAGGAAGTGAGCACACATTTTCTGCAAGCAACGCTGCAATATGCAGCTAGTAGAGTAGTAAATATTGTGTCATGGGAAATTAATCAATAGCGATTATACTATATTAGTCAGGCAGAAATAGATCTTCAGAAGTTTGTTCGTTTTCCGACTTTATCAAATAAAACTCCAATGTTTCTACAGACATTCGCACATACTGGAAAATCTATCTAGATATCTTCGCAAAGTCGTAAAGATGATGAAAATCTCCAAATTCTTTACGACGCCTATTAATTGAGTGTATTTCCACTTTCTTTCTATTTCTGAGGAAGAATTTCCATCGCAGATATGAATTTTCTAAAAGTAGCACAACACGAACTGTCTCCGACGACGCCATGAACGCAACTAAACTATTCCGGGCAGGACGTCGCTCGACCTTCAACGCTCAACGCTTGCCGCTCATCACTTAAACACTCCGGACGGCAGTGGCGGATATAAGCTTCCTGAGGTTCCTGGCGCTAAACATTTGGGGGCCCATGGCGCTAAGCAATCGGGGGCCCTACAATCTAAATACACAGTGAAACCGCTCCTAACGGCTACTCTCTTTCATAACACCTCTTAATGATCGTTTTTCTATGGAATCATAGACAGGTTCCACTGATTTTTAAATTGAGGTATTTAATATTTCTGAGATTATATACACGAGTATTTTTTCGTGGCCCCTGTCACGCGCCAAGTGTGACCCCCCTTAAATCCTCCACTGAGTGTGAGGGAGAAATTCAAGATTTAGGGTAACTGAGCGGTTGGGAAATCTAGCCTTTCCCCCCATTTTCGCGGATTCACACGGGACCCCTATCTTTCGCGAGACCCTAAGGCTTCGCTTAACCCAAGTTGAGAAGCACTGTCTTACTTCATGGGGCCCCTAGCACCCGCCAAGCGCGACCGACCCTCCTTAAATCCGCCACTCCCGGACAGTACGTCGCTCGACGCTCACCTCTTAAAGCTTGCCGCTTACCGCTCGCCACTCTGCCCGTACTCTTATACCTAATTCCGTCTCTAGAGAAGTGCCTCTCGAGGTGGTCGTCTCTAAAACTCACCTCAAGCGGCGGTACTTGGGCTCATTGCTTCTGTTTTCTTTTCTTCGTCTTGTAAATTTTCATATAAGGTCTTTGATTTCATCCCCTTTCTCAGGTACTATACGATATTTTTACTTTCCCCATATACGAGGTATAAAGAAAGTATTGATTTCATGAAAAAAAAAATCGAATTCGAGATTTAAACGGAAATACGTGTTTAAGGTCCCCGGACCACGTTTTGACTATTTTCTCGATGATGTCTGTGGGTGTGTGTGGGTGTTTTTGTGTCTGTGTATGTCTGTGACCGGGATTTTGTGGGTGCTCTAACTCAAAACCTCTTAATCAGATCAGCGTGAAATTTTAAATTTGACATTTTTGTTAAAGGAGAACTTACGAATTAGTTTTTAGTAAAAATCGGTCAACCGAAAGTGGGTATTTACTCTTGTAAATTATTGTTTTTTTTTAAATATTTGCTTTAATATTTAGTAAATGTAAAAACGTGCTGGAATAAAAGTTGTAGGCAATTTAATTTTGTACAAACTTTGTTTGAAACAATTTCCCATAATACATTTTTGAAGAGATATTTAAAAACTAAATTCTTTAGCTACCGCCACCACACTACCTACCGGCGGCTATTGTTAACACATTACGCTCCTTTTTATTTTCTTAATTGTTGGAACTTCGGGGCTATATCCAATATAAGAAAGCTACAGTTTGGGTTTTTTCTGTTCTTTGTAACGTCTCAAATTTTCTCGCAGTTCCTTAAAACATTTATTATCATTTAACCTATTTGGAATTATTAGAAATATTACAGGTATGGAGAAAGTCATGTGGTGACCACATCTGATTTTTTCTATTTACTATCGCCAAAAACTTAGTCCCGAGGAAAGCCCGGGTTTAATCCGTAAATCTACGTCAAATAAGTACCGTATTTCAACCGAGTTGTGAGGATTTCTTATTTCAAACGCAGAAGATTGCGTCATAAGCCGAGACACCTTCCTCCCTCCGAAACACGTTTTCTTCACCCGTAAAATACTCTATTCTGTCGTATTTGAAGTTTTACAGCTTTGTTAGACATTTGGGAAACTGTAAATATGAAAGAATATTGTTCGACTTTTACAATAAAACACAAAACATCGGCAACGAATTTAACGTACTAATGCTCCGTAATGGAGAAAATTAGACGACTATTTAAACCATCTATGTACAGCATTACAGGCAGAGCCGCGCCGCCCTCTGGGTTCAAGGGGTGCATCGCACCCGGGCGGCAACATATGAGGGGCGCCACTTACGGACGGGCAATAAAATTTCTTAATTTTGTCCTTTTCCATCTCATAGATTTATACGCATAAACTTTAGAGATACTTTATATTTAAAAAAATCATTTATCATTTTTACTTATTAACCAGATATTTTCTTCGTCGAGGGCGGCAACAGTTTGCAGGCAAGCTCGTCTTTCGGAGGAAGAGCGAGTATTTAGACCTAATAATTGTGCGATGCGACCGCCCCAGGCGACCTTCCAGAGGGTGCGCCAAATTTTGAAGCAATGCATCAGGGCGTCGAAAATCAGGGGAGCTTAGAAGTTTGAGGACGGTTTACCGATTTTTAATATGCTTTAATAAATCATATGTAAGCTGCTTAAATTATATCTTGGTTAATTTTAAAACTTTCTTCTATGGAAGATGCAAAATAAAGGGCGCGGAAAAATCGAGAAGCAAGCGATATGGACAACCTACCTCCGAGACAAACATGGTAGCGTCATTTCGCAAAACTCGTTCTCTGAAAACATGTGGCGCCCCTCGGCATAAACCTCGAAAACGCCGCTTGCCAGGCAGTCTTCCGTCAATAACGATCCCTCCTGAGTTTTTCCGAATCTTTCAATCCCTTCCAAGGTGAGAGGTAGTGGAAACAAGACGTCGTGGGAGCTGCGCGACTGTAAAATTCTTATCTTGTCCTTATGAAGGTTGATGGCACTAAACGGAAGAAGTGCCGCCCCACGTTCGAGGGTCCCGCCGCCAGTGACCCCTGCCGATCCCTTTCCCTCTCTCTTTAGGGCATTGTTCAGAAGTGAAACAATGCTGAATGCGCAGAGTGACACTTTTATCCCGGATAGTAGATTTCAGCGGTGATTTGCGAAAGATGGAAAAAATCGAGGATGAGGACGCGGCTTTACATGGAACTGAAGTTCGCCACCAAATATTATAATGTGGTTACTTTATCTGTGTACATTTTTTATTTCAAGAAGCTTTCCTTTCTTAGATCTAATAAATTTTAGCAAACGTGACTTTATCCCCGATGAAACATCTATAAATATAAATCTCAAGTATCCGTATATCTACCTTCTTTCACGCTTTTAAATGTATTAAAAAGATAAAATGATTCCATTTTATTCCCCATTAGAAGGTACTGAAATCGATTAAATGTTTCACAAAATTGCATTTTAAAATTGCTTTAAATTAAGTTACGAACTTGAAACAAAGTACCTAATGTATAGCTGAAAGATGGTACTTTATTATTTCTAAGACAAAACAAAACTCCAAATTTCAGAATTTGATCGGAAAAAGTATTGATCTCTCCTCTTTCCTCCAATCGAAAAAAACCGTGAAAACGCATCCGATGCTTTAAATATAAATAAATCGGCACTTTTGAGGTGATATTGATTTTTAAGTATACGTTTGGGTCTTTTAATTGTCATTATGTTGATGTTTACTGCGAAGTAAGTAAATGACGATGTCAAAAAGTAATTGGAAAACTTCTTTCACATTCAAATAATGCAAATAATAATTATATGAGTTTTTGAAAGAGATGCGAACAATAAAAACAATAACGATTGACAGTTAATACGGAATATTTGTAACTAATCATTAATAATAATTTGTACCTAATCTGGGTTGGACACCGTAGGCGCGAAGACCCTAGTTCATTATAGCCTTCCGTAAATTAATAACACCTTATAATATAAAAAGCGAAAAAATTTGGGCTTATAGAGAAAGGCGACATAAACTGATTGCACTCGGGCGACAAATATGCCTGGCGCGGCTCTGATTACAGGAAATTTTCAATAAGAAATAAGTTTTCCTCATCGTAAAAACAAAGAAACAAATATCTTTTAATGGCAATCATAATAGAATCATAATAGTAAGCGATAAATAAGGAGAGATTGGGATTTCTCTGATAGGCGCAGTCAGTTCCCTATAATTTACGATATACTTCAGCTAACTAAGGCCTACTCAGGCAAGGAGGGATGTTTCCCCTCTTTCAATCTAAGGAAGCAATCCATTGGTTCAGCTATAATCATCCTCCGAAATATGGTGTAGTTTCGCCTGCGTGATAAGAAGCAGAGAAGGGAACTCCGATTTCCCATCCGAAGATTTTTCTCAGCGGAGCGAAGATCAAATAAGAAAATATCTGTTTCGTCCGATAGTACTCGAGAGCGCACGTGCAGTTTTCGAGCTCTCCTCTTGTGATTGAGAGAAAATCTTTAATCTTTGCACAGCTATGGTCGTGCAGGAGCGGTAAACGATGCCGATGGGTAAAAAAAGGTTCTCAGTATCTTTTGATTTTGAGTATTTGGTGGTCGTGCGTCGAGTTTGTTCATCTTTGATTTTATTGGGTGTAATTATTTTTCGTGCAATAAGAAAATATCATGAAGAAACTAATTGAAGAAGTCGGAAAATTATATATGTTTGTACGACATTGACTCTGGAGAAATATAAAGAAGTCACTAGAATTGCGGTCGCATCAAGGAACACCGCTTTCAATCGTCACTGATGATATCTGACTACATCCTTTTACTTTCTCATATGTGTAGTATATTGAGAAAGTATCGTAATCTTGAAAAAATTCGAATTCGCGATTTGGATGGAAATTCACGTTTTAGAAGTAGATAAATACGTCAGGCCGCATGAAAATCTACACCGGCAGTTGGTTACGAAATTTTGTGGTAGCATGCCACCGAAAATCTCATTTAAAAAACTTAAAGCGGTAAACAATCATCAGGAAAATGTTTGGATTTTATGAGTATTGCTTCAATTGTAAGTATGAAATTGTCCGTTTTAAATTTCATGGATTGATTTTTCATCATAGGTTCGCGGGACGCATAAAATGCAATCACGGGCCACGTAAAATGCAATCACATTGGCATTGGTAGAGGGGTGGCTAGCGCGTCTGGCCCCCAATGCTAGGGTCGCAAGTTCGAGTCCCGCCTTGGTCACGGCTGTTTGCGTTTGTCTTTGTTATTGTTATACCGTTAATCGATCCGCTGTAATGGGCCTCGTGCTGTAAGCTGATTGTTTATAAATAAATAAACATACTGCCCGAGGGCCTTAAGTTGCCGACTACTGGTACCTATAGGGCATAATTATACAAATCTCGTCTTGGCATGTAAGAATCTTCGGACTCGCAACCAAACTAGGCGAATTTGTCAAAACAATATAAAATTTTATTTTCAAAGTCGAATTACTAAAATAATTTCTAAGTATTATTTTCAAGACAAACATTTTCCCATCCCCTGAGGATTAAGTGGGAATGCGGCGTTTGAAAACTCTTAAATGGTTTTCACCTTCTCTGTCATAGAGGCGAAATGCCTCCTTGAGCTCCTCTTGCATGGCCTCAGCATCCTCTTCTTCCAGGAAATGAGAGGCAATGTTGCAGAAGCAATCGAAGTTCACTTTCCCAGTGCCTAAAGAAAATAAGAGAAGAAATCAATGAGCATTCCTACATTTCACCTTGAGATGGAAGTTACTTTGTCTGAATTTTCTTAAATGCTGTTTTTATTTATTAATCTTGATTAGCTTATGCATTTTAAGGAATATATAAAAACAGTGGAAATGTGATGCAGATTTACCAGATGTACCAGTTTGCATTATGGTATGCTCATGCATGGAGACGAAACATTAAAAACAATCATGAACTCGTCGATATGTACCATATAAAAATCTTGACAATACTAATGACACAATTCAGCTTCATATTTAGAGGACATATTCACAGCACATTTAAACTCCAAGTCCAACTTGATTGGCTTTAAAATGGATTTAATTTTTAGTTGAACATATGTAATTGTTTGGTGAGGTAATATTTTCCTGAGGCCCTTCTGCTCCTAGTTACCCTACTGTCTTTGCCCATAACAGTTGATCCAGCATGTCATTTATCACTAGGTCTTTACTCTTCATTAGCCTCATTCTCTTACCTTCTTTAATGCTTTGTTATTAGTTTTTCTCTCAGAATGATTTATCAGTTCAATATCATATCATATTGATCATAAAATCCTATGCAGACAGGAAATTTGAGAATAAGTTGGGGCTGATTTGATAGTTGCTTGGCTAGCCCATCCCAATTAAGAAATACATCTGCTTTCAGAAATGGGAGAATTAGTCTGCCACGATAGTTCAGTGGTAGAATATCTGCATGGCAAGTGGAACATTCGAGCTTGGTTCTTGGTCATTGCTGAATTTTTTCCTGTTTTAAAATTATTTATATCAGTATCAGTGTTTAAGCTCCCTAATATCGTCACTTGTCACAAATGCCTCCTTTGCCCTTTCTAATCCCATCCTGAGATCTCCTTAGTGATCCTTATATTCTGATCCAAAATTCTGCATAAATAAAAGAAGTAATCTACATTTTATAGACTTTGACCTCTTTAATGTTTACTAATGTTTTTTTACATTTATTTTTGTATGCACTTTCATACAGAATGCCCTTGCCTTCTCATGTTTGGATTTCAATAGCCCTTCTCTTTTGCTAGATAATGCTTTTTAATCTACTTGATTGACTAAGCTACCTCCAACTCTTACTCCTTATCTACATCTTCCTATCCCTATTTTAATATAAACTTTTCCTATAACTTAACTGAAATCAGTTTGTCTGTTTCAACACCTTAAAAGGGTCTGACAGCCAGCCAGGATTCTTTGGCTATATCTGGAATTAATCAGGGACAGAGGGAAGTGTATGGTTCAGTGGTCAACTGGCAGGTCTCTTTCCTGGCCAGCGACCCTCTATTGTTTTAGCTAATATATTTTTTATCCATTTCTTTGCATACTTATAATTGCATATTTTCTTTTTTTAAATAATACATACACTTTTCTCCTTATTTTTTCATTGTATTTTATTAATATTTATATAAACTTTTCCTATTATTTAACAAAATCTGTTTATCTGTTTCTGCCATTTTATGTGATATTGAGACTTCTTTCATAATATCATTTGTCAGCTAATCGACATAATATTTGCTAAAAGAAGTCATAGAAGTAGGAAAGTTAGGAAGGAGGCAAAGAGGTAGTAAAAGGAAAGGTATATTAGATGCATCAAAAGAAGGAATTGGGTATGAGAACTGATTTGGTAGGGTGTGCCTAAAACCTACTGGAAGGTAGAATTACAATGTATGTATGCATGAGCGTCTGCTGGAACTATTTCAGAGGGGGATAGGCAAACTCCCATAGTTTTCAAGAGGGCAAGGGGATAGGCAAGCTCCCAGTCTTTCCAGAGGGGCAAGGGAATAGGCAAGCTCCCACATTCTTTCCAGGGGGGGGGGGGGGGGGGGGCAAGAGGATAGGCAAGCTCCCAATCGGGTTTGGTGGGCTTAATATTTTAGTGGTTTGTTTAAAGCATATTGCAAAGGCCCCCACCTGCTTGCCTGACCTCAGAAAAATGACCCTTGACCTAGCCAGACGTCAATGGCCCTTGACACAGACCTGATCCAGAGAGGGCAACTGCTCCCCCTAGTCCCCTCCATCGGACGACCATGTATGTATGTGTTTAATGGACATATTTGATGGCATTTATAATTTTAAAAATCAAAATATGAATTGTGTGAATAATACCGCATTGTTTCGAATATAACGCGATGTTTTTTCCAAAAAATGAAATTTTAAAAGTTGCCCCCGCGTTATATTCGAGTAGTAGTGATTTTAAAAGATCGTAAAATCTCGTTTCTAAAAATCACCGTACATTCCGCACGTTTGTTAAGTGATACAAGATACTCGTTACACTGTAGACATTAGGCGTACATGTAAAACTGTACTTGAAAAGCGCCTGAGGCGAGAATAGATCGAGTTCAGTCGGCGGCTGAAATCCTCATTAGTCATTGAATTGAAGCTATAAGTGCGTCGGCGTATTCTTTGCAACTGCTATAGCGAGTTTTTACCCATCCGTTATTTTAACAATGGGTGACAAAAAGGGTGTTGATCATGTTGAGGAAAAGGTTCTTTCAAATCCCAGGTTAACAGAGGAATCCGACGAAGTTATCACATGAATTTTAAAATAGTCGTAGCTAAATCGGAGTTGTTAAAATCCACCGGACATGAGAATTCAAGGATAACTGTTATGCTTGCAGTCACTGCCGACGGGCGCAAACTGACACCCTACGTAATTTTAAAACGTAAAAGGATGACAAAGGAAAAGTTACCGTCAGGTGTAATCTTTCACGCGCAGGAGAAGTGGCGGATGAACGAGGAACTTGTGTTAGATTGACTGAAGGTTGTTTGGGATCGCGTTATATTCGAGGTTTAGTTTTTTTCTTGAAAAACTTTCCAAAAATCTTAGGGTCGCGTTTTATTCGGGACATTACGGTATGTACTTTAAAATTTACATTAAGGCATTTTAAATACTAAAAAGCAAAAAATAAATATATAATTTTTAAAATATAAAGTTTTCACATGCACTAAAAATCTTAAAATAAATTTGTGTACATCTCAACAAATCGATTTGTTAGTTTACCTCCAAAATTTGTAATCAGGGAGAGCCCTTTTAACAACCATGATGGATTTTGGTTTCGGTTCACGTTTGCAGAAATGTTTAATGGCGCAGTTAAACTCTAGTTACTATTTGTGGAAATACAAAGTTCGTCTTTTTTCAATATGAGTAAATTCCACCGAGTTGAGCCTGACCTCATTGATGATACTCTCATTACTTTTGTTTACTTTGTATGTATAATATACAAGAACTACTAGAATAGATGATTTCTTATCTAATATTTGATAATATAAAACCTGTGATTGCTATTGATGGGAGGGAGTGGGGTACCGCCAAATTCTGAACTTACTTAACGGTGCCATGACTTTAAAAAGATTGAAAAACACTGATATAGAGATTTCTGATAAAAAACCTTGGTTTATAGCCTACGCCTATTTTCCTCAACATTTCCATTATCAAGGCTGGGCAAACTTACCCTCATAGCAACATACGATAATCTTCAGAAATTCGGGAGCTGCATGGCACACATTTTCTGCTCTTAAATGTACAAACAGTAAAACATAATCTGTATCTGAAGCAATTTAGATATAATGCATGTTCCTTAAGCATCACCAGGATGTCTCAAGTCACACTACATCATTGTGTACTGTAGTGAAAAATGTTGACATGCCACTGGTTGACCACCCCTACTCTAAAACTTGATAGAAGCTAATTTAAAAAATCAAAAAGCATGCAAATGCTCCATGAATAAATTCAGTGTTTCTTTATACCCTAGTCTTCAACCCTATTGGGATCTATTTCCTTATCATTTCGGAAATTTCACATTTCATTCACCTATGGCCCTGATTCTTAACCTATGGAGCATAGCCCTCTAGGGGACATATGGGGATTCCGGGGGTCACAAAGCATATTGGATCAAAATAAGATTTTGTATTTTGCAAAGAAAATTTTCTGAGGAAGGGAGGGGAGTTTGTGGATTTTAGAAGATCAGAAGGGGAGCCTGAGATGAAAAATATTAAGAACCACTCACCTATGGAATCATTTGCTTTAACTTTTAGAGTTCTTTTAAAAATCTAGAGAAAAACTTTATCTGCCTGTAAAATTAAATTGATTGTTCTACAGTCTTGGCATTTAGTGAATTGGATCTTTTGCTCAAAATGAATGGAAATTGACATACTGAACACTTTAAGTCACTCTCCTTCATTCAGATTCAATTTTAAAACTCTTCTTTCCCTCTTTTCTAATTCCCTTCTGTGATTTCATGGGGATGTCACCTAATTATACCGAGTATTTAGACTTCATATAAATAAGATTTTTATTTCCCTATAAAATATTCCTGGATCTAAATTAACGCTCTCATCATCTTGCTCCTTTTTTATCTAATTGAACTATGGCTTCAGATCTTTCCATATAATTCTTGGATAACTTTCTAATTTTTCCTTAAGTATTTTACCTCAATAAAAATTATACTCTTTGCTATGAAATTATGGCAATCACATTCATCTTTTTTATTACCTCCCTCGCTTCTAAACAGCCTTGTCTCTGCAGTTTCTCCACATCTTATAATTAAGCTTTCCACCTCATTTTTAAAGGTTTGCAGTTACCCTTCTAAGTTTATTGATTCATTCTTGATACATATTTCTTCTCTGTTCCTCATTAACTTGCTTCTACTTCCACCACCTTCCATTTCTTTTTGTCATCTATTCTTTATCCAAGAATTCTTTGTTTTCTATATTGCTGAAATGAATATTTCACTTATGAAGAATACAAGGTGGTTGATGAGACTTTTCATTTAAAAATATCACCCAAGGAATTATTTCTCTATGTCCAGATCAGTGGCATACCGGAAAATGTGTGAGCCCCCACACCTAAACAAAATTGAAGTCCCAGAAAAAAATTGAATGGCCTCATGACAATGATTGGCCATGCCTCCCCCCACCCCTGTCATGCGGAGGTTGCAGGGGTGCCCACTATGCCATTGGTCCAGATCATTTTCTTTGTTGCATTCTGAGCTATTCTAAAATTTCACAGGATTTAATTTGACAATTTATTGCTCGAGTATTGGTAGAATATTATTTTTAAATTCTTTTACATTTTCTGAGGTTATTTGAATTTGTTTTAAAAATAATTACTTTGGAAATGGTTTAATTTTGCACAATTTTAAGACTTCTTGAAGAAATGAGATTTTAGGTCACTTAAGTGCAGCTAGCATATAAACATGTGTGATAATTGGTTTTTGCCAGGAAAAGCATAGCTGATATGCTTCCCCATTGTCTTTGTCGATGTGGTCAACACATTTCTTTTACTAGACCAACCACTGGGTATGAAGGTGATTGCAATCTTGCAATAGCCTCTCTGAGGAACACTTGTCTTTGCACGCACCAAAATCCCTCCTCGCCTCGACCTTATAGTCAGTATATTTTTCTTGAGATTCATTAAATATACTTCAACAGACTTTCAGATAGCATGTTATGCATTCAAATTTTTTCATTCTGTTTCACATTCTCTAATTCAGTGGCATACCGGAAAATCTGGGGGGGGGGGGGCACAGCAACAAATAATATGTAAATCTTAAATATTTTCCAAACTGAATTACTTATCATTGCCTGTATATTAATGAAGAATTCCCCCCTCACATAAACGCTACTGATATTTTGAAAAGCATGAAATTATAAATAATTATAGTAATGTTTGTTTCTTTTATTAACTTTAATCCATTTGGAGAAATGGTTCAAAATATTATATTATGCCTAACAATCCTTAAAATGCCATAGAGACAAGAAAAATAAGACTTATTCATTACTGTAGGACATTGAGTATGCTTATTAACTTACAGTTATCGGTCGACGCCGGTCGAGCAGTGGTTGAAATAATCGTCAATTGTTTCAAGTATTGTGGGTTCGATTCTCGGGCGAGGTCGATGATATTTTACGGCTAAAAAATATGAAAAGTATTCCTTTGGCGAGGAAGTGAAGCCGTAGATCCCGTGTATTGTACGATGTCGGTGCACTTCAAAGAACCCCTTTTCATAGGAGACATTAGGTAGCTAAGCCCCTGGCGCCTGTGGATAACCTCCCCTAGGGGGAAGGGGAGTATGACCAATGCTTACGTAAGATTTTTTATACATGAAATGTTTTACTTTTTACGTGCGATTTACGTGTCGCGACAGCTCGTTCACAGCAAGCTTCCACCTGTTCGTTACCCGCGTTTCGCCCGGCATTAAAATTCTTTTCGGTGTATTTAACTGATTTTTTGGTAAACATAACTTTACCTTGTTTAATTTAATAGATTTTTCCTCATTGTGCTTCAAAGAGCATTAAAATGCATTGCAACGCTATAAGAAGGCATTAGAAAGTATTGCCATGCATAACTAATTTCTAATTTTTATTAAAAAGGGGGGGCACAGCGAAGGGGGAGAGGTAACCCAAATGCTAACGGTTGCTGGCATGGAGGGATGAGGGGGTCAAAAACATTTGCTTTCGTAGTACATGAACGGTCCCCTAGTGAATAAATACGATCTGTAAAGTACTATGTGCCATCAGTGGCGGCTCGTGGTGTCGAAAAGAAGGGGGCTTCACGTCAACCAAAATCTACCTATGTACCTATATATGAAAACAAATACTTATTTCATGATGATATTGGAGGCCTAAAGTAGTGACTACTGAACCAACCGGTAATTGAAGTCAAGTCGTCATCCTTTAGAGCCTGAACAGTGAACGCAGATCTCATGCTTCACTTAACAAGTAAACGCACATTATATACACAAATAAGCGCAATAATCTTTCTTAGTTATATATAACACTTAAAAAATCGTGACAAATGAGAAAATACATTGGCCTAAGAGGGACGTCAGAAGGCATATTATCGTTGACTATATCTTGCACTGGTTTTCGTGCCGAGAAATCCCTCTTCTCAGCGTTATAAGGCCGTATTGTAGAAGTCGCAATTACATTTTTCGGATTCCTAAAGCGGGCGTCAGACGCCTTCGTCAGTACGGTTTGAATGACTGGGGGTCCCCTAAATCTCGCCCTCCCCCCGCATTGCGGGGGTTGAGGGGCCTATCAGTAAGCCTCTGCTCTCATCATATACACTTACCTTCAGGATCTTGCTCTTCGATCAACGCGTTGAGTTCCCCATCATCATACGCTTGACCGATTGTGTTCAGAATTGTGCTAATTTTCAGAGTTTCGATAAAGCCCGACTTTGATGTGTCGAACATCTGGAACGCCTTCCGCATTACTGCAAGTAAATGGTATAGATTTTAATCTCGGGATGAAACAAATACAAAATATCGAATATTTTATCAGAATAATAAAAATATGTCTTACTTTGCACTTTTTGGTCGTCGTCTTCCTGAAATAAACATTCATAAAGAATTGTTAATAGCGCTATTTAAAATTTTATCGATATGATTCTGTGAGAAAAATATTAATGCACGCTACTTGTTACAAAGAATATTCCCTCTGCAAAGATTTAGAGATGATTGAGGGTTAAGAGAGGAATTTGGCTTACAGCACCGAATACAACATTTTTAGGTCGAACAACCGTTCTCATTGCTTACACTTTCCTGTGCTGGACAGGTTATATAGAGGGCCGGTTACGGGCGTGTGCGACTTGTGCATCGCACTCGGACGGAAGTTTCTGAGGGGCGGCCTTCGCGTTCCTATTAGATGTATTTCACTTATAAATGTATTTAAATATGTTTTAAAGCTGAATAGTATTAAATAAACTGTATCAAGCGTGTGTGAGAGAACGCATGAACCGAACACGCGTAAATCGAGGGGTATTTGTTTAAGTTAGAAGTAAGTGCGGCCAAATTTTCCTCTTCGCACCCAGAAAATACCTTGGGACTGGCCTTGTTTATATATCCCTGGTTTTTTACCGAAAATTTTGATATTTGATTTGAGTTTATTATCGAATCTAACTAAATTTGAGATTAGTGAAATGAGTAATAATTTTTCAGAGAATATGACACCCTAGAAATTCCAAGGGGATAGATAACTATGAAATGAACCATATCAGCGTGCTGCTTACCTAAATATTGTTATAATATAATTCAAATTAACTAACATATTAAATTTTATATAGTGCGCAAGGTGAAAGGTATACAAAAACTGATGGAGAGATTTTTTTGTGCAGGAAATTTACACAGTGTACACATCTCGCTACGCATTATAAAGGGTAATTATTTAAAGGTAAAACACGCAATTTTAATAACAATTTGAAGTAGGAAAAAATGGAAGCATGAAAATTGATGTTTTCCTATGCGTATGATGAAAATAATGCCTAGAAAACTAATCCACAAACTTGAAGTGAATTATCAAATATTATCTCGAAACTCATTACCAGCCTCTCACACACCACATTATAGGCAGTTTCCTAAAACAGTTATCCATCGTGCACCCAAAATGGCGGAGGCCAATTTAAAATTTTTTCTGGTAAATTAATACTTTTTGTAATAATTCAATCAAAATATCTTACACAACTTTTAGAATAAAGAGATCTCACTTAAAATGGCGATCCTGTATAACTTTTCACTTATGATTATTACATTAGATAATATGAAATATTATCGCATATTTTTGATAGTTATATACTTAGGAGAAGATGAAGCTGCGGCAGAGAGAAATTACACAATCTTCGAAACATTCATCTGTATTTCATGTTAGAAAATGACATGTTCCGTCAGATATTCTTGAGTGCTGCTGTGCTCGCTGGTTCGGTTAATTACTGTCTTGAATGATGTCCTCATTTTTAAAGCCTAAATTATGGTAGTCATACGATTATACAATTTTATTTTTCAGTTCGAGTTACTCTAAAACGTTTACATATTTTTTACTACTCGGATTTTTAAGTCCCAACTACTTCTATGCCTGATATTTAATGTTTGATTTTGGGAAAATATAAAGTATAACGGTTGTGAGAAGTTGTCTCCCAAGAGCAGGGGTCTCAAACTCGAACCCCCGCGTTATGCATTTATCCGGCCCGCGAAGTATGTTATTTTATACTACACGGTTCAAACTCGAACGTATTTCTTATGAAATATTTCACGCGAATCTTTGTAAATAATCTTAAGAAATTGAAGAAGTGCATTGAATCTGCACTTTTAAGATATACTCGGTTTATTGGTCATTCCCATTTATAAATACCCTGCACAGAGGGGTACAGAAGAATGTTCTTCTTGGTGCCAACGTCTTTCTTGGGTTTCCGAAGGACCAAATCATCGATGCCGAATATACTATTCTTAAAATGATTATATAGAAAAGACTGCTTTTATTATTAACGCCATTTTTATGTTCCATTAAAAGTCATGATCAACTTTTGAACTGTTTTATAAACTAATAAGTAATACGAATTAAGTATTTAATATTAATTGGTTATAAGTCTAAAAAACCTGATTAAGTATATTTTATAACGTTTAGAATTTAATCAGCCTTTTTGCTGTGCATAAAGTTTCAGTAATTCCATTTTAGAAAGGAATTTATGACTCGATAACATTTGGTTTGATGCCTTTTTCAGCAGAACGCATTCCTTTCATATGCATTTTTATCGAAAAAAAGGTCATCATGATATGCCATAGAATGATATCTGCAGTTCATTTTTATGGTCACTAATATGTTAGGTAAAATATATTTGACAAGTACTACTATGACTGAAAATATAACTCTTTATAGCACCTGTATAGAAGGAAATAACTCGCCTTTCTCACGAATCTCTTATAGGTAACTGACCTTAGTGGAAGGACTGTTTCAAAGAAATGAAATAGTCTTGTTAGGGATCAAGGTTACAAGATTCCTAGAAGAGAAAACCGAAAAATGCGCGGAAATGCCTTTCAGGTCTAAATTAAAACCGAAATTTTAGATAAAGAAATTAATTAACAAATGAACAAATTTTCAATAATTCCATTTTAACATATCGGCCGAGACAGAGCGGCCTATCGAGACGAGGTCTCTCCCGGACTTACCGGAAAGGTTTTTTAGAAACGATTGGGTTTTCCGTGGGGAATTTTCCTTTCCCAACTTCGCATTCAGAATATTTGTAATATTTCTTTCGTACGCATTTCAGTGGGAGAAGGAAACATATTCGCTGCTCCCTAAATCGCTTACTCGTGTTTATACAGTCTGTTAAACATTTAACTGGCCCAGCATCGAATTAGCGGCTATTAACATTGCAAAATACCCGACCGGAGTTCAAGAAACACAAACTCCTCTTGTAGTTCCACGATTTTGCTTATTTCCGTTTACTCTTGTATGGACCTATTTCATTGCTCCCTTATTCACTATGAATTGTGATTAGCGACTGGTGAAGAGTAATATGCACAAACATCTATAGTTTCTTTAAGTGTAGAAAGTTTCACCGAACGCCCAACGTTCAACTTATGGATTTAGGAATACTTTGTGCAAATTATCATTGGCGAACTTTGAAATTAGTAGTTAAAAAACGAACGATTAATAATAATACTTATTGGCAAAAACCTCAAAAACTGAAAATGCATATATCATCATTAACGAAGCCAACTGCAACACTTGTCACTAATTCGTCGGTTCTCAACCTTTAGCATCTTACGACCTACCAAACATTTTGTGAAAAACACGCGTCCCACAATGATAAATATAAAGCCCCACCTTTTCCGAAAGGTTAAATTTACGTGAAATGCGTTTTAATATTATATTAATCATCAATGAATCTTAAATATAGTAGTAATTTTGTTGAGAAAAAGTTTTATAATAATTATTTTCGACACTTAGCGTCCCATCTAGATGACATTCGCGTCCCACTGGCTGAGAAACACTGCACGAATTGCGTTGGCCCTTTTGGCTCTACCCATTAGGTTAGTTGATTTGTTCTTCTTTAGCGTTAAAATACCTTTATTTATTCAAGCTTTAATTCTACGTTATTAAACATATACTGTTTTTTAGATAAAATTTGATGGATTTAAAAAGAAACTTCTGTCTCTCGCACACGGGAACTAATTTCCAACTTTCCCATGATTGCCATTCATGGTTTTGCAACTTTTCGCGGTTTGCAGTGATTTTCCGGAACGTATCACACGCGAAAGGCAAGGAAACACCATATATTTGAAATAGAACGTATTAAATTCAGACAGACCATAAATAGAAAATTCAAGGCACGTGCATGTCTCGAAGTGTACTCAATTTCTCAATTTAGCAATGAGAAGCGAAGTACCAAACGACTTTTCGCTGTTGTGACATTAAATTTAATTTTACCACAATTTTAAAATAAATTTTATTACTTTTTACCTCAATTTAATTTCATGGTTGTAGATAATAATTATTAACTATTATTATTATTTTTTTTCTAAGGGAATTCCTCAATCACAGTGCCCTCGGATGTCGTCCAACCCGAGTTTCGGTCCCGAGTAATAACAGTAAATTAATGATCTATCACTTGTAAATCAAAATATCCATTACCTCCGTTTTGGTAAAAATGGATGACTATTTGGATTTTCCACTTGTTAGCAACTACTGGAGCCCGCATAACGTAATTCCTTTTAAACACGGGAAAACGGATTGTTGGCGGTCATCCTATGAATCAATAAAGCTTCTCTCTTCTAGGTTTCTATATTAAATTAAGCTTTCGTTGTAAATTAGGCAAAATCCCTTGATTTTTCTTAACTCGGGAGAAAATTCTAATTCCTAAAACAAACGCTGATGGCAATTCTTGAAAAATATATTCTTTTGTAAAATACAGTTGAATTTTGATAGGTTTGATGAACCCTTGATGCTTTATGCGTGTAATTGTGTTCGGCATATCGAAAGTGTTCTTTACTTGTGGTATATATATATATACACACACACACACACACACATATATACTCCATTGCTACATCTTTTCCTGTTCCTAAGGCGCAATAATTTGAACAGCAACAATTCTCGCAAAATTGTGAAATTTTGTTTCCTCTTATAACCCTTATTATCTTTAAAAAACGAGATAATTTTATTGTTATTTAAAGTCTGGAATTGTAAATATAAAATTATGAAATTATTCCCGTGTTTTTCAGTAAATGCATTTAGAGCTACGAGCGGACAAAGACTCACCATGTCGGATGGGTGCTGTCGACCGCGTCACCACGTCCAATCTCGGAGACTGGACTATCCTTCCTCACTCCTCTTATAGAGAAGGCGCCTCAATCGACTATATGGACATGGCGCGCTTCTAGTTGCTGATTCTTCATCTTTTCCGGAGGATCGGTCCGAAGGGAGAAAGGGAGGGGGGATAGGGAGTGCCATGGGAGATAGGTTGCGAGGGTGGAGGGACGAAGGCTTGCATTATAGGGGAGGAGATGCGTGGGATGGATCCAGATGGCGACGGAGGCGGAGGGGCGTTGTTACGAAAGAGGCTGATGGAGTGGCGTGATTGGGAGTGGGGTGGCTGCGGCAGCGGATGGCGGGACCACCATCTCCGGATGTAAAGGGGTGGGCGGAAGGGAAGGAGAAGCGGCGGCTCCTCTTTTAGACGGGCCTTCTGCACTCATCCCCTCGCCCTCC
Organism: Tanypteryx hageni; assembly: GCA_028673005.1. Lineage (NCBI taxonomy): Eukaryota > Metazoa > Arthropoda > Insecta > Odonata > Petaluridae > Tanypteryx > Tanypteryx hageni. The sequence goes on from CM054120.1 coordinate 6,650,483, forward strand.
ACTCCACGCTCTAGCTGTTTGCAGGTAATGACCTGGCTGGCCCAAATACCAAACTGCCTATAATATGTTACTCTTCTTCGTGGAGGACTTGCCAAAAAGTGGGCCAGGGAAAAGATGATTTTCTTATTCGATGGCTGGCGTGAAATTGGCTACACTGAAATCATCGTGGAACCGCTTTGGATTTTTTCGGAACCATTTGGATTTTTATTGCGTGTCTTTAGCACTTCGGCCCTAGAATTCGTGTGGGGTAGGAATGTATGGGAAGAGCTTTAGGTAAAATATTGCATTTGGTTACCTTCCAAATTTACGACGAATGCGGCAAGGAAAAATGGAGAGGATATCCATTTGTATGAAGAGTAATTTTACTATAGTAACGGAACGTAGTGAAAAAATTGAATGGAATAAGAGTGTGAGAGAAGATAAAATACCGTAAATACATGGATTTCATAAAAAGGAAAGAGTAATTAAAAGTTGTAAGATATTACCAAAATTTAAATATTTATGCTAGTTTTTCTGTATTTAATTATTACAGGTTGTTTGTATTAAGTAACAGTAATATTACCAGTGTACGCTATAAGACTTACAGCTACGAATGGGACATATGGAAGAGAGTCAGCCGCCAGTGCAAGCGGTTGGCACCAGTCATAATTGTTTCAGAAAATGAAATGTGTTGTGAATATGTCGTCTAAATATAATGCTGAATTGTGTCGTTAGTTCATGATTGTTTTTTATGTTTCGTCTCCGTGCATGAGCATACCATGATGCAAACTGGTACATCCGGTATATCTGCATCGCATTTCCACTGTTTTTATATATTCCTTAAAATGCATAAGCTAATCAAGATTAATAAATGAAAACAGCATTTAAGAAAATTCAGACAAAGTAACTTCCATCTCAAGGTGAAATGTAGGAATGCTCATTGATTTCTTCTCTTACTTTCTTTAGGCACTGGGAAAGTGAACTTCGATTGCTTCTGCAACATTGCCTCTCATTTCCTGGAAGAAGAGGATGCTGAGGCCATGCAAGAGGAGCTCAAGGAGGCATTTCGCCTCTATGACAGAGAAGGTGAAAACCATTTGAGAGTTTTCAAACGATTAGTAAGGCCATTTATAAAGGGTACGCCGATGCAGAACATTCCTACTTAATTATAGGATGGGAAAATGTTTGTCTTGAAAATAATACCTAGAAATTATTTAATAATTCGACTTTGAAAATAAAATTTTATATTGTTTTTATAAATTCGCCTAGTTTGGTTGAGAGCCCTAAGATTCGAACTCGTAACGATGTTTAACAGAGAAATTATGCCTTAAATCCTCAAAGACACAAGAGTTACGAAAATCGATCTATATATGACAAGTCCAGAGCAAAGAAACTTAATATAAACTGAAGATGAATTGAGTTTTGATCGGCAGAGGTTGAAGGTTACGGGAGTATGTTCAAAGCACCGAGGCCTGAGTGGGGAAATATATTCATCTACGAAGGAGTTATTTCAAGGAAAAAGGGGTTACGTTACATTATTTACTCTATGACGTCCATTCTATTGGCTTTTGTCTCCAAGTGCTGCAGTTCAGAAGAAAAGGATTGCACTCCCGCGAAATATGTGGAAATAACTAATTGATAAATACAAATATTTATTTGCTCCTCGAAATTTTATATCGAATTTCTGCGTTTCAAACCTTCGGCGTTAAATGATTCCTACACACCAGAGATGGTCAAACCTTTTTGCTCACGCGACAAAAAGTTACTCTAAGTTATTTTATAACACAATTGCAGTCTCGCGAGTAATTCTTTTATATTGTATGAGAAATGGAAAAATATTAAGTAGACAGTCAATAAATAATTTTTTCTGTTGCGTGGCAACCAAAATCGTCTTGCGTGCCAAAAGTGCCATGCGAGCTATAAATTTTCCATTCCTGTATTAGACTTTATCTCGTTATATCCTATTTTTATTAGCGTATTTGGTATTATGCGCCTTTTAGATGTCGGTGTAACGAACGCCAGAGTAACGAAATATTCAGTAAAACGATTATATTTTCCGTCCCCTGCCAATTTACTATGTAACATTATGTAAAAATGTTTCATTTTGACGAATATCATTGTAACGAAAATATCGGTTTAACGCAATAAAAATTCATCACTGTAAGAAAAAATACAATCATTATACCAAAAATTGTAAATGAAAATTCCTTAAACAATACGATGCACACTTTTTGATCTTTACTGGGTTTGGTTGTTAACATCTGCCAATGCTGCAATGATTTGAACTCGGTGAAATCTCGGTCCAGGCAAGTGTATTGGACGATTACTAAAGTGACTAGACTTTACATCAGCCAAAACGGAACAAACTCTGTTTGCCCGTGGAGTGTAGGCAATTTACGGTGACAGACTAGAGTTCAGCTGCTAATTCCGATAAATTGAGACGCTGCACACCGTCTTATGGATTCCACACGAATTCACAAACAATGGAAAAAAGGTTTGTGCGCAGGGCCGGCGTGATTATTTGCGGGTCCTAGTTCGATAGTGAGCGGGAGCGGGTCCTATTTATGTATGCAACCGGTGACGCAAAAAATTACGTTTTTTAAGGACAATGGTAATTTTTTAAATAAAAAATAGTTAACGTTATAATGAATTTTTAGTAGAAAGTTTATTGCTTAAAATTCTGGTGGTATAAATGTTTATTAATGGAACATAAAGCAATACCAAAATGGAATAGATATCAAATGTGTAATTTAGATATTAATAAATTTACATATAATTACGCATAACGTGAACTATCAACTATCCCAGATTTGTATAAAATCACAAAATCGAATAGTTTTATTAAATATATATAAAATATATTTAAAAAATAATTTTTCTCGCTCCTTTTGCTGCAAATTCTGCAAATCCTCAAAATTTAAAGTTTTTCTATTGATAAAATTGCAAGGGAAGTGAATCGCTCTTGACTTAGTGCGAATATTTTTTTATTAATGAATCTATATTATATTACCGTAATAGTCGTAGGCGAACTTTTTTGGCAGATTTGTAAATACTTTTGGGAGTAAGCTTATATCTCGACCGCTGTTTGGAATAGATTTGTTATCTATAATTTGTAAAAATGCAGAATACTTCTGTTCTTTAAAAATACTAAATTCAAACAGAAACATTAAATCCTTTCTTTTTTAGGGGGGTTTCTCCGCCGCCCATAGCCTTCATAAGAAAAGCATTGGAATCAGTGCCGGGCATTATAAAATCGCATTTTGAAATTAGTTAGAATCAAGATTCGAACTCCGGACCTAAACTGTTGTATTGGTTACCGTGAAAATTTATTTACGTCCCGAATTTGCTGGAAAATCCGTTTTTAATACGAAAAAACGCAACTTTTCAACAATGAGAATTTTCATTTACTATTGCCACCTCATTTGAGCGTGCATTAATATTAAATGTACTCACGAGCCCCTTGAAGATGCTACGTCATTTTGTTTGTTTGTTGATACATTTCTTATATTTTGACAGTGAAGCGTAATGTATGTTTAACATGACACTTAAGAGGTAAAATATATATGTACACATTTTACTTTTATTAACTTTCATTTAAAAAAATGGCCCAAAATAAAGCACAGCGATAATGCGACTTTTTTAACACTTTAGTTTACGATTAGTTATGTCTGAGTAACGCTCCTTTTTATTTTCTTAATTGCTGGAGCTTCCCGTCTATACCCAACACTTATCAGAAGGTAACGGTATGAATTGAATTTTTCTCTCAGTCCCTTAAAATATTTATCATTGAACCTAATTGGAAATTTTCAAAAATATTACAGGTTTTGAGAAAGTCATGTGGTGGCCACATCAGATTTTTTAATTTGATAACTGAGATACCATTGCAACTTCTTTGCGTTTTGTTGGTCAATTATATTACTTGATTATTATACTCCTAGTGACAGGAATATCTTACAACTACCCAGTAAAACTTAGGCCATTTTTAAGCTCATTACACTACACTAAAAACTTAAAAAATCAGTTTGTTATTAAACTTTTATTTAACTTTTGATTGAAAAAAGTATTCATGGCATTAACAACATTTTATTTAGAAGAATTGTCCCAAATTTGTATAAATCTACAATATTATCTTCATACATTAAAAAGTGACACCAGAAACATTACACTATTGGTACTACATTTCTTCATAGCAGAGAAATTACAATTTAAGATAAATAAAGAAATATATTAGATTTCAACAGTAGAATTCAACATAGTACTTTTGAAGGTAAAAACTCAGTCATCAGTTAATAATTCCAAAACTGGAACATCGCTAGAATTTTCCTATTATCTGATAGCTGTAGAAGTTTTGTTTATTACGAATTTTTATTTCCTAAAATTTAAGCATTTTCCATAGGCCGCTCGTGAGGAAATGCTTAGGCCTTCATTGCTTGTTATTAGAATTAAGGTCTCATCCAATACAATCGCAAAGAAGTTTTAATTATCAATTGATTTTTATTGATAAACAAGTGGAATTCCCGTAAAAAATGCGGATTTACATAAAATGAAGTATAAATTAAAATTAAAACACTTCAAGATGAATGTCTTACCTATGCGTTAATTCAATATAGCAACGTATATAACCAAACCATGCCTCATTTTCAACATTTATCGAATCTTGCAAAATATATGCAATTTTATATTTATTGTTGCAGAACCTCGCTAATTACCTCCAGAAGGAGAGGGGGAGACCACACTCGCATTCGCCGCCCTGTCATTGAAAATCATTAATGCTCTGCAAAGTAAAAAAATCAATTAAAACGAAGAACTACAAAAATTCGAATGGAACTATTGCATAACGGCATACTTACTCGAGCATGAAGAATGGTGTCCGATTGGCGTCTTCATTCTTCGCGGACGATGCACTCGGCAAAAAAAGCACGGTCGAATTTCAGCGTCACCTTTCGACGCTTTTCCTTTGTGGGGAAAACGCATTATCAGTACATTTCGGAATTCGATTTAGCATTCACAAAGGCAAACAAACAAAAATACAATAAAGATTATACGGAGGAGTGTCAATCGCCTAAAATATCGACCGTGTGTAAGTACCCATCGAAAGGTGGATCGTGCCTTCGGATTTTGTGTGTGGACAGGGTGGAAACCTTAAGGGAAGGAGGGGGGAGTGGGCGGGAGTGTCAAAGTTTCAGCGAGCTCGATAAGCCACGGCCAGGAGTATTTTGGAAAGGGCGAGGGCAGACACAAAAACACAAAACACAGGGAAAATGGGACCAAAATTATAGGTATATGCGCCCCCAAATACGCTTCGACTGGTGCACCATGAAGCGTGGTTTTCAATGCGCTTTGTGTAAGGGACAACGAAAGGACAACAAGTTTATCGACATAAATGTGCATATGATGCCATAGGTATAAAAATGGGATGGCTGTGTATATATCGACTTTAGATACACATATTTATACATAATTCCATAAATGTATAGATGGAATCGCAGTGTAAACATAAGCAAACAAGGTAAACATATCAACATTAAATACACATATATAGTTCCATAAGTATATAAATGGAATCGCAGTGTAAAAATGAAAAAGAGTCAATTAGTCAAATCGTATGACGGGAGAAAATTGGTTCTGGAGATGGGCGAAACAAGAAAAACACAGATGAATAATTTCCTAGAGTGGGAGAAAGATAAATTTCATATTAGGTAGATAAGTATAAAAATGCAATGGAATGATATTCAAACCCAAACGGCAATGGCTAAGAATCTGTTGTTGGCATTTCTTCTAATCCATCACGTTCTCCTCTGCTTTAAAGCTCCCCTCTTGATGATTGCGTAGAATAAGCATCTGCTGAAATCAACAGAAATACATCATTATAAGAAAGAAGAATATTAGACTAGAATTGTTTATCAAGTGCTTAAACCTTCCGTCAGGTTCAACATTTTAATGTTAAATAATAACATTTTTACTCCGCATGTTTAGTTTAGAAATTCGCCCACGTGTAAATGACAAGCGATTTAAGAACAGAAAAAATACCAAAGTATCGCTTTCCCACTTAGGACATTGAAAATATTTTTCAGTTTCGAGTATGACGCAGTATCTAAAAAAAGTAGCTGAAGACATTGATCAGGTAAGATGCAAAACCTAATCCATCCTTTTCTGAATCAATCGTATCAACGATTGGGAATCACCCTTTAACATTTGTGATGCATTCGCTTTCGCTCGCTCCAAAACAAATGCCTGATGTGTTAGAGTACCGTCAAAATTCTCCACGCGTTAGGTAATGATATTGTATAGCAAGGTGAAGTAACTCTGATTATTGTATTGAGAAGAAAGGCCAAACCTTTACCAAGAAAGAGATGTCAATGAATACGGATTCTGAATTTAGGGAGAATACAGGTTCTACGACACAAAAATCGAAACTCAAATCATGCGATCGTGACTGCAACTAAGAAAACAAGGACAATACAAAAATTGATTTTAATAAACAACATTTATATAGATAATACCTATGCATATATGTATTTTCCACATGGTGCAATTTACTGTTTGTAATTTAACTATATCAGCAACAATAGGGGATTCCTTGGTGACAAAAGTTTTTCACATAAAAGAATGTAAAATTGCCGTACAAAAACAAATTTATGTCTCAAGTCTACGTTTATTTCCAAATCAACCGTAGGAAAAGGAATTTTTATGCTATCGGGCTTTCTTTGGTTACAGTACCAAGACGGTACGATATATTGAGCAAATTTAAAGAGAACGTAAAAAAATACGCTGCCCCTATTCTCATATTATTATATTATTCAAAGGGGAAACGAAACGGTCCTCACATCGAACTCTGGCTGTTACATTAAGGGAATACCCCGAAAGCCTCTTTAGGCGTCTGCCTCTTTAAATATGAAAGAATGGTTGAAATAGATTAAGCTGTTTTCTAGTTATTCTACTTTCAATTAATTGTGTTTACAAAATTAATTTACAAGATTTAAGACATAGGAGCATGGTCTCACTATTTCCTATAAACAACAACGAACCCTCTAAAGAATAAGCTAAAGGCAATGCAGTGTAAAAACTACAGAATGGTAAGTCCCATACGTCCCGTCCCGTACGTCGAACATCATCACGAGGGTTCTTTATTAGCGGCTAAAGAAAAAGGCCGAAGAAATGTAAGGCCTCAGAAAAGGACGAGGAAGCAGAGACGATATAGGTATAGGTAGAATGTAATCAGAAAGGGCAATAGAGTACAACGAAGATTGTTGCGTCTTTGATAGAGTAGATTGAGTATCGCTGATGAAGATATTAAAGGATATACGTCTAGATTGGAAAGACAGGAGACTGAACAGGAATCTCTACGTGAATAAAGTTGTAAAGGTCATATTGGAAAAAGCTGAATGAATACCGACTGAGGATTAAAACAAGACCGATCGTATAAAATACATATGAAGAAAGGTTAATACAAGAAGGGCCAGAAGCAGTGGCGGACCAGTAGGGGGGGGGGGGGTGCGATATGGGCGTTCGCCCTCCCCTTGGACGACCCCATTGCCCTCCACTAGGTGCATTCTTAAATTCATTCCGCGAAACATTCCTTGTTTCTACACCAAAGATTAAGTCCGTATGACAAGGAAAAGTAAGATTCTAAAGGGGATAGGGATTTTCAAAAGGTATCGCCGTTGGCAGAGGCGGAATCAAGAGGAGGGAGAGGCCATTTTGGCAACCAACCCCCTTGAAGTTTCAGGATCTGCCCCTGCTAGAAGGCAGAGAAAATACGGCGATTGTCAAGTATTTCGGACAGGAAAGGTAAAAGAACTCATAAAAATTGTAAACTCACTGATACTAGCAGGCAGAAAATACGGAATGGAAATAAGTTAGGAAGGTAGAAAAGTCTAAGGTCATGCGAATATCAGGAAAAACAAAAAACAAGAGAATAAGAGTTGATGAGAACCAATTAGAACAAGTTTCCGGCTGAAAATATCTTGGAAGTATCATAATGAGTAGAGCAAAATGCACCGATGAAATTAAGGACTGTAATAGCGAAAGCTAATGTGAAGAGCAACATAAAAGCGGATTATTCGAAAGAAGTTGAAAAAATGGTATGGAGTATAGCTTTATACAAGGTAGAAACATGAACGATAAGGAAATATGACATAAGATGCTTCAAAATGTGGGGATGGAGAAGAGTGTGGTGAATGGTGACATTGCCAAATTCAGAAATTGGTGGAATAATATGAAACTATGCAGAATGGCATAAGCTGTAATTTTGGGAATAACTTCGAAAAAGAAAAAATTCTGCTATGACCGGGAATCGAACCCGGGTTTCCACTTGCCTGGCGGGTATTCTACCACTGAACTACAGTAACAGATAATCTTTCCTGTTTCTGAAAGCAGGTGTTTTTTTGTTCTTTAGAAAACCGCTCCCTCTAAAATGGTGAGATTGCCAAAGTCAGAAATTGGTGGAATAATAGGAAACTATGCAGAAGGGCATACGCTGTAATTTTGGGAATAACTTTGAAAGAGAAAAAAATTCTGCAAAACCGGGAATCGAACCCGGGTCTTCCAGATGCCTGGCGGATATTCTACCACTGCACTACAGTAGCAGATAATCTTTACTGTTTCGGAACGCGGATGTTTTCTTTTTATTTAGAAAACCAATCCCACTCAAATTGTGAGATTGACAAAGTCAGAAAATGGTAGAATAATATGAAATTATGCAGAATGACATGAGCTGTAATTTTGGGAATAACTTTGAAGCAGAAAACAATCTGCTATGACCGGGAATCGAACCCACTTGTCAGTCAGAAATTGGTGGAATAATATGAAACTATGCAGAAGTACATAAAATGTAATTTTTTGGAATTACTTTGAAACAGAAAAATTCTGCTATGACCGGGAATCAAAACCGGGTCTACCACTTGCGGGGCCGATAATCTACTACTGAAGTACAGTAGCAGATAATCTTTTCTGTTTCTGAAAGCGGGTGTTTTTTCTGTTCCTTAGAAAACCCCTCCCTCTCAAATGGTGAGATAGTCAAAGTCAGAAATTGGCGGAATAATATGAAACTATGCAGAATGGGGTAAGCTGTAATTTTGAAAATAACTGTAAAACAGAAAAAATTCTGCTATGACCGGGAATCGAACCCGGGTCTTCCACTCGCCGGGCCGATAATCTACCACTGAATTACAGTAGCAGATAATCTTTCCTGTTTATACACGCGGGTCTTTTTTTTGTTCTTTAGAAAATCCCTCCCTCTCAAATGGTGAGATTGCCAAAGTCAGAAATTGGTAGAATAATATTAAAATATGCAGAATGACATAAGCTGTAATTTTGAGAATAACTTTGAAACAGAAATAATTCTTCTATGACTGAGAATCGAACCCGGGTCTTCCACTTGCCGGGTGGGTATTCTACCACTAAACTACAATATCAGATAATCTTTCCTGTTTCTAAACGCGTGTGTTTATTTTTGTTCTTTAGATAACACCTCCCTTTCAAATAGTGAGTTTGCCAAAGTCAGAAATTGGTGGAATAATATGAAACTATGGGGAATGGCCTCAGCTGTAATTTTGGGAATAAGCTAGAAACAGAAAAAATTATGCTATGACCAGGAATCGAACCCGGGTATTCCACTTTCCGGGCGGATATTCTACCACTGAACTACAGTAGCAAATAATCTTTCCTGTTTTTGAACGGGGGTGCTTTTTTGTTCATTAGAAAACCCCTCTATCTCAAATGGTGAGATTGCTAAAGTCAGAAATTGGTGGAATAATAAAAACTATGCAGAATGGCATAAGCTGTAATTTTGGGAATACAATTGAAAAAGAAAAAATTCTGCTTTGACCGGGAATCGAATCCGGGTCTTCCACTTGCCGGGCGGGTATTCTACCACCGAACTACAGTAGCAGATAATCTTTCCTGTTTCTGAATGCGGGTGATTTTTCATTTCTTTAGAAAACACTTCCCTCTCAAATGGTGAGATTGCCAAAGTCAGAAATAGGTGGAATAATACGAAACTATACAGAATGGCATACGCTGTAATTTTGGGATTAATTTTGAAAAAGAAATTTTTTTGCTATGACCAGGATTCCAAACTGCGCCTTCCACCTGCGGGCGGATATTCTACCACTGAACTACAGTAGCAGATAATCTTTCCTGTTTCATAACGCAGGTGTTTTTTTTTGTCTTTAGAAAACCCCTCCCTCTCAAATGGTGAGATTGCCAAAGTCTGAAATTGGCGAAACATTATGAAACTATGCAGAATGGCGAAAGTTGTAATTTTAGGAATAACTTTGAAACAGAAAAAAATCTGCTATGACCGGGGATCGAACCCGGGTCTTCCACTTGCCTGCCGGATGTTCTACAACTGAACTACAGTAGCAGATAATCTTCCCTGTTTCTGAACGGGAGTGTTTTTTTTGTTCTTTAGAAAACCCTCTCTATCTCAAATGGTGAGATTGCTAAAGTCAGAAATTGGTGGAATAGTATGAAACTATGCAGAATGACATAAGCTGTAATTTTGGGAATAATTTCGAAGCAGAAAAAATTAAGCTATGATGGGGAAAGGAACCCTGGTCTTCCACTTTCCGGGCCAATAATCTACAACTGAACTACAGTAGCAAATAATCTTTCCATTTTCTGAAGGCGGGTGTTTTTTCTGTTCTTTAGAAAACCCCTCCCTCTCAAATGGTGAGATTGCCAAAGTCAGATATTGGCGGAATAATATGAAACTATGCAGAATGGGGTAAGCTGTAATTTTGAAAATAACTGTAAAACAGAAAAATTCTGCTATGACCGGGAATCAAAACCGGGTCTACCACTTGCGGGGCCGATAATCTACTACTGAAGTACAGTAGCAGATAATCTTTTCTGTTTCTGAAAGCGGGTGTTTTTTCTGTTCCTTAGAAAACCCCTCCCTCTCAAATGGTGAGATAGTCAAAGTCAGAAATTGGCGGAATAATATGAAACTATGCAGAATGGGGTAAGCTGTAATTTTGAAAATAACTTTGAAACAGAAAAAATTCTGTTATGACCGGGAATCGAACCCGGGTCTCCCAATTGCCGGGCGGATGTTCTACCACTGAACTACAGTAGCAGATAATCTATCCTGTTTCTGAACGCGGGTGTTTTTTTTGTTCTTTAGAAAACCCCTCCCTCTCAAATGGTGAGATTGCTAAAGTCAGAAATTGGTGGAATAATATAAAACTATGCAGAATTGTATAAGCTGTACTTTTGGGAATAACTTCCATAAGGAAAAATTCTACTATGAACGGGTAATTGAATCCTGGTCTTCCACTCGCCGGGCCGATATTCTACCACTGAATTACAGTAGGAGATAATCTTTTCTGTTTCTGAACGCGGGTCTTTTTTTGTTCTTTAGAAAATCCCTCCCTCTCAAATGGTGAGATTGCCAAAGTCAGAAATTGGTAGAATAATATTAAAATATGCAGAATGACATAAGCTGTAATTTTGAGAATAACATTGAATCAGAAATAATTCTTCTATGACTGGGAATCGAACCCGGGTCTTCCACTTGCCGGGCGGGTATTCTACCACTAAACTACAATATCAGATAATCTTTCCTGTTTCTAAACGCGTGTGTTTATTTTTGTTCATTAGAAAACCCCTCTATCTCAAATGGTGAGATTGCTAAAGTCAGAAATTGGTGGAATAATAAAAACTATGCAGAATGGCATAAGCTGTAATTTTGGGAATACATTTGAAAAAGAAAAAATTCTGCTTTGACCGGGAATCGAATCCGGGTCTTCCACTTGCCGGGCGGGTATTCTACCACCGAACTACAGTAGCAGATAATCTTTCCTGTTTCTGAATGCGGGTGATTTTTCATTTCTTTAGAAAACACTTCCCTCTCAAATGGTGAGATTGCCAAAGTCAGAAATAGGTGGAATAATACGAAACTATACAGAATGGCATACGCTGTAATTTTGGGATTAATTTTTAAAAGAAATTTTTTTGCTAAGACCAGGAATCCAAACTGCGCCTTCCACCTGCGGGCGGATATTCTACCACTGAACTACAGTAGCAGATAATCTTTCCTGTTTCTGAACGGGGGTTTTTTTGTTCTTTAGAAAACCCTCTCTATCTCAAATGGTGAGATTGCTAAAGTCAGAAATTGGTGGAATAGTAAGAAACTATGCAGAATGACATAAGCTGTAATTTTGGGAATAATTTCGAAGCAGAAAAAATTAAGCTATGATCGGGAATGGAACCCTGGTCTTCCACTTTCCGGGCCAATAATCTACAACTGAACTACGGTAGCAGATAATCTTTCCATTTTCTGAAGGCGGGTGTTTATTTTTGTTCTTTAGATAACCCCTCCCTTTCAAATGGTGAGATAGCCAAAGTCAGAAATTGGTGGAATAATATGAAACTATGCAGAAGTACATAAGCTGTAATTTTAGGAATAACTTCAATATGGAAAAATTCTGTTATGAACGGGTAATTGAATCATGGTCTTCCACTCGCCGGGCCGATAATCTACCAATGAATTACAGTAGGAGATAATCTTTTCTATTTCTGAACGCGAGTGTTTTTTCTGTTCCTTAGAATACCCCTTCCTCTCAAATGGTGAGATAGTCAAAGTCAGAAATTGGTGGAAAAATATGAAACTATGAAGAATGACATAAGCTGTAATTTTGGGAATAACTTTGAAACAGAAATAATTCTTCTATGAATGGGAATCGAACCCGGGTCTTCCACTTTCCGGGCGGATATTCTACCACTCAACTACAGTAGCAGACAATCTTTCCTGTTTCTGAACGGGGGTTTTTTTGTTCTTTAGAAAACCCTCTCTATCTCAAATGGTGAGATTGCTAAAGTCAGAAATTGGTGGAATAGTATGAAACTATGCAGAATGACATAAGCTGTAATTTTGGGAATAATTTCGAAGCAGAAAAAATTAAGCTATGATCGGGAATGGAACCCTGGTCTTCCACTTTCCGAGCCAATAATCTACAACTGAACTACGGTAGCAGATAATCTTTCCATTTTCTGAAGGCGGGTGTTTATTTTTGTTCTTTAGATAACCCCTCCCTTTCAAATGGTTAGATAGCCAAAGTCAGAAATTGGTGGAATAATATGAAACTATGCAGAAGTACATAAGCTGTAATTTTAGGAATAACTTCAATATGGAAAAATTCTGCTATGAACGGGTAATTGAATCCTGGTCTTCCACTTTCCGGGCGGATATTCTACCACTCAACTACAGTAGCAGACAATCTTTACTGTTTCTGAACGCGGGTGTTTTTTTTTTGTTCTTTAGAAAACCCCTCCCTCTCAAATGGTGAGATTGCTCAAGTCAGAAATTGGTGGAATAATATAAAACTATGCAGAATTGTATAAACTGTACTTTTGGGAATAACTTCCATAAGGAATAATTCTACTATGAACGGGTAATTGAATCCTGGTCTTCCACTCGCCGGGCCGATATTCTACCACTGAATTACAGTAGGAGATAATCTTTTCTGTTTCTGAACGCGGGTCTTTTTTTTGTTCTTTAGAAAACCCCTCCCTCTCAAATGGTGAGATTGCCAAAGTCAGAAATTGGTAGAATAATATTAAAATATGCAGAATGACATAAGCTGTAATTTTGAGAATAACTTTGAAACAGAAATAATTCTTCTATGACTGAGAATCGAACCCGGGTCTTCCACTTGCCGGGTGGGTATTCTACCACTAAACTACAATATCAGATAATCTTTCCTGTTTCTAAACGCGTGTGTTTATTTTTGTTCTTTAGATAACACCTCACTTTCAAATAGTGAGTTTGCCAAAGTCAGAAATTTGTGGAATAATATGAAACTATGGGGAATGGCCTCAGCTGTAATTTTGGGAATAAGCTAGAAACAGAAAAAATTATGCTATGACCAGGAATCGAACCCGGGTATTCCACTTTCCGGGCGGATATTCTACCACTGAACTACAGTAGCAAATAATCTTTCCTGTTTTTGAACGGGGGTGCTTTTTTGTTCATTAGAAAACCCCTCTATCTCAAATGGTGAGATTGCTAAAGTCAGAAATTGGTGGAATAATAAAAACTATGCAGAATGGCATAAGCTGTAATTTTGGGAATACAATTGAAAAAGAAAAAATTCTGCTTTGACCGGGAATCCAATCCGGGTCTTCCACTTGCCGGGCGGGTATTCTACCACCGAACTACAGTAGCAGATAATCTTTCCTGTTTCTGAATGCGGGTGATATTTCATTTCTTGAGAAAACACTTCCCTCTCAAATGGTGAGATTGCCAAAGTCAGAAATAGGTGAAATAATACGAAACTATACAGAATGGCATAAGCTGTAATTTTGGGATTAATTTTGAAAAAGAAATTTTTTTGCTATGACCAGGAATCCAAACTGCGCCTTCCACCTGCGGGCGGATATTCTACCACTGAACTACAGTAGCAGATGATCTTTCCTGTTTCATAACGCAGGTGTTTTTTTTGTCTTTAGAAAACCCCTCCCTCTCAAATGGTGAGATTGCCAAAGTCTGAAATTGGCGAAACATTATGAAACTATGCAGAATGGCGTAAGTTGTAATTTTAGGAATAACTTTGAAACAGAAAAAAATCTGCTATGACCGGGGATCGAACCCGGGTCTTCCACTTGCCTGGCGGATGTTCTACAACTGAACTACAGTAGCAGATAATCTTCCCTGTTTCTGAACGGGGGTGTTTTTTTTGTTCTTTAGAAAACCCTCTCTATCTCAAATGGTGAGATTGCTAAAGTCAGAAATTGGTGGAATAGTATGAAACTATGCAGAATGACATAAGCTGTAATTTTGGGAATACAATTGAAAAAGAAAAAATTCTGCTTTGACCGGGAATCGAATCCGGGTCTTCCACTTGCCGGGCGGGTATTCTACCACCGAACTACAGTAGCAGATAATCTTTCCTGTTTCTGAATGCGGGTGATTTTTCATTTCTTTAGAAAACACTTCCCTCTCAAATGGTGAGATTGCCAAAGTCAGAAATAGGTGGAATAATACGAAACTATACAGAATGGCATAAGCTGTAATTTTGGGATTAATTTTGAAAAAGAAATTTTTTTGCTATGACCAGGAATCCAAACTGCGCCTTCCACCTGCGGGCGGATATTCTACCACTGAACTACAGTAGCAGATGATCTTTCCTGTTTCATAACGCAGGTGTTTTTTTTGTCTTTAGAAAACCCCTCCCTCTCAAATGGTGAGATTGCCAAAGTCTGAAATTGGCGAAACATTATGAAACTATGCAGAATGGCGTAAGTTGTAATTTTAGGAATAACTTTGAAACAGAAAAAAATCTGCTATGACCGGGGATCGAACCCGGGTCTTCCACTTGCCTGGCGGATGTTCTACAACTGAACTACAGTAGCAGATAATCTTCCCTGTTTCTGAACGGGGGTGTTTTTTTTGTTCTTTAGAAAACCCTCTCTATCTCAAATGGTGAGATTGCTAAAGTCAGAAATTGGTGGAATAGTATGAAACTATGCAGAATGACATAAGCTGTAATTTTGGGAATACAATTGAAAAAGAAAAAATTCTGCTTTGACCGGGAATCGAATCCGGGTCTTCCACTTGCCGGGCGGGTATTCTACCACCGAACTACAGTAGCAGATAATCTTTCCTGTTTCTGAATGCGGGTGATTTTTCATTTCTTTAGAAAACACTTCCCTCTCAAATGGTGAGATTGCCAAAGTCAGAAATAGGTGGAATAATACGAAACTATACAGAATGGCATAAGCTGTAATTTTGGGATTAATTTTGAAAAAGAAATTTTTTTGCTATGACCAGGAATCCAAACTGCGCCTTCCACCTGCGGGCGGATATTCTACCACTGAACTACAGTAGCAGATGATCTTTCCTGTTTCATAACGCAGGTGTTTTTTTTGTCTTTAGAAAACCCCTCCCTCTCAAATGGTGAGATTGCCAAAGTCTGAAATTGGCGAAACATTATGAAACTATGCAGAATGGCGTAAGTTGTAATTTTAGGAATAACTTTGAAACAGAAAAAAATCTGCTATGACCGGGGATCGAACCCGGGTCTTCCACTTGCCTGGCGGATGTTCTACAACTGAACTACAGTAGCAGATAATCTTCCCTGTTTCTGAACGGGGGTGTTTTTTTTGTTCTTTAGAAAACCCTCTCTATCTCAAATGGTGAGATTGCTAAAGTCAGAAATTGGTGGAATAGTATGAAACTATGCAGAATGACATAAGCTGTAATTTTGGGAATAATTTCGAAGCAGAAAAAATTAAGCTATGATGGGGAATGGAACCCTGGTCTTCCACTTTCCGGGCCAATAATCTACAACTGAACTACAGTAGCAAATAATCTTTCCATTTTCTGAAGGCCGGTGTTTATTTTTGTTCTTTAGATAACCCCTCCCTTTCAAATGGTGAGATTGCCAAAGTCAGATATTGGTGGAATAACATGAAACTATGCAGAAGTACATAAGCTGTAAATTTTTGGAATTACTTTGAAACAGAAAAATTCTGCTATGACCGGGAATCAAAACCGGGTCTACCACTTGCGGGGCCGATAATCTACTACTGAAGTACAGTAGCAGATAATCTTTTCTGTTTCTGAAAGCGGGTGTTTTTTCTGTTCCTTAGAAAACCCCTCCCTCTCAAATGGTGAGATAGTCAAAGTCAGAAATTGGCGGAATAATATGAAACTATGCAGAATGGGGTAAGCTGTAATTTTGAAAATAACTTTGAAACAGAAAAAATTCTGCTATGACCGGGAATCGAACCCGGGTCTCCCAATTGCCGGGCGGATGTTCTACCACTGAACTGCAGTAGCAGATAATCTTTCCTGTTTCTGAACGCGGGTGTTTTTTTTGTTCTTTAGAAAACCCCTCCCTCTCAAATGGTGAGATTGCTAAAGTCAGAAATTGGTGGAATAATATAAAACTATGCAGAATTGTATAAACTGTACTTTTGGGAATAACTTCCATAAGGAAAAATTCTACTATGAACGGGTAATTGAATCCTGGTCTTCCACTCGCCGGGCCAATATTCTACCACTGAATTACAGTAGGAGATAATCTTTTCTGTTTCTGAACGCGGGTCTTTTTTTTGTTCTTTAGAAAATCCCTCCCTCTCAAATGGTGAGATTGCCAAAGTCAGAAATTGGTAGAATAATATTAAAATATGCAGAATGACATAAGCTGTAATTTTGAGAATAACATTGAATCAGAAATAATTCTTCTATGACTGGGAATCGAACCCGGGTCTTCCACTTGCCGGGCGGGTATTCTACCACTAAACTACAATATCAGATAATCTTTCCTGTTTCTAAACGCGTGTGTTTATTTTTGTTCATTAGAAAACCCCTCTATCTCAAATGGTGAGATTGCTAAAGTCAGAAATTGGTGGAATAATAAAAACTATGCAGAATGGCATAAGCTGTAATTTTGGGAATACATTTGAAAAAGAAAAAATTCTGCTTTGACCGGGAATCGAATCCGGGTCTTCCACTTGCCGGGCGGGTATTCTACCACCGAACTACAGTAGCAGATAATCTTTCCTGTTTCTGAATGCGGGTGATTTTTCATTTCTTTAGAAAACACTTCCCTCTCAAATGGTGAGATTGCCAAAGTCAGAAATAGGTGGAATAATACGAAACTATACAGAATGGCATACGCTGTAATTTTGGGATTAATTTTGAAAAAGAAATTTTTTTGCTAAGACCAGGAATCCAAACTGCGCCTTCCACCTGCGGGCGGATATTCTACCACTGAACTACAGTAGCAGATAATCTTTCCTGTTTCATAACGCAGGTGTTTTTTTTTGTCTTTAGAAAACCCCTCCCTCTCAAATGGTGAGATTGCCAAAGTCTGAAATTGGCGAAACAATATGAAAATATGCAGAATGGCGTAAGTTGTAATTTTAGGAATAACTTTGAAACAGAAAAAAATCTGCTATGACCGGGGATCGAACCCGGGTCTTCCACTTGCCTGGCGGATGTTCTACAACTGAACTACAGTAGCAGATAATCTTTCCTGTTTCTGAACGGGGGTGTTTTTTTGTTCTTTAGAAAACCCTCTCTATCTCAAATGGTGAGATTGCTAAAGTCAGAAATTGGTGGAATAGTATGAAAATATGCAGAATGACATAAGCTGTAATTTTGGGAATAATTTCGAAGCAGAAAAAATTAAGCTATGATCGGGAATGGAACCCTGGTCTTCCACTTTCCGGGCCAATAATCTACAACTGAACTACGGTAGCAGATAATCTTTCCATTTTCTGAAGGCGGGTGTTTATTTTTGTTCTTTAGATAACCCCTCCCTTTCAAATGGTGAGATAGCCAAAGTCAGAAATTGGTGGAATAATATGAAACTATGCAGAAGTACATAAGCTGTAATTTTAGGAATAACTTCAATATGGAAAAATTCTGCTATGAACGGGTAATTGAATCCTGGTCTTCCACTCGCCGGGCCGATAATCTACCAATGAATTACAGTAGGAGATAATCTTTTCTATTTCTGAACGCGGGTGTTTTTTCTGTTCCTTAGAATACCCCTTCCTCTCAAATGGTGAGATAGTCAAAGTCAGAAATTGGTGGAAAAATATGGAACTATGAAGAATGACATAAGCTGTAATTTTGGGAATAACTTTGAAACAGAAATAATTCTTCTATGAATGGGAATCGAACCCGGGTTCCAATTTCCGGGCGGATATTCTACCACTCAACTACAGTAGCAGACAATCTTTACTGTTTCTGAACGCGGGTGTTTTTTTT
This sequence comes from Tanypteryx hageni, assembly GCA_028673005.1. Lineage (NCBI taxonomy): Eukaryota > Metazoa > Arthropoda > Insecta > Odonata > Petaluridae > Tanypteryx > Tanypteryx hageni. The sequence continues at coordinate 6,669,189 of CM054120.1, forward strand.
TTTTGTTCTTTAGAAAACACCTCCCTCTCAAATGTTGAGATTGCCAAAGTCAGAAATTGGTGGAATAAGACGAAACTATGCAGAATGGCATACGCTGTAATTTTGGGAATAACTTTGAAAGAGAAAAAAATTCTGCTAAACAGGGAATCGAACCCGGGTCTTCCAAATACCTGGCAAATATTCTAACACTGCACTACAGTAGATGATAATCTTTACTGTTTCGGAACGCGGATTATTTCGTTTTTTTAGAAAACCCATCCCACTCAAATGGTGAGATTGACAAAGTCAGAAATTGGTAGAATAATATGAAATTATGCAGAATGGCATATGCAGTAATTTTGGGAATAATTTCGAAGCAGAAAAAATTAAGCTATGACCGGGAATCGAACCCTGGTCTTCCACTTGCCGGGCGGATATTCCTCCACTGAACTACAGTAGCAGAAAATCGTACCTGTATCTGAACGCAGGTGTTTTTTTGTGCTTTAGAAAACCCCTCTATCTCAAATGGTGAGATTGCTAAAGTCAGAAATTGGTGGAATAGTATGAAACTATGCAGAATGACATAAGCTGTAATTTTGGGAATACAATTGAAAAAGAAAAAATTCTGCTTTGACCGGGAATCGAATCCGGGTCTTCCACTTGCCGGGCGGGTATTCTACCACCGAACTACAGTAGCAGATAATCTTTCCTGTTTCTGAATGCGGGTGATTTTTCATTTCTTTAGAAAACACTTCCCTCTCAAATGGTGAGATTGCCAAAGTCAGAAATAGGTGGAATAATACGAAACTATACAGAATGGCATAAGCTGTAATTTTGGGATTAATTTTGAAAAAGAAATTTTTTTGCTATGACCAGGAATCCAAACTGCGCCTTCCACCTGCGGGCGGATATTCTACCACTGAACTACAGTAGCAGATGATCTTTCCTGTTTCATAACGCAGGTGTTTTTTTTGTCTTTAGAAAACCCCTCCCTCTCAAATGGTGAGATTGCCAAAGTCTGAAATTGGCGAAACATTATGAAACTATGCAGAATGGCGTAAGTTGTAATTTTAGGAATAACTTTGAAACAGAAAAAAATCTGCTATGACCGGGGATCGAACCCGGGTCTTCCACTTGCCTGGCGGATGTTCTACAACTGAACTACAGTAGCAGATAATCTTCCCTGTTTCTGAACGGGGGTGTTTTTTTTGTTCTTTAGAAAACCCTCTCTATCTCAAATGGTGAGATTGCTAAAGTCAGAAATTGGTGGAATAGTATGAAACTATGCAGAATGACATAAGCTGTAATTTTGGGAATAATTTCGAAGCAGAAAAAATTAAGCTATGATGGGGAATGGAACCCTGGTCTTCCACTTTCCGGGCCAATAATCTACAACTGAACTACAGTAGCAAATAATCTTTCCATTTTCTGAAGGCCGGTGTTTATTTTTGTTCTTTAGATAACCCCTCCCTTTCAAATGGTGAGATTGCCAAAGTCAGATATTGGTGGAATAACATGAAACTATGCAGAAGTACATAAGCTGTAAATTTTTGGAATTACTTTGAAACAGAAAAATTCTGCTATGACCGGGAATCAAAACCGGGTCTACCACTTGCGGGGCCGATAATCTACTACTGAAGTACAGTAGCAGATAATCTTTTCTGTTTCTGAAAGCGGGTGTTTTTTCTGTTCCTTAGAAAACCCCTCCCTCTCAAATGGTGAGATAGTCAAAGTCAGAAATTGGCGGAATAATATGAAACTATGCAGAATGGGGTAAGCTGTAATTTTGAAAATAACTTTGAAACAGAAAAAATTCTGCTATGACCGGGAATCGAACCCGGGTCTCCCAATTGCCGGGCGGATGTTCTACCACTGAACTACAGTAGCAGATAATCTTTCCTGTTTCTGAACGCGGGTGTTTTTTTTGTTCTTTAGAAAACCCCTCCCTCTCAAATGGTGAGATTGCTAAAGTCAGAAATTGGTGGAATAATATAAAACTATGCAGAATTGTATAAACTGTACTTTTGGGAATAACTTCCATAAGGAAAAATTCTACTATGAACGGGTAATTGAATCCTGGTCTTCCACTCGCCGGGCCAATATTCTACCACTGAATTACAGTAGGAGATAATCTTTTCTGTTTCTGAACGCGGGTCTTTTTTTTGTTCTTTAGAAAATCCCTCCCTCTCAAATGGTGAGATTGCCAAAGTCAGAAATTGGTAGAATAATATTAAAATATGCAGAATGACATAAGCTGTAATTTTGAGAATAACATTGAATCAGAAATAATTCTTCTATGACTGGGAATCGAACCCGGGTCTTCCACTTGCCGGGCGGGTATTCTACCACTAAACTACAATATCAGATAATCTTTCCTGTTTCTAAACGCGTGTGTTTATTTTTGTTCATTAGAAAACCCCTCTATCTCAAATGGTGAGATTGCTAAAGTCAGAAATTGGTGGAATAATAAAAACTATGCAGAATGGCATAAGCTGTAATTTTGGGAATACATTTGAAAAAGAAAAAATTCTGCTTTGACCGGGAATCGAATCCGGGTCTTCCACTTGCCGGGCGGGTATTCTACCACCGAACTACAGTAGCAGATAATCTTTCCTGTTTCTGAATGCGGGTGATTTTTCATTTCTTTAGAAAACACTTCCCTCTCAAATGGTGAGATTGCCAAAGTCAGAAATAGGTGGAATAATACGAAACTATACAGAATGGCATACGCTGTAATTTTGGGATTAATTTTGAAAAAGAAATTTTTTTGCTAAGACCAGGAATCCAAACTGCGCCTTCCACCTGCGGGCGGATATTCTACCACTGAACTACAGTAGCAGATGATCTTTCCTGTTTCATAACGCAGGTGTTTTTTTTTGTCTTTAGAAAACCCCTCCCTCTCAAATGGTGAGATTGCCAAAGTCTGAAATTGGCGAAACATTATGAAACTATGCAGAATGGCGTAAGTTGTAATTTTAGGAATAACTTTGAAACAGAAAAAAATCTGCTATGACCGGGGATCGAACCCGGGTCTTCCACTTGCCTGGCGGATGTTCTACAACTGAACTACAGTAGCAGATAATCTTCCCTGTTTCTGAACGGGGGTGTTTTTTTTGTTCTTTAGAAAACCCTCTCTATCTCAAATGGTGAGATTGCTAAAGTCAGAAATTGGTGGAATAGTATGAAACTATGCAGAATGACATAAGCTGTAATTTTGGGAATACAATTGAAAAAGAAAAAATTCTGCTTTGACCGGGAATCGAATCCGGGTCTTCCACTTGCCGGGCGGGTATTCTACCACCGAACTACAGTAGCAGATAATCTTTCCTGTTTCTGAAAGCGGGTGATTTTTCATTTCTTTAGAAAACACTTCCCTCTCAAATGGTGAGATTGCCAAAGTCAGAAATAGGTGGAATAATACGAAACTATACAGAATGGCATAAGCTGTAATTTTGGGATTAATTTTGAAAAAGAAATTTTTTTGCTATGACCAGGAATCCAAACTGCGCCTTCCACCTGCGGGCGGATATTCTACCACTGAACTACAGTAGCAGATGATCTTTCCTGTTTCATAACGCAGGTGTTTTTTTTGTCTTTAGAAAACCCCTCCCTCTCAAATGGTGAGATTGCCAAAGTCTGAAATTGGCGAAACATTATGAAACTATGCAGAATGGCGTAAGTTGTAATTTTAGGAATAACTTTGAAACAGAAAAAAATCTGCTATGACCGGGGATCGAACCCGGGTCTTCCACTTGCCTGGCGGATGTTCTACAACTGAACTACAGTAGCAGATAATCTTCCCTGTTTCTGAACGGGGGTGTTTTTTTTGTTCTTTAGAAAACCCTCTCTATCTCAAATGGTGAGATTGCTAAAGTCAGAAATTGGTGGAATAGTATGAAACTATGCAGAATGACATAAGCTGTAATTTTGGGAATAATTTCGAAGCAGAAAAAATTAAGCTATGATGGGGAATGGAACCCTGGTCTTCCACTTTCCGGGCCAATAATCTACAACTGAACTACAGTAGCAAATAATCTTTCCATTTTCTGAAGGCCGGTGTTTATTTTTGTTCTTTAGATAACCCCTCCCTTTCAAATGGTGAGATTGCCAAAGTCAGATATTGGTGGAATAACATGAAACTATGCAGAAGTACATAAGCTGTAAATTTTTGGAATTACTTTGAAACAGAAAAATTCTGCTATGACCGGGAATCAAAACCTTGTCTACCACTTGCGGGGCCGATAATGTACTACTGAAGTACAGTAGCAGATAATCTTTTCTGTTTCTGAAAGCGGGTGTTTTTTCTGTTCCTTAGAAAACCCCTCCCTCTCAAATGGTGAGATAGTCAAAGTCAGAAATTGGCGGAATAATATGAAACTATGCAGAATGGGGTAAGCTGTAATTTTGAAAATAACTTTGAAACAGAAAAAATTCTGCTATGACCGGGAATCGAACCCGGGTCTCCCAATTGCCGGGCGGATGTTCTACCACTGAACTGCAGTAGCAGATAATCTTTCCTGTTTCTGAACGCGGGTGTTTTTTTTGTTCTTTAGAAAACCCCTCCCTCTCAAATGGTGAGATTGCTAAAGTCAGAAATTGGTGGAATAATATAAAACTATGCAGAATTGTATAAACTGTACTTTTGGGAATAACTTCCATAAGGAAAAATTCTACTATGAACGGGTAATTGAATCCTGGTCTTCCACTCGCCGGGCCAATATTCTACCACTGAATTACAGTAGGAGATAATCTTTTCTGTTTCTGAACGCGGGTCTTTTTTTTGTCTTTAGAAAACCCCTCCCTCTCAAATGGTGAGATTGCCAAAGTCTGAAATTGGCGAAACAATATGAAAATATGCAGAATGGCGTAAGTTGTAATTTTAGGAATAACTTTGAAACAGAAAAAAATCTGCTATGACCGGGGATCGAACCCGGGTCTTCCACTTGCCTGGCGGATGTTCTACAACTGAACTACAGTAGCAGATAATCTTTCCTGTTTCTGAACGGGGGTGTTTTTTTGTTCTTTAGAAAACCCTCTCTATCTCAAATGGTGAGATTGCTAAAGTCAGAAATTGGTGGAATAGTATGAAAATATGCAGAATGACATAAGCTGTAATTTTGGGAATAATTTCGAAGCAGAAAAAATTAAGCTATGATCGGGAATGGAACCCTGGTCTTCCACTTTCCGGGCCAATAATCTACAACTGAACTACGGTAGCAGATAATCTTTCCATTTTCTGAAGGCGGGTGTTTATTTTTGTTCTTTAGATAACCCCTCCCTTTCAAATGGTGAGATAGCCAAAGTCAGAAATTGGTGGAATAATATGAAACTATGCAGAAGTACATAAGCTGTAATTTTAGGAATAACTTCAATATGGAAAAATTCTGCTATGAACGGGTAATTGAATCCTGGTCTTCCACTCGCCGGGCCGATAATCTACCAATGAATTACAGTAGGAGATAATCTTTTCTATTTCTGAACGCGGGTGTTTTTTCTGTTCCTTAGAATACCCCTTCCTCTCAAATGGTGAGATAGTCAAAGTCAGAAATTGGTGGAAAAATATGGAACTATGAAGAATGACATAAGCTGTAATTTTGGGAATAACTTTGAAACAGAAATAATTCTTCTATGAATGGGAATCGAACCCGGGTTCCAATTTCCGGGCGGATATTCTACCACTCAACTACAGTAGCAGACAATCTTTACTGTTTCTGAACGCGGGTGTTTTTTTTTTTTGTTCTTTAGAAAACACCTCCCTCTCAAATGTTGAGATTGCCAAAGTCAGAAATTGGTGGAATAAGACGAAACTATGCAGAATGGCATACGCTGTAATTTTGGGAATAACTTTGAAAGAGAAAAAAATTCTGCTAAACAGGGAATCGAACCCGGGTCTTCCAAATACCTGGCAAATATTCTAACACTGCACTACAGTAGATGATAATCTTTACTGTTTCGGAACGCGGATTATTTCGTTTTTTTAGAAAACCCATCCCACTCAAATGGTGAGATTGACAAAGTCAGAAATTGGTAGAATAATATGAAATTATGCAGAATGGCATATGCAGTAATTTTGGGAATAATTTCGAAGCAGAAAAAATTAAGCTATGACCGGGAATCGAACCCTGGTCTTCCACTTGCCGGGCGGATATTCCTCCACTGAACTACAGTAGCAGAAAATCGTACCTGTATCTGAACGCAGGTGTTTTTTTGTGCTTTAGAAAACCCCTCTATCTCAAATGGTGAGATTGCTAATGTCAGAAATTGGTGGAATAATAAAAACTATGGAGAATGGCATCAGCTGTTTTTTGGGAATAACTTTTAAACAGAAAAATTCTGCTATGACCGGTAATCGAAACCGGGTCTACCACTTGCCGGGCGGATATTCTACCACTGTACTACAGTAGCAAATAATCTTTCCTGTTTCTGAACGCGGGTGTTTTTTTTGTTCTTTAGAAAACCCCTCCCTCTCAAATGGTCAGATTGCTAAAGTCAGAAATTGGTGGAATAATATAAAACTATGCAGAATGGTATAAAATGTAATTTTGGGATTAACTTCCATAAGGAAAAATTCTGCTATGAACGGGTAATTGAATCCTGGTCTTCCACACGCCGGGCCGATAATCTACCACTGAATTACAGTAGCAGATAATCTTTTCTGTTTCTGAACGCGGGTGTTTATTTGGTCTTTAGAAAAACACTCCCTCTCAAATTATGAGATTGCGAAAGTCAAAAATTGGTGGAATAATACGAAACTATGCAGAATGGCATACGCTGTAATTTTGGAATTAACTTTGAAAGAGAAAAATTTCTGCTATGATCGGGAATCGAACCCTGCTCTTATAATTGCCGGGCGGATATTCTACCACTGTACTACAGTAGCAAATAATCTTTCCTGTTTCTGAACGCGGGTGTTTTTTTTGTTCTTTAGAAAACCCCTCCCTCTCAAATGGTTAGATTGCCAAAGTCAGAAATTGGTAGAATAATATTAAACTATGCAGAATGACATAAGCTGTAATTTTGGGAATAACTTTGAAACAGAAATAATTCTTCTATGACCGGGAATCGAACCCTGGTCTTCCACTTGCCGGGCGGATGTTCTACCACTGAACTACAGTAGTAAATAATCCTTCCTGTTTCTGAACGGGGGTGCTTTTTTTGTTAATTAGAAAAACCCACTATCTCAATTGGTGAGATAGCTAAAGTCAGAAATTGATGGAATAATATGAAATTATGCAGAATGGCATAAACTGTAATTTGGGAATAATTTCGAAGCAGAAAAAATTAAGCTATGATGGGGAATGGAACCCTGGTCTTCCACTTTCCGGGCCAATAATCTACAACTGAACTACAGTAGCAAATAATCTTTCCATTTTCTGAAGGCCGGTGTTTATTTTTGTTCTTTAGATAACCCCTCCCTTTCAAATGGTGAGATTTCCAAAGTCAGATATTGGTGGAATAACATGAAACTATGCAGAAGTACATAAGCTGTAAATTTTTGGAATTACTTTGAAACAGAAAAATTCTGCTATGACCGGGAATCAAAACCGGGTCTACCACTTGCGGGGCCGATAATCTACTACTGAAGTACAGTAGCAGATAATCTTTTCTGTTTCTGAAAGCGGGTGTTTTTTCTGTTCCTTAGAAAACCCCTCCCTCTCAAATGGTGAGATAGTCAAAGTCAGAAATTGGCGGAATAATATGAAACTATGCAGAATGGGGTAAGCTGTAATTTTGAAAATAACTTTGAAACAGAAAAAATTCTGCTATGACCGGGAATCGAACCCGGGTCTCCCAATTGCCGGGCGGATGTTCTACCACTGAACTGCAGTAGCAGATAATCTTTCCTGTTTCTGAACGCGGGTGTTTTTTTTGTTCTTTAGAAAACCCCTCCCTCTCAAATGGTGAGATTGCTAAAGTCAGAAATTGGTGGAATAATATAAAACTATGCAGAATTGTATAAACTGTACTTTTGGGAATAACTTCCATAAGGAAAAATTCTACTATGAACGGGTAATTGAATCCTGGTCTTCCACTCGCCGGGCCAATATTCTACCACTGAATTACAGTAGGAGATAATCTTTTCTGTTTCTGAACGCGGGTCTTTTTTTTGTCTTTAGAAAACCCCTCCCTCTCAAATGGTGAGATTGCCAAAGTCTGAAATTGGCGAAACAATATGAAAATATGCAGAATGGCGTAAGTTGTAATTTTAGGAATAACTTTGAAACAGAAAAAAATCTGCTATGACCGGGGATCGAACCCGGGTCTTCCACTTGCCTGGCGGATGTTCTACAACTGAACTACAGTAGCAGATAATCTTTCCTGTTTCTGAACGGGGGTGTTTTTTTGTTCTTTAGAAAACCCTCTCTATCTCAAATGGTGAGATTGCTAAAGTCAGAAATTGGTGGAATAGTATGAAAATATGCAGAATGACATAAGCTGTAATTTTGGGAATAATTTCGAAGCAGAAAAAATTAAGCTATGATCGGGAATGGAACCCTGGTCTTCCACTTTCCGGGCCAATAATCTACAACTGAACTACGGTAGCAGATAATCTTTCCATTTTCTGAAGGCGGGTGTTTATTTTTGTTCTTTAGATAACCCCTCCCTTTCAAATGGTGAGATAGCCAAAGTCAGAAATTGGTGGAATAATATGAAACTATGCAGAAGTACATAAGCTGTAATTTTAGGAATAACTTCAATATGGAAAAATTCTGCTATGAACGGGTAATTGAATCCTGGTCTTCCACTCGCCGGGCCGATAATCTACCAATGAATTACAGTAGGAGATAATCTTTTCTATTTCTGAACGCGGGTGTTTTTTCTGTTCCTTAGAATACCCCTTCCTCTCAAATGGTGAGATAGTCAAAGTCAGAAATTGGTGGAAAAATATGGAACTATGAAGAATGACATAAGCTGTAATTTTGGGAATAACTTTGAAACAGAAATAATTCTTCTATGAATGGGAATCGAACCCGGGTTCCAATTTCCGGGCGGATATTCTACCACTCAACTACAGTAGCAGACAATCTTTACTGTTTCTGAACGCGGGTGTTTTTTTTTTTTGTTCTTTAGAAAACACCTCCCTCTCAAATGTTGAGATTGCCAAAGTCAGAAATTGGTGGAATAAGACGAAACTATGCAGAATGGCATACGCTGTAATTTTGGGAATAACTTTGAAAGAGAAAAAAATTCTGCTAAACAGGGAATCGAACCCGGGTCTTCCAAATACCTGGCAAATATTCTAACACTGCACTACAGTAGATGATAATCTTTACTGTTTCGGAACGCGGATTATTTCGTTTTTTTAGAAAACCCATCCCACTCAAATGGTGAGATTGACAAAGTCAGAAATTGGTAGAATAATATGAAATTATGCAGAATGGCATATGCAGTAATTTTGGGAATAATTTCGAAGCAGAAAAAATTAAGCTATGACCGGGAATCGAACCCTGGTCTTCCACTTGCCGGGCGGATATTCCTCCACTGAACTACAGTAGCAGAAAATCGTACCTGTATCTGAACGCAGGTGTTTTTTTGTGCTTTAGAAAACCCCTCTATCTCAAATGGTGAGATTGCTAATGTCAGAAATTGGTGGAATAATAAAAACTATGGAGAATGGCATCAGCTGTTTTTTGGGAATAACTTTTAAACAGAAAAATTCTGCTATGACCGGTAATCGAAACCGGGTCTACCACTTGCCGGGCGGATATTCTACCACTGTACTACAGTAGCAAATAATCTTTCCTGTTTCTGAACGCGGGTGTTTTTTTTGTTCTTTAGAAAACCCCTCCCTCTCAAATGGTCAGATTGCTAAAGTCAGAAATTGGTGGAATAATATAAAACTATGCAGAATGGTATAAAATGTAATTTTGGGATTAACTTCCATAAGGAAAAATTCTGCTATGAACGGGTAATTGAATCCTGGTCTTCCACACGCCGGGCCGATAATCTACCACTGAATTACAGTAGCAGATAATCTTTTCTGTTTCTGAACGCGGGTGTTTATTTGGTCTTTAGAAAAACACTCCCTCTCAAATTATGAGATTGCGAAAGTCAAAAATTGGTGGAATAATACGAAACTATGCAGAATGGCATACGCTGTAATTTTGGAATTAACTTTGAAAGAGAAAAATTTCTGCTATGATCGGGAATCGAACCCTGCTCTTATAATTGCCGGGCGGATATTCTACCACTGTACTACAGTAGCAATTAATCTTTCCTGTTTCTGAACGCGGGTGTTTTTTTTGTTCTTTAGAAAACCCCTCCCTCTCAAATGGTTAGATTGCCAAAGTCAGAAATTGGTAGAATAATATTAAACTATGCAGAATGACATAAGCTGTAATTTTGGGAATAACTTTGAAACAGAAATAATTCTTCTATGACCGGGAATCGAACCCTGGTCTTCCACTTGCCGGGCGGATGTTCTACCACTGAACTACAGTAGTAAATAATCCTTCCTGTTTCTGAACGGGGGTGCTTTTTTTGTTAATTAGAAAAACCCACTATCTCAATTGGTGAGATAGCTAAAGTCAGAAATTGATGGAATAATATGAAATTATGCAGAATGGCATAAACTGTAATTTGGGAATACCTTTGAAAAAGAAAAAATTCTGCTTTGACCTGGAATCGAATCCGGGTCTTCCACTCTCCGGGCGGGTATTCTACCACTGAACTACAGTAGCAGATAATCTTTCCTGTTTCTGAATGCGGGTGATTTTTCATTTCTTTAGAAAACACTTCCCTCTCAAATGGTAAAATTGCCAAAGTCAGAAAATGGTGGAATAATACGAAACTATGCAGAATGGCATACGCTGTAATTTTGGGATTAACTGTGAAAAAGAAATTTTTTTGATATGACCGGGAATCGAACCCTGCTCTTATAATTGCCTGGCGGATATTCTACCACTGCACTACAGTAGCAGATAATCTTTCCTGTTTCATAACGCAGGTGTTTTTTTTTGTCTTTAGAAAACCCCTCCCTCTCAAATGTTCAGATTACCAAAGTTAGAAATTGGTGGAATAATACGAAACTATGCAGAATGGCATACGCTGTAATTTTGGGACTAACTTTGAAAGAGAAAAAATGTTTGATATGACCGGGAATCGAACCCTGCTCTTATAATTGCCTGGCGGATATTCTACCACTGCACTACAGTAGCAGATAAACTTTCCTGTCTCTGAACGAGTGTGTTCTTTTTTGTTCTTTAGAAAACCCCTCCCTCTCAAATGGTCAGATTGCTAAAGTCAGAAATTGGTGGAATAATATAAAACTATGCAGAATGGTATAAAATGTAATTTTGGGATTAACTTCCATAAGGAAAAATTCTGCTATGAACGGGTAATTGAATCCTGGTCTTCCACACGCCGGGCCGATAATCTACCACTGAATTACAGTAGCAGATAATCTTTTCTGTTTCTGAACGCGGGTGTTTATTTGGTCTTTAGAAAAACACTCCCTCTCAAATTATGAGATTGCGAAAGTCAAAAATTGGTGGAATAATACGAAACTATGCAGAATGGCATACGCTGTAATTTTGGAATTAACTTTGAAAGAGAAAAATTTCTGCTATGATCGGGAATCGAACCCTGCTCTTATAATTGCCGGGCGGATATTCTACCACTGTACTACAGTAGCAGATAATCTTTCCTGTTTCATAAATAAGGTGTTTTTTTGGTCTTTAGAAAACCCCTCCCTCTCAAATAGTGAGATTGCCAAAGTAAGAAATTGGCGGAATAATACGAAACTATGCAGAATGGCAAACGCTGTAATTTTGGGATTAACTTCGAAACAGTAAAAAATCTGCTATGACCGGGAATCGAACCCGGGTCTTACACTCTCGGGGCGGATATTCTACCATTAAATTACAGTAGCAGATAAGAAAATATGCAGAATAGCATAAGCTGTAATTTTGGGAATTATTTTGAAACAGAAAAAATTCTGCTATGACCATGAATCGAACACGGATCTTCCACTTGCCAAGCGGATATTCTACCACTGAACTACAGTAGCAGATAATCTTTCCTGTTTTTGAACGCTGGTGTTTTCTTTTTATTTAGAAAACCCCTCCCATTCAAATTGTGAGATTGACAAAGTCAGAAATTTGTAGAATAATATGAAATTATGCAAAATGACATAAGCTGTAATTTTGGGAATAACTTCGATACTGAAAAAAATCTGCTATGACGGGGAATCGAACCCGAGTCTTACACTCTCCGGGCGGATATTCTACCAATGAACTACAGTAGCAGATAATCCTTCCTGTTTCTGAACGCGGTTGTTTTTTTTTGTTCTTTAGAAAACACCTCCCTCTCAAATGGTGAGATTGCTAATGTCAGATATGGGAGGAATAATATGAAACTAGGCATAATACCATAAGCTGTAATTTGGGAATAAATTTCAAATAGAAAAAATTCTGCTATGAACAGGTATCGAACCCTGGTCTTCCAATTGCCGGGCGGATATTCTACCATTGAACTACAGTAGCTGACATACTTTCCTGTTTCTGAACGCGGGTGTTTTTTTTGTTCTTTAGAAAACCCCACCCATTTAAATGGTGAGTTTGCCAATGTTAGATATTGGTGGAATAATATGAAACTATCCAGAATGGCATAAGCTGTAATTTTGGAAATATTTTCGAAACAGAAAAAATCAGCAATGATCGGGAATCGAACCCTGGTCTTCTACTTTCCGGGCCGATACTCTACAACTGAGCTACAGTAGCAGACATACTTTCCTGTTCTGAACGCGGGTTTATTTTTTTTTGTTCTTTAGAAAACCCCACCCATTAAAATGGTGAGTTTGCCAATGTTAGAAATTGGTGGAAGAATGTGAAACTATGGGGAATGGCATAAGCTGTAGTTTTGGGAATAAGGTAGAAACAAAAAATTCTGCTATGGCCGGGAATCGAACCCGGGCATTCCACTTGCCGGGCGGCTATTCTACCTACCTAATAAAAACTATGCAGAATGGCATAAAGCTGTAATTTTGGAATAAATTTGAAACAGAAAAAAATCTGCTATGAACAGGTATCGAACCATGGTCTTGCAATTGCCGGGCGGATATTCTACCACTGAACTACAGTAGCAGACAAACTTTCCTGTTTCTGAACGCGAGTGTTTTTTTTTGTTCTTTAGAAAACCCCTCCCTTTCAAATGGTGTGATTGCCAAAGTCAGAAATTGGTGGATTAATATGAAACTATACAGAATGGTATATGCTGTAATTATGGAAATAACTTTGATACAGAAATATTATGCTATGACCATGAATCTAACCCGTGTCTTCCACTTGCCGGACGGATAATCTACAACTAAACTACAATAGCAGATAATCTTTCCTATTTCTGAACACGGGTGTTTTGTTCTTTAGAAAACCCCTCACTCTTAAATGGTGAGATTGCTAAAGTCAGAAATTGCTGGATTAATATGAAACTATGCAGAATGGAATAAGCTGAAAATTTGGGAATAACTTTCAAACAGAAAAAACTCTGCTATGACCGGGAATCGAACCCGGGTCTTCCACTTGCCTAGCGGATATTCTACCACTGAACTACAGTAGCAGAAAATCTTACCTTTTCTGAACGCGGGTGTTTTTTGGTGTTCTTTAGAAAACCCCTCCCTCTAAAATGGTGAGATTGCCAAAGTCAGAAATTGGTGGAATATGACTGGGAATCGAAACCGGGTCATCCACTTGCCTGGCGGATATTCTACCACTTAAATACTGTAGCTGATAATCTTTCCTGTTTCTGAACGCGGGTGTATTTCTTGTTCCTTAGAAAACCTCTCCCTCTAAAATGGCAAAATTGCCAATATCAGAAATTGGTGGATTAATATGAAACTATGCAGAATAGCATAAGCAGTTTTTTGTGAATGACTTCAAAACAGAAGAAATTCTGCTAAGAGCGGGAATCGATACCAGGTCTTCCAGTTACCGGGCGGATATTCTACCACTGAACTATAGTAGCAGATAATCTTTCCTTTTTCTGAATGCGGGAGTTTTTTTTTGTTCTTCAGAAAAGAAATTGGTAGAATAATATGAAATTATGCAGAATGACATAATCTGTAATTTTGGAAATAACTTCTAATCAGAAAAAAATCTGCTATGACAGGGAATCGAACCAGGGTCTTCCACTTTCCGGGCGTTTATTCTACCACTGAACTACAGTAGCAGATAATCTTTCCTGTTTCTGAACGCGGGTGTTTTTTTTGTTCTTTAGAATACCACTTTCTCTCAAATTGTGAGATTGCCAAAGTAAGAAATTGGTGGAATAATATGAAACTATGCAAAATGGCATAAGCTGTAATTTCGGGATTAACTTTGAAACTGAAAAAATTCTGCTATGACCGGTAATCGATCCCGGGTCATCCACTTGCCGGCGGGATATTCTACCACTGAACTACAGTAGCAGATAATCTTTCCTGTGTCTGAATACAGAATTTTTTGTTCTTTAGAAAACCTCTCCCTCTCAAATGGTGATGTTGCCAAAGTCAGACATTGGTGGAATAATATGAAACTATGCAAAATGGCATATGCTGCAATTTCGGGATTAACTTTGAAACTGAAAAAATTCTGCTATGACCGGGAATCGTACCCGGGTCTTCCACTTGCCGGCCGGTTATTATACCACTGAACTAAAGTAACAGATAATCTTTCCTGTTTTAGAATGCGGAAGTTAATTTTTTCTTTAGAAAACCACTCCTTCTCAAATGGTGATATTGCTAAAGTCAGAAATTGGTGGAATAATATGAAACTATACAGAATGGCGTAAGCTGTAATTTTGGGAATAACTTCGAAACAGAAAAAATTCTGCTATGACCGGGAATGGAACTCGGGTCTTACACTTGGCGGGCGGTTATTGCACCACTGAACTACAGTAGAAGATAATCTTTCCTGTTTCTGAAAGTGGGTGTTTTTTTTGTTCTTTAGAAAACCTCTCCCTCTCAAATGGTGAGATTGCCAAAGTCAGAAATTGGTGGAAGAATATAACACTATGCAGAATGGCCTAAACTGAAATCTTGGGAATAATTTCGAAAGAGAATAATTTCTGCTATGACAGAGTATCGAACCCGGGTCCTCCAATTGCCGGGCAGATATTCTACCACTGAACTACAGTAGCAGATAATCTTTTCTCTTTCTGAACGAGGGTGTTTTTTTTCTTTAAAAAACCTCTCCCTCTTAAATGATGAGATTGCTAAAGTCAGAAATTGGTGGAAAAATATAACACTATGCAGAATGGTCTAAACTGTAATTTTGGGAATAACTTCGAAAGAGAAAAATTTCTGCTATGACCAGGAATCGAACCCGGGTCTTACATTTCCCGGGGGATATTCTACCACTGAACTACAGTAGCAAATAATCATTCCTGTTTCTGAACGCGGGTGTTTTTTATATTTAGAAAACCCCTCCCTCTCAAATGGTGATGTTGCCAAAGTCAGACATTGGTGGAATAATATGAAACTATGCAAAATGGCATATGCTGCAATTTCGGGATTAACTTTGAAACTGAAAAAATTCTGCTATGACCGGGAATCGTACCCGGGTCTTCCACTTGCCGGCCGGTTATTATACCACTGAACTACAGTAACAGATAATCTTTCCTGTTTTAGAATGCGGAAGTTAATTTTTTCTTTAGAAAACCACTCCTTCTCAAATGGTGATATTGCTAAAGTCAGAAATTGGTGGAATAATATGAAACTATACAGAATGGCGTAAGCTGTAATTTTGGGAATAACTTTGAAACAGAAAAAATTCTGCTATGACCGGGAATCGAACTCGGGTTTTCCACTACAGTAGAAGATAATCTTTCCTGTTTCTGAACGCGGGTGTTTTTTTTGTTCTTTAGAATACACCTCCCTCACAAATGGTGAGATTGCCAAAGTCAGAAATTGGTGGAACAATAAGAAACTATGCAGAATGACATAAGCTGTATTTTTTGGAATAACTTAAAAAAGGAAAAATTCTCCTGTGACCGGGAATCGAACCATTGTCTTCCATTTTCCTGTCCGATAATCTACAACTGAACTACAGTAGCAGATAATCTTTCCTGTTTTAGAATGCGGAAGTTAATTTTTTCTTTAGAAAACCACTCCTTCTCAAATGGTGATATTGCTAAAGTCAGAAATTGGTGGAATAATATGAAACTATACAGAATGGCGTAAGCTGTAATTTTGGGAATAACTTCGAAACAGAAAAAATTCTGCTATGACCAGGAATCGAACCCGGGTCTTACATTTCCCGGGGGGATATTCTACCACTGAACTACAGTAGTAAATAATCATTCCTGTTTCTGAACGCGGGTGTTTTTTATATTTAGAAAACCCCTCCCTCTCAAATGGTGAGATTGCCAAAGTCAGACATTGGTGGAATAATATGAAACTATGCAAAATGGCATATGCTGCAATTTCGGGATTAACTTTGAAACTGAAAAAATTCTGTTATGACCGGGAATCGTACCCGGGTATTCCACTTGCCGGCCGGTTATTATACCACTGAACTACAGTAACAGATAATCTTTCCTGTTTTAGAATGCGGAAGTTAATTTTTTCTTTAGAAAACCACTCCTTCTCAAATGGTGATATTGCTAAAGTCAGAAATTGGTGGAATAATATGAAACTATACAGAATGGCGTAAGCTGTAATTTTGGGAATAACTTCGAAACAGAAAAAATTCTGCTATGACCGGGAATCGAACTCGGGTTTTCCACTTGGCGGGCGGATATTGCACCACTGAACTACAGTAGAAGATAATCTTTCCTGTTTCTGAAAGTGGGTGTTTTTTTGTTCTTTAGTAAACCACTCCTTCTCAAATGGTGAGATTGCCACAGTCAGAAATTGGTGGAATAATATGAAACTATGCAGAATGGCATATGCAGTAATTTTGGGAATAACTTTAAAACAGTAAAAATTCTGCTATGAGCGGGAATCGAACCGGGGTCTTCCACTTGCCGGGCGGATATTCTACCACTGAACTACAGTAGCAGATAATCTTTTCTCTTTCTGAACGAGGGTGTTTTTTTTCTTTAAAAAACCTCTCCCTCTTAAATGATGAGATTGCTAAAGTCAGAAATTGGTGGAATAATATGAAACTATGCAGAATGGCATAAGCAGTAATTTTGGGAATAACTTCGAAACAGAAGAATTCTGCTATGACTGGGAATCGAACCCGGGTCATCCGATTGCCGGGCGGATATTCTACCACTGAACTACAGTAGAAGATAAGCTTTCCTTTTTCTGAACGCGGGTGTTAATTTTTTTGTTCTTTAGAAAACCTCTCCCTCTCAAATGGTGAGATTGCCAAAGTCAGAAATTGGTGGAAGAATATAACACTATGCAGAATGGCCTAAACTGAAATTTTGGGAATAATTTCGAAAGAGAAAAATTTCTGCTATGACAGAGAATCGAACCCCGGTCCTCCAATTGCCGGGCAGATATTCTACCACTGAACTACAGTAGCGGATAATCTTTGAAGTTTCTGAAAGCGGTTGTTTTTTTTTGTTCTTTAGGAAACCTCTCCCTCTCAAATGGTGAGATTGCCAAAGTCAGAAATTGGTGGAAGAATATAACACTATGCAGAATGGCCTAAACTGAAATTTTGGGAATAATTTCGAAAGAGAAAAATTTCTGCTATGACAGAGAATCGAACCCCGGTCCTCCAATTGCCGGGCAGATATTCTACCACTGAACTACAGTAGCGGATAATCTTTGAAGTTTCTGAAAGCGGTTGTTTTTTTTTGTTCTTTAGGAAACCTCTCCCTCTCAAATGGTGAGATTGCCAAAGTCAGAAATTGGTGGAAGAATATAACACTATGCAGAATGGCCTAAACTGAAATTTTGGGAATAATTTCGAAAGAGAAAAATTTCTGCTATGACAGAGAATCGAACCCCGGTCCTCCAATTGCCGGGCAGATATTCTACCACTGAACTACAGTAGCGGATAATCTTTGAAGTTTCTGAAAGCGGTTGTTTTTTTTTGTTCTTTAGGAAACCTCTCCCTCTCAAATGGTGAGATTGCCAAAGTCAGAAATTGGTGGAAGAATATAACACTATGCAGAATGGTCTAAACTGTAATTTTGGGAATAACTTCGAAAGAGAAAAATTTCTGCTATGACCAGGAATCGAACCCGGGTCTTACATTTCCCGGGGGGATATTCTACCACTGAACTACAGTAGCAAATAATCATTCCTGTTTCTGAACGCGGGTGTTTATTTTTTTGTCTTTAGAAAACCCCTCCCTCTCAAATGGTGAGATTGCCAAAGTCAGAAATTGGTGAATAATAAGTAACGATCTACTCTGGTCCCTTGTCATCTGTATCACAGGGTTGAGCCTGACCTCATCCTTCATATAAGAAGCTTAGGTGAAAGTTGTAATTAATATTGTTATTATTACTCTGACTTAATTTAAATAAAATTCTACGGTACTCGAGCTGACATTGCTTACGATTATGTGCTATCATCGTATTTTGCAAATCATCGAGATCTATTTCACGCGATTTTTTTATTGAATTTTAAATATATTAAGGGAATAGAGAGGAAATGACAAAATACATTGCTTTTGTAATTTTAATTTAGCAATGCATTGTGTCCTTTACTTGTCAGACTCATGGTGGGCCGGATTAAAATACTCAGACGGCCGAATGTGACCGGCGGACTGTAGATTGGACACCACTTGTCGTAATGACGGTTTGCCAAATTATTTTTAGCAGAGTAACTGATTATTTGGTGCAATTGCATCGACAAACCTGAATGCCAATCGAAATAAGATGTAATTTAAGGTATTTTATGGCTACTTCGACGGAAAAATACATTTGAAACGTATTTCGCCAAAACTTCATTAGAGGACGATATTTTACAATTATATAAGTCAATATTATGGAATTTTATAAATGATTTTGAAAGAGCCACTTTTTCGTAACTACTTGGGGCGTTAATAATTTAGGAGAAATTCACCTATATAGCTGGTTTCCCGATTCATAGCATTACTACACTGCTTAACTTGACGAAACTTTTATGACTGGTATATTTCACCCAAAAGACGACGACCTGAAATAGAAGGTTCTGTTCAGCTAAGCTGAGTATTGACCAAATTATGTTTTTTATCTAAATCGGAATGAGCTTCAGTTAAAGCCAAATTTTTTAAATCCATCCTTAGCAAAAAAATTACAACATCTCTGGAATTTTCGTGGCGAGAAGCTAGAGCCCGGGGATATTTTCAATTCCTACGGGAAAATTTGAGTGTGGTTTCATCACTCTGTTCAGTAATAATTCATTCCACTTCAACCGAAATTAACTCAATTCGCACGTGTTTTTCGTAGCCTGAGCATTTTCCCACGAGCTGCTGGGTGAATAAGCAGTACGGTCGTATGGGATCGGTATCCCAGGTCGAAAGAAAGACGGAAGAAATTAATGACTGCAAGATAAGAAGGTATTACAAGTTCTTCATGTGGTTTTGGCATTAGAGGTACGGCGAAGGTTACACCTGCCCCTGAACCGTTGTCATCCCGAGTTCTTCTCGGTCAAACTGGAGTGTGACAAGGACGAGAGCAGCGTCGACACCGAGTTGCGTCGTTTGGTGGACATTTGACGGAAGTGAAAACTATTAACCAACAGTAAGTGTCATCGGACAAAACAGTTATAAAAATAGTATTATTGATTTTTATGCATTCAACTCGCGCCAAAACTCAGGGAGGAAATCTCATTCAGATATTCCCAAATTTTAAATTGCTATTCGCTATTAGTCGTGATTTCTCGTGGGATATGCATATACGTCATGCGTTCGGTGCACTGGTGAAGAATTACCTTTTACATGGAATGTTACTAAACGGTACCGAAAAGATGGAAAAAACGTTCATTTCTTTGACTTGACTCGATTTGAATAATATGTATTTGAGACTATGGGATCAGCAGGATAAGAAGCCACATTTTTGAGTTATAATATAATAATCACAGAGAAATACGGGGAAATTTATTATTTTATACACAAAATACCTTAAATCTAGCGTTAGATTATTTGCTGATGGCTTAAACATATACAGATTAGTAAACAAGAATGGAAAGGTGTACTCAATGTCGGAGTACACAGAGTTTTCCCAATGCGTTCTATGAGATCGACAAATTTTAGTAAATCTCCCCAATACTAAATGTCATCAAAATACATCAAGCGGTTCCCGAGTTTAAACAGGCTACATTGAAAACTACATGTGGGTCTTCATGTAAAATGGTCGCTATTATCTTCCGATTGTAACCAAAATTGGAATCGATAAACAAATTTTGGTAAAACTCCCCAATACCAAATTTCATCAAAAATACGTCCATTACCAAACCCAATTACATTATTCATAAATGGCGACTTCGTGTTATGATAAATTTCCAGCGGAGATGGTAGTGCATCCCAAGTCCATAATTTAAATAAGTTTTAATAAAGGGTAGACAGTAGAAAAATATGGACAGAATATTTCTGTAGCGCTCCTCTCCTCCCTCCCAATCCCCAAAATACACACTAGCGAAGTTAATTGTTCTTTTTCCGGGTTCTGGAGCAATGTTTCCAATTTTATAATAATTAATGAGAAATGTTTTGTTTGATTTTAACAAATTAATGTTTAATTACTCTTCGATCGTTAACTAATAGCTTTCCATTACAGTTCCAGTCAAGTGAAATAGTCTTCTTAAGAACACTTTCATGATGGGGCAACAATTTAAATTAACGATAAAGTACAGTAAAACTTCGAGTATCGGACCTTCGTTTATCCGACTTTCGGTTTAACCGACCAAAAAGTATATGAGCTGTCTAACCATATTTGGAAAGCGTATGTCGGTTGCATTCACCGAAAGTCGATTCCCGCGAGAGATCATTACCGGTAATTATTTGAACGAGTAAAATAAAATTATGAATTAATATTTATTAAATGCCTTCTAATCAATAAACAAAACAAGTTTCATAGTTCACAACGTTTTCTTAATATAGATGAAAATCTCCCGGAATTAATTTCTTCTGAGGTGGCAACATTACTGACAGTTGATTCATTCGGGAAATCACAGAAAATTTAATTTTAATATTTTTGTTATTAATATTTTACCATATTATTTTTATTTCACTGTAAAACAACCTGAGCTGTATGTTTAATACTTCAATAAATAAATAATGTTCCTAAATGAGTATTGTTTCCATCATTTACGAATTATCCGACGGTTCTTCCCCCCATATAGGTCGGATAATCGAGGTTTTACTGTAAGACGATTTAAAGCGAGAATTAATTTAATATCATGTTATTTTAATTTATTCTACGGTTTTTGGCGTTCCTAGAATCCCGGGGTGGTAAACGCGTAGCAATAGTTTTGCTGCATGCTTGAAAGCTATTGAAAACGTTGATTCGCTAAACAAATGGAGAAAGGAAAAGGTTATGGAATCGAAATCTTCGTAGTTATAGGCTCTGCAACCGAAAAACTGCAACTGAAAATTTTATCGAAATTGGACGGGAAACTGAGGTGTAAAAATTATGATCAGAAAGCATGAAAAAATCATGTGAATTAAATATTAAGTTCATATTGAAATAAAAATTAATGAAACCAACTTTTATAGGCACTAAATTGTAAATAATAAATATATTCAGATAATTGAGTGATACAGAGAGTAAAAGTATTTTTGGGAGAATAGAAAGTGTATGACAAATAAATGCATTACGCTATACAGTTCTTATACGTCCAATTTTTTTTAATTTATGGAACATTTAATTTTGTGCTCTTTCTTTCTTACTCTCTCGTACTGAAGCATTCAAAGCAGGCATTCCTTACAATCTCGAGGTCAAACAATGACACGGTCGGCAAGGCAACATTTCGTTAAAAAGCTTCAATTTTTCAAATAAATACGATTAAAACGTAGAACTTGAGCGATTTTATATCGTTCGCAAAATGAGACGATAACTATATGAAACCTTATTTATTATTCTTTAAAACGGTCCAAATCTGAAGATCGTACGTTAATTCCTTTTAATTTGCAAGAGTAAAAGCCTCCAAGTCAAAAAATCGATTTTTACGTGTTATCTTCCGGGAAATGTCACCCCCTCCAATTCCCCTCTCCCATCAAAAATCAAATTACTGGCCCCGAGGTGCACATCCTCATGGTCCCATTAGTAAGTGTACCAAGTTTTAAGTCTCTAAGTTTCTTTGGTTTTCGAGGTATGCCGTATGTAGAAATGAGGTATTTGCCGACGGAGTAAGAGAATATATATATATATATATATATATATATATATATATATATATATATAATATCTACTTATGTATTACCATCCACATAATCAAGTAATGATTTCCAAATACGAACTTTTCTGCCATATAAAATATATTCGGCACGATGACTCTCCTTAAATCTATTACCGTATTTACAAATTTTCTGTTGATCGCAGATTATTTGAACATATATGGAATATGACAGGATTTGGGATTGAAACAAGATGGATTTTAGTTATTACCATTTTATTATATAATCTGATGTTTCTATGCAACAGTTTTAGAACTGTTTTTTCTTGCCTTCGCAGAAGCAAAATCTGTTATGCTGCTGTGAGCAAAATCGTTGATTTAATCCGAAATTTTATAAATGATATTCCGAGTTTAGAGTCACGATTAAACGAGTGTAAAGAAGAAGCAAAGAAATTTTGCATTGAATTAGGAATACTTGCTGAACTGCCGAAAAAAGAGGAAGATAAAGAAAAAATATCATGACGAGCTGGAAGTTATTGTTCTTAAAACCAGAAACCGAAATTACCATAAACGATGCAGTGTATCAGACAAATAATTCTCTTTTTACGCAGCTGACAACGTTCTACATGGCCAATTGAAATAGATAACGATTTACGAATTTTGAAGTTGCGCTAAATATATGAATGAAGATGAAATTAAAACTTCGTGTGAAAACGCTGCTAATATGCATCAAAATGATGACAATGAACGGAAATTGCTGGAAAAAGGTCACAGTTTGTTATAATAAAAAGTGAAAAAATTACAGAGATAAATTTAGGAATTTTTCACGAATACGAAGTTTGTTTCCTTGTGTTGAAACTTTTCTTAGAATTTTCCTCGCGTTTTATGCATCAATTATCATTAGAGAGCGTTCGTTCAATTAATTAAAATCAAATGAGCAAATATAACTTCTTAACCGCAAAATTCAAATATTAGAGACACAGGAAAAAGGGGAAAAAAGGAAAGGAGGTGAAAAGTCAATGAAAATTTCAAACTTACAGGTTTTGGGGGTGTTACTCCACGCCACGCCTGAAGTCACTCACACATTCACTCACACAAGCACTAATCCTAAAGGTGGAAAAAGGATAAAAAAGGAGCCGGGCGTGCGCGAGATTAATCTGCACCAGGGTCTCGAAAATCACACCGTTGCTAGGTTTGCGAGTCTGTACGACCACAACAGGGACCTACTAGGCAACTTTACGGTTAACCCATTAACGCCTGGCGTGATCATATGATCACGGCGGTCATTTCGACATTTAAATTGTAATATTTCCGTTTCGTTTGCGTATATTATCCGTATTGTTGTACATTTTATCTCTAGAAGGTTTGCGTAAGCATACCTCCGAGTTTGAAAGTAACTTGATGCTATAGTTTTTATGTAATACATCCTTGAATACGATGTATGGTTTTATTCGGCCATATCATTTTCATATTTTACTTATAATATGTATATTTTTTATTTTTTCGCTAAATCTCTGATGCACACATATTAAGTATGTTATCATTCAATTACAATGAAAGTAGTGTTGTTGAATTCGGATATTTATGGTTCGAGTATGACACATTCTTTCGCGTGATCATATGGACACGCTAGGTGGATCTCGTAGCTCTAGGGATACTCTCTGCTTTGCTGCGTAGGCTATTCGACTTGGCAACGAAAACTGATTGTGGAATTATTTTTAATAACGCTCGATAAGAACTGATGAATAGAAGACGTGCGAAACTGAATAGTACGATAAAAGCCAGACACGACTCTTAAAGATATTATTTTGCAGACGGTCGTGTTTTTGTGTGTCAATTTTTCATGTCTAAATTCTTTGACCCTTAGAAATATTCAGTACGGGAAAGATACTGCTCATGATCGGAGGTTCTCCGGGTCTTTGCCTTACAAAACTGCTGCAGTGTTTCAATTTTCTCCGTGTTTTTTCTTTTAGTGTTCATCTAATTCCGACTGCACTGAAGATTGCGAGTATTCTTCAAGGCCATTATTACACTTCCGCATTTTACGATAATACGTGAAAGGCGCTGAATATAAATAAAAAATTTTCCTGTATTTTATATTTTTTAATACTAATGCAGCTTAAATATAATGAAAATGATTATTATAATTAGAAATCCCACAATTCGCTCTGGGCGACAATCAGCATCAGTGGCGTACCGAGGGGGGGGGGGGGGGGCACCGGGCCCGTGCCCCCCCAAAAATAAATTTGGGCAATTCATGTTTTGAAAGAGGATTTAGGCAACCAATTTAAACAACATTCGTTGCGTTGTATGCGAGAAGGAATAAATTTGAATGTAGAACATTAATTATTCGCATATTAAAATCACAGAATCATCGTAGGTGTTCGAGACATGAAACAACGTACGCCTAAATAATGGAAGTTTGTTTTCCTGCCATAGATTTTTTAATACACGTCGAATCGATCAATAGATCGGCTTTTAAAGGTGCGTTTACACTATGTGAGCACGAACGAAGAATATCTTGTAAATAATGGCAATATGCCATTATGGTATTAACTTTACTTCGATTCACAAAAGGAGATATCTGGCTTAAAAACGGTATAGGTGGCTTAAACACTGCATTTGAAATTTAGATATATTGAGAGAAATGAAAAAGGCAACAATACTTTCTCTATCTACATATATAGAGAAAGTAAACATTCATATGAAGCAAATGATTTAGTGGAATTTTATTCGATTCTATATGCCGCAATACTTTCCAAAAATTAGCCGATTTGTCTCACAAATGATTACGATATTTGGATGCGATTACATTTTCGTAAAAAGTTCTTACGAAAGACATTCGCAAAATCTAATCTGCTGACGAACATTTTCACGATGTTTTAAGAATTTTTGTGACGAATATTGCTAAATGGAATTATCATTAGTTCTGCCACACTTGCTCTTCACAAAATTCCAAAAGCGTTTCTTTTCTCACACATTCCTTCAAGCTTATCTTACTATCCCTTCCCATATTCCGACCGAACGTTGACCGTAGGAGGGAGAGGGTCTCGGGTCCCTTACTTGGGTCTTTCTCTTTTCTCCGCACGAATGGGCCAAAGGAAACGACCCCTTTAATAGTTTCCAGATGTAAAAATGTTTCCTAGTCCTTTTTGAAAGAGGGAAACTATTTGAGAGGATTAGTCTCATTTGGTTTCTTTTTGAAACAACATCAATAGTTCAAGTTCGTATGTTTCGTTTAGACTGAACACTGGATAATTCGTTTGAAAATACGCAAAGGTGATTAAGATATTCTTCTGAAATAATTAATTTTCATGGTTTGATCTCAACATTTTACGTTGATCACGAGTGTTTCTCTACAGACGAAGGGAACAGCTTCGGAAGTTCTTGGTTGCCGACAAATTCTTTTTCCCGGATACTTTCCCAAAACGGCCACTTTTTACAGTACCCAATTAGCAGTATTTGGTAAGTAAAGCTAATTATTTTATGATGCGGAATTTTGTTTAATTTTCGTTGTTAATAATAATGTCCTTTAGGAGACTGAAAGCCCTTCTGTAATGTAACTGGATGATTTTGATAAAGTCATTTGAATTAAACTTATAAAAACTTTAATAAAATGTTATCGTAATTTCATTTATTAGAAGAACACATTGAAACAACACCGTTAGTAGAATTACCAGTACTCACATCAGCTTCATCTATATCCTTAGCAGAAACTCGGTTTGAAAAGTCAGAATCATGTAAAATTAACTGTAGTGATATTGGTCTGTGACCAATACCTCTGATTGATAATCAGCTAGTCTTTGCAATTGATAAAGGTCCAAACAGGGATAGTAACTTTGACTTTCCTGTGAATGAGAGTTATAGGCGTTTTTCTGTATAATTGTACACCCGGAAACTTTTAAATGGTGAATTCATCGATCGTCGTTGGCTAGTTTGTTCTTAAAAACTTGACTGCGTTTTCTGCTTCTTTTGAAAGTTGTTTTCTGATTTTAAAAACAAAATTTCAATTTCTGGATTCAAAGATTGGAAAAATCTTTCTATATTGATTATTTTTATTACATATATTACACGCCAAATTATTTTTTATGATAATATGAATTTCAATTATTTATTATTCTGCCCGCGAATATGTTATTCCATATTACTGTTGAAAAATAAATACTGTAAATTTTTATTTGAAAATATAACTATTATATATTTCAAAGGTTAAAATTTGTGCATATTTTCAGTAAGCTGTGTCCAGGTGTCACGTTTCCACGGAATAGCCGTTCTTATTCATTGAAAAAAGTGTTAGTCTCATTTGGCCACTACATTTACGAGGTAAAAGTTCACTTAAAATTGTAAAATTAAAAGTTTTAAGTCAATAGCATTAATTTTTCTCATGCTAAGTATTACAATTATAAGAAATAATTTATTCAAAAAATATTTACAGGGGTAATGGATGATAAAAGAAAGTCGGGAATAGGAACGATATTCAAGTATTTGACCAAAAAACCAAAATTGGAAAACAGGATAGTCCTATCAAAATCACCCGAGATGGGTGAAAACTTGCAGACTGCATCGAATAACACTACTGGAACATTAATTAAATCAGATATCGCGGCTTACAAGAGCTTACTTATAAATGAAGATAAAGTGAATTTTATACAGAATTTGTGGAAACCAGATGATCTTTTTCCATTTCCATATATGACTGAAAAAAATGGTAAGAAAAGAAAATTTCAATTGCAATGGTTGCACAGATGTGAGTGGCTTGGTTTGGCTTCTACCATTATAGATAGTTTACTAAAATTTGGTATTGATATTTCCTACCTTCGAGGTCAGGGGTATGATGGTGCTGCTTGCATGAGTGGCAAATTTGAAGGTGTTCAGGCACATATACAACAACAGCTCCCACAAGCATTATATGTACATTGCACCTCGCATTGTTTAAATTTAGCCATTGGAAACAGTGAAAATAATCAAGATATAAGGAATTGCTTAGGAATTATTGAAAAATCATACACTTTTTTTAACACTCCAAAGCGATTAAATATATTATCAAAAAAAATTAGCGAGTGTATTCCCAATTGTAGGCATCTACGATTGAAGCAGATGTGCCCAACTAGATGGATAGAGCGTCATGATTCTGTCATGGTAATGGTGGAACTTTTAGATGCAATTTACTTAGCGCTCGAAGAAATAAGTGACTGGAATGACAAAGACACTTCATCTACAGCACAGATTCTTCAGAATGCAATATTCCAAGGAAAATTTTTGGTGTCTTTGTATAGTATACAAAAACTGTACAGTTATACGCTGCCATTAAGTAGAGTATTACAAAGTGAAAACATTGACTTAATTTCCGTAATACATCTCGTTGAATATTTAACATCTGCTCTAAAATGTATCCGAGAAAACGCTAATACAAACTTGGCAAATATTTTCAAAGAGGCAACAGAAAAAGTAGGAGATTTTGGGGTTGAAATTACAATACCGAGGATATCGAAATATCAAAAAAATAGAAATAATATTCCTACTGAATCAGCGGAAGTTTATTACAGGCGATCTATGTTTATTCCATTTTTGGATTGTCTTGTGACACAATTAGAGACGAGATTCTTGGCTCATAAAAGTATTTTTAAATCCTTCATGTGCCTCCTTCCAAAAGGATGCAGTTCTACATCAGACGTAGATAGCCTATCAACTTTGGCAAAATTTTATTCCGTGGAAGTATGCGATTCAGTCTTAGAGAGTGAACGAAAGCTTTGGCAAAAACGGTACGAAAACAGGATACCCCCTACAAATGCATTAGAAGCATTAATGCAATGCAATCAAAATATATATCCAAACATTCACTATTTATTAAAAATATTTGCAACTCTACCGGTATCAACTA
Source organism: Tanypteryx hageni (assembly GCA_028673005.1). Lineage (NCBI taxonomy): Eukaryota > Metazoa > Arthropoda > Insecta > Odonata > Petaluridae > Tanypteryx > Tanypteryx hageni. The sequence continues at coordinate 6,697,241 of CM054120.1, forward strand.
GCACAGCAGAGAGAACATTTTCAACGTTAAGAAGAATGAAAACGTACTTGCGTAATTCCATGGGACAGGAAAGACTGAATGGTTTAGCGCTCCTCAACATTTATAGGGAAATGGAATTGCTCCCCAAAGACATATTAGATGAATTACAAAAAAAGACCGAAGATTAGATATAAAATTGTAATTGTGTTACCCAATTAATTTTTATTTTATGTTTTAGTAAACAAAACCTATAAATATTAATTTCATGATATGAAAAATCGAAATATTTATATTCAAATTCAATGTTAATATACATATTTCTATGAGAAACTGAGAATATTTGTTCTAAATAACAGATAAATTTGTAACCAACATTGTTTTTCATTTTATATGTTTTTATGAATGCCTATATGCAGAGGCTGATTTATGCATAGGCGCTAGCTGTGGACCTTGTATTTTTTATGACATCTTATTTTTTTATTTGTAAATCAACGTATTTTCTTTTGGCTGTAAGGGTATAAATGTTGTAATTTTTAAATTAAATATATTTTATCCGCAGGATAATAAATGTGTTGTTAAAAATATGTATTTTCATACACAAAATCAATGAGTTTCATTCTAAATATACCACTGCCTATGTATATGTTTGTTTGTGAATACATGCATGTGTGTGCATGTTTACATATAAAAATGGAAACATGGAAATGAGTGTTTACCATTGTGGCCCCCCCCAAACAAAAATCCTGGGTACACCTATGATCAGCATCAAAGGGTAGCAGTTTGCAGGTACGGGTTAGTGACGAAATTCGACTTGATGGGCCTGGACATTTGATAATGCAAGGAGACAGACTACGTTGAGCTGGGGGAAAATGCTCCAGTACGGTGCACACATTTTACAAAAAATGCAATGTAGGATTGTGTATTACTTTTGCAATATTTCATAAACAACGATTATTTACTGCAAAAGATTTCGTTAAAAAATATATATAAAAACAAACCAACAATAAAAAACTAATTTTTATCGCTAATTTTAAGAAAAAAAGGGCGATGAAATTCAAAAATCACAAAATAAAGGTATGAGAAATTTTGCTACGGGATCCACCTAGCATAATCATATGGACACGGCGCTAAAGGGTTAAGGAGTTAGATTTGCTCATTTAACATCAAGTTCACCGTAGTCTCCACCTTTACCTATAATCAACAATTACTTATGGTCAATGAACCAAGAGAGACTTTCTGCTCTGGTGTTATCTATAGATAACGATACTGCAAAAAATGTAGATTTCAATGACATAATAAATATATTTTCTGAAAATTGAGCACAAAAACCAAATCTTTAAGATAAATAAGCAAGCATTTGTTGTTTCACACAATATAGTTTCTAAACTAAGATGTGCTTTTATTTTTTAGTTAGTTGCGAGGCACCAAAAAAACCTCTGCCCAGGGTGCCAAATGGGGTCACTACGGCCCTGTGTAAATGTATCAACTCCCAAAGAATGTTGATTGACTAGCTTAATTAACATATTTAATTTTGACCATTATTTTAGCTTTATAGGGATCAATGCCTAAAGAGGCTTTTCGTTAATTACTTTGTACAAAAATGGACTGGGTTCAAGTAAAGAAGCGTTCAATTCCTCGGGACTTGAATGAAAGGTTGCCGAAAGGATTGAACTTTCTTTTGCCAACTGCTGATTTTTGATTAAGCATTAAATCTGTCCGTAAATCTTTTTAAACTTGAAAATTTTTTGTTTGTAGCAGTGGAAAATCTTCACTAGTCATCCAATTTTGGATAATTACACACAATCAGGCTTGTGAATTTGTCGTGTAAATGACGTAGGAATCGAAGACTCATAATACTAAGTGTAAATTAATTTTTTAGTCACTTTTTATGTATTCCCTTGTTCTATGTATAATGTGCACAGCCATTTCTTCTAGATTTCGAACAATTTTTGCATAGATAATGCTCGCATTATCTACCAGAAAATACGGTAATAGACAATAAGTTCCAATAACTGGATTTCTTTGCATTTGGCTCTAATCTATTAAAATAAACACGAGCTTGGTGTGAGGTGAGTATGAGGGGCATCTGCCTCAGGTGGTACTTTTCTTAAGTAGGCATTATGGCACGGCCTCTGCCAATCTGTGTCATGATCTGGGATGGCATTTTCTTTTGTCTCAGGTGGTAGATTTCCATGCCATGGCCCTGACAATTAATTTAAAAAAATGAGTTCTCTTTATGCCTGAGATTCCATCAATGATGAAGATAACTCTAATGACTATAAAACCATTGGAGAAACCAGATAGCATTTCACCTGCTAAGGAGCTGTCCACTTTGGTGGTCAAGAAGTAGTTTATTCTATAAAGAACTTAATGCATCTGAAATGTGTCTGGTTCTTCCAATCTTTTTGCAGCTTTTAGTCTTGTCTTCATTATCATTCACAATAAACGCCAATGTACACCTTCCATTAACATATTAGATTAGGTTATAATCGCTGTCTAAGAGATTTTTGAAGGCAAAAAGTTCTCTGAAAAAAGTCATTGCAATTTGACTGAATATTTTTAATTAACAGAACTAAAGTAAATGGAAATGATTCACTATCATTAAGATATTTGGTTAACAAATAGAGTGAATTTCTGAAACATGCAGTCATTTTCTTTATAATTATTAGAAAACTTCTAGAAAAAATATAGTAAATTATGTTTGTTGTTAAATTAACAATTTATTACGACTCACTATGAGCCATGAACAAATCAATTTAAAACTATAATACACCAGGATGTTATAATATTGGCAATTACCAAAATAATACACTTTTACACTGCACGGACACAATACCAACAACCATGGTAAATCCTTGGACCTTTGTATAACAAACAGATCAACTGATAAGTGGCCTTAGCTGAATAGCTCAGAGCTTTTCCTAAGATCACATAAAAACTAAACTCCAGAGTCATTGGATAAATGAGTTGGTACTATAGTTGGGAACATTCCTAATATGAATTAATCATCAATACAACTATTGGTTTTGTCATAAAGAATAGATAATTATACTTTTCACTAAGCGTAGAAAACCAGCAGTGTGGAGAGAGCATATCCATACAATATCAGAGAAATCACATTCTGGTCTTAAGTACTTTGCTCTGTAATCAAGAACTGTCCTTCCCTAAAAAATGTATCAATGTTTTTGCCAAGCCTCACATTCTGTTCATTTTTTGGCATTTAAGAGGTAAAGATGTATGCGTAAAAAGTGGTTTTTTAAATTCTCTATGAAGTTGGAGCCTGAGGCATTGGGGCACCTATGGCTGGTCACAAGACTTAAAATGCTAACAGAGACATTAGCATCCAGCAATCGTAGAAAGTGTTTCCATGATTGATCTAAATTTGGGGCTTTCAAAATTATCAGAAGAGCACATAATAATGTAACCTTCAAAAGCATATAAATTACTAGCTTAGTAAAACTTTTATTTAATATAACTGGAAAATATGTATTCAGCAGGGTTAATAATTATAAGTTCGTGCCATATCCCAAGTGAATTTCAGATCATTTTACGTATTCTGATTTCAATGTTCAACATACAATGTTTGGTGAGTTTATGGCCAACGTATCCACTGTTGGAAGACTAAATACATTGCACTTCATGCAATGAAAGGCTGCAAGGAGAGAATTCCAAAGAAACTAAAACTACAACCTTTTGAAGGGATATTGGAAATGGCAATTTCCATAACTTTAATGATCTGAAATATATGATATTAAAAATGAAGAAATTTTAATAAAAACTCAAATAATTAAAATTAATAAGGCTTTGTTCACAGCCAATTTACACTCTTTTCATAGACTTTAGGAAGGACAAAAATTTAGCATAAAATAAACTAAAAATTTTAACCAGACAAAACAAATTATTCTCCTAGGCTGTCACATGACTCTTGAGCTTTTATTTTGTGAAGGTAACAAATACTGACTGGGCAAGAGAGACACTGGCGCTGACCTGCATTGGTCTTTTTCACTGGCATGCTCGAGCACAACATAGGTTCTCATGGTTTAAAAATAATATACAGTCTTCATAAGCATCATTATACAATGCACCATTCTCCAATATGTAAATGCAGGATAATAAATAATTCCTTGGACAAAATTGCTAATTGTTAACCATACTCTCACATTTCAAGTAGACCATTTCAACAGACAGGCATACATGAAATCACAGAATGACAAACACTCATTTTGCACAACTGCATTCATACATATATTAACATTCCACATTCAAACAGGCATTTCATGTGGAATAAAAATTAAAAACAGCTGGAAATAGAAACTTATTTTGTTCTTGAGAAATAACAAGTGGAGAAAAAAGAATCAAATACCCCAACAACTCCAATGACTATTAACTTTGAGAGGGATTGCTCATTGGGAGAATGTACTTCACCTCAACAGATGTGTTTTCAAAATTTCTTAATATTCATACAGAAACAGATGGCCCATTTCACATCAGTTCCCATCAGTCTTACAACTTATGATTTTTTTCTCTACACTGAAAGATATGGTGATAGTAGTCAGTAGGATGGACAAGAAGTGACCGATTTCGAAATACATTTCAATAATCACTGCAACTCTTTTAAGGTTTGTACATGATTGGTTCAGCTAAATAGCCAGCTTTTTCTCAAAACAAGTCCGCCTTATTGCCTTATTTACATCAAAAGTCTAAAAAGTATCCGTTTGCTCTAGAAACCTAGCTAGGAATAAAGAATTCACAATATGATAAAAAATGTAATTTCAATCATCTTGCTCTTATGCTCCAGTGTTAATTTTACAGATAAGTGCAGATATGCACAGCTGAAACAATGATTCATTATGATGGGTCCATTTTAATGTACATGTGAAAGAGAATGTTTGTGATCATTGGTAACTATTTCTATCCTCATTTGAAAATAAAAGTATTTTCTGGTGTAAAAAAGGGGGAACCATCATCTTCCTTCTTACAAAAGAAATGGTATGGCCATAACGAAACACATTCCAGCACCTCATTTTTCCTATTTATTGCACCCATTAATTCTGAGCTTAAAATCCGCCAACTTTGGTCAAATGAATTTAGGCAATAGCCTTTCCTGATAAACAAAACTGTCATGATGTAACATCATAACTTGAATTCCTTGCTAGTGAATTTCTGACAAGCAAAATATGTTTCATTCACTCCACTCCATATTAAATCGCCATATGACTCAATTCTACAGCAGTTTTTGGTTACACAGGGATATATGTATGTTTATATACTTATTCACAAAAAGGACAGAAAATTACTATATTTACAAGGATATCAGCAAGTGCATGATACTTTTCTCTTTTATGTACTCTATGTTGCAGCAAAGTGCTACATTCATTTTAATGCTCATGAAATATTCCCTTCATTTATAATGCCACCATATGCCAAGAAAGTGTCAAGGCGGTGCAATTACTCCCCTACTACTTCCAGGAGGGATGGATGACTACAACAAAACCTAAACCACACCCTTTAAACAACCAAAGAAAGCCACCTCGGTAATCCTTAGTTAGATCACAGATAAAACATGTATATGAAATAAAATCTAATAACACTTCAAACACAGGAATTTTTAGTAACCATTATTAGATGATTTTTGTGAAACTAGAAAAAGTGGTGCAAGCATAAAATAAAAGTAACTTTTTGGAAATGTTAGATTATATAACTTCCCTTGATTGATAAGAGCCTGATTTCATTTGCAACAAGCATCATACCTATCAGATAATAGGTTCTTCCTGTTCACAGAAGTGAGTTGTTGCAACCAGTACATCAAAAGAGATTCACAGTGGAAAGTAGAATAAACCACAGCTCAAGTATCACCACAAAAGTCTGCGTGTGAAAAGACACCATTTTAATGGTCTCAGTGCGATCAAGTACTTTGGATATAAATCACAACAACTCCATTCACCATCTAATCAAATGGTGCCAGCATAACAAAAATAAAACCACTAAAAATTTAGCGACCAAATTACACACATCCACAAGAAGTAGCACGATGCCCGCCCGGCCATTCCAATCGATGACTAGGGAAGAGGCGTGCCGGGTGGGTTGCGGGCCCTGCTGGGGAACGGTCAGGAGAGGCAGCCAATAACCGTACCGCCCGCCCCCATCCCGTGGGAAGGGGCGGGGCCGCTTCTACCGGCGCGTTGGACCTCCGCTGCGCTGTTCCACTGCAGGCACACCTTCCATACCTTCGGTGGCCGAAGCCACCCCAGATCCAGAAGTACACGTGGTGGGAGTGACCTGCTGTTGCCCTCCTTGACACTGCTGTTGCCCTCCTTGACACTGCTGTCCAGCCACAGGAGGCCCTAAGGTGTTGTGGGTTACTTCATACTCCATTACTTCTTGGTAAATAAGCTCCTTCCATTGCTCCACCGTGTGCTCCCTCTCATCCACAGAGTGGTCATATGGGCCAGGGGCAGGCTGTTCAATTGAATTACATTTTTATTGCTCTAATGTGGACAACAAAAAAAAATATCGAGCAACACCCAAAAGGTAGTTATTAAATGGAAATAAAATGTATGCAAGAAAGCTTGTTAACAAAACTAAAGTATTTTCTTATCAAATCATTCTGCATTAAAACTTTTAAAAACTAATGCTACATTAAGGTAAATTATGCATCCTCTTTTAAGAATTGCTAAGGATGTGACTTCCATCAAAATTACATTAACATAGCAATCATATTTTATATGCTTTATTCAATTCTACTGCATTACAATATTTCTGAAAGCTTGTTTCATACCTAAATAAATATCTATGAAATGGTGTCATACCCTGTTATTCAACAGAATATGAATTAAATATTTTTTCCAAATGCATTATTGCTACAATGGGAGAATACATTCTGGAATGTTTTTGGAGATTATTTTAGAAAGTCATTAGACCCAAAACATATATTTATTACTTTCATATAAATAGAACATCCATCAAAAATCAGCTTATTAATGCATAAACTAAACAACAAATAAATTTCATAAAAAGGCAAAAAATAAACAACTAGTATGCTTATTCTAAGTTTAACACGTTCATTGCAGATGACATCATATGATGTTGTCCTACCCTAGTGTAGTTACGGGCAACATCATACGATGTTCCCTCTTAAATCATTTTCTCTCTTGCGTCTCTCTCTCCCATGGTGAGGAGTGAGAATTCAACTTTAGGAAAAAGGCCGCAGGGAGGTTTAGACTCAGTGCCTTGTGGGCTTTCGAACCATGTGCTTTGTTTTCTAGTCAAATGCATTGTTCATTAGAAACCAGTTTCTGGATTTTTTTGTAGGAAATTTCATGTAAGCCTTATTATTTTTTATACACATTGGTTCTTTTTACTTACTTCGTTATTTCAATGTAGTGAAGTGAATAACACAGTTTTCTCATCTATTGGAAGGCTAATAGACACTCATTCAATGCGGGACACCTTGGCAACACCCGGAAAAAGTACGAAAAAGCCATAAAATTTCGAAAAGAAATAAGTATTTCTGCTAAATGCTTGTGTGTAACATCTAAACATTGCAAGAATAAGATATATTATAGATTTAGCAATTGAATAAAGCAAAAACGGGGAAATTCGGTCCATATTTACATATTTTAATGAATGATGGAAAAAAATCTTGCACATTGAAAAATCAAAACTCCTGTGTAAACATATACGAAAATATAATCATCTCCTGGAGTCAAACCTGGGACACTTATCTAAACAAAAATAGTTATCGTGAGGTCTCCTAGTTGGCAGACACAAAATGGCATACACAGCATTTCTTTATGACAAACTGTTCAAGGTATAAAAGGGGGGATGGACAGATGGGCAGACATTGAGTAATTATATATAAAAGATAATAATAATAATCAATAATTGTATTTCTCGAAACAATTAGTTATAATGTAAATTGTAAATATCATTAAATTTTTTAAAATATTATTGTAATTTATATTAGGAATAATAATAATCAATAATTGCGAAAGAAATAATATAAATATTTTATTATAAATAAACTTTTTTGAAAGGAATTCCATCATTATTACTGAAAAGTAACCCATTAATTTATAAGAATTTGTTTGAATAAAGGTCGCAACCTTTTTTTTAAATTTACATATCTTGAAACCTAGAAACCATATTCAGAATATTTTGTTTTGGTGATATTATAGATGTAACAAAAAGGTTTGCTTATTTTGGGACTATCCACGGGGCAGACAACATCGCATGATGTCGTCGTATTTTCTTTAATTAAAACAATATTTTCAACTAATTTTACATAAAAATACATTATAAATTAAAAATCAAAGCTATATAATTTTTTGATTCCAAAAGTTACACTCGTTTGCGATAATTTCTTAGATCTTTTGACCACAACGAATGTGTTGAAAGCCTAAATTATTATTATTTACTTGTCTTTTGTGACAAAAATTGGTGATGTAATGGTTCAACTTCTTATTGTTAATCCATTCACATCTAAACAAAACAATCTGGTTTTCCCAGCCAGGTCTACCAGAAACATACCCAATCTCCCAAAACAAATTTTCAGATACATGTAGTTCATATCATATTTATAAAGTGAAAAGTAAGTGCAATTCATTGATACTTTGTCCATGTTTTGAATGTAATGTACTCTTCAACTACCAGATGTAAGGGGTAGAATTGTTAAAAAATTGTTCAATGCTACTCTTTAACCATTTTTATGCCAGTACACTCTGCATGTCCTCTCAAATTCTGTTGAAATAAGTACAAAATATATTTAACAAATAAGTTTTGTGCAGTAATCTAACTACACCAAGAATTTTTGGCAATTTGAGGGTATGATTGAACATGAGAGAAAGGATAGAGAAATTTCAGGTTGGATCTGATACGAGTGGTGAAAAATAACTGACTAAGATTGAAAATTTGACCATTTTTAAAGCTATATCCCCACTGCACAACTTTAGTTAACCAATTAGAGTTGAAATTGATGCAAAGAGTTTTAATTAAAACTAAAAGATAAAAGGCTAAATGCCAATATTTTTTTGAATCAGCTGAAAAGTTGTTAAAAAACTGGGTTCATACACTCTGTCTCAGTTAATAAACTCATAATGATACCACGATAAAACATAACAATTCTGCAAATACCAACAGTGCCATCATCAGTGTAGTGCAGGGAGGACATAAGAGAGAAAGGAACTAGTGAATGTGACAAAGATGCAGAGAGTAACTGCAGGAGTCATTGTTCTCACTGAAAGCTTCAGCAATATATTTGATTACATAGGAAAGAGGGACAAATAACAGTGAGACTTTAAATCATACAAAAATATGATACAATATCAAAAAAGGAAAATGTGAAAAAAAATACTAAACATCTTTTTCTCAAAATATAGCCCAGTTAATTATGTGTTACCAACAGGTTCAGACCTAATGTAGTCTCTTAAATTATATTTTCAAACTAGCCATGTTTTTGTATTAACTGTACTTAAAAACTTGAAGCTTTTTTTGATGTGTCCTAGATGTATGTAAACTGTTATGTTCAAAGACTGCAATAGGGCTATAACTCTTGTGGGTTGAGCACAGAGTCTGAAGTCATCCCACATTTTTCAACACATTTCACATACCTCCAAGTTGTTTGTAAATTTTGGGGATTGCTGAGGGTGCTGAATTAGAGATGGAAGAACCATTATTTCGAACGTGTACCTTTAGTCTGGTATAAATCATGCAGCGAAAATAAAAATGTGATAGAATTTCAAATGAGCACATTATCCTATAAAGGAATATGACTGCATTAACCTCACTCAGATTCGTCAATAATTTCTCCAAAAAATTGCAGTTATTCTTCCTTTGATCTAAACTCAAAAAGTATAGCATAGTTAAAGTTAAAAATCTAAAACAAATTATGTACCTCAATAGCTAGATGCAGGAATATACTATCATTCAATGACTCGTTATTAGAAAACTCAGTTATTTGATGCCTTGGTTTTGATATTGTAACTGATTAGACCACTTTTGGATATTTGTATTTGACACTTTCTTCTCACAGCCATTCAAATACCAGACAATCCACTATTGAAACTAATTAAGGTTTTTATTTGCTGAGCATTACTGATGTAGGTTTAAGGGCAAAGAATGGAAATAAATCCTTTACTACCCTCTAATCAAAAACACCTTCAAAATACCTACAAGATTGTAAACAATAAAGACTGTAAACAATACAGGATAAAAAAATGTCTATCAAGACTCTTGGAGTGAAATAAAATTCTTCACCCAAGGCAATTCAATTATAACCTTGTTCTTGTAATGTTAATTTTTTATGTAATTGGTGATTATTACTGTGTGGAACATAATCACACTTCAAAAGGATTTGGGAAAATAAGTAGAGATAATGAAGAAGCAATATAGAAGTCATACTGAGTTTGTCATAATCATAATTAATCATGGAGATATGATCATCCATCTGCAAAATAAAATGTATCCACAATGAGTGATAATTAAAGGGAAAGTAATGGTGATAAAATTGTAGAAAAAAGGTAATTGCAAATCACAGTTTAAATCTAAAACGGGTCTTTTTTGTTAAGATGCTGACAAAAAATTAGTCACCCAAACATGAAAATATATTACTTTAACTATGTATAGGTAATAATAATTTTCAGGAAAAACAAACAGTTTTAGCTATGAAATCATTATTAAGCTGAAATAATTGCAAAGATGGAGGTATTACTGTTACTATGTATGAAGGACCAAAACCAAATTATTCCATTCAGCTTATATTTTCAATAAATCCACTTCTTTTGAAAACTTACTTTGTGAATAAATTTCACACATCTTGTCTCTTTTCTATGTTGGTGGATGTTAAAAATAGAAATCATATCACTAAACACTAGAACCTACACATAATTTAGGTCTTTAAAAATAAGAACGACTACATCATGAAGTTCTACTGGATTTGAGTCAGATTTTCCAGAATTCCTATTTAAAAGAATGAGTTATGTTTTCAAATCATAATTTTAATATTTTTTAGTTTTGTTTATATTTTGTAAATCAAACAATAAATTGATTTATAAGAAGTAACAATAACCTCTCTAATGAAGAAACCTAATGTATATGTTGTCAAGACTACACAATGATGACTGCCAGTTGCGAAATTCCTTACAAAGAGATCAGAGAAAATGGCTAAAAAATGCTGGGGGAAGATAAATTCGGTTTAAAGAGAGCCATGGGGATGAAAGATACTATTGGAATAAAAGTATCACATCAGAAGGATACTGGCATGGACTAGGAAGATAGCAGACAAATTAGGAATTTATACAATAATATACAATATTATCAGGTGATAAAAGTCACATAAGAGCAAAGTGATGTTGGAGTAAGAATAAGAAGAGGAGTAAGGCAAGCTTTCCACCGATCCTCTTCAATGTACATGGAGAAAGACTAATGCAAGAAGAATTATGAGACAACAGAGATCTGAAAATGGAAGACCCATTATTAATGTCAACAAAATACACTGATGACCAAGTAATGCTTGTAAGAAAGGCAAGGATTTTAGGAAAATTATTACAAGGCTGACCAGGAGAAACTGAGGCACAGAAATAAATATAGAAAAATTTAATATTATAAGAATATTGGGGAAAGAAGAAAACTAAAAGTAGTGGCGTTTAGCCATTAGAGTAGAATAAGCAGCGTAAATATCTTTTAAGCATTAGAATAAGAGATGTAAAATGGATAAAATAAATAAGGATAGCAAAAGCTACCTTCGAGAGAAAGTAACTCCACCTAGCAAGTAAAATAAATGAAAAGCTAAGAAAGAAGCTGGTGAAATGCTAAATGCGGAATAAAGCATAGGGAGCAGAAAAATGGATCCTTAAGAAAAATTACATAAAATCTTATGGAAACTTGGAAATATGGCCATGGAAAGGAATGCTGAATATGAAATTGATGGATAGACTGATAAGAGTGAAAGTGTTAAGAAGAATATGAGAGAAGAGACAAGAAGATTAAAGATATCATTGGAGGAAAACTGGAAAAGAGGAAGAAACGGTTTCACCTGACAAATGATTTGACAAGGAAGGGAGAGTTGATGATGATAGTTGTGGAGAATATGAGGATGTGAATAACCTGATTTAACTCCATCCTTCAGAAGGAACATTAAGCTATTTATCTATTTATTTAACATTAACTCTTAGATGCCCATTGCACGTAGGAAGAGGTGAATCAGCTGAGAACATATGATATGATAATGTTTTGGAATTTCTAGAAGGGCTACAGATTTGAAAAGCCATTTACAACCAATGGGAAAAATTGAAAATTCCTAAAATATTCAAAATATTGATCCCATTGTTCCATTTCAATACCCTAGTCGAAAAGCATGGAAATCTGCACAGGCCTTCATAAAATTGCAATTTAAAATTAGTTAAAATTAAGATAGAAAATGTACACAAAAACAGTACTATAGCTGAGAGAATAAGGTTTATTAATTTTGGAAACAAAATTCAAATCGGTGTCAAATTGACAGGAATTTCTTTTTAATCGGAAAAAAGGAGATCGTTAACAATGAAAGTTTTCAACTACCGTGGCAATGAGTCCAGTGCTTTTACATGGGAATTGGTAATCAGTATTGTAATAGCATTGATTTAATGATTTTTAATAGGGAATTGATTTCAACCAATGCCATATACATATGATGATGTCATAATTTTGCAACATATACCATATTAAATAAAAAACACATTACTCCTTTTAATTATGGGATTGATAATCGGTATATTATAATAGCAATGACTTGGTGCTTTTAATGAGAATCATTGGATTATACTATAATACAATTTATTTTAAACTACGACATAAACTTTTGATGATGACATTATACTAACACATGAAATTTAGCAGAATGTGGAAAGTTTTTTAACGTTGTGTTTCAGTTTTTCGAGAAATTTTTAACTTTTTCAATTATTAAATATAATGGTGTCACACCTATTTTGAGACTTTTTATCCAAATACATGCTAAAGGCACACATGGTGATGCCATAATCCTCACACAAAATATCCTAATCTTTCCATAACATTTAGTGTAAAATATAGGCTGTCTTAATGATGATTATTCTTATTGCTTATATAGGGTGATCCAAGAGATGAATCTTGAAATACAAAAACTTGGAAATAAGCCAACTGCCAGAGAATTTGGAAATTACAGATAGTTGCCTTAAAAAAGTCTAATGTGTCCACCACATGACTTTCATCATACCTGTAATATTTCTGAAAAATTCCAAATAGGTTAAATGATAATGAATATTTTAAGGAACTGAGAAAAATTTAAAGACTTTACAAGAACAGAAATAAATTTAAACTGTAGCCTTCTGATATTGGATCTAGCCAGGAATCTCCAACAATTAAGAAAATAAAAAGGAGCATTACTAAGATGTAACTAAGCATCAATTGTTCACAATAGTCACCGGTAGGTGGTGGCAGCTAAAAAATTAGTTTTTAAAATATCTCTTAAACAATGCATTATATGGGAAAATGTTTTAAACAAAGGTTGTAGAAAATTAAATTTCCTACAACATTTATTCTAATATTTTTTACATTAATCAAATATTAAAGCAAATATATAAAAAAGTTAAGTGACAAGAATAAACACCCACTTCTAGTTGACTAATCTTTACCAAAAACTAATCAGTTCATGTGACTGTCATAAAAATGTTAAATATAAAAGTTCGCATTGACCTGATTAATAGTTTTTGAGTTAGAGCACCTACAAAAAACTCACACACAGACATCATCGAGAAAATAGTCATGAAAACAATACTTTCCCCTATACTACGTTTTATTGGGACCTTAAGGTCCTCTTTCCTATGTCTCCCCTTCTGGTAAAGATTAGTTAGTACATAGCTTCTTTAATAAAATAAATTTCAATATTAGTAAAAATTAGCCAAATAGACATGGATGCACAGAGAATTGTGGGTACTCAAGAATGGATATCACAGTTAAGAAAACATGATAAAATTTTTTAACCTTGGATGCTCAAACTACCATTGGTGAGAGACTACTGCGTGTGTGTATATATCATATATATGATTTATATATATAAAATTAAATACAATGCATACCATGTAATATGTATGCATAATAATATATACATAAAATATTACATATATGAATATATTTTTGGGCCTGTAATGGACATTTATTAATAAAATTTTGTCCTCAAAAACAGGCCAAGAATGTACTTCCCAACTATAATTCATACTTGAATGAAAAAAGTTGATTTGCTCTTAGATATTCTGCCATTCCATGTATTTTCTAGGAACCCACCAATAACCAGGTATTCCTATCTATTAGGGTATACTTTCACTTCAACCATAACACAACTCTTGTAAATTAAGAAACTATTCAGAGCTAATTAAATTGAAATTCAACAAAATACAAGAACAAATTTTCAAAGATGTACATTTTGGATAACTAAATACAACTGTGGGTGACATGCAATAATTGTTAAAGTCATATGTTTCCATTCCATCCATAAATTAATGACTTAAGCTTCTCTAACCCTTTCCTCTACAGTAACTTTTAAAGCAAACAATTCAATTATTTAAATTCCAACAAAAAATCTAATAACATACAAATATAATTCTATATCTCATCATAGAAGATACTCTGTGAAAGAGAGAGGAGTGCTGAATATGAGAAATGCTTTGTCTAAAAGGTGGTCAAAATATTGCTTTTACTTCAAAAGAGAGAACCTCCAACAAAAGTGTGTGGCTTTATTAATTTATTAAATCAAGACTAAACTATGCCAATTTAAAAAATGTGATTGTGAAAGTTCTTTCTAACTTCAATCAAATACCAAATGGTGCTCACTTTTTGCAACCTAATAAAATTTTTACTTTGAAAAATCTAGCTCCTTGAAACATATAAAGTGTATCAATTATCTTCATTTAGGCAGCTTGTGCATCACTTCAATTTCTACTTGAAACAACAACTTCCTGGTAACAGTCACTGTCTATTGATTCAAATATAAATAAGAATCCTTCTCTCTATGCTATACTATAGGAAAATCCTGATTGACTTAACCCCAATCCCTTTCACAACCTGCTCCCATAAATTTTAGTTCTCCAGCTAAAAAACAAACTGGTTAACTCCATTTTTCACATTCAGCATTGTATACAAAACTTTTACTGGTACGTGAATATACTGGAATATAATTTTTCCTTGTTCATTTAAATGCACACACATATACAAATATTGTATGTGTATATAAAAGGGAGTTGAGTTTAAATTAATTCCTTCAGGTTTGCAAAAACATTTTAGTAAAACAAGACGAATTGTTTGAAAAATATTTATATTTATAAGTTCGATGATAAAATAAATACTGATAATAAAAGATTAATTTGTGAAGCAACTGCTTGTTTTTCATAAGAAAAAGCATACTGAAAACCCTTAGGGATTGGGGATGGTTCTTGTCAGTCTTCGCAGAGCTCTAATAACCCTACAACTAAATGCAAACTTTCATTTAAAATTTTGGGAACTTCTTCATAAAATTCTGTTCCACCCTTCCATTTTGATAGGCAGATGTGAAAAAATTATTCATTTTAATAGATGAGGTTGCTTATGTGAGATACAATGAAGAGGAATTTCATTCAAATAAATCCTTTAAATTTGCTAGGTATTTTCAATCACTAAATAATCAAAATAATCAGTCTTTACTGAAATTAAAAAGTACCAATTAGAGATAAAGATAACTAATTTTCATTTGTAATACTTAACAATATTCTCTCCAACTTAATTAATAAGTAAAATATAAAGTCTGGAAAAAGTAACCAAAATAGTTTGAAAGACACAAATTAATTATCAGTCTGATAATGCATTATAAATTTACAAAATGAATACATAATGAATGGTATGTTAGACTGACTAAGATAAGTTCAGATATTAATTCAAATGATATGGAAAAATCAAACATTCAATGAGTAATAAATTTGTATACCTTGACTCCTTCCAATAAGCACTGCAGAAAAAATTAGAATAAGCATTACAATGAGTGTGTGTCTTTGTTTCTCAAATTTACCTCTTCCAACAATTTTATCCCCAATCATTCAAAAGTTTTATTAATGCTAGGCACTTCCATCTCAATTATGCATACATTTGTTATAACTTCCTAGAAGGTAAGCATGCTCATGCATTAAATTATCCATTGCTATATTCTAAACCTGCATGAAAGGATTTTTCAAACAATGTATCTTTACCAAATTTATTAATAGGTAACTTTAATATAAAATCCTTTTCTATTAATATGTTGTTATAGCACGTTTCATACATACAGAAAAATGACAAATTAATGTCTAATATACTAGAAACCATAAAATTAAATGATGCTTATACATAATTCGCATACTGACAGAGAAAATAATGAGTATTTTATCTCTATCAGAGGTGAGTGACTTAAATTTTTCAGCATTACCCTATTGTTTTTCCTCTAAACTTGATTGCAACGAGATGCTCATTTATGAATATTAAAATTATGCAACTTGCTCTGTTAATTCAATCCACAGAAACCTCCCCAATCAATAACCACAAAAGTCACACCTTCAGAACAATGATCTTCTTAGCCACTAGAGAGACTTTTAGCCTTCTCTCACATTTTGTGGGGACCTATAATTTTGCATGTATTCCATCAAAAATATCTTAAACTTTAGTGCTTTTCCTTTAGTTCTCCAGTTTTATTCTATTTTGTCACAGTTCAATTTACATTTGTATTTGCTTTAGATTTCATTGAATTTTCATTTATTTGACTCTTCAGAACAGCATGTGTCTCTGCTGCTTCTTCAAGAACTAAAGAATAAGGAAGAGGCATTTGTGATATTGACTGTAAATTTCATGGATAAGTTTATGATTAAGGGAGATAAATCTATCCAACAATATTAAAAACCTACTGAAACATATTGCAAATATTTAAGAAATGTCAATGCCTATAAAGTGTAACTATTAAAAATGAAGAAACAGCTCTTTCTGATGAAGACAGTTCCATAACTGACCATTATAACTTTGAAGACAATATGGATAATCAACAAAATATAGAGACGGGAAACTTGTATGGTGATGAGTTTGTGGTCAGAAAATATGGATTCTATACATACTTATTAAAGATTAAAATTTCCTATTAACAATCTAAGCTAAGAGTTTATTAAGCCAAATTATTATAAAAAGCTTTTAAAAATGAAAGAGTTCTTTGCATATGGTATTATATTAAAAAATAAATATTATTCAGTGGAAATATTAAGCAAAAAATTGAAAATCTTAATTTGGCTAACAATAGATTTTCTGGAGAAAGCGATCTGAAGATCCTATGCAGACAGGCATAAGCTGTAAAATTGGGAATAATTTTGAAATGAGAAAAAAGTCTGCTATGATCGGGAATCGAACCTGGGTCTTCCACTTGCCAGGCGGATATTCTACCGCTGAACTATTGTAGCAGACCAATTTTCTCGTTTCTGAACACAGATGTTTTCTTGGCTTGGATGGAACTAGCCAAGCTAGTATCAAACTGCCCCAAGAGATGTCCTCGAAGAAAACTCCTCCCTCTCAAATGGTTAGATTGCCAAACAAGATATTGATGGAAAAAAGCGATCCAAGAAAACATCCGTGTTCAGAAACGAGAAAATTTATCTGCTACGATAGTTCAGTGGAAGAATATCCGCCCAGCGAGTGAAAGACCAGGGTTTGATTCCCGGCCATAGCGGACTATTTTCTCATTTCAAAATAATTCCAAACTTTGCAGCTTATGTCTGTCTGCATAGGATCTTCGGATCGCTTTATTCCATCAACTAGCCGGAGTTACCCGGCTTCGCTCGGGAAAGAATTTTCTAAATAGCAAATGATTTTTATTTCTCTGGGCCCCACACTGTCGGTGCCCCCAAATTTCTCAAATGTGTTATTCGGAGAATATCTAAAGAAACCATTGAAAAATTTTAGTCAGGCTCATGCTCATGGGTGTATCTCAATGGTGAATCCATCATATAATACAGAATTAGAGATTTATTTATATAGATTTCTTGCTTGGTAATCTCACCATTTGAGAGGGAGGAGTTTTCTTCGGTTTACCTCTTCAAGGACATCCGTTGGGGCAGTTTGATACTAGCTTGGCTAGTTCCGTCCCAACCAACAAAACATCCACGTTCAGAAACAATTGATCTGCTACGATAGTTCAGTGGTAGAATATCCGCCCGGCAAGTGTAAGACCCGGGTTCGATTCCCGGTCATAGCAGACTTTTTCTCATTTTAAAATTATTCCCAATAGATTTTCCTATTGGAGGAATCTACCACAGGCACTGGCTATACATGATAACTCACTTGAGGATCAAGTTGCTGAGGGAACTAGAAAACTGCATAATATTCATAACAACCATATACATCACCATTTTGAACTTTGCATGCTTGTGGTTCACGAATTTGCACTTTGAGACATTTTTTATGACCATTACTTTTGTTTCGTGCTGATTATTTGCATTTCGTGTCATGCATTTGCAATGCCAACAAGCAAAACTCCATTTCGAGCGTAATTAATAAAAGAAATGTTACCACTTTTTAATGCTAGTGTTTTTTGCAGGTTGGAAATGTTTGTTGCAGAACCCAATAAAATATCTGTGCATCGCGTTCTCAACATTCTATTTCAGTAGTTCATCAATGTAAATTAAAGAATTTCCTTGGAATGAACAAAAGAAGATGGAAAATCGAAATGCGAAAATGCACTGGAGTTAAATTGTACAACTGCTAAAAGAAGAGTAATTGCTTTGTAATGCTGGGTTTTCATTTGGTATTATGCATTTTTAAGATAATTAAAATAATTTTTCACTTTATGATGCAGGGTTTTCATTTGCTGTTACATTGTTGTAACGTTTTCTTTTATAAAAATAAAAGTGAATTTTTTAGGTTGACTGGGAACCATACTCTCAAAATAACATTGCATCTTATGGGAAAATAGGACTTGCACTTGGCGAATTTGCATTTTGTATCAGTTTTCCGGAACCAATTATTCACGAAGTTCAAAAAGATGGTGTACTAGTATAATGCTTTAACACAACATGGTAAAAATAAAGGGCTAATGGCTATTGTGCATCAGCTAGTAGAATGAAGCACAGCATTTCATAGCACAAGGAAGCACTTGTTTCAGAGGTCAAGCAGAAATTTTTTAGGCCCAGTAGACCAACACCCCAAGTTTGATCAAGTCTTATTATATAAACAGAAGCTTTTGTTAATTACTTTAATCTGACAACTCAAAATGAATTAATTATGTTCATATCAGAAAAAACATTTGCAATCAATATTACAACATTAAAATGGCAATATATTTTGTTATACTTGATTGTACACCTGATATAATCCGTCATGCACAAATGTCCATAATTCAACTCAATTTTGTTGAAATTAGATGAGAATCTGTGGAAATCTGTGAACACTTGGCTGGATTATTAAATGTTCTCAGCACGACTGGAAAATGCATAACCAATAGATTGTTTAAAAAAACAATATTTCAATTAAGGACGGGCTATGTACATCAACCCCTCCCTCCGCTTGCTCCATGTAGGATGCGCCTTGATTTTGCCTCGCAATTTTCGATCAAGTCGTTGGAAATGAGAAGTACTTGTATAATTATTTACAGACCAACAATTCATTTATTAAACTTCCTTGTGAACTGTTTTTATTTATTTTACTTTTTAAATGGGAAAAAAAATTTCATGGTTAAAATGACCATGTGCGACTTATGTAGCAAAATACCATGTGATCTCTTAAGTATTCAAGTATGATGCAATCCATATAACCAGTCTAGACATTAAATGCGACCCATTGAAACAACAGTAACTTCAAATGTGGCCCATCGAGGTACTCGGAAATACCTACTAAAGCAGTCCACCATCTGAAAAAGGTTGCATGCTACTGCCCTAAGGTTGTGTAAACTATCCTTCATCCACTACATCATCAACCATATTGCCCACTCTAAATACTCTCTCCCCTCTTTTTGTGAAGCGTCTGCCGGTGTAGTGTCTCAAAACATTTTAAAATTATAGAGAGATACGTCAATCCAAAACAGTTTTTCCACTCAAATAAGGCGATCCGTTGCAGCTGTAAAGCACTGCATAACATGCAGTGTCATCTATGAGTGTCATCTATGCAGTATTTTTTCTGTGTTATTTCAAAGCCGAGTCAGAACAATGTTAACTTGGATCATAGATGACGTAAATTTGAATATAGGTAGTAATTTTTGAACGATGTTAATGCGAATCAACATTAACTGAAATGATGTTAAACCAAGGGCACACTGTATTTCATTATTTGGTTGTGGCAATGTGTATTATATGTTCCGATTTGTTGCTGTAATTGGTGTCACTAAGGGGTTTTTTAAATATCTGTAAACCATGTGGTAGAAAGCTGATACAGTGCAACCTCTATAATCCAAACCCACGATAATCCAAACTCCAAGTAATCCGAACTGTTTCTCAACATCAGGTGTAAAATATCAGTTAAGTGAAGTGAGCATGAGAGAGAACGTTCTCTCTCTGTAGCTGAAGAAGGAGTAGTTCCGAAAGCTTTACGTTTGTGATGTTTCTGTGTTTTTGTGTTATTTTACGTATGTCGCTTCGACATCCCCGGGGCCTCGCCAACCTGAAGTCGTCTGATTGGTGAGTGCTCACTGGGTTTCCTCATCCCAACACCTTGTTGACATCCATATATTCATTTTACCTTTCCTTTTCCGTAAGTTGTTATATATATATATATATATATATATATATATATATATATATATAAATTTTCCGTTTTTACTGTGGAAATATATCTACTATACATTATAATAATATTTTTTTCTTAAAAATGTGGTCATTTACTTAGAATCCTATAATCTGAACACCTCAATAATCCGAACATGCCCTTGCATTAATTAGTTCTGATTATAGAGGTTGCACTGCAGTTTGCGTTTCTAACTCATATGTAAATTTAATGATTTCATGTTGACTATTTAAATGTGAGGGAAATTCACTGATCTGTTGAAGATAGTGAATGTCATCTATGTATCTTAGGCAGGTGTTTGGAAAATATTTGAAGGTAGATTTGCAAGTAGTTTCAAAGTAGTTCATGAAAAGGTCTGTGATGAATGGTGAGAGAGGATTGCTCATTGTTATTCTGTCGTTAGAAAAAGTGCCTTTCCTGGATCTTGTATTACACAAAATACTTATAGACCCACAGGTTGCCGACACCTGATCTAGGATATAAACAGCTACACCAAATTTAATGAAATCTTGTATTGATACAGGGTACTAGTGGAAATCCTCATTTAAGTGATCTACATCACGTAACAATAGAAGGTAGGTTATTATTTTCCATTTTAGAAAATGTCAACTTACTCAACAATGACCCAAAGGATTAGGATCAAAATTCATCCAGTGATGAGTTTAATGTCATAAACAATAATAAATTAGCCATTTATCTAAAAAAAAATAACAAGTGTTACTAGACAGCATAGCAAATTATGTTATACACCCAGCTACTGCCAAGCTCTTCCCGACTAACTGCAGCAGTATTTTTGCACATAAACTCATATTAATGTTACCACTACCATTATTGTGTGAAGTAGAAATGTACAGGTACAAGAAAGTTTGTTTAGTAAATATTGCACCAAAATTTCTCATATGGAGGAAATATTTACATATTTTGAAGTTATTTCAAGAAATTGAACTTTTTATCATTCCTCTTGCAAATAAATGGTAAACTGAGCTAGCTGACCTCCAAAGCAACAAATTATTAAACTCGATGAACAGAGAAAATATAAATAAAATTATAACTTTTTCAAAAGCTTACTGGACAAACTTGCAAAGTTGGTCCTTGTTATTTTTAAGGGGAATTTTCTTAGTGAAATGGTGATAGACAAAAGCCACATATTTCTGCTATGCAGTGAAAGAGTGCTATATAAGGAAGTCTTGTGAAGTTCAATATGGCAGCCTATGTAGTGAAGAGAGAAGGTCAACAGCCAAAAACTAATGAAGAAGTGGATCCAGGAAACAATTAATTGACACAGTATGAAGGACTATGTATGATAACCAGTGCCACTCATATGAAGTAGTTTAAAGTTCTCTGTTTTCCTATGTCCTTTCAGGATGAAATAATCATGTTATAAAAAGATATCTCCCTTGAGACCCAATAAGCAAGAACCCCTGTGAGGTCTAGATCATTGATTAACCTAGGGTGGTGGCAGCACTACTTGTGGACTACATTACAGTATTTTATATACCGTATTTTTGGGCTTCTAAGACACTCACCGGTTTTTTAGAAGATTTTTCAGGAAAAATAGAATTTTGGCTCACCAAGGTATTTAGAAAGGGCCATGATGTGTATCATTTGCAGCTGTGATTAAGCCTGTATCCAGCAACATTTAAAGAAAATATTATTGCGTGATAACAGTTAAATATAACATTTTAGATCAACTTAATTCGTAAAATCAATGGGGATGATCTATAACATAATTGCTTTGAGACTTGTATGGCTAAATGTGCCCTGTGTGAACTTGACAGTTGTATTAATTAAGCTGCCGGAGTACGCCGCAAACATCGCACCTATAGATACCCTTGACTTGTACTTACTTAAACGTAAGTGCAAGATGATCTTTTAATTTAATGGGATAAATAATAAATGGAATGCATTTGTAATAATATGTAGGCTCAACTAGTCCTTGTTCTTCTGCAATTTTTTTGCCTCGTATATAATGATTTTGATCGATACCACAATACCAAACTTCCTCTGTTCTACTATCCATCACTTCCTCCTCCAGTTGTGGCTATTTAAGACCAACCTTACAAAGACTATGTTTCTCATATCCCATCAGCTTCAGTTTTTCCTCGTTTTCTCCATTCACAGATAATTTTTCCTGTGGGAGGTGGACTGAAATGATATGCTGATGTGTGCCTCTTTGCATATTGAATCACCTGAAGCTTATAGGTAATAGTGTAGACATATCTTTTCATTTTTGTAGCCACTGCGATCTCAATATATGTTACGTTATTAATCCTAAATATGTATAAAATATTTATGACATCTACACAAATTCCAATTAATTGCATTATTTGACTCATTTGGGACTAAAACATAACAAACACCAAAATTTTAATCACTGTGAGTGGAAATGTGTTAAAGCACAATGAAAATGCATCCTTGGAATTCACATTACATAAGGATTTACTGTTTATATTAACAATTTGTTCTCTATTAATTATTAGTAATAGATATTTTAATGTTTTTGCAATGAATGACTGCCAATTATTCCATTTTGGGGATGTGTTCATTAGTGTCAGCATTGAGAACAGTAATAATCTTACCTTTGGGATATAAGACACAGGCTGATTTTAGGGGTCATTTTTCTTGAAAAAGTGCATCTTATATGCAGAAAAATATGGTAATTATCTTTTTAAATAACAGTGCTATAATTGTTGCAGAAACATCTTTTTGAATGTTAAAATATAATACATGGATATACATATTAGGTTTATGACACATTATTATGGCAAATCATCTTTGCAAAACAGCCTAAGGATTAGGGTTAATTTAGAGTCCTAAAATGCAAGAGACAGCTTAGGTATTTTCATCTGGCTTAAGGGTAGTTTATTTTGGTTTTGGTCCACCATCAAAATTAGAAAATATTTCTTCATCTTTTCCAAGATTTAACCTGGAGCTAACTTACCAATACATTACCTGATGATGTCATTTCTAAAGCTGTGAGTTTTTCATGAAATTGAATACACATATGCACTGCAGAGGTTGGACGTTTCAATGCCTAAGCAAAATTATTTCATTTTTCACCAGCAATACAGAAATGCAAAGAAATGCTTATGACTATGATATACATGTATCAAAAATACAAATTGTATCTTTGAATAATAGGTTGTTGAATAATGAGGTCTGACTGCATAAATTCACTATAATAATGAAACACTTTCAGTTAATAAAATAATTAGTTTTTCAATAAATGTTCATATAAAAATTTTTCATAATAATTTTTAAATTTCAAAGACAGTTGCCTACAGTTATAACAAATTATGTACTAAATAATGTGATTGTATGAAAGAAAACGTAGTTTTTCATGGACACTATTAATGTATTTACTCAACTTTGAAGGTTTTGAGATGATATAACAATAGTAATAGATTGGTAAAATCAATCCTGATGAACAAAGTCTACAGTTGCAGGCATTAACTTGTGGAATCTTTCCTTATTCTCAAATGAGAAATAAAATATTTTTAAAGTGGAAATATACAAATTTTCTCATTTAAAAATAATCCTGATGAAGTTCAGCAGTTGTGCTGCAGAAGGTGTGATAAATTTAGCTATTTGTTGCACTTAGCAGAAACTATTAATCATATTTTCCTTAAATGCTAAAAAAAAAATTCTCATTTAAATAATGGTCTAAATAATCCATAACATCATTCATTTGCAGATGACGACACAATATAGTGTTTTGATCTATAGATATCCATAAGTTGTCTAATGAATGTACACTAACTTTATAAAAATTGGAAGAACAAAATATAAATGTAAAGGCTAATGTCTAAAACAGATTCAACATTAGCCGGAAAGACCTGGATAGCTGACATCAGTAAGATAGCCCCAGCTAATATTGTTTAATAAAATAGAATCCAACATCAGAGACGTAACTAGGAGAGAGTCTGAGAGGCCCTGGCCCCCCTTTTGCCCCTCTGCTGAATATTATATTTATAAAAATAGAAATACAGTATAAAATCTTTTATATGTATTCCACTTATCTGGATATCTAGTTAGTTGGCTATTTTCAAAACTAATGCATTTTCCCAAAATTTGTTAGGAGAAAGAACTTTAAATATGGCATCTTGCTAGTAATTACTTGGCTCACCACTATGTGTTGGAAGCACTGCGGTGCTCTTAGCTTTTGTTTTTTCAGTGCCTTGTTTGTTTGTGTTTGTTTACTAGTGTTAAATAACTCCTTATTTTGCCCCATAAAATGTCTAAAAATCAAAATCCCAGGTACTTTAATGGAATCAAGGTTTTCCCTGTGCACTATAAGGTCAATAATAGAGCATGGATTACGTCTTCAATATTTATTAAGTGGTTTGAAAACAAATTTATTAATATATTGGTAAGTACCCGATTACTGCAGCATTTTTATTATTGTAAAGTACAGGTATAGTTTATAGAAGTGGTTGAAATAGAAAATATTATGAAACAGAACACTTGTTCTGGTAGTGGAACCAAAAGCAGTGGGTGCAAAATAAATGATAAAACATTTACGATCAAGCTAAATTTGGATTTATTTCTTATTTATTATGATAAAGAAAAGTGAAAAAAATTATTTTATATTATTTTTATTAAATGAAATAAACACACCAGTATTACTAAACGTTTGAGTAAATGGAACAATTTTACTGATGTGTGACGAACCAGAACATAGTTCCTGTGTGTTCCAGCTCATTCCAAGTATTATTTATAACAATGCTGGCCTCCCTACAGTTGGAAGGCTAGTTACATCCCTGTCCAACATGGATTCTCAAGTTTCTTTTATTGAAACTTTAAAATAAATTTCAAAGCGAAGTGTCTAAATTAAAACTGAAACTTACCAAAAAGTTACCCAACACAGGCATCCAACTTTCTTATACTGAGGTGACTGCACAGTAATAATTTTATTTTTCATTGCATGCGATTTTAGCAAACAATATTAGTCAGGGTCACCAGGATAATTTTGATATTAGCCAAATTAAAGTCAACATTAGTTAGGTTGGAGACTAGCAGCGACATATATACTAAAATATATATACTTCATAAGTGTATCATAGCATCCCTGTAAATTATTAAAAGCCCAAGGTGAATTTATAAAGGAAAATGGCATAAAAAGATCTAAAAGCTCAATGTTTTAATAGAAGAACATTTGAGTAGAAAAACACATATTACATGATAAATGACATTAACTTAATACTGACGCTCCTCGACTTATGGATGGGTTACATTCCTGAAATCCCTTTGTAAATTGAAAATTCTGTAAATCGGAAGTTCCTCTTATAGACAAAGTTCTTATGTACAGTACAGGCTAGCATACTATGCATGATTAAAATTTGAGAAAAATGCGAAAAAATAATCCGAGATACGCACAACGGAAGTCAATCCATGAGACAATGTGGAACAATACTGAGATGCCTCTTCCTCTTCTGAAAATCTGAATGTGCACAATGAAGGTAACACTTTTTTCCAAATGTAATGCTTTTGTTATGCACTTACGGAATATATCCAAGCCTTGAATTTTTTTAAATTCACGGAAATTAAATCCATAGTCGGAAATCCGTAAATCGGAGATCCTCAAGTCTGGGAGCATCAGTATATGAAAGAAGAAATAAGACTTAAGCTTTGACCTAATAATGCCTGGCAGGCACAAAATAAAATTTCCATGTGATACTTGGAATTACTGAGACAAGCAGGTAGAGGCAGTACATCTGGATAATGGAAGCATGTGTAGGGCTAACTGAAGATACAAGCGAGGCATATAACAACCCAGGGTGCCAAACTTTTGCATAAACCTTGGTCATAACTGTCCAGAACAACAATATACTCAAAGTGAAACATTTAAATGTAGTTTTAATTTCTTGCTTAAAATGGGAGGATGCCTGCAAGCTCATGGCTTAGCCAGCTTTCCTCTATCGCCATGGATGACCACACCACTAGGATAGTGTTCACTGGCTCCCTCCTATAAAATTCAACTATGAGTTGAATGTTAGAAGGTGTCTTGCCACAAAAATGAACACAGAGGCCTCACTGACATACACATAGGTAGATAGATAGATAGCTATATTTTTATTTGGGCTAGACTGAGACTATGCATCACACTTAACAGCAGTAGACAAAATTTCAGAACCAAGAAACACAGTTGATACCACTGCATATGGAATCTTACAGTAATGATTACAATGTACAGACTTTGAGCTCATAAGGAGTATTTTGGCTTCCAAATTGTCAATACTGATTGGTGATATGCTTAACCAAATAGATTTTTCAAATCTAACATACATGAAATGTCCAATGTTTTCTTTAAAGTAAGTTTTTGACTTTTTGTTCTATATAGCACTTGCTGCATTGCAAAGATTTTATTTTGTAAAAGCCAGGTTTCTTCAGCTTTTAAATTTTGTCTTTCCAAGTTTCCAAGATGTTTTAAATGATGTTGTTGCTAGCAAGAGTGATGGAAAGACTGATATTTTAAAATATATATCTTTAAATATACATTTTTCAACAATTAACAATGCATACGAATAATTATTTAAACAATGCATTTTTCAGCCATTAAGTTGTACAAATCGAAGTACGAGATAAATTCATTTGCTCATAGCTCTGTAACAAATGAGAATCGGACCCATGTTCATATGAAATCTTTTACTCAAAATCACTTAAGGAATAAGATCCCGAAGTTATCACAAAGTCGCCAGACACCCTGTAGTGTTGTAAGAGTATGGTTGTTTGGCTATTGCAGGTATTTAATCCTTGGATCTATGGTTTGATTCTCATAACCATGCTCTGAGAAAATTTGTTTCATGTACAGTCATACACAGTTATCTGAGTTATTCAATATTATGCTCTTTTGACCCTAAGTATTATGACAATTACCATTATTGTACGTGGGTTCTTTCTGTCATTCAATACTTTTTGATTAGGGAAATCCAGAGTTTTATGTTGCACAGTAGAGAAAACAATATAAAACATTGACAGTGAGCACAATTTCTAATTTAATAAAAATATGAAAAACAATCAATAGTTGTTTATTTGTATCTATAAACTGTATTTAACTGAAAGGAAGATGACTTCAAATTTAAGATGACCACAATAAAAAACAAGCTCTATTCAGGAAAATGCTTTGTAATAAAAATTTTAAAAATAACATGTGGTAATTTTGTACAATCCAGTAATACTAATCCACTTACAGTAATGCAATTTTTTTCATTCCCTAAGGCTTTTATAATGAAGTTTTTTGTGATTTATCGTTAACTGTGTAATTGGATGCAATACGTGTCTCGTCTGCAATGCCTATCTGGCTCAGAAAGAAATCGCGAATTTTCTGCAATGCAATTATATGCTTCTGGAAAGCAGTAAGTTCATCCATGTAGTCAGAAGGTAAATGTTGGCAAAGAGAAGGTCTTCATCACAGGAGAAAACCACTCTGATGCATCATCTATACTCACCAACCATTACTAGTCTTGAATTCCTGCTGTGGGATGTTTAGCAATTGTGCTAATTCACGAGTTTTCAGTCTAATGATCTATCACAACACTGGTTTTATGTCTGTTCTTTGAGTATGCACAAGTTTTACAGTTTCTTCTTCTAATTCATGAAATCAACCTCAGTTGGGTCCACTAAATGATTTCCATGTTGAGTTAGCACCTTCAAGTTTCTGATTTACTTGCTTTACTTGCAGATTTGCCTCCATCACATTATATCTCCTTTCAGCCTCACAATTGTTAGTTTCTTCAGCATAATGCACCACCATTAGCTAAAAACTTCTATCAAAACTTCATCTTACATCTTGTGAAATTTTCTCTTTTACAGAAGTGCCTTTCATCTCTATATGATAACATTTCAATCCTAAATAACTTATTTAAAACTGCTAAAAATAATAACTAGTCCTAACTTCATATTAAATCTTAGAAAAGTTTGTACCAATCACATACTCTCATAGAGGTTATACTCTTGAAACTGGAGATGTACTTGCCGTCTGCTGCTGATGCACCAATTGAAAAATAACAAATATATTTAAATTGTAACAAGACACCTGTAAAATGCCAGCAATCTTAGTGTAGCCATTTTCAATGCTATATGTATCAAATATCCTACCCAGCAGATTACAAGTTCTGACACAGGTATGTCAGCACTTCCCTTCCACCAGTACCTACGAGGTGGAAAGCAAATCACTAGCATATTGTAAACTTCAAGAATTTGAATAAATATATTGTACTAATAAATTAAATTTAATGTACTGTATATGTATAAAAAATTGATTTTTGTGGACAAAGAATCAGCATCGGGGTGTTCTGTGTGCCGTTTAAAACTTTGTACTAGATTTTAAGACAATCCTCAATTTTTTTGCTGAAATTTTTGGAAAAAAAAACCCATCATCCTTTCGGGTTAATACATTAATCTGTCATATAATAAGAATCAAGCATGATATGAAATGAAAGTGATCACTCTAGTGTAAATGATATATACATAAATCATAGACATTTTTAGTAAACAAAATAATTTTTATTTCAACACTAATAATTTTACAGTAAATCATAAAGTAATAAGGAAGCCTAGTTTGATATATAAATGCTGAATAACCTCAGCTAGCTACAAAATAAGGCACTTAAATTCTGTTTGATAAAGAATGACATTTGTAGTGTTATTTTCATTTGCATTTTAAAAATGTTTATAATCAAGATATGAACTCATGACTTAAACCCTTGTGCAGCTAAAATAATATAGTTCAGATTAAAGGAAAACAAAATAAACAGCAAAATTCAATGGTGGTCCTGAATGCATAACTGTATCTTTCCAGGCATCATGTATAATATCACCAAAGGGCTCCACCGCCTGCATGCACTCTACAACAACCTCCAACACACTAAGCTAAGTTTGGCGAATTATTTACATGGGCTTAAGTTAATTGATCATGATCAAAGCCCTGCTTACTAACAATGTGTAATTGTTTTAGGATAAATAGGCACCCCAAGTAATCACCCACTTTTACATTGGATCTGTAAAAATAAATCAATGTCCAGAGACTTTCATTCATGCAATTCCTGCATGATGTGCAGGTTGATATAAATCACAGAAAAATTGTAATTGAAGTGTAAACCCACTATGAGCTGCTACAATATTATGATATCTGCTTATCATTCCATATCCTAAGGATACATTAACATCCATTACATAAGCCCTACACATGATAATATTATATGGTACTTTAATGTAAAATTGATTCCAATTTTATCCTGTGTTTCTTCTAAAAAATTTAAGTTTGGGGAGATTGTATTAAATATATGTTTTTGGGCCACTAATTATCATTTACTAATGAATTAAGTACTCAAAAAATCTCAGGAATGTATGCTCCCTATAAATCTTTACCGCCAACTAGAAAAATTTCTCTGCCTGTTGATGATCTACTATTCCATGCAATTTCTTGAATCCATCCCTTTTTTAATAATTCAGTATGACTGGGTGTCTATATATATATATATATATATATATATATATATATATATATATATATATATATATATATAATACACACACATACACCCACACTTTTTAAATTCATCCTCTGATTCCTTTATATAATATTTTTTCATAATACAAGTTTCTCTATGCAGAACTATCTCCAGATGGAACAATCATAATGCCAAATTAATAAAGTATTTATCAGAGGTTTCTACTTGCTCTGCAGATATGCTAAAATCAAAAACTTCTCCATTGATTTCTATCAAGATTCTATGATAGTAAGAAAGTTTACCTTCTTGAAAATAGAAGCCAAGGAAATTCTCAACAACTATTAATAATCATCTGATACCTATGAACCAGAATGAAATATTTCTACACTTGAAAAAGAAATCCTGTATAGTTCACTGGGATGTTGGTAGTGGACCTAGCTTAAGCGCTTAAATTTTACAGGGCTACCAGTATGAGTATTAATCACAAGTCCATGAAATTTATAGGATTACCAATTAAGTGGTTAATACAATCTACCGCAATCAAATTTCAGCCCAAATATTAATGGAACTGCTTAAATAATTAATTTTTTGCTTATTCCGAGAAGTATCTTAACCAACACAATAAAACTACTTAATGTCCTTAATCACAAATAGCAAAAACATCTCATCACAAAAATAGTTAAAAAAGAAAAGGTTGGCATATTCAATATAATTAGAGTTATCTGCAACATACTTACTGCATTGACTTCACTTTCATCATACCACACGTTTATGTAAGGGTGTAAAAGAGCTTCATCCACAGAAATCCTCTTCTCAGGATCAATCACCAACATTCTCGATAATAAGTCCCTTGCTTGACTTGCTGAGAAGAAAATATTTATTTAAATTGGGGTAACATCAATTTTCAATTGTGAATACACATATTAATTTAATTCATAGGCTTTTAAATTAATATTATCTATTTTAAAGATAATCAGTTTGAATGTTTGTTAAATCATGTTAGTGACAGCATGGGAAAATCACTTGACTCATTTATGATGCTCCCTAATGCATCTCAATCAGTATTGGAGTTGCTTACGTACAAATTAAAAAATCCCAATAAAAATCATTCAATTGAGAAAAGAAATCCGCTTTACTCCTAACAATCCAATAAAAATTATGGCTGAATAGCAATACAAAAACCCAGTTAGTGCAGGGTAAAAGTTAACAGAGAACAATACCATATTGGCATATCAAATGTTGAGAATTTTAAGCACTGCCAAAATTAAAATAGATGAGACAAAAAAATAATGATGATTAATGAAAGTCTTGAGTCTATACACATACATATCTATACTAATTGAAGTAGTAAAGTGGTATGTAGTCTTCTAGTACATAGCATCTCTATGATATGTACTACAAAACTACTACAAAACTTTGCTATATTTAGCCTATATCAACTCCTATTTTAACCTGCATGAACTAACTTTGAATGTGGCCACAACTACCATATTTACTTGTGTAATATCCAAACCTTTTCCCCAAAAAATTCCCATGAAAGACAACACATGGAATTTTATCATTAATGACTCAGAAAATCAATGTTTGCTTCATATTTTGTCCACACAAATCAATGCGTTTCGTCAATGATTTTCTGTCAGTCAATAGATCTTTCGGTGTACTAGGATTTGTAATCTTCAAATTATGGAGAAACCCTCTAAATTTTTG
The DNA here is from genome assembly GCA_028673005.1 of Tanypteryx hageni. Lineage (NCBI taxonomy): Eukaryota > Metazoa > Arthropoda > Insecta > Odonata > Petaluridae > Tanypteryx > Tanypteryx hageni. The sequence goes on from CM054120.1 coordinate 6,729,142, forward strand.
AGTGTGATTTAGAAAGCAGGGAAGATAAATTTTACTTTGACAGTAGGAAAATTCATAAAGCTAAGGACAGAAATAAGAGATTTTGATCGTATGGAAACAGAAATTTCTGACCCAATTGCCAGTCTGAGTGGTATTTGCAGGGACTTTAGTTCTAAAAACTTACACTCATCTTGATTTAACAGGTAATTATCAAGCTCATCTTATGGCTTAAAAAATTCAAGAACAAGCAATTAAAAAATACTTATCTCCAATGACCACAAGGTTATAAAAAAATCAGATGTGCATTTTGGCTACAAAGCAGCCATCTTCAGTGGTAATTCATCAAAAATAGAGCCTTAAAGAACACTTGTACTAGCATTTCCATTGTTTTCACATGGGGAAGGGGGGATTTTGTGGGCGGGTGATCATTGAGGATGCTCATGAGGAAGAGGGGAGGGGTTCTGGGGCATGCAAATTTGAAAGGGGTGATGGTATTTGAATTAAAGGGAATGGAAGGTTTATTGCCAGATGAGGGAGGGGTTTGGGTAGCCTGGGTTAAACCCCAAAATATTTTTAATACTGTTGCTGCCAACGTAAATGACAGAATGGATGGTGTTCTTAAATATTTTGTCGTCCTTGACCGAGAAGAGGAAAATATAAAGTTTGACATAATTATGTTTTGTTTCACTTTTTAGTTTCAGCTAAGTAGTTACCTGTAAAATGTAGGCAGTCTTTGTGATTTTTGACCATTTGGTTTATGATTTGTGTTTTGTAACTGTGTTCTGTGATGATTTGTTTAATTGTATTGAGTTCTTTGTGGAAGTTTATTTGGTAATGTGGTACATTGGTAAGTCTGTATACCATGGTGTGGAAGGCAGCCATTTTGTGTCTGTAATTATGTGTGTAGCTATTATTGTGCGTGGGTTTTCTGTAAATGTCAAATTCTATTTTATTGCCTTCCTTTGTTACGAGTAGGTTGAGAAATGATAAGAGTAGTATTGGTTTCTATTTCATATGTGAATTTCATCATGGAGTATAAGCTTTTTAAATCTTGAAGGAAGTCCTCTAAGATGTGTGATGAAGTGTGGGAAATGATGAATACCAACTTAATCCATGTCAACAGGAAATATTTGAACTTTTTTGCACTCTTCTTCCAAGTAACTCATGAAGAGGTATGCTAAAAAGGGGATAATAGGTTTTCCATTGCAGTGCAATTGGTTTATTTGTATATTTGGTTGTTGATTAGGAAATAAGTTTGTCTCATGCATAGATTGACAAGGGATTTATATTTGTTGATAGTCTTTGTGAGTATTTCTTTTTTAAGGAGTCAATCTTCTAAGAATTATAATGTTTCTTTTAGAGAGACACTAGAAAATAGGGAAGAGATGTTGAAGGAAAAAATATTTCTTTATCTTCAATGATAAATGTTTAACTTTTCAATGAATTCATGTGAATTGGTATTTGTTGTCCAATATAAGGTCGGTGAATGGTTGGTTTAACCATTTCAAAAGAAAGTAAGTTATTACTCTCAAAAGCACCATACATTCAATAAATAAAATGATAAGACAAACAAGACACTTTAAAAAACTGCCCTACTCTCATTGACGAAAAACTCAATCTCAAACTCTACGTTATCTATTCCCTCCATACCAAAAATGTACTTCTTGCCTAAAATCCATAACAATGATAACTCAATGAGACCAATTAACTTCAGCCATAAACTCTTCAACTTACTTTCTTTCAAAAGGGCTAAAGCATTGATACACTGACCTTAAATTTGACAACAAAAACTCCATCAAAAATTTGTATGAATTCAAATAAAAGGTACAAAATTATTATTGATATACAAAAAAATATTGATTGAAAAAATGGAATCTTGTGTGTTATCCGCCCCGTTCCATTATATCATCTGACTTGTTTTAAAAAGTTATATTGTTGTTGTTTCTATTTAAATTAATAAATCTATTGTTGTAGTTTCTATTTAAATCAATAAGATTTATACCCTTATATAATTAATTCAGAATACACGTTCTTACAAACCTAACAACCAAAATAAAAACAAAAAAACCATCCCGATGGAGAGAGCAAATGTGAATGTGAAAGGAAAACCAACCCAACCCCCAACACAACCCGATAGAGAGTACAAATGTGAAAGTGCAAGGAAAATCAAGCCAACCCCCAACCCTATGGAGAGTGAAAATGTGAATGTGGAGGAATGCAGGGGTTTAAGGGGGCAGCAGCCTCCTTTATTGACTGCAACAAAACCTTGATGTGGGAGTTTAAGGGGAAGGGGGTTTTGCAAAACAATTCCTCCACCTTCAAATTTGCACTTTCCATAGGGTTGGGTTGGGGGTTGGCTACCATATGGAGAGTGCAAATTTGAACATGTAGGAATAGTTTTGCAATCCCCCCTTCCCCTTAAACTCTCACATCAAGATTTTGTTGCAGTCGATAAAGGGGGCTGCCACCCCCTTAAACCCCCGCATCCTCCCGTGTTGGGTTAAGTGGTTGGGCGTTGGATTCGTTCTATTTCCTCTCCCCGTGTTGGATTAAGCAGTAGGTGCAACTTTACAATAACAAAATTAGATACAAATATGCAACAATTGTAGTTATATACAATTTAAAGCAAAGAAGATTCCATAATTAAATGTTATGAAGAATGGGGCAGATAACACACAAGATCCAAAAAATGATTGCGACTTGGAAGCAGAGGCTAACAGGAAAGTGATTGCCTCATACTGACATAATTTTCCGTGATGGCATTCGATTTTCGATACATATATCGCTGATGGAAGTTGTGCGATTACTACGAGGTGAAATATATTTTTATGTCGTATGTGTTTTCAATTTCATACAGGATAAGCAAGTCTGAATTTCCTTCAATTTATGAGGTAAAAGAGCTTTGTAGAGCATACAAAAATCAGGACAACGAATCAGTTCAATGATCGATAGTTCCACAAAAATATCTATCCAAACAATTGAATGATGGGATCCAAACTTCCAGCATTCAATATTTGGTTCGCACCTGCATGATTTTATAATGTAAAAATTCAAGCAATATCTCGAGTCAAATCCATCAGTTTGAAGTGTTACTACATATAACTTATTAACAGAATTAAGTTTTATTTTGTTGTGTAGTAATTTTGAATAAATACCCCGCGGATAATTTTTAAATTTAAACAATTTATTGTGAACCCTAACAATAAAGCCATGTCGAACGTTTGGAAAAACTTCAGAATTGACAGTACAAACGACACCCACTCATCCCGTAAATTCTCCTACCGACCGGAGTATTGTGCTGCTTCACGACAAATTAAGCTTATTAAAGACTCAAAAATGAAATCAATCTGTTCAAAAACAATTATTTATAGCGCATTTTCTTACTGTGAATTTTGGTAGGGCCATAGCTCCATGGCCCTATGCCAGCGACTGCCCCTGGTTATGAATACAATTGCGGTATTTATGTTAGGACCTGGACTGAGTGCACTTTTTGGAAGCAAGAGCTGCTTACTCAGATATTGACAGTGGTCTGGTTTTTCCATGTCACATTTTCATTGACATATACGATATGTCAGATATAACTTTTGCAAGCTTTTTTTAATGTGGAAAATGAATAGTTTTTTGTAATAAATTGCTAAACAGGGGAAATGATCCTCTGGTGTAATTTTATATTATTTATAAAAATGGTTCAAAATATATCACAAATACTAAAAGCTAACAAAAATTACTTTCACATAGAAAAATACATTTACTGTGTAACAGGATTTATTATTCAATAGCATTAATAGTTCTCTGTAATAATTTACATCCCCAATTTTCCTTATCCATCTAGCCATTGTGACAAATGAAAGATTTTAACAGCATTGTATTTGCTACACAAGAAATGATTTTAAGCTTTCTGAAGCTAACATATTTGGTTAGTGTAAATTTATGAATTCCATGATATTCCAAAAACCAGCAAATTCTAGGTCCCAAGGATGCCACATTTGAGAGGTTTTACAGTATAACAAAATTGATAGCAGTTGATGAAAATATTATATTTACTCACATATACAGCACTCTAAATTTTCAAGATCGAAACTATGAAAATATGCACCTAAATATAAGCTGCATCCCTAGTTTTACAAGATGATCTAAAATATAGTGAACTAGGAATACAAATAAAAGAATAAACATATTGCAATTAGACCCAAAACGTTTTGGCAAACTAAAAATCACAAAAAAGTATGGTTGACTGTACATATATATTTATAAATACTATTATTAATGAAAATAATTAAGTACAGGCATCTCTTACTTACTGCTCTTAATTTGTTCCCGAAAAACAGAGCACTTACTGAAACCCCATTAAGCAAGGGAATTTTTCTCATTAAAACTAATATAAATAGATTTTATCCGTACTTCCAACCTACTCTCAATGCTAATGAATTTCAAACATAAGGTACATTTTCGTGCTTAAATCAGAGAAACAAAACACAGAAAGATTTGCTTTTTATGAACATATAAAAATATACAGCATTTTATCTTGTCATCAATCCCTCTAACTTCAAGGCTTTGCAAACATCAACTTGCTGTTCTCCAACTGCAATTCATCAAATTACATCAAGTTTCACTGAGAGTGACAAAATGTTTCTTTGTTTCCTTATAACTTGTATTTCCACACTTTTGATTCATTACAAATAATACAAGGGTTCAAAAAATTGAGAATAACTCCACAAACACACATCACGCAACTAATACCACATCAGAACAGAAGACTAAATGAGGTTGAAGTGGGTTAACATTTGTACATTTGTTTTTGTTGCAGGGATATTTTTTCTAGCTTATTAAGGTAGTGTGTCCACCTTGCGGGTTGAACAAGGTGGGCCTTTGGTACTACCATCACAATGCATTTGCACATAAGTCTATGTAATATATTTTTAGATGTAAACTGGCCTCAGAATAACCCTAAACGAAAACCCCTATCATACTAGGATATTATTGCCAAATAATTTGTCACCATGTGAAAGTTAATGGAGAAGCTAATAATAAAATATAGGGATAAGAAAATAAATGAAGGCCACTTGTCGCAGTGAAATCAGATCAGTAAGATCTATTAATCCTGATATCAACATATGTAATGCAGATTATCTGCCATTGAAATATCACCAAGAAAATATAGAAGAGAATACATTTTTTGTTGATTGAATAATGATTTTTAATTAATTGTAAGTTACCTACAATTACTAATTAAGCATAATAAAAGTTATGAGAAAGTGATGTGCATGTAATATATGACCTAAACAATGTGTCTATGATTCAACACTTAGTGAGACCACTATAACAAAACCGTACTAAGTGAAGTGCACTATAATGAGGGATGCCTGTATTTTGATGATTTATCTGAAACAAATTAGCAATATATATCATGGGATATGAAGGGCAATGCAGTGGAATGAGACAAACTCAAAAATCATGAGATACACAGTATTTTTCTCAAATATGCTGCACATGGAAAATGATTGTCTTCATGTATGACTTTTGATCAAGTATGATTTTTGAAAGCATAAAACTTTTAGGTCTATGTAAGAGAGGGGGCACCATTAATGGAATATTATCATTTGATGGGAGAAATGCACATTCATATCTTGGCAAAGAGCAATTTGAGACACAAAGCTCAAAGAAATTTTCTAACAAAGCTTAACAATGGTGTGAATCCTTAAGAATACATTTTGGCATAGTAAATGCAGTTTCAGCTTTTAATCAAGAAAACATACATAAAAGAAAACTACATATTTCTCACCTTTAAGTTTATTATGCTCAGAGGAATCAGATGGAAAGAGGACATCTGGAAAAAGGCGATCAAAAGAATAACCTGGATAGCGAGGTCTGTTCTCCACATAATTCCTTACTGTGGGTTGCAATCGTGTCATGAAGTCCTGAGATGGTGTCCCTAGTTGTTCTGCAAAAACAGATTGAGAAATATGCTACATTAATATGCTACAAATAATAAAAATCTCACAGGAGACATAATAAGAGTACCAAAAGGTGATGCAAGGAAAAAACTATTAAATAGCAGTTAACATGTAGTGCAATAAGTACATATATTTAAGAAAATAATATCTTAGCCATTGCAGATATGAACAGCACATTAACTCTGTTTTTCTAATCTTATGGCTGAAAAATTCAAGAACAAGCACTTAAAAATATTTGTCTCAGGTATCACAAATGACCACAACAAGGTTATAAAAAACCAGATGCCCATTTCAGCAACAAAGCAGCCATTTTTAGTGGTAATTCACTGAAAATAGATTCTAAGAGAATTCTAAAAGATTATTTTAGAATCTATTTCACAAATTCTAAAAGATTCTTTTAGAATCTATTCTCGTTGAATCAGCACTGAAGATAGCTGCTTTGTAGCTCAAATGTGCATCTGGTTTCTTATAACCTTGTTATAGCTATTGCAGGGACATAAAACAGTTGGCCCCCTTGGTACTCTTCGCAAAGAGTAGGCAAATGCCGGCACTGGGTTTCCCTTATAGTCCAAATTATGCCCGAATAAAGACGATTATCTATCTGTGTGTGTGCCTGGTGTGGAAGGCAACAGGAAACCACCACACCATGTATGTATATTCCCTAGTCAAACCAATCAATGATTGGTAGAACCTGTTGTAAGACAAAATACTAGAATGAATGAATAGCTATTGGAGATACCTGAGAAAAGTACAGTAAAAGTCCAAAAATCCGGACTGCTCGGGGATTTGGTCGGTCCGGATTTAAAGGATTCTCGGGCATACTTTTAAAATTCAAATTTAAGGAAGAATAAAGAAGAGATGAACAGGCAAATTTTGTTGGTTTATTCATTGACAAATACAGAATGCATCATTTATCAAAATGAGTATATTTATTCGTTCATTTCCGCAACTTCTGTTGCATCTGCTGCACTGCTTGTGGATGGAACACTTATAACTTCTACTGTGTCTGCTGCACTGCTTGTCAATGGAACACTAGTTTGATCGGCAGACGCTTCTATTGTTTTCTTTAAATACTTTTGTATATCACCTTGTTTACGACTTTGCAAACACCACGTTCGGCCATAACTTTCGCCATGCTCTTAAAAGAGTCGCAGGCTTGACTGAGTTCCATGCAGTCACGAGTGAAAATATTGCATCTTTGATTGTAAAACTGCATTGAAATTCTGTAAGGTCGACATCCTTATTCATCATTTTCACCATAAAATCATTTTTATAATGACATTTAAAGTTCCTAATGACTCTTTGATCCATGGGTTGAATCAATGATGTTATGTGTTGTCAGTGTTGTCGCTTGTTGCCACTATGCATCTGTAGCAATCACGCGCACGCATGCACTCTCACACACAAAAGCCCGGAAATTTTAAAAAGTTTGAGTTTTCAAAAAGTCCGGATTCTCGGGTGGTCCGGATTTCTGGCATTTGGATTTTTGGACTTTTACTGTATATTAAAAGTGCTTGTTCTTGAATCTCTTTTTTCTAATCAACAAATTCTCCTTGACATAAATAAAACAACGTCTGCTAGAATAATGACATCCTTTCTAACTCTGTACAAGATGTTAAATTGAAAGAGGCTTGGATGTAACTAGTCTTAACAACAAATTGGATTAAAATTAGTACACAAAAAGTGAGCAAAATAATAATTGAAAATGGGATTTTTTTGTTTAATATTTTTATAATTTGAAATAAATTTCATCTAGTTTTAAATTAACACCATCTTATCCACAACTCATTGGTAAAAATACATTATAGTTTACCCTATATATATTTTGCATAGCATCATTTCTGCCTACATTACCTAAATTTACAAAACACCAATTATTTGTGTTATAAATGCACTTGAACCTAAAGTAACACTAATGTACAGTTTAAAATGTAGTAAAACCTAAACCAAACTTAATCACCATCATCAGGTAACAAGCATTCAAAAACAGGCTTTTATACCAACAGGAGAGAGAATATGGAGATAGGTTAAAAGAGAATGAGAGACTGAACAAAATTAGAAGTCAAGGTGAATCGTGGGTGGGAAGAAGTTGAGATTGGTTAGATTAACCATAAACAGATGATAAAATGGAACGCAATAGGAGAGAGGGAGGATGGTCATTGGTTAGGGAATAACTGCACAAAGTGGGGAGGGGGAAGTGCTGACATGATTAATGGAGAAATAGGAGAGGAACTGGTATTCGCTAACTAAATGAATGTCGGGATTATGTTTATTGAGTAAAATTTCCATGTATATCTAATCTGTAAACTTTATCAGTTATATGTAGGATTTTTGAAGTGAAAGAAGATTAATTATTATAGATGAGTGTTTTGCAAAATGGAAGTCGAGGAAACCTGATTTAAAACAACTAAAGAGTTTGTTGACTTTGATTTGATTTGGACTATATAAATAGCATTGCAGTCATTACATTTTAATTGGTAGACACTGATTTCTTCATTGGGATTAAAATACTTATTGGCTATCCCTACTTATCACAAAAATTTTAAATACTTAGCTTTAGACTGAGAATTAGCCCACCGTAAAGAGTGTGCTTCTACCAAATACTTTTGTGCTCAGCTTATATTAACCCATGTTAGTGGATCCAAGGGTTCAGTGAATGACAGTGCAATAAAAAAATCTCAAAGTAATTAAACAAATTTAAAAAAATGGTGGTAGCAAAACACTTAATCATCACCAAAGAAGATAAAGGTATTTGTGTAGTAATATTTAACAAATACGAATGTGTGACCAAGTGCATCAATTTCTTTAACAATAATAACATTAAAAAACTTTTCCATGACCAGACCCCTAACCATCAAAATATTGTCTAATTCTTCTTTACTGTCTAAAAGTGAAATTCCTGGTGTAATAACTATGAACATTATACCACCAGGTTCAAAGGTTTACCAAAGATACATAAACAGTTTATCCAGATTAGACCTATAGTGTCTGGTATTTCCTCTCCATCCCACAAATTACATAGCAGCTTAAGTCAATGATCTACTGTATTAACCCATTGCCTGATTTGCCCATACTATGTATGGGCAAATCGCTATACCCAAAATGATGTGCTCATATCAGAGATGGGCACCATTCCAAGCGATTAGCCTTTTGTGATTTTTCCGTATTTTTCCTTAAATGTAGTTCAGGCATCACTGACGAGAATGCGATAGTTGTATTGATGGTAGTGTCCTCTTCTGCCAGTTTTTTATATTATTCCACACTTTTTTATTAGGTCTCGGATCCTGCCACTGGAAGGTTTTGTTTTTTGGTTTCCTATCTAGTTTTCCGATTTTTTCACTTCTTTTTTTTTTGTTATTAGTGTATGTATATTATCATAATGCTATTTATATCTAATGTTTTTTAAAAAATAGTTTTATTTATTAGCTTCCAAATCTCTACAGGTGTACTACCTTCAACATCTTTCTCTTCCAGTTATTTTTTGCATTTTATTGAATCCTCAACTCCCTCAACTTTCTCCAGGATTACTCAAGTTCTTGTATGTTACTTTATCATCCATAATATGTGTAGTGAATACTGTTACATAATAAGAAATGATTATTCCAACAACATTTTGGCGGTAATCGATGCCACCTCATGTAATTCCTGTGCAGTTACTTTGCTTGCTTTTATTGGCTATTTATTACACATATTTCTTCATGATTATTACTAGAAATTGGCATTATTTTATTTCCTTTACTTTTAGCGATTATTTCTACATATAAAGCGAATGATTTCTCTGCTAACAATTTTTGGCTGTAAACGATGTTGACTTGTGATTCTCTCTTACAGATAGTGTGTTTCCCTTTTATAGGATAATTAGCCCCAACAGTCTTCAGTTTAATTTTGCGTAGGTTCCTGTGAATTATTCTAATCCTTTTTTTATCTGTTCCATATAAAATATACTGTATATACTCTTGTATATGTCGAGGTTTTTAGACAAAATTTTTTGTGAAAAACTCGGGGGTCGACTTATACATGAGAAATATTTTTAATAGGTTTAAACCCATGATGTTATTTGCCCTGCGGTTATTGAAATTTGCTGAAATTTACACTCTTGTACTTTAACTGTATCGATAACTATCGAATATTTAAATACCAATGTATATGAAAGAATAACTTACTACATAATTTGGTGATCCTAAGTTGATCTTTGATGCTATGCAAATAACTAAGCAATTTTGGTAAAACTAACGTTCGGCAACATGACGGTGGCAAGACAGAAAACTGGCAGCAAGACATACGCAAAATGTTAACTCCGCAACATGTAAACAAAGAAACACCTAATCAATTTCGTGGAAAGGCAATGCCTACCTCTATGTGTCGCAGATTAAATTAGTATCTGTCGAAGTATTTGTGGTATAAAAATTTTGGTAGTGTGCGCATAACCTGGGAATAGGTAAACAAGGCGATGATAGTGATGGCGACACTGAGAAAATGACAAGAAATGGAACTACCAGGAGGAAAGGTGGAAAAACGAAACACAAACATAAATATATATTTTTGTAAGTAGATATTTTTGTAAACTAGAATTTCGTCAAATATAATTACCATCGTAAACAATAATTAGCTTTATCGTTATGTTTCTCTTTCTTAAAAGTAAGCTGCTCAACTGTTTCATGCACAAAACTTGCACTTTCCGAGGTGTAGGTTCCTTCATTCCCCATCCAAAAACGTGAGAAACAGATTTCCTAGGACCACGTAGGTCATCTTTCCGTCGATTTATTGTCAATTTCGGAATCACCTATCCTCTGTGGTCCAACGTCATCTTTGTTACCCTTTACAAAGATAGCTTCTGAATGAACACTGGGACGAAATATGAAGTCTATCCAGAGTCATTTGATCTATTAAAAAGGCATATACAATGTTACGACTTTGACGTTATGCAGTGGTGCTGGAGGAGACATCAGACTGCTTCACTGCTACTTTGACACAACGTAGTTATATCAGACTAAAGGGAACTTAATGGATCAACACAAATTGAATACAAAAAATTCATTCTACTACACCTGAAAATCTGGAGTCGACTTATACACGAGAAATACGATAAAGCAAAAAATTTTATGAAAAAGTATGGGGTCGACCTATACATGAGATCGACTTATACACGAGTATATGCAGTATGTATTTTTGCAAATGAAATAAATTATGGATGTCCTGCCCTATTCAGTTGCAAAAATGGACCTAGATTTTGATGTTACCGATTTCTGTCAATGATTTTGGAAGTTACACTGACATTACTGATACTGATTCAGATGTTTGCGATGAATTGAGTTTCAAGGATGCTAAGGATTGGCGTGAAATCAGCACGCAAACACCACCACCTCCTCGACTATATTTTACTGCCATACCCCGAGTCCAAATAGATTCAGATGATGACACAGGAATTCTTCAGTACTTTGAGGCATTTTTAATGAGGATTTAATAAATTTAATTGTAAAGGAAACAAACCTATATGCTGATCAGAGCATAAAATCGTCCGCACTTAGAAGATTTTCTTGACAGCTATCTTGGCATCCTACAACATCAGAGGAAATGAAAGTATTTCTTGCTATCACTATTCTTCAAGGTATAGTAAAAAACCAAAAGATGAGATGTATTGGTCAAAGAAGCCAACAATACTAACTCTGTTTTTTTCCAAAATCATGTGTTATCGCAGATATGTTCTTCTGAAATGCTACCTCCGTTTGACAGACAATGAGACATTTGACCCTGTGAATCATCCGAATCCAAAACTTATCAGATTTGACCTATTTTCCAACATCTGAACACCATGTTTTCAAATCTCCTTTCACCTATGAGAGATCTGTCAATAGATGAAAGCTTGATGCTTTATAAAGGTAGATTAGGGTGGAGGCAATACATGACAATGAAAAGGGCCAGATTTGGAATCAAGAACTTCATGCTATGTCAATTTACACAGGCAAAGGCATGCAGTTTTGTCAAGAATATGATCATCTCCCTGTATCATCACAGTTTGTGTTGTCCCTAATGAATCCTTTACTGGTTAGAGGTTATTGTGTTGTAACAGCCAATTACTACACTTCCCCGGAGTTGGCAGACATTCTCGTAGCTAACAAAATGGATACCTATGGAATGGTCCATATAAACAGCAACGATATTCCAAATGAATTGAAGAGTAGAAAAATTAAAAAGGGGGATATTGTTGGATTTCAGAAAGGAAAGACTTTTATATGAAGTGGAAAGATAAAAAAGAAGTTTCGTTGCTCTCTACAGTGAATAATACCGAGATTATGGAGGTACAAAAAACAAAGAGGACGCCGTAGGTTGTGTTAGAATACAATGACACAATGGGAGGAATTGATAAAATGGATCAGAATCTTATCTACTACCCAGCCATCAGAAGAGGAGGGAGAAAATATTATAAAAAAATATTTTATCATCTTATCGATCAGGCAATATGTAATTCTTTTGTGTTATACAAAAAGGGTGGAGATTCAAAAATCACCTGTTTTAGTACATGAGCGAAGAAAATAGTTTGAAAGGGGGTAGGCCCGGATCAGATGCAAACCCACTTCACTTGACAGCTCAGAATATATATCACCTACAGCTACGAAAAAATGCATTGAAAATGGCTATACTAAGATTGCTAGCATTTTATGTATGTCTTGTTACAATTTAAATATATTTGTTATTTTTCAATTGTTGCATCAGCAGCAGACGACAAGTACACCTCCAGCTTCAAGAGTATAACTTCTATGAGGGTATGTGATTGGTAAAAACTTGCTAAGATTTAATGTGAAGTGAGGACTAGTTAGTATTTTTAGCAGTTTTAAATAAGTTACTTAGAAGTACATCGTATGGAGAAGAAAGGCACTTCTGTAAAAGAGAAAATTTCACAAGGCATGAGACGAAGTTTTGATAGAAATTTTAAGCTAATGGTGGTGCATTATGCTGAAGAAACTAACAATTGTGAGGCAAATATGCAAAGGTAGAAGCTGGTAAAATAGAAACTTGAAGGTGCTAACTCAATATGGAAATCATTTAGTGGGGTCCAATTGTGGTTGATTTCTTGAATTATCAGAAAAAACTGTAAAATTTTGCATACTAAAAAACAGATGGAAAACCAGTGTTGTGATAAATCATTACACTGAAAACTCATGAATTAGCATGATCACCATAAATCCCACAGCAAGAGTTCAAGGCTAGTAATGTTTGGTGTGTATGGATGATGTGTCATAATGATTTTTGCATGCAACAAAGAACTTCTCTTTGCTGATGTTTACCTTCCAACTACACGGATGAACTTACCGCTCTCCAGAAGCATGTAATTGCGTTGCGGAAAATTCATGATTACCTTTTGAGCCAAATAGGCAATACAGATGAGACACCTATTTAAAAATGTGCATTAATGCAATGTGGATGGTACAAAGTTACCACCATATGATATTTGAAAAATTGGTATTACAAAGTTTTGCGCAACCAATCATCCTAAAATCAATTCTGGAATTATTAGATATGACCATCCATCCACCCACCCATTAGATGTAACGTAAACACCAAACAAAATGACATAATTTGTATAAAAGATGATTTGAAAACATGGACTCCTCAAATGAGGGGTTTATTACAGTGCAAAAGAAGCGCCCCACCACAGAAAAGTGATTCCTGGATCTGCAGAACCTACGAGTGATATAATTTCTGGTGTGCTGAGGAAGATATATCTTCACATCTGGCAACTTAAAAGAGGATCTCTCCAAGTATCTTAAGAATAGAATCTCAACCCCTTTGGAGATAAAAGAGCATCTTCAAAAGTGAATATGCATCTTTCCACATATTTGCGTATAGTGAGTAATATGAAAATCTCATGATCTATCCTTATGGCCCCGCTATGTATCACTGAAATGATTTGTTTTCCTACAAAATTAGTATATGAGTTCAGTGAAGTGTGTTTTAGAAAATGAATCAACAGTGCCCTCCCTCCCTGTCCTGGATAAAACTTCTGTGGACATCAGAACTGGGGGCAACCAGTATCTGAATGCTGAGGAACCCTCCAAGCAGTATACAGGAATGATGACTTGTGGCGAAACAGGAGTCACCAATATAATTAATCAAGTCAGGCTCTACTTTGTGGAATTTACACATCGAAATGAAAAGAAAAACTTTGTTACTTTCACAGTTTATTGAACACAACTGGTTTCACTATGATCATAGCATCATCAGGTCTGATGATGCTACGATCATAATGAAACTGGTTGTGTTCAATCAGGTCTGATGACGCTACGATCATAGCGAAACCGGTCGTGTTCAATAAACTGTGGAATTAACTAAGTTTTTTCTTTTCATTTTGAGGAGTCACCAAACTTAAGGCTTGATGAATAGTTTAGAACGCACAAGTTAAAAAAAATAATGTTGATAAAATGCACCTGATTAAACTTAATGACATGTTTATAGAATTTTCCATCCTAATATTAAGTGTATTAGAAATAAGACCCTTGACCTTGAAATATTTTTTACCACTTTATCTGTACATCTTGAAGTTCTAAACACATCCCAAAAGATGTCTTTAGCTAATTTCACCAGTAATTGCTACACGGTAAAAAAACCACTAGCATCATGGTCATTGTGTATATAATTAAAAGAATAGGCTCCGTATTGGAATAGTGCAAACAAGAGGCTTGTTATAAAAATAAATGACTCTGAAAACAGGCATTTTGTTTTGGTAATGGGATTACTGATATAATATGGTCTGGACAGGGAGTAAAATCTAAGAAAAAATGATAAAAATAGGATCACCACCTTTTTTAACTTCGCAAATAATAGGTTCCAGAAAACTGATGTGAAATGCAAATTCGCGAAGTGCAAGTCCATTTCTAGGGTGCTAAAGTTTAAAATGAACTTAGAAACAAAAAGGAGAGGGAGTTCATGCTTGTTGGCATTGTAAACGCATGACGCAAAATCCAAGTAATATGCACAAAACACGTAATGGTCATAAAAAATTTTGTCATGAAGTCCAAATTTGTGAACCACAAGCATGTGAAGTTCAAAAAGGTGGTGTATTCATCTAATGACATTAATAAGATCTGACTATTTTATGGACATTTTCGTTTTTCATTTCAATACTCCTTTCCAAAAAAGTCCATAACTTTCAACTCTGCATCTTTGAAATGGATCACAGATGAAATAATCAGATCAGGTAAATATCTTTGTGAATTGTATTGAGATCAAAATTACAGGCAATTGAAAAGATGCAATAAACTATAAAAACTACTTAAATTAAACAAGCTCATAGTTACTGAAGAAAAAACCATGCCACATTAAAATTATAACAAATGAAAAATAAAAATGAAGCTGCTTGGATTATTATTAATTCTTGTGCTAATAGGCTACGATAAAAAAATCCAACACCAAAGTCAACATTAATGACAATATATGTGTGCACACTCAAATTGTTAGATATCTAGTAAATCTACATTTTAATGAAATTCCAGTAAACCCAATAGATACTAGTTCCAGTCAACTTTCAGACTCATCCAGGTCCTTTATTCTCTCTCCCCAAAAACATTATTCTATTTTTCTGCATCCTACTGATAAAAAGAGGTTCACACATGCCATTTAAAATTAACCAACCATCATTCTTCTGGGCCTGATGATATCCTTGGTCACATACTTGCCAAATGCTCACACATAATTATGCCATCCCTTACCCATATCATTAATTCTTCACTATGTCAAGGCACTTTTCCATCATCACTAAAATTAACCAAAACAATTTCAGTCACAAAAAATCTCAGCTGAAAACCCTAACAACTAAAGACCCATAGCCTTAAGATAAGCTTTTTCAAAAAACTTGGAAAGAATAATGCTTTCTCAACTTAACACCTATTCCAATGAATTTCAAATATTGTCAACATCACAGCATGGATTTCTTAAAGGAAAATCAACAAACACCACTATATTCAATATATTACAAGGCATCTATCAATCCATTGATAATAAATCCCTTAACCTGGGAGTATTTTACGATTTATCTAAGGCCTTTAACTCTGTAGATCATTCTATACTAAAATAAAAACTGATATAATTGGATATTAATGATATTGACCTCAAGTGGATTATATCATTTGTCACACTTTGGAAACAATTTGTTGAATTAAAACACTGTAATAATTATAAAGCTCAAATCACTACTTATAGCTGTGGCATATCCCAAGTATCTACCCTTGCCCCTCTTCCCTTTATTCTCTACACCAGGGATTCTGAACCTTTTTACTTTCTCCATATATGTAGTATAGGGGAAAGTATTGTATTCATGAAAAAAATCGACTTTGAGATTTCAACCATTTTCTCAATGATGTCTGTGTCTATGTGATAGCTTTTTATGGGTGCTCTTAACTCAAAAACTATTAATCAGGTCAACGTGAAATTTTATATTAAACATTTTTATAAAAGTCACAATAACTGATTCGTTTTTAGTAAAAATCGGTCAACCGGAATTGGGTGTTTACTCTTGTCACTTATCAGTTATTTTGAAATATTTGCTTTAATATCTGATAAATGTAAAAATGTATTAGAATAAAAGTTGTAGGAAATTTAATTTTCTACAACCTTATAATGCATTGCTTAAGAGATATCTTATATTTTTATCTGCCACCACCATGCCACCTACCGATGGCTATTGTTAACAATTGATGCTTAGTTACATCTTAGTAAAGCTCCTTTTTCTTTTCTTAATTGTTGGAGCTTTGTGGCTATATCCAATATCAGAAGGCTATGGTTTGTTTATTTCTGTCTTTTGTAAAGTAAAATTTTCTCGCAGTTTCTTAAAATATTTATTATTATTTAACCATTTTGAAATTTTTAGAAATATTACAGATATGGAGAAAGTTATGTGGTGGCCACATCAGATCTTTTATTTTTGTACCACAAAATCAAAAACGAAAATGTTCACGTAACACCAGAGTGAGATTGATGGCAATTGAAATCAACTTAAATTGATATTATAATAATTTTATGTGCCAACAATCATGCATGTAAATTTGTAAGTGAATTACGTAAATGTAATATAACAATATTTTAAGCTATAGGCAAATCCATGTGTTTTTATTTTTTTCATTTATCACTGTGCACTAGCTTGCATAGTACTTGTGGTATTCGTACCACAGGTTGAGAATCACTGCTCTACACTAATGACCTCTCTACCTACATTAGCAATGGCCAATTGGCAAATTTTGCCAATGATACAAATCATGTTATCACTGCACATTGAATTGAGACCCTTGAAATAAAAGCTAATCAAGCCATAGTACAAATGGCTAATTTGACAATGCACAATAAACTTTTATTAGACCACCAAAAAATATCTGTATATTATTCTATACTTATCAAAAAAAGTCATATATCCATCAAAGGTGAAATACTCCTTTAGCCAAAACAACTAGAGGGCTACAAAACCCAATGCATTTCGCCCACAAGGTGAGCATCGTCAGGGGTAAAACCTGTTCCAACAGTGACTGGGAGCCAACTTGGCTCCCAGTCACTGTTGGAACAGGTTTTACCCCTGACGATGCTCACCTTGTGGGCGAAATGCATTGGGTTTTGTAGCCCTCTAGTTGTTTAGGCTAAATGAGTATTTCACCTTTGTTAGTTTTGGCCAAAGTTATTGAGCTACTATCTATTATATATCCATCACTTTAACTTAATAATCTCCTAATCATAAACTGCAGTGAAATAAAATTCTTAGGTATTAATTTAACTGAAATTCTTAACTGGTCAAAACATATTGATTATCTAACCAATAAATTTCGCTCATATATTTATATGCTAAAAAACTTGCTTTACCCAGTTTCATCAATTGTGGCTCTACAAATTTAATAAGCATATTTTTACTCCCAAGTTAGATATGGCATAATTTTTTGAGCCAGACTCTGCCCTATGGACCACATTTTCAGACTAAAGAAAAGACCTATTATAGCCATTGCTGGTGTACATAACATATCCTCATGCAAAACATAGGTACTTCAAAACTTACAGCATTCATCCTCTGCCATGTGTAACTGGTTCTCAAAGCCAAAATATTTGCCAAAACCCATTCTCATCTTTATCATCTTAATAGACAATAACACCACCATTCTACCCGCAATAATCTTAACATGTATCATCTAAGATAAACCGTATCTTTTGGGCTATATGACGTAATATTTTTCAGAAAATTGAATGCCAAAATCAGCCTGCATCTTATAGACTGAAAGTAAGATTATTACTGTACTCAGTATTGACACTAACAAACCCACTGATCTCTAAAATGGAATACCGTATCTGCCCAAATATAAGCCGACTTCGGATTTAAGCCGATCCCCAAAAATTTCCACCATTTTTTGACATAAAAGTAAATTTTGTAGATTTTATGCTGAAGTGTGCCGAGCATGCATGCACGACCTAGAATACATTATTGGAGATTGAAGAATAGAGTGGGAAATGGTTTAGTTGTTGACGTTTGAAATATTACTCCAATTAATATTTTCGCATTGTTGAAAAATGTTCCACATTCAATTATGATAATTTCATTAATTTTCCTTTTCACAAAGTCAAATAAAGCAATAGCGACCTCACAAAGATAATTTTTAATCCAAGCCTATTTCCAAAGTAATTAGCATTTACAATGCCTTAAGAAATTGCATTTTTATAATAGTACACATTCCATGAAAAGTTTTACCGAAATTCAGAAACAGTTGAGCATCAAAAGCCATCATCGCATTTTGCGTAATCATCTGCATAGTCAATGCACGCAATTTTAATAGATTCCATGAATGAGGCTTTAACATGCATATAAACATTACAATGGCTATAGCAATAACTACAATAGCCAAGTAAAACTAATAGGAACTTATTTTAATGGATAATGAAAATAAATACAAATTGCTAACTATTCTTAATGATTCATATGCATAGCCCTGAGAAATGAAAGAAAATAACCAATAGCATTTAGAAACAAAAGAACAGGTAACAATGGTAACAAAACACAGGTACTGCTAAATTCAATATTCTAGGTTTTATTATTAATTCATTAATATTCATCGTGGGTCAAATATTTTGCTTTACGAAAAATATAGTAGGTACTATCATTTGAATGCAACAGCAATGCAAGACATGCTGCCATCTATGGGTGACTACGAGACTTAACCCTAACCCCAAATTTTTCCTCGAACTCGCATTTAAGCCAAGGGGTGATTTATTCATGATAGATTTTGACAAAAAACATCGGCTTATATTTGGGCAGATACAGTAATTGGCAGTCATTCATTGCAAAACCATTAAAATATACATTATTAATAATTAATAGTGAAAAAATTGTTAATATAAAATTTAATGCAACATGAATTCTGATGATGCAGTTTCATTATTGCTATTTATTACTGTCAGCTCACAGTAATTACAATTTTGGTACATTTGCAATGTTTTTATGATGTTTAATTCCTAATGAGCCCATATTTAATGACACGGAACATTATAAATCTGATAGATGTCATAAAATTTTTATTAATATCTAGGATAAATACAGTTACATGTCTTGAGATCGCAATGGCTACAAGAGTAAAAAGATATGCCTACACTATTAGCTATAAGCTTCAGGTGATTCACTACACAAAAATATGTGGAAACCGAGCAGCAGAAAGTCATTTTGGTCCATGTTCAACAGAAAAAATGACCCGTGAATGGAGAAAACAGGAGGACAAACTAAAGGTGGCAGGAAAAGAGAAACATAGACTTTGTAAGCTTGGTCCTAAATGGCCACAACTAGAGGAAAAAGTGAAAAAATGGATAGTAGAATAGAGGAAGTTAGGTATTGCAGTATTGATCAAAATGCTTATTACGAGATAATAAGAATAGCAGAAGAAAAAAGACTAGTTGAGCATATGTATTTGTATTACATAGGCATTCCAATTATTAGGAATTAAAATCACACCATGCACTTAAGTTTAATCCTTCAGCACCGACCTTGCTGCACTGTACACATGCCAGCGACCTTGGTGCAGGGTACCGACCCATGCCACGCTTGTTTTAATTTATTCTTGTGAGAAGAGTTTTTGATTAATTTTCGAATGGTTTTTTAATTGTGAAAAACAAAGGTTTTCTCTTCTATATAACTTAAAGAATTGGTACTTACGTGTTGACGGTACTACCTTAGGAGCCTTTACATATTAATGGAACTACCTTACGTATTTACCTAACAATGTGCAAATAAACAATTTATTTATCCAGATGATTTATTCATTGTTGGAAGAAACCCTTCTTTCATTTCTCTATTGAACATGAGAAAACAATGAAAGTATGGCATTTACCAAACTCCGAGAAGGTAGCAGTAAAATTTCTTCAATATCAAACGTAAAAATTACGCTGGTAGAATTTTACCACAGCAGTGGATATTTAGAGGGATTTGTCGTGAAACTGGAGATGTATTCATCGTGGAAGTACCATGCTATTAGAATGGAGTTGGAGGCAACAAAACAAAACTTGCATGTCTAAAAGAAATATATTTACGCTAATCACTCATGTTTTATGAAATGATATTCAATTCGCTGAGCGATATTGTAACACTTTATAAGAATATCACAACAAAATAAAAAAGTATTATAACAATAGTATTATTGTAATTATATAAAAATTGCATGCAAATCCGTTGAATAGAAAAAAAGATAAAAATAATTGTCTCCGTACGTCAAAATCCCAACTTTTGTTTAAATGTCCTCGGTCCGTGGGGTGGACTAGAATTTAAATCACCTCCACTGCTGAAGGGTTAAGTAAGTATTATCGGTAAGGGGAGTATATCTGTGCAACATGTGGAGCACACTCTGACAGCTTAATTAATAGGACTGCCAAGTGCATGCAGGGCACATTTAGCTATGCAAGCCAGCAATTATTTATGTTTAAGATTATCACTATTTACTTTAATGAATTAAGTTCATCTAAAATGTTATAATTAACTGTTATCATGCCATAATATTTTCTTTAAATGTTGCCAGATACAGACTTAAACATGGCTAGATATGATGAACAACGTGGCCCTTTCTAAATGTTTCGCTGAACAAAATATTTTTTTCCTGAAAAATCAAAAAAAATCAAGGTGTCTTATAGCTGACTGCGTCTTATAGCTCGAAAAATATGGTAATTTAAAAATATTTTATAAAAGTTCATACCATACAGTAACCCTATTATATAATAAATTACCTACTGATATAAAATCCATAATATAAATCAATTCAAAACCACAGCTAACCCTCTGAGCATTAAGTTATTTCCTCTACTAGCTGAAATGCCTGGCTTTGCTCGGGAAAGAGTTTTCTTTTAAGTTGCAAACAATTTTTATTATTTATTAATTGTGGTAGCTCTGCTCTTAAGCTCCACTTTAAAAATCTTTATTTTATTATGGTATTTTGTAAAAATCATATGTATAAAATTTAGTTGACATCCATTGAGCAATTCCTTCCAAATCCATAGTTAATGAAAGAGTTTAATTTGTAATTGTGGTACCCGTTTAGTTGATCCAGTCCAAATATGCTATTATGAATTTATATATATGTGTACATAATAAATATTATAATATGGTTAAAATCGATGAGAACAGTTCAACACACTTATAAAAAGAAAAATTTTATTACTTTTATTTTGGCAGCCCTGCTTTGTATATCTACCCTAAAAATCTTATTTTTGTTTTTTTATCTTGCACAACTCCTTCATACAAAATTTCGTTGAAATAGGTTTGGCCAATTCCTTCCAAAAGCATAATTACCGAAAAGTTTAACTTTCCAATTGTGGATCCCCTACTTAGTTAACCGGGTCGAAGTATGGCATTTTGGTCATGAATTTATGTGAAAATTCTATATACCAAATTTGTTTGAATTCGGGTCAGTCAATTCCTTCCAAAAGCATAATTACTGAAAAGTTTAACTTTGCAATTGTGGCACCCCTACTTAGTTAACTGGGTCGAAGTATGGCATTTCGGCCATGAATTTCTGTGAAAATTCTATGTACCAAATTTGATTGAATTCAGTTTGGCCATTTCCTTCCAAAAGCATAACTACAGAAAATTTTATTTTGCAATTGTGGCACCCCTGCTTGGTCTATCCGGTCCAAATATGTCATTTTGGTCATGTATTTATGTGAAGATTCTATGTACCTACCAAATTTGGTTGAAATTGGTTCAGCCAGATCTTCCCTGATATATACATACAAGCAGACGGACATTGCCGAAATTTAGACTGACTGTTCCATGGGGACCCCTTGAAATTGTGAAATTTGGATCGACCCTACATTACAATCCTTGACCCCGTACACCGATTTTATCTATTTTAGGCTTGAAAATTTCTCATCAAAACATTGATATTATTGGAGAATTCATCAAAATCGGTCAATTGGTTGCTGATATATCTTAAAAAACCGGCATTTGGACCAACAATGGGGACCCTCGGGCTCCCATGGGCCGATTTGAATTATTTTTGGCACTGCATCTCTCAGGATCAACATAAAGCAGCTGCCAAATTTTGAAGCTCCTATGTTTATTTTCTGAAGAGTTATGGCTGCCACAGACAGACAAACATTCTCTTTTATTTATAGGATGTGTAAGTGCTAGCAATGGGTTTCTTCTGGTTTTCATTAACATTTCTTATTCTGTGACTTACAAAAATGTAGAAATTTTATTAGAACTAAATTAATTATTTGATTATTTTTAAAAAAAATTCAAATTTAAGAATATAGTAATATACAATATCACAATTACATAAAAATATTATCATAATTGCATTGCATAACTCATAATTACATTACATTGTACCATAACATCATTACATAAATCAAAATTACATTACATTGTATCATAAAGTCATAACAGATCCATGACAGAAAACTAAAGCCATCTATTGGGAGAAAATAAAATCCATAATATCGGCAAAATGGAAAACACGCATTTGTAACCGAGAAGAAGGCACTAAAAATGTGAGAATGTGCTAGGCACATTGCAAACATTTTGGTGAAGTTCGTGACAAACATGCTCAGCGCATCAGTAACGTCCACACATTTGCAACCGAGAAGAAGGCCCTAAAAAAGTGACAATG
Source organism: Tanypteryx hageni (assembly GCA_028673005.1). NCBI lineage: Eukaryota > Metazoa > Arthropoda > Insecta > Odonata > Petaluridae > Tanypteryx > Tanypteryx hageni. The sequence continues at coordinate 6,752,186 of CM054120.1, forward strand.
CACTAGGTGCATTGCAAACGTTTTGGTGAAGTTTGTGACAAACACATTGAGTGCATCAGTAATGCTCGGAGGGATAAAAAGTACAATTTGTACTACTCAGTGGCTGAATACCTTAATGGAAAATAATTGTATTTGTAACTTATTTGTTTCTTTTATATATTCATATATTTATGTATGAGTTTATGCATATATCCTCTCTGTCATGTCCTATATCCTGGACCAATAAATAATAATAATGTCCATGATGATAATAATAAGAATAATAATAATGAAATTATAAATCATGAAATAATAATAATATGAAAAATTATTAAAAGTCAGAGAAACAAAAAATTTCTCCTAAGTTTTTTATCTCTTTTTAAATATACAATGTCATATATCAGCTTCTACTGAAATAATGACAAAATGTTTTATGCCCCTTGAAAGATTGTTAATAAGGATTATATAAATGATAAATATATAATGTTAATCAGATGTCTTTAAAAAATTTAATAAAATTATTCATCCAGGAAAATGTTTTAGAGGGACACATCGAGTGAATGAAATTGTAGAGATGTTGACATTTATTTTTTAAAAGGACTCCATTCCAAGAACATTTTTAGTTCTCGTGATATGAATGTCTGAACAAAACTGAAGTATGTGCTTGCTGAGAAACATGGCTGGTTGAGAAGCTTCGGCAGAGGAAAATCCCCTGGTGTTGCCCAGCTGTCCAAAATTTGGATTAAAAATGCAGCACATTCTATCCTATTGCAGGTGACCCTAAAATGCAGCATTTCTGCTTACTCGTTTGGGAAATTTTTGTCCGTGTGACAACCTAGCACATTTTCCATTGGATCCATTACCTGCATTATTTCCACATCCAGACTCAGTTAGGAAAAAACACTCATGAGGCCATACCCTTAAGGTGTGAGTAGACGAGAATGGGCAAAGTGCACAAACAAATTTTAGATTATTATCAATAAGTAATGGATTTTTCACACAAATCTCTTTTTGTTTCATCCTTGGACTCTATCGTCCCAATGTACCCCAAGAGTTTTAAGTTAGCATTATTTTTACATTGGTTTTAGAATGAACTCAATTGTAAGCCAAGAGGCATTTTTGAATGGAGAAAAAGGCAAATAAAGATCAGTTTACAATCAAGTAAATATGGTGATTATAATAATTGCACAATAAATATATTGCAAATACCATATATGCATCTAAAAACTTGTAGAAAACAAGCTGAATGTTTTGTACTTTCTGTAATAATTATAGTATTAGGTACTCATTAAAGGAAAATTATACAAATTTACTCATTATAAAGACGATACTCTCAAAATGTAAATATTTCAATGGACAATATAAGGTAGAATGTTATTTCAACTTTACCTATAATTTTGTTCCATTGGTCTATGTGGTCAGAACCAGGGAAAAGGACTCCACCTCGTATCATTTCTCCCATAATGCAACCAACAGACCAAATGTCAACATTCTCCTTGTAGCCCATTCCTAAAATTACCTATAACATAAAAAATTGAATAAAATTACATAAAAATTTCCCATAACACTCACATAAAACAGTGTTTCTGTTAAGAAAATGTTGCATACTGTTTAATGAGCACACAGACACACACATGCATAGATATATGTCACGTTAAATGTGTGTAGTCTGGTAAATGTGTACATTTCCTGGTTAATGTGTACATTTACCACCAAGTTTGGTAAATGTAAGTATAACATACTTTTACCAAATGGATTGGGGAATTGTACACATTTACCTAGAGACACTGATAAATGTGAATATACGTCACAGCACGGGCCACAACATGGCGGCGTGGCAAACATCTGTTGCAGTTTATAAGTACAGTAAATGTGCATTGTCCGGTAAATGTGTCAATTTCCTAGTAAATGTGCACAAATAACTAAACTAAATTTGAATATGAAGGAAAATTTTACTCAGCCCCACTGGGTCGGGTAAGTTAGTCAAAGTGTTTTTGGTTCCCCCTCACTTTCACTGTGTTTCCCCCTCGGGTTGGGAAGCATTCATCTTAATATATACCAGTAGATCCGAATCCACGATTTTTGTTATTAATTTCTCATTCTTACTTATTTCCACATTTACCAAGGCACTTCGGTAAAAGTGCAGATTTACTGGGAAATGTATGGATAATACGTATTTCTGGAAATTTAAAGTTCCATTTACCGAGCTTGGTGGTAAATGTGCACATTTACCAACTACGTACCTTTACCATAACATATATACAGAGAAACCTTGATTTAATGGACAAATTGGGAGGATGGGGATGCTGATTTTCCGTTAAATCTGAAAGACTACTGTCACACAAGTATGTAGCAAAGGTGTTGTATAAAAAATTGTTCTATGGAATATATACCAAATATATTGTGTTTATGTACAGTGTATGTGAAGATTATTTTATTATTGAGATTCAGGAAATTTATACTGTCATTCTCGAGATTCTCAACAATTCTCGACTGAGGCCTTGTGACTTTAGAAAAACCAAGGGATTCACTGCTCCAAATTTTATGAGCATACACTATTGCAAATATTTACTTTTTGGCAATCTCATGCTAAGACAACAGAGAAAAAAATCTCAATAGATGGCAGAACCCTACAGAAGGGTTTCTCAAACTCAAACTATGGCCTGCGGACCCCTGATGGTCCGCGGATATGTTTTAGGTGGTCCGAGAGTTAATGCATAAACTTATCAAAAATAATGAAATTTTAAAACCCTTTAATTACTGTCGGGACTCATAAGTCCCAATTCATAAAATGTCTTATATCTTTCCTCCCAGCACTAGAATCCTGATAGGACTTACAAGTCCCGACCATTTATGTGTCTTCAAGCGGCGAAACACAAATCCAGTCAATGAACTTGGGGGTCCATGAGAAATCTATCCTATCAAAAGGGGTCCTTATGTTACTCAAGTTTGAGAACCACTGCCCTAGAGTAGACTTTCAAAGAAATCGTATCTATAAACGCTCTACCCACTGAGAAAATATTTTTTTTAAAGGACGTCTATAGACACTCTCCCCGCTATGTGGAAGACTGTGCTGCATGTCTATAGATGCTCTCCTTGCTTAAGGGTTTAACAGCTGGTCCAATTGATCAAATTTAACTTTAAACTTTTCAACAAACTTTGAAGCATGTGTTAAGTTTTATCGTTCTCAATTCGAGAAGAGAATTCTCAATTCTAATCTTTAAAGATGTTGTTCATTGCTTCCCAAGTCTGTTAAATTGAGGTTCTACAATATATATATATATATATATATATATATATATATATATATATATATACATACCATCTTTATCAGAATATAAGACAAGGCATTTTTCCTATTAAGCATCTGAAAAAAGGGTTGTCTTATATTCTCGTGATCAAAATTGTCAACAGTTTACGGTCGATGATTTCAAATAGTATGGATGGATCAGAAGATGACATTCTATGGAACCAGAGTGATGAAGAAAGTGAAAGTGATGAGGAAAGTGTGTAAAGTGAGAATTAGCCTGATGTGGAATGAATTTCTAGGAATAATATATTTTGTTATATATATAATATAACAACCGCTGCCCATGGCCATTCATGCAAACAATCACAAACTAAAATTTAATGATTGCTTCACAGTGAGGGCCATTCGCTTTGCATAAAATCTTACCTAAGAAAAAAATTTCGAATCTCCAGCTCATGTAGAAGTGCCTAAACATTAGTATCCTCCTATATGTTATATCCTCCTCTGTAAGGAACATCTATATATAATGATACAGTAGAACTTGGTTAGTTAGATGTTTGTTAATTTGACATATTGGATAATTCGAACCTGCCATTAACCCCCTTGAAATTCCCATTTAAAACAATGTTAAAAAATTACATTCAATTCGAATTTTCGAAGTATAAATTTGGATAATTCGAAGCTAGGATATCGCTTATTTCGAGTGCATATTTTTAAAAAATGTAGCTGAATGACGTTTGAATTTCCCAATGTTTCGGGACTAGTCCAGATTTCTAGTGATTGACGCGTACATACATAGTAAAAGAGAAAGCGGCGTGTGGTCAACCACTGTTGTTTACAGAATCATTTCGTGGAGTCCTCGCTTTGCCTCTTTCACCACTCGCCACTCCTACATCACGTGATGCATAATGAGCTGGCAAGGCAACTGCCTAGAGACGTTTGGCATCTGAACATGCATAGCTGTATAGTTTTGCTGTGTTTTTACGATGTATAAGCGTGGAACTTACACTAGCTTAACCTTAGCAATAAAGGTGGAAGTGAATCATTATCTCCTAAACACTTTGCTATATTATGCCAAACAAAACAACTTAAAATCACTTTCGGTGCATCCATCAAGTTCACTCTAATGCCATAATGAAGTAAGGGGAATCTTTTCTTTAGTTGACCAAAACAACATCCAATTACCGACCATTCTTTTGCCACTAAGCAATTGTAAGCCTGTTCTTGCTGTGTTTTAGGGTTTCTGTATGGAGTTGTTAGGCAAGGTGAGATTCCGTAATCTTCGTTTCCCAAAAGCACTGCATTTTTAAAACCTCGCATTCTACCAAACACCTCACTGTTTTTCCATACACGCGAATCATACACTGACCCAGGCCACTGTACATCAACACTAGTAAACCTTTCCCTCAAATCATATGTAGCTTTCACATTTATTGAGGGAATACCTTTTTGGTTCACATGTTCGTCTCTGTGATGTGCTGGTTTCTATATTCATACTTGAGTGCAATCAATTGCACTGATTGCAGAAGGAAAGCGAAATCTTTTTTGCCACTTGAGTTTTTTCTTTGGTAATATCTTCATTCGTTTTTGGAAAATTTACCCACAAATGTGATCTTCTCACAATTTTTTCTGCGACAAATTTCACCAACCTGGATACAGTGCTTTGATGTACTCCAATATCCTCACCAACACCGATCTGGTAGCCTGGATCTCCAACATATCTTAAAAAAAGTCTTCATTTTCTGAAGAGGAGACAGCACTCCTCTGCGTGTCTCCACATCAACACCAAGGAAATGATCACTGAGCCATTCCAAATTCTCTTTGCTAAATCAATCAAGTTTTTAAAAATCAGTATCACATGAGTCTCCTTTGCTTATAAGTTTTTACCTCGTGCCATCTCACACAAATCAACTGCACCATACAGAGAGCATAGCCATACTGAGCCAGGCTACAATTTTCTGAAGAATTTTCTTCAAGAGAAAGTAAATGCTATGGCTTTATGTATACCATTCGTAGTAAAAGCTCCATGAGGGAAATGCTACGAGGAAAAGCTTTTGCTACAAAATTTTATGCATGTGAATTGTAGCAATTGCTACAAAACCAAAGAAAAAGCATATGCTACATTTTTATGCATACCACCAGTGCTGAGCTTGGGATGGTTCGCAAGAACCGTTCGTTAATTTTGAAAAACCTATAGAATCGTTTGTTAACAGTGTTCCGAAATCTTTGTGAACTGCCATGGAAAAATTAAACTTGCTTTCAGATTCAAATTTACAATGAAAACCAAGAAGCCATTTGGGAATTATTTACCCAAGTACTTGTAAGTTGTCTATTATTAAACAATAAGGAAATGATTTAACTGAAATGTTTGTTTGTACTTGCTAAATTAATAATAATAATGTTTATTTTCAATGAAAATGTTATAAGATATCTATACACTGACTGAAATAATTTGTCTTGATTCCAATTATTTTTTGTTTTTAAAAAAGAAAAAGTTTAATTTTTAGAAAACCGGTTCCTAAAATGTTGGCAGCTCACCACTGCATACCACCTATTGTTTTGGGAAACATGTTAGTTTGCAAAAGTGACTTTATTGTAAAGTAAGAGGGATTGAAGGTTCTTGTACAATATTCATCAATACCATGATTCCCAAATATACATAAATATTGTGTAAATCAAGATTGGGAAGATAACTCTCCATTTTTTAAATAATTTTCAGCATACCTGCTAATCTTCAAAACAATTTTCTCAATTACAGTTATTAAAAAGATTTGAAAATGACTCAAAAACATTAGTAAGAGAAACAGTTGGTTCACATTCACCTGTAAAAGGAAAATTTTTGGAATCTCATCAATATCTGCCTAAACCCATGATGAATGGAAATATGTAGCCCTACCCAATGAACATTGTCACCTTCACTCTCAGGATCTTGGTGAAAATTTTGGGCCGCAAAATCAACTTCATGTTTGCTTGAATTACTGCTGTTTATTTGTATTTCTGGCTAATCAACCTCTTGGATTATTATAGCCATAACTCCTTCCATACCAAACACACTCACAAGGGAGGAGGGAAACCCAGTAACGGCATTGGCCTAATCTTTACGAAGAGCCCCAAGACGGCCAATTGCTAAACGTCTATTCTGAAGGAGGGAGTGCTGACTTGCGTGGTCTCCTCAAACCACACAAGTAGCCTGAATTGATGTGCAATTCACCCTCTATCTATGAGACACTGGGAGCCATGTACAGGGGTTAACACATTTCTTGTTTGATATGCATTTGGGAACTATGTGGAGTTCAAGAATGAATAAATTTCATTTCCATGGCCATGCTAGCAAGCTGCACTGCCATTTATGTACCTACGAACAATGTTAATTGTAAATACAGTAAAACCCCTTATTTACACTTTTCTAGGGACCTGGGAAAAAAGTGTAAATTGCGGGAAATGGAAAAATAATTAAACTGATTTTACTTTTAAACTTGTTCATTTGTTACAATAAGACTAACAATAAAATCAGTGTTAAAAGAGCTAAGTTTATAAAGAGTATATCTATTAATCCATTTATTTAACCAGCGCACTTTTTAATAATAGTAATATTACAATATATGCCGAATTAAAATGCTAGTATGTATAGTATGCTTGGGTTTCCATTACATTCTCCATATTACATTTGTCTGGAAAATTGTACATAGAGAAGTATATTTACTTCAGGAACATCATACTTTTTCGAAGCTTGAATAATGTTTGTTCTTTCCACCTCTTGTGCTAAGACTATTTTAAAATTCATGTTATTACTTCATCGGATTCCTCTGTTAACCTGGAATTTAGAAGAACCTTTTTTCTCAACATGGTCGTCCTTTTTGTCACCCAGTATTAAAATATCGGACAGGTAAAAACTCGCTAAGGTACAAGGTACAAAGAATACGCCGATGCACTGATAGCTAATAAGGAGTTCAGCCACCAACTGAACTCGATCTATTTTCGCCTCAGATGCTTTTCAAGTACATTGTAATATGTACGCCTGATGTGTTTACAATGTAACAAGTATCTTGTATCACTTAACAGATATGCGGAATGTACAGTGATTTTTCTAAACATGATTTTACGATATTTTAAAATTACTATTACTCGAATATAACGCTTTTAAAATGTTATTTTTTGGAAAAAAACACCACGTTATATTCGGGACAATACAGTAATTTATTTTACAACAAATTACAAAATTAACTTAAATTTAATTACAAACTGTGGGAGCCAAGGGGCAGAATTTGAGTGGAAAGGGTTAAAACATAATAGCGCCAAACTTGAACATCTTTTCAATAGCATTCATACTTGGTTCAAAGAGTAAATAGCGTAAATAGTATTTCCATATCTAGGTGCTGTTTATGCTCTGTTAGTATGATTTACATATGAGGTTTTGAAGTTTTCACCCAGAAGAGTTCATACGTACTTCCGTGTCTAAGTACGCTGTTCCTGAGTAGCATCGTAGCATCTGCTAAAGGGAGTGCTGTTTTAAAAAGAAAGAGTTCATATTTCTGCCGCCGTTTTTGAAATCTTCGTCCAAAAGAGTTTTGATTTTTATGCAAAGCTAAGCTGAAAATTTTTTACAACTGTTAGGAATTGCATGCTAAATTCTTTAAAAAAATCGGAAATTCTAATGTAAAATGGCGCGAAAAGTGGGAAAACTTAAAATGAAATAGTGTAAATACAGGGTTTTACTTACATTGGAATCATAGGAAAATTGACAGGACCCAATGAAATGTTGTAAATAGCGGGAAAACATACATTCCGATAACGTAGATACGGGGTTTTACTGTATATACATAGGCCACTAAGTCTTTTTTAATATCCAAATAATTATGCCATAAATATGAATAGAGTAACAAACCTCAGGTGCTCTGTAGTATCTTGTGACCACATATGGAGTCATCATGAAGGTAGTTCCAGCTGTCCTGGCAAGACCGAAGTCAAGGATTTTTAATGTGCAGTCAGATTTGACTACAATGTTGCTTGGTTTTAAATCCTAAAATCAGAATTGCATACAAAATAGTAAAATTTTCTGATTATATCTTATAATTGATTTGAAAGGCAAAATTACAGAAACTTTTATCATAACAGCAATAAATAACATTTTACAATGAGTTAACCCTTTAACTGCTTAAATTTTGTAAGGTTATATTTCACTCCTGGTTATAATTCTTGCCATTCTTTAATAATTGTTATATGCGCTATAACATAAAAAAGGAATATTTTCTAACATTTCTCATATAATTCTAAAGGTATTGGAACATAATAGTATGTTGAAACCAGGACAGAGTAAGAATCGAGTTGCATAATTTTGTCAAAAACAGCTACAGGGTGTCCTTGGTTTAACATCAATTTGGTTAACATTGATTAACATTAACATGCTTCAAAAATCACTACCTATATGCGAATAAACATCATCAATGATTTGAGTTAACATTCTCCTGATTCGGTGCTGAAATAACGCACAAAAAATACTGCATACATGGCTCAATCACATTTGTTACGCAGCACTTCTCCAGTTAGGACAGGTCACCTTATTTGAGTTGTAAAAGTGTTTTGGATTGATGTATTTTTATTAAATTTGCATTATATTGCATGGTGATATTTTGTAACAATGGGTCTTAAGAGAAGTGGTAATAATTGCCTCCTTCTTGAAGTCTCCCAGCAGTCATTAAAAACCTCTCAATCCTTCTTCAAGCTTTTTGAGTTGTGCATAAATGAAAATACAGGTACAATAAATTATGAAAAGAATATGTTAACTGGAAATCTGGTGATAATTACTTTTTTATACAGGCACGATTCAAGTAGCCATTGTCAACGGCATCTGAATGATATGAATGGAATTTAAATAAAATTCATAAATCAAAATTTTCGAATTTAGTTCGGTAACACTTGATACATATGTAAATTACACCTACAAATACAATACGCAAAACATGATGACATCACTTCATTGTTACTAAATTGTTCGTAGATATTATAACTCGTTCTTTAGAATATTACAAGATGATCCAAACAGAACTTATGATCCAACTTTCCATTTAATCATTTATTTAATCCTTATATTGGCTTGAATAGCTTTAGAGTCATCATGGATCTTCGTGTTACCAAATTTCATAATTTAGCGCTATAAAAAACTACAAATACATTCGATCGGAATATTAAATTGATCACGCCTATTTGTGTGGCAAAAATAACGCATATACATATTAGAATATACCGAATTGAGTCCAATGATAGTTGTTGCTATGGCAAAACTCTCATAATGAGTGATAAAACCTGCAAAATCACCTGTATTTATGCAAAATTCTAAGAAATACAATTGACAAGCAAAATTCTACGATAAAAATTAGAATCTTCATTCCTTTCCTCAGAGAATAGAACAATACTCGCTCCGATATTACAATTCTAAGATATTTTAATGTGCTAGAGATAATTACCCTGCACAATGGATTTCAGATTTCCCATGTAAATGAAATGGGAAGGATAATTCCTGGAATCAAACCCGAGACTTCAATCTTCGCTACAAAAACTATCCTTGGGAGCTTGGCCCATGTAGATTTCCACCAAGTTTCATGAAAATCGGTCTATTGGTTCAAAAGTTAATAAGGGGGATGGAGGGACAGACAGACACAACCACAAAACTATAAGCCTATTTCCAATCTGGAAAGTAGGCTAAAAACGAGGCCTGTAATGGGGTTCAAACTTTTTTCTAAAACTGAGGCTTCAGAAATAGGAGGGGAGACTATATTCAGGGAGGTATTATATTCGGACTAATATGGTAATTCTCCAGGTTTCTTTGGAGCAATTTGGTGCATTTGAGTTCCTGGAATCATTGAAGGTCTTCTTACTAGTTTTAATAATATTTCTGTACTGCTTTTTGACTTTTGAATGTAGCTGATGGCTTTGTAAATTCCCATAATATTTATTATAACTGTGTATTGCTTTTATATCATGAGATTATAGTATGTATCTGAGGGATAACCCAATTATTTTTGGGTTTAGGCTTGGATTTGATTGAGACAAAAGGTAAAGTATAATTTAAAAAATCGATTAGAGAACAAGTTAAAACAATCATTGAGTGAACTGACATTGAGGATATCTGTCTAATCTTGACTTCTAAGGAGATGGCAAAAACACTGAGTATTTGTGTAACCAAATATTCTGGAGCTATACGGAGAACTATAATTAGGTGATTCTTCTGTAAAAAGGAACTATGAGAAGATTGCATTGTGATTTGACAGTAGAGGGTAAAGACTTTAGTGACAACATTTGATATATCATAAGTGGCGAAAATATTATCAACAAGAGTTTTAGATGAGCAAATAACCCTTGTTGGATCACTAGCTAGAGCCTTCATGTTTTAAGAGTTAAAGGTATTTAGTAACTTTCTTTGATTAGCACCTACTTGTAAGAGATTGACATTAAAATCTCCAGCCACTACAAGAAAAGGCCTCTGTCGGTAATTCATTAATGAATAAAGGAGATTATCAAGTTTATCACAGAAAATATCAAAACAGCCTAGGGATGACATATTATATGAAATTTAAAATTCAATAGGGATACACTTATGGCTGCACACTCAAAGTCTAAATCCTGGTTTAAAATCGACAAATCAAAAGAAAACTTATTGACATTGATACTGTTTTACACAAATATCACTATGCCCCCATGTCCATGGGTTGCTTGGCAATAGGCACTTGCAAAAGAATAACCGGAAATAACGACATATTTCGTTCTCTAGAAGCCAATATGGCATTAGAAAGGGTAAATCTACAGAAGAGGCACTCTTTAATACTGTTGATTTCTTCACCAATCAGCTTAACTGCTTCCCCGACTCACCCGTATATATACGGATCGAGATAAGGGTCAAATTCTGACTAACCCGTATATATACATGTTTCTATATTTTTTCGTTTCCTTGCAAAACACACCCTTATTTTTTCATTTCCTCTTAGTAGTTCGTGTTCCTGCTGTTAGAGGTAATAAGTAGGCACAATTTAGATGTCTCAGTGTGGGTTTTTCAAAATTTTAGGGCAGGGAACTCGCACGGTCATTTTTAGTGCAAAAGCTGAACTTTTCTGTCACACAGATGGTTCAACTTCAACTACACGTCTCTTCCCTTGCAAATGAATCCATTATCCACTAGGTTATTCACCCTCAATGTCTTTTTCAGATGCCTTTTCTTGCCTAAATTCCAAGAAATCCCTTCCCTTCACTCCTGGAGATACGGGCACACCCTTTCGCGATCGGTCTTTCGAAGCCCTTTTTCTAGCAGTTTTTCATTGAGCTTTCGAGTGAACACATTTATAAAGCATTTTTACTTCAACTTGTGCTTCCTTAGAGTTATTGTTTTTTCTTGGTTATTTTATATAGTTTTTGTTGATATTTTATTTCATACCGTTATTTGTTGTCATTTTTCCCTCAAATGGATCATGGAGGACAAAGCGGTAGTGACATTGACGAGGAAGAGATCTCTGCTGAGGAATCTGGTTCGGAATCAAGTGTATTCACAGAATACCTTAGTTCCTATGCCGAATATACCATACCATCGGAAGAAAATCGAAGGCATGAAGTGAATAATCAAGTCCCCTTCCTCATCCATTCAAGTGAATTTTGAAATTAACCTGGATGGTGGCATTTCCCAGTTTTTCGATCTGTTTTTTGAGGAAGAGCTCGTTCATCTAAACTCCAACAAAACGAATCGGTACTGACAGACTACCTGTGATATGATGATGTATTGAAGAAATCCGTGCATTAGTTTCTCGTCTAAATGTATATATAGTATTAATGAATTTGTGATATATTTCTCTTTTCTTGTTTTCTGACATCCTATACGCTACCTATGTAACAACACAAGGGAAAATAAAAATTTATATATAAGGTCTTTTTATGTTTTTAGTGGTTTTTAACCTGAGGTTTTGAAACTGATTATATAGTATAACATGGGTTCTTCTTGATTCATTTCAAGTTATTTTGCTATGTCCTGATTTTCAGGAATGAATTAACAACATTAATCAAGGACACACTGTATGCTGTTAATAAACTTCACTGTAACCATATATTACTCATTATTCATTTAATGTTACAATTTTTAACTATCAAACATCTCAGATTCACCTGTGTTTACAGAAACCTCGACATGAAATTGATGAATCCAGATAATGACACAATCAAGGATAGGTTTGTGAAAAGTTCTACAGAATTAAAATTGCATGCAACAAAACCTATTTTTCATACATAGATATAAAATAAGTGGAATTCTTTTTCCCATTAGGAAATTTCTGCAACAAAACATGATAAAGATACACTTAAAAATGCACTATTCATAATCAATAAAATAATTTTTAATTTATATCACAAAATTATTCACATGGCAATGCAGAGATGGGATGTTATTAAACTTAAAGCATGCTGTGGGGCTCACAGACAAGGTCTGAATGAATAAAAAAATATCTTTAAAGAAAATTGTAACTCAAATAACAAAAAGTATTTCATAACTTCCATATGAAATGTGAGGAAGGAAAACAGTCTTATAGCATAATTGGTTCTTTTCTTGGGGGTTTCTCTAATGACACCATCAAAGTGACCACATAATATGGGCCCATATCCAAGGATTTTATTTTTTTTATTGTTCTATCAGCACTTATTACTGTGACTACTGAGTATGTAAAACTCTACTTTATTTTCATGCATAAACATAAATAATTAATTTTCAATAAGTATTTTCCTGATGGTAAACGTACCCTATGGATAATACCAGCTGAATGTAAATGCTTGATCCCACAAAGCATTTGGTAGAGTAAATACGACATACGCTCATGATCTAAATCCATTTGTATTACTTGGCAAAGATTAGCATCCATAAGCTCCATTACTAGGTAAACATCTTGGAACTCTTCCAAAGACTTCTGAGGAGTAAATGCATTCAGCAAACCAATTATCTGCAAAGAGAATGAAAGAACATAGACGAAGATACCCAAACTTAAACTATTATTTGCCATAACTGCATTATAAATAACATCAAGATATGTGAAGATACAGTAAATCAAACTGGTGAAAAAATACTGTATTTGCTCATGTATTACCTGTCCCATTATAATTTTTGCAGTCAAAATTTTAAATGATTATCTGGAAAAAGTTAACATCTGTGTAACTTAACTTAAAAATAAATTTGCCCGCCTAAAGAAGAGATATGGCTTAAATAAGAGAAGTGGAATGGATAATGTGCCTCCCTTCAATTTTATAGTTTCTGAGCAATGGTTTGTTGATACCAAAAAGTCACTACAATTTCATTTATTGCAATTATAAAAATCAATGGACAGAATTTTGAATTTACATGCATGATATAGAATGCTTCAATTGGACAAAGTATGCATCAAACAAACTTGGAATAATTCTCAGAAAAGTGTATGATTTTTATAGCCTAACTTTAAGGGAATATTTATGGAAAACAGTGCATGTAATACATTAGTAAATAAAGTAAATATAAAAATAACATGAAAGACTATAAAATCCATAATTATGGAAAATTTCTCTTTTACTGTAACATCTTGATTTCAATGGTTCCTTAATAGTTCTTTACATTTACAATTAAATAAAAACATACTTGTATAATGATAAGCAATGTAACACATACAAAACACAAGATACAAAAAGGAAATAAAAGGTGTTCTCCTTATAAATAATTAATTTGTGGAATTCAAAGCTCAAATAATAAAACAATAATTTAGCCTCTTCAACTTTCATCTGTAGCTGAAAGGTGATAGATGGAGGCAGGAATATCACCTAGTCAACCAGCTGACTCAAAATTTGCATCACAAATTGATTAAATGACAAAAAAATTTAATGAGGAAAAAAGCATTAAATTTCCTCAGCTTAAAGGTTGATCAGGATATTAAAAAAGTGTGCTATACTTGATGTCATATAATACTCACAACAAAGGTTTCATTTTTTTGGTAAAAAATTGAATAGATCTTAATATCAACTTTTTTAAAAGTTCAAATGGCTTTCTGAAAAAACTGAATGTAACCAGCAAACATAACATATAAATATCTCTCAAGTTCAAACAATTGAATAAAAATTTCAACAGATATGATGCGGACAAAGCATATCATACCCAGGAAGTGGTATAAACAATCTAAACTTACATTTTTATGATTAACAAGCTTCATCAACTTGAACTCCCTGTATGCCCTCTTAGCATGGGTAACATTCTGAAATGGTCGGCTCAGTTTTTTTATGGCAACATTTTGCTGAGTAACTGTGTCATAGGCAGCACAAACAATCCCTTGTGCTCCTGAGCCAATAGGCTTCAAATTTTGGTAGCGTTTTAAGATGGTAAACTTAGTGTCACCAACCTCCACAGTATAAAACATGGAGGGTTGTCTGGATGACATTTTGGGGCTAGGCCTAGGGCCAAGGAAAGGCATGCGGGGAGCGTCAGTGTACAATTGTTCACAAGGATGGGGCAGGATAAAAAAGTACCGGCCCCAGTAGGGGACGGCTAAAAGATGAGGCAGATGCAGCCAGGCCACCTCCACGACGGCCTGGGGCGGATTCTAGTCCACCCACTGGCAGTGGAAAGGAAATATGACAAGCTATCTCCGTCTGAAATAGCAAAAAGAACACTGTAAAAATCTCCAAGATTAAAAATTCCTTTAACACTGTATTAGTATAATAATGCCAAAAGCCTTATGCGCTTTTAAAGAAGTAATTTTTAAAATTCTAACATTATCCACATTCTGTATAAAGATAAGTCTAATTATTACAATTACTTGGTCATCTATAATTAAATCTCTATTTGCCTTCCAAGTAAACCATTTAACTATAAATTTAGAAAAAAACGTCTTGAGTTTACCAATGCTAATTACATAGAACCAAGTTAACTTCAGCCTCAATTTAGACTTCATAAATTAATCCTATCCATTAGCAATACAAAGGGTAAATCACTAAAAGCTTGCTATATAATAATTTACTTATAAGAATGTAGTAGTTGATAAAACTTTTTGTGGAATAATTCCATAATAGGAAATGACAACACTGTCATTTTCCAGCGGAAAATTACAGTGTTGTCATTTCATATTATTTTTATATAATTTGAAGGAAGAAATACATTTGATATCATTTGGTAACTTTTCAATGATAAGAGATGCAGAATGATGAGGACATTTTTGTCAGTGCACATTGGAGTACATATTCCTTAATATGAATGTCAAATCAAGCTTGAGTATTATGATATTCAGCATTGGTGAGGAATAGCTGACGGTTTGATTTGACAAAATTAGCAAAGCTTAAAATGTAAATGGAGGGTACGGTTAAAATAAAGAGATGTAAACAGAGGTTAGACATGTGTTCAGTATGATACTCTGCATAAAGCTTTGATAGCTTGTTTCTGCAATAATAAGACTTCTCTGGATAGTCTAAAATTACCCCAGAACAATGTACCATAACATAGAAGCAAATGCATCTTAGCATAATATAGGGATAACTAGTATAAAAGTCTGTTCATTTTCCTTTAAAACAGTCCCAGTTTAAAGATCAAGGGTCCATTTTTCTCATTTTTATGAGCAAAAGAATGAAAGCTTCCATGTTGCTAAATTAATTTTTACATGTTATCTTATGGGAAAAAGAAATCTACTGGAGTGGAACCAGGGTCTTTTTTGGGGATTCTTTTGCCTATGAAAGTTCTGAGGAAAAATGAGGAGCACATACAAAATTTGGTAGTCCTGGCTGAAGAAACGGCTGAGATATTGAGTGTTATTGACAAAGTGACCAAGAAAATAAGGGTTTTATAGTGTTTGATCAACTTTCAAGAGGTAGAATGGGTGGCAATTTCCTAATCATAAGGACATTCAAAGCGACTTTTTTTTCTACTACATTAAATTGATCTAACCAATCTAGCTCTTCATTGATAAGTAGGCCAAGGAAATTTGTGGACGATACTCGAGAGATTTATGACTGTTCATTCTAAGGAGAGGGATGCAGAATGGGATGGATTTTTTAATGTGCAATTGTAGATAAGAGGTTTTCTTAATATTAATAGCAAGATTGTTAAGGCTGCACCATTCCACCATTTTGTTAACTGATATATTAGCAAATTCTACCAAAACTGGAAAACTGCTGATAGTTACAAGACAGGATGTGTCATAGCATGTAAAGTTGGAATACTGTTTGAAAAACTATAAGGTTCATGAAAATGATGAAAAGTAAGGTGGCAAGACTTTAGCCCAGTGGGATGGCTGTCTCAATTTTCATGGGTTTAGAGCAGTGTTTTCCAAACTAATTTGATCACGGAACACTTTCGGGCTAGGAATGTATTGATGGAACACACATATGCTGCTCCAAGGGGAGGAGGGGTATTATACCAAAAAATAGCCACACGTAATGCTCAAAAGTTGGTTTAAATGACTTAGTTTTTGTATCTTTTATTTTATAAAGAACGAAGAATAACAAGAGAAAATCATCTGAATATAATATTTTAGAATTAAAATATCGCTAGCATTGAAATTTTTCCACGGAACATCTATTTACATCACGCGGAACACTAGTGTTCTGTGGAACACAGTTTGGGAAACGCTGGTTTAGAGCATGCAATAGTAGATCTGTTTAAAGTTTTTCGGCAGTAGCTTACAATTTGATGTCAATTACTTAAAATGGAAATAATCCAATTTAGGGAATTACCCCTAATGCCCAAGTTATAGGCTTGGTATCACTTTTGAGAACATCAATTTCCCGAGTATCACGTTTGTGAATAGCATTTTTCCAAAACTCACTTTCCTGAATATCACTTTACCAAAAATCATTTTCCTGAAAATCATCCTCTGGAATAACAGAAGTGGTTGTTCCCTCGCCATTGAATCTCCTTGTAAGATTAGTTGCCATATGCATGATTAAATGAAAAGTAACTTCATGATTTCCAAACCATTGTTGTGCATTCGCCGCCAACTTCTATTTCTCATGATTCTCATGCTGTGCATGTGCAATGAGTATTGCATAACAAACGGCCTAGTTTTATGACCACACATGCAACAGATATGTGCTCTATCACTCCCTGCATCGTTTTCACAACATTTTTATTTTATCCATACCCAAATGGATCACCCTGTAGATTAATGGCAATACCATTAATTTATTCAACTAAGCCTTAATATATATTTTTAATGAAATTTAGTAATAATTTGAATCAGGATCTGGTGCTTTCCCAGTGGATTGACTGTAGAAATTTATACTACATTTTGCTGAATTATTAACTAAAAACCATTAAAGCACTCAAGAAGGTAACTATAATTATAAATTAATATACAAAGAGATTATCAATTTGAATTTATTATTATTAATAAAATTTAACAAACCTAAACAACCTAACAATATAAAATGCTTTATATTTTTGTCTGCTACAAAAACCCCAAATTTCACTAACTTAATACACAGATATAAACTTGAAATTTGGCAGAGATAATCTACTCAGATATAAATATTTGCTGTTACGAAGGAAAATTTATGAAAAACACCCAGGGTTTGAATCCAGAGGATACTAATATAAGAGTTGTGGTGTGGATGCATCACCAGGGATGTCTGCAGGTGGTCTCAATTAGTTATACAAAGTGGCTCGAGGGGGGCAGTACTTGCCAGGTACTATACAATTAGTCATAAAAAGCAGCAACAGGTGGCAGTGGTCAGGTCTTTGATTCAACCCGGGTTCAACTCCAGTGGATAATTTCAATTTCCCATAAGATAACATGTAAAAATCGATTTTTTGACTTAGAGGCTTTTACTCTTTAGCAAATTAAAATTAGTAATAATTGACCTATGATCTTCAAACCTGGACCTTTTTAAAGAAAAATAAATATCGTTTATTATTCTTACTGTCACATTTTGCCTACAATACAAAATCACTCAAGTTCTATGATTAAATCATATTTATTGGAAAAATTTAAACTTTTTAACGATATATTGCCCTAGCAACCATGTTATTGTTAAACCTTGAGATTATATTGTCGTCTAAACCCTTATTCTATATGCATAAGGAAAGCATGCTTTGGATGTTTTAATATGTGAGAGAGGAGAGAGATGAAGAAAGGAGAGAGATGAAGAAAGGAGAGAGAGAGTGAGAGAGGATAGAGAGGGAGGGAGACAGAAGAAGGGAGAGATAGATAGATGTTCTTTATTAGGGTGAGATTGAGATTAGTAAGTCTATTTTTCCAGAGAAGGAGAGAGGGGGAGAGGGAGGGAAAATGGGAGGGAAGAGGATTGGAGAGAGAAAAAGAGAGAAAAGGAAGAAGAATGGAAAGTGCCTTAAATTTAATACTTAATCCATGCAACCAAATCTGGTAGGATTTCTACGATCATGTACCAATAGCGAATGAAATAAAAAAATTTCAAACAAGGTCCTGGGTTCCACTACAGAGGTTGATTTCAATCTCCCATATGATGTTCAATGCCTCAGCCATTTTTTAAATTAGAAAACCCATTTTAAATATAGTATATCTATAGTAAGAAGAAATAAGGCCAGTCATTCTTTTTTGGCCAATTTCTTGTTGGCTGCACCGACAACCCAATGAATATGCATGTCCCATGAAAGATCATGGCAAATTAGTCACTCCTAAACATGTAACAGTCCATTGATTTTATATTAGAAATCTACCACTTTTTCCTTGCCTTCCCAAAAAGTTCGAATGGAAAATCTATGGCAATTTATTTCAATTAGCCATTCCTGCTCCAGGCAGAAATAGCACAAAGTAATCTTATTCGTTTCCATGTAGAGATTCAATTAAATAAATATGAGCTGAAATTAATCCAAAATAATTTTTGTTTCACAGAAGAGCAGGTTGTCCAGGATTCCCCATTCCTCAATTTCTGATTATTATAGAGCAGCTGAAAACCCAAAACTCACATTATCATTTACGGAGATATTATGCCAAAAGGGTAGGAGAATTTCACTTATGTTGTAATAATGTTCTGCAGACAATATTTTAGTAGAAAATCAGATAACCTACTGTTCCCAATTTACTTGCCCTTCATGAAGGAAAACAGCGAGAATGACAAATGGTCAGGATTCTGTATGAGTCATTTCTTCATAAATAAACATTTTAGGAGAAGATGGACTAGCAGAAGAATTTGCACTGAATTTCTTGCTATGAGCAATTTCATTCTAATGAAAATTAAAAATCACTATACCTTAGGGAAGTTCTCTGGGACTTACAGACGTTTTTGTTATAGTGAAATTTTCATTATAATGGTATTCATTGTAGCAGGATTTTACTGTTTACATCAGGGGTTGGCAACCTTTTCTGTATGGCGGGCCACATTTACAGTTGTGAATGCTTCGAAGGGCCGCATTGGGAGTCAAAAAAGCCTCGGCAGGCCGGTTGAGCGAATAAATCAGATGTTTTCTAGAGATTCTGTGACTTCATATGAACGAAATCTAGTCTACGTAATTTACTAGCATTAAAACTTCACCAGAAAAAGATGAGACCAAAATTTTACTCAAAAAATATAAAATTGCCCTTGAGAAATTTTCCTGATCACTTTTTCACTAGAGCTTTGCGGGCCGCATGAAGCGTTCTTGAGGGCCACACGTGACCTGCAGGCCGTTGGTTGCCGACCCCTGGTTTACATTAATACCAAAAGTTCTGGCTAAAATAATTTTTTCAAACCAAATAAGGACTATCAAGCCAATCTTTTGAATGGAACCTAATTGTTGAATTAGGTAGTACAATGACAATAAAAAGTTCTTTTTTAGTGTTTTACCACCAGCGATGACAGCCACCTTGTAGCCAAACTATACATCTGGTTTTTCCCAAAGTTTTATGGATACTGGAGCTACCTACTTAAGCAGTGACCTTCAAAATGGGACGCAATTATTATCTTTGATAACTTGACACCCTTTCAGACATGAATTATATTTTTAGGATTATAGTTGGTTATATATAGCTAAAAAGTGAAAAAAAAACGATTACATATTACTTTCTCCACAGGGGAAAGTATTGTTTTCATGAAAAAACAACTATTAATCAGATCATCGCAAAATATTATATTTGACATTTTTGTTAAAATAGCAACAGTTGATTAGTTTTTGGTAAAAATCGGTCAACTGGAAGTGGATGTTTTCTCTTGTCACCCATTTTTTAATATTTGCTTTAATATTTGATCAATGTAAAAAAAAGCTGGAATAAATGTTGTAGGAAATTTAATTTTCTACAACCTTTGTTTGAAACATTTCCCCATATAATGTATTGTTTAAGAAATATTTTAAAAACTAATCTTTTAGCTGCCACCACTTACCTGTGATTATTGTAAACAGTTGACGTCTTAGTAACGCTCCTTTTTATTTTCTTAATTATTGGAGCTTCCTGGTTATATCCAATATCAGAAGGCTACGGTTTGAGTTTATTTCTGCTCTTTGTAAAGTCTTTCAATTTTTCTCGCAGTTCCTTAAAATATTTCTTATCATTATTATCATATCTGCTCGACTAGGGTCTTGGATTTTGCCAAATTACGGTTTGACTGTCACACGCAAGCATTCTAAGAGGAACAAAAGATGTCATAAACAAATCACTATCACTTAAAGTTTTGTCACTAAACTTTTGCTTGTGCATACTGTCCTGAACTTCCATCGCATCCTCAATTACTGATTAACTTTATCTTTTTTACAGAATTAGCTGGAAGAGTTTCTAAAACCATGGCCTGCTGTATAAGCAGATGTTCAGTTGAATGGTTGAATAATTCTTGAAGTTTAATTTTAGCGTCAGCTTCACCAACAGTAATGGAATCAGCTTCAGGATAACAACAGCGTTCTTTCGCTTTTAATATTTTATGATATGAAGGAAATACATTATAACCTTTAGCACATAATGCACACCTTAAGTTCTGATATTACTGCTTTGTATATTTAGAATTTACAATTAAGGACAGAGTTTCTTCGGCAATGAAATTTTTTTGCTCCTTCCTTCGATAAGCCATCCATATTTTCTTAGCACGCTTAGGGGAAGCAGTGGATTCTTTTATAAGTTTTGCAGCACTTGAATGACCAGCTGCTTTCAAACGCTTTCCAGTTACGAATGTTAAAACTTCTGGACTTAATCTCTGTCTTAGATCATGAGCACTTCACAATTTTGTACGGTAAGCGCTTTCTCCAAAATCAACCATTGATCTGCCAGTCAGTCACAGTTTAGTAAAACATTCTTTAGGCAATTGGAACTCTGCATTAAGCCAGTCCAAATTAGTTTACACGAAACGATTACGTATTCTATTGCTTGTCTTCCATTTCACTTTGTAATTTACATAGATGAGTTTCTCAGCATTTTTCAGTGCACTTTCTTGAGACGGAGATAAGTTCTTCAAATTTTTCTTTGTACGTAAAAAAAATGTTAAAATATTGACCATCTCCATAACGTTTTTTTCCTACTACTTGGCATAGCATCTAACATCTCCTGTCTTGTACATCTCACACCTAAAAGTTGTTATAGTTTATTTGAAATAGTTTTATATTTCTAATTCAAAGTATATGACAAATATTGGAAAATGAATCTAAGAACATCTTGATTTTCTCAAAAACAAGCAAAAGGTAAGATAATACTCACATTAAGGAAAGTATGTATATTAACACAAATTCATTAGTACAATATACTTTTTCAACCTTTTAAGATAACTCTCTTTAAAATTAACGTTTGCGAAAAAAATGGAACAGATTTTCCTAACTTCAAAACAAATGTATTGCTTCCATAGATATAGCATATATTTAAAATATTATAAATGGGTAAAAAAGATAGTTACCTGAGACAGTATCCTCCATAATTGGAATTAGTTTAGAAGTTATCCCTAAAAACATATCAATCAGCAAACTTCCGTGATAAAAACACACGAAAACGTCTTTACACAGCACAGTTATAGAACCGACTACTTCAAATATGAATAACAGCTAGTCTACCAAGTTTTAGGGATATTCCCTTTCACTGATACATACAATGTAAACTAATAAGTCATAATATGTGATTTTCAATTGGATAATTCATACATACTTTTCTCCATTTTGTCTCATTTTATGGTACAACGGGACCACTGTGCAGTGCTTTGAATTTCTATACTAATTTAATTTAATATATTATTCATTAATTTAAAGCAAAGATTAAATCAGAAGAAAAGTGTTGTAAGACCCATTACATCAGTTACAGGTTGTTAACAAAATGAATATGCATCAAAATTCAATCGCACACAAGTTTAATTATAAAGAGAAAATTGCTGTAAGAAATTAAAAAATTCATAGAGAAGTTTAACATCCTTTGATTTTGTCTTACCATAAACAGCCCATGCTAAGACTTCCTCAACCTCTTGGGAAGACTTGACCACCCAGCAATCTGCAATAAAAATATCAAATCAAAAAATATCACCGAAATAGTGAACAAAAAGAAAAGGCTGCACAACATTACTCTAAAGAACACAACTTTAAATTGGTATAATTTTGAAATGGAAAGAAATTCTGCTATGACCAGGAATCGAACCCGGGTCTTCCACTTGCCAGGTGGATATTCTACCACTGAATTAGCGTAGCAGATCAATTTTCCCATTTCTGAATAAGGGTGTATTTCCAACTTTATAACTTATGCCTATCTGCATAGGATCTTATGATCGTTTTGTTCCATCAATTTACATCTTTAAATGTTTTCTTTTTCTAGGCAGAAGTTTCATTCGACTATCAGTGAAACACAGCTATAAAAGTGATGAGTTATGCATCCATTTATTCAGTGCTTTATTTTGTATCAACATGACAAGGTGAAATGGTAAAAAATTACACGCTGCACTTGATAAGAAGCAAAGAAACATTTCATAATAAAAATGAACTGGCCCTGTAATTTTAAATCAATAATATAAAAATAAACAAAAATATATTTCGTCGTAATTAATTTACTCCAGAAATATGTGATTTTTTAATAAATAAAGTAGAGCTCAAGCAATCAGAATCTCTAGGATACATAACAATAGGGTTACCTTTGAGAAGGCCAGTCCTTCTTTCAAATGATTTGTCCTGCACCGTTCCTACCTATTAAAAAAATGACAGCTCCGTAGCACATTCGGAAATACATAAACCTTGAAAATTTTGTTTAAGCAACTGCGAATTTTTAACGGCCGCATTGTTGTACTTTATCAAGATTTTCGTTTTTTTCTAGTCGGTTTCGCACAAAATTCTACCTAAGAAAAAAAGTTCAAATCTCCGGCTCATCTGGAAGTGCCTAAACATTAGTATCCTCCTATATATCATTCTATATAGACGTTCCTTACAGAGGAGGAGGAGGAGGATATAACATACTAGTAGAAGGTGCTTGCGTACTGCAAGCATTTAATCTCACCTTGTAAAAACATTAATTTTTCACACAGATATTTCATCATTACAAATATTTTATTAATTCTAAAGATTTCACCTAAATAATAGTTTAAAACAATCCCCAAATGTTGCAATTTTAAACATTTTACACTTTCTCCATTATGGGGTACTAATGCTACACATTTCAGCCAAATTTTAAAGTTGTAGCACTTCTAGAAGTAAAATAATATTTTTCTAATTGTTTAAACTTAAATAATTTTTAACGGCCGCCGCAATTCATATATGGTTAAACTGAAATATTTATTTGTACAAATTCACTACTCTGTAAACAATTTGAAAATTTCAGCGTCCTATCTCATCCTGTAGTACCTAAACTGTTATCTATTGGTTAAAATTTTAAGAATTTTTAACTGCCAAACAAATTAAAATATCAAAATTTGAATAATCCCTACTTCGTTTTTTTAAGAATTCTACTTTTAAAAAAATTTCAACTCCGTGGGACATTCGAAAATATATAAACCTTGAAAATTTGTTTAAACAATTGCGAATTTTTAGCGGCCGCATTGTTGCACTTTTTAAAGATTTTCGCTTTTTCTAGTCGGTTTTGCACAAAATTCTACCTATGAAAAAAATTTCGAATCTCCAGCTTATCTGGAAGTGCCTAAACATTAGTATCCTCCTGTTATCTTATGTTATATCCTCCTCTGTAAGAGTCGTCGATATATAATAGAAGATAACATATAACAGGAGGATACTAATGTTTAGGCACTTCCAGATAAGCTGGAGATTCGAAATTTTTTTCATAGGTAGAATTTTGTGCAAAACCGATTAGAAAAAGCGAAAATCTTTAAAAAGTGCAACAATGCGGCCGCTAAAAATTCGCAATTGTTTAAACAAATTTTCAAGGTTTATATATTTTCGAATGTCCCACGGAGTTGAAATTTTTTTTAAAAGTAGAATTCTTAAAAAAACGAAGTAGGGATTATTCAAATTTTGATATTTTAATTTGTTTGGCAGTTAAAAATTCTTAAAATTTAAACCAATAGATAACAGTTTAGGTACTACAGGATGAGCTAGGACGCTGAAATTTTCAAATTATTTACAGAGTAGTGAATTTGCACAAACAAATATTTCAGTTTAACCATATATGAATTGCGGCGGCCGTTAAAAATTATTTAAGTTTAAACAATTAGAAAAATATTATTTTACTTCTAGAAGTGCTACAACTTTAAAATTTGGCTTAAATGTGTAGCATTGGTACCCCATAATGTAGAAAGTGTAAAATTTTAAAATTGCAACATTTGGGGATGGTTTTAAACTATTATTTTTACATGTGGGAAAAACGGTAATCGCTGCGGAGGTGAAATTTTTAGAATTAAAAGAATATTTGTAATGATGAAATGTCTGTCTGAAAAATGAATGTTTTTTAATGTTGAGATGAAATGCTTGCAGAATGCAAGCACCAACTACTAGTCATTATATATCGACGACTCTTACAGAGGAGGATATAACATATAGGAGGATACTAATGTTTAGGCTCTTCCAGATGTGCTGGAGATTAGAAATTTTTTTCATAGGTAGGATTTTGTGCAAAACCGACTAGAAAAAACGAAAATCTTTAAAAAGTGCAACAATGCGGCCGCTAAAAATTCGCAATTGTTTAAACAAATTTTCATGGTTTATGTATTTCCGAATGAGCTACGGTGTTGAATTTTTTTTTGTAAGTAGAATTCCTAAAATAACGAAATAGGGATTATACAAATTTTGATATTTTAATTTGTTTGGCAGTTAAAAATTCTTAAAGTTTAAACAAATAGATAACTGTTTAGGTACTACGGGATGAGCTATGGAGCTGAAATTTTCAAGTTATGTACAAAGTAGTAAACTAGCACAAAAAAAAACATTTCAATTTTACCATATATGTATTGCGGCGGCCGTTAAAAATTAATTAAATTTAAACAATTAGAAAAATATTATTTTATTTATAGAAGTGCTACAACTTTAAAATTTGGCTAAAGTGTGTAGCATTAGAACCTTATAATGAAGAAAGGGTAAATTTTTAAAATTGCGACATTTGGAGATTGTTTTAAACTATTATTCTTACATGTGGGAAAAACGAAAATCGCTGCAGAAATGAAATCTTTAGAATTAAAAGACCATTTGTAATGTTGAAATTTCTGTCTGAAAAATGAATGTTCTTTTAATGTGAGATGAAATGCTTGCAGTATGCAAGCACCAACTACTAGTATGTTATATATTCATTCATTCGTGTTCTGTCTTACGACAGGTCCTACCAATTAATTAATTAACTGATTTTTGACTAGGGAATATACATACAAGGTGTGGTGGTTTCACGTTGCCTTCCACACCGGACACACACACAGAAGTGAGGAGGGAAACCCGGTGCCGGCATTTGCGTGCTCTTGCGAAGAACACCAGGGGGGCCAACGGCTTAACGTCCCTTCCGAAGGAAGGAACAGCTGAATTTGCGCGGTCTCCTCAAACCACGCAAACAGGGGGCCGGACGACCTTGAGAAAAAGTCCTACTCGCGCAGGATTCGTACCCGATGACTTTTTCAAGCATCGGGCGAGTAGCAGCCAGCGTTCTAACCACTACACCACCGGCACCCTATGTTATATATTATAAGATATTATATGTTACTAGTAGAAGGTGCTTGCATACTGCAAGCATTTCATCTCACCTTGAAAAACATTAATTTTTCAGAGATATTTCATCATGAGACATATTTCTTTAATTCTAAAGATTTCTACTTGGACCGGTTTTCGTTTTTTCATTATGGAACAATAATGGAGCCAAATAATCACTAATTTTTGCAATTTTAGGAATATTATACTTTTCCCACATTGGGTTAATAATGCCACACATATCTGCAAAATATTAAATTTGTAGCAGATTTAAAAGTGAAATAACATTTAACTAATTGTTTAAATTTAAATAATTTTTAACGGCCGCAATAACAATTTTATGTATACATTGAAATGTTTATTCGTTTACATAGACTAAATTCTAAATACTTTAAAATTTCAGCTCCCTAACTTTCCACGTAGTATCTAAACATTCCTCTATTTGTTTAAATTTGAAGAATTTTTAAGAGCCAAACAAATTAAAATATCAAAATTTGTATAATCCCTATTTCGTTTTTTACAAATTCTACCTATAAAAAAATTTCAGTGCCATAGCACATCCGGAAATACATAAACCTTGAAAATTTGTTTAAACAATTTCGAATGTTTAGCGGCCGCATTGTTGAACTTTTTCAATATTTTAGTTTTTTCTAGTCGGGTTTTGCACATAATAAGTTTATATGTTAGTAAAATTGGTACGTTAGCAATACGAAATACATATTTAAAGTGTTGTCTGTACCTTATATCTCTTTAACCTATTCTTTGCGGCGCTCATACGTCTTCTGGCTCTCGAATTTACGAAGAATTTCGTATGCGGTTCCAAGAATTTCAAGTTTGGCCACGCCTGATCAAGGGAAAAATATGAAAGTTTACCTTTATGTAGGAATCAGTGGGTATGGCAAAGCAACCGACGTCCCTGTAGAATAACTTAACACTATCGCTTTTCCAACCTTGTGACGTAATTGGTTTTTAAAAAAATTTAATTTCCACGAACAACATATCATAACATCGTAGCAATCAAACAAATTTTGGAAGAGTTAAGGTCCGCTCACACTTGGGAGAAACGCGGCGAAGTGAAGAGAAGTGCAGAAAAATATTCTTACCGAAGAGTTAAATGGACCTGCTCACACTTAGACGCAGCGAAGGGAACGGAAACGAGGAGAAGCGAAAAGAATTTCTTGGGGAGAATATTTCTTCGCTTCGCCTGATGTCACGAGGCGAAGTTTTGTGCGATCACTGTGAAGGTATTGGGGTATTCACGGGGGATCGGGAATCATCGTGAAGGTTCGGGCGTATTCGTAATAGGAATGCCGTCAATTAAAAATATTTTGGTATTTTTCTCTTGAAAATGGCCGCAAATACATTAAAAATTAAAATCATTCAGCAGGCGGCACAAAATCGTGCAAGTGGCCAGTTTGGACACCTAAACATTAGTTTCCTCCTATATGCTATATGTTAATCCACCTCTGTAAGAAGCGTCTATATATAATAGACAAGTAGTTGGTGCATGCATTCTGCAAGCATTTAATACCACCCTGATAAACATTAATTTTTCAGAGACATTTCATTATTATATTTTTTTAATTCAAAAGATTTCACCTCTGCACCAATTTTTGTTCTTTTCTTATGGAATAATATTTGATTAAAACAATACCTAAAATTTTCAATTTTAAGAATATTATAATTTTTCCATTGTGGTGCACTAATGCCACACCATTCTGCAAAATTTTAAATTTTATCTAGATGTGAAATAATATTTATCTAATTGTTTAAATTTTAAAAATGTATAAAGGCAGCAATAGCAATTGTAAGGAAATATTCAAATGTTTATTTGGGCATATTTATTAAGCTCTAAATAACTTTAAAATGTCAGCTTCGTAGCTTGCCCCGTAGTACCTAAATCTTAACCTATTTGTTTAAATTTTAAGAATGTTCACAGACAAACAAATTAAAATATCAAAATTTCTATAATCCCAATTTCGTTTTTTTCTTAAAAAAATTCAGCCTCCTAGCACATTCGAAAATACATAAACTTTGAAAAGTTGTTTAAACAATTGCGAGTTTTTAGCGGCCGCATTGTTAAACTTTTTTAAAATTTCAGTTTTATCTGGTCGGTCTTACAAATAACCCTACCGACACCTAAAATTTCAAATCTCCAGCTAATCTAGAAGTGCCTAAACATTAGTATCCTCCTATATATCATCATATATAGACGTTCCTTACAGAGGAGGATTATATAACATACTAGCAGAAGGTGCTTGCTTACTGCAAGCATTTCATCTCACCTTCAAAAATCATTAATTTTTCAGTCAGATATTTCATCATGAGAAATATTTCTTTAATTCTAAATATTTCTCCTCTAGACAGGTTTTCGTTTTTTCATTATGGAACAATAATGGAGTAAAACTATCGCTAATTTTTGGAATATTATAATTTTCCCACACTGAGTTAATAATGCCACACATTTCTGCCAAATTTTAAATTTATAGTACAATTAGAAGTGAATTAACATTTATCTAATTGTTTAAATTTAAATAATTTTTAACGGCCAAAATAACATTTATGGATAAATTGAAAATTTTATTCGTTTACATAGGCTAAACTCTAAATAATTTAAAAATTTCAGCTCCCTAACTTGCGGCGTAGTGTCTAAGCATCTACCAATTTGTTTAAACTTTAAGAAAACAAAGTAAAATATCAGAATTTCTATAATCCCTATTTCGTTATTTTACAAATCCTACCCCTAAAAAAATTTCAGCTCCGTAGCACATTTGGAAATACATAAACCTTGAAAATTTGTTTAAACAATTGCGAATTTTTAGCGGCCGCATTGTAGCACTTTTTTAAGATTTTCGTTTTTTCTAGTTGGTTTTGCACCAAGTCCTACCTATGAAAAAAATTTCGAATCTCCAGCTCAACTGGAAGTGCCTAAACATTAGTATCCTCCTATATGTTAAATCCTCCTCCTCCTCTGTAAGAAACGTCTATATATAATGACAAGTAGTTTGGTGCTTGCATTCTGCAAGCATTTAAATTCACCTTAAAAATATCACTTTCCCATTGTAGGTTACTAATTCCAAACATTCCTGCCAAATGTTAAAGTTATAGCCAGTGCTGTACTCGTAAAAAACAGAGGCTATACGGAAGTAAAAATTTGAGGGGGGCTCTTACCCAGTTTTTTGAGAGCAAAGCACATGTCTATAATATTACGAAGGAAGGGGAAGACGTATGGGCCTACATTAAATTTATTTGAAAATTTTATTTCAAATATATTTTAGTAATATAATATAAAAATTAAAACAATAATAAGCAGTATTTTTTTCAATCTTATCGAAACAAAAGTAGTATTAGAATTTGGTATTAAATCTGTTTTAGGGCAGCAGATTTTGAAGAACTAATCCAGGTGCAGCGTCAATATTTGGGGCCACGAAAAAAGGAGTAATTAGCTGTTTTTCAATCAACCTGTATAATTTCTCATAATGCAAGGGCACACGTTATTTGTTCGAAGAAGCAGAGGATATACCCTATTCATTAAAAAAAGCGGAGGGTATACGGCGTATACCACCGTATACCCACTAATATAGCACTGATTATAGCACTTTTAGAAGTGAAATGATATTTTTCTAGTTGTTTAAAATTTAAATGTTTTAACGGCCGCAATAACAACTTAATGGAGAATGTCAAATGTTTATGCACTAAGCTCTGAATAACTTTAAAATTTCAGGTCCCTCCCTCGCTCCGTGGTACCTAAACATTTATCTATTTGTTTAATCTTTAAGAATTTAGAACAGCCAAACAAATTAAAATATCAAAATTTATATAATCTTTATTTGGTTATTTTACAAATTCTACATTTAAAAAAATCAGCTCAGTAGCACATTTGAAAATAATAAACCTTAGAATTTTTTAAAAACACCTGCGAATTTTTAGCGTTAAAGTTTAATGTTCAACTTTTTCAAGATTTTCGTTTTTTCTAGTAGGTTTTGCACAATTTTAGCGACAAAAAATTTCGAGTCTCCTGCTTATCTGGAAGTGCCTAAACATTAGTATCCTCCTATATATCTATACATATAGCTATATCCTCCTCTGTAAGGAACGTCTATATATATTGACAAGTAGTTTGTGCTTGCATTTTGCAAGCATTTCATCCCACCTTGAAAACAAATAATTATTCAGACAGATATTTCATTATTAGATATATTTTTATTACAAAAGTTTCCCTCTCTGAAACAAGAACAACTAATAACACAACAAATAACAACGCAACGACAAATAACTCACTTTTTGTAATCACCTTTATAACACCGTTCTAGAATAACGGAAGCACCCTCAAATTACGCGCCGAAATTTGTAACGCGATCAACCGTCGTGCAGACGTGGTGGAAGTGACCGGGGAGGGAGAAAGGGGTGGGAAGAGGAGGAGGGAAGAAGGGATGGAAAGAGGGGGAGGGAGAAAGGGGTGGGAAGAGGGGGAGGGAGAAAGGAGTGGAGAGAGGGGGAGGGAGAAAGGGGTGGGAAGAGGGGGAGGGAGAAAGGGGTGGGAAGAGGGGGAGGGAGAAAGGGGTGGGAAGAGGGGGAGGGAGGGAAGGAAAAGGGGGAAGGAGGAAGTGAAGGGAGGAAGTGGTGGGAAGAGGGGGGGAGGGAGTGGTGGGAAGAGGGGAGGGAGTGGTGGGAAGAGGGGGAGGGAGAAAGTGGTGGGGAGATGGGGAGGGAGGAAGGGGTGGAAAGAGGGGGAGGGAGGAAGGGGTGGGAAGAGGGGGGAGGGACGAAGGGGTGGGAAGAGGGGGGAGGGACGAAGGGGTGGGAAGAGGGGGAGGGACGAAGGGGTGGGAAGAGGGGGAGGGAGGAAGGGGTGGGAAGAGGGTGAGGGAGGAAGGGGTGGGAAGAGGGGTAGGGAGGAAGGGGTGGAAAGTGGGGGAGGGAGGAAGGGAAGGGAGGAAGGGATGGGAGGAAGGTAAGGGAGGAAGGGAAGGGAGGCAGGGAAGGGAGGAAGTGGTGGGAAGATGGGGGGGAGGGAGTGGTGGGAAGAGGGGGGGAAGTGGTGGGAAGAGGGGGGGGGGAGTGGTGGGAAGAGGGGGGGAAGTGGTGGGAAGAGGGGGAGGAAGTGGTGGGAAGAGGGGGAGGAAGGGGTGGAAAGAGGGGGAGGGACGAAGGGGTGGGAAGAGGGGGAGGGAGGAAGGGGTGGGAAGAGGGGGAGGGAGGAAGGGGTGGGAAGACAGACAGACAGACAGTCAGACAAACGACTTTATTAGGGCGAAATTGAGACTATGTAGTGGAGGAAGGAGGAAGAGGTGGAAAGTGGGGGAGGGACGAAGAGGTGGGAAGAGGGGGAGGGAGGAAGGGGCTGGAAGAGGGGGAGGGACGAAGGGGTGGGAAGAGGGGGAGGGAAGAAGGGGGGGAAGAGGGGGAGAGGAGCGCATGCCTACCCAATTGGTGGAGGCCTCCCCGCCACCGCATTTAGCGATCTTGGCGTGTTTAAATGGAAAAATCGCCAATATATCTGTAAGGTATACATTAAAAATTTTATTTGGGTAGAGAACATTTGCTAGAATCAAAGTCCAGAATACCACTTACCTACGATTAATAGTTTTCGAGATAAAAATTATTAATACGTAATAATCGTTAAAATACGTATAGCGATCGGAAATTCTATTCCCTTGCCCTTTTATGATCTGTAAGGTATTGATTAAAAAAACTATCAATACGGAGGATAGAACTTGATAGAAAATGTTTGCAAAAGCTCGTACCTACGACGAATAGTTTTCGAGATAAAAATTATTAACCTTTAATGTACAAATGGGGTAAAAAAACCGCTAAAAATTACCAATTTGAACTTTTCCATTTTTCTGGTTGGTTGTGTGCAAAATCCTATAATCGTGCAAAATTTCAGCTCTCTAAACTTCTTAGATTGTTTTACACACTTGAATTAATTTTCCCCATGCTTTCTTATGCCCCGTAGTACCTAAATCTTAACCTATTCGTTTAAATTTTAAGAATTTTAACAGACAAACAAGTTAAAATACCTAAATTTCTATAATCCCTATTTCGTTTTTTTTTTACAAATTCTACCTTTTAAAAAAATTTAAGCTTAGTAGTATATTCGGAAATACATAAACCTTAAAAATATGTTTAAACAATTGCGAATTTTTTAATCCTACCGTCCTATAAAATTTCGAATCTTCAGCTCTTCTGGAAGTGCCTAAACATTAGTATACTCTTATATATATATGTGTGTGTTATATGTTACTCCTCTGTAAGGAACGTCTATATATATATATTAGTTAGTTCTCCACCGACTACACCATCATGAACATCGCCTCCCTCATCACTGTTGTTCATTGAACAAACAATTTTGCGAGCCCGTTTCGATTTAACGGTCACAATCTCACTGTTGCTGTCCGCGTTACTATACTAAGTTTGGTCTTTTTGGGAAACAGATGAAAGCGGCTTTTTCTAATTAAAGTCTCTGACTTTAGTCTCGGACCGGCAAACGGCTCAGGAATATTTGTAAAAGAATCAATTTCTTAAGATTTTTTCAAGATTAAATTTTTTAATCCAAGGGTTTAATTTTGAATTAATGGAATCTTTTTTTGAGCTTAATTTATTCATTTTTTGAAATTTTATCGATGAAATTAATGTCAAACTTGGAACTAAAGAGAAATGTCGAAATAAAACAATTATTCTAACTTGAAAAATATGTTAAAACAAAAATAATTTAAAAAGTTTATTTTCCAAAAAATAATTTTGGGAACCGAACCCCATATTTTGTATTAATTCTTAGTCTCGATTAACACGATTTTGGATTAAAAGGTGTTTTCGTTGAACCAAACTACCGTGTCAATCGAGGATTAGCTGCATTGAATTATATGGCTCGAATAAACTGCATTTCCATGGATGTTGATATAATTACATTAGTGTCCTAAATGAACTAAATAACAAAAGTCAACAAGAGTCAATGAACAGCAGGAGAAAATATTGTCTTTACTGAGAATCGGATGGGTATTCTACCTCTCATTTATCCAGGTAGACCTATGAAATATTTCTGATTTCCATCAACTCCTGCAGTCGTGCATATAAAATTAAGATCTACACTTTGCATGGAGTTTGCCAAGCAAAGGTCAAGAATGCAGTTTCCCTTCATACTGTAAGAAAAGTAACGACTTTATCAGAGAAATGGAAAGAAAAATTAGCATAAAAGATATAAAATGCCACGCGTAATAAAACGTAAAATTATTTCCGAACTCAGAAAACTCAATCTAGCATATTCACGCATTTATAGGATAAAACTAAAGGGAACTATGGGTTTTCCAAAAGGGCCTGTTTTTTAAAACATAAACAGACAGTACAGATTTTTTCACAAGTGTCGACGATGAATCCCCTAAGATAAGCTTTCTCGGCAATTCGAGAAACATCGTATAAAGTCGCCCAATAGAAAAGTTCGTTGAATTTTATATGTTCTGGTTTAATTTTACTTTTCGGTGTAAACTGAGGGTTGGTTATAGAGTTGGGCGACAATGCGCGAATGCCAAAACAGCACGCTCCGTTGACGTTAATTTTCCCCGCATCTCCGATAGATTTTTCAGAGAGAGGGAGGGAGAGAGAAAGAGAACGAGGGAGGGAGAGGAAGAGAGGGAGAGACAGAAAGTCGATAACGCGCCCTCGGAGAGGCCGCTGCCGTCAGTCACGTGACTTCCTTACTTGGCAAGACTAAGGTGGGGGAAACAGGGAGAAGCCACTGCGGCATCCATGTTCTATACGAACATGTTACTAAGAAGCAGTTAACCTCCTTCCTCCCGTCTTATCTCATTTAATGGATCGACTCAATGAATTCCTACTAATCCGAAACAAGTTACGTTGGAGGTTAACATTCACATATAAAATGTGAGAAATTAATGATTAAATTTAATGTTGCGATGTGAAATTCACATAGGGAAAGACAACTGAAGTCAAATAATTGGTAAGAGGGAATAACAGCCAAGAATAAAAATGAAGAGGCAAAAGAAATATTTTTTCGACGAAATCTATAATATAGATTTTTGAAATTCACTAGGCCTTGTTTGAGGATAGCGATCTTCTGAGGATATATTGATAATACTGTTTTGGAGAGTGACGCAACTATAGGTGTGCGACGCACACAATGCGCATGGGCACTCCTTCCAATCAGAGTTATTGCTAGAACAGCGATTCTCAACCTTTTTCATCTTACGTCGCACGAACCATTTTGCCAAATAATCCGAGCACCGCTATGATACAAAACAAACTACCTTTTTCAAGAAGTGGATTTTCACGTTGAATGTATTATACTACTATATTAACACTACTGGAAATTTGTAAGGCATTAAATGTTGCAATAATGAGGTAGAGAAAAAGATTTCGCGTCACACCTAGATGGCCGTTGCGCCCCATTGTTTGGGAAACACTGGTCTAATTGATCTAACTATAATAAAGCCTTTGTTGCTTCGTTGGCCCATAATGCTCGAGTGTCGCGCCAACTTCACTGTTTTACTAATAATTGTTTTTAAAGTGTGGCAAATGTAAAACTTTATCACCGAAAAACAAAATATACTGATCAAAATAAGCTAAAACAAACAAGAATTATAAGAATGGAAAGAACTGCAGACTGAACTTCAAAATCGATTTAGCGTGCTAAACGACTAAAAAGTCGAATCAAAACTACTACTTTAATCGCTCAAAAATGGGTGGAATCGATAACGTGAAGCCTGATAAAAAAAATAAAACAAGATGTAACACAATAAGCTAGCATTCACTTAGTGGAATTCTACCACAAAGGAATGAAAAAAATATTCAAATTGAATAACTTAGTTTAATTTCGCATGAAAATTATATAGATAATAATGAGTCCTAGATTTATACGCTTTGTACCATCATCGGGCAAACAAGGTAAAAGCTAATAGCTTGATCAGCAAATTTATTATTCAAAATTTGTTTAAATTCCTTAAAAACGATTCCTGAAGAAGAAAAACGGCAGATGACAATGATGAACGACCCAAAATAAATTATCCTCTTACAAGAACAGAACAAAACTACAAGGAAGACCACCAAAGAATCCCTAAATACGGCTTTGACCAAGAAATATTAGACGATAAGAAAGTTAACATTCCCAATAATATGAATGGCTTTTAAATGGCGAAATTTTAAATTAAGTAGGCACCGAAAGGTTATAAACATTTTCAGTCCTCGTGCGCAACGGGTTAAACATAAAACTACCAAAAATGGCTGAGTTAGGTTTACGTTTATTAATTTTGTTTTTTCATGTTAAGTTCATCTATGAGCATCTG
Organism: Tanypteryx hageni; assembly: GCA_028673005.1. Lineage (NCBI taxonomy): Eukaryota > Metazoa > Arthropoda > Insecta > Odonata > Petaluridae > Tanypteryx > Tanypteryx hageni. The sequence goes on from CM054120.1 coordinate 6,787,707, forward strand.
CTTATAATTGTCTCGTATATCTGTAAGAGTATGGAGGAAAATATACACAGTACCTATGTTATTTTATGTTATTACTACCTGACTTGAGGGGCTCGACTTCTAGGCTGAATTTTGACAAGAAAAAATATGTTTGCTACAAAAATAGTGTTTTTGTAATACGTACTGGCAGAGATTGGAAAACAAAAAACATCACGTTCCACTTCAATTAGGGATGGCCAAATTTGATTTCTGAATCGATTCGAATCGAATATTTCGACTCGGATTAACAATCGATACATTGAAATCGATTCACCCAATTCATTTGATTCAATTATAAATGAAAGGATATCCGGCCATCGGCCGGATATTGCATCGCATTTATTATAAAACTTAAAAGAATGTGAGGACAGGTGAGTAAGTTCATGCGCAGTTGCTTCAATATTGAAGGTGTGGAAGACTACTTGGAAAGTAATAAGAAATCGGTTGTATTGCTAACCATTCAACATTGTAAAAAATAATGGAACGACAACCGAAAACAGTAAAGAAATAGCACCGCAGTAAAATAAGTTTTAAATATAAGAAAAGCATATCGAGCGATATAGTCTACATTTTTTAAATTGCCTCCCTAACCACCTAGGGCACTTCCAGTCAAATAATACTTTAGAGACACCTAGGTCAAGGATCCCCAACCTATGGCCCACATGCGGACCTCTAGAGCATTTTATGCGGCCCGCGAAGCTACAATGAAAAATCGATCGTATACTTTAATAGACAAGTTCATCTATGCTAAAACCTTGAACGTTGAAATTTAACTTGAAAATAAAATATCTAGGCTTGACTTCCACGTATATGACGAGGCAAAATCTCCGCCGAAGCTTTCGCAACCACCATTAAGGCCCACCGGAATATTCGTAACTTCCAATGCGGCAGAAAATTTTCCGATATCTGGCCTTGACGAGCTTACGTGTTTTATATTCGCAAAAATTTCCAAGTATGCGTTCTTTCACCACGCTGAAGCCAATTTAATTTTAGAAAAACTGCAACCTTAGTTTAGACTCAAGGGAGTTGTAAGGTATAAAAATTTCCAATGAACCGAATGTTCGTATTACAATGGAAAAAACCGCTTTATCTAAAGAATCCAGATGCCCCGCCAATCTTAAAATACTAAACAATTAATTTTTATTATAAGTGACCAAATGAAATTTTTTATAGAAAATCAATTTAATGCGAGCGCAAATAAGGCTGGCTTGACATCGGTGCCAACGGTGCGACTGCACCGGGTTCCGCGCTTACAGAGGTCGAACACCAAAAAAGTATTGCGCTTGTAAAGGAAATATATTTAAAAAGTCGGAAAAATTATCGAACACTGTCACAAGAGAGATTGCTTTATTTATTTAAATTTACTATTTGGAAATTTTTGACGCATAAGAGGCCCAGCGCGCACACTGCGATTTTCCTAGCCTGCTCATACTGCGAAGCTTGTCAGAGGTTCTCCAGTCGTATAATATTATAGTTAAATTCCAAACAGCTAGATGGACTGCTACTTCTCAGGAACCAATCAAAACGCTAGGCTCGGCCATGCAGTAGCAGGCAATATGGTAATACAATATAAACTAGGGGTCTATTTCAATTCTGTGTTATTATTTAATTTGCAAAATTTCTTTATACACAATTTAGTGTTCGAATTCTTGAACACCCCACATATTTCCATGTGTAAACCAAGGTTCAGGCGTAAAAATACCAACTTCGGCTAAAGTTTGGCCTTGCGATTTATTTATTGTCATGGCATAAGATAGTTTGATCGCGAATTATCTGAAATGCATGTTAAAAGGAATTGCCGGATCATTTGGCGTTTCAATTTTTACACTTGGGATAAAGTGAATGATTACAGCCATAAAACCAGTAATGACTTCCAATAATTAATTTAATTATTAATCACATTTAATTAAAAAGTCACTTCACCTTGTGTATTATAATAGAGATAATCGAAATATCTCCGTTTTATGAAAAATGCTTTAAAAAGTTGTAGAAAATTACATTATCTACAACTTTAATAATAAAAATATTAAACATTAATTAAGTTCTAAAGGAGGCATTTGGGAAAACCTGAAAAATGGCATGAGTAAACATCCGGTAGACCAGTTTCGGCAAAAACTTTTTCAGATTTTGAATTCGTAATAAAACCCTTAAATATAAAGTTTTTTGCCAAACTGATTATTAGTTTTTGAGTCCGAGCACCTACAAAATTCCTATCACACACACACACTATCGAGAAAATATTGAAAACGCACTCAGGGGACCTCAAAACGTGTATTTCCGTTAAAATTTCGAATTCGATTTTATTCACGAATACAATACTTTCTCTTATAGTATGTATGGAGAAAGTAATAATGCCGACTTCGTAATAGAGCTTCGCTCCCCGAGGATTCTTTACCGAGGCAGTGCTGTATTCATGAGTGCGTTTGTATAATCCTGCAACACATTAGTTTTTGCACCTGAAAACGATCATATTTGTAGGAGAAAATGGGTTTCGGTTCCAAATTCTGCTGAAAAAGAACGTGGCGTAAATTATCTTACCACAACTGACGATCGTAGGAAACAGAAACAAATAGAATTAAAGATTAACATCGATAAAGGCAGAAAAGGCAAGCCTAAGCGAGGGAGAATGAAGGAAAATGTATTCAACCGAACGCGAATCTGTAATGATACGCTTACAAAGTCCTCATCCATGATTTCTGAATTCGGAAGAACTAAGAATGATGCCGAGAAAAGGAAAAACTTGTCACTGGAAGGGTCAACGCCAATAGGCAAAACCAAGAACACAAAGTTATGCCGGTAGTTAATTTTTTTTTATTTGTAGGCCTATTTTTCCAATTATTACGATTTATTAGGTATTTTCAAATATAAATTATTTTTTTGAAAAAATATGGCCGCCTTTCGATAATCAGTTAATTATGAAAATACAGTCACAAACGTGCTTACAAAGATTTTCCTAGTACAGGGTACGACAAATCCCGAGCGCCAGGTCGCCATGACGCCTAAAAATTTTATGCTGGCTCATAGATATTGTTTATGCTTGCTGTAGTAAGATTTTGGTTGTTCTGTAGTCACGTTCTGTAGTCATATTGCATTGCCGGCTACAGCAGGAGCAGCAAAATATAATATAACATGTGTAGGAAGCATTCAAGTTCCTGAAAATAAGCGCAAATTTTAATTTTCTTTTTCGTCAACTACATGTTTCAGAATATTATTACATTTTTTAGATATATAAGGTTGATTTTATTATGTTATGTATACTACCTAATGTGACAGAAATAAACGTGTATGGCTTAATTATTATAGCAGATTCGTGCCTAAATTATTAAACATTTATTTTTCTGACTATGATATAAAATATCCGCCAAAATTATGTAACGCCTGCGCTGGCTCCTAGGTTTTGGAACTGGGGCCTAGATTTTTAGAAAATTTGTCTCGCCCTGTCCTAGAGAAAGTTACCTGTGCTCACACTCCCTCTTTCGCTAAAGAACGCTTTTAATTATTCATTTTAGCTAGTTCATGTACACCCATTAATGCCCTCTTACAATTAGCGTAATAATGATAACAAATACGAAAGCATAAAACACGCCCTCCGCCGGATTCGAATCCGCGACCCAAGCATTGAGAGCCATACAAGCTAACCACCTCTCCATCAAGGCCTAAATTCAGAATAATTGGAAAAAGCCGAATCATGCAATGCACATGATTTTCTCCATACAGAGTAATGAATGTGATTGCTAAGTATTTACATGTTGTCCTCGACTGAAGCTTCCTCAAAAATTGCCATCAGCAATTACACTCGTAACTTTCAAACACTTCGATGAATTTTCTCAACGGAAAATATCCAAGTTTTCAAATTGGAAAATAATAAGTAAAGAAAATTATTTGTTGCTATGTATAGAAAATGATGCATTGACGCGCATCCTAATATTAAGTTCAAATTTTTGTGCTAAATATTCGCGATTAAAATTACCGTTGGCAGCGCTGGAGCCGCTATCAACTACTCAAAGATTTTATCATACCAACGGAAACAATGTTATCAGTTAGCGACATTCAATGTACTGAACGACGGATAATCGAAATATTATATCTATGAAACAATAGATCAATGAAAAAATGCGATAAAAGTTACAGAAAATTTATTATCTACGATTTTGATAATGACTAATGTTTACATTAATGAAGCCCTAGAGAAGATATTTGGAAAAAAACGGAACAAATGACGAGAGTAAACCTTTTTGCTATAAATCGAACATCGGTAATTAATATACAGAAAGTGATTCACTACACATTTATTGAGGATTATAGAGTTTTTCTCCTATATCTTTCTCAGCACGAAGTGGTCATTTCCGAAGGATTTTCATATAAATACTATTATTATAGGAATTCTTTTCCAAAACGTTTCTCTCGTGCCTCAATGGTATAAAACAACGGAAGGAGATGAATCTACTAACCAGTTTCATAAAACCGCAACCAAAATTATCATAGGAATTCTTTTCCAAAACGTTTCTCTCGTGCCTCAATGGTATAAAACAACGGAAGGAGATGAATCTTCTCACCAGTTTCATAAAACCGCAACCAAAATTATTCTACGCCCAAGTAAAACCGTATCTCTAACAAACATTTCAAACGTGAAAGTAGCCGAGAAAACAAGGGTGATTTAGGAGAGGATGACACCTCTCACATTATTGTCTAATCAGGAAATATTTGCTCCGGAGTTAAGACGCATAACGTCTGTATTACCCTTCAAGTCTGTGGGAAGGTAGCAAGCAAATTCATGGTCCCAATTAGGGAACCTGTTCACTTTACACGAAGAATTTCCTGGTTTAACACGAACTGCAATACGAAAAAAATGTTGCCATTAATGAAACGTATATATTAATTTATATTTATTCGTAAAACATTCGATAATTATAATTTGCAGTCGCAACGTCGAAGTAAAACTTCGCTTAGTCTTTTTCGTGATTTTTACCGCGAAAGAGTGAATGACGATGTCAGAAAAAAGAGGAACTACACAAATGATGGAATACTAGACTAAAATACGCGAAATAAGCCTCGGAAGATGAGTTCAGACAGTGAAGAATACGCTCAACCTCAACCACCCAAAGTGCTCCCCTGTGCAGACGTCAAAAACCACAAAGGTAATGAAAATTTTTTAGATTTGATAATTTTCAAGTGTGAATCACAGGCAGAGTTGATCTTTCGCGAATTTCACTTCGTATGTTCTGCACTGTCGCGGTTAAAGCCACGAAAAAGACTACGAGAAATTTTGCTTTGAGTTTGTAGGTGAAAGTTATAAATTAATGAATATTCTAAGTATAAATAAAAATTTATATATCCACCGTGATATGGGTAACATTTTTTATTTTACGAAAATCCACTTTCTACGTATAAACCCTGGCTATTTCATATTGATTACCTTTTGTTTCTCTGCCATCAATTACCATTCTTCCCATCTCATTCCGATTTAATCTACCAACTGATTTTAGATCGATCTAAAAACAGAAAAATCGGATTAGATCCTACACATTTAACAAGAACGGATTCTTTAGTTCAACCAAGCGGTCGCACATTAAAGAAATGATCATTCATGATCGAAGGATCCTGCAGAACTAGCACACGTTTATCGTTTATTTACGTGTTATGAATATTGTTTATATATTGTCATTTATTTATATTATACTGGTTCCTGTATTTTGTATCAACACGTAAGTAAAATGTACATTAATACTTGTAGTGTATTAAATCTCTGCTTTCTCGTACGATATCTCTCACCTCGAACCTTTTACGTGCTTTCCTATGGTTTTTATGCATTCGCTTAGTACCAAGTTACTTAACACAGCACTTTTTAGGAACGTATATTTCGTGTTAAGCGGGGACGACCTGTAATTTATTTTGCATTTTTGTATAATAAACATGTTTTTTTAAGTATAGCATACTTATTTTTAGCACTGATGTGTACATTACAGGACTTAAGGTCAGGACCGTAACTAGGAGTTTTCGAGCGGGGCATGTGCCCCGGGCGCAAAAACCAAATTATAACTAATAGTAACTAGAGACAATTTTTGAAGTGGGACGCATAAGTAGTAGTTTGTCCTGGGCGCTAAAATAGCTAGTTACGGTGCTACTTTAGGTATGCCTCACAGGGATCACTCTCCCTAACCCCAAATTTCCCGTAATCCCTGGCCCTTCCCAATCGCGGGTTAAGTGAATAACGTAACCCCCGTGGTTGGAAAGGGACGACTGAAATTATTAATGATATAACATTGAAACGAGAGGTTCCACTTCTTCATTTGGGAACACATACGATACACCATGCGTTAACGTGGTGCCTGTGAGCACCGCTGCGCTCTTTGGCAGTCTGACTGGGCCTTTCCGCGTTGCATTTAAACACGTTTATTAACACTAATAATTTGATTTGTCCAGTCGCTTTCTTTCTAAACGCATTGAAGAACTTTAAAAATAACTCTGACGACTTAATTTTATTTATGATCATTCTTATTTTGAGAGATTATAGTGGTGCTCGCTTGATATTCTACGATACAACTTGGTACTCAAAACTTTGAAAAGGTAGATAATTTCTGCGTTAAGGGGATAAGAAAATATCGTAGCGTATCAACGTTTCTTGTAATTAGTTTGCTACGAGAATTAGTCGTTTCTACTTGGAGATATTACAGCAGATTCGTGGAGGAATAAGCTTTCCGCCTATCCGGCGATCGGAGGTCCGGAGAAGACTGCTAATTCTCGGAGACTACGGGTAATAATAAAAAGGATGAGAACCTTATCCGCCACCTTTATTTAAATTAATTCAACATTTTTTATAACAGCAGAAAATGATGAGTTCTTAAAGGACATTTAAAATTTCATTCGTTCTTCCCTCATTCCAATTAATTTTCTCTGAACATAGCTATGCTAACATTTCAAAAGCCTTTTAATATGCAAATATCTCCCATTCCGTCTCGTACCCATATGACGCTATACTTTACATCAAAATTTTAGTGTACAAATGAAAAATTCTAGATGTTTCCGACTTGTATAGTACAAGTGGTGGAAGGCTAAGAACCGAAGGATGACGCCGACGAAACGCAAGCTTTAAAACGAGCTGTTAACACACGCACGCGACACGCTATAACGTTTGGTTCGACGCAGGGCGTGAAAATGTTTTTCATCTGCATTATATTTCTTCATCGAATCACGAAATCGAGGCTTTTGAAAGAAGTTAATTTTTTCAGCTAAGAAACTAATGAATTCGGATTTGCTTTAAAATTGGTCGGAAAGACGAAAAAACGAGTTTCGCCCTCTTTAAAAGTGACAAAACTTCCACGAGGACTTCAATCATCTTTGCCGAATCTCAAACAAATTGTTGTTGTCCACGAACGAACAACAGGAACAACGTAATGACCGACCGTCTGCAAGTCTTTATTCGATCACCGTTTTCCCAATAAAACATCGAAACGCAAACGAAAAATTTGTTTTAGATGTGCTATCGCGAAAAACTGCGACAAAAATTTGTGTATAATGTAATAGCAATAATGTAACGTGTGTCATTAACAATCGGCCACCGATTGTCCGGCTGCCTTTGTGCGTAGAAATCAACGCACGCACAGGAGTATCAGCAAATTATAGCTCAAGTAGTACGCTTTCAAATAATTAAAATATTTCATTTGGAGAGCGAAACGTTTCATTAATGGAAATTACCGCTTCTCCAATTACAAAGTAAATTTGCTTCAGGTTCAATTAAGTGAAAATGTTGTTCAGTCAACCATAAATCATCACCATTTATACAAAATTCTTTTCTGTGATAGTAACTTGCATGGCATCGAACCGGAACCGAACCGAAAACCCGAACTGAAAAAAACGATATTTTTGGTCGGAGGGGAACCGAATCCGAACCGGAAAAAATAATTCCGAACCGGAGCCGGAACCGAAAATCGTCATTAATTTCATTCTTCTTTTTCGGGTCTCAAAAATTTTATAAACTCTCATTCCTTCTCCATGTGAATTGTACTCACCTTCCACCTTAATAGCTGTTGAATAAGAAAACGGGCGCAACGTGACAGAATAATGAATCAATTGGCGAAAAAACGGAAGTCTCTATCTATTTCGTTTAAGAAGAGTTAGCGCGTCAGACAGACCGACAAACCGAACGCACAAGCTGAAGCTGACAAAAATAGCCTTTTTTCAAAAGAAATTGTCAATACAGAGTGTTAAAATTAATGCATACTAGTATGATTAGTCTGAAATATAATAAAATATAATTTAATATAAGTAAGAAGAAGAATTTTTTAAATGAAACATTTATCAAAACACGGAACTTTAAATACAATTATATTAACTCTTGGGCACTAGAACTATAAAAAGCGTTCACAACGAGACAGCTTACTGAATCAATTGACGGAAAAACGAAGTAAGATGAAGTCAGACAGACGGACAAACCGATGGACGTGCCCAACGAGACAGAATAATAAATAGAATGGCGAAGGAAACGACGTCTCTATCTGCTTTCGTTTAGGAGTAGTTAGCGCGTTAGTCATACAGACAGACGAACAAACCGAACGCATAATCGGATTCTTAAAAAAAACGCTAAAAACCAATAATAAATGTATCAATTTAGTGATATCCTTGTCCTTGCAGTTCATAGCTGAGTTTTCCGATTTCTGGTAATTGGATACTTTCAGCTGTCCACAGGCTTCTGAGGGATCAATTGTTAGTCGGCATCGAGATTGACTTTAGGTGTGAAAATACCTGTTCACACAACTATATTGATCCAAATTCTGAAAGAATTGCAAATGCTACTTTCTTCAAGCAGTTACATTTCATGGCAGGGAAGTCCAGCAGGTCAAAATGGAGCCCTCAGGAGCTTTAAGAGCAATCTGCAGATCTCTAAACTTTAATGCCAACAAATCCGAACCACTTGGCTCTATTGACATATCCAAATCGCTTTCTTTGAAGCGGTCAGGCTTAAATAGAAAATTTGATCAAATCGTTGTCTTGAAATATGCTAGTAAATGTAGATTCCAATCTCATCGAAACTTGACTACGCAACGTGCCGGTAGTGATGAAATTTGACTGCTAGGTGACCATCTTCAATCCCTTTTGTTTTCCAACCACGGCAATAGCATCTCTGCTGTAATGCAAAAATAATTCTTACGGTTCTTTGGAATGTTTTATAAAAGCTTCGACAAAATCCTCCCCCTTAGTTGTGCCATATAGCTATTTCATGCATTTCTCGAATTTTATCAGAGGTACAATATCTTGCAATAATTGATAAACGTGGAACGTCATTTACACTCACGCTCTCGTTAAGCTGTTTCTTTTAATGTAGTTTTCAGCTGCTCGTTGATATTTTCTGTAATTTTTCAACTGCTCTGGCAGAGGCAGGTATATATTTTATTCTAGTTAATATTGTATCTCTATTTGGGAAGTCTTTAAACAAAACCTCTGAACAGATTAGGAAAATCTCTTTTATATATTCACCCTCTGTAAACGGATTCTTGTTTTTGCAACGCTATGGGCAAATCTATAACTCCCTACTGTGGCTTGGTGTTTGTTCACATTTATTTGCTGAATAAAAAACTGCCTTTCTTTACAAATCCTGAAAGAGCCTTCTTAATTGCTTCCTGTCCGCCTCTACAGAGTAGGAATAACCGTGATTCATTTGAAAATGTCGACGAACACGTGATGTTTAGCATACTACACTTGCACAACAGAAAACACAAACAGCACTGTCTTTTTCTAATAAATACGAATTTCTCTATCCAAGAAGGATGAAAAATGAACATCTAGTTTAGTTTTCTAAGGAGATAACATTGTCAAAAGAACCCTTCATATTTAACACTTAACTTAGCAAAAATTGCGCAAAAATCACAATAATCGGCGATGTGAGGTCTACTATCGCTCCCGAGTTGCTTGTCACCAGCTCTCACCGTCATAGTATTATTTGATCGCCCCCGTGTTACTTAAAGAACGATTCATTTATAAACGATAAGCATTTGTACCCATCGCTCCGAATTTCCATATTTTGCGTTCGCTATTCACAAAGATGGGGAGAGAGAACGTGATATGGATGAACTATCTGCTCGTTTTGAAGGAGATTACCAGTTACTCGTAATTAAAATATAAAACGAGTTCACTAAATTTACAAAAAACGCTTTGATTATACTACATACCTCTAATATAAAATGTAAATTATTTATCTTCTTTATCACTTCTATCGTGCAATTCAAAATCACCTCGCGTGCCACTTTTGGCACGAGAGCCAAAGGTGGACGACCCGTTCTCCAGTATCGTACTCGATCAATAGCGAAGCAGATTTTCCGACGGTATTTTATGCTCGCTGAGAGCCATGCTCCTATTGGGTATTTGTGTCCTTAGAGCTCACTCCCCTGCACAATGCACAACGTAACTTACAACTACAAACATCCTCCGTCACCTTGATCTTGACTTGTTTTGCCTAGACTTCGATTTTGGCCTACGGATTTGCTTTGTCATTCTTGCCCGTCGAAATAGGGTGAGGTCAATTCAGCCCCTCCTTTTTACCTATTTCGCTCTCTTCCATTGCGAAACTCGCGACCCTGAAAAGAGCCTGATTTCTCCGCCCTTGTGCATTGGCCCTAAAAAGGACCCTTGCTGGCCCCCCTGTCGCCCTGAAAAGGGCCTTCGGTTTTCCTGCTTTCTGCAGGTGGATGATATGATAACATCCAACCAAATGGTTGTTGGCCCCGTCGCATTGCCAGCTTTGCTCATAATGCGGATCTTATTCGTAGTAACTGGCTTTAATTAGACTTCTACTGGCCCCAGTGGGCCGTCGACTCCTACCTACAAGCGGGAACACTTGTTTCTAGGGAGGGCATCTTGCGAATCAAGGCTGGCAATGGCTCGCTTGTAGCGATCCCACCACCTAGCCTTGATGTTGCCTAGCTTGCGCACTTCTTCGTGCGCCGATGCCGCTGCCTTGCAGTAGAATTCCATGTACATCCATCCTCGGCAGGATGTCGTCCAGGGGTTCCACATTTCGGTCGAAATGCATCCGGCTGACGAGGTCGTACCTACCACGACCGAGTATCAGCCGGAGTGCATTATTTTGCACAACTTGGAGCCTGTTGAGGGTGGTCTTGGGCACCCCAGACCAGACCGGAGCTGCGTACGTCAAGATGGGCCTCCCGCAGCTAAGGTAGGGGCGTCTCTTGGTGTCGGCCGACAAGACATCCGGGAGCAGAATCGGATGGATTCTTTATAACGCCCCGAGTGCCTTGCGGCGGACACTCTCCACCCGAGGCTTCCGAAGAAACCTCCAATCCAGCACTATTCCCAGGTAGGTGACCTCTGGGCTCCAGGAGACGATGCCCCCATCACCGACAGGTCGACTCCAGGCGGCGCTCCTTTTCCAGGATAGAAGACGACGGCCCTGGTTTTCGAGGGATTTACTGCAATGCGCCATCGACGGTACCAGGTGACAAGATCGACGACGGCGCACTGCAACGTCTCCACAGCCGCGTACTTTTTACTGGAGCGCGACAGGAGCGCCGCGTCGTCAGCGTCCAGGGCAAGCGTAGTGTTCCACCCAATATCCTGGGGAGGATCTTGGGTGAAGTTCTGCAGGTGACTCGGAAGGGGCTGTTAGTTTCGTCGCTTCGGTCGGTGTTGCGGAGCGAAGGGCGGCTAACGCAGTCCCTCCTTCTCACCTGATTCACCTCGGTCCCGGTCGCGGACACCTTTGGCATCATTCTTTCTCTCCGGCTTTACCCTGAAAAGGGCCTTTCCTTCCTGCTTCCGCAGGCTGACCCTTTGTGGTCTTTGGAAATATTGACCTGCCTGCTGTCGTCTGCACCTTGTGATCTTGCTATTTCAGGATGCCGTCCTCCAACCCTGGAAACGCGCCTGCCAGCATTATTCTCCGTGGGCAACACAGAAGGAGTATCTCCTGCGACGGTCTAATCGCATTTAAAACCCCTGATATAGTGATAAAGCACGTCTCTCAGGACTGCTTGACGATGAACATCGCCACCATCCTCCGAGCGTAAAATCCAGAAAATCTCCGCAACACCCCGCGTCCTTCTCGGAAGGACAGCTTGGTGACTGACATGGCTGCCTGTTCCACCGGTCAGTCATCTGAACCTGAAAAGGCTCTGGCAAAGGCAAAAAGCCCAAGCATGGGAAGAACTCAAAGAAAAAGAACGGCGCTCCCTCCATGGGGTCTCAGCATGCGGCTAGCCCTGCCCCGTCACCCTCAGCTCCTTTGAGGACTCGGGTCCTACCGCACGTGGTGGTGGCTCAACCTGAGCCTGTATCGGGGGAGATTGTTCCCCACCTCACTCCTACGGATGGAGGCTGAAAACCCGGGCGCTTCCTCTTCTGAGAAGAGGAAGCTCACTGAATCAATGGAGGACGTCTCCTCTCTGGGACTGCATGCACCAAAGAAGCCCGCCACCCAGGGTGTACAGCTCACTGCTGGAGAGTCCGCCCCAGACATGCCCGATCCCTCCCAACTCCTCCCTAAGCCTCCTCTAGTGACTGCTCCGGTATCACTCACTGTGAGTGAAGAGCATATGCAGGCTGATACTTCTTGCTCCGCACAGAAGCGGAAGTTGTCTGACTCACTGGAGGACGTACCCTCCCAGCAGTCGCACGCACCCACGGAGCCTGTTGCACAGGATGCGGCGGCTGCCGCCGAGGAGCCATTTGAGGTGGTGACGAGGAAGAGGACGAAGAGAACCTCCAGAAAAAAAGGCTATAACTGTCCCCTCCAACGCAAACCAACCCAGCAGACCGAAGGCGAAGCCAGTTAATGTATACGGTATTAAAAACCACCCTGAATTCATTGACTCTCCAAGAGAAATGCGGAAATGAATTCGAACTATCTATAAGGGATATCTCCACCACACTCATCGTCACCTCACCAGAGCAAAGGGAGAAAGGCCTGCAGGTACTGAATAAGAAAAATCTTGAATATTTCTCACACCCTGCTAAGTACGTCATGACAGCTAGACTACTCATTAAAGCACTGGCCAGTGATTTCCCCAGCTAGGGTGGCCGCAGGGTCAAGTCAGTGAAACATATGGTGCAGACGGAAGAGGGGAAAAGGGAGCCAGATAAGAACAGGAAATGCATAGCCGTGGTCGACGAAACTCCGGGTATCCCCTCTACAAGATCACCCATATGCAAAACTGTAGGGTACAGGTGGAGTACTTCAAGGGAGGAGTAGTGCCACAGACCTGCAATAACTGCCAGAGGTTCGGGGACTCCTCCCTTGGGTGTAAGATGCTGGCCCGGTGCTACAAATGCGCGGGAAATCACCGGTCCCGCGCATGCCCCAATCCACCCACGGAACCCAGGACGTGCTGCAACCATGGTAGCGATCACCCTTCCTCCTATAGGCAATGTCCAGCCAACATAGAAGCCCTATATAAAGCGCTGGCGGCAAATGAGCGCAATGGCGCTGTGCAGTGCAAGATCAGCAAGGGGAGGACCGTGGCACCGACGGCGGCAGCAAGGCGCTCTTCTAAGGTGGTCTCCAGCAAAAACTTTGCTACACCCACATCCAACGCTACCCAAACCGCTACTCCACTTGATCCGGAGTTACAGAGGACGGCGGAGTATGCTATCCCCAGCAGTGCCAATGCCGGTCAACCGGTTAAACCTAAGGGGGTAAACCCCCAAGGTAGCACTGCCTGAACGACCACCTTTGGCACCAACGTCTCTGGCGGATGAAAGACCACAACCTGCACCCAGCGGAAATTCACCCGCCGCAACCTCGTCAGAGGAGCCCGCCCCTCCGGGCTCGCAGGACGAGGAGCTCTGGAGCACCATTGTGTTCATTACTAGGGTGTTGAAGAAACACATCACCAGCCCCAGAGATTACTCCTGGCACTGCTGGAGGAATGGGCAGTCTCAAAATTCAGAAATGGAGCCTCGCTGTAAATACGGTTGTTTCTCAGTGGTGGGATGGTACGCTAACGCCATTCGCAAGCGTGTCGACGAGGTCATCCCACTACTACACGACCATGGAGCCTCGGTTGCTGCCATAGGTGAGACCAAACTCACCCCTGATTCCACCTTTAACATACGAGGCTGGGATGTGTTGAGGAAGGATAGAGCGACCGGCGCAGGAGGAGGCGTCGAGCTTCTTGTCCACTCAGCACTCAAGTACCAGGAATACCCACACCCCGAAATGTAACAACTTGAGGCGGTGGCCGCTGAGATTCGTATGAGAAGAGGGACTCTGCGGGTGGTGGCGGCATATTATCCCCCTGGTCATTCGCTGGAGGAAGATGATATTTATGCTCTATTCTCTTCCGACGGAGTTCCCCCGGTCGTGCTTGGCGATCTTAATGCCAAGCACAGAGCGTGGAACTCCAGAACATCTAACTGGAGGGGGCGTAAACTCAACCAGCTCGCTCGGGTGGCAGGGTTGACCATCCTGGAGCCCACGTCCCCCACATACGTCCCAGTTCCTGATGCCCTGGACATAGTCATTGCCTGCATTGCCCAGGCGTCCATGAACCTGCACACCCTGAACGAGCTGTCATCAGACCAGCTGTCGACACTCTTGCATTACGGCAACCTCCCAGCGAGGCTCCCAGCGCTTCGGCGAAGGAACTTCGCCAAAGCAAACTGGATAGCCTTTAACCACTCAATCGCCTTGGCCCTCCCAGAAAATCCTGATGAGCCGATTACCATAGAGCAAGCTGATCCCATGGCAGCCCGTGTTGCTAGCGTCGTACAGGCTGCAATGGAGGGGAAACTCCCCTGGAAGTGCACTCTAAGGTTGATCTCCCGCCGGCTCCCGGAGACGGTCAGGAGGCTGATAACATACCGAAACAGCGTCCGGAGAAAATGGCAACGACATCGCATGTCGGACTTACGCAGCCTTCTTGAAGGCCTAAACATGAGTGTCCGTACAGCGATCCGGGAGATCAAAACAGACGCCAGAGAGGAACACCTGGCTGAGGCTAGACAATGTATGGCCTGCGTACTGCCCATCCTGACCTACACCTCACCCATCTGGTCGGGTGCGGCGAAAACACACATTAAGAAGCTCGTCGTAGTGCAGAGCAACGCACTACGGACGATGCTGAGGGTCACCTGGCGGAGCTACGTGTGAGTCATGGAGCTCCAAGCCACCACAGGCGTCAAGCCGCTTGAACGCGTCCTGGACAGGAGGGCCAGAGCGTTCTTCAGGAAGACGGCTAGCTCACCACATGACCTGATCCATAAGCTCTCCCAGACGAGAGTGATGCCCTGGGATCGCTTCAAGCGCCCAGTGGCCTCCATGGGTCAGCAGTTTGCACCACCGCCCAAGCGGCAAAGACAAGCATGAAAAGCTGTCGAACTGTTAAACCTGTCCTCAAACCCTGATTATCACCAACACCTGACAGGCTTATAGCACAGCTGTCAGCCTGCCCGGAAGTGGCCACCAGCCACTTCTAACACCCTCATTGCAGTGACGGAATTGAATCTTTTCATTATTAATATAATACCATATGTTTTCAAATTTTATAATGAAATTTATTTTTGTTATTTGCGCAATGAAAAAGTATTCGATTAAAAGCGATCAAAACTTTCCTATTTGAATCAATGTGTCTTTCGCTTAGCGTAACGAAGGAGACAAATCAACAATTTTTTGTTTTACAACTGACACTTGCTAAATACCCTCACCCCATTTAGGTCGAGAGTGTACCGTACTGGGACCCCCGCTTCTTAATTTCACTTATTTTATTAAATTATAGTTTAATATACAGTAAAACCTCACTAATTCGGACTAATAGGGGAAGGGGAAGTCCGATTTTGTGTTAAGTCCGAATTATAGAACATACTTATGTATTTTCAGGTCGTAGTTCATAAAAACAAGCAAATTTATTCACAATCCAGCAGTGTATGTTAATAATGACATTTACTCATACGACGGTTATTCACATATTATATTTGATTTCTTATCACGAACAACTGCTACATTAACTTACTGCTCTTAATGGAAAATGCGATACTTTATTGCACAAAATAACTGAATACATAGAATTCAAATGAAATAGAACACAAATAAAACGATTTTTAACAAACTTTAATTTGTGTTAAACGTTAATAACTAAACATTTAATCAGAATAACTAAAAATTTAATCAGATGTAGACGGTCCCTAGCCAATCGTAATACCGTTTTCCTGTTGCGTCAAGGACCTATTGTATTGCAATTTCATAACTGCGTTCTTCATTTCTCTTATAGCGTAAAATTATTTTTCGAGTTCCTCGTCAGTATTACCAAATTTAATAAGGGTATCGAAGCAGCTTCTGGCTACGTGTAATTTGAACCTTTTCTTCTTTATTTTCTTCTTCTTCCGTCCTGCTTCACCTACAGATTTTTCGCCTTAAACTGCTGTTGCTATTTTTTCTTCCGTCGCCGTATGATATCCAGCCTCGTCTTAATCTAGCTAGGTTCTTACATCTCCCAAATTATCCTTTTTGTCACTGTTGTGCTACACATTTTGGCACTCTTTATCTTCGTTTCCGTCTAAATCAATAAGAACGTCATGATCGTGTAATAGCTTTTTCCATGCACTTACTCTTACTTGCTCCCCACTTCATTGTAAGGAATCATTTAATAAATTATTATCAAAGTCCATTAAAAAAGAAATGATAATAGACGATGAATAAATGTTCAAAACTTGCAACACGATGTTATCACGGGGAAGTCAAATTGTTAACTGAAGAGCAACTGGAAAGGAAATGAGCATTCGGCAGCCGGTGGTGACGTGAATTAGTGGAACTGAGGACAAACATTTCCCTTTGACATAAGACCGCAAACAATAATCAGCTAGTCGGCTTACTTTGTGTCGGCGCGGCGGTCTCATTTCAAAAGTAATAAATAGTATCTTTATTAATTTCTGTTGGAAGTGTTCTTTTTTAAGCGGAAAATTGCCTTGCTTATATTATTTTGATACATATTATATTTCGATACTTATCTAAGCCGACAGGAAGTGGAAAATTGTATCATTAAATTTTCGTTTAAGAAAAACTCAGTTAAAAGTAAATAAAATATGTAATTAAAAAAGAAGGCAGTCCGAATTATAGACGGTACAAATTAGTGAAGTTTTAGTGTATATGTTTAGTGATTTTTATGCATCAAACTAATAAACTTCTTCGCAAAAGTTTATAAATCCAAAAAATGAATTTTATAGCAATGAGGGGTGCTTCAATAACGAATTAAACCGATTTACAATAATTAATACGGGAAAATAAGAATGGACGCTTTGCCATTTTGTATGAGTAAAAAGTGATTAAGACTGAAGAAGAGTTTTTATTAAAAAAGGATTAAATCGAAATACGAACTAGCAACTTCGATGGCCATCTTTCCGAAACTATAAAATTAGTTTTTCGCAAAGTGGTCATTCGAATCCATGCCGAAATATCGCGAAAATGTCAAGCAACAAAAACCGCCGAATTTCCACGTGTATAAAAATGCGACATTACAAGCGGCATGACAAAGTCTGTCTTCTTCCCCTTAATGCCTTTCGGATCGCATTTTAAAAAGATTTTTTGCATCAATTTAGATGTCACCAAGTTTTATTAAACAATTTAGAATTATTATGCGTTGTTTGCACGAAATAAAAGCATACAGGGGAGGTCAATTCCGTCCGTCTGTCCGAACGTTAAAACTCGGGACCCGCTGTACGTATTTCGATGAAATTTAGTATTGGAGAGTTTTAGTAAAATTTGTCGACCAATTTCAATTTTGGTTAAAATCGGACAATAATTACGATCACTTTACATGAAGACCTACATGTAGTTTACAGCGTGCATCTGTTTCAACTCGGGAACCGCACACGTATATTGATGAAATTTGGTATTGGGCAGTTTTAGTAAAATTTGTCGATCTCAAAGAACGCATTTGGAAACTGTGTACTCCGACCTTCCCTTACTTGTTTTAATGGGAAGTATTTAGTTCGAGATTTGAAGAACTGAATCAATAGCTCTCTTAACCCATATCTGCCCAGTGGCAACATTTGTTGCCAAGCAATTTAGAATTATTTTTCTTTACATTAGAGCGACCTAAAAATATAGCTATATTTTTTTATAATCTCATTTTATTCTATAATAAATATATAAAGCCCGCATAATTTTTGTTTCCATACCCTTTTAACAAAAATTTCAAATGCTGCTGTATGTTCGTCCACTTCCGCTGACTGACTGACTTTCTACTCTAAGTAGAATATAATTTCTGTGAATGTTTTATGATATTCTCTCTCTCTATTTTCAAATTCTACATTGTGTAAGAGATAACATGAAAAAATAACGATTGAAAAATATTTTCCCCACCACAATTGAACAACTAACTTTGATGGCAACGAAAGTTGTCACTGGGCAGATGTCACTTTTAGGTATTATCTCATATTTTGCCAAATTTTGTTTTCAAAACTTTGTTTTCTTTAAAAATGTTCAACACTATTCGGTAGCCAAGAAAATTAATATAACCGCATTTATGCCTTCGACTATTTTGCAGTATGATTTAAATTAGGGTGGGGTTGATTTAAATGATCAATTTGTTGCGCAGTACAGAACAACTATTAGAAGCAAAAAGTGGGTGTTCTTTTTTAGCGTGGGAAGTCGATGTTTCCTGCGTACAAGGATGGCTTGTTTATAGAAAATGGGTGAATAACAATATTCCATTGTTAGATTTTCGTAGGGAATGTGTTTTGTTCCTTTTGCGACATTATGGCTCAGAGACCGCTGGGAGAGGTCCACGCGCATCCACTTCGCTTTGACTGGATTCAATAAAACGTGATCGCCGAGATCACATAATTACCAAGGGATCAACACGCTTTCGCCATTGTAAACATTGCTCCAAGGGGAAAATATTTATTTGTAAAAAAATGCAATGTTCCTCTACACCCTAAATGTTTTGAAACTTTTCATGTGTAATAGTAATTACATTTTTCTAGAATTAAAATTTGTTAATTCCCTTTTCGTAAAATTAAAACCTATGTAAAAGCCAATAGGTATCATAAAATTAGTTAAACTAATGTATAGTGTATGCTAAGTGGTTTATAAAAGTTTATAAAAGTTACACGAACTTGGAAGAGGAATATAGTAATCTATATATTCATGACTGTAATTGTATCCAAGTGCTGGAAAAGTAGGGGATTGCTTGGAAGGGTGAAGTACGGTGGGGACTTCGTGGGCCCCATGACCGCGACGGTAGGCGTGAAGGCCTTCCATGAACTCCGAAAATCCGCACTTCAGGTGCAAAATTGAATTTTAATATCAAAGATATTGTAGAAAGTAATTTTTTTTAAAATTGTGATTGTAAATATCATTATTTTTATAGATATATTGTTTCTTTGCCACCTGGCCGGATGGCCTAATTGAAATGTATTTTTTAATAAATAAATAAATAAATATGAACTATTCTGAAATGAAAAAATTGTATTTGTTGAAATTTTACGTTATTTGAAATTAATAATTTTTGTGTTCGCAGTTTTTGAAAAATATACATGTATGAAGGTGCTACAACAAAAATAATTGAATAAATTTATACATGTACTTAAAAGAAAAACACTAAAATGGCAATTTTATGTATAGTAGTCTTATCTGCCCAGTGGCAACAAATGTTGCCATTAAAATAAATATACTTCTGACCAAAAGAAAAATCGAAGACTTTTTCTGTTATTTGTGCCGTTTTGACAAAGATATAACACAAAAATTTCATAAAATATGCAAAAAAGGTTTTGGGCAGTAATGGGACAACATTGACGTAATTCGTTTTTTTGTGCCGTAACTATCAATCCCGTTGATAATGAAAGGCTCTAACGCTAGTGTCACTAACAGTTTATAAAATAACGTAAAAATTATATTAACTGCGATAAAAAAATCGAATCAGATGCAATGACAAATTTGTAGTTAAAGTTTTTTATTCTTATAATAAATACAAACATCCTATAAAGCGCAACATTCTAATTTACGGACAGTAAAATAACCCCTTTCAAATGTCGATTATCAAGAATAACCTTTTAAGTAAACGTTACAACGAAGTGGGCGTGTGCTAGTATAAAAATAATTAATTATCTTCATTTGTTTTAACTTTGAACTAGTGAAAACGTTTTTACGAGAAGCGCTTTCATTCTTAACAGAATTAAATTAAATGTCTTTCGCAAATATACCATGAAAATATCCGATTTAGATATCTGTAGTAGTAATATAAGTGATTCGTCTGATTGTTGTCTAAATTGCGTTAAAAGTTCACTTCCAATTTTTTTGTTTCAAAACCTGTCATTCGCGTTTAAAAAAAAGGAAAATTCGACATTCTAAACCTATGACTTTCCAATAATTTCTACACGAAAAATTTGCCATTAAAGGAAACTAGCTTTTCACGAGACAATTCCGCTATGGGCAAAATTCTATCATTATTAAAAATGTCATTTATTACATTTAAGAAGGAGACGCGTTTTGTATCCCCGGATCTCACCTAGTCTCGAATGGGCCACCAAGGGTCAATTTTCTTCCAAATAAAGAAAGATCTCGATTTACGTCGTCCAGATTTGCGGTGCTTTTATTTAACGTTTACAACATATAAGGGAAGGAAAATAGGTTAGGGGTGGGGGTGGGCAACGTACGGCTCGCGGGTTGGATGCGTTCTCGAGAGCATTTTTGGCAGGCCGCGATTATATGATAAAAAGCGAACAGTAAAATTTAGAACATAAATTCTTATTTTTTATAAAATTAACATTATAAAACATTTAATTTTTAGTTTTTAACCATAAAACTTCATTTCGACTCTATTTTCGTATTTCATCGATACCTCAGTATCTTCCTATGTAAACTCTAATCCGGCCGCCCAAAGAATTGGCAACTTCCAATGCGGCCTTCCGAAATATTCTAAATCACCAATGCGTCCCGCCAATTAGGACAGGTTGCTCACCATTGGGTTATGTCGTTCCGATACCGCTTTTTGAGAAAATATCCTTGTTTCTTCATTCTTTTTTAAGCCATGAACTCACGAAACAAGTCAGTCACCTTCAGGCAAAGAGGCAGCCAGTCCCTATTCTTTGCATAAGTAATCCTCACCCACACCTCCACATCCCCCCGTGATTTTTTGTGAATGTAAGGGCACTTTTATTCATAAGAACTGTTAGGATATCTACCTATTGTTAAAAGAAAGAGTATTTCGGTATTTCTTATATATTTTTATCCAAATTATGACAAAAATGTACCATAGGAAAGTATCGACAATGTACGATTGACAAAATAAGTTTCGGGTTACATAGTCAAGTTTAACGTGGTTTTTCCCGAAAACGTCTCTATCACGTAAATCGATGACTTCCTGTATTCAGCAGGGAATTCCCTTTATATATAAGCGGGAGGGTCTTGTGTTTCGGTGTAAGATGGTGTTCTCCAGCTTTAACCGCGCCAAAATAAAGAGGGAAAAACATGAAAAACGAAACAGCATAATTCACAAATATAACACTACGGGAATTTGCTAAAATTATTTGTCTAATATCTTCGCAACTTGACGTTAAATTCATCAATGTAAACGACAACCAAAGTAAAATTTGATTGGAAATTTGGGAATTCTCAGAAATTTCTGGGAATGGTACTTGGAATAAATAATCCACTGTAAAGGATCAATAAATATATAACGCAATGCGACCATTCTCCACTTTCTGCTTAAAAGGCACCATAGGATATAGTGATACCACAAACCAGCAGACAAAGACTTGAGCTCAAGAATTAAAGCGCATGCCTTCTGACGGCTTCCATACTTTGGGAAACGGCAGAGCAAATAGGGCAAGATGCCATGAAATGCTTATTGCTTCATCCTGTGCTATGGCGCGGGAGCTTATGGTTCGCCGAAATTTCTTGGAAGATGTTGAGATTTACAATGAGAGAAGGGAGAATGCAAAGATAAATTCCTTTGCGGAGAAAAACGTATTAATTCCTTCATTTGCAATCAGATGTTTATAAATACGAGACAATTTATACGGTACTAAAAGGCCAAAGGATAGCCTCCTGGCCACCACTTAGGCCAAGGCGCTATGGAGATTTGCCTACGCCCATAACTGGCCCAGAAGATTAGATCTCTTTATCAAGACGGACCCCTACCATCTCCGGAGTCCCTGGAAACTCAACTTTCCATCCCATAGAAAATAATAGACACATCGACATCATGAATCAAGTTCTTATCATTTCTGCGCAGAGCAAAAAATGATTACTTTTGTTTACGGTAGAATTAAATCGTGCATTTGTAAAGTATTTTATATAATGAGTACTACCAACACATATCGAGTAATATTTCGGCGATTTTGGTAGACTCGCGCGATTAAATTGATATTAAACAGAAATAAGGTTCAAGAACAGACTGGTTAAGTGCATTCTGTAGATACAATGAACATTAAGGTGTAGAATGAAAAGGAGTGAAATGAGGTGAAGAGGTAGAGTTGAGAGAGCGAATGCGGAGGGAAATGAAGAATAGGAATAAGGGGTGGACGAGGATAAGGTGTTGACGGGGAGAAGAGTTAGTGGGAGAGGGTGATAACGGCAACAGAGGGTGGAGGTCAAGAGGGGGTGGACGTCAAGAGGGGGTGGACGTCAAGAGGGGGTGGACGTCAAGAGGGGGTGGACGTCAAGAGGGGGTGGACGTCAAGAGGGGGTGGACGTCAAGAGGGGGTGGACGTCAAGAGGGGGTGGCCGTCAACATGGGGATGGAGGTCAAGAGGGAGTGGAGGTCAAGAGGAGATGGACGGCAAGAAGGGGTGGACGGTAAGACGGTTTGCAAGTAAAGAGGGGGTGGACGTCAAGAGGGGGTGGACGTCAAGATGGGGTGGACGTCAAGAGGGGGTGGACGTCAAGAAGGGGTGGACGTCAAGAGGGGGTGGACGTCAAGAGGGGGTGGACGTCAAGAGGGGGTGGACGTCAAGAGGGGGTGGACGTCAAGAGGGGGTGGCCGTCAACATGGGGATGGACGTCAAGAGGGAGTGGAGGTCAAGAGGAGATGGACGGCAAGAAGGGGTGGACGGTAAGAGGGTTTGCAAGTAAAGAGGGGGTGGACGTCAAGAGCGGGTGGATGACGAGGGGATAGAAGGCGAGGGGGTGAACGGGGGTGGATGGCAAGAAAGGGTGGACGGCAAGAGGTGGTGGCCGGAGAGAAGGGGTGGACGGCAAGAGGGGGTGGACGGCAAGAGGGGGTGGACGGCAAGAGGGGGTGGTTGGCGAGAAGAGGTAGAGTGGGAGAGGGAAATGACGTCAATGGGGCGGATAGGGAGAAAAGTATGGACGTGGAGAAGACGACGGAGAGGGGTGGAGAGAAAATAAAAGGAGAGGAAAAAACTGAAGGAGAAAATAATGCGTATGTTAAGAGGACGAGTATTTGGAAGTAACGACTCGAGTTCAAAGTGAAGGAAATATGGGAGAAGAAGAATGTGCGTGCTGGCAGAATGAACTCCAAGAAAGGAAGGAATGAGGAGCACTCAGAAAGTAAGCATCCGATCAATAGACTTATATCGATGATGCGCGGGGTCCCTTTATCCTTAAAGAGAGCAGAACATTGGCTGAAGCGAGTTTTATGGATTTCGGGAGAGATTATTGAGAAAAGCACGAATCGGAGTTGGAAAGGTACTTCGAGAAATATATTAGAAATGGACGCTTAAAAGCAACTTTATGCACAATAAAGCTTTTCGTTTCTCAAAAGGGTTACATAAGTGCGAGGCAATTAGATTATAGGGAGTATTGTAGAGTAAAATATAGAATTGTGGAGGGAGGAGAAAGTAGAGAGAACGAATATTATGCTAAGAAGAGGCTCCATTGACCCGAACTATTTATGGGACCGAAGGATACTTCTTGCCGAGTGCCATAAGAATTCCTGACATACCTAAAGATGAGGTAACTCAACCCAATATGGCCTATCTATGCTTTATTAATTTTTAAGCACCTTTTCCAAATGCTGAAAGTAAAACTAACATAACGTACTCTTAGACAGTTTATTTAAGTAAACAGAAAAAAATGTTACAACGCTTCAATATGGAATTACTGGTTAGCATTTTTGCAAAACCTTGCTGTTAGGCCACATTAGAAACATACGATCTCAATATGGCCTACTTGGTTATTGTTAAAAAAATAAGAGAACAAGAATCTGAAATATCTATCACGTACTTGTATCAAAATTCTAATGCTTGATTGCTCAAAAATGGTCACAATAAATTGTGGGTAGGCAAAAATAACTAAAAAATGAGAGCATAAAAGTCAAGATTCTAATTTTATACAGGTCAAAATCGTAAAATTGTACTACCTAAGATTTAGGCACGAGGCAAAAATTTAATTTAAATAAAGAAATGAACAACAAAATTAGATCTAAAATCATTAAAAAATTCATTGTCATTATTTAAGGCTCACAAAATGGGCAATATGGCATACATAGGCCGTATTGGGAGACTTGGATTAGTAAAACATATTCCGTTAGAACTACATGGCATCTCAATGAATTGCCAAACCAATCACACCACTAATAGTAGAGACAATTATCTTGCAGAATGCCTAAGGCCCATTAATTAATTAACTTTTATCTGTACAAACAATGCCTTCACCAACGTCTTGAATTTAGATGCACGTAACCACAAACACTGGTCTCAAACAAAACACTCAGCAAATTCAGCCAACTGAGCGCATCCAGAAGAATTCCATATAAACACAGTTGTTAGCAGTCTACCGATATACTGCAACCACCATCTATCAACTTTGTAACGTAGTACTTTTGATACGGCGATTAGGCCATATTGGGGAACAGGCCATATTGGTTGAGTTGCCTTAATATTCGAGAAATTCTTATCAAGAAGACTAGTACCCAAATATTACAAGGAAACGCAATTAACACCCATCCATGAAGATCGCGGCAAGGACGACCCCAAAAATTATATATATATATATAAATTATATATATATATAAATTATATATATATATATATATATATATATATATATATATATATATATATATATATGTGTGTGTGGATGGCAACAAGGTGCTGGGATGAGGAAACCCAGTGAACACTCACCAATCGGACGACTTCAGGTTGGCGAGGCCCCGGGGATGTCGAAGCGACACACGTAAAAGAACACTAAAACACAGAGACATCACAAACGTTGAGTTCTCTCTCTGTAGCTGATGAAGGAATAACTCCGAAAGCTTCTACGTTTGTGATGTCTCTGTGTTTTAGTGTTCTTTTACGTGTGTCGCTTCGACATCCCCGGGGCCTCGCCAACCTGCCCAACAGAAAAAATATGGGATTATGCGATTTAGGGATACAGATATTTTAAATAGACTTAAATAGACATACGAGAATAGTCTCAAAAAGAACTCGGGACAGACAAAGCGAAGTATCTGTTAGAGCTGTGGTACGCGAGAAATTGCAATGTGGTACGCAAAAAAAAAATAAAAACACGTGGTTTTGCCTATATGGGGGTAGGCGAACATTTTCGTTTTTGATTTGGTGGCACAAAAATAAAAAAACCACTGCCTTAGAAGAAGCGAGAAAACACGCGAGTCGTAACCATAAGCCGGCCAACGTTTTATGGTAAGCGACAAAGTTTTAAAAAATCCAATGCGCGGGCAATACACATTCATCCAATGCAACACATTACTATCGTTAAAATGAAACAAACATACCCGAAAGTAGTCTTAAAAACTATAGGTACATAATTTTTTAAATCATAATATGAAATTAATTGAACGATATCAACTATCATAGCGTAAGGAGGTACATATTTGACCAAAACTAACCTATCAAGCAATTCCTACTTACCTCCGCTAATACTATCGATCAATTGTTCATCTTATAGCGTTGCCCCTTATCTTACACTAATGAATCGGTTCCATAAACATTATTTCTAAAAGTGAAGTACACTCAAAAGAGCATTATCTAGCTTACTTTATGTTAAAAACAAATAAAATGAAAATGAGAAGAAAAAGGTTGGATAAATTATGAACGAGACAATTTGCCAATTTGACTTGGGCCATAAGGAGAGCTCGACAATTGTCTCTTGAATGCATAACCTTGATTAAAAGCGGACGAAATGTGATTGACGGTATCCCTGACATAATCTTTTAGAGCGGGGATGCCCAACCTGCGGCTCACCACCATTGTTTCATAGTTTCAAAAACTTTTTCCATTTTTATTTTGTTTCTCCTACCAAATATTCTTTTTTATCCAGCAAAATCTGTTACATATCAAGCGCTAAATTGGGACCCCTTAGTAAATATCACTTAGTTCAAAAACTTTCATTTGAATGTTACTTTTTATCTTTTCTCTAAGGCGTTTCTAAGACTGAATTCCATCTTTATTTTTAATATTTGATTGTTAACCATTAAAACCTAACTTTAACTTGATTTTCACTCATATGCTGCCTCAAAATCTCTAGATAACTTCAGATATAACCTAAATCCAGTCTGCCATAGCATTGGCAATTTCAAATGGGGCCCATAGAAGGATTTACTGCCACCCCATGCAGTAAAGGTTTGCCACCTCTGTTTTTGCGGATTTGAAAAGTCAAACATCATAGTCATTATAGCCCGTTTTCCGTTCTAAACTTAGGAAAACATACGAAAATGAAACATTTTCGAGTTATTTTGTATAACGGCTATGGTATAAAAATAAAAAGGTTTTTTAACAACACTCGGAAGAAGTTTAGAGGACAATTTCCCGTTAAGTCATGGGTCGACCTGGCCTTGAGCAACACGATCCACGAACGTATACCCTGATATACGAAAGACCGAGATACCTGAAAAACGCTTAACCATAGTTCATAGATTCGTAGTCTAATTAAAATTCGTAGAATATTCCCTTCTTACATTTTCTGAACGAACGGAAAGAAGTTTAGAAAATGAAATCACAACGCTCTTTCGTTTCCTCCTTTCCTGTTTGCAATGCCGTAGGGCTCCAATTACGGAGCTACAGGAAGTGGTTGCGGATCTCAACTCCAAAGTGAACGCATCGGATGTAGCTTTGAATCGCTCTAAAGCTCGGCGCCCGACGGCTCAGGTTCGCCTGGATATGGAAGTCGGGAAAGGATTATGGCACTAGCCTAAAACTTCATTGACCTTCCTCCAGAGAATCAAAAATTGCGTACGCGGTGGGGGAGGGGGAGCGTTGGGGGTGGGGAAGGGGGGGACGATGGGGAAGGGGGGAGCGGTGGGGAAGGGAGGAGCGGTGGGGAAAGGGGGAGCGGTGGGGAAGGTGGAGTGGCGGGGAAGGGGGCCGGCGGGGAAGGGGGGGGCGGTGGGGAAGGGGGGCCGGCGGGGAAGGGGGGGAGCGGTGGGGAAGGGAGGAGCGGTGGAGATGGGGAAGGGGGGAACAGTCGCAGCTATGGGAATGCTCAAGGTACGTTCACACTATATACATGTATATGACAAATTCAAATACAAGTATGAGACTTGTCCTAGATTTGTATACGGTTTAGTATATACAAATATAATACAAGTATAATACAGGCATAATTTTTTTAAGCGTTCACATTTCGTTAGGCAAGTCAGTGGACAATATGTCTTCGAACGAGGAATAGCTCTTCATTTGTGCTGCTGCAAATGATGTAATTAACAACAAATTAGCAAAAAGGAAGAAATGTCGATGGTGGACAAGAAATTTGTTGTGCATATAAATCGATAATGAATGATATAAAAATCGAAGACAGACAAGGTAAACTAATAGTAAAGTTTTATTTAAGTCACACACAAACTCAACACTACCGCACGTAGACAGTGTAGAGTGACAAATGACAGATGATTTAGATCCTACAGCGCATGCGCGAGTTGGTGGATAAATACAAGTTTTCCATTCGGCGCGGATGCTTCAGATTTGTATAATACTTGTCGCATATAGAACACGAAGAAATCTTTGACTTGTATTCTACCAAGCCTATACTTTTCTAGATTTCTATTTATACATGCATAAGATTTGTATTTACCATACATGTATACAGTGCGAACGCACCTTAAGGATGTCAACAATCGAGTCGGAGTGTCGTCGGTGATTATGTGAACCGATGAGCGGATGTTCACGAAGAGAATAGCTGGAGGGACTACGATAAGCTACAGCAGGAATTTAGAGCGTCTTTCTTGGAAGCGCGTTTACCCGAGCTGCGAGCGGTCGTGTTCTTGGAGACTAACGCTGCCTCCACGTTCGGATTCGAGGGGAACAAATTCTTTTAAGAACGTCGTAGGTGAGGTCGTTCGCTTCCGAGAAAAAAGACCGATTCCGTATGTCCACAATTCGCATTGTTCTTCGGACGGAGTGCGGAGTTACAGTGTGATGGAAGGTGGAGAAGCTGGACGGTAGAATAGAATTTAATCGCGGGAAGTAAGATTTACATCGTTGACTCGAGGCCGCGTATCGTATTGCTAAACGTTGTGCGTGCCCAACATGCTGCTAGGGCTGGCAGAGGGTAGTGTGTTGGTTACACGAAAACACTGGGATTTTTTAAGTTAGATACAATAGAAGCGTTAAAATGGTCTCGTCTAGATGATACAAATATTGACAAATGAAAATTTTAGTCGCGACTTTTTCACGAGCTATCAAAAATGCACGTGACAGGAAATACATTAAAAATAGGAACTTAAGTATCGAAACTTGAGAAAGATAGCACTTATATATTTCTAGAAGCCTTAGGAGATTATGAAAAACCATATGAGCACTTCGATTACAATTCAAAACGATATGGCTATTGGAGATACGTAAGAAATGAAATTATTTTTTCAATACTGATACTGATATGAGATCGATATATCTCTAGTTAATTAATAACAGGAAATGTTTTTTTTTATCTACAATTGATGAGAAACAATATTTTCCAGGATGAACACTTTACGCCTTAGAGCAAAATGTTTATTTTTCGGTAAATTCGGTGGCCCTGATTGCGTCATTTGTCCCGAGTATGTGATTTTTGTCTCCTTCTTCAATAATTACCCAAAACAACAAACGTGACCACCAAAGTCCATCCAACGCTAGGCATACAAACGAACAAATCAAATAGTTTGGGTGCTTTTCTTTTTAGAAAGGGTAAAAGGGGGAATTATAATAAAAATACACTCAGTTTTACGGAAAGTACTTTCCCGCCATTGACCAATTGAGTAATTCTTCTCGTTGTGTATTATAAATACTAAATATTTCCATTTTGTAAAGCATATTTTCGTTCCTGCATAATAATACCGGTAATCACGAATATCGCACCGAAAGAATGCATACCGAAATCCATTGTATTGGTGTAAAACTTAAGCATGAATATAATTTACTTAAACTGTTACACTTTTCAATGCCATAATGGAAATTTCTTTTGAAGAAGCAAGTTGTCCGAAGCGCATTGCTTAATTGGTTGTTTTTTCTATGACCTTCGATTCAACGTGAGTGCTTGATAGCGAGCGATTTAGTGTTTTGCCGCCAAAGAAGCTTCCAGCTCAACATCTTCGCTGTGGCGGAGAAAAATAATTGGCCGTGTTTTCATTAGTAGATGTGGAACGTGGTGGTCACGGCAAGTGCTCCCTCGCACGTCTTCAGGGTAATGTTTTCGGTTAAGACCCACTGGAAAACCTTTCCAAGAGGATGTTATCCAAAAAAATGGAAAGGGTGAAAATGAATCCAATGAACCCTTGTAGCGTTCGCAAAATTGCTCAAATTTAAGCGCCTAAACAAGAACTAAATTGCTCAGTTAGCCCAAATAGCGGAATTATTCATACTGTTATTAGAATGTATCTCCTTATATCTGTACCTCCGATATGGGAGTTACATTTAGGAGAAGCGATGCAGCATAATTTTCATTCGAATTTTCAAATTACTTAGAGTCGCCGTTCAAATATGGTGCTTGAACCAAACAACGCCTTAATCCTTTAAGGCTCACATTTCTTGAGGATACATTTTCGTAGATGAATGGTGGCTAAATATTTAGGCACTTTATATTAGGATGAATATTGAACATTTATTGAATATTGAGCGGATAAATATTTAGCCACCTACCGTATATACTCGTGTATAACGCGCAGTTTGAAAACCAGATTTTTAGGTCAAAAAGTAAGCGTGCGCGTTATACACGGGTAGCATTTTCGTCCAGTTAAAAACAAAAATTGAAGTGTACCTAACTCGACCAGATACTCACTTTTTGGTTGAATTTAGAGAAAACCACGCTAAATATATATAATCCACCTTATACACATATTAATTAAACGTATCAAACACCTAATTACTTCCTTACAGTTGTATTTCCATCCTCTCCAAATATTCCACATTTCACTAGCTAATCAGCTGATTCCAACAAAATCGCCAAGTAGACTTCCCGCAAAACACGTATCGAAAACAAGAAACCTTAATATACGCAAATTGAGACCATTTTTTTGTTAATGTATGTGTGTATATATATATATATATATATATATATATATATATATATATATATATATATAACTAACGATGTAAGTAATTTAAAACCCATAGAATTCATCTTTCTTATCACCTTCAGCGCCAAATAACTATGCGAAGAAGGCGACCGAAACACGCAACGAAATTTAAGATTTTGTATTAAATACTGCCATTAAATATTTCTAGCATCCAATATTCTGTAAATAAGTGTTACGTGTAGTTTGATAAGTTTAAAATAAATTGACGTGTTTGAACTTCATTCAACATTTGACCTTGAAGCATGAAGCGTTTTGCCTTGTTAGCAAACATCTGCAACTCGGAATTTTCTGACTTAAAAAATTAATTTTCGGAGGTTTTTACGTAAAGTGAGATTTGCATTATTCGAGTCTAGCGATACCCGGGAAGGGTCTGTATTTATTTATTTATGGTACTAAGTTAATACCTAACATGATAATATAATTCTAAATTTTGTTCTAATACTTCACACAATCTAGGGTACGCGTCATACACGGTATACGAAAAAGTCGGGATTTTTTGGCAAAAAGTATGGGTGCGCGATATACACGGGAGCGCGTTATACACGAGTATATGCAAAAAATTACTTCTGTGCAATAATGTAAGCATTATAAACGACTCCTATAAGATACTTATCCAATTTCGCTGAAAAAGTATGTGAGCACTCAAAGAAAAATGTGGTGGCTAAATATTTAGCCATCGAGCGTTAAAGTTAGAAAATTCATTCTCCTGCCGTCGATCTTGAAAGTCGCGTCGAATCGGACCATACACTCGTTTTGCATACGAAAATTTTGCGTTTTTTGGGTCCGTCATCAACGGAAATCGCAATGATGTTTCTTGGAAAAATTTACATCGTTTAGAGGTTCCCCATCACTCCAGACCCTGGCGCTGTCAATCTCTCTACCGTCCAATTTTTTTTATCTGCATGCACGCAAAGGTAAGTGTTATTACTTTGCAACAAGCATTGTAATTGTTTTAATATACGGTTTTTCTTTAATTACTTAAAAGTTAAATTAATATTTTTTAAAATTAATCTACACCTAGGATAATTTTCATTGTATGTCTTTACTTACTTTGTAGAACAATAATTATCCTTCATAAATTACTTTTTATACTGTTTACATAACAACAAATAAGTTGCCGACATATTGACATTATTGTGATTATTCGAAAATCCAGTTTTTTCTTTAACTGCTTAGAGGGGAAAATTACTCGGTTGCAATTTTATTTTGATTTGTTTGCGTAACGAAAAAGTTATATCATTGTTTTTATCATTGCAAACAAAGTTCTTCAAATATAAATAAATTAAAATTAATTTTGTCACTTTGGTAAGATCGATTGTTGCGCCGTGTCTATTGGGCATGTAAAATGCTAAATAAAACTCACTCTATTCCGAATGGATTGTTTCAAATGTTTATGCAACGAAATTTTCAGACAAAATTTGTAATAAGACTGAAATGAATGACATTATCGATAAATTTTAATTGCCATTAATTTCCTAAAAGGAACGAAATCGATGAAGATGTGACATGAGTATGAATATATAACAATATGCGATATGTAAACAACACAAGGATAGCACTTGCATTTGAGGGTCACGGCGCGAATTAGGGACGTGAACGGATGAACGAATGAAATTTTATTTTTAACGATCAAGTTGTTTCCAATATATAATGTTATGGTCTATTGTTTTTGTTGGAAAATAAATATGGATATAGTTACTTTATGTTGCAAATTGGAAATAAATTTTTACATTTTAAAGATACGAATAAATGATTTCAAAGGATAATAAGAAAGAAAATTTAATCTAAATAACAATAAATACATTTATAACGGCCCGAGTTTGGTTGCAGGATAGTTTAATTCCTCCATTTCAACAACATGGGAATTGGTGCGTTTTATTTGCACTTTAAAATTACTGAAAATAATCATTCAATCTTGGTACTAAAACGGAGAAGGCCTAAAAGAGTTAAAATTCATTTTCCTATCGTAGATTAACAAACACGCGTCCATTTGATAGTTAGTTTACTTTGAACAAAAACATTTGACGTTTTTTTATGAGAAAACATTTCGTAGCCAGGGGAAATTTAATGAAATTGCGTACATTGCATTGAATTAATGGAAAACGAGAAATATTTCGTGAATGTACACCCGTGACCAACGATAGTAAGGTTTAACTTAACAAAATATGAATATATAACAAGGTACTTGGGCAGAGCTGGAAAGACTCCGAGTTTTACCAATGTCCAAAGTAAATATTGTAAATAACGTGACATAAATCAATACTAATAGAGTTAAGGAATTTTTATAATATAACTTGTTTACTCTGTAACATTTATGAATAACTCGAATGAAATCGAAAAATAGAAATAAAATACTTATTGCAATTTCCACAAAAAAGTAGAAATTAAAATGTTTTATTTCTAATAAGGAATCTTTCAACAAAGTGGACTTTGCTTGAAATGGGGAAGTACATACAGTATTGGTTTACAAAACTGCGCTTTAATGTAAAATTGCTGCCGCTGCAGGCATACTGAGGGGAAAACAGTCGTGATACAACGGGTAATTCTGAGGAGATCGCTCTTTTATCTTTCAACTACTACTACATAAGTTAAATGAGAAGAATCGAATAAAAACTTCACATTTAATCATAAACAATTATACCAATAATATATGCAAAGCACATCATATCAAGAGAAAAGGTCATTTATGAAGTGTTTATGTGTACTTTTAAACATATTTATCAAGACACCGGCAATCATCCCATAAGAATTTCAAAACAAAAATGTTATTTTCAAATGCCGCTTCCCTAGAAAATTCACTTTTGAAACTTTCAAGTCATCCTAGTGTAGATTTAACTTTGAAGTGTATAGCTTTCAGAAATGAAGTCAAACTGAAAACGAACAAAGAGATCGATCGACACACTTCGGTGAAAGCTGCTTGGCACAATGAGCCAGACAGCACCAGTCCAAAAAGTTGAAGAAAATCTATATGGGCCAATTGGGTGTCGTCGGGTGTAAATACCGAAGGCGGCAGAATGCTGCGATAAATGTTAAACGCGGGTGATCCCTCAAATACGGAAAGAAAACGGTAAATGGCTCGGACCCCGAAGCAGGACAATACGAATATGAAAATTCGTTCAGGCCTAAAGGGAGGATAATGTCATGTCACTACCTTATGCAAGTACAAAAGAATCAGAACTAGAAAAAAGAACGAACTGGCTATTTTAACTAACGATCCTGTTAAGAAGCAACTGGAATGGAAAATGTGCCCGAGGAAGCCACGAAAGCCAATGTCACGAAATAACTCCAATTAAATCAAATACCCGACCAAAGGAACGCCTAACATGAGCACATGATCTGAGGGTAATATTGAGGACAATTCTCATTTTCTGACCGAATCTTACCAAGTCCATACCGGGAAATATCTTTAATATTTTTAACAAGTAATTATTTATTAGCAAACATACCCCAAAAAATACTCCAACAACACCGTTTATGGAGTTTATTGGTATATGAGATATGCTCGAAAAATTGACTACTGATACTGTCCTCTTAAAAAGTTATCATTATCGATTGATTATTTTGCTGCATTGACCATAACCTTTAAGTTTATAAGTTTTTAAGAAATAAAAAACTAAGAAGAGTGTCAACCACCCACAACAACAAATTATAACGAAGTAACTATTTTTATTATCGAACGCTGCTTATTTATTGCCGTTCTAAATCACTGAATTTAGGAATTTTTCTAACGACAAATTTAATAAATGTTCGCTCGGTTCTTACAAGAAGATGACGAAGCCGAAACCAAATTTCCCATTACGTTAAAGCCATTCGCGGCTATTTTCCGGAACGTAACCCCGATGGGCGGCGAGAGCTTGTAATCACTTATAAGACTGCTCTGAATAAGTGGATCACTTTGTCGCTCTATCCTTCCTAAGCACTCTCTCGCTCACACTCTCACTCATCCTGCATTGCCTTTGGCTTCTTCTTTAGAGGGATCATTGTTACTTCTAGAAAATCCCGAGACCACTCTCCCGTGTCGTAAATCTTATTAATTAATTTTGTGATCGCTTTTAGTCCTTCTGCTCCTATGAATTTAAGTATTAAGTATTCAATATATCTAACATATAAAAGCCCAAAACACTGGCCAACTTTTTTGACTAGGGCTCGCACTGAAATACTAAGAACTTGTATTCCGTTTACAACAGTTATCTTTCAACTTAACAGCAACAAATCAAATTTTTTAAGGGTTTTGAAGAGGGCTTTACAAAACAGAATCAAGTGAGGGGTCTAGCCATTTTTTACTTTCTCCATATACGAAGTATAGAGAAAGTTTGCTTTCATGAAAAAAAATCGAATGCGAGAATTCTACATGTTTTGAACACGTTTTGACTATTTTCTCGATGTCTGTGTGTCTGTCTTTCGGTCTGTATGTGATAGGATTTTGTGGGAACTCTAACTCAAAACCTTACACTCGTATCAATACCCAACTTTACATTTAGAAATATTACTATATAATGAAGAGCTGATTAGGTTTTGGCAAAAACCGCTGAACCAGAAGTGGATGTTTACTCTAGTAATGTTTTGCTTTATGGCAAATAACTTTTAAATCTTCATAAATGTAAATGTTTTTTATTATAAACTTCATAGATAATATTATTCTCTATAACGTTTGTTAGAAACATTTTTTTGTATAACGCATTGTTAAGAAGATATTCCATTTATTAAAAATATTTCCTTTAATATTTGATGAATGTAAGTACTGGAATAAAAGTTGTAGAAATTTTAATTTAATACGATCTTGGCTCGAAACATTTTCCCATATAATGCATTGTTTAAGAGATATTTTAAAAACTAATTTCTTAGCTGCCACCGCCATACCACCTACCGGCGACTATTGTAGACAATTTACGCTTAGTTAAGTTTTACAAGGAAAGGCTACGACCTTCGGGTCACGGATTTTGATGAAACGCGACCAGGTGATTCTACATCGAAAATAAGGAGGCCCGTGTCTCGGAGTTTTTGTGAATGTGCCCTTGAGTTCGAGAAATCACCTTCGGAAATATAAAAAAAAATCGTATGCAACTTAATAGGCTTCATTGTCAAACTGCTGATAAAAAAGGGAATGGCTCAGGGGAAAACTTAGCTGAATAATTTTTATTTGGAGATAATGATCGCAGAAACAAATAATAATGGGTATTTTAAATTCTTTATTAATTACTCCACAGTTAACTTTCGTGTTCTTTTCATGTTAACGTATGCAAAATATTTAAGGAAATTCACAATATTCGTTACTTTCTCTTCCGATCGCTGTCCGCCAAGGCAAGGCTAATATTATCAACAATATGTAATTAATATAACAATAATATATAAATGACCATTCTTACACGACGGAATATGTCATGCTGCGAACCATTGTTTCATTGACTGCAGTATTTAAAATACTCATTATTATATGTTACTGCGTTCATTACCTCCAAATGAAAATTACAGTACAGCGTATTTTTATATATTACTTGTCAAATAATGCTTGGATAATTTGAAAAAAAAAAGGAAAACATGGAATCGAACCCAGACCCCCGCCGTATGAGCTATGCACGCTATCCCATCAGCATTTCCCTTTCTTATCAATAGCTCGACAATGAAGCCTATTAAGTTGCATACGATATTTTTGGATAATTCCAACGCTGAATTCTCGAACTCAAGGGCCCCTTCACAAAAACCCCGATTGTTGTAATATATCCAATATCGGAAGGCTATGGTTTGAGTTTATTTCTGTTCCTTGTAGTCTAAATTTTCTCGCAGTTCATTAAAATATTTATTATCATGTAACCTATTTGGAATTTTTAGAGATATTACATGTATGGAGAAAGTCATGTGATGGCCACATCAGATTTT
Source organism: Tanypteryx hageni (assembly GCA_028673005.1). NCBI lineage: Eukaryota > Metazoa > Arthropoda > Insecta > Odonata > Petaluridae > Tanypteryx > Tanypteryx hageni. The sequence goes on from CM054120.1 coordinate 6,824,018, forward strand.
TACTTTCTCCATATAGGTAGTATAGGGGAAAGTATTGTTTTCATGAAAAAAATCAACTTCGAGATTTCAACGGAAATACACGTTTTGAGGTCCCCTGAACACGTTTTGAACATTTTCTCGATGATGTCTGTATGTGTGTGTTTTGTGTGTGTGTTTGTGTGCATGTGATAGCTTTTTTATGGGTGCTCTAACTCAAAAACTATTAATCAGGTCAACGCGAAATTTTAAATTTAACATTTTTTTAAAGTCAGAAGAACTGATTAGTTTTTGGTAAATATCGGTCAAACGGAAGTTGGTGTTTACTCTTGTCACTTATCCGTTATTTTGATATGTTTGTTTTAATAATTGATAAATGTACAAATGTACTGGAATAAAAGTTGTAGAAAATTTTATTTTCTACAACCTTGGTTTGAAACATTTTTCCATTGTTTAAGAGATATCTTATATTTTTAGTTGCCACCACCACGCCACCTACAGACTACTATTGTTAACAATTGACGTTTAGTTACGTCTTAGTAACGTTCCTTTTTCTTTTCTCAATTGTTGGAGCTTTGTGGCTATATCCAATATCAGAAGGCTATGGTTTGAATTTATTTCTGTTCTTTGCAAAGTCTAAAATTTTCTCGCAGTTTCTTTAAATATTTATTATTATGTAACCTATTTGCAATCTTTAGAAATATTACATAAATGGAGAAAGTCATGTGGTGGCCACATCAGATTTTTTACATTAGAAACCAATTCTAAAATTCGGTCACGGAAGAAATTTAAGTAAAATTACTCGGAGAAACGTCAAATCCCTGGAGAATGGAAATCATCCGTACGCAAGTGAATGATGTACCTAGTCAAGATGCTGTCCTTGATAACGTCAACGTGGGGAAGGATATGTACTGCACGTCCTCATAACCGACGGAAATTTTTACGATACTAAGTAGAAGATTTGCGGGAAGCTCTGAGTGAGCAAAAAAAGTCGCACTAGGAAGTGGATGCCAATATTCGGAAAAATCCAAAAATATTCATTTTTATGAGGTTATTTTCGATCCCATTGTTCCATTTCAACAACCCATAGGAAAAGCATGGAATTCTGTGCAGGGCTTCATAAAATTGGAAATTCTAATTATTTACATTTAAGATAAAAATTCTTGACGAAAACAGTTCTATAGCTAAAGGCACGAATGGTGATGCCATAATCCTTATTTTTCCATAAATTTTAGTGTATTATACAGGCTATTGTCGTAATGATGATCATTCTTAGAGCGCACGCATGGCGATCCGAGTCACCAAACTTGAAACACGAAAACTTGGACACGAGCCGATTGCCAGAGAATTTGGAAATTTCGTTTCGCGGAAAATTAGAAATATTTTGCGAAAACTCATGAAATTTATTATCTAATACATATGGACTCCGCGTAGCTCACGTGCTGTCGACCTGGAGATCGCGTTGATTAATTTATGAGACTTGGTGTATGGTGATTTTTTTAAGCACTTGCAGTACTTTCAAATTTAAAATTTTAGAATTCTTTGGTATTTTATAGATGAGAGGACGTATACATAAATTTTATCGTACGTCCATTTCATATCGTTCAGAAATTTTTAGATTTGGCAGGATAAAACTTTCATGCAAACTACTCTATATCTCCATCACGTTCCAATTTTTTTCCCATTTTTACTGCATAAATGCGGAGCAATTCTCATTTATATATATTATTCCTAAATTTTTTCCATCGAATTGATAGAAAATGTTATTTAAGTTAAAATTCCAGTAAGATTTCCCTTATTCCTATCGATATATTTCAAAGTGATTTATTAGAGCAGCAAAACTATCCCGTTTTACGAATTTGCCCACTCCCAAATTCACAAAAATGTACCTAAATGTCAGATTACGAGATATCTATGTGAGAAATTTTTCGGATAAACCCGCTGACAAGTTCACTTGACTCAAAAAAAGTACTTCACAAAGAAACAATATACCTCCGATTAGATAAAAATTAATCTTTTAATAGTATATTATAAAACTACGAAATTTTGAGAGGATGTCATAGGGGAAACGGCCGTTAAGTGAGAGCAAAATCTACGAGCCAAAGACAGACAACTCTGGGATTGTCCCAAATTTCACGCCACGGCGGTCATCGGTTCATGAGCGATCAACTAAGAAGGGATCAAGAAGGAAATTCACCGGAGTTATTTTCATCCGTAGTTTCTTGAAAATTTCCGTAAAAAGAAATTCACCATGATGTGCAGTGTTGTCGAGTATCGAAACATAAACAAGATAGTTCAAACAAAAAATGCGAATTCGCCATTATTAAGGCAAAATCTGTTAGAAAGCCCTATCACGACAATATTTTAATGAGGAAATACGCAATAAAAATTATTAAAAGCGAATTCGATGCACAAGTATATAGAAAATAATATATTGTTCCAACGAGCGATATTTATCTTAAATAAGTTTATATTTGGTGGCCGCGAACCTTACCTCGACAATCGCTAACAGAAAAATGAAGCCTGGAGGAGTGCCTCAGCATAATGGCCGTTGACGCAAGATGTCGCCTGAGGTCCTTTGAGTGGCGCTCTCTGCTCCTCCATTTGTATCAATAATAATCCCTCGCAGAAGCACTCTTCATACCATCCGCCAGACGGAGCCTGTTAAGAACCGAATACCAGCTTCATTTTAAGGAAATTCAAACGAGCATTTATGATTTAAATGCTAAAATAAATTTAGGACACGTTCTTATCATATTTTAAAAATGTGATTTCATCCGTCCAGGATGAAATTTCAAGCAATATCTAATTCAAGACTGAATCGCAAATGATCGTTTAGAAAACGGGGTTTGCAGTTAATAATAGATTAAGTCATAAAATAATAAAAAATTAACATCTAGTTTATTAATAACAATGAGTAGGAAACTCAAAGTGCTGGTAATTTGCCTCTTTATAATGTGCAAAGAATTTCGTTAACTCTCCATCATTTTCCCCTTTTTCAATGTTCTCATTACAAATCCGCAAGTTTTAACCTCAAAATGTTTCTAAGAAAAGCATCTATGACGTGTACGCAACCTTAGGCCCATCTACGAAGGACCAATTATAAATCTCTAGTTTAGCTCTCTTGTCAGGTGGCGCAACATTCGACATAAGACCGAATTAGCGAAAAATGCGTTATCTGCATCACACTCAACGGGCTATACAGGACGATTCTGTAGGAAAGTTTTTTAAATACTATATTCATCAACGTTATGCTAGCACAGCCAACAGGACGCTTTGCCCTCGAACATCACTCAAAGGCGCGTCCTTTTACATCCACTGCCGGAGATAAATCGTTTAAGATAATTCCAAAATTTTTACAAGATTAAAGAGATAGGAGAAGCGAGCGTATTTAATGAATTCCCTGTTTATGAAAAATAAATCTCATTTGGTTGTCAATAGAATAAATAAACTAATAGCGTTTCTCAAACTGTGGGGAGCAGACATTTCAAGTGGGGTGCAGTATAAAAACAAAATACAGAAATCGGGTAAAAGTGAAGAATGACGTGCGTCTATTTCTGAAAAAGTTGGAGGCCTAATTGGAGGCAACTTTGTGAAGAAAGACAAGTGCATTCCCATTAACAAGTTAATCCTGATATTGCTTTTAGAAAAACTGAAAGGTTTCTTTTCTGGTTTTCAGCAGTTACATTCAAATGTAGCAACTTGATGATTGTATATTATTAATTTAATAATCTACATCTTATAATTTTGTGCTTATGAGTGAGGCCCCACCATTAGTAGTAATACGTGAATGGGACGTGACCGTTAATAGTAATCCTTGAATGGGGACGTGGCCATAAGCAGTAATGTCTTAGTGGGGCGTGAGTTAAAAACGTTTGAGAAACACTGTTTTAATACATGCATTAATAATGAATTTGAATGATATTACGGCACCGCAAAATTGGCCAACGTCGAGGGGCTCGGTTTGATAAAAGCGACTATAGGCACGAGACTAGCTTAAAAAAACTTAGGGTGACTTGAGATGACAGAGCTTGAAGTGTAGAAGATTGAGTACACGCGAAAAATCTTCGATAACTCGGTAGTCCTTACTTCATTGGGGATAAGTAATGAATAGTTATACATACTGGTGTTAATGCGCGTATAAGTAGATCATGGTATATAGGATAGCCCATAAAAATACTAGCTAGAATCGAAGGATACTACAGGTTCCTTTGGTAGATTCGATAAGACAGAACAATAGAGATTCGAAGTGATGGAGACCTGGTGCGATTCCTCCGCCTACCATATGCTTTTGGCGAATTATAGGGTAATAATGTAAACGTAAATGAAATTATAGCTAATTGCGCATTAACTACGCCAGATACAAGTAAGAAAATCTTCTAAGAAAGGATTTAAAATCAGCGATTAATAAAGATTTTCTTCAAAATTGGCAGACTAAAACAGCTGGGCGATTGAAGCATTTGATAGTGAAAGAGTGTGAGCGAGATATAGAAAGTGAGAAGTGGGAAGCAATTAAAAGTGGAGGGGTTAGTGAAGGAATTGAGAGAGTGGGAGAGGAAAATAGGCTGCAGTGAGAAGTGGATGGAAGGGCTGCGAATCGTATAACATTGAATTGTACATCAAGCCGGATACGGATTTTTCCCGCGCTAGTAGGACAAATTCTGACAAGTTATTGAAGTTTAAGCAGTTGTTTCGTTAGCAATACTCAATTTTGAATCAAAAAATGCGCAAGCACTTAAAAATGAAAAAAATAACTTGTTCGCGTATTGTTTATGGCATTTAGTGAAGCTTTTCAAATAGAAGCGTGTTATGATTTTTTAAGCCTAGCTTTTTCACTTCAACGTTTATTTTTTACTATGACACGCATGTTCAAATTAGTCACGAGGTTCAACGAAAATATTTTGCAAATATTCCTTGAATGGACCAGTAAGAGTTCTTGTAAATTTAGTTCTTCAACACACTCAACGGTAGTTTGTTTATAATTCTGCAAACGAAAAATGTCTCAAGTTAGCTTTTGTGGAATTAAGGCGATCAAAACATTCGTCTTCTCACCATTTACTACTTGGGTTTATAATTTATAATAAATCTAGTGCAATATATGAGGAAGTTTGTGTGACATCTGTTAGTGTAATAGACAAATCTGGCATTTGCGCCTTTATTCAAGGAAGTGTTTTTTTTATCAAGAACTCGTTTGTTAAACTGAGCGTATCACTCGAAACAGTGACGATCGAATACGTTCATGACCTCTTATTAGGATCACTAACGCAGGGTAGGACAGTGTATTTATCTCCTCCTTCAATTTGGCGAAAGTTGGAATTCATGGAGGTAAATTTCTAGTTTATGGTGCGGTTCAAAAACTTCAGTAGTGATTCATTAGTAAATATTCTTTGTAAGCATTCGTACTAATGGGTATCAGCAAAGAAGAGTTTTTATCGGAGCAAGAATCAAATAAACGAGTGGCTTCCGTCATCACCACAGCAGACAATATCACCGAATATTTATCTTGCCGCTGAAAGATTTAGAAGCTTTTCTTGGGATTACAACCATGAGGTAGAAGTGCTTCCGTAAAGTGCTTAAATGGCTCAAGTATTTCCTCCTAGTCGGCTCACCTATTCGAGTGCGCTCAATGGGCAAGAACCGTATTAGGAATAGTTCACGCACTTGCACTTTTACAGAGGCGGCTGCAAGAAGCGATAAAAAGTTTATCTCTATCAAAATAAAGAACACAACACTTAAGGAAGAGATGGTTAAAGGGATAGAGGAGGAAAGGTGAAAGCTAGTTTATACGATTTATAGAATAAAAACGTATCGAATGTATTGAATGATAAGCTTTGGAGGGAAACAATGCGAGAGAAATACGGTGTGAAGGGCGATAGAAAAACACGAGTAACTGCAGGAACAATTTACATTAGACTTACTGAGCATAAAAAACTTAAAATAGAAAACCGATTCACGATTTGCATGGAAGAGCAATAAGGGTGAATCTGATAGAAGTGAAGTCTCTACTCTCAGAGCTCCATTATATATATATATATGTATATATATATATATATATATATATATATATATATATATATATATATATATATATATATATATATATACACACTAGCTTTAAGTACCAGGCGTTGCTCGGGATTCTAATAACAGTTTATAGAAACTTGGAGCATCGCCATTTCTGAAAATTTAAAAATCAAACTACGATATTATGATTAATTTATATTGTTTATTCTATTAATTCACATAAGTTAAAGAAAAAAAATCGATATATGAGGACCCGCTGTATATCCGTCTGTCTGTCTGTGCGGGGTGGTTGTCGGGGTTCCAAGGTACCCTATGTTACCCGTAGGGTCATAGGAAGTCACTTTGCAAAGTCTGGTCCCGATAGGTCAAAGGGTGTGGGAATGTATGGAGAACAGACAGACAAACAGACATTCAATTTTATATATTAGGTTAAAGAAAACAAATCGATATATGAGGGCCCGCTGTATATACGTCTGTATGTCTGTCTGTGCGGGGGCTACCGTCATAAAGAAAACAAATCGATATATGAGGACCCGCTGAATATCCGTCTGTCTGTGCGGTATCGGGGTTCCCGGGTACCCTATGTTACCCGTACGGTGATAGGAAGTCACTTTGCAAAGTTTGGTCCCGATATATATAAGATACAGGTATCCCCCGATTTACCGGTTTTCGCATATACGCAATTTAGTTTTTACGACCACTTTTGGATTTACGCGTCGCGTACTCGTTTTAACGCGATTTTATTCTTACGACCATACCCGTATTTTAATTGATTAGAGCACAATATGTACCCTAAATAGTTTTTTATTTATTGATTAAATACTAGCTGAAATTCCGAGTTGATTACCTGGGTCCATTGAGTTCATTTGATGAGTACAATTGCCAAAATTTTTGCATGAAAAATTATTCGTAAGATTTTTTAGGAAATTACCGTACGTATTAAATTAATATATATATATATATAATTTAATAGCATTTTGTATTTTAACCCCTCATGCGAATTTAAGATGCTACGTCAGTTATTTATTAGTGAATTAATGCTGAAAATTTTGCGCAAACCTCAAGTCGTCAATGTTATCCGGGATTAGGCGTGCCGCGGTGACGCAAAACCCAGCATTCGGTGTGCCGCAACGTGAAGAAGGTTGAGAAATTCTGCCTTAGAACATAAAAACGCTCATTGATTCGAATTTTAAGACGTTTGTAAGTTGTAAGCATCTAGTTAGGAACGTAAATAATGCCTATCGCCTTATTTTCAATAAGAAAAATATTTTCGATTAACGCGTTTTCGATTTCTTGGAACGCAACTATCGCGTAAATCGGGGGATTACTGTATATTTATATGCTAAACGAAAGCTAATGAAGCGCTAAAGATGAAATAAAATTAAAAAATAAACGAAAGTCACGAAATTCTCCTAAACTGGAAATTAGCAGGTTTATGTGGATGGGAAACGGCTAAAACAGGTGGAACAATCTACTTATTTGGGTAACATTTTTACTCAGGGTGGTATGGATAGGGTACAATAAACGCAAGTGTGGTTTACCGGAGAGACGGCGGGAGCGAAGGCGATGAGACAAATGCAAAAGCCTCCATTCCCGCGGCTGAGGCGGATCCATATATGTTCAGTTCTACGGATTCAAGACGCACTACCTCATAAAAAGATTTAGTTATTAACGACGAAGTTGACCAAAACCAAGAAACCCATAAATAAGATGCTCACAGGCGACAAAGAAACTGCCATTCCCGGAAAACTAATATAGCCTCATTGATGAACAAAGACCAACGGTCAACATAGTACATTATTCTCCCAAATTATTTTCAGGGCTTCGACAAAATATGTGATCCCACTTTTACCATATTATCTCGAGATTTTTTACCATTGTCTCGTATTTCTCTAAATTCATCAAGTACGACGGTGTTGCCATGATCACTGTCCAGTCTAGGGAAGTGTTCTTTTAAGCGTCTACACGTAGTTTCTACGCCATAAATTTTATATCTATTATAAATAGCTGCTTCTTACATAGGATATAGGAGGATATAAATGCTTAGGTACTTCTTGAAGGGCTACAGACCTGATATTTGGCGTGATGAAAGATTATTGGATACAAAGACGGAAAAAATACGAAATCTCAAAAAATTTAATTTTAAAGACTTTTCTGACCCCATTATTTCATTTTTTACCCCATAAGAAAAGCGTGGAAAACGGTACAGGGATTTATATGATTGCATTTTTAAATTACTTAAACTTGAGATAGTAACTCGGGACGAAAACAGTTCTATAGCTGAAAGATGAGGTTAATTGTTTTGTAGGACTAAATTCAGATCCGTGTTGAATTGGTGTAAAAATATGATTTTAATCGGAAAAATGTTCATTTTTAACAATGAAAATTTTCAAATGCCATGGTAACGGGTACAATGATTTTAGACGGGAATTGGTATTCTATATTGTAATAGCATCTATTTAATGCTTTTTAATAAGGAATTGATATTTCAACCCACGACCTACACATATGATGATGTCATAATTTTGAAACACGAAATATAGCAAAACGTAAAAAATAATTTAATGTCGTGCTTCGTAATTTTGTCGAGAAATTTTTAACTCTCTTCAATTGTTAAATATAATGACGTCATACCTATTTCGCGATTTTTTAAAATCCAAATACGTGCTAAAGGCACGGATGGGGACGCCATAATCCTAACACAAAATATCATAGTTTCCCATAAATTTGGTGATCTTTTTAACGCTTGCAGTAATGCAGTCACCGACAAATCGTAAGGAGAATATAGACAGGCAAGCTGCACTGCCAGGAAACCAGGCGTACGGCGCTAAGCGATCAAAATGATTATTTGATGGAGGGTCCAACAGCGTTCTGTTTGTACGTCAGAAATATTAGGGGAGAGTACTTTCCATTGTGTAAGGCAAGGATCACGGTAAGGGAGAAAGCACACTGATTCAATAACGTTTTCCAGATAGCCTTATAGTGCGTTTCAAATGACTTTGCGACAGACGTTTCGTCCATACTCGGACCGCTCGTATGTCTCCGCTGCTACGGGGTGGGGCAATGTCTCCGGGGAGAAGAATTCTAACTCGGCGTTGCCCTATCTACTACACTGGAAAGAACCTTGCGGTGGGCTCGGGAGGCAAAGGGAATTCGTGAACCTAACGATCTTCAGCGGCGTAAGTACTTGGCAACACAGCGCGCACATACACTGTTACCACGAGGGAGACCTGATAAAAATAAGGATTTCGTCCGCGAAGGTCCCACCTACTTTATTCTAATTGGTTCCCTCCAAGTTGTTTGAAACACACTATAACAGCGGATAATATCACTCATAATAGAATCATAGCTACACATCAAAATGGTAACATGGAGGACTTGGTGCTTCCAAAGAGAGATACCGCGCAGGTAATTGTTTCCATGAAGTCAATCAGAGCCTTTTCAGGCAATTCCTTCAAAATCGCACCACCCTAGAAAATAAAACTAGAGAAATCCGGCTTGAAAGGCGTCGCTCCGAAAGAGTAAAACTCAAGACTACGTGCCACTCATCTGAAAAGGCGGTGGCAAAAGAACGTTAAAAATCATAGGCAGATTTCATTAGCATAATTCTCATGAACTGAACCATATGATTTTTAATTCTATTATGCCGTTTTCACAATCTTTGCTAAGCGAATGTCAGCACGGGTTAATGAAAGGCATGTAATAATACAACAGGTCGGCCATTTTGTTCAAGATTTATTTATTATAAAAATATTCAGCTCGTATTTCATAATTTCGGGCTGACTTTTGGCAAAACGTCTCGCCACGAATCAAAATCGAAGCTAGAAAAATACAATATTAATTCTAAAATTCTGAGTTGAGTATATGTAGCTTCTCCCAAAAGAGAAAAGGTTATCGACGGGACAGGCGCAGACACCGTTTAGTCAAAGGTAGAAAATAACCACCACCCATGTTCCATTTTAACTATTTGAAATGGCAACAACCAAGCGATGAGACGACACGTTAAAGGTACTGTACGTAATAATAATTAAAAACGCAAGAAACGTGTTGTTTACATTTGGTTAGACCACATATCGAATACACTTCAAGTTTACGGTATCCACATAAAAAATGACACATACTTGAATTAGAAGAAGTTCAGCGATGAGATACTAGATTTGTGAAAGCGTTATAATGAAAACGAATTAATTGGAGCCAGGGGAACGTCGACGAGGTTGAAATTTCCTATAGTTAAAGGTCGGAGAGTTTAGTTGAAGCGGTATGAGGAATGCTTCATGTCCCCACCTACACGGGAAGACATTACCACGTTGATGAAATCCGTGGGGCCAGGGAGGTTTACTTCTCCCTGGTGTAACCAGGGATCGTAATCTGGCATTCAAACTATCGATAGATAAATCATAGCGACATATTGGTGCAATAAACCTCCTATCATTCACAAGCCTCGTGAGTTTCAGGGCAACTTTTATTTGTAGTCGCTGAAAAAATATCATCAGTATTTACAGATGGAATAACTATATAATGTGATCCAATAACGGTAAAAATCCACTCATAAACATGGGAAAATCAAACTGTAAAAAGTGATTATCTCTAGGACCATTATGAGTATTTCCACCTAGGCTGAGTCAAAAAATTTTCTTCCTTAAATGGCGATGCATTGGGACTCTTTCAGCTAATGATCAATTCAAAATCAGAACATCAAATGCGTAGCGTTTACAAGCTTTATTAATCCCTATTATCCATTAAAAGACAGCCAAATCACCGAAACCCAATTCAAACCCTGAAGAACAAAGACTGTTTTACACAAAATCCGATCAAGACAAAACAGAGGTTAAACAAGAAGACGAAAACACACATCCAAGAACACATCAGACACTTCATATACGGCAGATAAAAAAGTCGAGCGTGGAGAAAGGCATCCAAGAAACAGACTAACCAAACATTATCGACGCCATAAAATTGTGAAATCTCAATAATTTGGACTAACTGGGAGAAAGGCAAGTCCGAATTACGGAAGACATTCACGAGCATGAATAACCAGTGGTACCTTAAAAAAGAAGTCATTTTTTAGAATAAGTTATTTTTATTTTTCCGAAAAATTTGGCTTTTAAAGAATTTCAGACGTTACATTAAAAAGAAAGAAAACACAAATTTTAACACTTCCGTCATTTACTATCACTATTAAAGTCAATCATTTTTTGGTGTTTGAAAATCTGATCTTCAATTAGGATAGTTTCGCGCACATTTTGTCCATTATCTTACTTCTTTCTCATTTCCATTTGAGCTAAGCAAATTGAAGTCAGCAGTGCTGTCTTTAAACGAATATCCTCCCTCACTAGAGACAGCCTAAATGTTGACACGGGATGAGATTCTTCATCGAAGTCTTCATCTTCAATTTACTGATTTCCGTCTTCACAACTGGCGACTTTCTCCTCTTTTTAGTTTACTTAACTTCCATTCCCTCTTTCCACGGCCACTTTATTTCTCCACTTGTTTTGGAAATTCCTTTGAGGTTCTCATATTCAATCCCCAAAGGGTCAAATTCTTTCATCAGAAGGCAATGTTTTCCTGAGTTGGACATGGTCGTCTGACTTATTTTCATTCCAATGTCCGATTGAAAATGGCACTTCGAATGTCTTAAGCCGTCAAAGTTACAAGCATTATTTCTCCTCTTAGTGTCTTCGTATGCGAGACACCTCCGTGATGGAACGGAAAAATAACATGTACATAATGCCAATAAAATAAGATTAATTTTTATCTCCGACCATAGTTTTCTTGCACCGCAAAATCTTATTCCTATTTTACCGAAATTGTCTGCTAAGTTATTTCTTTCCGTTTACTAATAAGAGCAAATTTCACAATGGCAAACTTTATATAATGTTTCAGGTGACATCTCCTTTGCCATATAACCTAGAATAAAACATCCAGCGGTGAATAATATGTACTCAGATAATTGAGACAACGTAACTACCGGTAGCTTTTGCGGTAAATTCAAAAATATTCCTGCTAGTGAGAAATATTCCGAATTGTGGTTGAGGCACAAATTAATGAAGATTCATTGTAATCAAATCTACAAAACAATATTTAAACGCATCATAATGCATACATATTTTTAAAATCGTACAGGAGTTTTAATGCTGGCCACTGTCCTACAATAAACCGTTGAGTTCAAATCCATCTAAACACCTTCCTTTTCAAATATCCCAAATCCCACCATTCTTTAATAGAATTCCGATTTAAGATGGCCCATTTATAGCCGAAATGTACACTTGATTTATCACCTGCTTTACATATATTGATTTTTCGACATTTTAAACTGGATTTCAATCATAAAGCCAGGTAGATAATTGATTTTTAGAAACAAACTAGTTTAATTACTTGTAACTCGTATATGTAAAGGTTCCCAAGCTGCTCAGCCTTTTACGGCCAAATTCAAAACCCTCAATTCTAAAACTGCATATATATATATATAACAACTACTTCTGAAAATTTTATAGTGGAGATAAAATTGACTATCTACAAGATAATTTCAGTCTTATAACGAATTCTTTCATGAAAAGAGTTATCTTTTAAAGCCGATATTAAAAATTCCCTTCGTATACAGAATGAAATTTCTTAGATATTAATTATAGAATACCTCATTCAGGACACATTTATAAGTCCCCTATTTTTTTGTTGCTCATTGAACGTTCCAAAATTAATGCAAAGTTTCATATTTCCCATAAATCTTATGCATTGCTAAAATCTTATTATTTGAAAACGATCGCATAATTAGCTAATTAAACACAGACAAAGTAAAGAAAATTACAAAGGTACATTGAATTCATTTGTTATCAATCTAAAAAATACGCGAGTAAATTACACCGGTTTTGAAAATAAGTGAAACGAACGCGCACGACCGCCAAGACAACGATCGATAGTGGCAGTCACTCTTCTGCCAAACAATTAAATGGGCCCGTTCAGTTTCCTTCAACCAAGCCACAACACATGCGCGCACCAAACACGCGTACGCAGCGCATTCCAGACGCTCTTCTTATCCAACAATCGGATCATCCTGTTTTGAGGATTTGGGTGCAGATATTTCGCCCTTATGTAAAAGTATTCACAAAAATAATAAAAATAGCCCTAATTATGAATATGGACATACTTGGATCAATTTTATATTTTGTAGGTTTTCATTAAGAAATTAAAATCGCCGAGTAATCCGAGGACTGAGGACACTAAACAAATTCCATGATTTTATCAATCTGTCAATACTTTCAGCCTATTTAAAGGTTTATTAACATGTGTAAAGTTTATTTCGATATTATCAGCATAACGCAAAGATCTCACGGAAGAGAGGTGTTCAGAGAACCTGACGATCAAACCCGCATAAAGACAAAAAAGCATGGAAATTTTCCTTTCACAGTGTTAACTTCCTGATAGTCTGACATACACGAAAAAGTAGCCACGACAGAGTTCCCAGGGGTGTTAATTAGATCGGGGCCTAAAATACATGCAATGTATTGAGATGGGTATTTTTGCCGCGTTGTTTACAACTTTATTTTTAACATGAGATATTACCAGTTTAACAATTAAATAATAATAACAACGAAATAAACAACTGCATATTTTTCAAATTATTTTAAAAATTTCGCTTTTAAATCACTATAAATATATATAAATATAAGAGGGAAGGAATATTACGCGCGGCAGAGAAACGTTACACGCGAATATCAGTTAAGTATATGTAAACAAGTGCGTTTATTGGTTGAGAGCTCTCTCGAGTGCTGATTGGCTGGAGAAGTTTGCGCTCTTTAATTTTGTTTTTTTTTTACAATTTGTATTTTAATGTTATACGATATAAAAAATAAATATTTTAGCAAACGCGTCGCGTAATGAGTTCGCGCATATCGGGGTATTGCTGTATTCTTACTAAAATATCCTCAGAGATAACATACTTTACATAACTCATCATACCGTTGTACACGTAAAGGAGTTGATGGAGCGCGGAGGAACGAGAAAGAGCACTACACTACTAGTCCAAAATCTGAAACCCTTTGAACTTGCTTATTTTGGATTTCAGGAAAATATATATATATATATATATATATATATATATATATATATATATATATATATATATATATATATATATATATAACAGCTTACGGAAAAGGAAAGGTAAAATGGATATATGGATAGCAACAAGGTGTTGGGATAAGGAAACCCAGTGAACACTCACCAATCGGACGACTTCAGGTTGGCGAGGCCCCGGAGATGTCGAAGCGACACACGTAAAAGAACACTAAAACACAGAAACATCACAAACGTAGAAGCTTTCGGAGTTATTCCTTCATCAGCTACAGAGAGAGAACACGTTTGTGATGTTTCTGTGTTTTAGTGTTCTTTGACGTGTGTCGCTTCGACATCTCCGGGGCCTCGCCAACCTGAAGTCGTCCGATTGGTGAGTGTTCACTGGGTTTCCTCATCCCAACACCTTGTTGCCATCCATATATATATATATATATATATATATATATATATATATATATATATATATATATATATGTGTGTGTGTATATAATCTTTAAGGAACCTGTATCTTTGGAGATTTTATAAATTTCCTAAAGATATGCGGCGTATTAACGACTGAGAATACTTTTTGATTTTGGATTCTTTCATCAGGTTAATAAAAAATATTAGATTTAAAATCTATATCTAAATCTACATTCAAGAATGCAAAAGCACATTGGTCTTCTATCAAACTTGTGAGCAATCCATACATGCAGAAAATCAGCCACAGGTTTTATATCTAGTTTGTTATTATTATTTTTTTAATTGCGCAACTAGAGTACAAATAAAAATTTTTCGGCAATAATGCAGTTTAAACAATTTTTGAAATTTGTTTTCATTTTGTAATTTTCTATAAATTATGCTGCGTCGTTTCCATAATAAAAATTACATTATTTTAACAAAGCCAATTTTTATAAATAGAAGAAAAGAAAAACTTTTATTAGGGATAATATTAACTTCTCAAATTTTTAATAGTTACAAAAAAAAAATCAATTAGGCAAAGTCATATAACTTTTCCGTGAATGTAGATAATGTTACACTAGTAGCAAAATATGAAATTATTTTCAGCTTCTTCATCAGCGTAAATTACTTGCACTTTATTTAACATTTGTAAATTTGATTTATTGGGTTTTAGCTTTTACATTATCTTTACGTCGCAAAGTAGTTTTGTTTGTAACTTTTAATTATTGACTGGAGTAGATTCGTTAAGTTACACTTCGTTCTCCTCCTCGAGTTTCTTCTGTTTACAAATATTCGCTTACTTTAAATTATCAATTCCCACGATCACTTACCAACATAATAGAAGAACAGAAAACAAGCTAAAACTAAAAGTAAACTCCGTCACATCCACTTTTTACGATATCACTGTAATGTAAGTACATTCAATGAAACTGAGGGGAAGACAACACTTGAAATAGCGCAGTCGAGTCCTGCTTCATGAAAAAATATTCCCCGTCTCACTTATATCTAGGCTTGATAGGATTCAATTTGAATCGATAAATGTCGATAAACATCGAATTCGTAAAAATTAAATTCTACGAAAATTACCTTCATGACTCGATTATAAGCCGCACTTTTTTTGCAAATCTGGATTTAAAGATATCGGTCTGCGGCTAATACTCGCGCCATAGCCAAAACCTACAAAAATCACTACTTATATTTTTTTGCATAAAAGGTTTTCTCCTCTCGGATGCATCGAACTTTGAAGGTGCAGCTTATATTCGAGTGCGACTTATGATCGGAACAATACGGTAATTGTCGTCGTAAAGTGTTGATTTTTTACTCATAAAATTTCCACGCCATTATGCGACATAATTTTTAAATTTGGTTTACCACATTCACGCAATATATTTTAACTCCAAAGATCCAAAACGGATGAGAAAATCTGCATTTGTCATACCATACGGCAATACTTCATTCAGAATTTCCTACATTTTGTTTTTCAAGGTCCCTTATACATATAATTGTTTTAAGGGCTTGGTTTCCGAGGGTACTAACGTAACGAAGTAATATAATCCGTTTATTGCACTCTATCCTTAACCTCGAACAAACTCGATAATCTCTAAGAGCCTTGGGCCATTTTCACGATATGGTCAGTCGCCATCATCCAGTTACGCAAAAGTTGGAGAACGTCTCTTGTTAAGCAGTTGCCCCCCCTGGTGTTCTTCGTAAGAGCAGGCAAATGCCGGCACCGGGTTTCCCTCCTCCCTTCCCGTCCGGTTATTCATTGCACTACCTCCGAGATACCCATTGTGCGTAGGCAAGAGGCGAATCAGCTGGGCACAGAAACGAAAGAAACGTCTCGTGCCTTCTTCCAATCTCCTCCAAGGTGAGAAAGATTTTCCCAGACTGAGAAATGAGTACTGAGCACCAGATGCCCCTGTAGTATTTTCACAACACTGCCATAAAATTGACATTTTTGAGAGTCATACTTGCAATCCATCCTCCGGGTGCGCTCGCACTTCGCAGTCTGGATTTTTTTTACATCCATCGTCGTTTGTTACTCAAGGTTTTTTCTTCAACATAGTATTCATTTGGTTTTACAATATATTCACGTCACATTAATTTTGTTATCGAAAGGTCAGGATTTTTTGAATAAGTAGGGCGATTTAACGAGTAAAATAAGCTTTCAGGTGTATTCCGAAAAATTAGCTGTACCAGATTAGTGGTTGAAGTCAACAACAACACATTCATCAAAGGTCACTTCACTGCGTCTCAAGAGAAATGCTTTCCGGAAATCTTTCGCAATGCCTTGAGCGAGTGCCCGAGTCTATAGGGTGTCCCATAAGTCTCTTTATCCCCAGTTGCTAAGATCGAGTAACAAAAATAAAAACGTCCTCTGCTTAAAACGAACTCGGGTCAAACATCTTCACTAAAAAAGCGAGAATTAAAAAGGACACACCAAATCACATATGCAGCTCACTACACAGAAGGGTAAAGTGACTTATGGGACCCCAATATTGATGTTATTCATTATCCTAGACAAGCAGTTGATGTTTACATTCTGCAAGCATTTCATTACACCTTGAAAAACACATTTTTTCAGAATGATATTTCATTATTAGAAATATTTTCTCAATTCAAAGGTATAAACTTCTGCACCGATTTTCGTTCTTTCCTTATGGGACAATATTGGAGTAAAATCAATCCCTAAAATTTGAAAATTTAAGAATACTTTACTTTTTCCCATTGTTTGGTACTAATGCCACACATTTCTGCCTAATTTTAATTTTGTAGCACATCTAGAAGTGCAATAATATTTATCCAATTGTTTAAATTTTAACGGCCGCAATAACAATTTCATGGAGATCTTCAAATGTTTATGTGAGCTTTTGCATCAAGTTCTAAATAACTGAAAAATTGTAGCTCCCTATCTCGTGCCCAAGTACGTAAATCAATTTTTTTTAATTTAAGAATTTTGAACAGCCAAATAAATTAATATATCAGAATTTCCGTGATCCCCAATCGGTTATTTTACGAATTCTACCTTTACAAAAAATTTCATCTTCGTAGCACATTCTGAAATACAAAAATATTAAATGTTTGTTTGAATGTTTGCGAATTTTTGGCGACCGTATTATTTAACTTTTTTGAATTTTTGCAGTCGGTTTTGAAAATAGTTCTACCCACACAAAAAAATTCAAGTCTCCAGTTCATCTGAAAGTACCTGAACATTAGTATCCTCCTACATATTTGATATATGATACGATTTACATACTTTTCTTATGTGGCAAAAATGGGACCAAAATAGTCCCTTAAAACGTGAATTTTCCCAATTCCGGATTTTTTATTTGGTAGTGACCAAAAACCTACAATCGTGCCAAATTTAAAGTCTGTAGCTCAACTGGAAGTGCCTAAACATTAGCATTCTCCTGATATATCATAAGTAAGAAGCAGCTATTAGTATAGATATAATTTTCTACGTACTTGCCCATCCGTTCGTCCGTCTGCCCCCTTATGTACCTCACCAACTGTTTGTGGTAAATGCGGTAAACGACATTTTTTCTACTAGGTAGAAGACCTCAGGTAAACTACAGGGTGTTCAAAAAGTCGCAACACAGCGGAAATAAGAATGTAACATAATGAAGTTCAGAGTTTGTAAAAATTGATTCAATTGATATTATTACGTTGATAATGTTTGAGAAATATATTAATCTTTTCTTAAGTTTCAGAGGATGGCAACTATGACTCTACTGTTTAATGAGTTTTCATCACAACAGTTTTTATGTATACAGGTTTCTCTTTCTTTATGCGAGCTCGCTTTATGCGAATTCGCTAATATGCGACAAACTTATTGTTACCGAAATTTCTTTTTATGCGTCTTTGATTGGCTCTTATGCGGTTGCGCGACCAGTGCAATACAAATGCAAGAAAATTCTCCACTACACCGCAAGGCGACCATTCAGTCTCTCACTGCCTCCTATGCTTTGCGTATTAGTAATACAGTAAAAGAGATGAGATGGAGATTTCGTGTGATACTCTTTGAGGACACTTGAGAAGTTTTGTCTCCTTGCCCGCTGAACTTACGTTGGGCCAAGAAATCCCGCTAGCACTTTAAACCTCCCTTATTATGTCATTCACAACGGGAGCAGACAAATTCACCGAAAATCAATTCTTCGAAAATCAATTCTTCGAAAACCAATTCTTTGAAGATCAATTCTTCGAAAATCAATTCTTTGAACGAGCAATTCTTTGAATTACCATTTTTTCGAAAAAAAAACTTTTCGACTACTTTTAACTAAAGTACGAAAAACAATGAGAATTGTCAGTTACCATGGTCATCTCACTTGCGCGTGCATTAATATTAAGGTTATTCGCAAGCCCCTTGACGATATCACGTCATTTTGTTAGCTTCTTTTTTTCTGTTATGTTACGAAGAAAGAAGTTTAAAATAACTTAACAAGGTCACTTAATTTCACTTATCGCATCGCTTGGAAAATAAAAAATAGAATAAATTAACGAAGATTTAAATTAAACTTATTCTAAATCACCATAGAGGTTTATAATATACATGAAAGAAAAACCTCTTAATAACTTGTTCAAGAAAGAATAGATGATGAACGCCTCAAAGACGAAAGGAATATATGAGAACGAAAAAAATTGGTATTGAAAAAACAGGATTTTCTATGAAGTCCGCTAGGTACTACATTGAAATATTATTGTTCATTTTTTTAAATCAAAATCAACTTAATGTGACAGCAAGCGTCACGGGCTCTCTAGTTTAATTAAATAAATAACATTGGAATTTACACACATTTCTATTAAGGTAACTCTACCCAATATGGCCTAGCTAAGCTTTATTAATTTTGTAAGCACCTTTTCCAAATGCTGAAAGTAAAACTAACATAATGAACTGTTAGACAGTTTATTTAAGTAAACAGAAAAAATGTTACAACTATAACGCTTCAATATGGAATTACCGGTTAGCATTTAGGCAAAACCTTGCTGTTAGGCCACATTAGAAACATATGATCTCAATATGGCCTACTTGGTTATTGTTAAAAAAATAAGAGAACAAGAATCTGAAATATTTATCAAGTACTTGTATCAAAATTCTAATGCTTGTTTGCTCAAAAATTGTTACAATAAATTGTGGGTAGACAAAAATAACTAAAAAATGAGAGCATAAAAGTCAAGATTCTAATTTTATACAGGTCAAAATCGTAAAATTGTACCACCAAAGATTTAGGCACATGAGGTCAAAATTTAATTTAAATAAAGAAATGAACAACAAAATTAGATCTAAAATCATTCAAAAATTCATTGTCATTGCTTAAGGTTCACAAAATGGGCAATATGGCATACATAGGCTGTATTGGGAGACTTGGATTAGTAAAACATATTCCGTTGGAACCACATGACATCTCAATGAATTGCCAAACCAATCACAACACTAATAGTAGAGAATGCCTAAGGTCCATTAATTAATAAACTTTTATCTGTACAAACAATGACTTAACCAACGTCTTGAAATTAGGTGCACGTAACCACAAACCCTGGTCTCAAACAAAACACTTCAGCAAATTCAGCCTAGCGCATCCAGCAGAATTCCATATAAACAGTTGTTAGCAGTTTACCAATATACTGCAACCACCATCTATCAATTTTGTCACATAGTACGTTCAATACGGCGATTAGACCATATTGGGAAACAGGCCATATTGGGTACAGTTACCTTATTAGAAATTAAAATTGATACAATTTAAAAAAATTACATTTAATTGATAACAATATAAAAATACCACTTCACTTATATTAAAATCTTGTACATTCATTTCAGTTTTAAAATACATTTTGAGTGGAAGGGTATCGTTATGGTGTTGGATTTTGTTTTGAGTGAGAAAAGAAAATGTAAACTGCTACTTGATAGACATTTGTTTCACAAAGACAAGCAAGTTGAAAAAAAAATGTATTGGGAGTGTGAAATATTTGAAACTACCAAGTGCAGAGTGGGAGTTATAACAAAACTATTTTTAGTAACAGGTGCGAACATAACCATTTAGGGGATGCTGATCACATAGAAGCAGACAGTAAAATGGCAGCTATCCATGGAAAGGCAAAAAACACTCATGAAACACTAACCTACATAGTGTCGTCCTTGTGTTGGAGTCAGTCAAGCTGCTACTGTGAAACTACCCTCTGTACCGAACATTAAATGTACTATCAGAAATGTTTGTAAGAAAGAAGATGCTGGACCAGCTATTCCAATTTCCCATCAAGATATTGTGCTTCAAAAAGAGTACAAGCGAGCTGAAGGAGGAGAAGAGTTTCTTCTGTATGATTCTGGACCTATAGATGACCGCATTTTAATATTTTCCGCTTGGAAAATTTTTTAATTTCTTGGTCATTCCAAACATTGGTATGCTGATGGCACTTTTAAGACTCTACCGCCTCTATTTCAGCAGCTTTATACCATCCATGGTTTTGAAGCTAACAACTCTATGCCTTTACTGTATGCTCTTCTACCAGACAAGAAGGAAGAAACATATACCCGTCTTTTGAAAAAAGTTAAAGAATTCGCGCCAGCTTCTAACCCTCTCTCTTTTTTGACAGACTTTGAAATGGCTATGATTAATTCAGTAAAGAATGTGTTTCCTCTTACTAATCATCGTGGATGCTTCTTCCATTTTGCCAGTGTATTTTGCATAGAATACAAGCAAACGGTTTAAAGGAATTATATGAGAATGACGCTGAATTTTCTTTAAAGCTTTGTATGCTTCTGGCTCTAACTTTTGTTCCCACTGCAGAGGTAGTGAACTCTTTTGACACTCTATGCAACAGTAATGTTTTTCTCAAAGAAGCACAATCAATTACTGATTACTTTGAGGACACGTGGATTGGCCGTCCGGATCATCATTTGGGTCGACGTCCTCCAATCAATATGCAAGAAATGTGTAACTGTTACGAAAGAGTGCTTCAGGCACTGCCAAAAACTAACAATAATATTGAAGGATGGCACCAAGGGTTCTAGCAACAAATCGATGAGAGTCACCCTAGCATCTGGAAGTTCATTTTTGGAATCAAGAAAGAACAAGCCTGAACCAACTACGCTTAGAACAGTACACCAGTGGTCAGGAACCACCACATCAGCGGAGAAAATATCGGGACAGTGCAAAAAGGTTGAGGTGAGTTGTGGCTGATTGGGATAAAACTATAAACATTTCTGATTATTTACGTGGTTGCATATAATATTGGATATTGATAGGCCGATAAATATAGCATTTCCTTATGCTATGATAAAGTGCAGTATAAATGTCACAGAAATTTAATTTCTATAATTAATTAGAAAAAAAATAATTTCCATACCCAAAACTTGTTTGTAATTATTTATAACATACTACTCTGAGTAAAAATAAATAAAAAGTCCATTGATGGAATTTTTTAATGATTTGAAATATATAATAGTTAATTAACCCTTCTCTGATGCATTTTTTCGGTCTTATAAAATACTAAATATTTTTTATTTAATTTTAAATACTTTTAACTGACAAAAAGGAGCATAATGAATTTTACTTTTAAAATATACTTTAATGAAATAATAACTTTTACAGTAATTTATATTTCTAAAAATATTGAAAGAGAAAATAGTAATACATGACCGCTCTGATGCAATCTCATTGGCCGAATATATTCGGGATAATCAATGAAGCAGTTAATAAATTAAATACTTTTGAAATCAGAAAAAGTTGGTCGATAACTTAATTTTAGTTTAAGTTAATATTTTGCTATATAGTATTTTATATTTTTCCTAAATCTTATCATTTTTCAAAAAATTGGTCATTCGAAGAACTGCTTGTTCGAAGAATTGATTTTCGAAGAATTTACCTAAAACTCCCACAACAGCCACCACTTGTCCTTGTCTGCTTCCTTTTATTGGCTAGTATAATTTACAGTGTTAATTGTTTTAAGTTTGTATTTAGCGCATAAGAAGTCTTTATGGAGCGAAAGAAGAGTGTCTTGGAGGGAGTTAGGACTGCTTGTGGAACGTATCCCTATATGTTACATGTAAATACAAGTAGTTGGTGCTTGCATTCTGCAAGCATTTCATTTCACCTTGAAAAATATTAATTTTTCTGAGAGATATTTCACCATTAAAAATATTTTTTAATTCAAAAGATTTCACCTTCGCGCCAATTTTCATTCTTTCCTTAATGGAACAGTATTTGATTAAAACAATACCTAAAATTTTCAATTTTTAGAATATTATACTATTTCCATTGTGGGGTACTAATGCTACACATTTCTGCCAAATATCCAAGTTGTAGCACATCTAGAAGTGAAATAATATTTATCTAATTATTTAATTTTTAAAAAATTTTAATGGCTGCAGTAACAACTTGCCCCATAGTACCTACACATTTGCCTATTTGTTTAAACATTAAGAATTTTTTAACAGCCAAACAAATTAAAATTTCTATAACACTATTTTGTTTTTAAAAATACAAATTCTACCTTTAAAAATAATTTCTGCATCGTAGCACATTTGGAAATACATGAACCTTAAAAATTTGTTAAAACATTTGCGGATTTTTAGCGGCCGCGTTGTTGAACTTTTTCAAGATTTTCGTTTTTTCTAGTTGGTTTTGCACATAACCTTACGGACGTAAAAAATTTCTAGTCTTCATCTCATCTGGAAGTGACTAAACATTAGAATCCTCCTCTGTAAGAAGTCTATATATAATAGATGGAACCTGTTTATGCAAATTCGCTTTACGCGTCACTTTGCTGGAATGCAACCTCCACATAAAGAGAGGGAAACCTGTATTTAAAACTGAAAAGGGTTTAACAATTTAAGACAGGATTTTTTTGTTGGACCATGTTTTTAAAGCTGGTGGAAAGTATATGGAAGAAATTTTTTTACTGAACGTTTCATGAATAGTGATTTGTCTCATCGAAATTCTGTCTATTAATCAAAAACTTTTGAGAAACAGATTCCATTTGTGATTCTCCCACATCTGGGAGACCTCCAGTTTTTACAGAAGGCAAGTTGATGGATGTTTCTGATTACTTGCTGCAAAATCCTATAAAATCAGTGCGTAAGTTATACCAACAAACAAGATCATCTAAAGGTTCTGTTCACACAGCTGCTGCCAAAAAGTTGAAACTCCATCCATACAAAATAATAGGCAAGAATTGAAAGTGACAGATCATGCTAAACGAATGACATATTGTAATTGGTTCAATGCCTTCACAAGCATGAATGGTATAGAAATTTTGGATTTGACTTTTTATTCTGATGTGGTTTGGTTTCAGTTGAGTGAATATGTTAAAACAATCGCATTTGGCAACCAGAAAACCCTAATGCAATTCACGAAATACCCCTTCACAGTCAAAAAGTTGAAGTGTGGTGTGCTATGTCCGTTTGATTTTACCAATCTGATTACCTGTATACCCTGATTCAAATAGAGATTTATGATTAAATGCCTATCTTTCCAATCTTCTCCATTTTCTATAAACAATTACATTGGCCTAGACCAATCGGTGTGTGGACCGCATGAAGACACCCTTTCAAATCCGCGGGCCACTTGATGGTAACCTTCCGAAGCCGTGAACTGCATTTCAAACTGTCCCAGTCCCCACATCTTTTCATATTCTTTACTCTCATGCTCACTCATCTTCCACAAGTGGGGAAATCGCCCTAACCCACTCATGCGCTCTTAAACTGTTATAAGAATACTATATTCGGCATCGAGAGTTTGGTTCTTCAGAAAAGACAGGCAGAATATTCTTCTATACTCCAACCGAGCAGGACTTTTAAAAAAGGGAGTGACCAATAAACCGGGTATAGTTACAAGTGCTGATTCAGTATATTTCTTAAATTTCTAAGATTATTTACAAAGATTAGCGTGACATCTTATAAGAAATACGTTTTGTTTGAGCCGTGTAGCATAAAATAATTTACTTCGCGGGCCGCATAAATGCACCACGTGAGTTTGAGATGCCTGCCCTAAGTCATAAAACTCTATCAAAGGCCTTTTCGAAATTCACAACATATGCTTTACCTTTTTTCGATATACATTATAGAAATTATTCAGTAATTCCATAATAGTTAACTATGAGATAAAAACATACTGTCACTTTTTAAAATTTAAGAATATCTTGTTTACCTAAAAATTCTGATTCTGCAATGCAATTTTTTTCTGACAGTAGGAATTTCTCATGTTTTCTAAACACACGGCGTAAGACTTAGCCTGTAATGCAATATAGATAATTTAACTCATTGTTAAGGTTGTTAAGGTACTCTTTTGCCAAAACGAAAATTGTGATAAAATGTCATATGCTTTAACGAATATGTATATGTAGTTATGTTGGTGTTAATACCAAGTAAGTTCTACAAAAATGGCGACTAAGAATAAAGAATTGCCCAGGTTGGCCAGATGTTTGAAGTATGCCTTATAACATTATTTTGAAAAGGACTGCAACACTTAATAAGTTATCACAGGAATGTAATTAAACTGTTAATAAAAATATCGACTATAATGTTCTGTCAACTATTACCATGCTCTACTGCAATCAATCGACTTATTCTTCTCATAATATGTTTAGTCTTATGTTCCAGAAATCAATTCTTCTTTTTTCCATATGCCCTTATTTTTGGCATCCGCGGTGTTTTTCAGGGAACTAACTCCTACTGATAGCCTACTATCATCTAGTTATCTTCATTTCAGAACATCACGAAAAGTATATGGGTGAAAGGAATGTTCTCGATGGGTGAAATAACGCAAGTAAATCCGATTTTTCAGTTTCTACTACAGCCATTCCTTAGAGAGACTGGCGTTTCGAGGTCATAGCGCACTCTACATCAAGAGCTAAAAAATGTTTTGAGAGAGGGAGTCTTAACACTAATTTTATGCCGCCGACGAAAACAAAACAAAACAAACTTATACCCTATTACACGTTTTTATCCATAAGATACCTTTGACATTTTGCCTTTCGGTATTATTTTCCTAGCTATGCATGGCCATAGTCGACCCTCGCCATCCGCAAGACTATTAACCGTGGAAAATATATATCTGCATTTGCAATGGGCATCGCTACCCTCGGTTAGCCGCCTCCGCAGAAATTGCAGAAGCAGTCGATTGGCAGTTAACTCCTTTCCACTACTTTGTGTGATTTTTCGGTTATTGTTGCCCTTTAATGATCATGTCTTCTGAAAGCAATCGGTAACAGAGAAGAACCTCATTATCAATGCTTTTACCCATTTAAGCAGAATATTTTGTGCAGAATAATCTCGCTCATCTGACATTTTTGTGACCGGAGGAAGACAATAACAGAAAAGTCGTTCCCTTAAAGATTACCTGTTGTATTTTGAGGTCTAAGACGGTTTCTGCAATTGCCCAAGAGCATAATATAGTTGACATATTATCATTAAGGAGTATTTCCTTGAAGTAACCATATGTGAGAGCAAAGATTGGTTGAAGAGCAGCATGAAATGATTCCATATAGATACAAGTTTAGTGGGGTTCTCCCCATCCATATACAAATAGAGTCCGTGGTGAGACTGTTTTCCAATCTCATTAAAACAATAAAAAGTATTTTGTCATAACAAAAAATTGTAATCCATGTAATAACCTTCAACAAGACTTTTGCTACATTTTAAAAAATGTTGCAAAGGTCTTGGTTACCAATTTCTGCGACTCAGATTCCACGTTGAAGAGACGTTAGGCTTAAGGAAAACAACAAATATTGCAATTCTCGATCGAAGCATATTTTGACCATTTTGATACATTCGTATGAATCGACAAGAGGAGGTTAAAGTAGAAAAGACGAGAGCATTAATCACCATTTTCACATTTCAAAGACGTTTCCCAGACCTTTGAATTCAGCATATTTCATCACGGACCTCCAAAAGAAGCGGGATTAAATGAGTCCCACATCATAAAACAATGGCTTAACTAACCCCCGACAATATCGGACGACACAACCATGAAAATTAAACATGCGAGGTCGTATGTAGGACCGAGCGATCTCGAGATTCTTTATACTTAGGACAATTAGAAATCACAAGAGAGTAAGATACAACTAGGAGTTTGCTCATTGCGCCCCAACCACCGATGGGTTTATAAACGAACACGTAGGCAAATATTGCTTAAACAATGCCAATTATCAGGGAAACTACCAAATTTTTATTTATTTAACTATTCCATCTTCTATCGATCATTCTGCAATTGGCGTATCACCGCTGACGACGGCTGCTCTGTAGCTGAAATTTGCAACTGGTTTTCCGAACATTTTAGGAATATCGGATCCAGGGGATTGACTACGATTTTGGGGCCCTTATGCAAGTATAAATTTTTGGGCCCCCACCCATGTAAAAAATAGTTATTAAACTATTTCTATATGATTTTAATTTATGATTTTTTTTAGCTATTTTATTTGTGAAAACTTGTTTGTAAACACGTTTTCATTTTGCCTGCTTCTGAAAGAAGTGATAGATACTTTAATCTACCTATGGGCATACAAGTGCATAAGTAGCTTTTCACTAACTATAACTTCTGAAAAGATCTATCATTTGACGACACAATTACTGGAAATGCCAAATATACCATCAGAGCTCCATGTACATTGCTAAAGATTGATGTTAGTCTGTATTTAGTCGCTTTTACATACTATAGTTCCTTGGTATCATTCTCATCTTTCAAAACAGTATTTGTTGCTATCGAGAGAAGTTGATTACAAAGGCCTTGGTCAATAAATTTAATATTGTTTGTGAATATTCTTTGATTTCTTATTCATTCAAGTTAGTGAGCCTCCTCAGCATTTTACCGGGGGCCCTCAAAAAGCTTTGGGCCCCCACGTACTGCGTGGGACTGCATCCTCCAAGCTACGCCCGTGATTGGATCTAACTAATTTATCGATTAGATTCTATACACTATGCAATTAATTAATTAATGATTGCTTGAATTATAAATATCATTTTTCATTCTTGAATTGAGAGTGGTTATGTGTAAAATGTAACAGTAATCGTTAAGCAATTGTTCATTTTCAATAAATAATGTCAGGGATTTTCTCCTTTTATTTAAAAAAATTAATTCTCAAAATTCACAAGCATGAGTCAATACTTTTCACTACTAAAACCATCTTATTCACATGAGGATGCAGGGTTATGAGCAAGGAATCTACTTCAGATCAAAGTTTAGAAAATTTCGGAAAATAAGAGCCTTTAAAAACTTTTTCACTCAAATAACCTTAGACATAACTTCGTTTAAATTCGAAAGCAAGGTTTTAACTGCAAGATCTTGCCGATGGATAACAACATAACTGCCAATTACATAAGGGAAGACATTTAGGCATTAAGGCAGAGGTTCCTAACATTTTAGGTATGGCAAGCACCAAGTTCTTTCATAGAACATGACATGAACACCACTACACTTTTACAAAAGTAGGAATGATCACCATATAAGAGCACGGTCATGCTGCCAAAGAGCAAGGTGGTGCTCGCGAACACGAGGTTGGGAACTCCTGCATTACGGTATGAGATCCAGATCAAACTCCTAGCGTATCAGAAGACCAAACTGCAAACTTCACAGCAACTCTACCCTTCAATGCCAAATTCTTTAATAACTACTCAAGATATATTCCAAAAATGTTAATTTTGTTGTTCCCATTGATTTACAAATGAGAAATTCATTTTAATACCATTTTTAGCATATCCGTGAAGCTTCGTGATAAAGAAGTCACTTGGAGAACTTTTTGGTTCTTGAACTACCAGTGAAAACGTTTACATTGTGAAAATTTTACCACGTTTTCTAACATTACTATATCTTTTATTTTGTTTGACATACCACTGTCTATTATGGAGTTCCACAAAGTGGCAGCTTATTCAGCAGATTTTATTATTTACCATATAATTTTCGCGTCGCATATAAGATATTTTCCAAGCATCACAGACTGCCCCCAAAGACGGAGAACTGTCGATCAACAAAATCATAGAGTAATGCATGCAACACAGTATTTGCTTCCACGCACTCCTTCGGCTCTAGCAAACACTTATTAAAGACCCTCTTGAAGGAAACAAAAGTTTTAACTTCGAAGTGATTTATTAACCGACAAAATTTATTGCTGATGCATCAAGCCACCCAGTTTCGCACGTGCCTTACTACATAACTTTTATCAAAAATATTTTCTAAAATATATTTTTCTTTTCAACTTATAGCAAACTTTCAGCAATACGAACGCGTCAATGAGCCAACTATAGGCCACGACCTATAGATTGAAAAACACTACTTTAGGAAAATGCGTATATTGACGTAGCAGATCCCTGGCGCAGAATTACTCTCCAAAAATCTGATAATTTAATTTTTTACTTATATTTTCCCAACTTTTCTCATTTTATGTTTCTTAGTACAGCTAACAGTTTACTGTGAGTCACTCGAAATTACACATCTACGGCTAAGTAGGATTATTTCTCTATTATTTGGTGGCATTCCTTCAGAAAGGCACTGAAATGGCTTACTTAGATAACGAAGCTACTGTAGAAGAGCAGGGTTTCTCAACTTGCGCACCCCTACTTGGATATCTGAAATCCCACGGACCCCTAGAACATGTGGATTTGAGATTTGACAGGACACTGAGGAGTGAGGGCACGTTTTATTTGCTTAGAAAGATCTGACAACTGAGTAATGTTCCCAATGCAATCGATTCTTTTTAAATTATTACCAATTAATTAGTTATCACATCTCTAGGCTAATACAAAAGTATTTTTTCTACACGTGTTACAGACCCTCTGCAAGCTTAGCGTACCCCCATTTGGGAAACAGTATTAGAGCTTTTATAAAGATTTAATATAGAGACTTAAAAATTTTTACGTAGTATGTCACACAAGCGATCAGCAATTCCGCTATGTTAACGTAAAATTGAACAAATCATCCGTTTTATAAATAGTGAAAGATTTACAGGTCGATATGATATTTTTTTAGCAGAACTACAAATTAAAAGAGTTCACATGTTAACTTTAATGCGTAACCCTTTTCTTATAGGATTCAACGATGATCCTAAGCGTTCATAAAGATTAACGAATGCTGCTATTGATTATCCAATATTTACTTTATCCAATAAGAATAACCGACTGTTTCGTGTTATCCCATGAGCACACATTCATTTTAAGCCGAGTTTAATTCTTGTTGGTATTAAAAATGCTTTTTATATTACAAAAGACTAGAAAAAAAACTTATTTTGAAAATAAAATAAAAAAATTACAGAATTTAAGAATAGCTACTTTAGCTAGTTCCACAATCTAATATTCAGTCATAGCCCTATAGTCACCTCATTACCATATCCTTCCACCTGTTTCTAAAAAACAAAGCAATCAGTCATTTAAGTTAATTGTCACATATTGAATTAGAAAACAAGCCTTATTATATCTTCAGGAAATTGTATCTAACAACCTCAGTAAACACTGATTTCTTGGAAAGACTAAATACTGCCCATATCAATAAATTTCTCAGTTTGTATAATAATTTAATTTAAATGTAAAATTCCATATCTACCCATATTCCATAGTATACATTGGTCACGACATTGACCTTCAGTCCAGGACCTTGCCGATGCAAAGGCGAAGAAGAACAATAACTGATTTACAGCCTTACCACCAGCTAATAAGATTGTCATTTCTAAGAGTATTTTAGTATTATTTGCAAGTGTTTTACTACAGTGGATCAACAATTTCAATAGATGCTGAAACTGCTTTAGCAAGAAAGTGAATGAAATGAGATAAATACGTCTTGCATAAAATCTGTTTATGCTTTTGGGAAATATTTGTTTAAGTGGAGTGTTCAGATTCAAAATAGATGCGAAACCAAAACGTTTTGGTGCATAACGAAAATTTTAAGATGGCGCTCCAGTGCGTCATTCTTAACCGAAATATTCGCTCCAAACTGACCAAGTTCTGCCCACATGGGGCTGAGATCAAAGAATATCTAGGATTTCAGATTCATATCCACAATATCCCCATCAACATCTCGCAAAGATCAGAATCTAGCAAATGCAATGAAGAACAAAACTTTCGTTTCAATATTTTCGGGCATGAATTAGGTTAATCACGCTCCTCGTAACACACTTTGTCTTCAGTGCGTCAGTCAGTCAGTACGACCATACCTTACTTTCCATACCTGCCTGAAAATCATGCCGTGATCGGCTCGATCACGGCTCGTTCATCAGAATAATGGCGGATATCCTACATCGTAAAGCACAATCTCCACGTTTTTATAAAAAAAACTCGTCACGTCACCATGGCGAACCAATTATGGCGGATTTGATAACACAAGATTTATTTCAATAATATCAATACACCCATATCTTATATTAAGGTAAAGGCCAATCCTTGAATGTGGCTAATAATCGAACTGGGTATTTAACAATAATATTTAAAAACCAAAAGACACAGAAGCAGCTAGCACCAAATAAACAAAATACATCGCCGGAATGAGTCCGGTCGACAGTAAACACAATATACTCCAACTAAATGATATTGCAATGCCAGTAGATAAGAATTCTGGAAGTTTACGAAAGAAAAACTTGTTTATTTCAAAATTGCTTGATATATTAAGGCATGCGCAGTTTAATTAGAGACGGTAAAATGTAAGAACTGCGCCAAAATCATCGATCACATTAAATTTTCTTCAAGTTTCTTCTCTACCTATAAGCAGGAACCTATTCACAATGCACAGGATGACAAAATTCCTTTACACGTTAAGTTTAACGCGCGGAATAAACAATGAAATACTGCGAGTGTAATCACAATGGTTACATGAAAGAAAAATGCGATTTGAACAGCACAACTATTTAACAGAAACCAATTTGGAATAGCTTATTAAAGGAATCGCGGGAATACAAATTCGCAGCGCTGATACGAGGCGAATTGAACGATGGCCGAATTCTCTCCATATCGAGTGATAATGACTACGCCGCGGTTAACCTGCACATATCAAAGCAGCCGAAATGCCCCAAGAAGTAACATAAATGGCCTTACGAGTCACGACTGCGTTGGAAAATGCGAAACGAGTTAATCCTTTTTGTGAAAGAAAAATTTGAAGAAAAAAATTGATTCCAATGCATATGTTTATATTGAGAATAAATAGACGATGATAAAAATCACTTTTCGCATTAAGCGCTATCATATAAAAGCGACCTTTCGAATCTATTTCAGCATTAAAAGCCATTTAAACAAGGAATTACTCTAGTGGTAGCTATTTCTATCGTGATAAATAGAACAATTCTTTTTTTGATTCCGCGAATAAAACAGTTGACCACAGAAGTTTAAGGACAGATCG
This sequence comes from Tanypteryx hageni, assembly GCA_028673005.1. Lineage (NCBI taxonomy): Eukaryota > Metazoa > Arthropoda > Insecta > Odonata > Petaluridae > Tanypteryx > Tanypteryx hageni. The sequence continues at coordinate 6,855,841 of CM054120.1, forward strand.
ACAGATCAAGCGGCTATATATATATATATATATATATATATATATATATATATATATATATATATATATATATATATATATATATATACATATATATGTGTGTGTGTGTATATGTATATATATATATTTATTTAAGTTGCCTAGTTCCCTAAACAACAAACGGTGTAATAGTGTTCTTCCCGAATAGGAAAAAGAACTGCAACAAAGATTAGCGAATTCGAAAATTCCTCAAATTCATCAAGGGCATGTAGCCACCATCAAACAAACCCATCGCTGGCTCCGCGCCTAAGGATGAAAACGGTAAACAAAAGAGGAAGGCAGGAACTCGTCGAACGTTATTCGAAAGATACAAGCGATGTTCCTAAAAAGGTCAACTCATTCGGACACGAGGAACGTACAAACAAAACCCCGAGGGCGACACAGTTCGGAGAAGGGAAAAGCAATGTGGCCCGACGCAGAGGAATCGGTCGCGCACAAAACCATCGTAAAACAAATGCACTCGCCTCCAAAACGATCGTTAGAGGCGAAGAGCGAACGGAGCGGGAGAGAGATCGCTCGGCCAGATCCCGAACCAACATATCCGCCTTTTCGTAATCTGGCAGCGAGTGAGCGAGGCCTCCTCACTCGACCGCCCACGCAACACACCCCCCAAACACACTTTCGGACGGACGGACGAGCTCCTCCTTGGGGACGAACACAACCAAATTCTGAGCCATGATTAATTTTCGAAATTTGATTGAGGCCTCCCACAAGGCGACGCAAAAGCCTACCAAGGCGGCGTCGGGGGCGCCGTGGGGCGCCAACCCGATCCACCGAGACGGGAGTGAGAAACGCAACTTCTCGACGAGGCACGAAAGGAAATTCGTCCTCGCGGCCAGATGAAATATCGAGCGGCGGCCATGGCGCGAGCGAAACACGACAAGAGGTGCTCGTACCGTAAAATCGGATCCGTAGAGAGGAAGGGGGAGTCGAAGGGAGAGAGAATACGAAGTAGGGAAACTCGGGGTAGCGGTGAGGCAGTGCGAACGGGGGTCGCGATCCGTGGCAGAGCACGTCGGGGGCTGGATAATCGATCGGAGGGAGAAGCGAACGGGATCGATGTGACACCACCATTTGCACGGCGAAAAGTCAACGAGAGGAACCGCGTCGGGGGCGGGGGGACGGGGGTCGGGGACGGGGGTCGGGGACGGGGGTCGGGGACGAGGGTCGGGGACGGGAGATGGAGGCGGGAGACGGGGCGGGAGACGGGGGCGGGAGACGGGGGCGGGAGACGGGGGCGGGAGACGGGGGCGGAGGACGTAGGCGGGGACGGAAGGCGGGGACGGAAGGCGGGGGACGGAAGGCGGGGGACGGAAGGCGGGGGACGGAAGGCGGGGGACGGAAGGCGGGGGACGGAAGGCAGGGGGACGGAAGGCGGGGGACGGAAGGCGGGGGACGGAAGGCGGGGGACGGAAGGCGGGGGACGGAAGGCGGGGGACGGAAGGCAGGGGGACGGAAGGCAGGGGGACGGAAGGCAGGGGGACGGAAGGCAGGGGGACGGAAGGCAGGGGGACGGAAGGCAGGGGGACGGAAGGCAGGGGGACGGAAGGCAGGGGGACGGAAGGCAGGGGGGACGGAAGGCAGGGGGACGGAAGGCAGGGGGACGGAAGGCAGGGGGACGGAAGGCAGGGGGACGGAAAGCGGGGGACGGAAAGCGGGGGACGGAAAGCGGGGGACGGAAAGCGGGGGACGGAAGGCGAAGGACGGGGGGCGCACGAAAGATACACACCGAAGGGATAAAAGGGAGGAAGAGGGGACCGCGTAAATCACGTACCTCAGTAGATGCGGAAGTAGAGCGAGAGAGAAAGAGCGAAAGAGAGGGAGGGAGAAAACCGCGGCGACTGGAACGGCGGCGGAGAGTGGACGGAGTGTAGTCGGATCGGCGAGAGCGGCGGCGAACGGGACGGAGCGGCGGAGGGACGATGCGACGGCAAACGGCGGTGGCGGCGTCGGGGACGGAGCGGCCACGTCGGCACTCGCTGAGGGGCTGATAACAGCCGCACACGCACTCGCAAATAAAAGGTCACTATCTCTCACTCTCTCCCTCGCACTCACACAATCACGCTCTCTCTCTCTCTCACACTTTCTCCCTCTCTCCCTCTCTCTCGGCGCTTGTCTCCACGGCACACAAGACCCTTCGCGCACCCCAGCCACGGACTCAGTCCACGGTACGACCACAGCGCCACCCTCCCTCTCCTCCCACGCCCCTCGCCCTCCCCTCAGCGCCCTCCCCTGCGGCCCCTCTCTGGCCACGCCCCGCCCTGCGCCGTGCTCCCCTCCGGCGGCGGAGAGCGACGGCGGCGTCTCCGTGCGTCACGAGGGTAGGGAAGCTTATTGTGGAGAGGGGTGGAAAGAAGCAGGGAGAACGGAAGGGGAGAAAGGAAGGGAGAAAGGAAGAGAAGAAAGTGGAGAAAGGAAGAGGGGAAAGTGGAGAAAGGAATGGCAGAAAGTGGGAAAGTGGAGAAAGGAATGGCAGAAAGTGGAGAAAGGAATGGCAGAAAGTGGAGAAAGGAATGGCAGAAAGTGGAGAAAGGAATGGCAGAAAGTGGAGAAAGGAATGGGAGAAAGTAGAGAAATAAAGGGGAGAAAGAGAAAGGAATGGGAGAAATTGTAGAAAGTAAGAAGAGAAAGGAAGGCGAGAAAGTGGAGAAGGGAAGGAGATAAACTGTAGAAAGGAAGGAGAGAAAGGAAGGGGAGAAAGGAAATGGAGAGAGGGGAGAGGGAGGGAGGGAGGGGGAGGGATATGGAGTGGAGGGAGGGAGGGGGAGGGATATGGAGTGGAGGGAGGGGTGAGAGAGGTAGGGGAGGGAGAGAGGGAGGGGAGGGAGAGAGGGAGGAAGGGAAGGGGGAGAGGCAATTAGATGGTTGAGAGGGCGAAAAAAGGGCGCGGAAAAGAGAAGATGGGAGACGAGTGTAGAAGTTGCGATATATAGGATAAATGAAAATGAGGGAGGGAGATAAAGATAAGAACATTATGGAAATGAAAAGACGATTAGGATAGCGAAACTCGAAGAGAGAGAGAGAATGGGAGAGAGAGAATGGGAGAGAGAATGGGAGGAAGAGAGAGAATGGGAGGGAGAGAGAGAGGATGGGAGAGAGAGAGGATGGGGAGAGAGAGGATGGGAGTGAGAGAGAATGGGAGGGAGAGAGAGAATGGGAGGGAGAGAGAGAATGGGAGGGAGAGAGAGAATGGGAGGGAGAGAGAGAATGGGAGGGAAAGAGAGACAAAGGGAGAGAGAGAATGGGAGAGAGAGAATGGGAGAGAGAGAATGGGAGAGAGAAAATGGGAGAGAGAGAATAGGAGAGAGAGAGGATGGGAGAGAGAGAGAGAGGATGGGAGAGAGAGAGAGAGGATGGGAGAGAGAGAGAGAATGGGAGAGAGAGAGGATGGGTGAGAGAGAGGATGGGAGAGAGAGAGAGAATGGGAGAGAGAGAGGATGAGAGAGAGAGAATGGGAGAGAGAGAGGATGAGAGAGAGAGGATGGGAGAGAGAGAGAGAATGGGAGAGAGAGAGGATGGGTGAGAGAGAGGATGGGAGAGAGAGAGAGAATGGGAGAGAGAGGATGAGAGAGAGAGGATGGGAGAGAGAGAGAGGATGGGAGAGAGAGAGAGGATGGGAGAGAGGGAGAGAGGATGGGAGAGAGAGGATGGGAGACAGAGAGGATGGGAGTGAGAGAGAATGGGAGGGAGAGAGAGAATGGGAGGGAGAGAGAGAATGGGAGGGAGAGAGAGAATGGGAGGGAGAGAGAGAATGGGAGGGAGAGAGAGACAATGGGGGAGAGAGTATGGGAGAGAGAGAATGGGAGAGAGAGAATGGAGAGAGAATGGGAGAGAGAGAATAGGAGAGAGAGGATGGGAGAGAGAGAGGATGGGAGAGAGAGAGAATAGGAGAGAGAGGATGGGAGAGAGAGAGGATGGGAGAGAGAGGATGGGAGAGAGGATGGGAGAGAGGATGGGAGAGAGGATGGGAGAGAGAGAGGATGGGAGAGAGAGAGGATGGGAGAGAGAGAGGATGGGAGAGAGAGAGAGAGAGGATGGGAGAGAGAGAGAGAGAGAGGATGGGAGAGAGAGAGAGAGGATGGGAGAGAGAGAGGATGGGAGAGAGAGAGAGAGAGAGGATGGGAGAGAGAGAGGATGGGAGAGAGAGAGAGAGGATGGGAGAGAGAGAGGATGGGAGAGAGAGAGAGAGAGGATGGGAGAGAGAGAGAGAGAGGATGGGAGGGAGAGAGAGGATGGGAGAGAGAGAGAATGGGAGAGAGAGGATGGGGGAGAGAGAGAGGATGGGGGAGAGAGAGAGGATGGGGGAGAGAGAGAGGATGGGGGAGAGAGAGAGGATGGGAGAGAGAGGATGGGAGAGAGAGAGAGAGGATGGGAGAGAGAGAGAGGATGGGAGAGAGAGAGAGGATGGGAGAGAGAGAGAGAGGATGGGAGAGAGAGAGGATGAGAGAGAGGATGGGAGAGAGAGGATGGGGGAGAGAGAGAGGATGGGAGAGAGAGGATGGGAGAGAGAGAGAGGATGGGAGAGAGAGGATGGGAGAGAGAGAGGATGGGAGAGAGAGAGAGGAAGGGAGAGAGAGAGAGAGGAAGGGAGAGAGAGAGAGAGGATGGGAGAGAGAGAGGATGGGAGAGAGAGGATGGGGGAGAGAGAGAGGATGGGAGAGAGAGATGGGAGAGAGAGGATGGGAGAGAGAGAGAGAGGATGGGAGAGAGAGAGAGGATGGGAGAGAGAGAGAGAGGATGGGAGAGAGAGAGGATGGGAGAGAGAGAGGATGGGAGAGAGAGAGGATGGGAGAGAGAGAGAGTGGATGGGAGAGAGAGAGAGAGGATGGGAGAGAGAGAGAGAGAGGATGGGAGATAGAGAGAGAGGATGGGAGATAGAGAGAGAGGATGGGAGATAGAGAGAGAGGATGGGAGAGAGAGAGGATGGGAGAGAGAGAGGATGGGAGAGAGAGAGGATGGGAGAGAGAGAGAGGATGGGAGAGAGAGAATGGGAGAGAGAGAATGGGAGAGAGAGAGGATGGGTGAGAGAGAGAGGATGGGAGAGAGAGAGAGGATGGGTGAGAGAGAGAGAATGGGAGGGAGAGAGAGACAATGGGAGAGAGAGAGAGAAGGGTCTTGGTAGAGAAGGGAAAAAGAGTTGGAAGTGAAGGAGAAAGCAAACGAGGTGCTGCTCGCGATCGAGAAGTGAAAATACTATGGCGAAAAGAGCATGAAAGCGACAAGGGAAAACTTGATTTAGGAATTTATTGAGGCAAGGTGTGAATATGATCGAGAAAGAGGTAAATATAGAGAGGGAACGGAAAAAACGAAGGTCATATAAAATTAAGGGGTAGATACTAGACGAAAAATGGGAGAATAGAGGAAAAATAGAAAATCCGATTTTAACAGCGTGTAAATGTGAAAGGGAAATAATTATTGAAAACGGAAGCTAAAAATTGGAGGAGGAGAAGGAAAAAGAGAATAACTGGATGCTAGAAATTAAATTGGAGAATTTGTATGGGTAATTTCGCCTATAGTAATGGTGCGTAACGAGATCGAATTTAGGGGATATCATTTAACCAAGAAACCCAGTCGAAGAAATGACGGTTAATTCGAGTCAACTATGGATACGCATTAATACGTCAGAGAAATACGCCAAAAAATTAACACAAATAAAATAAATGAAAACAAGTCAAGGTCAGAAAATAAAATGCGAATAATAAAAATTACTACTTTAAAATTATTCTAGAATAAAAAAATGGGATGGATTCAAAAATTAAATACATGCATCTAACGAGGACACGGTAGTGGGGTCACGGATTTTTATGGAATTTGGGGTAGGTGAATAGCTCTGGATTCTAGGATCGCTGCAAACCTCCATTTTGGTCGAATACGGCCGATAGTTTTTCCGAAAATCGCGATTATATTGCAATTTCTCGTTAACTGGTAAAAATACCTTAATACACGCCAAATTCGCAAAGTAATTAATGGCGGTGAGCGTTATAGTGGTTGCGTCCGTAAATGGAAAAGCGCGAGTTCGATTCCCTCGTGGGTTGCTTCTTTTTTTTTCATTTCGCCTCTTTTTACAGATCCTTTTTCGCATTAAAATTTAACTGAGCAGCCACGTTGATATTTTTATTGTTTTTCTATGTTGTTTGGTGGTGATTCGGATTTTTTCTCAAGAAATTCAACGCACGATTGTCTCCACAAAGTTTACATTATTAAATCGCATATTCTTCATTGATCTCGGCACACGCTACATTCTATATTGATGCTTATGACATGGAAATGATACCTGAAATATAATATAGGCGGAGGTATATCAGGCAAAGGATCGTTGAAAGTATAAAATCATGAACTGGTGAGAAGTCCGTTAAAAGTACAGTAATATAAATAAATAAAAATATTTCTTTTACGAATCCCTCGCAAACAAAACAATCACTCACAGAAATTCGAGCAAGAAACTTATCCGTCGAGCAGAGTCTCTAATGCCAGGTTTACGCGGTCCTCTTTAACTACACTACATGGATGAATCATCAAAAATTAACAAAAAAATTCATATAAACAATGTGTCAACGCGGCTGATTCATTGTAGTTGCAAAGTGATTAATTAATAGGTTGATAAGTTGATTAATTAATTCACAAACAAATTATGAGCTTTTTCAACGATCAACTTTGTAACGTGACTTTACTACTACACTTTCGAGAGCTACCAAGCAATATATAAGTTATAACATGACAAAGGAAAACGAGGTAGAGAACTGATGCCATTACAAAATGTCGTTAAGGATTCTTTGAATAAATTTAATTCTCATCAACAAGTGCAACCGTCGGTTCCGTAATACTTTCAAAGATTAAATTTAACAGCAATAATTATAATACCCGCCTAATGGGGACACTTAGGTTATCATCCAGGAAACTGCGAAGAAATTTGCTAACATAAAACAAAAGTTCCGTTACCTATCGATTCATAAGAAAATTCAAGTTTCCCTTCGAACTCTCCCCATCATTGGTCCCAGTGATGATTGGCGGTTGTAAATTATTAATGCTTTTAATCAATCAACCGAATTTCTGAGGGATTCATAAACGAAATATTTTTAATTACTCATAATACTGTACTTTTAACGGACTTCTCACCAGTTCATGTTTTTTTATACTTTCAACGATCCTTTGCATGATATACCTCCGACTATATAGCGTGTGCCGAGATCAATGAAGAATATGCGATTTAATAATGTAAACTTTGTGGAGACAATCGTGCGTTGAATTTCTTGAGAAAAAATCCGAATCACCACCAAACAACATAGAAAAAAAAACAAAAATATCAACGTTGCTGCCCAGTTAAATTTTAATGAGAAAAACGATTTGTAAAAGGAGGCGAAATGAAAAAAAAAACCCACGAGGGAATCGAACTCGCGCTCTTACGTTACGGACGCAACCACTATACGCTCACCGCCAACAATTACTTAATGAATTTGGCGTGTATTAAGCTATTTATACCAGTTGACGAGAAATTGCAATATTTAATCGCGATTTTCGGAAAAACTGTCTTCCGTATACGCCCAAAAGGAGAATTTGCAGCGATCCTGGAATCCAGAGCTATACACCTACCAAGTCTCATAAAAATCCGTGACCCCACTACCGAACATTTTCATATTTAAGTCATTTGATGATGTGTGATGCTTTCCAAAGTTAAGAGGACACGAGAAGTCAGAAAAGAGGAGGGGAAGAGAGGGAGGGGAAGGGGAAGAGAAGGAGGGGCAGGGGAAGAGAGGGAGTGGAAGGGGGAGAGGAAGAGAGAGGGGGAGAGGAAGAGAGAGAGGGAGGGGAAGGAGGGAGAGGAAGGAAGTGGGAGAGGTCGCATGTGGCCGTGTGGAGAAAAGGCGAGAGATAAGAGCAGAGAGAGAAATGAGGAAAAGAACAAAAAAGACAGGTGAAGAGAAATAATTTGCAAAATATACAATAAGTGGAAAGGAAAAATGTGCAGCAATGAAGCGAATTATATAGCACGGGATAGCGGAATGGACACATTAAGAACAGAGAAACGTAAATCAAGAAAGAACACTAGAACGAGGACGAAAATAGGGGGCCAGAGGAATAAAAAATAAGCTTCTGAGAAAACAGAGCTATGTGTTGCTAAAGTATAGTAGAAAGTAGACAGAGTTAAGCGTAAAGATAGAGAAAAGTGAATCAATGAGCAAAATAGAAGGAAAGGCAAAAAGAAAATGGGAGGAAGAGGTGCTGGAATAGAGAAGTTCAAACGCATAGAAAAAATAAAAAATGAAGTTTGTATACGTGTGTGTGTGTGTGTGTAAAAACACATGAATACACAAACGCGAGTGCGCGCACTCACGCACATACGAGTGGAATGATAGAATAAATGGCAACAATTGTACAATTCAGCTGAAGAATAATTAATGCTAATTGCAGAGAGAAGAGAAATATCGAAGAAAATAAAATTTATCGCGAAAAGGAAACCGCAAACAGGTCGAGAATTATTGGAAGTAGATGTTTATGAAATAATGGGGAAAAATAAGAAGCTGGCTTCCAGACATAAAGAAATGGTGAAAAAACTAACTGCAAGAATCGTGGATGGAGAATGGATGAAAAATATGAAAATACTAGTATTAACTAAGACCAGAACTGGGGTATATAACTGCAAAATATAAAAAAACAATACATTTCTACGACTACCGAACGATATTTGTACTGATGCAAATGCCACGGAACGTTACAAGAATCCTAAGCAAGAGAACAGAGTAATGAGCGGAAGAAACGCTGGAAAAGGATGAATTGGGTTTCGGAAAAGGTATAAGAGCCGAGTGACGAGGACCATAACAGAAAGGACTAGAGAACACAATCAGGATTACAGAAGTATAACTGATAATACAAATGATTATAAAGAGAAAAGCGAAGTGATAAAGTAACTCCTCAGGAGAGACTCAAACGTAAAAATGTAATCGAAGAAAAAAATGAAAACAAAAGACAACGAGGGAGAAAAAGGTTTCAGCCGAGACGACTCGAAAAGGACAGAGCTGCCAATACACGAAGGTTGCGGAAGAGAGAGAGAAAGAGATTGATTAAATGATGTGGTCTTTATTTGAGGCGATATAGAGACCGAGAAGTCCCATCTTCCAGCTAACTCCACGTCACGAAACACACACAATAATATATAGAGCATTAGCCAATGTAACTATAAGTAGCAATAAAAATATGTACAAGTATTGGAAAAGAAAATATGTAATTTTGTGGGAAAATAAGGACTGCTGAATAATGAAATCCATGTAAAAATACCCACTGCAGGAAAACACCCACACAAGAAGGGGTGTGTGAAAACCTGCGAAACATACTTAGATTCACGAAAGACATCAATAAATGAAATTTAGTACAAAAAATAAATGAAAATCTTAAGGGAAAATTTGGCATAACACAAACAGATCATTGATAAAATAAACATATAAAAATGCTAAATGAATAGATATTAACATTGTTATGACTAGAGAGAGGGGAGAATGGTGAATGCAGAAGACCCGGTTTACAATATATAATCACGGATCAGTCCGCAGATAGAATAAGAATGATAATGAACCGCAAAATAGGACATTGATTAAAACACGAAGCATATGGATAAAAGGTATAGCAGAGAAAGGAAGTGCAACACGTTTTGAATGCGGAATAAGACGGAAGCAGGAGCAATAGGCGGAAGCGTACCTATGTGAAGGAGATTGCAGAACCAACGGGAGACGGAAATGTGAAGAGGAAAATGAAGACGAAGGATAAGAGCGAGCGAAAAGTCATTGGAATGAAGACGGGAGTAGTAAATGCGGGAGAAAAAAGCGAAAGAAATAAACAAGAGGTAGATGAGGATATCGAAAGAAGGGGCGGGGGTGCGAGCGGGGGCTGCATCGGGTCGGGGGCTGCATCGGGTCGGGGACGTGGTCGGAGGCGGAGCGTCGGAGGCGGGGGGCCCGTCGGCGAGCCGCGAAGCGAGCACGTGGAGTCGAAAAGGAACGGAGGAGAAGCGAGCGAGATGGAGAAAATGGGCGAGGAAAAGGAGGAAAGCGACGTTAGGTGCGGAGCGAGGCGACGGTGGCGGCAGCCAAAGATGGACGAGGCATCGTAGTAGGAAGGAGAATTAAATGCGACAAGAGCAAAATACGAGGGACGGTATGGTGTGAAAGAATGGGAAACACGGCGAATGGGGAAAGTAGGGAGGATTGCGGAGGGGAAATGCGATGTGTGGGGACGGTATGGTGTGAAAGAATGGGAAACACGGCGAATGGGGAAAGTAGGGAGGATTGCGGAGGGGAAATGCGATGTGTGGGTAGAGGGGAAGGGGAGAGAGGTGGGGGGCAGAGGGGAAGGGGAGAGAGGTGGGAGCAGAGGGGAAGGGGAGAGGCGGGGGCAGAGGGGAAGGGGAGAGAGGTGGGAGCAGAGGGGAAGGGGAGGGGAGAGAGGTGGGAGCAGAGGGGGAAGGGGAGAGAGGTGGGAGCAGAGGGGAAGGGGAGAGGCGGGAGCAGAGGGGAAGGGGCGAGAGGCGGGGGCAGGGAAGGGGCGAGAGGCGAGGCAGAGGGGGGCCAGAGGGGGCAGAGGGGGGGGCAGAGGGGGGGGGCAGAGTGGGGGCAGAGGGGGGCAAAGGGGGGCAGAGGGGGGCAGAGGGGGGGCAGAGTGGGGGCAGCGGGGGGGGGGCAGCGGGGGGGGGGGGGCAGCGGGGGGGGGGGCAGCGGGGATGGGGCAGCGGGGGTGGGGCGAGGGGGGCAGAGGGGGGGCGAGAGAGGTGAGGCCTTTTCCGAGTGCCGCCCGATGTCCTTTCGGGAAGGGATCGCTCGCTCGTAGCGGCCAGGACTTAGCTCTCGGCCGCGAGATCGATACCGTTAGAAGGGACGGCGGGGGGTCGAGGGACGACACTCGACGCTCTGCAGTGCCACCGAAAGAAGGCAGGCCGGCGGAGGACGAGGCACCGAAGCAGACCTCGGATGACCGTTCGCCCTGCAAACCGCTTACTCCTGCCGAGGGATGATTTCGTCGTCGTAATCATCTACACTTGCCTCCTCTCTTTCCTCGAGGGATGCGCTCTTCGTTGCGATGGCATGCCTCCGCCCTTCTCCTTCGGTCGGACGTAATTATCCTCGTTGTGGTAATCTGCCCCCGGCCCCTCTCCTTCGACGAGAGATGATTTTCCTCTCGGTGGTAACTGCGATTTCGTTCGGGGATGACTCTCATCGTTGTAGTTACCTGTCACCGAATCTCTTTCTCTAAGGAGGGGCTTTTCAACCTTTAACTACATTGGGCACTCCACATTCTGGTACAGAAATGTTTCTCAACCGGTGTTCCGCTCGCATTGTCTAAGTGTTCCGCGAAATACTCCACCAAAAATATTTTTTCAATAAATAAAGATGTCTTAATGAATTTAAAAATAATAAGTATTTTAATTTTGCTCTCACACCGTAAGTGCATCTATCGGAGAAGCAGAAAGTAGCAGGTTACAACTTCTAACCTGCTGCAGTACGCATGCGCGTTCCCACAGCCATGGTAAATATATATGCATGTGTATATAGGTGTTCCGCCAATGTATTCTCCATCCAAAGTGTTCCGCCACTCAAACATGGTCGAAAAACTGTGGTAGGGTGGGGCGGGCGCAAACATATAAACACAAAACTGAAAAACATTTAATCGAATTTTGAGACAAGTAATACGAACTGGTATTAATAGTACGCTTTTTGTAATCGCTTATGTTTTCACCATGCGCGTCCGTCCGTGCACAAAATTTTTAAATGCATAATGAGAAAAGCTGAAAAGTTGAGATTTTCAAGATAGTTTTGGCTGGTGACAGACACAAACCCTATTGAGTCCGTCTGTGCTTTTAAATTGAAGGGAATATCAGCCACATTTTATGACATCAATCTGCGGTTGAATTTTCATATCATGCGGAATGGCAGCTACTCCTCTAGGTTTTGCGTCGTTTGAAAATTATAATCTTTTTATTGCTGACATTATTTCTACTTTATTTGAAAATCTATTAATGAATCGCTCACTACTTGCAATGAATGTATCCTTAATAATCTTCAAGCGGCCTTTTCTTTGTGGCTAATAAATGAGTAATGTTAAAAGAAGCAAAAATTGCGTTTTCAGACTACTACGTTTTTAACCATTTTGTTTCTGACATCTTGAGTAACCACACATTGTCAAAACTACAAATAAAAATACCCAAGGGATCCATACACTGATGAACAGCGGGAGTTGAGGTTTGGTAAAAATAGATTGCTGCGGTGATAATTTAGATTTGAAATCACTTACGTTCTTTTAACATAGTGAAAATTTCAAATGGAATTATGAATGGCGTCTTGAAATTTTTGTTTGTATTTTTGGCTAATCAACCTATTGGATTATTATAGCCATAATTCCTTCCACAACGAACACACAAAAGGGAGGAGGGAAACCCGGTGCAGGCATTCGCCTACTCTCTACGAAGAGCACCAAGGGGATCGGATCAACTGCTTAACGTCCCTCCCGAAGGACGAAGCGCTGACTTGCGCGGTTTCCTCAAATCACACAAGCAGAGGATGGGACGATCCCAGGCTGAAAAATCCTACTTCTGCCGGATTCGAACTTGGGACCGTTGCGTGGAAGGCCAACGCTCTAGCCACTTCACCAGCGCCGAGTCTTGAAATGTATTTCAATATTGTCTCTCTTTGGCATATTAGGGCAGCGAGTACCTGGAAATGCCTCGACGGGCATCACGTTGAGAAACTCTGATCTAAAGGATAGGCTTCCTAAGTTACCTTCCCCACCCCCTCCATTCGTTAATGGCCGATTTTCCTCGCAGTTGACTGCCCCCGCCCCATCACTTTAATCAGGGATTATTGTCCTCTTTCCGGTTATCTGACCCCCCCCCCCCCACTCCCCACTCACCATCGCCAAGGGATTATTTTCCTCCTTGCAGTTACCTCTCCCTAACCCCTCCATTTCGTTAAGGGATATTCTTCCTCTTTGCAGCAACTTCACCCCAAACCTCTCTTTCGGTAAGGGATGACTCTTCGCAGTTACTGCCTCTTCCTTTAAGGGCGATTTCCCTTGATGAATCTCCTCTCCATGCCCCTATTTCTTTATCACACGAAATATTCGTTAAAGTGACGCAAGATTTCGTCCCTATGAGCGAGAAAGAAATATCATGCGATCTCTCGACTATTCCCGTTTCTCTTTGCCATTTTACAACAGTCAAAATATCATTAAATCTCCGCTGAATATTCCCTTCATTCACCTTGTTTAGAGAAATCACTAAGAACAGCTTAATCTACATTAACCAAAACTGTTCCCTAGCACTCTTTCTAGAGTCAAGTGTGACACATCCAAGAACCTATACAGTCGAGGGTAATTTAAACCGTCAAAACCTAGACAACACTCAAAATTAATTGATAACAAAATCATCCTAATTTAACGACGAATCAGTAGTCGTGAAGTAAGTAGGTGCTCATTTAATCGCAACTTATTTTTACGCATCCTCAAGTGTGCTTTCTTTTTAAATAAAACTATCATAAGGTTTACTTTTTTAGCTGCAACCCCTAGGTACAATCTGTAACCACTTTCATACTTAAATTTTCTCAGGTATTTATATATATTTTAAGGAGTACTGAAACACTTCTCCAGGAGGCTCTTAAGTACCTTGCTACGGTTCCAGAGATAATGTGCCCGAGTATTCCTAGACATGCACACGAGAACAATATAGAAAAATCGGAGAAATATACACGACGAATTTCCTCATATCCGTACGCTTCTAGCCCGTAAAATAACGCCGCTGGTTTCACTAATACCTATTGACGCGCGAAAAATATTTCTTCGCAATATATCTCTTAGCAACAATTTACCAAGACAACGAAGAGAGAGAGAGAGAGAGTTGCCGCTCCCGAAAAAGTAAAGAGCATTTCAGTAGTTGGGCGTGAAACTCGATATATTATAATGCCACTAGACTTTATTGCTAATTTCTCTGAAATACGAATTACGTACTATTGCCTATATCATCGGGCTCTATAACTAGACGAAATTTAATCAAAATCCTGGCAGCTATTTTTGAGTAAGTTGAGATTTTTTGAAGCCCCACAAGAATAAAGTACTTTTCATTATTTCACGATATGGTCCATTTAAAAAAGTTAATATTCCGGATAATAAATACGAGATTTCATCAGATTGTGTTAAACCGTTTAGCCCCAGGAGTCGCACATTGACGGCAGACAACAGAGGGAATAGCAATAATTTTCGTATTAAGGGGTACCTTAAACGTGCATGTACACCAAATTCTCGAAAAGTATTTTTCAATACTTCCTCTTCATACTTCGCATCCAAGAAAGTAAAAGTTAAAATGTGCGTACTAAATATGAGTCCGGACGGAAGCACAGATAGTGTACACTAATCGTCAAAAAAGTCGTGTGTTAGAATCCTACAAAATGCTCGTTGTTAAAGTTGACATAGTGAACGCGATAGATCCGGATCATGTTTATGGGCAACCAATACAAGGTCGATAAAATAACCGAGTACCAAAACAGACGATTCGGATTTATGCACTCCACCTTACCAAATTTACACGTGCCTCTTTTAAATTTGACTGAAAAATACCCTTTCCAAGCATAAATTGAGTTGTCAAGATTGAGAGTTGGCTATGAATATAGTGTCAACATATGTAGTTACAAGTAATTGCGCCCTCAAATATTAAGTTATACAAAAATCATCGCTTTCAAATGTGTCTACGAGACATTCGCCAATTCGGTCTCCTCTCGGTAATAACGATGTTTATTTTAAGCGAACTATGAAACGAAAAGTTTGATACTAAGGTATTCATATAAATAAAATCGGTCGAATGAATTTTTATGCGTTCTTTGCACGAGGTGAACGCATATAAGGGAAGTCGTTTCCGTCCGTTCGCATGTTAAAACTCGGGAACCGCTGAACGAATTTAGATGGAATTTGGTATTGGGGAATTTTATTAAAATTTGTCGACCGATTTCAATTTTGGTTAAAATTGGACAATAATTCCTGCCACTTTACACGAAGGCCTACATGTAGCTTACAACGTACCTGTTTCAACTAGGGAACCGCGGGTCGTATTTTGAAATTTGGTATTCGGGAGTTTTACTCAAATTTGTCGATCTCAAAGAACGCATTTGGAAACTGTGTACTCCGACATGGAGTACACCTTTCCATACTTGTTTCACACTGAAGAGATCTTATTAGATAACTGAATCTACACCAACCCTTAAAAATTTCATTTACCTCAGGAGGATCTCGTTTTTTTAATTTCATTGCCTTTACACATACAAACTTCTCAAATATGGAAAATTAATCGAAAAAACTTTCAATAAAATATCTTCGAATGAACTATCTTTTGAAACCCCAATCCATGGGACAATACCTCTAAAAACCTTTGAACGAGAAAAAGAACAATCTTCTGCTATTCTGATTGATATTTTGAGCTATTAACGGCCGCTGATTTGTATAGTATCTAGTATATCAAAAAGTACTAGTTTGCAATTTATAAACTAGTTTACTAGAAGCTTAAATCTCCTCCCAGCCTCGTCTCCTGACTAGCTGGTTGAGGACTCACGGAACTCACTCTGTATTACGGTTAATTACGTAGCTGTCGCTCGCAGTAGGTCAAACCTTTGAAAAATTCCAACATTTTCTCTTATTACCGGCGTGTACTAAATGAAACTCATTTATTCGACGTTCAGAATATATAGGACTTCCTTAACTCTTTCGCTGCTACTGACTTTGAGCTTCTGCGTCAGCCGTGTGCGCCGCGTTCAGTGACCTTGAAGCACCCCTGTGCTGAATATTTTCCCTGGGAGCTCTCCGTCTACGTTCATTCGTTCGTCTTTTAATCTCTTTATATTTAACAAGTTATTTTGTCAATCATTTACATTCATATTGATTGATTATTAACAATCTCGAAAATATATTTTCATCTTTTTTGTTGATTCTTTTTATTAATACCAAAAGAAAACGAAATATTTACCGGAAGAAGACACACACCGATCGGTATCTGAAGGCCACCTCACATCACCATCCGCAGCAGAAAGCCTCCGTCATAAAGACTTTATACCACAGGGCGCATTCCATCTCCGACGCCGACTCCATAGTGTCCGAAAAGAAACACCTACTTGCCACCCTCCAAGGAAACGGATATCGCCGGGATCTTATACTCAATACCATCAAAAAGGAAGACCAGAAGCGGGATTTTGCCCTGAAAAGGACCGCCGAGGACACAGCGGAGAACAAGCCGAAATCTGCAGCATACGCCATGATACCTTACGTGGCGGGCACCTCGGAGAGGGTCGCACGCATTCTCGCCAAACACGACGTGGTAACGAGATTCAACTGCGTGACGAAGACAGCAGACCACCTCCGCACCGCCAAAGACCACTTACCCAAAAACATCTATCAGGGCGTGTACGAAGTCAAGTGCAGCTGTGGAAAGTCATACATCGGCCAAACCTCGCGATCTCTCAAGTGCCGCCTGAAAGAACACCAGAGGGCAACTGCTAACAAACAACTCCGCCTTTCCGCCATAGCAGAACACGCGTGGACCGATCCAGGATGCGACATCGACTTCGACAACGCACAAATTTTAGTAAAAGAAAATCGTTATTTCCCGAGACTCATCAGGGAGGCGATCGAAATTACAAAACAGCCGTACAATTTTAACCGAGAGGACGGCTACACGCTGTCCAGCACCTGGAAGAGAGTCTTCCGTAAGACCAACCCAACAACAGCCAATCCGAACGCACCAGATTCGGCGGCCAACCAGAGCGCTCCGAATTCGGCGACCAACCAGAACGCACCGGATTAGACGGAACCTTCCTATATAAAGACGACCAAAAATCTGCACTTTTTTTTCTTCGAATTCGATTCGATTGGTGCAGATGACTAGCGAGCCTAGCCTATTCAACACACAGGTTTCTGACTCCGGATTGGTTGACCGACAACCAATAGTTAAACACGGCTCATACCCTCCACATTGCGGATCATTCTTTTTAAACTTTTACTCATTTTAGTTACTAACGTGGGAGTCCGTCTGCCTGGTGCGGGAAAACCCCTCACGAGGGGGAAGTACGTAAGTCGCTGCGGGACATCCTAGGGCTTTCCGGGACACGACCAGGTACCACCAGGGAGTTGGCAGCACGCCTTGCCGCGAGCGGGTCAATCCCGGGTGGCCACCACTGCACGGTCGGCCCCACTTCTTCCGCGGGGGGTGGCTAACTTGTCCCACCTTCTCACCCGATCGATCTTTCTCTATCTCGATAGGATAGGATAGGACTATAGTAGTACCGCGTAGATAACGACCTGCGCGGAAATTTCCGCGCACCCCCACCAAGGAGGAGTACCTATACCCCCACTCCCGCTTACTCTCTCCCTCGTGAACGCTTCACTTCCTTGCGGTTGCCAGCTCTTGCTACTTGTTATATTTTCCTGTGCTCTCTTGTTTTTTTTACGTTTGACTTTTGCTTATCTCTTGGACATTCTTTTTGGACTTCGATTTTGATTTTTGCTTTGGTGGGATTGCTTGTGTGGAATGGCCAGTACATCAAAATCGTCATCAGTCCGAGGCAGGCCTCTCAGGAGCCAAGCTCGTGAAATGGTTTATAAAGTAAACTGTTATTTAAAAGATTTGAAAATAGAGAACAATTTGGGTATGAATGTGGCGTTATCGACAGCCGAGGCTACAGGAGTTGGTGTGGCTACTGTGAAGAAAATTGTAAGAGAGGTGAAAATGTCGGCAGAAAAAGGGCAGTTATCTTTCGCCACCCCTAAGGGCAAAACATCTGAACGCAAGAAGAGAATCGATCTTGATGATTTTGGAAAATGTTGCGTGCGAAGAATAATCCACGAATTCTATGCGGTGCGTAAAATGCTACCGACGGTGAAAAATTTACTCGCATCGCTGGAAGAAGATGGTATACTTAGTTGCAAGCGAACATATTTACTAAAGGTAATTCATCAACTGGGTTTCAACTGGAAAACCTGTCAATCAAAACGAAAGGTTTTGATTGAACGTCCAGAGATCGTGGCATGGAGAGAAAGGTACCTAAGACAAATAAGGAGATGCAGAGGAAATAAAAAAATATCGTTTATTTGGACGAGACTTACTTGCACGAGAGCCATGTGAGTGCTAAGTGTTGGCAGTCGTACTCAGAAATAGGTGTTCTTGGACCCCTCGGGAAGGGACGACGGCTGATCATTGCACATGCAGGAGGTGAGGCGGGATTTGTTCCTAACGGTCTGCTTATCTTCAAGTCTCAGCAAAAGACCGGAGATTACCACGATGATATGAACACAAAGAATTTTTTGAAGTGGTTGGAGGAGAAAATAATTCCAAACCTTCCGCCACAGAGTGTTGTGGTCATGGATAATGCTGCATACCATTGTGTGCAAGAGAACAAGCGCCCGAATTCAGCTTCATTAAAGGCTGTAGTGCAGAAATGGCTGGAAACTAATGGGATTAGTTTTTCTCCCGACATGAGCAAGGCGGAACTGTTGCTGCTGGTTAAATCTTCCAATGTGGAAATAAATTATGTCGTGGACAAAATTTTGCGGGAGGCTGGACACGAAGTAATTCGTTTGCCTCCTTACCATCCCGATATTAATCCGATTGAGATGGTGTGGGGTGACCTTAAAAGACAGGTAATAAAATTATATAGACTGCTACTTTATTGTAAAATGTTGCCAATTTGTGTAACTTTGTGCGCTGTTTATTTAGGTATCTCACGACTTGGGGGCTTGCACGCTGGAGAAGAAGAAAGAAATCTTTCTAAAATGTTGTGAAGAATTCACCACAGAGAAGTGGATTAAAGTGTGTGAACACGTTAAGAAGACAGAAGAAGAGTACTGGAGACGGGATGCCATAATGGATGAGGAAATAGACAAAGTAATTATTGAACTCATTGGAAGTGAGGGAGATTCTGGAAGCGAGAGTGACAGGGACATGTTGACGTCATCGGACGAGACTGATTAAAAGATCTTTTTTAAATACTGTTCTGTTTATTATTAAATGTTGTGATCAATCTCTATTGAACTGGTTTCATTTATTTCATGTCCAACTTCTATTTCCAAAGCTACTCTATAGAGTTTAATACTTTGTATTTCTTATAATTCTGAGTAAAGTGGTTAGATATAAAATATTACGTTAATGTGCTCTGCACACAAGACCGATATAAAAGGAAACGATTCCGTCATTACTTTCCCAGAGGATTATTTAATTAATTTTCCATCTTTCGTTAAGCGTTTAAGTGAGAATTATGCCAAAAACGAAAAAATCTGGATTTTGCACGAATTGGCAACACCGAGAATTAGCAGCATAGGGAACTCGGACAACGTGAAACGGGAAGGGGAAGGTGTGGAGGAGGGGTAAGAAGCCTTAGCTCCACCCACTGGTCGCCAAGAAGGTCGTTATCTACGCGGTACTACTATTACACTCTGTGGGAGTTCGTCTGCCTGGTGCGGGAAAACTCCCTTACGGGGGGAAGTACGTAAGTCGCTGCGGGACTCCCTAGAGCTTTCCGGGACACGACCAGGTACCACCAGGGAGTTGGCAGCACGCCCTGCTGCGAGCGGGTCAATCCCGGGTGGCTGCCACTGCACGGTCGGCCCCACTTCTTCCGCGGGGGGTGGCTAACTTGCCCCACCTTATCACCGCTCGTCGTCTTTTACTATCTCGGCTAGGTGGCAGGCACTAACACCGCCCCAGAATGATCCGCTCACCGCCCCCAAAAAAGGACGCAGCTCAATCGAGCGAAGCAGGCACCTCGACACAACCGGGGAGAATACCGATCCCGACGAATATACGTTCAGTTCTCTTCCAGAGAGAATCTGAAGTAATCCAGACAAAGGAACAAAAAGACGCGGCGCCAGCAAATGTTAGCGAGGCAGTAGACCTTGAACCCGTCATCGATATTATCAATGATGACGCAGCCATCTTCACAACGGTGGAGAGGGCCAAGAAAAGGAAAAGATACCAGCCGTTGGTCTTCAAGCCAACAGAAACCGAAACTGTAAAGAGATACGATCCATTAATAGACACTCCGGAAGAAAATCCACGGAACAGCAACCAAGAAAAGAGACCACGGGCAACCGTAATATACGAAATAATTAATAATGCAGCTTTCGTCAAAACAATCCGGCAGAAAACCGGTAATAACAATTTTACGATCACGAAAACAAAGGACGGGTCAAGTCTACAGCTGAGCAACATGGACGAGTATAATAATATCAGACAGTATTTAATGGAGGCTGGCGCCCAGATGCATACCTGGGCGGGAAAAACAAACACAACCGTCAGGTACCTGATAAAAGGGCTGGATGAGGGGATGGACCTGGGGTTCATCAAAGATGAACTAAATGAACTAGGTGTTCCGTGCGTTGCTGTTAGAGTACTGGCACCTACGAGGAAGGACCTCTACGTGGCGACCATTGAAAAAAATGAGAATTTTAAAGTCACCTCCATGGCTAGCATTAATAAAATATGCAGCCATAGAGTTTACATTGAGTCTTATAAATATCAAAGGCCGCAGATGTGCTTCAGGTGAAATCGGTATGGACACGGGTCCCAGAATTGCACCGCGTCCCCCAGATGTTACAAGTGCGCTGGGACCCACGAAGGCAAAAACTGCCCGAACGACAAAACTAAAACAAAGGCCAAATGTTGCAACTGCGGCGGGGAGCATGTCTCCTTCTCTCGTAGGTGCCCAGTCTACGCAAAACATGAGGAAGCATTAAAAGCAAAAAAGAACAAAATAGACAAGACGCACAAACCAACCCGGGTCCCTCCACCGCCGCCACCAGTCTGGACTCTCCCAAAAAATACGGAAAAAGGGATCGAAGTAAAAGAATTTCCGCCGCTACCCCAAAAGGAGACCAAAGAGCAGCCCAAAAGGGAAGATAGCAATTTAAACAAAGACTCGGATATTAAAACCCTTGTCACGACTATGGCCCAATTCACTGCCACTATCCAACAGCAGATGACGGCCATGATGACCCTTATACAGACCCTAGTGGCCGCCATAACTGCACAAAATGGAAATGGACGCTAGGGTCCCAAAAACTAATACGATCATCATGGCCCATTGGAACGCAAATGGGGCCGTAAGAAGCAAAACGCCGGAACTCATTGAGTTCCTTAGTAATCATCCAGTCAATATTATTTTAATACAAGAGACGCACATGTTACAAAACGAGATATGGGCTGTTCCTGGTTACAAGGTATTAGGAGGGACCGAGAAAGTAACACCCGAGGGGGCGGAGTGGCGATCCTCGCCCGTGAAGGAATTGCATGCACACCAATAGACGACATGAGCTCTGGCCCAATAGAGGCAGTGGGTATCAGAGCTGACACAAACATGGGAAAAATTTCAATAATAAGCATACATATACCACCAAGTAAAGTATTGTGCATGCAAGACCTACATGGGCTCCTTAGCATGGCCGATGCAACTATAATTGCAGGTGACTTTAACGCGAAGCATTGGGCGTGGAACTGCAGTAGAGACAGCAGGCGTGGAAACAATAAAAACATGGGCGCGGAATAACCAGTTTAGAGTAGTGGCTCCAGCAACAACGACGCGACCAGGACCAAATAATACAGGAAGCATCATTGACTTTGCCCTGGTCAAGAATTTTAATCGACGGACAGTGTCCAAAACAGTTCCGGAACTCTCTAGTGATCATTACCCTGTGATTCTGAGAATCGGGACACAGGTAACTTTTTATCAACAGGACAACCGCCGCATGTGCTACGGACTTGCGGACTGGGCTAATTTTAGAAAGAAAATCACGGAGTCACTGCCAAGTGAGGTGTCCTTGCTAACCGCAGAGGAGGGGATAGAGGAGGCAGCAGAATTGTTAGGGAACGCAATTAAGAACGCAGCGGAAGAATCAATTCCGCGAAGGGCAACTAAATCCAGAGAAAGCCTGGAGATCCCTGATCAAATCAAAGAACTCATCAACGAAAGGAACAGTGTCAGGAGGAGATATTATCGCCTCGGCACTGCTGAACTGAAAGGGGATCTCCGGGAACTAAACAGAAAAATTAGGGATCAGCTGAGGCGCCTGAGGAAATATAGATGGGCAATCCGACTGGCTGACCTCAGCACAAAAGACAATTCCATATGGAAATGTACGCGCTCCCTAACCAATTCTGCCAGGAGAGACCCCCCGGTGGAAAGTCCAGGAGGAAAACTTACCACGCCTGCAGACAAAGCTGAATATCTGGCGGCTCATTTAGAACAGATTTTCACGCCCAATGCAGCGACGGAATTTACACCGGATATTAAAATAGAGGAAATAGAATCCATGCTAAGGGAACAAAACGATGAGGAGCAAGCCACTACGGTGTTCACCATCAGAGAATTGGCAGAAGTCATTAAAAAATTACCAAAAGGAAAGGCGACAGGAAAGACGAAATACCATATGAACTGATAAAGCGACTGCCAATCTCTGCTGGGGAGCAACTTATCTCGATTCTCAACGCTTCGGTAAGGATAGGCCATTATCCCACTTGCTGGAAGCACGCAGATATTATATGCATACCCAAGGTAGGAAGGAAAGTATTGAAAGCCACGGACTTCAGACCTATATCCCTCCTCTCCTGCCTGGGAAAGGTGTGTGAAAAATTAATATATCCACATGTACTGACACACGCGGAAGGGCATGGTGTGATCCCCCAGTACCAGTTTGGATTCAAGACAGGACACTCCACTACGCACCAGCTGCAGAGGGTTGTTGATTTTATCAAGGACGCCTTCAACAGGAACAACGTTTCTGTTGGAGTAGCTTTTGATATAAGTAAAGCATTTGACAAAGTATGGCATCTAGGCCTACTGCAAAAACTATTAACAGCAAGATTTCCCTCATGGTAGATTAAATTTATTAAATCTTATATCAGTGACAGGCCATTCAAAGTGAAATGGAATTGTGCCGTTAGTACAACGAAAATCACGGCAGCTGGTGTCCCACAAGGGAGTGTCCTAGGACCTTTGCTTTTTTCGATATATACAGGTGATATCCCGACAACTGAGGGGGATTGGAACTCCACCATCGCCCTCTACGCGGAACAAAACTAATAGACAAACTCATCAAGTATTATAAACAGTGGAGAATCGAGATTAACCCCCAAAAGACGCAAGCGATCCTCTTCGACAAAAAGGATGCCAATACTTCAAGGAAATTAACAATCGAAGGTGTAGAAATTCCCTGGGCGAAAAACATTAAATACTTAAGTGTAATCTTGGACAAGAAACTACGGTTTGACGATCATGTAAAAAAGATCAATTTATTGGCAGCAGGGAAAAGAGCTAGACTATTTCCCATTTTAAATTCAACTGACGTGTCCAGGGAATTAAAAACACACGTATACAAAACGATAATCAGACCGACACTTATGTACGCAGCACCGGTATGGACCGGATTTATCATGCAGAAGTCCTGGAAAATATTAGAGATCGCAGAGAGAAAAATTTTAAAGCGTATAAGTAGGACATGGGGTCGGAAAATAGACTACCACGAAGTACTACATATAAAACCGATCAGGGAAGAGGCACAAAATCTGGCCATTACGTACAAAGAGAAATTAGAATATAAAACAAATGACGTTCTCCGCGATCTCGCGATAAACAAAGTGTCGGTCTGGGATAAATATAAAAGGGCATTGGCATCCACAGGCGAAGAGGAAAAAAAGCGGCGGAAATGAATTTTTAATTTTTGACTAGCATGTTCTTAATACACGGGTGAGGTGCCTGTAAAACCCATATTCATTCATTTTATCACACTACGACGTTGAGTAAAGCCACAACTGGAAAGGCAACTCAGAAATATATATACCACGGGAGGGTATGAGCCACTGAGACTGACACTTCGGACCTGAAGAAGCCGACTGGAACGTCGGCGAAATATTGTCCAGGAAATGGATCAACACGGCAGAATCCCGGAAATCACCACCATGTCAACAGCACGCCGTGGAAGCCTTCGTACTAAGAAAACGAAATAATCTAAACGCGACTAAAAAAAACTTGGTTTGAGAACGGGATGTATTACGTATGAAAGTTGACACAGAATTGAAGATATTTCTGGCTTTTTTTCCGTCTGTTTCAGGTTTTTTAGGGCATAGGGGGTGAGAAAAGTGATGGCCAAGGGACGAAAAAGGTTTTAAGCGGGTGCAAAAAGCCCGGGGAAACGAAGTAGAAGCAGCCTTTCTCATCGTCCAAGGTTAGACTAAAAAAAGGTTGAAAATATATGTCTACGCCATCTACAGAGTGCCTAAAACATCTGTTAGTACCACAAAAATCCACGCCACTTCGTTAGCATTACGACTGAATAGGTTTTGAGCAGCGAACGAAAAAGCTTGAAACGCACATATGCGTCATTAGCAGTCAAGGCACCGCTCTGCCCGCCCGCATATATGCGTCGATAGCAGCGAAAGGGTTAGAGGATCGAGATTACAAAATTGAACATTTCTATGGATCCGTTTCGTACCTCACATTTTTGATTTAAGTATGAAAAACGAAAATTATCCAAGGTAATTAAGGTACTGAATAAGTTTTCTGCGAGTACATTTTGTAATAAGTGTGAATTGAGTCAACAATTAGTTTCATTTGTCAGTTCCACTCACATAAGAAGTAGCTCCAAAATAACCTTCCAATGTTGAGTTTTATTCGATAGTAAAGGTAGACAGTGAAATCACAAATTTTTCTCTAGAACAGAGGTCCCCAACCCACGGCCCAAATGTGGCTCCAAAGAGCATTCAATGCGGCTGGCGAAGCTATGATGAAAAGGTGATCGTTCAAACTTGATTTAGACAATTTCATATTATTCAGTATAATTATCGTCTCTAAACCTTTTCTGGTGGAGCTTTAACACTAGTAATTTATTTTAACCTGATTATCGCTACCACAGAATTCCTTGATAACTTCTATGTAAACACACACCCGGCTCGCCGAAACTCTCTTAACTTCCAATGCGGCCCTCCGAAGCCTTCACGACCACGAATGCGGTCCACCATGTAAAAAGGTTGGGTTCCACTGCTCTAGAACAGTGTGTCCCAAGCTTTTTCTGTCGCGGATCTCTTTTCGCCCTGAAAACTTTTCGCAGACGTGTCCAGCACATGACATCCACCATACAGAGTAATGAATATGAATGATACAGTACTTAAAAGTTGCTCTTCATATCAGCGTCTTCAAGAATAATTAAGCAACTAGCAGTTGCCCGTCGATAAATCAACTGGTTGGTAAGCCTTCTGTCACATTACCATGAAGGTCAGCGACCGAAAGGTTTATTTCCTTCTACTAATGTCCGCTAGGAGCGCCACGTTATTTCCTACAGCGTCAAATGTCCGCTAGTAGCGCCACCTTAACATCAACTACTGCAACTACGTCAAGTCGAGCTTAGCTGGTCACAAAAAATCTCACATCTCGCCACGGTTTGACCTACTTCAATTTCATCATTTTCCTGCAAATCTGCAGGCCGAGACGTTTAAATTGATGCATCACACGTTAAGGTGGCAGTTACATTCGCTATAGAAACCTCATTTTTACGCTATATATATATATATATATATATATATATATATATATATATATATATATATATATATATATATATATTACACTTGCGAATAATTTTAATAGTTTAATTCCAAACCTCTAGCAGTTCCTCGGCCACCAGTCAAAACGCTCAGCTTGGCCACGCTGCAGCCATTGAGGCACTTTTTCATGTCAAGGTCTTGAAAAATTGAAAGTCTTGCGACCTACCAATTTTTTACATATAATATATATTGCATGAAATTTCTTAATGATATTAATCGTAAATAACGAATTTATTACTGAACATTAACAAAAGGTTTAAACAAAAAAAAATTTATGAAAAAGTTACGAAATTTATTTTACTTTTTGTTCTGATTACATGAGGATTTACACTGCGTATCTTCAGGCAACTTTGGTAATTAGGTAAGCAGTCTTAAAGATCGTCGGTGAACGCATTTCTCGTTTTTGTTTTTATAACATTTATATTGCAAAACAGTGATTCTCACAGCCGTTAAAGGGAAAAAAGCTTTCAAAATAAATGCTACATTTTTAATACTTCACCTTGTAAGATTGTTATTTCATCTTCTATATCTGTTGAATCCATGTTAAACATATCAACTATTTTACTGGAAATTTCTCCAACGTCGACGTCAGCGAAAGGAAACGAAAAAAGCTGCAATTGGTTCAAGATTTTTAAAGTTTTGAAAACGTCCATCGAACTGTTTTTAAATTTTCTAATATACCAATTTAAATTTCAAATTTCGTTGACAATATATTTCCGTTTATTTCATGTTTGGCAATTTCTGTCGTCATTAATTTTAAATGTTTTACGTTATTTTTAATTGCGAAATTATAACTTGAAGCTTTTTTTATAACCACTCACAAAACTTATCATTTATGCAATATTTTTGTTTTTTCCCCCTGGAGCTCCAAATTAAATTTATTCAGTGAAGCAGAAACATCAGTCAGAAAAGTCAAATCGCAAAGCCTATTTATATATTCGAGTTCTTCATAGACATCTCTTTAATCCAAAAAAGATTTAATTTCTGGCAGAAGTTCTATAAACCTTTCCAAAAAATACGCCCTTTGCTTAACCAACGAACTTCTGAATGTAACTGCAATTCATTATGCTCTCAATTAATGCTTTCAAGAAAACCTCTAAATAGCTGCACCGCTTTAGCCCTAATCGAGTTGGCAATTTTCAGTACGAGTCCCATTTCTTCCTGCATTTTGGCCGACTTTCCGCATAACAGTTAAGTATAATATGCACAATGGTAAGAGTGAAATTTCGGAAATTGAGGATCCTTTTTACAAAAAGCTATGAAAACATTATTGCAAGCTTTTATAGACGGAGTTCCGTCAGTAGTAACCGAGACCAATTTTTCAAGTTGCAAGTTTTCCTCAATTGCCATATTTTATAAAGTGGAATAGATATCTAGTCCGCGAGTTTTTCCTTGTAATTGAATCAATTTCAATAAATCTACTTTAATGCAATAATCGCTGAATACCATTCGTGCATAAGCACACATTTGAGCTGTATCAATGATATCGGTTGATTCATCGATTCGCAAAGAAAAATATTCGCAACAAGAATCTTTCCCTATCTCCATTGTAATATTCTTGGACATTGTCTCGATTCTCTTAGTAACCGTGTTCCTGGACAAATGGATATCTTAAATAACCTTATAATTTTATTTTTATTTTTTAAATGGTAAAACAATGAGTCACCAGTTTCAAGGAAAGCTTCTTTAATAATTTCACCACCTTCAAAGTGTTTTTTACTTTCTCTTCTATATTAAGAATGTATAGTAATCGTGAAAAAATCCGACTTCTCGATTTTGATGGAAAAACACGTTTTAGGTGTACCTGAGTACATAAAAGTGGTTTTCGCTATGCCGTCTGTCAGTCTGTTCGCGGTTCCAAGGCCCAAACGCGTATATAAAATCGAATGATATCTCGTATTTATGCAATATATCATCTTTTGCAGACCCTTTTTTGATAAAAATGATATTGCGCAAAAATAAAGGCTAGTTTATCCTTGGCGATTTTTAGAAAAATTTTATTTACTAAAAACACGGCACATGAAGCAACAGTAGCAGCCAACTATTTACCTATGGGTGCTTTAAAAAGGATTGTTGTTTTTCTGAAGTAGAAATAAGTTCGCGTATTTTCGTTTTCCTTATTTCAGATTTAGCAGGAAGATTGAAAGAAAATTCTTATGTATGGCATTCAAATGTCTTTCTACTTTTTCTCTTTTTGGTTCTGCAAGATTTGGTTGACAACTTATACACGCGCATTTACCTTAATCATTACATATAAGACTTCGTCTTTACACTTATCATTGTAATTTTATTTTTCTGTTTGGAATGTAGACCGCTCATCTTTATACAGGGTTCTACATAAACAAAATTTTTAAGGTGATGGAAAAATACCTCAAAACAAATTAAGATAAAAGAAGCTGATTCATAAAATAAAATATATACATCTCACGTAATTCGGCCGTTACACAAAATAATGTGTCAGAAGTGAAACAACCTTATTAATTAATTAAGTTTTTGAAAATAAGTATTTGATACTTCTGACCATCAATATCGGTTCCATCCCTAGCAGTTTAATTTGTAATACGAAATAATATAAAAATGTGATACTTACTACGTCTTTAGTTTTTATTTTCTAGCGGAAACAATAAAAAACATAACACCCACATGAACGCACTCATCAACA
Source organism: Tanypteryx hageni (assembly GCA_028673005.1). Lineage (NCBI taxonomy): Eukaryota > Metazoa > Arthropoda > Insecta > Odonata > Petaluridae > Tanypteryx > Tanypteryx hageni. The sequence continues at coordinate 6,884,142 of CM054120.1, forward strand.
AAGCAATATAGACCGAGTTCTCTTTCGATTTCCTCACGCCTCAACCGAGCCGAAGATGACCGAACATACCCGAGCGATCACGAATATATTTTTGCGTATCTACTTGTGATAGGGATGTGAATATTTTGGAATAAAGAAAAAAATCTTGTTTCAAGTTTCGAAGTTTCCTTCCCGAATGCCTCGCATCTCCGCGGGCGACTCCAATCTTCCTAAAGGGGGACCAGTCGCCCGTGGGCGGACAGTCCTGCGTTAGGCTATAATAATAAAGATAATTATTATATCCCTTTAACAATCTGTTTGCAAAACTTATAGAAAATTATATTATCTCTGACTTGGATAACAACAAATATTTACATAAATTAAGCCCTAAAGGAGATATTTGGGGGAAAATGAAAAATGACGAGAGTAAATCCCCACTTCCGGTTTACTAATTTAAGCAAAAACCTTTTCTGGCCTTAAATTACTAAAAAAAAGTCTTAAATATAACAATGATTTGCTGAACTGATTATTAGTTATTGAGCTAAAGTGCCCACAATAATCGAGAAAATATCAAAAACGCACTCAGGAAATCTCAAATCGTGTATTTCCGTTGATATCTGTAATTCGATTTTTTCACTACGATACTTTCTTCTATACTACGTATGGGGAAAGTAAAAAGTCCAGCACATGGCTTTCTCCATAGAGAGAAATGAAAATGATTGCAATAGTAATTAAAATTGCTCTGAACATCCGCGTCTTCAAGAATAATTATCGGCATTTACACTTTTGAATAATTTTTGAACACGTTGACTAACTTTCACAGCGAAAATAACTTTGAATCGCTTTTCTCATTAAAAAGCTATAAGTTAACAAAATTGTCCATTGTTGCTCTGGACAACAAAATACGGACCCGCGATTAAATCTATCGTTGGCGGCACTAAGATCGCTGCCAATATACCAAAGATAATTTGTTTATAAAATATAACACTAAATGGCAATTTGATAATTATGAACGCAATCAAAATTACCCTTGGCAGCGTAAGCATCGCTATCAACAATTGCAAAATTTTACCAAATTAACGGAAGAAAAGGTATCACTTGGTGATATGGGGTATACACATCGACAAAATCGTAGCAAAAGCGTATAAGACCTTGCATTACGTGATGCATAATCTAAAAGGAAGTACTAAGGCAGCAAAAGAGTTAGCACATAAAGTATTAGTGAGGCCTATATTAGAGAATGCTAGGAACGTATGGAACCCATACGAGATAGGGCATATTAAGAAATTAGAGAAGGTGCAAAGAAAGGCAGTGAGATATAGGAAGATTCAACAAGGGAGATAGCGTCACCGAAATGAGTAAAATGCTGGGTTGGGAAACGCTTGACAAATGGAGGAGGGTTAATAAATTAGGGGGTATATTCCAGATAATTGGCTAAAATAAGGCATGGGAAGATCTAAGGAGTAGGATAGAGAAGTCAGACTTGATTGGAAAAAACGGACACGAGTTTAAAATTAAATTGAAGCTGCAAAAAACAAATATTGCCAAATATTCTTTTCTTAATAGATAATCTGGGATTGGAACATGTTACCTGAAGATCTCTTTAAACTCATACCTAAAAACGTTAAAATATTTAAGAATAAAGTTAGTATGATAATAGATAATATTGTAAATTGTAACAGATGACGATGAAGTTGGAGGAAGTAAAGGAATGCCTGGTGTGGTGAAGTATGATGGGGAACTCGTGAGCCCCTTAACCGCTACGGTAGCCGTGAAGGCCCATCTTGAACCTAGAAAACTCTCAACTCCATAAGAATAAGTAATAATTAAATTGAATAGGTTTTTAATTAAATACTATTGCATTTGTTATTGGTAAATTAACTATTATTGTATTTTGTAGAGTAGTGTAGCAGCCGTCACCACCTGGCTTTAGCCAACTTGCGACATTTGTTTAAATAAATAAATACTTAGCAAATTCCGGTGAATAATCGAAATAACGCTTAAACGATCCGTTTAATGATAAATGCTTGACACAAAACTTATAGAAAATTATATTGTATACAACTTCAATAATAACAAATATTTACACAAATTATGTCGTAAATGAGATATTTAAAAGAAAAATAATAAAAACGAACTCAAGGGACCTAAACTTGTATTACCGTTGAAATCTCAGATTCAATTTTTTCACGAAAAAATTAATTTCTTTTATAGCGCGAGTAAAAATGTACTTTGAACCGAGCGCCACGTTTTTCTTAGCTGGTTCCGACTGCAAAGCATGCCACAGGCTCCCCAGTCGTAGGGCCGTAACCAATCAAAATCCTATTCTCGGCTATGCAGCAGCATACTTATGATATAACATAAATGATAGAAATATCTCTTCAATAATCCGTTTTATGAAAAACTTTAAACAAAAAATGTAGAAAATTGTATTGTCTACATCTTTGATAATAACAAATATTTACAAAAATTAAGTCCTAAAGGAGAAAACAAAAACAGCGCCCACAAAATTCTACGTATGGAGAAAGTAATATAACAAGAGTAATGTTGGGAATATTTTTGAAACGAGAAAATAATCTGATATGACCGGGAATAGACCGGCAAGTGGATGACTCGGGTTCAATTCCAGGTCATAGCAGAATTATTTCTCTTTTCAAAAATATTTCCCACCTTACAGCTTACGCCTGTCCGTATAGGATCTTAAGATCACATCATTCCATCGAGAGTAGCGTTACATAACCAGGGCCAGTGCGACGAGAATTGCTGTTTTTTCTTGTCACAAGTCCTCAAATGTTCTGGGTTATGCTAGAAAGCTGAATTCTCACATCTGGTGTCACAGTGCGGTACCTATTTTTGGTGGCTATGTAATTAGAAAATCCAGTGTCATATAGGTACGTAGTTGAAAAGAACTGAAACTGCGGCCCTCAATTTTCTTCTAATTCACAAATTTAGTCCAGAACTGGAGATTTAGGAGTATCAAATCTATTTGGTATTTTTAGCACTAAATTGTAGCCCTTTTTCCGTGCATAGAGAGGTGCAATTTGAGAGCTTTTCAAAAATATCTGACAAGTATGTAGCTTCTGCAGTCACGAAATTTTCGTTAGCAGATGTAATAGATGAAAGTATGGTCAACAAAAAACAGAGATTTCGTTGCAAACTTCAAACATTCTTACGAGAACCTTTCCTTATGAGAGTCCCCTCGCTTCTGTGTACAAAAACCGAGTATTTCTCTCACTCACAATTTCCTCACAAATGATTTTATATAATCTGGAATTGACGCTCCTAGCTTTTATGAAATTCGCAATGTTGACTATTTCATCCGAAACAGATTTCCGCGAAATTCTTTCACAGCAAGCCCCTGCCGTGTGATAAGCTAGAACTAAATTTATGAAAATAAGTTAACGCTAACCGTACACCAGCACTGCCTATTATTCGATTATCGTATTTTGTTTTTTCCCCTTTCTTTCGCAGATTTTAGGACGGAAATCTTGCATAGTGATCCACAACCGGTATTCCGAGGAATGTTGTAAACTAAAATAAATATCGGTGCTAACAGTGCAGATTCTTTGCGGTAATTAAATAGCGGTCTTGTGGTCGTTGGTTTGTGGCGTGCGCACTATACATGCCAAACATTTTCTCCGTGCAATCTCACTTAGTTGGTGCAGCCGTGGATGAGTTGTAATGTCAAACTCTAAATAATAAGATAACATTATGTTGTCTACGTTTGGACACACGAGATTCAGAAACGTTCATGTTGCTGCATCATGTCTATGGCGAAGAAGGGATCTGTAATTCGAAAGTCGATAAGTGGCATTGGCTGTTTAAAGCTGTCAGGGAAACTTTACAGGACGACATGCGAGTAGGTATCCAGTATCTGCCCGTACAAACGGTAACATTCGGGGAAGTGTACACACGCGTTTGAAGCGATCACCGCCAGAGCGTGGATGCATAGTAGCACAGATAGGCACGGCGGATGTCATGCCATCCTCAAAGAAGACCTTGGCATGAACCGACTCATATGGCTCTCAGAAATCCCACTTCCTAGCAGTGCGTCGAGCGCGTGACAAATTCTGGAATGCATATAAAAGCAGCCGAGGGACATTTTTTACGGAATATCGCAAACGACGACGTAAAGTGGCGTTTCCTGTGCGACAATAAACTCAAGCGGCATTCGTCATCCTGGATGTCCCCATCTTGTTCGAAGCAGAAAAATTCCCAAAGACCATTCGCGGCGATAGATCATGTTGGAGGTACTCTAATACTTTATGGTCCTGGTGTACCCCAAGATGAAGCTGTAAACAAGAAACGCTAGATGCATGGTGCATGAAAAGGTCCGGAACGGTGGGCAATGGATTGGATGCTGTTGGATGTTGTTGTATCACCCCAACGCTCTGTGCTCGTACAGAAGCCAGTGATACAATACCGTCGTAAACCTACCTTATTGGCTGGATCTTGCCACGGCATCACACGTATGAAAGCACCACCCTAGAACCATCTCTTCAACACTTCAGACGACGTCATACCGCCGTACAACAAGACTTACTTTCAGTCTCCGTCAACAGGTTCCAGTTTTATAACAATTCTACCATAAATACCATTATTTTGATGATCCGGGGGAGAAGTGCATTGGAGGTGGATGCGTTTAAGAACTAGATCCACCAACGCCAACAGCGGAAATGCTACGCCAAGCCCCGAGCCAATGAAGTATATATCGTACTATTGATTTCACGCCGTGATCGGCGTAACCTTAGGATTTCTTAAGTCCGCGGAGACAGCCAAAAACTACAATTTTCCCCTCTATTTACGGTTATAGGTAAAACTTACTCTAGAAATAGTGAAAATGAAATCGTGAAATATTTATGAAAATTAATGCCATAATATGATGAAATGTGCCATTATTGCATCGAAAACAAGAAATCTCGATAATTTGTGAAGAAATTTTAGTCGACTATTTATTAGAGTGTATTTAATATCAGATAGTGGTGATTTGATAACTTAAACCGCGAATTCGGACCAGTGAGCACAAATGTAAATTTTATATTTTTGCAGTTAATGGGATAATCCGCCCACATTATAATTTGTAGAATATCCTCCATAGAATACTTCGACAAATATATATTGTTGCAGTAGCGATCCGGCTGCGTCGTTGGCCTTCCACGTAGTTCTCTCGGGTTCAAATCTGGCGAAAGCCAGGTCTTCCAACCTAGGATCTCTCCGTCCCATACTTGTGTGGTTTGAGGAGAGCGCGCAAGTCAGCGCTCTGTACTTCGGAAAGGACGTTAAGTATTTGGCCCCCTTGGTCATCTTCGTAATTAGTAGGCTAATGTCGGCACCGAGTTTCCCTCCTCCATTGTCTCCGGTGTGGAAGGCAACGAGAAACCACCACACACTGTATGTATTCTCTATTCAGCATGACCAACCGTAAGACCCACTGCTAACGAAGACGATATTGATATCGTAAAATAGTTTGCAAATTTTCCGAAGGATAGCGACAAGACATTAAATGTTTACAGACCAACAGTATCTAGTCATGATAGATTTTTTATAAATATTCCACTAAATGTTTATATAGAACCGCTTATTTTTAAAAGGCTTTATCAGTATATTAACTAAAACATAGAAATATAAGAGAACAAAAATAAAAGAATTTTCTAAGAAAGAAAATGCTAGTTTTCCAATCGATGCATTAGAAGAGCTAACTTTTCAAGTAGAAAAGATGATGCTGTCATGTTAATACAAGCAAGATATTTCTGATTAATATGGAAAAATGAGGCATCAATAGAGAACGATTCCTTATGCCCCATAAAGGATAACGCTCCGTCATACAGGTTTTGCCATTGTGACGAAGGAGAATGATGATACGTCCTCAATACCTATACTGCATATGGGGCCTGCTACAAATTATTTGAGTCGGGGCTTTTCTTGGCGTGGAGATAAAGATTGTCCTGTTCCAATGTGTGTTGTGTGCGGTGAGAAACTATCGAACGAAGCCATGGTTCCCTACAAATATCACCATAAAATATGCACACCTTAAAGAAAAATGTTTTAACTATTTCAAAAGGTTGATGAAACTGCATTCTAAACAAGTGAGTTACTTCGAAAAAAAAACGTTCAAGTGTCTGATAGTTCAAGTAGCTTCTTATCAGGTAGCAGAAATCATAGCTCAAAAAATGAAGCCCCACACTATAGCTGAGTCACTTATTTTGTCTGCGTGCCGTGCGATAGTTAGGGCAATGCTCGGTAATGAAGCGGAACAAGAAGGTGCCAAAATTCCACTTTCTAATGACACAATTCGAAGAAGGTTAGAAATAGGAAAATGTTTCTAATAAGCTGAAAATATCAGATTTTGCTTTGCAAGTTGACGAGTCAGCCCATATTGGCGGCAAAGCACAACTATTAGCATTTGTTTGCTTCATTCATGAAAATGAAATAATTAGTCAATTTTTGTGCTTCAGAGAACTCCCAGAACATACAAGAGGTCAAGATAAGTATATTCGATACTTTGAATTCTTACTTAGAGGAAGTCATGTGCAGGAATTTGTACCGACGGTACTACATCCATGTTGGAATCTGTCAAAGGCTTCGTCTCATTTGTAAAACAACAGAATACAACTACAATAACTACCCAGTTTTTTCATAGGGAAGCCCTCGTTGGAAATACATTAGGAGTTGACTTGAAGTCTGTATTAGACCATGTTGTCGGAATGGTTAATTTTGTGAAATCAAGAACTAAAGACCCACCTCTTCAAACAGCTTGGTAATGCTATGGATTCGCAGTACGAATATTTATTTTTACACAGAAATAAGTTGGCTGTCAAGGGGAAGAGTGTTGGCTCGTGTATATGAACTTAAAGAAGAGATGTTACTATATTTTGAGACGGGGAAATAGTGGTTTTTGTGAATATCTTAGCTGTGAATTTTGATGCGCCAAATTAGCATATTTGGAAGAAATATTTAAGTATCTGAATAGTGTGAACACCAGCATGCAAGGGCGGAATGAATACATCCTGACTTCTACGTATAAGCTACTGGCATTGCAGAGTAAAATAATTATCTGGAAAAAAAAGAGAGAAGGTAATCTTAAAATGTTTCCTCCGATTCCAAAAACCCTTACAAAAGAAATTGTCGCTCTCGTGGTGGAGCATTTAGAAATTCTAGAGCACGATATCGAGCGTTGTTTTCCATCCTTGACTACAGAGAAATACAACTGGGTAAGGAACCCATTCATACCAGTGACAACTGAATTATGTGTTTTTAATCTCTCCGAAGAAGAGTTAGCTTCTCTTTCAATTGATCGCACTCTGAAAATCAAGTACGCCGAATTGTCTCTGGATATGTTCTGAATTTTCTGTTAGAGAAGAATATTCAGAAATTGCGAAAAAAAGCTTTGGCAGTTTTGATGAAGTTTTCTATATTCTATGCGTGAGTAGGGGTTTTCGACACAAACAAATATTAAATGCAGAAAAAGGGAACGGCTCAACTGTGTTGAAGATGAAATGAGTCTGCTTACCACGGATACGTCCTAATATCAGCGCAATCATTAGAAAACGCCAAGCTCAAGCGTTATATTAGGCGAGATTTTAATATAGATTTTTTAAATAAAACGTAATCATTTGTTCAGCTTTACGTTATCATAACTTAATTTGGTCGATTACATATACGAGATAATATAAAAAATAGATGTACTTTTATGATAAATCCTAGTTCTTGAATCTAATTCCAGTGTGCCGCAAAAAAGTGAAGATCCAAAGTGTGCCGCGAGCACCAAGAGGTTGAGAACCACTGCTCTAGAACATGTAAAACAGATTTTCCCACCCAGGGTCAATCACTGCAACTGACAGCATTAGTTATCGTGGAGACTAGTTTATAATAAGTTGTTTCGGAGCACATATAACAAAGAAAATATGCTACGTTTTAGATAAGTTGCCAAAAAAGACTCTTTAAAATAATGATCATTTTCTTCGGTGTACTGTTTTAATACACTGTAGGTGTTAATTTTTGACGAGTCTTCCTCTATGATTAGCATTCCCCTTACCTCACACAAGTTTCGGTCGTCTTCTTTGACGCTACAGTGTAGCAATCTTATGAATACCAATACGTATACTTTGAACGAATAGGGTCACAACGCTGTGAGCGAATAGTGCCAACAAATTCATCCGTATAGCTCGTTATTTATATTCAGTAATTTGTTCAGGTATCCTCCATCTCCAAATTTCATACACCTAACATCCGTATATTTGCCAATCAAGCATCTATCAAAAAGCCAAAACCCAGAGCGCTTCCCCCACGAATCCGGAAGAAACAATGCCATCGCCACCTAGGTCCTTATCTTTTCAAGCGTTGTTGCCATCGCCGACAAGCAACCAGCTCAGGTAGAAAGCAATGATCAATGGTTCTCACTTCCTCGGATAATAGTCAGACCCCGATTTAGCGCCACCTCCGCATACCGCCCATTAACCGTTGTGAACAGAAATTCCACCTTATGATTACAATGACCAAGCATATACCTCGATTTACCTCCGCCCCCGCTTCAGCGTCAATCCCAGTGATGGACAAACGGTGGCGCTAAATTGGGGTTTGACTGTATGTCAAATGTGAGAAGTTGCTACAGAAAAGGAATATACGTTTGCCAGGAATTAAAATTTAAAATTCCTGAACCGTCAATTAACCCAGAGAGCACTCACACGTCAATAAGAAATAAGGAAAATTAAATTATGCTTACAAGTTTGCAGGACGATGATGGCCTACAGGGACCTGTTGTCTAAAACTAGCCTAAAAAGAAGAAAAAGAAAAACACAAGCTCTCTGGAAATCTCTAAGGCCTAAGGAGTTAAACCGTTTCCATAAAATCAAAACTCATATCCACACTATTGGCGCAGATATAAAACTTCTCAAAGATTGCCGCAAACTAAATATCTTTCCGAATTTCACTAACATTTTTCCAAAAAACACAAATCCCATTGCTTCAAAAGCTATCCTCTTCGCCAAGAAAAAATTGTTAGACTTAGAAATCAAAAACTTTTATAGAAAACGATCCTCTCTTGAGTTAGAAGCATACGATTTGCACCTAAAAATTACCAAAAATTTATCCGGTTTCGAAGTTCCCATATGGGACGATCATCTGAACAAAATTCAATCCGTGATACAACAAAAAGTCCAAAATAAAACTGACAGACTTCGCAAAAAATACTACTTTCTCACAAAAAATAACCAGAAAAACACTTCCTGCAATTCCAAACAAAACCAAGACAATGTAATAAACCTTACAGATACTACCTTCGCCAACGAAGAACTCTCCCTACTCGGAAAAGGACTTAAATACGCACTTCCATATAAAAACCCACCTATGGATGACATTGTGGCAGATATTGAATCTTCTATTAAAACCTTATCAAATAACAGCAAAAATATCATCCGATCCACCGCATTATCGCAGATAACAGAAAACATTGCCAAAAAACGAATAATAAACAACATAAACATTCCGAACACAACACAATCAAGTCTCTTAATAATAAAAATTGTTTTTATCTAAAGGCAGACAAAGGGAACACTGTAGTCATAATGCAAAAAGACCAATACTTCGACAAAGTTGAGCAAATGCTAAATGAAGGGCCGTACACAAACATACTAAAAAATCCAATCAATAAAATGATATCAGAAATCACCAAAATTGTTAAAACATGCACCACACTCATCACGAAACAACTCAGCCTCCAACTTCACACCTCAAACCCCAGGGTTCCTAGGATGTATTGCATACCCAAAATCCACAAAGACGGCATTCCCCTCAGACACATTGTTTCGTCTATCAACAGCCCGACATATAAAATTTCACGTTGGCTTAATGACCAATTTAAACAATTTCCTATCAAACATGATTCAAATATAAAAAACAGTCCTCATTTCATTAACGAAGTTAAAGACATAATACTACAGGACAGTGAAATTTTAGTTTCTTTTGATGTTTCTTCTCTCTTTCCTAGCGTTCCCATCAGTGAAACATTACAATTCCTCTTAGAAAGGCTCACCGATCAAAACTTACCATTAAAAACAGTAGATGAATTAGTAAGACTAACACGCTTATGCATGAACCAAAATTTCTTTCAAGTTAACAACAAGTTCTACAAACAAAACTACGGTACAACAATGGGAAACTCCCTTTCACCTTTCTTTGCCAACCTATTCATGGTTAACTTCGAAAACAATGCAAAAACACTTTCAAATACTTCCCACGCTTATGGCTAAGATACGTTGACGATATTTTCGCGATTTTTGATACCTCCAATAATAACATAACTGATTTTCTACAGCAACTAAACGATCAATATCCTTCCATTAAATTTACACATGAAGTTGAAAAACAAAATACATTGCCATTTCTTGACCTTCTCGTAAAAAGAGAAAACAAACAAATCAAGTTCGGGATTTACCGCAAACCCACACACACAGACACGTACATTCCCTCTGATTCCAACCACCATATTTCACATAAATTAGCACCATTCCACTCAATGGTACATAGACTCTTACAGGTTCCTCTTTCTAAAGTTTCCTCACAGAATTAATATACATCAAAAAATGCGCTAAAATCAATGGTTACGACCCTCAGATGATAGAGAATATTTTACACAAACACAAGCGCAGTCTTTCTTTGAAAAAACAGATTACTCTCACAAGCACGCCCCCCAAAAAACCAAAATACTTAAAAATCCCCTTCGTCCCAGGCATCACAAACGGCTTATCAAACATCTTCTCAAAATAGAACCTTAAAGCAGTACCTGTGAATGAAAACAAACTCTCCAACTTACTACACAATCCAAAAGACACGATCCCGACTCTACAAAAATCCGGCATATACAAAATCGCTTGCACAGACTGCGAGAAAGTCTACATAGGGCAAACTAGACGGAAGCTAGAAACCAGGTTCAAAGAACACCTTGCACACTTCAAACACAATAGATTTAACAGGTCTAGTGCCGCAATACACATACAGGAAAACAATCACCCGATTAAAATCGAAAACATGTCTCTCTTAAAATCAACACAAACCGACTGGAAACTAGACGCTTACGAGAGTATTTTCATAAACAAATTCAAAGAGACGGTTATGAATAACGACCGCGGACCTATCCCTTACTCACCCCTCTACTCGCTAACCGTTAAGAATTCCCCCACCCCTCTGCCCTCCTTTCACTTTTACCCGGAACACATAAATACACAAGACCAAACACAAACAATTCATACGACTTCAGCTACTGAAGATGGGAGCATAGCTCCCGAAACACGTATCTAGAGATTTCCAGAGTGCTTGTGCGTGTGTTTTTCTTTTTCTTCTTTTTAGGCTAGTTTTAAACGACAGGTCCCTGTAGGCCATCATCGTCCTGCAAACTTGTAAGCATAATTTAATTTTCCTTATTTCTTATTGACGTGTGAGTGCTCTCTGGGTTAATTTACGGTTCAGGAGTTTTAAATTTTAATTCCAATCTGTACACCGTAGTCTCCAATTCCTTTTTTAACGTTTGCCAGGTCCATACTCGGGGCATCGGTCTTCAAAAGGCGACTGATCAGGAAAGAAATGCAGTCATTCTCGTCATCTTCATCTTCAGAGGAGGAAAAGTCTTCTGAATATGACACTGACGTGAATGTAACCTTCTGTTGGAAGGGCTGGGTTATGCAATACCAAACACAGCGAACCTATTTCAGCGAAGTTGGGTGAACGGGTGTGGTGTCAATGGAATTCTGCGAGGGATGTGTAGGTGCACAGGGCAAGAAAAATTCATTTATGGGAAATATTCCATTAGAAAATGAAGCAGAGTATGTTGTAGTCGACGAAATGTGTCGCATCAAAAACTTTTTTCCATTATGTGAATCTGATATGCGAGGATTATAAATTTCTGTATTGACGCGATTCGTCCAACCTCATGAAGGTGAATAGGGTTATGCAACTGGTAAACTTAAGTACCTCTTGCTTAAAACCGAGTGCGATTATAACAATTCCCATTGTATTTATGTATTGTTCGAGGTCCAGTGCGTCCCAGTATCCACAAGACGCCAGAGAAATACTAAATAGTAAACAGCAGTTTCAAACGTTGACTCGATTCATCCTGGCATACCGAAAAATAAAAACGTTTAATTTTATGAACCACAGTATCCTATAGTTTTAACGTAGAAATGTTTTTGTTGCTTGTTTTCATAACACCATGATCATGTACTAACACAAAATTACGGCTCATGTGATTAACTATAAGAGAAAGGAAAACCTTTGAGATTATAGATGACTTGAAAAGCGTATATAGAGAATATGGAGATTTCAGCTTGGCGCATAGCCAGGGACCTTTCAGCGTACAGATTACTAATCAAGATGTAGGCACAAAATAGCACATAGAGTAAAACATGAGGCAGCCACGTAAATCTGAGAGCACTGTTAGCACACGAAAACCGGTTTCGTATTGCGCAATAAAGATATTATTTTATTACGAATTACTTATATGATGTGAATAGCAATTTTCATATAGGGTCCCAAACAAGATTGCGCCGAGGGCCTCAAAACCCCCCAATAAAGTGGCCATGTCCTGTGTCGCACCAGTTTCAAATTACGCAGTTACGGTGAACATAAGTTAATCTCAGGAGGGGAGGGTTCCGTTTATGACCGAGGAGATTAGCCGAACTTTGCAGTACATATAATACCCTTCGACACCGATAAACGTACTTGTATTTAGTCCCCAACGCTACGCTGTTTTGCGTAAAATCAACTTGAATACTTTAATACGAACTACAAACGGCGGCGAAATATAGGAAATTTCAGCAAATTGATTCTTATGGCATTTTTCATCTTACGATTTTTCGGCAATTCTTCTCAATTATGATAATTTTATTATTAAAATCATTTACGGCTTCACTAATCATTTTTGGATGTATCTGAAACTTTTATGGAACACCCTTTAGATGGTTCCCCAAAGTAAGATCTCTGCTAAATGTGTACGCATGTCAACCTAAAAAACGAATAACACTATCACTATTCATAAGCAAGGAATGTAGCGTAAAGAGCACACAACTGTAAAGCTTACCACTTTAGATCATAATCAGAGAGAAAAGCAGGTACCACCAAGGTGGATTTTTCATGAGCTCCTTAAAATCTATATATGATTAAAAATAAAGTTACTATGCGTCAATTAACGTCAACATATCACTTATCTCGTCTTACAAAATTGTAATTTTACAAAGCTCTTTTCTGTAAATACTGCATGGTAAATTGACAGTGACCTTGGCTGAGTGGTTGTGTCTGTTCGACTCCCGATGTTCAGATCCCGGGTTGGAATCATCACGTGGGTAGAACTCTATTTTAGCGTAGTTGTTAGTAGACATATGAATGTTGTAAAAGGCAACGATTAGCTGTTTATAAGCTGATGTAAATAAACCATTTCCAACAAGAACGTTTCTACAACAAAAAGTAACGCTTGGTTTATTGTTCTTGAAGGTGAAGTGGGATTGGAATGTGAATCTTTATTCGTGGTCAATTTACGTATGAGGGAATATGAGTTGCACTTTGAAAGGAAAAGAAGACGATTTTAGTGTAGGGAATTTTACTGGAGGATCTACTGAAAACATTTTCCTTCAACTTTAAAACCATTTATCGTTTCTTTCACGTCCCCAACGTGCACATAGGCATAACTATTGCACCCACCTCCATCAAATATTAAAATGGATAATACTGTGCCATTCATTTTTTAAGGATGAACAAGATTCTTCATTTATTGCTCATTTCACGAAGCCTTCACCTGTACAGATCCACCTCCACAGTTCCAGATCGATCAAAAAAGATTTTAAACACTCTGAAAGAACTTTATAACAGTAATCTTACAGTTAGTGGGGAAAACATAAAGAAGCGATTGATAAAAAGTTTTCGTAACTGGTTGCGAACCTCATTTATTTCACCGCTTTTGCTGAAATCCGTTGGTTTTATATAAGTTTATGATTCGTATTAAAATACTCGAATACATTTTTTCAAAAAGAAAATGAAATTCCAAATATATATTTCAGGATTGCTGGAAAAACTCCAGTCAAAGACTGTAGCCTCAACTCAACTTTCATAAATGAAGCTATTTGAAATGTATGATCATTCCACTGAGAATTATTTCTTTTGGGAAAACATATAATTGTTTCGTTCGAAGAGAATTGGAGAGGAGAGATGACCTCAATGGTATCTGTAGATAACATTGTTCTTAACAATAAAGAGCACTGTATTTCTGGACTTCAGATAATAATTAACGGGATTAAACGGAAGTAAAACTACCTAAATTATAATTTTTAAGTATTGTACTCACCGTCAATATTTAACTCGTAAATAAAATGGCATACGAATGAAAATGGCTGGAAAATCTTGAAACAGGGATGAATGACTTCTTTGGAAAATAAATCACGTGGAAAAAGTTGTCGACTAAATGTGATAATCCTTATATAACCCTTCTTACGTCACAAGTTAAGAATGACATCGCCATCGCTCACCCAACTTCATTAAAGTACCTTTGTATCAGAATCAGATAATAGCCGAGTAAATCTACAGAAAATAAGCCTTAAATGATTTTAAATTCAACTAACTCGCACGACCATTCAATAAGAATAGCCTAAGCCTATAATTTCCAGTACTTTTTATTGATGCGCATTTTTGCATGTGTATAGGCACACCAAATTTATTACTCTCATAAAATAACATCTATACGACGTAGTTAAAAGATACCTAAAACCCGTTTCTACCTCACTGAATCTTTCTAGCTTTTCGAGCGACGCATTACTTCCTCCGACGAGCGCCATTAGTCAGCAACGCAAAAGATACTCAGGTAAGCTGAAAGGATACATGGTCACTTTGACAAGTGAAGATCAATTAATGCGAACCGAGTTTCATATATCAAATACCAGTATAACGCCGTCTACGTTCCATCATTCGTCCATTTGCAAAAATCCTATGAACTTCAACTAAAAAAATGTCATCCTTCACTCGATTAAATACAGGCGCCTTGACCTCCTGCACTTCACTTCCTTCGCTTTGAATAAGTAAATGCATAGACGAGTCTTGCCGTAAGCGAAACTTTGCTACCAAAGCACAATGCTAAAGACCACCTCACAAAGATATTTAACAACTAAAATCAATATAGATCTGAGGATCTCATAACAAAAAGTTGCTGTGGAAACTATTTGCTGACCGCATTAAAATTCTCCAGCGGTCACACCGGCGAATCACTGATCGAGGAGCTCAGCATTTATAAATTTAACCACGGCATGTACAACCAATTAGTTCCGTTGTCTTTCTGCACATTTTAATATACAAAAGGCCAAACCATAATTCCTGAACCTATTTCCACAGTAATACCTGCAATCCCAAATCGTCCACTTCGCACACTCACAGCCTATTAAGGGATTAGCGTAAATAACTGGGCAGTGCAAAGAGAAAGCCATTAAATTTGCGATTAAAAGTAAAAGAGGCATCAGAAGCGCTCCATACAAACCACAGCGTTTTAAACAGCCACGAAGTTCACTTTAAGAATGAACGTTTCATTTTGCGCACCGTGGCTTTCAATGTGTAACGGCCACATTCACCGACGCATGCGCTTTATGATCAAAAGACGGATATGGATTTTCCGAGAGAAGCACAAACGGAGTTGAGACGTTGAGTGCATGGAATGCGGTGGCCAGCCAATGAGTTGTGAGGATGGAGAAAGAGTAGAAGGTAGAGAGAGGCAAGAAGAAATGAAGAGGAGAACTGCGCCACTAAAATAGGAAGATATAAGACTAATTAAGAGAAGGTTAAGTTCATAAAAATAAGGATAAAACGAAAGTTTTATATAACTTATATAAGATTGACATTGTAAAAATATTTCAACTATACATAAATAGAAACGACTTACCAAGTTTTCTTAACAAACGAGAACGATAATAGTGGCAAAAAGAGATACAACATACCGATCACAAAAATAACATGATCAATAAGTCGTACAAATATATCACTTAAGGAAATACATATATAGTATTTTTGGAAAAAACTGGGAGAATAGGCAATGAGATGACGAAAAAAGGAAAATAACGCGAAAAAAGAATTATTCGTTTAGGTACTATGCACTATTAAACTCCGCTGATGCACTATGTAAGTTAATCTTACGTAATAATAAAGGTGAAATGCATCGCTTTAACTGATAAATGAAAAAGAATTATAAATTGTTCGGAAATTCAAGGGGGATAAGGGGTAGAGATGAAACGGAATGGAGCAAACGAAAGGCAATGATGGCTGATGTAGGAAACGAGACGCATCAGTCGTTGAGGGAGAAAGGCGTGCAATGGAGGCAAGTCCAAAGAGAAGAAAAGAGCTTTTGGATGGAGAGAAGAATAAATTCAACTTTTCAGATGAAAAGACTTGCAAATATTCTAAAAAATAAGAGGAACACGTAATGAGTGATCGCATTTAACAGTAGCAAAAAAAATCGCAAAGGCTTTTCATTGAAGTAATAACTACTATAAGAGAGGACTGTGGATTATGACATTAGGTTGTCAAACTATTGAAAATCATATAGATAATTTACAATAAAATAATATAGGACTGTTTAGTACAATACGAAAGTTTTCATACACACAAAGAAAAACCTCTATATATCTAAATGGAAGGCACCAAATACTTTGGAATTTTGATATATTGACTATAAAGAGGTTCACGACCATTTTAGCTGTTTATTTTCGCAAAACTAAGGCGTTAACCGATGATAAAAAATAACTTGTATCGTCATGTCCAATATTTATTTATAATGAAAGCGTTACAATAAACAGTAAAAAAGAAATAATCGATTTAGTATAAAATGACTTTTTACTACAAGCATATTAACACAAAATTTATAATCGATTTTTACTAACGGCTTATTAGACCTTTACCAGCGAAGCGATGGTAGCGGAACGCCTTTCGCCTTCTTCCGTCCGTCCGTACGTTTAATCTCCGAAACCAATGGGCGGATTTTAATTAAGTATTCGTTATTCTTCTTAAAATTTATCGAAAAATGCTGAATTTCAACTGCATCCGTCAATTAGAACTTTCACTTTATATAAGCACGAGATACGTTTATTTAAACGTATCTCGTTAAATGGCTTCCGTCAAACAACAATAAAATACCATATTTTTCTCTCCCTAGCTCTTTTATGATCTGTAAGGTATAGATTCAAAAGTTTATTCGGATAGAGGACAACATTGATCACAAAGTCTGCGAGACCATCTATTTGCGTCTCATAGTTTCGGAGATAAAAATTCGAGAAAATCCCAAGTATAGCATCGCATATTTTGTTTACATCGATCGCTTCGACAATTCTATCGGCAAACCACAATTTAAAATCCAAATTTTGTATGTGAAAAGAAATGGATAAATTATAACGAAGGAATAAAGGCGAACAGAAAGATTATTACCGCTTATTTCAAGTGAGCTATGTTTTAAGTAATTTTGGATCGTTTCATTAATTTCTACCGATTATAAAATAAATCGGTAAATCACAAATTCGACATTTCCTGGGCATCGCTTCTGATATATCGTTTTGCGGTGCATATTGTAAATAACGTCTTTGGAGACTGTGTACTCCGACATGGAGTACACCTTTCCAATCTTGTTTATTTATTTAAAATTGTCTTTTTCTTTCATCTGCATTGTGAATTATTTGGAAAGATTAATTTCAGTTTCGCTAATTCCATAGTCCTCCATGTTTGACTCTTTTTGTCGTATTTAACGCCTCTTGCAGCTCAGCTTACATGGCGGTGCCATAATAACTGCCTCCTCACCATCTCTTCTTCCATCAAACTTCCTCCCAACTCCACTTCTTTCTCAAATGCCCAAGTAACCAGAGAATTATCAGCTGTTACAAACTCATGAAATAATGCTTGAACCTGAATTTTTTTAGCCCTTTTAGCAGCTAAACCTTAAGGTTCAGCATCTTCAGCTTGATTTTCTTGCATCTGCTTGATAAACCCAGCCTATGCAAAATATCTAGATACTGTAGTCGTGTTAACCAAGTCCCGAGAAAAAGAGCCTCCAAATAGCCCCCAAAATGTTCTATTTCACCTTCGATAGATCAATACACGAGCCCAAATTCCTTACTACAGTGGTTCCTAAACTGGGGGTCGCAAAGTAGGAATGTTTTATTTTTACGTGCGGATATTTTTCGAATTAAAATAACTTTTGCAGAAATAAAATTATATTTTAAAATATATTTTTTATTCTCCACCCTCCCTCCCACCGCCAAATACGCTGCTTATAGTAATTTTCGTATATAATACGATTTCTTTCATAAAAAATGGACTGAAATCAATGCTCGTTATGATTCTTAGTAACAAACCTAAGCAGTCTTGCTTGTGTGCCTAATTATAATGCAAATATAGAACTCAGTATCCGCGAGGTTTTCATGGAATTCATCCGTAGCGGATATCAGGGAAATAGTGTCATTGACCGATTATTCTTAATAATCTGATTTTCATAATTTTCAAATTATAAATAATAACCCTAACAACTTATTCGCGGGCGCTTTAGTGTTAGAGGTCGCTGGCGACATCTGATGTAAACCATACTTTACGCACAAGAGCTTATCTATATATGATTGTTTTTCATTATCCTGTTTAATTTTTTGTTTAATTGTAATACCAATTCTTCCGAAAAAGTTTTTACATATCTTGCCTTGTATTCTGTAAACAATACAATTTTTAAACTAAGATCGATGAACTTAGCTGCTAAGAATTCCTGAGAAAAATCACGTTTGTCATTCAGTTGGTTAATAATTTCTTCACGAAATAGTTTCACACTAAGCAAAGACATTGCTAGCAGTTCACCCTTCAAAATTGAAATAAAGGAAAAAGAGACAGGTGCTGATCACTCTTTCCACGCTTAGGAATACAGTCACCTCTGCCGCTGTCTTGAGCAGAGCGAGAGCAAATTACAAAAAAATTCTCTGGTAGCTGCACGATAATGCACGGTCTCATTCGGAACAACAGACCACATCACCTCTGAACACTGGGAAATGGGAGATGCTTGCCGATCCACCCTACACTCCGGACCCGGCTCACTACCAATTCCATCTGTTCAGTTGGTTGAGGATGTTAAACTGCGGGTGCAGACATAGCTTACGTAGTACGACGTAACTGTCTACCGCAGTTAAGAGATAATGATTGAACGATTTGACAAATACTTCAATAACTTTCGAAATTATACTGCGAAGTAGTTTCTGTACATATCGTGAAGTAATTGCTGAAATATACAGGTTTGTGGAAAAACTTAAAGGAGCATTACCCTTCGACATCCCCTGGTAGATTTATTATTTAAGGCAGTGGTGCCCCAACTACGGCCCACGGGCCAAATTCGGCCCGCAAAGCTATGGCAAAAAAGCAATTCAAAAAATTTAACACACAAAGTCATACATTTTTTGAAATTTTTCATAATAAAACTTGAAATATAGAAATGTTAGCCATGAAAACCTTATTTAGACTTGATTTTAACTTATAAGGCACCTCAGGATATATACAAAACTTCCGATTTAAACTGTAATTCGGCCCGTCGAAGAATTGGCAACTTACAAGAAATTCGCAACCACTGATGTGGCCCGCCATTAGAAAATTTTGGGCGCCACTGATCTAAGGCATTAGGATCTATAAGTGGAACATTTAAAATCAAAATACATGCAGTCATTTTCACCATATCGACATGAATACACAGCGAATAGCGATTATTATGAACCTATTACTTTCTCATATTTTTATATGTATAAGGGCGTCTCGAAGGAGGATTTGGTCCTTTCGGAAGAAGGTATCGCGATGCAACTTCGCACGATTAAACAAATTAAAACTCCGAGGCAGGAGAAAATATCCACGCGAGTACTAAAAAAGTTGGCCTCTGAAATTGCACATTATCTGAAAACAATATTCGATAAATCCATTGCGCAAGTTGTCGTTCCTAAAGACTAGAAGTTAGCGCACGTTACCCCATCCATAAAGGCGGCGACAAAAAGAATCCTGATTATTACAGGCCAGCTTCATTAACATCATTATCGTGCAAAATACTCGAGCATATTATATTTAGCGATGTTATGCGTTACTTAGATGGTCGTTCATCTCTTAGCGGATACAAGCACGGAATCCGGAAAGGCAAATCATATGAAACGGCCTTTCTGTGGAGGATTAGTTGCGATGCAGAGAGAAAAATATTGTTTTTATTTACTTCAAGAAGGCGTTTGATAAGGCATCTCATCGAAAATTAATAGCGAAGCTACTAAAATGCGGTATCAATCCGAAAATTGTGAATTGGGTGAGAATTTCCTCTGGAAGAGAGAACAGACAGTGATCATCGACAGAATGCACTCGTCCCACGTTCAAACCTCATTAGGAATATTCAAGAAGCTGAGCCTGTAAAATATTTAGGAGATACCATTTGTCGTGACCTAACGTAGAACATGCACATTCGTCGTGTTATAGGCGCTGTCAACAAGAAACTGGCGTTCATAGGCAGAATAGTACAGAAAAAGTAGGCGAAGCATGTTGTTTTCACTAATTAGACCGCAGCTCGCCTCCAGTATAAGGGATCCGTACGAGATGAGCCATATAATTCATTTAGAAAGAGTACAGCCAGATTCGTTAAACAAAAATAAAAACCTATGGAAAGCTTCACATCATTATTTAAGGACATTTCTGTAAGACCGTAAACCGTGCTCAAGGTTAAGGGCCCTAGAGATAAACAGGTCAGAATGTCTAACCGAGGATGTATTAGGAATAATTGAGGCTTCAACGTAGAAAGGATCATGACGATGCGATACAAGAGATCGATTGTAGGACGGAGCGTTATAGAGGCTCATTCATTTCGAGAACAATACGAGTTCCTAACAGGAAAGACAAATCTGTAAGTAATTACTGCTAGGTAGGTTTAAGACTGTCCAAGTGGAAAAACATGCTACGGAGAGCGCATTTACGTATCCAACAAGGTGGCGGCCACTTGCATCATTTCATTCGTTTTTCAACATCTTTGAGTATTATCAAACTTAAATCAGGAAAATTTCCAAGTTTCTCTCTGATTGCATAAAGAATGGTAAAGCGGCTCGAATTGAAAGGAAAGGGGAGCAAACATGTATAAAACCCTCTCAGGGATGTTTTAAATCATGTCTGAGAAAGAAAGAACATCGCAGGTATAATGTTTCCACGCATGTATATTTACACTTACGATTTACGAAAACAAAACAGCAATGCAGCATACAAAATAAGCCAAGTAAGTGTATATCGTATACAGAGAACACTTACCAGAGTACCCCTTCCCCGTCTCCTCCAATCTTCTCACATTACCCTGTCATCCTAACACCCCCAACCAGTGTGCCACCTAGCAGAAGACTTCTCTCCTTCGCTGACGAAGGGCTCTAGCCCGAAAACCTTCCGATTTTGTGCTGTTTCTTCGTGTTTATGTGTGCCACTTTGACACTCCTAGCGGCTGGCCGAACCCTTGTTAGTGTCCTCCTAAACACTTTTCCACCGTCATCACTACCTTTCCTTTTCCTTAAATATACATATATACATCTCACCATATTTGTCTACTATCTTTATTCAACAATTCTATCCTGTCGCCTTTATTCTCTTACCCTTCTCTTCCACCATGGAACTGACCAGTCTCCGTTACTATCTCCGCGGACACACATCCCTTAACTGCCAGATTGAAATCCTCAACTCGTCTTGAACTATGATTCTCTCTCAAATGTCTCTATCAGAATACCTCTTTCAATAATTCCTCCCTCAATCCGCGCATCCCTTGCCCTCAACTCGATTAATAATATCCGTTCCACCACACACCATTACACCACTCTCTCCAACACCCATTTCGCAAAATACAAAGTTTTCGTCCTCTATCTCAGACAATCCTTGAAATGACCGACCTCGACGACACTTTCTTGCAAGCTGCTTAAGACATCAATTCCAATAACAACAGACAACTCCATAAGTATTTTAATATTAAACAATTTAATTTAGACAAAAATCTAATTTGGTTGGAATAAGGAGTGATTCTAGGACATTTCCAAGACTTCTGATAATATTTCCAAGGTATGTTGGACCAAATATTCCGAGACAAAATGTCTGCTAGGTAGGACACGTCCCTATACACAAGAATAAGAATTCATTATTCCGTGTCAGGTGTTGATATACTGTTCCACTATTACTAGAGTAAGTGCCCGTAAAAAATGACGGGGCATGAATTTAAATGTTATCTTTCGTACGTATAATAAGTTTGAGACCACAATAGAAGCTCGAGGTTTGACAACGTCCAAAAATAGCTTTTTATGTGTTATCTTACGGGAAACAGAACTACTATGGCATCTCGTATAGCGCTGCACTGTAATACGCTAATTTGTATAGCGCTCTAGAAAAAAACCAACACCCAAGCACGCCGCCATGTTTGTTCACATCGTGTGCGTAAATCACCGTTCGGCTGCATTTAAGAACTCACGTTAGTATCAGTTTCGCATTTTCAACGTTAGAGGAAGCTTTGTATTGTATTTAACCCGGTTTGTTAAACCCATCATGTTTGAAAAACACCTTGCAAGTGAGTGTTGGTAATGCTACCAAGCTGAAGAGGAAAGCCATTAGTATGGGCGTGAAGACGCAATTGATACAGAGGATAGAGGCTAGAGAGCGTCCCACTGATGTTGACCGATCGCTTGGTTTCACGTCTACCATACGAACAATCCTAAAGAATGCTGAGAAGAGCATGTGTCTACAATACATCTTGTCTCTACTAAGGAGATTCGCATAAGGAATATCTTACTGGAGAAGAAAGGAATCACGAGTACCAGGGTTCAATGTTGCGAAATACCGACTCTCACTGCTGTTAGGCGGGAATGATGCAGGTGATTTTGAGTTAAAACCACTGCTGCTGCACCACTCAGAGACCCTACGAGCGCTGGAAAGGATGCCCAAGGGTTATCTACCTATAATGTGGAGGGCGAACAGGAAGGCCTGGGTGACTCGTGAACTCTTACATGAGTGGTTTACACTATATTTTTGCCCAGCAGTGAAGCAGTATTGTGACGACAGGAACCTCGAACCCAAGGCTTTATTGGTTCTCAACAACGCCCCAAACCATCTATACCTTGATAACTAACAAACCCATTAAGCAGTGGAGATTGAGTTCCTGCCTACCAACACAACAGCACCTCTATAGCCGATGGACCAGGAGGTATCAGGCAACTTCAAAATGTATTACCTTCGTCGCACCTTGAAGCAGCTATTCCAGGCGATATGGTCCACAGCAGATTTCTATCACGAAATTTTGGAAGAATTATAACACCAAGGATGTCATAAAAAACATTAGTAAAGCTTGGGAGGAAGTGACCGCATCCGCAGTGAACTTTGCATGGCGAAAGGTGTGAGAGGAGGCCTGGAACGAGTTCTGGTTTTGAGCTGGAAGAAGAGGCTGTTACCGAGGAGATCGTCCACCTAGCCAACTAAGTTGGTCTAGAGAAAATTGATGATGCCGACGTAAAAAGGTTGCTAGCATCACATGGGGGCAAGCTTAACGAATGATGAGCTGCAAGAGCTTGACGAACATTGTGCCAAGCCGAACAGCGAAGAAGAATAGGTTGAATCCGGTATGTGCCTTAACACAAACATTAAAGGAATGCTATAGAAAGGTGTGCGAGATAATTCAGAACCTCTGAGAAAATGACCCAGACATGGACAGCAGCCCAGCAGCGAAGAGAACTCTGTTGCAAGGTTTCGCTGTATATGAACATGCTTGCTGAGAGGAAGAGAAAGGTCAATCAAACAACCCTCGATAACTTCTTTGCCAAGAAAGTAACAGCAACATCGGAGGAAGATGAGGCAAAGTCTGGTCCGTGTTCCCAGCAGTAGCTCCTCTACCTGGTATCCCACCATTTCCATGGAAGATGATAGAGTTAAATTTAAGATTTAATTTTTAACTATCTTTGTATTATTGTATTTTTCGTATTATAACATCTGTATACTGTTGAGCACAGTACTGGTCTTAATATAGATACCCGATGAACCTGTTCAATAGCGTTTATATTATGATGTTGTGATCATATCTCCACAAGCACCATGTTATAGTGGCCTTATTTAGCGCTATTTTTGCATAACTCTCTGTCCTAAGGAACCTATTACGAGCGCAATACGAGGTGGCATAGTAATATCCTGCAACCGAACCAGGATCATTTTTCGATTTTTTTATCGTCATTGACTTAAATGCGTTATCAAAGCATTCCTGCCAAAATTTAATCTTCGGTACTTCTCCATCGATGACGGGAAAGCGGCCAGAAATGGAACTAAAACGTCATATCTATGTAATACGGGAATTTCAAACTAAGGAAAGATGACATTTAGCTTTAGGGGATTCCCTATCAGCCACCTGGGTTGGGTTAGTTAGTTTTGGATTGGGTAGTACACGCTGACTTTATTCTTAGCTTGAAATTCCCGTATTGCATAGATATGCTGTAGTTCCATTTCTCGCCGCTCTCCCGTCATAGACGGCGCTAGCATTCGTGGGCCCAGTTAATGGAGAAGTAACCAATCGTCTACTTAGTAGGGATGCTTGTTAAAACACGTTAGATGCAAGAACGTTATATCGAGTATAATATTAACTAACATTTTCAGAACAAAATAAATACCGACGGATTTTGAACAATATATCAACAACTGAGGGAATAGTTAATACTTATTCCGGTGCGTGGGGACATTATGCCCCCTATTTATCCATCGCTGGTTAGAACTAGGCTCGACATTAGGAAGTTCTCGAATTTGAATGAGTAAATTTTCTTCCTGGAACTCGGAATCAGCATTGATCATGGATTGGCGTGAAAATTTTATATTACCTCCAAAATGAAATTTCTATGAATGCAATTATTTTCCTGTTGATAAATTTTCTTTCATTCATTAACCTCTTCTAAAATGCGATTAATACATTTTGCTGGTCCACGAAATCACCCATTTTCAGAGGAAATAATTATAATAGGGAAAAAGGGAGGATGAGCTTTCGGTGACATCATTTGATCTGCCTCAAGTTTTTACGCCTATGCTCTGAAAATAAGTAGAGAATTTTTACTTTCTCCATAAGTAGTATAGGGGAAAGTATTGTTTTCATGAAAAAAATCGACTTCGAGATTTCAACGGAAATACACGTTTTGAGTTCCCCTGAACACGTTATGAGGTCCCCTAAACACGTTTTGACCATTCTCTCGATGATGTCTGTGTACGTGATAGCTTTTTTGTGGGTGCTTTAACTCATAAACTATTAATCAGGTCAACGCGAAATTTTATATTTAACATTTATATGACAGTCAGAAGAACTGATTAGTTTTTGGTAAAAATCGTTCAACCGGAAGTGGATGTTTATTCTTGACAACTGTTTTTTATATTTGCTTTAATATTTGAAAAAAAATATTAGAATAAATGTTGTAGGAAATTTAATTTTCTATTACCTTTGTTTGAAACATTTTCCCATATAATGCATTGTTTAAGAGATATCTTATATTTTTAGCTGCCACCGCCACGCCACCTAACGACGACTATTGTTAACAATTGACGCTTAGTTACGTCTTAGTAACGCTCCTTTTTCTTTTCTTAATTGTTGGAGCTTTGTGGCTATACCCAATATCAAAAGGCTATGGTTTGAGTTTATTTCTGTTCTTCGTAAAGTCTAAAATTGTCTCGCAGTTTTTAAAAATATTTATTATTATGTAACCTATTTGGAATTTTTAGAAATATTACAGATATGGAGCAAGTCATGTGTTGGCCACATCAGATTAAAAAAAAAGTTTTTCTCTTTTCATTTTTCCCATTTAAATAACATGGGAATGAGCGTATTGTTGGATTAAGAATCTATGTGACAACCATTATAAACAACACCTAGTATCTAAGATTAACTAAAAGAAATAATACATACGGCTTAGTAACGATCCTTTTTCTTGTCTTAATTGTTGGAGCTCTGTGGCTATACCCAACACAATAAGGCTATGGTTTGAGTTTATTTGTTCTTTGTAAAGTCTAAACAATTTTCGAAGTTTCTTAAAATATTTATTATTACGTAACCTATTTAGAATTTTAAGAAATATTACAGGTATGGAGAAAGTTATGTGGTGGTCACATCAGATTTTTTATTTTGTACAATAGGAAAAATCTGATGTGCTGCACTTGGAAACCTAGGCTTCGCATATGAAACAGGTTGAGAATTTGAAATGCATAGCGTAATTAAGCCGGATTAATTTCATCAGATAATATTTAAGTATTTTTAAAGATATGTATCACTTTTACTTCATTTATCCTCTTGTTAACTGATTAATTAACTGGTTTGGTGGTGAATTTCGTGAATTTTTTCGTTAACTCGATCATACACACGATTCAGGCCACAATTGGAGCCCAATGTTTAATTTTCTTAAATGTTGGATATTTTAGTTTCTCATTATATCACGCATATCAGTGTATCATATATTCCACCAAAATTTTGTCAAAAGAACTTCGAACCGTCATGGAGAAAATACGCTTTTCAATTTGTTTAAATATATTTTAATAATACACTAGCCATTAATAGTAACTATAAATAATTAATAACATCTGTACCCATTATCATATTATGTTGTAAACTGTTTTGCAGCTATTGCTTTGCCGATCGAAATTTTTAATTGTTACTTTTATTTATTCAAGTTATGTTTAGGATATATGATTTTATACAACATTTTAGTTTGTTTTAATCGTATTTTGTTTACATTTTATCTTCTTGTAAATTTTATCTCTTTAATCGTTAAAATTTAATTTTTGCTGGCAAACAACATTACTCTCCCGGTATCTGCGAGTTTTGTGTCTAGGAAAATTCACCGCCAGGAATTCGACGCCGCGGAAAATTCACCGACAGAAATTCATCGTCACGGAAAATTCATCGTCACGGAAAATTCATCGCCACGGAAAATTTATCGCCTTGTATGGATCATGTTGTTAACAAAGGCTGTATTAAAAATGCTGGTGCGGACTCTACGACGACAGAAGAATATAAGAACAAATAATCCAACTAATGAGGATTCTCACAGCGCGTTTTCAGTATTGCGCAGATTTCATTTTTACTGATTTTCTCGTTACTCGGTGCATTTTCAGGCAACGCGGAAGGTTTCGAGATAAAAATCCGAAAAAATTGTGATATTTTAATTTGGCGCCCTGAACAACGCCTTAACACAGACGTGGCGGACAAAGACTTGACCAATGTTTCCTTTACCTTTGTAATCCCTCTTCCCTCCTTGTAGAGAAGGGAATCCCAGCCGATCGCCATCTCTCGGCCAGTGGATTAATCTTCCAACCCACCAAAACGGTTTCTTAAAAATGCCTTATCGAAAGCAATTGTTATTTATGTGTCGTGGTAGTTCAGTTGGTAGAGTACCCGAAGCGAAATTTGGAGACCCTATCTTGAAATTTTTATGCGCTATAAGTATTCCTACAACTTCCCAAACTCTGGAAACCTACCATATCTCATTACATTCACGCAGCGCGTTTTCCCGCGACGCGGCTGTTTCAGGAACGTAACTACCGCGTTGCGTGAGGGTCTGCTGTACTGTATTTACACTCTGTTTGCTGGGATAAATTTTATATAAACACAAATATTAATCAAGTAACATTTAGCTCGCTTTTCAAAAATCGAGAACTAGTTGCTACGTATATAAGATATGTTACAATGCAAGAAAAGTGCCGACTATAACTGAAAAGTTCCGTAAATAAGTACAAATCGACAAAAATGTTATCTCTATACTGCTTCCATAAAATCATCAGCTGAATTACAGCAAAAGCTACAGGAAATTGAGGGATAATTAGTCATAAGAACTGCTGGTACTAGAGGTCTGCATGGGCCGGGCCTAGGCCTAGACCCACCAGCATTACCCGGCCCGACCACAGGCCGGGTAATGCTGGTAAGCTGATGGGCTCGGGCCGGGCTTGGGCCTAGCCTGGGAATGAAAACTTATCCATTATCGGGCCGGTTTGGTAGTTAGGTGAATCAGTAGAATATCGGCTTCTAAAATATCCCTATAGAGCGCTGAGGCGGCTGAGACTAAGCAAGACGCCCCCCATAAGATATAGAATGTTTGTTGGCCCAGAAAAGACACACTCTCTCTCTTGAGGCAATACGTTTTCTCATCTCAGCACCTCTTGAGAGCTAATTTGTTTGCTCTGTATTCTTTTGCTTCGGCATTTATTCAGAGCAATATATAGGGAGTATCAGAGGTTATCGTCTGCAGGTATCTTATTTCAGTTTACAGAAGTCTCTCCCAAGATATTTACGAGGTTTGCTCTCAATGGAAAAAGTGTTAGGTCTGCTGGGAAATATTCCTGTGTCGCTCATAACACTAATATAAGCCACATCGCCCTCCAGCCACATGGCCGCAGAGGTCGAATGAATAGGCCTGGACGTCTGAGAAAGGTAAATAATGTCCGATTTGGGGTTCCCAACTGTGCACTATGCATTTCGCAGGGAAAATCTAACCTAACAAGGCGTCCGTTCGCTCTTGGTAGTAGACGATAAAGGTTGTCTCCTCCGTGTTAATCGAATTTGACAAAGTTTCTGTTTTTGTGCATTTTTTGTATTATTAAAAGTTTTTATTAAGCTATGAAATACAATAATGGATTTAATCAAAGAAAAACTAGAGGAGAATACATTACAGTTAAAAAATTGGCGTAAAAAGGGAAGCGTAGAAAAGATTTGAGGTTCTTCGTAACAAAGAAACGAACGAAGATGTGAATGCAGTCCAGTGTATAAAGTGCAAGTCTCTCTTTCGATATTGTGGTGTGAAAACTGGAAATTCACACTTGAGTCGGCATGTGTGTAAATTTGGAGTGATTGCAGGACAGCAGTCCATTGAAGGTCATTTAAATAAACCTAAAACCAAAGTGTCCAAAGATTTGAAGGAGCAGGTGACAAAAAGTTGTGTGAAGTTGTGTTGCAAGAATGTCAGGCCCTTTGGCAATGTTATTAGGTATGGGTTTTTAGAATATTCAGTTTTTACTTAAATTAGGTGCACTACATGGGAATTTAGATGTCCAAGATATTTTTGACACTTTGACACTTCATCTTTTAGACGATAACTGGAAACTCATGAGCAGGGTTATGTTTACTTGAGAGTTTCTCGATGAAAAGAAAACGGGAAAATACTAGAAATGAGATTAAACGACAAATAGTTGCATTAGGCTTCAAATCTGAGTCTTTCAAAGATTGTGTTTGTGACAGATCGGAGAGCTAACATTATCAGCGCTCTTCAATTGTACACTAGACTAGATTGCTCTTTTCATCTTATAAACACAATATATAGACACATTTTCAAGAGAATTCTTAGAAGTAAATCAGCCTCATATATATATATATATATATATATATATATATATATATATATATATATATTGCTACAACTGAAGCTAAATCTCTTGTAACATTCTTAAAAATCTGGGCAAGTGAAAAGTTTGTCAAAAACGTTACATCAAGAATGCGAAACACGTTTTACAGTAGAATTGAGATGTACGAGTCCCTTAATGAAGCATACGAAAAAATTGAGAATCTTTTGAGATGTCGAGAGGAAGAACAAAGAATGTCTCATATACAGCAAGAAACGTTGGCAATGTTAGTAAATTTTCTTAAACCATTTAAAGAGGCTTCATTAGAACTAGAAGATACATATCCAACCCTTCCTTTGGTTCTGCTAGTTAAACTAAGTCTACTCAACCACCTCACTATACAGCCAAATGACCCTGATGATCTGATAGCTCTAAAAACAACTCTCTAAGTGTACTGTTGGATAAATTTAAAATTCAAATACTTCATCGGGTTGCTAAATTTTTGTGGACCAACTTTCGTCAGTTCCAAATGCTGACGAGGAAAAGACAACCACATTGAGTGGTGTGCAAGAACTTATGATTAAATTAAAAAGGGAGGAGCAGCCGCCAGCATACTAGTGCAGAAGGTTGGGAGGCCAACAGTACTATAACAACATACTCGGGAGAGCAAGTAGTGACCATAGCAAGCAATAATAGTCAATTTTCCTCACTAAGAAATTAAAAGTTCTTGACTTCAGCGATTTTGAAGATACACCTGTTCAGCCTATTGTTCAAGATGACGAAGTAGTGATATATACACGACTAGATGTTGGCCATGTTAAGCAAAAAGAACTGCTAGGCTGGTGGATGAATAATGAAGCAAAGTTTCCACTGCTGTCGCGTGTGGCAACACATATTCTACATCTTCCAGCCACAAGCTCAAGTAGCGAACGAATCCTGAGCTTAGCAGGCTGCGTAGTGCAAGAGCGTCGAACAAGTCTGAGTAGTGATAGCGTCGATTCCATCTTGTTCCTCCATAGTAACATGGATTAAAAGCAGGAAGGCGCGTAGGATGTAATTGTGAGCGGGGAAAACGTCACATTTCAGCGAGCATATTTTCTGCTAATTGTGTTATATAGACTGCGAATTAGGTAAAATTTTTAACTAATTCTGCACTGTAAAATTAATAATGTGTGTATATATATATATATATATATATATATATATATATATATATATATATATATCACGAGGGAGGAAAAGAAAAAAACGTCTGGCACAACTGGGAATCGAATTTTCACTCAGCTAAAGTAAACCTTTTGTTCTTTGTTCCTTTGCCTTATTTTTTGTATGAACTTTATCGCTTTCTTTTTTATTTTGTAATCTCTAAAGCCGCTTTTATTTAGAAGTATTTTATGTGTGTGTCAAATCTTTTTTTCATAAATTCCACATAATTACTTTTCTTAAGTTTAATTTTTATATTTTTGAAATATCCTTTATGGCCTTTCTTCCTCCGTTTCGTTGGTAAGTTTCATTAACGTATGGTTTAATAGTAACACACTTTTAATGCTTAAATGTTTAAAATTAAACAAAAAGGCCGATTTTTTTCATATTAGGCAGGCAATTGATATTCATTAATTTAAACGTGTCCTAATATTTTCATTATCCTCAATTTTGGTTTTGAATGAATTAATACAAATTGATTTTTTGGATTTGAACATTTTTATATATCGTAAGCTAAGCTAATGAAAAAATGTATAATAAAGAGAATCGTTTATTATATATTTTGCTAAAAGTGCACGACCGGGCCGAATTCAGGTCCATTTAAAAAATTTCGGGCCTCGGACCGGTCTTGGAAGCGTAAATTGTGCCAAGTCGCGGGCCGGGCCGGACTTGGGCTGTTATGAACGGGCCGGGTCGGGCGTGGTCCTCTAGACCTCTAGCTGGTACAACTAACTCAGCTAATATTTACAACTTCGTATATTTGCTGAAGTATAGAATGAGCTATAGAGAATTTTAATAATAGGAATAATGAAATAAAATGAATAAGTTACTTTTATATACCCCAGCTTTATTAACAAATGCACTACCTAGATTTCATTGCTTAGCGTCACCATCAGGTGAATTTTTTATCAAGAATGCGCCATATACAGACAAGGGAGAAAGATGGGGAGGAGTAAAAAGGTAAATGAATTAACAGCTAATCTAATATTCATCTGAAACAGAAGAAAAAGGAGTGAGAAGGGGAATCCACTGTAGAAATCCAACAATGTCTAACAGCAACCACCAATAATTAACTGGCAATGTAAAGGGAGTCTATGACAAGAGTGGGGAAGAGAAAGTTTGATGACGCCGGTGAGAATCGATGAATACAAGGGGAATAAAAACTCATTGAGGACCATTGCATTAGATTTTTGTTACATTAGTAGCACTTTTTTAAATCAAATAAAATGTATTCGGTTTGTCTGTCCATCCTTCCAAATTTCCAGAATACTGTAACCTGGAGTAACCACATTTTAGAATAGGTTTGTCTATACGAGTGCTAGGCATGATAAAAAATTTGGTGAATCTACGATCAGCTGCTGAGAATTTGTCTACATCAGAACTTTGTTAATAACTCGAGAATAATTCTGGATAGAAAGAAAAAATGATTTTTGCAGCAAAGCATCTATGGATGAAATGGTGGTGGAAAGGACAGCACATTGGATTTCAAAACTCAATTCCCGTGGATCGATTCTGCGGGTTAATTTTTAAATATCGAATTTTTTATTCTTAGAATTTTTGCTAGTTTGTGGCAGGACACTATAATAATAATTTACAATAGTTTTTGTAAAAATGAAAAAAGCACTTTAAGCAATTTTTTTTTAAATTTCCAATTGTTCCAAAAACTTAAGCTCGGCACCACTGCTGCAATGCAGTATTTCTAAATTAAAGCTAAAATTATGCCAGGAGTTAAAAAGACACTTGGCTAGTTGCGAGATGGCAGTCACCTGTCCATTGAAAGCATTAAAATGCTCCAAGTCCAGTTTTTAGCCTACTTTCCAAAAAATGGAAAGTAGTCGTATGAAATCGCCTCGGTGTCCCTGTGTCCCCACTTAACATCATCTTCATGAATGAAACGATTTCACCTAAATTTGGTACATATAATATGCACATATTAATGGTCAAAATTACATATTTGGACCGGATCGACTCAGCAGGAGTGCCACAATTTTGAAGTAAAAAAATTCAGTAATTATGAATTTGGAAGGAATTGCCATAACCTATTTCAACAAAATTTTGTATGAAGTAGGCGCGCAACATAAAATAATAAAATCAAGATGTTTAGTATAGATATAGAGAGCAGGTCTGCCGCAATACAAGGAATAAAAATACTCTTTTTACACGTATCTGTGTTGTACTGCCCACATCAATTTTAACCAAAGTTAATACTTATAATATACGCATATGTTTAAAAGCATATTAGCATATTTAAACCGAATCAGTCAAACAGGGGTGCCACAATTACAAATTAAACTCTTTCAGTAATTAAGAACTTTGAAGGAATTGCCTGAACGAATTTCAATTAAATTCTGTATATAAGATTTGTACAAAATACCATAATGAAATCAAGATGTTTAAAGAGGAACTAAAGAGCAGAGCTACCACAGTATAAAGTTAAATAATAATTATTTTACACGTACTTCTAGAGAATTGACCTAATGGATTTTAACCAAATATAGTATATTTTCTCTTCATATAAATAAATAACCAAAATATCATATTTTAACAGGGTCGACTAAACAGGGGTACTACAATATCAAGGTTAGAATTTTTCTGTAACTATGAATTTGGAAGGTATTGGCTGAACGGATTTCAAAATTTCGTTTGTAGGGCGAGTATAGAATGGAAAAACAAGATATGTTTATAACGGATCGAAAAAGCAGGGCTACCAGAATATAAGAAAAAATCATTTTCTGATTTCAAAGCAAATACATTAGTATACGATTATACTACGATGAATTTGACAAAAAGCACTTCCGTACCACGGGAAAGCTGTGTACACCTCCACTTGCTATATATTAAAATTGTATTGAAAGGAAAGTAGCGGATTAGTTCTTTCCAGAACTACTTGTTACACTTCTGACAGTTTTACCTATATAAACCCACTGCGGTTATCATATCTTACAGACCTTACTTTGGTCCGTCTTGAGAACCTAGTCTTTCCCATTAAGCAGCAAGTGTTTGAGCTTAACATGCTTTGAAAGCCACTTTATAGTTGTCTCTCAAGAAACCTCGTCTGCATTTTAACTGAATTAATCCAAGAATCTATTGCAACATGGGCAGACATCAAATGGACGTGGGGATGAGATCCTCCGCTGCCATTTAGCGTGCTTCATGCTATGAAGAGGCCTTTGTTTTCACTTCATCTGTCCAATCGGTTAAATTAAAATAGTATGAAAACGGTTCAGGATAGAAGACTGAAATTGCCATTTATTACCCTGCTAAAGAAGTTAGTTAGAGAAATCGGTGGGCGGCAGGGGGGTTTCAAATTTAGATTCTGAGCCAATGGTTTTTGATAGAAAGTTTAACCTTTCACTATTTCTTTGATCTTTAATGCCATCTTTAACACTGCAGAAGAAATGTTTTTGAAAAATCGGTTGGCAGCAGGCGGTACAGTGCAGTCTCGATGGTTCGAGGTGATCGGGAACGAGGTCGCCTCGAATTACCGAAAAGCTCGGACTATACGGAATATATCCCCAAAAAAGAAAGACAATTTGCAATGTGTGTGATTTTATTAATAATGGTATATTGTACATATTTACTTACATTATAAAAAAATCAAAAAGATTCCTTCTAATTTAACGTGCAAAAAATTTGTCATTTGTCTTGTTTGCTTCTGAAATTGCGATCGCTTCTTTGCTGAAAAATCACGCCATGTTTTCAGAAGCAGAATATCAGTTGGTGTTGCTTCTTCCTGGTGTTCTATATAGCGTAGTGCTATCTTAAAGGCAGCTATAATAGTCCTTCAGTAGGAAGCACCCTATCTTCTTTGATGTCATCTAGTTCACCTTCATCACTGCTTTAACTTTCTGCTTCTTTGTTCACCAACTCAATTATGGAATCGTCTGTGATTTTGTTCTGTTCATCTTGGTCAAACCATTCCTTTAAGACATTCTCATCGGAATTTTCACATCCTGGCAGTTGTTGGATCGGGCTGGTCAAGGTCTCACACTCATTGTCTTCTGTCATCTCGTCCTGGGCTTCATTGTTCATCAGCAGTTTTCTCCATGACTTGACTCGAGTTTCAGACAATTTTGACCAAAGCTTAAAAAACATAATCATGTAATAAAAACAAAACTTAATACACGTAGAAAAAGCTCTAGTAAACTTAATAGATTCTATTTGGGAGAGTGGAGTTAGCTGGCCAGAAAAATTACCTTGACTGCAGCGTATCGCCTCGGACTAAACAGAACCTCAAACGAACGAGACTCGAAGTATCGAGACTGCACTGTACCTTCAAATCTTTCAAAGTAATATTCTTAGCATATGGTTATCGATAGAATGTTATATCTTTCAATATTTGTTTGGCCTTTAATGCCATCTATAAAACTGCAGAAGAAATGTTGTCGAGAATTGGGGCAGCAGGGAGTGCCTTCAAACTTTTCAAATTAAGATTCTGATGAAATGGTTCTAGATGGAAAGTTAAAATTTTAAATTTAATTATTGAATAATCTACTTTTTGCCATACAATAATATAACTAAATTTATAAAGAATTTTAAGCTTACAATTCTAGATAAACCTCAATAAATAAAACTATCATATTGCATCAGTTAATGGAGCTCCAATATTTTGGTCTCCTTTTGCATCAGTTTCTCTAAATTGCTCAGATAGAAACCATTTGTGTGGGTAACCTGCAAATCTTTATTGAAAATGGAATAGGAAAGGGGAATGTTAAATGGATCACCAAATGGAAAGAAGCCATTTTTTAGTCTGGACTCTGCAAATACTATGATTTTTATACTATTGTTTACAGAAGATAGAGATAACATGCCAATCATATATGCTTTCGAGATTCAGATCCAAGATATTATTGGACCTTCTGCTTTCTTTTTCGCAGGTGAATGAGATAACTGGATGAAAATCATTTATGAATGCCATAAATTGATTTAACTGTCTCTCTGACCCTGTCCAGATGAGCAGGTCACCCACATATCTGAACCTGTAGCAGATGCACTATACAGCTGTAAATTTTCACTCGTAAAATTCCCATGAATACATCAGCAAATAAGGGGGATCCTGTAGTCAAACCATCATTTAGCTCTTACCAGGTTCCATTGAACATGAAGTAGTTCTTGGCCAAACAAGCTAACCAACATAGAAAAGTCTTTCACTAATTCTGGATGGGTTTCAGCATTTTTCAGTAACTTTTCAGTGCGAGTGAGGGCCTCTTTAAGGGATACGCTACTGAACAAGTTGAAAGCATCAAATAATGCTAATTCAAAATTTGGGGGAAGCAATAGATCTTTTTTTTCACTAAATCCACTGAGTTCTTTCATTGCGCTGCAGTGAGAATGAGAAAAATTCATTTATTAAACAGCTAAGCTAGTATGCTAACTTGTGGACAGGAGCACCAATCCCAGACACCACAGGTCTAATCAGGATGCTAGAGAGCGCGTTATCTGGTATTCTTTCCTTTGTATTTTATCAAATTATGGAATATCATAAAGTTTAGGTCAAAACTATAAAATTTAGAAATTATGGAATTCAAAAGCATATACTATACCTACATAATAGAAGCACATTTAAAAATCAATGGCAGCTGTTTGTAGGTAAAAAATCCAGTC
This sequence comes from Tanypteryx hageni, assembly GCA_028673005.1. NCBI lineage: Eukaryota > Metazoa > Arthropoda > Insecta > Odonata > Petaluridae > Tanypteryx > Tanypteryx hageni. The sequence goes on from CM054120.1 coordinate 6,920,286, forward strand.
CTCATATTGCAAAAATATGTCATCATCAACTTTTAATTGTCTTTTTACGAAGATATTCAGTAATATTTCTCACCAGTTTTTATCATCATTGTGACACAGAGCAGTTGCTCGAGTACGTGTGTCCTGTGTGCAAGTAGATTCATAAAAAGCCATTAAAGGCCTTTTACAATTACATACAATATGCCCTGGGCAAAATTTGAACCTAAAACTAACTACCTTTCTACCAAGGCTGGCAAACTTGCAAAACTAAGAGGTAAGAAACTGCAAATATTTTTTAAATTAAGAATTAAAAAACTATAGAATATATCACTACTCCCACCATCAAAACAATTTTGTACCCACCAAGCTCATTAAACATTAAACACCGGATTTAAATGCCAAATTCTGATGAGATTTAAATATATTCATATCTCTCTAACTATAAATCAGAAAATATTCAAATTAAGAGCATTATAATGAAAAAGCAAAGATAAATTATGCTGTGCAATGTTTTTATGGAAAGATTTTTTCACATTATAATACGAGGCCACAACTAAGATACAATCAAGAGCCCATTGGGAAAATCCCTTGCCTCCTCTTCCTCCCATTTTCACTTCCGAATTCCTTTTGAAGATGGCAAATAGTATTTTTCCTTGAGTACCACTTCAGTTGGACAAAGAAGAGCTTTAATTCGACAGCTGTTGCATAATGGCGAGTCGGGAATAGCTGATCTATAAACATTTCAGCACCATGAGTCATAAAACTTTTTTTGAACCCTAGGTTATTTGCCAAGTATTTTAGAGGAAAGTAATCCCACCATTACCTAGAAATCATTGGATGAAGTTTGGAGCGATAAAGTACATGCAAGTGCGTAAAATATCACTGCATCACCAGTGGTAAATACATTGTACTGAAAGGCATTTCAAGGTCAAAGAGATAGCAATGAAGAGATATCAACAAACGCACTTCATTAATGCTACACATGTTAACAATAGTATGAAAGCAAAATTTATTCTACCATTTTTGAGGTGATCAAAGTTGAAAAATATTCTAGGACAAATTATTGACGAACATTAAACTATACTTATATAATTATTTCTTATCATTCATTTGTTAATATTTGTACTTGGATTACTGATTTATATAACTCTGAAAATTTGTCATTATCACATTGTTTTTAAATACATTGACTATTTGAATATTTTCTGTTAGTTTTACTTTTTTGTTAAAATCTAAGAAAATTCATAGCTATACTCAAAATTTCCTTTATTGCAGTCATTTTTGCTAATGGTCCAACTGATAATTCTGATTCTCACAAATCCACAAGTCCCAAATAATTGAAAAATCATGCTGCAGTTGTGAAATGTGTCTAGTTATCATTTATTCATCTTTGCACAAATTTACTTCATGAACTCGCAAAATGTTTGAGGGATGAAGGCATACAGATTTCAGAAAAATAGGACATTCAAGGACAAAAATTTGGAAACTGCATCCTAAAAGGTATGTCCGGTCATCTAACTATATTCTTAACTGGCTCATTGACATAATAAATATCCAACAGGAAAACCTAATTCTATGCTTCAAAACTGGGATAAGTTATAATTACCAAATTATAGGTTAATAAATTCATAAAGAGGAGAATAAACTCGAACATTCTTAACAAAATATATACATTGCATTTAGAAGCAATATTTTGAGAAATATAAAGAAAAGCATAAATGCAGAAAGCTTAATAATATTTTGTGTGAAGGATTATAATTCCCCTCCTCAACCCTCCCCCCCCAACCATCCCCCTCCTCTACCATCCCCCTCCTCTACCATCCCCCTCTTCAACACTCCCCCTCTTCAACACTCCCCCTCCTCAACCTTCCCCCTCCTCAACCCTCCCCCTCCTCAACCCTCCCCCACCTCAACCCTTCTCATGGGCCAAACCTATACATTAGTAATGGAAAAGATCGTCCATTCCAGAGATCTGACTCACGAATCGTGATTCATCTCCATGATTCGTTCACGATGATTTCTTCGTATGAACGGTCGCCGAGCGCAACTCATCCATAGATGAATCTTTCATTAAATACTCGCGGCGAACGAATCTCGTGGATCGCTCTCTTACGGCGTGGACAAGTGGCATCTCCCGCATCGTTCACGTTTCATCTTACCTCAAACTCATCAGAATGATTCCATGAAGGTTTGTTCTTCTTTTATTTCTTTAGTCCTTCGTCCTTTATTCCAAGGAAGGAACCTTTTTTCCTTCAGCCCACTTAATGTTGGTCTAAATCTCTGTCTGTCCGCTTCATAGCTCAGCTCCCGTAAGTGTTAGAGAGATCAAACTTTGTGTGAAAACTTAATTCACATATTAATTGGGAATGATGAATAACATTCCCAAAAGTGACCACGGCTCGACTCCAGGGCATAATTTCTATTCCTCATAAGATAACGTGTAAAAAATCGATTTCTTGACGCGCATGCTTTTACTCTTATGCAAATTTAAATTACATAATATAAAGACACGATCTCGGAATAAAACATGTAACTAACTGAAAGAATCAACTTTATATTTTTAAAGACACAATCCGAATCCAAGCTGAATTATGGTAAAATTAGGTTTCAAAGATAAAAAATGTTAAATATCATGGTAACGAGGTAAAAATGTAAAATCCTAGTTTGAAAGCTGGCGTGCCGCGAAATTCTGTTCATCTTTGAAAGGGTGCCGCGCTTACAAAAAGATTGGAAACCACTGCCCTAAACGCTTTGGTCTTTAGGCCTTTTTAATATGTATATACGTACAGGCTGACGCATAATTGTGGAAACATATGGAGAAAAATTAAATTAAAAATTACATGGGTATTGTGGTGACCGAATATATACGTGTATATTAATATATTGTATTCAAAAGTGAATGTATATAGTGCTGTTAGAGTTTATGTGACTACGTAGAATGATTTTTCATTGTAAATGCTCGCCTGTGTATACAAGACAATTTCAATCTCACATGTAAAAAGATGAAAGAAAATCGTTTTTATTAGGTAACCTAAATGACTTTCATCATAGGCGGTGCTGAGAGAGCTCAAGTGAGCGAAAAAGGAACTAAGTGAACGGCTGGCTGGCTGCGAGAGTCGAAATACAGTGCGCGATAATGGCGAGAGTCATCTCGAGAGCGAATGATTCGTGAAAGACTCGTCTTCATGTATTCATAGCGTTGAGAGCGGCGTGAACGATTCGTTCGCGAAGTGAGAGTTACTTGTTCACGGATCTCGAAAGTGATTCGTTCATCATGAGCGACCGACCCATCACTACTATACATAGCATGTTTTTTTATACTCCTTGTCACCTGATGATGATGCTATGCATCGAAACCCGGGTCGTGATTTTTATTAAAAACTTTTGTGGCATAGTACTATGTCATTTTTGTGATTTTTAAGATAGAATATCACCAAGTAAAGGCCAATATAGTTAAGTTTTTTTTATTTAAAAAATCTTAAAATGTTAAAAGTGATCACACCATACATAAGCGTGCTCTCCACTGCATGTTTTCTGATACAGATTGCGGCATTTCTTCAAAGACACTCAATGACATCCCTGAACCTTGACATTAGTTCATCGTAAGTATAGGAATATGTGTTTACTTTTTTACTGTATCACCAAATGAAATAATCAGAGGATGTCAGATCTGGGAATTGAGTTGGCCATGATGGCTTGGAATTCGTATGCTCCCAAAGATTAGGAAAAGTTTCCCAATGCTATGACGTGTTGTGTGGCTCGTGGTTCCATCTTCTTGAAACCAACCTTGGCGAATTTCATCCTGTTAGGTATGCCATTATTTATTTTCATGATAACACTATAGCGATTCCACAAATGCTACATTTAAGGCCGAGAGGGAAGGGAGAGGTCGATAGAAGAAGGGGAAAAAGATGATGGATGGGAGAAGGTAAGGATTAATTTTACAGTATATGCATATATACAACTTTATCTTGCGATCATCTCGGTTTATTAATAATTAAAATTATATAGACACTATTTATTGTTCTAAAACTCAAGACTACAGGAAGTTCTCGATTTACATTGAGGATGTGTTCCCGGGAAATGCGATGGAAAGTGAAACAACATATACCAAAACCGATTTTCCGTGACCATAATTATTCACTTATAAACAAAGATGATAAGTTCTAGGGAAATATTTTGCACCGGAAGTCGAAAAAAATATTTAGCAGGCTCTTTCACATGAGGTTAAAACGTAACATGCGCCCAATGCCAGCAGCCTGCTCTCCAGCTTCAAAACGGCATAGCATCTCTAATTTATCATCCAAACTGATAGTTTTACAAAGCCTCTTCACTGAAGTACTTTCTGCACGTCTTTCAGCCATATATCGTATAAGGGTTATGCGCTATTGAATGAATTAAAAAATCAACCATAATTATGTTGGAACACACTCAAAACTAAACAATGGGAAGGTCTTTGAGCTTCCTTGACGAAAACATGGGTACTTCGTTCTTAAATACCAAGACGTCATGCGAAACTATTTTTCCAATGAGGCAAATTTGATTAACCAATTCATCACAGCATGAAACGATGTTAAAATAACAAAAAGGTAAGAGGGGAAAAGTAATAGAAATAAAAGAGATATATACTATTTCTCAACTAAAGGCAAGAATTAGGAATGTCACTGAGACCACCGAGTGCAGTCTGTGTCGGAAAATATGCAGCAGAGTGCACGTTTATGTATCCAGAATAGCGGTGGTTACTTTAAACATTTTATTTTAATAAAGATTTTTGAGTATCATCAAACTTTTATCAGAAAAAATTCAAGCTTCTGCCTGATTTATATCTTGAGATATAACTATTTTTTATGGTTCTCAAATAAAAAAATCGCCCTGTATAAGCAAATATATACTCAGTTTACATAAAAATTACTAGTTTTATTTTTTCGTGGAAGGTGATGAGTTCTTACAATTAACAACTTATTCCAGTGGTCCCCAAACTATTTGTAGTCATGGCACCATTTTAAGGATAAACAGTATTTTGCAACAAACCAGCCTTGAAGCACGATTTTACATTTTAACACACTATTACAACAACTTATTAGTACAACACCATAATCAGTTTCTTATAGAAAAATTGCCCTTACAATTTAACAACACTTGAATATATATATATATATATATATATATATATATATATATATATATATATATATATATATATATATATATATATATATACACACACACACACATATACAAAGTTTTACGTGGCAAACCTAAAAATCAACTGCAGCACACAGGAAAAACCAGCTTAGTCACTGCTATGCAAATAAATCAAAAATTTAAGCACCATTTTTATATCTCAATTTCAAAGCATTTAAAATTAAATTTAAAGATATCCTACACTCTTCCCCATTTTTATCAAATAAAGAAAATAAATGCTCCTGGAGAGAGGCAGATTTGGAAATTTCCTGCCCATAGGCCAAATTATTTTTCTGGCTCCTTTATGGTTATTTTTTTCTGAAAGAATCACTCGTGTATTCGGTTTGGCTGTCCTTCTGTCTATCAGTGGATCAAAATAGTTGAATTCATAAAAAATGTGCGCCATTTTAATTTTTCTTATTCCCGCCCTGAAATTCCTTTTTTATTGCCGCCCTGAAATCTCACTACACCGAGGCCATTGCCAACTTGGGACTTATATCCAATCCACTACTGCTCCTGGAATTTGACTTGATGAAGTCATCATATGGAATGGTTTGATAGTTTATTAACTCTGAGCATTAATTTTTCTTCCCTATGCATAAGGCCCAGCATTGGGTTATTTATAGATTTAATTGACTTTATTCTGTATGCTATATGCAATGTAACTTACAAATTTTATACATTTAAATGGAACAATCTATCAGCAGAAAAGGAGAACAAACTCACAAACATGTTGAATGTGTTTGGAACAGAATAGAAATTACTAAAAATGTAATAACGTGCTATGTGAATTGCCAACAGTTTTGTGAAGTTTTTATAAATGCTCTCAGCACATAACTAATGCTCAGCAGTTTCATTACTATAAATACCATTTTGAGCTGTGATTTTAACTTAACAAAATGTTAAGACTTATTATTATGACATGCAGCCCAGCATATACTTCACAATTATCACAAGTGCCTTGCCATACATTTCAAAATTGTCTACTTAGCTCCCATGCAATTTAAATATGTGACACTTCATTTAAAACCTTGAAAGCTCTAAACAAAGGAATAAACTGTTGCAAATTATTTCATTTCCAAATAAAGGAGGGCCACATATTTCAATTATACATAAACAGCTACAATTATGATGTGTATATGTTTATTTTTGGCTAATCAACCTCTTGGACTATTATAGCCATAGCTCCTTCCACTCCACACAACCACGAGGGAGGAGGAAAACCCGGTGCCGGCATTAGCCTACTCTTAACAAAGAGCACCAAGGGGGCCAATGGCTTAACGTCCCTTCCGAAGGACAGAACGCTGACTTTGCGCAGTCTCCCCAAAACACAAACGGGACAGGTGACCTTGGAAAAAATCCTCCTTTTGCAGGATTCATGCTCACTGCCCTTTCAAGCAGCAGGCGAGTGACAGCCAGCATCCTAACCACTACATCACAGGCGCCCTCTACAATTATGGTGTGATATGATTTTGCCTGCAGTAATAACTTCACCAATAACCAATTTCTATGACTGCGTCTCATTATTTTCTCTACACCCAAGAAATATATTCTGATATGAGCCAAACGTATGCACAAATATCACAGAAAATATGCAAAATTAAAAAAATTGTTAATAATGTTGACAAAAAATATTTCTAGGTAAAAGGAAAGGTTCCTCATAATGAAATTTTTTACATATTGTTTGTAATGAGTCAATGACTCATATTTCTCAAAATGGAAAATTAAAAAAAAAAATTAGTTGAAAAAATGTACATAGGTGAAGCTATAAACAAGAATTAGTAAATAGGTTCAGATTATGTACCTCAGTCAAACACTGCCCAATTATCTATACACCAGCTGAAATTACCTGGTGTTGCTCGGGTTTTTAAAACAAGACAAAAAATATTGAGGAAGATTTGAGAATAAAACCAAGTAATGAAACCAGGTTAATTTTTATTGTAGTGCTTAATGGTATGCAATATTTGTCTTTCCATCTTTTGCCTAAATAAATAAATATTTCCTGCATCCTTTATTGATAAATTTGGCAACTGCATTTTTTATCAAATAATCATAATAAACAATTGATGGAATCACTTTTCAAATATAGTTATTTCACTTTGAATTAAGTTCCAGTGAAAGAAACTGCATGATATTATGTGGTCATGAATCTCAAAAACATTAAAAACTTGGGTAGGAATTGCAAGCTCTAGGGATGCAACCGGTGGAAACATTTAAAGATATATGAAAATTTTGCTTAACCATACGTTATCCCATGCAATGGCTGATTTTGTGGGTCTAATTTGTCACGTAAATATTTTAAGTCAAACCTACGAAACAAAATGAGTTCCTGGTCCCGAACTTTGAAATCGAATTTGACGATAAAAAGCGTAAAAGCACTAAATATGTTCCTTAGTAAATGTAGAACTCGCTTATATGATAACGACATATACACCAAAATGAATCCTACAACAAATGATAACAGAAGTATTCTTCATGGGTAACCAAAACAATGTTGTCTATCAAAGTAAATAATAAAACTGGAAATGTTACTATTGCAAAATTTTTTTGACAATTATGTCAAGAAATCAATTCTGATTCTTTATCATATTACCATTTTAATAGGTAATATGCGAATATATATCTCTAAAGTAAATAACAAAACAAATATGAATGTAAAGAGTAAATAAGTGAACAAATATGAACGTGCATTATCATGCATATCTTAATGGCTCAACAATAAAGGAATCCCATAATAAACAAAAATAATTATTTAAACCTTTTACATAAAATATTTCAGTGTAAAAATTAGCACATTCAGCTAATTTAAATGGTTGGATTGTTTATTCAAATTTTGGTATCTGCAGCAATTCGGGATGTATGACTTTACTTGGCATAAACCAAGAAACTCTTCAAAATATATGATACATAGATTTAATTCACATTTACCGAAAATTTGGTGACTTCTAATTTATCATCAAGTGATCATAATAAACAATCAATGGGATCACTTTTCAAATATAGTTATTTCACTCGAATTAAGTTCCAGTGGAAGAAACTGCATGATATTATGTAGTCATGAATCCAGGGCTGGCTTCAGACTTTTGGCCACCCCCCTCCCACCCTCATGTTCTGTGTTGATCAGGAGTTCACACTTTGTTACCTTATTAATATTTAAAATTACCACACAATATTTGCCAATTTTTACCTTAAATACTCAATTAATAAACAAATATTAAACAAAAATATTAATGTATAAGAAATAACAATAATATTGTGTGTGTGTATATATATATATATATGCCATCTGCCATCATCTATTATTACAGGTAATATTACAAGCATTTAAATAAAATACCAAAAAATAAAACTCATCTTTCATTTTATTTATTTAAAAAACATTCTTCGACATTTTATGGCTGCAAAGTCGTCAATTATGTCTTCATATTTCAAAGACTCCATAATGTCACTTTCTATGGACATAAATGCTAGACCAGTTAAACGGTCGTCAGACGTTGCACGTAAATAATTTTTTATAATTTTTAACTTAGAAAATGACCTTCTGCTGATGCCACTGTCAAAGGTAGAGTTAACAATATTCTAATGGCTATGAAGCTATTGGGAAAAACAGCAGTTAAGTTGTTTTGGTGAATGAAATTCAATATATCTAGTGATAATGATTCTGATTTCCACAACCCATTTCAGAACTTTTTACCAATGTTGTTTTTCGCTTTCCCAAAGACACTGCTGAATGGAATCGATTGTCTTGTGATTTTTAGTTCTTTTGAGAATTTCTACCCAGTCATCGTACTTCAACAAATGTGTTCTACTTGTTTCGTGTTGTTTCAGAACTCTGGATATATTTTTCCAATTTGAAAAGCCTGTTTCCCCAGATAGACTACTGTCAGAATTTCTAAATAGTTTGCAGCAAAAGCAATAAACTGAATTTCGTATTTCTGAGTACACTAACCAATCTCGATGCATTTTCTCACCATTTGGCAACAACCTATTGTAATTTTTAATAGTAAAAGATCTTCCTTCGGTATTTTTTGGAAAACTAAAATTTTGAAGCTTAACTGGCCCGGCCCCATTGCGACTATATAGCAAAAAACACTACTTGAAATTACACTAGGCCATGAAGCAGGATCACCAGCACGTTTGAGCAAGTTTAATTCCTCGCTTAATGTTTCATGTAACTCTTCATTCTGAATGATACTGTCACTGTTTTGGGTTTCTGTGGGACAACCTTCATCACACGATACTGTTACTACGGTAATTTCTTCCTTACTTGCGCCAGCATCCTCATCATAAGCTTGTTGCTGGCAGATATAATCGCCATCTATGTTGGTGTCCCTGCTTTTAAAATACTTCGTCAGTCCACCACAATTACTTCGAAGAATTACCTCCTCTGCTTTTTTACGCTTCCGGTACTGAGCTCCTGAGAGGCGTTTCTTTTTCCGATCGGCCATTTTTAATGGGTCAATTTTCTACCTTTAAAAGAAGTTATATGCTAACTGTAATTATTTATAATTTGAAAATGATAACAATGCTAATTTTATATTAAACAAAATTCGAATCAACTTCAAAATTTGCCCCAACGGGGCGAAATTTGAAGTTGATAGATTCGAAAAAAATTAAAACCTTAATGAATAATTATGAAGATGAATTAGGAATAATATTTAAAAATGGTTAATATAACAGTACAATCCCTAATGTATATGGATATTATAATATATTCTTTCAGATATTTACATTAAAATAAAGCGATCAAGTTGAAAGCATTTAAAAAATTGATGGTTTGAAATGGATATATAAATAATGGAAGATGTAAAAGCTACCGAAAAACTATTTAAATAGAAAAAGTTATAAATTAGAGAGAAAAAGTGTAATTAGAAAAAATATTAAAGGATTTATTTATATTACAAGGGTTTAACTAATAATGATAGCTTGAATAAGATTTTTATTTTTGCAGATGAATTTATGTAACTTGAGAATAGAAAAGATCCTTGCTATAAAAGTTTATTGAAATTGTTGCGATTCAATAAATTCTTTTATATCATTATTTATTACACCTGTTTTTAATCACATTGTCTATATCTATATTTTTGCCAAATAAATTTTTAATTTTGAGATTCAACAGAGAACTCTTGGATTAAATGGAATTTTTAATTATTATAAATAATTAAAAATTTTCGGGGTGGATTTTAAGTTGATCGATTTCCGGGGCGAATTTTGATGTTGATCCCAATATTCATTATTGTACGAACTTCCATTAAACAACAATATTTGGAAGGAAACTGCATATTTTAATTTACAGTGGATTCGTATTTACCCATTGGATCAAAACTGAATAGGAGAGACAAACAGTGAGAAGAAAATACAATCTTATTTTGCCAGTGAAAAAACTAAAATCTCGTGTAAGTTAATGTTGCTATGAACATATTTAACACTCAGTAAATAAAACATATCAAACTATCAAATTGGGTACTATTACAAAAAAAAGGTAAATACATTGTGCCATAAAAAACAGGCCGGAATATGCAAATCTCATTTTAAAATGAAACTATAAAAATGAAAAGTTTTTAAATGTATACATATAAAACTAATTGTTTAATTTAATAGAATATGAAATGTAGCCAATACGTTGAACTATTTCTCAAAATAAAATCTTCGCTAATGTTAAAATGTGAAATGCAATTTAGATATTTTTACGAGTTGAATTAAATTGGGTGCAACAGTGTAATCCAACAATTCGAATAGCAGTGGTGGCATTACGTTAAAATGAGATGAAACGCAAAACTAATATAGATATCAGATTTAAGCCATTCCGAATTGGAGACGCTTAGATTTAGAGACGCTAGGAATAAAACACTCGATTGAAATTTCTGTAGAAAATATGCGTCCCACGTTTGTCAATTCTATCATTTAAATAAAGTTAAAAAGAAACAATTCATTCATCGAGAATTCTTAAGTTATGATCAAAGGCACAGCAACTAATAGTAATATTCATATAAGACAAAGTGAAATTCACTATTATGATATCAATGATTGACCTGAAAATTTGAAATTTTCTCACTTATTAAATTAAACCTAAGTTTGTGAAAATCTTAACAGAAAAAAAGAACTTGCTATCTTGAGTAGGGGGGAAGAATTATCGAATTTATCATACAATAATGGAAAGATAAAAAATAAAAATAATGATTATTATCTAAGGGCTAGATAAACAAATAACATCCAACAAGAAAACGATAATATGTTAAAAAATTTTAATCTTACTATCAATTGCACTTAATTCGAAGAACCAAGAAATAGAAATATTATTAAGCCCGACTATAACTTATCTACTTAACTATAAGAATTCACTTTCGATATAAGAATTAAACTCACATCTTCCACCTTTGTTTAGGAAACACAAAGAAAAGCAAAGAAAAGGGTTTAATTTAGTAGGGATAGTATGGAGAAGAATTCATGGGAGTTACTCTGCAACTGAGAGCGGCGATATTTATAGTCAGTCAGGACTTTCCAGTCAAAAACACTGGTAGTGTTTCCTCACAACAAAGGGTTTAGCAAAGTATGGGGTGGGAAGTTTATCTGACAAAACGATCAGTCTAAATATTAAGGTTAGTGTATTTTTTCAACTTTTGAGATTTTTACAATGAATGACTGAATTTGACTTGCAAGTTATTATAGGAATCATCCGTAACATTAGGGATCATTATGGCACGGCAAAAATGCTGACATTGGATAACATTAATAAGAATAATTATTCCGAGAAATATCACAATACATTTCGAAATAATTGAAGTAAATCTCTCGAAATAAATCAGATTACTAAAATAATAGTTCAATATGAATATAAACAGTAACAATTTATTAAATTCAAACTAACCTCTCCTTTGGAAGACGATGCGCTGAGTGAAGATGTACCACGTAATGATGAGAGAAGATCTAGATTGTTAGGATATCCTTCTAACCAAATTAAAATAGTTTTCTAAAACAAAACCCCAAAAGCGAAACCGAAGCAAGTAAAACCAAAATAATTAAAATACTAACCAGTTCTATTAGTTTTTACGCAAAATGCACATTGTCACTGAAAAAATGCGATATGACTCTCTCTCTCTCTTTGCGATGTTACTTATTCCACAAACAAAGAAAATCTGAGGGTCTACAAGTAATATCTTTTTCGAGAGATTTTGAGAGGTAAAGAAACGAGGGTGAAGAGACCCATGTGTGAAACATGTGTCAGAAAGTTCTCTTGGGGATTTTCGTACAGAAAGATCAAAGACCTGGTGGTTCCTGTCCTCCAATTATTACTTTCCTTTAAAAACATCTGAAAGAGTGCTATAAAACATTTTCTCTACTCTCATGCAGATCGCATCATTTCTTGGGTTCTCACGAGAGGAAAGGGCTCAGGGAGGCTTCATGTCCTTTTAGGTCACATATGTCAATGGGACCTATGTGAAAAATATTCCCCCACTTTCTTGAAAACATCCCTTTTTCCCTTCACCCTTGGAGACAAAGGAGATGGCAAGCTTGTAAAAACTATCTCGTGGATCCGACCCGCATATTTGCCATCCCTGAATTTTGATGTTGAAGACTATGGAAATGCAAAAGTAAAGGGAACACAGAGGGTGCTGCCTTTGTTTCCCGTTATACTTCCTCAATTTTTCCAAATGTGGCTCCTTGAGCTGGGTGGCCGCTCTTGCTGCAAGACCAAAGTTGCTGAGGAAGGAGTCATTATGTGACCACAAACAGAATGAGACCGCTCCCTTGAGAGTGCGCCCTGAGGCAACTGCCTCACTTGCTTACCGTCTGAAGCCGGTGCTGCATGAATCTCAAAAACATTAAAAATTTGGGCAGGAATTGCAAGCTCTAGGGACACAACCAGTGGAAACATGTTTGAAGATATATTCAAATTTAGCTTAACCATACGTTATCCCATGCAAAGGTTGATTTTGTGGGTCTAATTTGTCACGTGAATATTTTAAAGTCAAACCTAAAAAACAAAATGAGTTCCAGGACTTTGAAATCGAATTTGGCGATAAAAAGTGTGATGTTATGACATGGAAAGTGTTATTATAATCTAATAAGTATAATTGGCTTAATTGATGCATACAAATGTTCAGTTGAAAGGAAATCAAAATGTACATATAAGTGTTCAAGTGAGGAAGAGTTAACAATTATAATTATTTTATCTTCAGAGATATCTTTCACGTTATTCATTTTCAATTTTAATGAAAAACATTTTGGTCTATTAAGTATAGAGAATAGGCAGAATACATAAAAAGTTTTTAGAGAACGAAAGCACTTAAAATTGTACATTAAAACTGTCTTCCACTTACCTTTTGAAACAATTAGCCAGATTTAAGGTTTTTTTGGTGGTTGCCCTTTTTGAATAACCTTAGAGTTTCTTTCTTCCCTACTTTAGTTTATATTAGGTATGTATTATTTCTTTTAGTTAATATTAGGTACTAGGTATTGTTTATAATGGTTGTCACATAGATTCTTAATCCAACAATATGCTAATTCCCATGTTATTTAAATGGGAAAAAATTAAAAGAGAAAAACATTTTTTTTTAAAATCTGATGTGGCCAACATGACTTTCTCCATATCTGTAATATTTTAAAAAGTTCCAACTAGGTTACATAATAATAAATATTTTTAAAAACTGCGAGAAAATTTTAGACTTTACAAAGAACAGAAGTAAACTCAAACCATAGCCTTCTGATATTGGGTATAGCCACAAAGCTCCAACAATTAAGAAAAGAAAGAGGAGCGTTACTAAGATGTAACTAAGCGTCAATTGATAACAATAGTCATCAGTAGGTGACGTGGTGATGGCAGCTAAAAATATAAGATATCTCTTAAACAATGCATTATATGGAAAAATGTATCAAACATAGGTTGTAGAAAATGAAATTTCCTACAACTTTTATTCTAATACATTTTTACATTTATCAAATATTTCAAAATAACGGATAAGTGACAAGAGTAAACACCCACTTCCGGTCGACCGATTTTTACCAAAAAGTAATCAGATCTTCTAAATTTTATAAAAATGTTAAATATAAAATCTTGCATTGACCTGATTAATAGTTTTTGAGTTAGAGCGCCCATAAAAATCTATCACATACAGACAGACATCATCGAGAAAATGGTCAAAATGTGTTCAGGGGACCTCAAAACGTGTTCAGGGGAACTCAAAACATGCATTTCCGTTGAAATCTCGAAGTCGAAGTCTTTTTTTGGTTGCAAATATCGCCTAAAACATTAAAATTTAAAAAACTATGAGTATCTAATATAAATCACTGAAGGAAAACCTAATTTGAAAAGATAAAACATATTTAATACATCATGATATATTTCTAAATTTCTTGTTGTTCGTGAGTTAAGAGTATCACAAATTACATAATTAACAATAATTGACTGTCAGCCATTTAGAATTACTTCATTTCCATTTGTTTGATCAAGCAGCATTTTCTATTTTTTTATTTGGTTTGTTTTATTTTTGTACTCTGTGTTGCCAATCAAAGTATTGCTACTTTTCCAATAATGCCAAAATTATTTTTCGTATCTAGAATGAATTCTGATGACAATTTAAGAAGATTAGCACCTTCTAGTAAATTGTTTGGGTGTTCTGGAATGATTTACTGTTAGCGTTGATTCTCTGTAATAATTTGTCCCTCAATATTGTAAGTAAAGTTGTTTCATAAATATCAAAATATATTGATAATTGTTTTGCTTCTAAACTGCAAACAGGTTTTTCTCTATCATTTAAAGATACATATGCTTATTAAAAGTTTCTGAATATTTTACCAAGCTGATTTTAATACAAATACGACATCTGCCCTAGCTGACCACCTGGTATCGCTTATTTCTTTTAAAGCTAAAGAATTGGAGTTGGATGATAAACAATTTATTAAAATGTTCCAACATCATGCTGATACAAAAAATAAAGATGCAAGTTTTGCGTAACAACAAGAAAATGCAATTCCTTCAAACATCAATCTGCTGCATGATTCCATAATAAATATAACGAATGACTGGCACAAGGTAAATAAAATGCAGTTGCACTGTATTCTTTCAATCTAGCTTGTAGAGCAAAATATTTTCCAGACACATTGGTAACATTGTCATAACTTTGCCCTCAGTATTTCTTTATCGAGTGATAAATTCTATAACATACCTAAAATTGTCTTTTCCAAATTTGCTGAATCAGGCTGTTCTATAGGAAGAAAGCAAAAGAATCTTTCCTTAAGATCCCACATTATTTACAACATATCTTATTATAAAAGTGAGTTGATCTGTGCGACATATTGGGTGTAGATTAAATAATTATTGAAAACTACTTTGTTTCCTTAACTTCAAATATTAATTACTTCTTTCCTGAGGTTCCCATAAGATTTATAAACGCATCACGTTTGATGTGAGAGATAATTTGTGTATCCTTGTCCACAATTACTGTACAATTCTAAATGATATTTTTAAAAATCATCAAACTTACTAAGATATTCCAAATAGTTTAAAAAGTTATCATCACTTCCTCTAAATCCTCAACTAAGATTAGCTAATAATTTAGCTGTAGAAATGATTCGCTTTAAACTTCATGGCAGTCTTGCATTGCTCCAATATGATCTTTAGAATGCTCATGTTCTGTTAATGCTCTGCAGACACTTTCCAGTCATTGAATCCATTAATCATTTTATTAGATGATTTAGGAAATAATTTACAAACAAAGCAATGAATTGATTGACTGATATCGGTAAAAATTAACCATTCACACATTTATTTTTTCCCGTTTGTTTTAATGTAGTAAAAATTAGATGCGTGAAAATTTCTGTAATATATTCTAACATGCTCCTGTATATGATACCTTTAGGTTTTCAATATTTCCTACATTACAAGGTTTGTTTATTAATAATATTTTATCATTTCATGATAAACATTTGTATTACTCGACCACATATCAATATCTTCGGAGTTGTTTATATTATCAAAAGATATGCCTGTATTTGTTTTCAAGCTTTTAATTTTTTCCTCTTTTTGTATAACTTCATTTTCTTCATCTTTAAGTTCTTCAGTTGTTATTAGTTATGTCATTTCCTGTCTATGGTTTAATATGGATAACTCCTCATTTTCTTATCTAACATTTGCAGTTGATTCAGGAGACAATAAAAAAGCAGCCATTGAGTTTCTTTGCTTTTCTATATTTTTTCTCTCATTTTCTGATTCTTCCTATTTTTCTGCAGTTGATTCAAACCTTTTCTTCATTTTCTAAAGGGATGCATTGAAACACATTATAATCTAAATGCTTGGAGTAAAAATGAAGATAGTTTTAAACATAACAATAGGAGTCATTTTTCTACCTCGCAATTAATAACAACAATATTTAAGATTCCTAGAATAAAATGATAAAATTCATACTTATAACCATTAAATGAAACAAGAAGTAAGAGCAGTAGTGTGGATAGATCAAATGCAGGCATGTCAAACTGGAAGCCCGCAGGCCCTTTCTGTGTCTGAATGCGAATTTTTGTCTGAACCAAATTGTTCAAGATTTTATATTCCCTATCTGCCTGAATATAAGCCGATGTTTTTTGTCAAAATCTATCATGAAAAAATCACCCCTTGGCTTAAATGCGAGGCCGAGAAAAAACTTTGGGGTTAGGGTTGTTTAGTAATCACCCATAGATGGCAGCACGTCTCTCATTGCTGTCGCATTCAAATGATAGTACTATATTTTTCGATGAATATTAATGAATAAATAATAAAGCTAGAATATTGAATTTAGCAGTACCCATATTTCATTGCCGTTGTTACCTGTTCTTTCGTTTCTAAATGTTATTGGAGATCTTCTTTCGTTTCTCAGGGCTTTGCATATGTATTATTAAGAATAGTTAGAAATTTGTATTATTTTTCATTATCCATTCAAAGAAGTTTTTATTAGTTTTACTTGGCTATTGCAGTTAATTGCTATAGCCATTGTAATGTTTGAATGCATGTTAAAACCTGATTCATGGAATCCATTAAAATGGCGTACATCGACTATGCAGACGATTATGCAAAATGCGATGATGGCTTTTGATGCTCAACTGCTTGAATTACAGTAAAACTTTACATGGAACGTGTATAATTATAAAAATGCAACTTGTTAAGGCTATGCAAAATCTAATTTCATTGGAAATAGACTTGGATTAAAAATTATCTTGGCGAGGTCACTATTGATTTATTTGACCTTTTGCGAAAATGAAGATGAATGAAATTATCATCACTGAATGTGGAACATTATTCAACAACGCAAAATTATTAATTGGAGTAATATTTCAAAATGTAAACAACTAAACCATTTCCCACTCTTTTCTTTTATCTTGAATAATGTATTCTAGGCTGTGCCAGCACACTTCAGCATAAAATCTACGAAAGGTCAGCTTTTATTCAGACAGATACGGTAAATACTTTATTTTTGTGAACAGGAGACAGGAGTTTTTCATAGTTATTGAGCAACAACAGAATGTAGTTTCTAAATCGATTTTTTGTTTGCAAAACAGATGTACAATCTTCTACAAAAAGTCTCTTCTTTCCAACTCTGGCCCTTGTTAAGCATCTGTAACCCAAATGTGGCCCTGATACCTCCTCGAGTTTGACATACCTGATTTAATCCACAACAAAACATCCAATTCCATCAAATACATAAGCAGACATTATGTCTGCTACAATCAGAAGTTTTTATGTGAATTTCAAACCAAATGTTGCTATGCTTTCATGTATTTACGATCAGAATGGGTCTAATTTAAAAGTCTTACCTCTAATGAACAAAACAGGCCACCATTGTGTTAATCTGTTAAAATTCTTTAAAATAGCTCTTCAAGATAACTATTTCCAACCTTTAGTAAAAACAGTGAAATCTGTAAACTGTGTGCAAATCATTTTCAATGGCTCAGGTCACAGCCCAGTTTGCAAAATGGTTCGGTTATAAAATGACTTAAGATGATAGTTCAATTCATTGCTCGGTTCGATCAAATTGATCATTTAAAAAAAATTTATTTGTTCTTTTAAACATTTACTAATCAAAATGCACATTCAATTTAGATTTATAAGTAGAGCAATTAGAACTAATTTAATAGTCCAAATATATAGAAAACAAAAAATAAGAAAACCAACATTACTTGGATTTGATATCATCAACTCTTTTGTGCAGTTAAAATAGATAACATAATAATAACATAATATGCAGCAGAAAAAATTAAAAAATGAGCTCTTCACTTAATTTTTCTGTCACTATCACAGTCTATAAAATATAGGCAAACACAAACGTCCCTTGCCTCTTGCTAATAGTATGACTAGAGAGAACAAGGGAATCCAACTACAGTAAACCCTTGTTAACACAAACTCCAAGGAAGAATAAATGTTAACCGAGTTTGTGATAACCAAAGTATGAATGAAAACAAAAATATTACAATATATATATGGATATACACACACACACATATATATAACACATGTAATTGGTGTAATCTTTTTGTGTTAAATCAATTATTAAAAATTATAAAAAACCACATATGCACAATTTAGTCTAATATTGAAATGAATGTATCATTAAATTTGATATAAATGATAGATCTCAATTATCTGAAAGTTTCAAATGTCCACATTGAAGTTGAATGATGTAAACACATATGGATTAAAATATTTCTTAACTAGACAACATATGCAGAATTCAAGGATATGAAATTAAACAAACTAAACTAAATTAATATAAGAATTCATTGCACAACAGAACATAAAAAACGGTTTTCATATAGTACATAAATAGTTCATAAAATACAATAAACAAAGCTATGAATGAAACATTCTTTGTGGTACTCTGCAATTACAAGAGTGAATAGAAATAAAACTTTTTTTTAGTCTCCAGAGGCTGTTTTGAAAAATCACCGATTATTTGTTTCCTCATTTTCAGGCGAGTGCATTTAATGCAATAATGTGTCATTTTCTCTAAGGATTAAATGTATAGGGGATCCACTTCCATTGTATCTGCAAAGTGCTGAATTGCAGATAATGCAGAGGTCACTTCATCTCTTGAAGGTCGTTGTAATTCCTCGTGTTCACGGCTGTCAGAAGATTCATGAAACATCTTCTGCAGGGATTGGGTCATCTTGAGGAGTGCAAATGACGATGTTATGACTGTAAAAATCATGAAATGTGAGGTTTGATAGTAGAGACAGCATGTGTAGTACCCTGCCATTCTTCAAGTTCTTTGATTTCTTTCATTTCAGTCTGTGCCAGATCATCTAAGCCAGATCCAATGCAGGCCTTCCTGAAACAACTTTAATAGTTTCAGCCCTTGCAGAATCCCACAAAGCAGATATTGCTCACATGGTTTGCAGAAAATTCCACTTTAGCTTGTTTCTACCCCTAGAATTGCAGCCTTACAACACACAGCTTGTAGGACCTTTTGAGTGAAGCTATTACCTTGGTCTAGAGTAGAGATTTTCAACCAGAGGTACCCCTACCCTAGGGGTACATCAAGAGTTTGGAAGGGATATGCTAAAATGTTTAAGATTATAATTTTTCTTCTGATCTTTCATGCATGACTTTGGAATCAAAAGTTGCGATTTTATAAGAACCATATAATAAAACAAAAAAAAAACAGCCAAAACTGTGAATTTTAACATTACAAATATGAGTTATCTATCTTAATACAAGTGTTATTCATTTCAATATCACTTTAAGATGTACATGAGGGTACGCAACCATTAACAAAATGCTCTAAGTCGTACGTCAGCAAGAAAAGGTTGAAAACCCCTGGTCTAGAGGCTGAACTCTGCTTGTGGTATGTGTTGAAAAAAGTACTAACTTCACGTTCAGCAAATCCAGCACATTAATTTTGTGCTGTGCATCTGTCCATAGTTAGTAATACCTGCCAATTTTGTGCAGCCATCGTCCTTTGGAATCCAATGATCCATTTCCGAAATGAAGTAGCATCAAGCCTTGCTTGTGGTGGCTATAGTCACATGGTAAATGAAGACAGTTAAATTTATTTAAACATCTTGGGTTCTTGGATTTTCCAATGACTCACAATTTTAATTGTTCTGTGCCATTTGCATTGCAGCAAATGTCTATGGTTAAGTCTCCTCTTGATATTTGTACTGCCTTGGCACAACACTTTTGAGGTCGAACGAACAATCTGGTAACAGATTAAAGAAAACTATTCTCAAGTAAAATAAAAATGTCCCAATCAGAATGTGAGCCCTTACAGCCTTCAAAATTATGAAGCCATTCGTTCACACATATTTCATCCAAATTATTAGATTCACTACAAATATCATGCAAAGCAAGTCTATGACCTTCTGGAACCTACAAAGCCATCAACTTGAAGTCAAAATTTTCTATTCTATGGCCTTTTCTCGGATGAGAAGTCCAGAAATTGGAATCATTGATGACCTTATATGTTAAAACCATTTCAACAATTTTTCTTCTAAATCTTGTAGTGCAGCTCCACAAAGGCATTTGCGTGTCATTGTTGACCCTATAGCTACAGTTTGGTCAATCTTCTCTTTACTTTTACTTTCTCATATACGTAGTATATAGAGAAAGTATTGTAATCGTGAAAAAATCGACTTCGAGATTTTGATGGAAATACGTTTTAGGTGTCAGAGTCCATAAAAGTTGTTTTTGAAATGCCATCTGTCTGTCGGTCTGTTCACGCTTCTAGAGCCAAAACACGTAATTAAAATTGACTGATATCTCATATTTATGCAATATAACATCTTTTGGAGATGCCTTTTTGATAAAAATGATATTGCACAAAAATAAAGGGTAGTTTATTCTTGGTGATTTTTAGAAAAATTTGATTTACTCAAAAATGGCTCTAAGGAATTTATTAAATCAATCCAATTATAGAGCCTGATGTCACAAATAATACTGCAAAAGCCATATGTCTCGAAAAATCACTATATGGCATACAGTGACATTACAATGTATGCTAAGATACCTTACCTAAGCCCTATGACATCACACCTCCGCCGCAATCCACTTAAAATCATACTACAGCCTAGATGGTTCAACTAAATCGAATGATATCTCATATTTGTGGATAATATCATTCATAATAGACACTCGGAAGAGATTAACGATATTGTGCAACAATTAAGAGTATTATTCTTGGAAATTTTGAAACAAAATTCGATTTACTCAAAAATGGCTAAGGATTTTGATTAAATCCATTGAATCATACAGCCTGATGTCACAAATTATACTAAGCCTTATGTCCCAAAAAAATTACTATATATCGCCCATTGACATTAAAGTATACACTAAACTATGGCAGAAAGGAAAAATGCTAGAAGAGTGTTTAAGACAAATCCTGATCAAAAAGTGATGATCAAGCCATGGCAGTGAATTTCCAAACACAGAGTTAATTTCGGGGCAAAGAATGTAGTGATAGCAAACGTATATACATGTATCAGAAAGTTTGTGCTATGTATATTGCACCATTTATTTATAATTGTGGAAAATGTTGACTTTGGAATTTTATATTTTTCTGCAATTCTTGTTTCTGAGAAAAGACCCCATTCCACATCATCTAGTATTTTCATTTTTATGCCAGCATAATTTAAGTTTGACTTTTTTTCAGCTTGTGCTCTCCATTGATATGGTTGAAAGTTTACACACAAAACTTGAACAGGAGAAGATGTAATGATGCAGAGGTTTCCCTCTTTCACCCTCAGGAAGCAATTCTTCTGGTCGAGCCAATGTTGTCCTGCTAAATATGATATTTTTCATCAGCATGGCAAAAACCAGAGGACAAAGCTGGAATTACCCGGCATGGGATTTTTTCTGCGTAGTGAAAATCAAATAGATTATATCAATTTCATCAGATGTCATTCAAGAGACTATCCAAACTTTTCAAGCCCCCTCCTAGGAGTGAGAGGAAAAACACTTATGTCTCTTCACAGCCATGTTCTCGCAGGTGCGGTAAATGATGTAGAAGTGCAGTAAGCTCTTAGTATCTTGTGAATTTGAGAATTTAACAGTTGTATATCCTCATAAGAATTTCTATCACAGCAAGGCATATCATCATGAATGATGATATCAGACTAAATAATCTCCTTCCTCTCTTCCTCAGTGATCTGTTAACTGAATAAGTCTACCGCAGGGAATGCAAACTGCCACAATGAAAATGTCTCAGTTTGTACAGTCTTCTCATTTTAGGCACTCATGAAAAGTGAAACATAACTGAAGGATCAAAGGCAGGTAATGTCCAGAATTAAGATAATAGCCGAATCACACTTCTTAGAACAATACTGCATCCACATATTGAAATGTTTACACAAACAACCTCTCTACATTCAGGGAAGAAAGTCTTCTGGTTCTAAAATACGATTGACTAAAACAAATGCTCATGTTAACCAATTACTTGCGTTTTTGGTTCCTGTATTTTGTTCGAAGTTCGTCTTAAGAGAATTTCGTGTTAACCAAGTAACTCACATACATAAATCCATACATCCATCGCCAGGGAAAATATCTGTTCATGTAAACTGAGTGTTGGTGTTAGCCGAGTTTGTACTAAGCAGGGCTTACTGTAGTGTTGAAGTGGAACTCAGAAGGAAATATTTTCGGAGAAAACATTAGCATTAAGTACAACTCATTTACACAGTGGCAGATCTGCAATAATGCTAAGGACATGGCTTGGGGGTGGACTGGTTTTTGGGCAAGGCCAAATTTTTAAAGTTTTACTTTTTGATGAAAATTTTTATAACATTTCTTATATTTTAAATCTAAAGTCAATGTAACATTCATGTAAATAAAAATGGAAACCAAATTTTCATAAATTTTTATTATAAATATGGGATGTCCAAACTAAACGGCTATGGAGTGGAAACTGTCTAAATCAGTGGTTTTTAACCTGTGGGCATGCCCTCCTAGGGGCATATGAGAATTCGAGGGGGGCTTGCAAAGCTTTTTGGACTAAAATCTGTTTTGCCTCAAATTTTCATCTCTTGTATTTTTCTAATGCTGTCCAATTTACCTGCTTGAATATTTTTTCATTTATTTCATAACTTTTTAGATTACATAAGTCTTGTACTTATGCATCCAAATGCTTTGTCAGCTTGTCACCTCCAAAACAGATTTAGTACAGACGAATGGATTTATTGCACATAGAAATAATATATGAAGATCTACACAGATTTTTTAGGCAATGACAACTTATTGCTGACTGTCCAAAAAATGATGCTGGCTTGTCAGTTGTGAATTGTGCATTTAAACAAAAATTAAAGATTAGAATTCACTATACAGACTTACACAATAAAACTCGGCTTACTTAAAAACCTATGTCATAAAAAATTGATTACTATTCCTAATAATTGTATGATAATAACCCTTAAAAACATAAAAGAAAATTTTTCTGGGGGAAGGAGGGGGGGATGGAGGTTTTAGAAGATCAGGAAAGGGGGGTGTGAGGATCTTAGAAAATCAGAAACAGGTTAATAACCACTGGTCTAAATCCACCACTCCACTTACACCTGCAGAGAAAGAAATATCGCATTCAGGGACACAACAATTACCATCACTGAACAACACATAATGACTTGAAACATGTTCTGGGGTTCAAATTGGCATGCACTCTCTGCATGATGGCTCAAATGCCAGCAATATTTACTTCTAATGAATATATGTGTAAAGGGTATAGAAATACTACAGTTCTCCAACTTCTGAGGTTATTAAATGCAGTTCTGGCCCTACATAGCTTTGGCCATTCCTACCTAATTTATTATACAATCCCAGATTAGACTGGAGATTCAATTTGGAATATAATTTTAAGATGTGGTATCCTAGTTCATTTATTAATGTAGTTTGATTCCAGATAAGCCCTATCTTTTTATTTACTTTAGAGTAAGAGCATTTCAGAATGAAATTACACTATAGATTTAAATATATACAATACAACTCTGTGAAGTTTCTACCAGTACAATTCCACAAAGTTACACCTTTAGTGAATTTTACTAACAATATTCCCATAAAAGAAATTTGATACTGTAAACCACATGAAGCTAAGAACAAAAATATAGAGCATCAGTTAAGCTGAAATGAATTCTTGATATTAAAATAAATAGTTCCTTCTTAAATTCATAGCTTTTTAAAATTAGTTTTAACACTTGAAAACTGAAAAAAAACCAAACTATATTAATGACAACAAGTTGAAGGAAGAAATTTCTTTCATGAAAATTAGCATAACTCCTACATCTAAATATTAGAATTTGTTATACTGGCAAAATTGTATGATGGAAAAAATACTGACAATAATAAAAATTATGAAATATTTACTTGTAGAAAATTTTTTTTAAAGATAATTACCAGCATTAATTTTGGACTGCAAAAATTCACAGGTATTTATAAGTTTTTCCCCTACATTTCAAACATTATAATTTCTTTAAAATAGTATAAATAGGATAAAACATATGCTAAAACATGGTGTTATTTTTTTATATTTGCACTTGTCATGCAATTATGTTTACATAGAATTTAAGGAACAGCTTCACTATTGGGCCTCACGGGTTTTTTCATACAAAATAAAATGGGGTATAGCATTTTCTGTTACAATAATAAATAATATATAGTCTTTAAGCAATAAGAACAGTTTAAAAAATAAATTGAACTAATGAAACTAGGGATAAAGGTAACAAGTCAAGCAATAAATTACATACCGAAATCATATGGAAGTCATGTTTATTTATATTAACATTAGTCTTTTGTTGTTCAGGTAACCTAACAAATTTTATATTATATGTTCCTACGTATTATTTGTTGAAATTGTTTTTTTCCCAACCTGAGGGGGAGGGGGGGACAGTGAATGTGAGAAAGAACCAAAACACTTCAACTAACTTACCAAATCCGGTGGGGCCAAGTACAATGTTCCTAAATATTTAGAATGGACGTGTACTCATTCACTCCACGTAGAAATGTTTCACATGTTGGTATTACTAAGTTCAAATAAAATACATAGGAGGTGCTGTGATGTGACAGGGCCCAATAGTGAAACTAAGCCGAATTTAATTCATACAAAGTTTTTTATGGACATCATGATACTGATCCATTAGATAATACATACTCTTAAATATATTGTTATTAAAACAACAGGCATGGCAAGTTTATCTCAAACATCTGTTACAAGTATGTATGGGTTGTCCACATTGTGTGTTGTCAATACATAATAGTATGGCATCAAAGGAGGCATATCACACACAATTACTTGATACAGCTAGTATACACACCCCAACATTAACCAGCTTGCTATATTTTACGAAATTGTATAAAAGTTGGTGTTTTGTGGCACTAAACTAAAGAATCCTTGCCCAAGGTATAAATAAAATTTTAATAGACCATATTAAGGAAATGAGAAAACGTTTTTCGTCATTTCTCTGGATATAATGAGATGATACGCTATCGGTTTTCTGGAAAATTCCCGAATAGTGTTAAAATATCGAACAGAGAACTGCTACAAAGAATTACCAGTAAATGCAATTCTACAAAAACGCAAACCGAACGCCAATGAGTTCGATTTTTAACAAACCGAAATATATACTGCAGGTAAAGCTAAATTTTACACCGGAATAATCGTTGGGGATACAAATAATTAATAAACAAAAATTGTGATAATTTTCACGTCAGAGTTTCAGAATTTCATCCAAAATTCACAAGATGGTATATTTCTCAATGAATCAGTTAAGAGGCCATAATATCAATATATACATCAATAAAAATGCAGGAAATAATAATAAAACAATGGGCATTAGCAATAATTACGCTCTAAAATCTTCTTTAATCATTTAAAAAATGTTAATTATAGTGAACTGTAATAAGTACAAATGACTGAAGATAGGCTATTCTACATAAGCAATCACTGCATTATATATATATATATATATATATATATATATATATATATATATATATATATATATAAACAGTAACAAGTACACTAATTTAGCCATGTCAACTTCAGATTTCATAGTAAACAGAAAAATTATGATAAAATCAAATCCATTTGAACTACGAATTGAAATCAAATTTTAAGGAACATCACTATAGATAAAATCTAAAAAGTATCGTAAACAGATTTCATAACTTATTATGATCTTTCCACCTACTACTACAGCTAATACCACGACTTCGTTGCAGAAGACAAGTACGCTATTTAATTACGAGAAGTAGGCATGATGTTGCTGTAATAAAAATCGCCGAGGCAATTTAATCCTGCAACCTGACCAGAACTAACCATTATTACTAAATGTGCCGTATATTTAAAAAGAAATACGAAAATTCCAATCTACTTACCCCTTTAATCAGCCTTCTTAATAAAAGTTGAAGATAACCTCTGAAACAGCAACAGCTTAAACACACGAAACGTTCCCCGTTACTCCGGCTTAGTTGCAATTTACAATGACGTAGCAGCAAGCCTACCAAGCTTCAAAATTGAAAAAGTGGACTCCAATTTATATCTACATATTTTATGGCAAATAAAATATGAAAATTCACGTCAGAAATACAACAAGAACGCTTGTCTTACTTCTTTGGCAAATTTTTAGCGACATATTTAAAAATACAGTGCTTATACGTTTCTAAAATAGTTAAAATCGAACTCATCAATGGTCGAACTGTATTCGATCTGTATCATCTCTATGGATTACAAAAAGGTGCACTAATTTTACACTAAGTTAAAAAAGGTAAAAGTACCTCATAAATCACTTTTTAAAAAGTGACGTCTCCATTATTATCTTTTAGCTAGAACTGGATACAACCCATCTATGCATGTAAGCACAGAAACCAATAATTAAATCAATATTAGTTATTAATCCTCATAAGTTAAAAACATCAACAGGGTAAATGAAAACTATTACTATTTTCTTTTTCATTGCTGAGATAATTATTTAACCAATGCCGTAAAAATAAAAATTACAGTAGATAATTTTCAAAAATTTAACAGTGAAAAAACAGTACATATTTACCAATTTTCACATTAAAATTGGAATTTGTCGCCAATACAAAATTACTTCGCCATTCTAGTAATTTACGACTAGTCTATTTTAGGTTTTCCTTTGACGAATTGCCTTTTCTAACGCATGGCATTTATCATCCCAAGTTACCGACTTAACAGACCCTCATATCTGCTCAAGGTGAATACAAAAGCATATTTCAATCAATGGAAAATTATTGATCTCGTCTTATAGCTGAATACAAGCTCAAGAATAATCGCTCATATACAACAAAATCGAGATGTCTTTGTCATAGCTAAAACAACGTTATGAAAACAAAATGCACATTTCTGCTAAAAACGAATTCCTGTGCCGGTATTTTGACGTTTTTAGATGTGCGCAGTATCGGCCCAAGCTAAAAATGTGGAGGGTGCGGGAAAAAATTTTGCGCCTTTTTTTCAAAATTCAATGTTTTTAATATTTTTCATTAGAAAATTTGAAATAATATTTGCAAATTCAAATGGCAGATAACAACCATTGTACATTATAAAACAAATTATTTTACAAAACTAAAATTTAGAAAATAGAACTTTTTAAGGTTTTAACCTGGCAAAATTTTCTATTAATTTGTCAATTTTAATTTTTGTTGCTTTTTAATTCTCTATACTAATTATTGCAAGTTCATTCAGTCTTTTTGTCCCATTGTGGAGCACGAATGTTTTTATCAATTTTAAATTTGAAAATGACCTTATGCCACAGTAGCAGGTGAAGTTAATAGTATTAACATCTTTAAAACGAAATTTTTCTCGCTAAAGAATTTTTTCACTTACGCATGGATAAGGATTTAAAATACAAATGGCCAATGAGACCCGAGCTGTCAATAATCCAATCAATACGTAAATGTATTTCCGGTATTTTCGAAAAAGTGTAAGCCATGCGGTTCCGGACGTCGAAGGTGTGACAACGGTTTTCTGCGCGAGGCAGGGGCGGCGACTTGTTAAAAATATTGGGGGGGGGGGCTAGTTCCAGGAGGTATGGAATTGAATTGGCTACCAAGTTTAACCTGTGTATAACCCTCTGCACAGTCACCTGCTACTGTCATTAGCTCACGTTTAATGAGCAGTTGCCCTTGTAAAGGAGCTGACTCCTTGACATTGTAATATTTAAGAATTGTAATATTTTCTCAAATAAAGACTATTTTAGTAAGTTTTTAGGAATAAATAAGTATCTACAAATAAAAAAAGCATGGAGATATATAGGTAAAATTATTTTATTAGGGATATTATTTATAAATTACAAATTGAAAGAGGATTGTAACATATTTTTACAATTTTGTCACTATTTTAATATGATTTAGTAATGTTCTTATTCATGTCAATTTGTGTATTTAAGAAAGAAAGTGAAATAATAAGATATAAAATATTAGGTGAAGAGGTGACACATCTTAAAAGTAGATACTTAGTATAAGGCGAAAGTTATACGACGGACTGGGTTGCGCTTAATGAATTCATTGACGAGAGGCCTCAGGTCCAAATTGTCCAGCATAGTTTGATGGGTGTTAAGGATCGCAATGTTTTTCAGCCTCTTCTGCCCCATCGTAGATCTCAAGTAGGTCTTCAGGCGGCGAAGGACGCTAAATGATCTTTCAGCTGACACTATGGTTACAGGCACGGTGCGGAGGAGTTTGATACATTTAGCGACTTCAGGCAGAAGCTCGCGCACTGCGTTGTCCTTCAGCAAAAACTTCCCTATTTCGTACATCGTGGTCAAGGGTTCTTTTCTTTGTCTGCCAATGTCCCCAAGCATTGACAGGTGAAGCGAGAGCCTGTCAGCATCTAAGTCGTTTGCAAAGAATGCCCTTGCTTGCTCGAGCTTGATGCCGCCACTGTTGACGGCAGAGACACACTCTTTCTCAACCAAGAGCACGTTTTGAAGCCCTGTGGATTCAAACCTCTCTTTTACACAACTTTCTACGGTGTCGACTACCTCGATGTATATTTGTTGGAAATATTCTTTCGTGCTTTGGAATCTGTGAGGTGTAGCAGCGCGAGGACTGTCAAGCCTTTTCGGAACATTTCTCTGATGGGGCAGCACCGGATCTTCTACAAGATTAGGTTTTTCCCATAAACACTCCTACCAAAACTGCTCAAAGCCCTTACGATTTTCTACAAGGATATCGAGTAAACATTTAAGCTTTGATTCTACTTCAGTAGCACCAATGCGGGGACATTGGACCTTGGAATTCACTTCCTCGACAGGGTTCATTACGTGGCTGTAGAGGGAGATGAAAAAGTATGATTTGAAGTGCAACATTGTTTCAAGGTACCCGGAACATTTTGATGCTGCGTCTTCTGTCTTTTGCAGAAAAGGTCTCGAAGAATTCAAGGATATGTTCGTAGTTCTTCAGGATCTGCTGCATACTGGAAACTCTCATCCTCCACCTTGTAGGGCACAGTGGACGCAGGTTTTTCAGGGCA
Organism: Tanypteryx hageni; assembly: GCA_028673005.1. NCBI lineage: Eukaryota > Metazoa > Arthropoda > Insecta > Odonata > Petaluridae > Tanypteryx > Tanypteryx hageni. Next base: position 6,949,880 of record CM054120.1, read on the forward strand.
GTCTTGTCTTTGACGTGGACAGTTCTAAACAGATGTAACCTTTTATGGGATTCCCTGATTGTATTTATCAAATCTTCAGCCAGGTTCATTGTATCCCTCATAGTCGGCAGGTGACGCAAGCTATCTTGCACAGCTAAGTTCAAAGAGTGAGCTGCGCAGTGAACGTAAGTTGCCTGCGGCTGCAGATCCGCTACTAACTTCTGGAGCCCTCTGAATTCTCCACTCATGTTCGATGGGCCGTCATAGCACTGTCCCCGCAAATTTTCAGTAGACATGTCCAAACGTAAAAGAATGCCTTTCACTATGTCAAAGAGAGTTTCTGCTTTAGTACTGACAGTTTCGTACAATCCAATGAAATCTTCATATACATCAAAGTTTTCGTTGACGGTTCGTACACAGATGGTGACTTTCTCATGAATGGAGATGTCGCGCGTCTCGTCGACCATGATGGAAAAATACTCGCAGCTCTTGATTTGGCTTACAACCGAACGAAGTACATTTTCTCCCAATATTTGAACTATTTCATTCTGGACGTCATGGGAGAGCAACTTGTAGCCCGAACGCCCCATCCATTCGTTGAGCTCGGGTACGTCGCCCTTCCTCAATTCCAGCAATTAGCTAAAATTTGAGCTTAGTTCTTCGTGCCCCCGTATCGGTAATCCCTGGTGGCAAAGGAACCTGAAAGTGGTAAAGATAGCCATAAGGGCCGAGCGTGTTCTCTTCATCTCAGCGTTGATTTGAACATTTAACTGAATGGTCACGTTTGGTCTGGATAAAAAGGCCAGCTTCATTACACCTTCTTTGTGGGTTTGTGTATTCTCATGTACTCGAAACTTCTCAAGACCTTTTTTCCAGTTCGAGAACCATACAAAAGTGAAAGTGTCCTCCTTTTTCGTGCTCGATAGTAGCAGCCCTTGAGATTCTGCTTCCTTGCAGGTTTTGCAAAATACCTTGTCAACAGTGGCGTCCCATTCTAGCCAGTCGAATGACGCCATCCACGATTTCTGAAAGGTTCTACCCTTACCAGTAGAGTTGGAGACTGCGACTTTTTTCCTGTCACAGTGACAAACTGTTCCTGTGACAAAAAATACATGTGACTCATACCTGTTACTTGAGTCACCGGTGACTTTTTCATTGTATTGACCTTGTGCTGGTGGAGTTGGTGACAGTGGTAACGCCATAAAACCAAGTATCGGCCGATAACGAGTACTTACTTGGTAGCCTGGTGGTAGGTAGTATATATTAAATCGGTGACAAGTGAAGTAGTGAGCAAGAAAATTTAAAAAAATTAAATAGTAGAACATTAGGTATATTTCAGATAATAATTATCTCTATTATATTACACAAAGAGAAATGTTTTGTTTACAGAGTTTGTATGGTTACTAACAACAACATACAGTTAGTAATGTTAGTAAATAAACTTTCATATTTGCAATTAAAGTTACAATGCAATGAAGTTCATTGAATCTGTACGATTATTTAGTTTCAATAAGAGTCACATAGTGCATTTTATGATTGGAAAATATGGAAGAGAATGATGAATGATTGATTAATTAAATGTGATAAATAATTAAATTCATTATTGGAAGTCATTACTGGTTCTATGGCTGGAATCATTCATTTTCTCCCACGCATAAAATTGAAACGGCAAATGATCCAGCAATTCCTTTTAACATGCATCCCAGACAATCCGTAATCAAACTCTTATGGCAATACAGCAAATAAATCGCAAGGCCAAACCTTAGCCAAAGTTGATATTTTTATGACTGAACCTTGCTTTACACATGGAAATATGTGGGGTGTTCAAGACATATTTTATTTTATAGCTCACGGATAATATAAGAGAATGGGGGAGAAATATATAGATTTTTAATTGTTGTTTGCCGAGAGAACCGTCTTAGAGATCGATGTAAACAACATATGCTATGTTTTTCTCTGGATTTTCTCGAATTTTTTTCTACGAAACCATAACTCGTAATTATGTAGCCTCGCGGACCTTCTTGTAGTAAATGTTGTTCTCTATTCGAATAATCTTTTTAATCTATACCTTACAGATCATATAAGAGCTAGAGAGATAAAAGTTTGCTATTTCATTGTTGCTTGACGGATGCCATTTAACGTGATACTAGTATACTAGTATTATTAAAGTAATTGTGTAAAGTGGAAGTTCTAATTGACGAATTCAGTTGAAAACCACAATTGGGCGATAAGTTTTATTAAAGGTCACTCATATATAATTAAATTAAAACTCATCCAGCGGTTTAGGAGATGAAAGTTACGACGGACGAATGGACGGAACAGACGTGCCCATAAGACGTTCCGCTATTATCGCTTCGCTGGCAAAGAACGCCTAATAATTCATCGCTGTTTCACGCAAAAAGAATAAGTAAAATAGGCATGTTTAAAATAAGTTGTATAAATACACATAGTTTTGTGGGAATCTCCAGAAAAATTCGGGTAAATCCATTATAAAGGTGAAAAGTTATGTATTTTTAAATAACTTCGCTCCAGAATTGTCAATTTATTTAAATATCCCCCGGTCTCCCAGATGGGTCTGATTAAAATGTCGCCGCGCTTGAGGGGTTAACTAAACATGACAAAAATGTTGGAGGTAATTTTAATGAGAAAATCTTACCTTTGTTTCTATTTTCACAGTTGGGTGTTTTCTGCTAAGTTCCGCAAATTAGTGACAGAAGAGTTGAAGCTTAACTTTGCTCTGCACAAATCACACTTGGCCAGGCCTGTTTTGGGATATATTTCAGTAAAAAAAACCGCCACAGCCCGCTCGTCCTCCGCTTTCCTAGTTCCATAGTACAGCACCTCCCAACACCGTCAATAAAGAATTAAGAACTCCTCGTGGTTTAAAACATCTCCAGAAAAATAATTAACAAAAAGTTGAAAATTCATGAGAAAAGTACGAGCAAGTACGATAAATGTGGCCACGGCAATGGCTTGAAAACAAATCCTCGTGATGTAACGATTATGTATGAATCGCGAGGAAACGAATGCGAACGTAGTCAATCCAAGTCACAGACTGAAGTTTTAAGTATAGAATGGTTGTGGGACATACTGCGTAGTGCATTTTCTCTTTAATTTGTATATATATTATTAGTAACAAACAACACGTTCTGTGACACCTCTCAAGAAATGCAGGCGTTAGGAAAAATGCGTGATAAAGTGCACAAACGAAAAATTCATGGGTAAACAAGACGGTCCTTGTGACCCCAAGAGCATTCGTAAACATCCGAGTTTCTTCGATTTGAGTTGGATACATGTTATTTAGTTCGTTAAAGTAAACAAAATTTTCGACTAAAAGTAAAGTTATAAAATTAAATTCATTCGTTAAAGCGAAGATTCGTTCAACAAACGTTCGTTGAACGAGTTACCTTACTGCACTGAGGGGTTGTCCATAAATGACGGCACGCAATTTTGGCGGATTTTTGACCGCCCCTTTTCTCCGTCATCATATTTCGTCACAAAAACTCAGACCCCTTCCATTTATGTCATCACAAAGCTTTAACCCCCCACCCAAAATACAAATTTTCAAAAAATATAACTGGTTTGAAATCAATTGTTATTTAGAAAACGCAACAAAATAATAAAATATTGCGTTCTGAATTACATAATACTTTCGTAAATATCTTTGAGTAGGCTTGTTTGTGCAATTATGTCAGATAAGTGATTATCTCTCACTCTCATAAATTGTTCTCAAGAAATGCTGAACCAAACACTTGCCCAGGCCAGAAGACCCTTTCCTTTTCATTCAAGTGTTGACGCATAAAAAGAACTATTCATCTCAAGAGTCAGAGACGACGCAGAGCAGATAAACAGTGCCTACATCCCCTCCCTCTACACAGTACCTCTCGGCCGTTGAGAAGAAGTTGGGACTCGGGTGAATGGGAGTGGGACTAGGGACTGCGCCCTTCCGATTGGTATAATTCCTTCCTTCTTGGTAGAAGGCCTCCTCCAAAGTTTCATCGAAACGATCTTCAGTGGAGGTCTTGTGCCATTTTTTCGTAGGGAGCCCTCCTTGGGCGAGCCAACCTTAGGCTCTCGCCACAAGTAATCAATCGCGCCCTTCCTATTCCACCGAGTGGGAGGAGTGGGACTAGGGACTGCGCCCTTCCTGTTGACTGCAGGTGTTATAGCCCTTCTCAAGAGAAGGTCGGGAACCATATTTACTATCGCATCGATTTATTATGGTGGTCCTTGTGCTTCGTCCCTTATGTCCCTCCTTGGGATAAGCCTCCGCGGGTTTAAGGTTTATTACGTCTCCGTTTGGGGGGGGGGGGGGGGGGGGGGGGGTTGATCCTCGTCCAAACCCGTAGATGCACGCGGGCGTTTGACAGTATCCCAGGGGCGGATCGCTGTTTTACCCAGTTCTTGTAGGAGTCTGGGGGCCTTTAGTTTAATGATGCTGTTTTATAAGTGCGCGTAACAAAGTTTTCTGATGACATTTTTTGAGTGTTTGTATGTTGATGCAATGGCATTTCCAATGTCAACAGGGGGCTATTGGTTCAGGAAAAGTTTTCAGATGATAGGTTAATGACGACATTTTAGTTTATTTGAATAATTAGGTTGGGATATTGAGTGTTTTTAATTATGTAGTTCTTTAATTTCCTTTGAACAAATAGGCCGATTCCTGTTTAATTTGTGTTTCATCTTTTAAAACTTGGTCCATACCTCCTATTCTACGATGTTTTTGTTTTTTTTTTTAAATTCAGATCCTATGTGTTGTCTTTTTGGGTAATGAGAATTAATTTTTGAATTTTTGAATGAAGCCATTTCTTGAGAGCAAAGTTGATGCTTTACTTGACGTTGTAGATATCTGATTTTGGAAAAATCTTGACGAATCATACTTAAACTGTGGGCTTTTAGAACTGTTTGAGGAATATTACGTCTGATCCAATGTTGTTAATTTTGCTGTGCATGAGGTGAAATGTGTGGAGCTCCTTTGACTGGAGGGCCATTACTAACTTCCTAGAGAATTATCAAACTCGTCTTATGGGCAAATACCATTTTAAGAATAAGCTCTTAGCCCCCCTCTACCGCACATCCAGTGCCGGTTTGAAGCGGGTGCAAGGCACCCAGCGCAAAACTTTTATGGGCGCAAAACCGGGGAAGCAAGACTCAAAAAATATTTTTTTAAAACTTTTAATTGACATCCGAATTAAAATTCAAATAAAAATTGTAGAGAGGTTATTGTTAGAGAGAAAGAAAAGAGAACAGTAATATACTTTTACAATGTTCCCTTCCATTTAATATTTACATTCCTATGATTCTCCTCTGCTCCGTTCAGAAGATCATTTCCGTTGTTGCCATAGTGGCTGAAATCAAACATCTAACCTTTGCAAATAGTAGGTCATTATGCAATTTGTTTCTCATTTGTTGTGATACCAGAGTATGAAATTTACGTTAATGTCCACTTCCCTCAATACCGACAGAAATAAAATAACAGAATGTATAAATATATTTCAAATAGGAATACAGTAAAACCTCTTATTTAGGAAATTCACGGAACGAATTTTTTCATCTATTCGTTTTTCAGAAGTTTGTTGACCGAAGGTTAATCGGTGTTGCATAAATTCAGAGATGATTGCTCGATTATGCAGAAGTATAACAGGGTTATCCGAATGAAGGCAAATGCAATTATTATGCAGAAATCGCATTATCTAACCAAATCAAATCCTCCACTAAAATGCGTCAATTATAACTTTTCTTAAAAAATATTACTTAAGAATTGACACACTACCCCGTTTGCGGGAATTTCGATCTACACTTCATTACCTTACACATTTTTTCACTAAAATTGTTACCAACGCTCCAACTCCATCTCTGACAAAATCTCCCATACATGAAAAAATACGCATGAACCACCTCTAATAATGACATATACATCATTGCTGCGATCTATGTATTGTGATACCTACCATTAAATTTGGTGAATCCTTTCTCAGCAGTAAATTTCCTGTTAACTGTATCAGGAGAATAAATGTAATTTTAAACAAAATCTTTTAAAAATAATTTTTATTTTCAAAAAAACTCAACACGTTTTTAAAAAAAGAATCAATCTTTCTTGGCTATAAATTTTCTTTGAACGCCCGCGCAACAACAGCTAAAGTTAGTGTCACTACATATCACGAGTAATTGAATTTGAATGTTTCTCTTGCAAGAGAACACCTCGCGCCATAGGCGCAGACTCCATGGGGCTTGAGGGGGCCCGAGCCCCCCGAATGTTACCGTCGTGGGGGCTGAGCCCCCCCAATAATTTTATGCCTTGTCCCGTGTATTTTTGAGATTAAGTGAGGCAACTATAATTAAAAAAACAATACAATAATACAGATAGGTAAACAGACTCTTGCCAGGGTATTGCCCGCTTCACCCCTGCCGCCAATTGTCACTCCACCTCTTTCACAAGTCACTCAGTCTTTCCGCTGACGCTGTGTGTGCTTGACGCTTTAGTTTAGTGGTGATATTGTTACGCCGTCATATGGGCGCTTAGTTCTACAAAATGTCACTAGATGACGCGATCTGTTTGTCCCGATTGCCGGCCGACAAGGACGGCAACAGAGAAGCATCGGGATAGCGATACTGGAAGATTCTACATGGAACCAGTCGGTGGCGGGAGCGCGAAGATTGCAGAGCTTTCTGGAATCATAGCTCCCGCCTATATAAAAGGGACCGCATCGGTCGCTAGAAATCACAAGATCACCCACATACAAAACTGTTGGGTGCAGGTGGAGTACTTCAAGGGAGGAGTAGCGCCGCAGACTTGCTTTAACTGCCAGAGGTTCGGGCACTCCCCCCTTGGGTGTAGGATGGTGGCCCGCTGCTACAAGTGCGCGGGAAATCATCGGTCCCGCGACTGCCCCAACCCACCCACGGCACCCAGGAAGTGCTGTAACTGCGATGGTGACCATCCCTCCACATACAGGCAATGTCCTGTTTACCTTGAAGCTTTGGACAAGGCGCTGGCGGCAAATGAGCGCAATGATGCGCTACAGCGCAAGGCCAACAAAGGCAGGACAGTGACTCCGACGGCGGTTGCCAAGCGATCCTCCACTGTCGTCCCGGGCAGAAACTTTGGGGCCGCGGTGGCCAGTGCCAGCACGACCCCCGATCCCGAACTCCTGAGGAGGGCTGAGCCTGCTATTCCAAGCTGTGCCAGCACAAAAGCGGTGCCCGAGCCTCATCGAGATCTTCCGCCTACGGCAAAACCTCAGGCATCAACACCCTCCGCGGAGCAGCTAGTGCCACCTGCGCCGCGTGGCGCCCCTCCCGCCACTCGAAGCCAACCTGTTCCCTCTGGCGATGAGGAGCTATGGGATACCATAGTTTCTATAACGAGGGTCCTGAAGAAGCACATTTCCAGCCGCCAAGGGCTCCTTCTCCTGGCGTTGCTGGAGGAAATTGCCCTTTCTAAGTCCGGCAATGGAGATACGCCGTAAAAGGGGGTGTTTTTCGATAGTGGGTTGGAACGCCAACGGGATTCGCCACCGTACCGACGAACTCCTCCCACTCCTTCATGATCTTGGTGCCTCGGTCGCTGCCATCGGCGAGACGCGGTTAACGCCCAACATACCCCTGAGCCTGCAAGGTTGGGCTGTGCTCAGAAAGGACAGGACAGGCCGCCCTGGAGGGGGCGTCGCCCTCCTGATCCACACGTCCCTAATGTTCTACGAGTACCAGCTCCCGGAGATGAACCAGCTCGAGGCAGTGGCCGCGGTCATTTGCATGACCAAAGGGAGGTTGCGAGTGGCGGCCGCGTATTACCCTCCTGGACAAGACCTTGATGAGGATGATATGTATGCTCTTTTTCCCCCTGATGGAGTCCCGACGGTTGTGCTTGGCGACATTAATGCCAAGCACAAAGCCTGGCACTCCAGGTTGTCTAACCCCAGGGGGCGAAAGCTCTATCGCCTTATCGAGGATGCGGGGTTATCTGTCTTGGTGCCCAGAACCCCGACCTAACTTCCTACTTCTGACGTTCTGGACATTGTCATTTCCTGCAATGCTCAGTCGTCTCTAAACGTGTCCACCCTGAACGAGCTATCGTCAGACCATCTGCTGATACTCCTTCATTACGGCAACCTCCCGGTCAGGCTCCCCCCCCCCCTTCAGCGGCGCGACTACGCCAAGGCGAATTGGGTAGCCTTCCGTGCCCAAGTAGCTTCTGCCCTCCCGGCTAATGCTGAGGAGCCGCAATCCCCTGAGCAAGCTGATGCCATGGCGACCTTTGTGTCTGGTGTCATCCGAGAAGCAATGGAGGGGAATATTCCCTGGAAATTCACTCCCAGGCTGATCTCCCGACGGCTCCCTGAGCCAGTCCGGCGGATCATCACCCACCGGAACAGCGTGCGGCGGAGGTGGCAGCGCCACCGCACGCCGGATTTGCGCAACCTGCTCGACCGCCTTAACAGGGAGGTCCGAAAAGCGATCCGGGAGATTAAAACCGACGCCTGGGAGGAACAGTTGGCGGAGGTGTCCCTCGCTGATCACTCCATCTGGCGGGTTTGTCGTGGTTTAAAAACCACCCAGCGGAGGGACCTTCCCCTCTCAAATCCTACAGGACTTGCCTGCTCCTCCAGGGAAAAGGCGGAAGTGTTTGCAGAACATCTTGCTAGCACCTTCCGGCCTAACCCTTCCACTGCTGACTCGGCGGATTCTGAGGCGGCGGTGGAAATAGCCATGAATGCTATTCAGAATTCTGCTGATGATGATCGGGACTTCTATCCTCGGATTGGCCTCGCGGAAGTAGTTGCTGTCATGAGGAACCTATCCTCGCACCGCTCTCCAGGTGATGATGAAATCAGTGGGTTGGTGATTAAGCAGCTCCCTGTTGCAGCTGTACAGTTCCTCACAGCGCTGTACAATGGCTGCTTACGCATCCGGCACTTCCCTGAGGAGTGGAAAAGGGCAAAGATAATTGGAATTCCCAAAGCTAATAAGGCTGCGGGTGTTGCCGAGAATTATCGCCCCATTTCCCTCCTCAATAACTTTGGGAAGATGTTCGAGAGGCTGATCCTCCCAACCCTGCGGAGACACCTCTCCGATAGGAATGTCATCCCTGGAGAGCAGTTCGGTTTCCGCCAGCAGCATTCCACCTCGCATCAGCTTGCCAGGGTCGTCGGCTTCACCACCGACGGCTTTAATGTCCGGCATAGGTCGGCGGCGGTTTTCTTGGACATTAGCCAGGCGTTTGACCGAGTCTGGCAGGAGGCACTGATGGCCAAAATGCTTTGGGCTGGTATGCCTCTACCACTAATTCTTCTTCTGAGGTCCTACCTGGGGAACAGAAAATTCTGGGTGTGCTGGGAGGGAGAGCGATCTGGGACTCACCTGAATCAGGCGGGCCTTTTCTCTAACACCCGCTCTGCAGGGTCGCTAGAAGTCAGTCTTGAGACAGCGGCACAAGCGAATAGTGGCGAGATTAAGTGAAGCGAGAAGAGTTAGAGGCAACTATTTTCGTAGTGAGTGTTGTAAAGTGAGTGTTGACGGAGTTTTTGGCCTTTCTATTCTTGTGCACCCACGAACTCGTAAAAAAACAATATTTTAAAACCGTACTGCGTTTCTTTCTAGTGCGTTCTGCGTTAACATTGCATTGTGTTGTGTTGTCGGTTAGGTGGTTTTTGACTGTTATTTATTAACAAAGCTGCAAGCTGCAAACACATTCGGAATGGATAAATTTGTTGTTAAAAAAACACGCTTGAAGAATGAAGAGCCGCATGCTTCCCCACCTAATCCTGTCCCGAGTACCTCAGTCTCTAGTCCGAGTGCGCGTCCTCCAATCGAACTTTCCGGCAAGAAGACTACTGGTAAGTAGAGTTGGGGAGTATTTGCAGTCACTGCTATTTTGTCATAGTGACTAACATGAGACTGTGACCGGTAAAAGGTATGCGCGGAAAGTAGCAGGTATGGAAGTCACAGCCAGTCACAGATTTAGTCACCGCCCGGCCGCCCGTCACAGATTCAGTCACCGCCCGGCCGCCCGTCACAGATTGTTACTGCTGGCTCGGTGGAACAGGAAGGGTGCAGTCCCTAGTCCCACTCCTCCCACTCCCATTCACCCGTGTCCCAACTTCTTCCCAACTTCTGAAAAACGAATAGATTAAAAAAATTCGTTCCGTAAATTTCCTAAATAAGAGGTTTTACTGTATTCCTATTTGAAATATATTTATACATTCTGTTATTTTATTTCTGTCGGTATTGAGGGAAGTGGACATTAACGTAAATTTCATACTCTGGTATCACAACAAATGAGAAACAAATTGCATAATGACCTACTATTTGCAAAGGTTAGATGTTTGATTTCAGCCACTATGGCAACAACGGAAATGATCTTCTGAACGGAGCAGAGGAGAATCATAGGAATGTAAATAATAAATGGAAGGGAACATTGTAAAAGTATATTACTGTTCTCTTTTCTTTCTCTCTAACAATAACCTCTCTACAATTTTTATTTGAATTTTAATTCGGATGTCAATTAAAAGTTTAAAAAAAATATTTTTTGAGTCTTGCTTCCCCGGTTTTGCGCCCATAAAAGTTTTGCGCTGGGTGCCTTGCACCCGCTTCAAACCGGCACTGGATGTGCGGTAGAGGGGGGCTAAGAGCTTATTCTTAAAATGGTATTTGCCCATAAGACGAGTTTGATAATTCTCTAGGAAGTTAGTAATGGCCCTCCAGTCAAAGGAGCTCCACACATTTCACCTCATGCACAGCAAAATTAACAACATTGGATCAGACGTAATATTCCTCAAACAGTTCTAAAAGCCCACAGTTTAAGTATGATTCGTCAAGATTTTTCCAAAATCAGATATCTACAACGTCAAGTAAAGCATCAACTTTGCTCTCAAGAAATGGCTTCATTCAAAAATTCAAAAATTAATTCTCATTACCCAAAAAGACAACACATAGGATCTGAATTTAAAAAAAAAAAACAAAAACATCGTAGAATAGGAGGTATGGACCAAGTTTTAAAAGATGAAACACAAATTAAACAGGAATCGGCCTATTTGTTCAAAGGAAATTAAAGAACTACATAATTAAAAACACTCAATATCCCAACCTAATTATTCAAATAAACTAAATTGTCGTCATTAACCTATCATCTGAAAACTTTTCCTGAACCAATAGCCCCCTGTTGACATTGGAAATGCCATTGCATCAACATACAAACACTCAAAAAATGTCATCAGAAAACTTTGTTACGCGCACTTATAAAACAGCATCATTAAACTAAAGGCCCCCAGACTCCTACAAGAACTGGGTAAAACAGCGATCCGCCCCTGGGATACTGTCAAACGCCCGCGTGCATCTACGGGTTTGGACGAGGATCAACCCCCCCCCCCCCCCCCCCCCAAACGGAGACGTAATAAACCTTAAACCCGCGGAGGCTTATCCCAAGGAGGGACATAAGGGACGAAGCACAAGGACCACCATAATAAATCGATGCGATAGTAAATATGGTTCCCGACCTTCTCTTGAGAAGGGCTATAACACCTGCAGTCAACAGGAAGGGCGCAGTCCCTAGTCCCACTCCTCCCACTCGGTGGAACAGGAAGGGCGCGATTGATTACTTGTGGCGAGAGCCTAAGGTTGGCTCGCCCAAGGAGGGCTCCCTACGAAAAAATGGCACAAGACCTCCACTGAAGATCGTTTCGATGAAACTTTGGAGGAGGCCTTCTACCAAGAAGGAAGGAATTATACCAATCGGAAGGGCGCAGTCCCTAGTCCCACTCCCATTCACCCGAGTCCCAACTTCTTCTCAACGGCCGAGAGGTACTGTGTAGAGGGAGGGGATGTAGGCACTGTTTATCTGCTCTGCGTCGTCTCTGACTCTTGAGATGAATAGTTCTTTTTATGCGTCAACACTTGAATGAAAAGGAAAGGGTCTTCTGGCCTGGGCAAGTGTTTGGTTCAGCATTTCTTGAGAACAATTTATGAGAGTGAGAGATAATCACTTATCTGACATAATTGCACAAACAAGCCTACTCAAAGATATTTACGAAAGTATTATGTAATTCAGAACGCAATATTTTATTATTTTGTTGCGTTTTCTAAATAACAATTGATTTCAAACCAGTTATATTTTTTGAAAATTTGTATTTTGGGTGGGGGGTTAAAGCTTTGTGATGACATAAATGGAAGGGGTCTGAGTTTTTGTGACGAAATATGATGACGGAGAAAAGGGGCGGTCAAAAATCCGCCAAAATTGCGTGCCGTCATTTATGGACAACCCCTCAGTGCAGTAAGGTAACTCGTTCAACGAACGTTTGTTGAACGAATCTTCGCTTTAACGAATGAATTTAATTTTATAACTTTACTTTTAGTCGAAAATTTTGTTTACTTTAACGAACTAAATAACATGTATCCAACTCAAATCGAAGAAACTCGGATGTTTACGAATGCTCTTGGGGTCACAAGGACCGTCTTGTTTACCCATGAATTTTTCGTTTGTGCACTTTATCACGCATTTTTCCTAACGCCTGCATTTCTTGAGAGGTGTCACAGAACGTGTTGTTTGTTACTAATAATATATATACAAATTAAAGAGGAAATGCACTACGCAGTATGTCCCACAACCATTCTATATTTAAAACTTCAGTCTGTGACTTGGATTGACTACGTTCGCATTCGTTTCCTCGCGATTCATACATAATCGTTACATCACGAGGATTTGTTTTCAAGCCATTGCCGTGGCCACATTTATCGTACTTGCTCGTACTTTTCTCATGAATTTTCAACTTTTTGTTAATTATTTTTCTGGAGATGTTTTAAACCACGAGGAGTTCTTAATTCTTTATTGACGGTGTTGGGAGGTGCTGTACTATGGAACTAGGAAAGCGGAGGACGAGCGGGCTGTGGCGGTTTTTTTTACTGAAATATATCCCAAAACAGGCCTGGCCAAGTGTGATTTGTGCAGAGCAAAGTTAAGCTTCAAGTCTTCTGTCACTAATTTGCGGAACTTAGCAGAAAACACCCAACTGTGAAAATAGAAACAAAGGTAAGATTTTCTCATTAAAATTACCTCCAACATTTTTGTCATGTTTAGTTAACCCCTCAAGCGCGGCGACATTTTAATCAGACCCATCTGGGAGACCGGGGGATATTTAAATAAATTGACAATTCTGGAGCGAAGTTATTTAAAAATACATAACTTTTCACCTTTATAATGGATTTACCCGAATTTTTCTGGAGATTCCCACAAAACTATGTGTATTTATACAACTTATTTTAAACATGCCTATTTTACTTATTCTTTTTGCGTGAAACAGCGATGAATTATTAGGCGTTCTTTGCCAGCGAAGCGATAATAGCGGAACGTCTTATGGGCACGTCTGTTCCGTCCATTCGTCCGTCGTAACTTTCATCTCCTAAACCGCTGGATGAGTTTTAATTTAATTATATATGAGTGACCTTTAATAAAACTTATCGCCCAATTGTGGTTTTCAACTGAATTCGTCAATTAGAACTTCCACTTTACACAATTACTTTAATAATACTAGTATACTAGTATCACGTTAAATGGCAACCGTCAAGCAACAATGAAATAGCAAACTTTTATCTCTCTAGCTCTTATATGATCTGTAAGGTATAGTTTAAAAAGATTATTCGAATAGAGAACAACATTTACTACAAGAAGGTCCGCGAGGCTACATAATTACGAGTTATGGTTTCGTAGAAAAAATTCGAGAAAATCCAGAGAAAAACATCGCATATGTTGTTTACATCGATCTCTAAGACGGTTCTCTCGGCAAACAACAATTAAAAATCTATATATTTCTCCCCCATTCTCTTATATTATCCGTGAGCTATAAAATAAAATATGTCTTGAACACCCCACATATTTCCATGTGTAAAGCAAGGTTCAGGCATAAAAATATCAACTTTGGCTAAGGTTTGGCCTTGCGATTTATTTGCTGTATTGCCATAAGAGTTTGATTACGAATTGTCTGGGATGCATGTTAAAAGGAATTGCTGGATCATTTGCCGTTTCAATTTTATGCGTGGGAGAAAATGACTAATGACAGTAGCAGGTGACTGTGCAGAGGGTTATACACAGGTTAAACTTGGTAGCCAATTCAATTCCATACCTCCTGGAACTAGCCCCCCCCCCCCCCCAATATTTTTAACAAGTCGCCGCCCCTGCCTCGCGCAGAAAACCGTTGTCACACCTTCGACGTCCGGAACCGCATGGCTTACACTTTTTCGAAAATACCGGAAATACATTTACGTATTGATTGGATTATTGACAGCTCGGGTCTCATTGGCCATTTGTATTTTAAATCCTTATCCATGCGTAAGTGAAAAAATTCTTTAGCGAGAAAAATTTCGTTTTAAAGATGTTAATACTATTAACTTCACCTGCTACTGTGGCATAAGGTCATTTTCAAATTTAAAATTGATAAAAACATTCGTGCTCCACAATGGGACAAAAAGACTGAATGAACTTGCAATAATTAGTATAGAGAATTAAAAAGCAACAAAAATTAAAATTGACAAATTAATAGAAAATTTTGCCAGGTTAAAACCTTAAAAAGTTCTATTTTCTAAATTTTAGTTTTGTAAAATAATTTGTTTTATAATGTACAATGGTTGTTATCTGCCATTTGAATTTGCAAATATTATTTCAAATTTTCTAATGAAAAATATTAAAAACATTGAATTTTGAAAAAAAGGCGCAAAATTTTTTCCCGCACCCTCCACATTTTTAGCTTGGGCCGATACTGCGCACATCTAAAAACGTCAAAATACCGGCACAGGAATTCGTTTTTAGCAGAAATGTGCATTTTGTTTTCATAACGTTGTTTTAGCTATGACAAAGACATCTCGATTTTGTTGTATATGAGCGATTATTCTTGAGCTTGTATTCAGCTATAAGACGAGATCAATAATTTTCCATTGATTGAAATATGCTTTTGTATTCACCTTGAGCAGATATGAGGGTCTGTTAAGTCGGTAACTTGGGATGATAAATGCCATGCGTTAGAAAAGGCAATTCGTCAAAGGAAAACCTAAAATAGACTAGTCGTAAATTACTAGAATGGCGAAGTAATTTTGTATTGGCGACAAATTCCAATTTTAATGTGAAAATTGGTAAATATGTACTGTTTTTTCACTGTTAAATTTTTGAAAATTATCTACTGTAATTTTTATTTTTACGGCATTGGTTAAATAATTATCTCAGCAATGAAAAAGAAAATAGTAATAGTTTTCATTTACCCTGTTGATGTTTTTAACTTATGAGGATTAATAACTAATATTGATTTAATTATTGGTTTCTGTGCTTACATGCATAGATGGGTTGTATCCAGTTCTAGCTAAAAGATAATAATGGAGACGTCACTTTTTAAAAAGTGATTTATGAGGTACTTTTACCTTTTTTAACTTAGTGTAAAATTAGTGCACCTTTTTGTAATCCATAGAGATGATACAGATCGAATACAGTTCGACCATTGATGAGTTCGATTTTAACTATTTTAGAAACGTATAAGCACTGTATTTTTAAATATGTCGCTAAAAATTTGCCAAAGAAGTAAGACAAGCGTTCTTGTTGTATTTCTGACGTGAATTTTCATATTTTATTTGCCATAAAATATGTAGATATAAATTGGAGTCCACTTTTTCAATTTTGAAGCTTGGTAGGCTTGCTGCTACGTCATTGTAAATTGCAACTACTTTTAATAGCATCCATTCCCTATATTTGAATTTATTCAAGGGTTCAGACCTTTTTTCTAGATAGTCACAAGTTATTTTATTTGTATAAAATATTTCATTTTAAAATGATTTTTATTTCTTCTCCCGGAACATTATGATCAGTTAAAATCTTGTAGGAACTTGAGGAAACAAATTTTTCTTCAAAGTGTAACGTCAGCATATCGATATTGCATGTAACTTACAACCTCTGTTATGCAATTTTGCGAATATATATTCAATATTTAATATTTGCTCATTGAAAATCCAAACACACTATAGATAAAATTAAAGTTAGCTAGTTAGTTTGTTAGCTAGTAAGCTACAATAAATTTTGGGGAATTTTTTCTGAAAGAAAAAAAAATACCTTCAGTGCTTTGAACACTCGATCAATCTCATGGGATAAACCTAACCAGTGAGTTTTCGAATGTGGCAATAATTTTTCATAATTCACATCTACAAATGGATAAAATTCTTTCTATCGCCCAGTATTACAATAGTTTCACCATGACCACTTCCACATCGCAAGACAATCCCTTGGTTCCCGATCGTATTGCATTATGCAAAACATGTGCCGAGCATCCTACGTCCAGTAACTTGCGATCGATATTTTGCATAATTTATAAAAGACATTGTTATTGTCTTTTCTCAACATTCACCCCGAGTTTGTATCTGCATTATCTGATCTATAAGAAATGCATTATTAGATCAATGCCATACTTGCAAAACATACTAATAATGAAATCGCCAATAATATCAGACGTTTCATTAGGTAGAGATTCAATTTTTAATATTTCAATCTGAATTCCTTTTCGTTTACAAAAATAATGAACAGCTAAGGGGTAATTTTGTTAGGTGCTAGCATCTGTGGATATTCTAAACACTGTAATTTTATTAATTCTACCAAGAAATCATTTCGACAAAATACCCAAATAAAATTTTTAATAAGTGTAGTATTTTTAGTTCATTTGCAAGAATATTTACTGGTTATTTTAGAGTCACAAAAAATTTCTCTAAAAAGTTCAAGATTACAATCAGCTGATCGAAACGAATGATGATATTTAACAATGCGGTAGGCCATTGTCAACTCATTTGCTACTGTAAGATCATCTTCAATTGAATCTTTCACATAAATGTACAATGTAATTATTTGTGATGTTCCTGCATTTCTGACAAAAGTTGTATTGACTTTGCTTTTCTGAATTAATTTGGCCTTTTACGTCAGATTTCCCACCATGATCAATGTTTATATAGTACTTGCATAATTTACGCTCCACTTTGTTATTAGTTCTTCCTTTCTTGTTAAAACTAGATTCTTTTGGATATTCTTCATTAAATGTACATTTTCTCTTTGGTATTTCTGCTGAGGAAATCTAAGACCTGTAAAAATTAGGGCTGATTAAAATAAAAAACCACAGGACATTTGGCCGCTTATGTACATGATACACAGTTTTTCTTCATTCAGATTCATAAAAATTTTAATAAATTAATGTAAACTTGGATTGTTTTTATAAAAATATTATAATAAATTTTGTTTGTGATTGGAAAGATTAAAATAAATTTTATCTTTGATATGTAAACCATTAATAATTTTAATGTAAATGACACTTCTGATTAGAATCTTTACATAATAATGCAAAACAACATTTGCTCTTGACCACAGTGAGGTTAAAATAAAAATTAGAATATCATCGCTAAAATGATCAAATAGTAATTACCTGGAACATGTAGTAGGAAACAAGAAGTGCCGAGACTTCCAAGCGATTTAAATTTAAATTTTGTGATGAACTTCTGGGCATCAGTTGTTTGGCTAGCACTTGAAATGCGAATGCCATTTATGAAGTCGTATTTGGTAAATCGACTTTGAAGTTGAAAATCATTTCGTAGAAACGGAGATGTAAAAACTGCTGGATAAGCCATTACGCTAGCAATTTTAAAATATCGGGACATTTATGTATTGTGAAAAAAAAATTTCAGGACACCGGGAAAAAACTCGGAAAACCAGGACAAATCCCAGAAAACCGGAATGTCTGGTCACCCTAGCCTAGGGCACTGAAATGTCTAGCACCGCCCCTGCCAATGAAGAACCTCAGGGGGTCATTTGCAAATAGTTGAAACCACGAATGTTCAATTCACAAATGTTAAGGGTCTACTGTATAGTAAAATTATAGCGAGCTTCCAGTGTACAGAATAATTTTCTATCTTTTTAGTGAAAGCCCATTATTGCCCATTATCTCGAATATGGGCAAGAATGATTTTGGCCGCCACTAATACAAGTCACTTCATATCCATCAGCACACAAAGGGAAGCATTTAAACTCACGATTTTGCTTCATGAAGTTCATACCAGTAGTTTTGGTATAAAAAAAATCTTGTACTTATAAATTCTGCAGAAATATAATTTAAAATACATTAATTCATTGAAGTATTTACACATGAAAATGTACAGAGAAATAAAAAAACAGACATTACAAAAAATGAATAATTGGAATTAGTTACATTTTTAAAACAATTGCAACCAAGCATGATATATCTTAAGATATTTACATAAAGATGTGTAGATAAATAATGAAATGTACACATTTAAAATGGGCTAAAGATTTGAGTTAAATACATTCTTAAAGTAATACAATCTTAGAACGTGAAAATAAATTAAGTTATAGAACAATCTTCCTGACTTTTAAATATTGCAAAATCTCTAATTGTTTCTTCAAAATCTAAATGATCGGCTATATCATCTTCTATGGAAATTATTGCCAATGCATCTAATCACATCTGTGACATAGTGGAATGCAAATAATTTTTTATTAATTTATGTTTGGAAAATGAACGTTCTCCAGAAGCAACTGTCACTGGAAAAGTTAAAACTTGCAATGCTATAAAAGATTTAGAAATAAAGTTATAAGCTTGTTTTCAGGTATGTACAGTAACATTTCTTTGGGCGAAGGATTCAGAATCCTTCGGGACATGGTTTTCAATTAATCAAAAAGGTCACAAGCTACTGTCTCTTTCCCTGCCATCTGTTAAGTGGGTTCCAAATTCAAACAACATTCCCTAAAATAATCATCTTCAAAATTACTCAACTTTTCTAAATTGAACAGAAAGCTACAAATCGAATTATATTCTATGGCGTTAAAGAAGTTAAATTGCTGCTAAGAATCATTTACTGGGTCATTGGGTGTTACATACATGAACTGTGATTTTGTACTACGGTTTCTTTTATTTTCTTCTTGGAAAAAGTCTGTTGTTAAACCCAAATTTTCAGTAATACCAACTGTTCCTTATACCTGGAAGAAATTTTCATCCATTCTATGTGCCACTAAAAAATACTTAAGTCTGACTTAATGACTTCAGAGCTGCAACTATATCTATTGAAATCCCTTGCAGGAACTTACTAGATATATAAATTTCATAAAAAATATCCTACCAAACCACAATGCTGAAGGTAAATCTAAAGGAGTGTATTTTTATAACGATACCTTTTGCCTCAACCCTGGTTTTGGTGACATGTTGTACCCAACAGTGCATCATCTTCAGAAATGGACATCAGGGCTTCATAAATTTCAACAATTTGATACCTAACTGCTTTAACAGCATCCGCACAACTTTCTCAGCATGTTGCACTTAAAGGTTTTACAGTGAAATCAGAAACATGTTTCAAAAGAATGTTCCAGTGGTAGGTAGGTGAACAAAAAATTGTAATGCATTATATTGTATCAAAAAACTAAACAGACTATTATCCTATTATAAAGTATAATTGTAATTCTAAATATCCTAAATGGTTATCTGCAGAACTTCAGATTCATGTTGCCCAAAAATAAATTTTACATAGGATTTACAAAGATTCCCAATCTGCTGCAGATAATATAGCTTTCTGTAGAATTCAGACAGAATGTAAAACCCTAACAAGACAGTGCTACAAGAATTATATAGTTAATATTCAATTATCAATATCAATAAATATAAAAATCTCTTGGAACTATATTAACTCATTAAAGAAAACAATACCTGATGTTTTGAATTATAATGACATGAATGCTGATAAACCTGATACCATAGCCAATCTTTTTTTTACTATTTTTCATCAGTCTTTGTAAGTTGGGATCATGGTTCAATGTTATACAATCATTACAGTATTACTCTCCATTGAATATTTCTCAATGCGTAATAACTTATGGCATGATTCCAAGTAAACTTGGCAAACTAGATATAAGCAAGGGCCCTGGCCCTGATAGTATTCCTCCACTTATCTTAAGACATTGTAGTATACTATTAGTCTACCCTCTGTATGTTCTATTCAATTTATCATTAAATTCTGGAATATTTCCTGAATACTTTAAATTGAGTCATGTTGTCTCAGTATTCAAATCTGGGGATAAGTCAGATGCTTAAAATTACTGACCAATTGTGATCCAGTCATCTATAGCCAAGGTCTTTGAATCCCTGATTTTTACTTTTTTATTATAAATCTCCGCTAGTAAACACTATAATAATTCAAGAACAGCATGGTTTTATGAAAGGTCGATCAACTGTTACAAAGTTAACGACATTCCAGAATTTCATTTAGAGTGCCTTCCAGGAAAGAGCACAATTTGATGTGAATTATACTGATTTACGCAAGGCTTTTAATATGGTTATTCACCAACTATTGCATGCTAAGCTGGCTGCCCGTGGTTTTATGATATGATGCTTAATTGTTTTCATAGCTACTTATCTGGCTGTAAGCAAGTTGTAAAAATTAAATCTAATTTTTCATCTGAATTTTCCACTCCTTCTGGAATCCCACAGGGCTCACATTTAGGCCCATTGTTATTTCTTATTTTCATAAATGATATTCAGGAAATTCTTAAACCTGTCAATTTTTTACTTTTTGCTGATGACCTCAAGCTGTTTTAAACTGTACAGTCTGTTGATGACTGTTTCTCCCTACAAGCTGCCCTATCCAGGCTTTCCAAATGGTGTCTAGATAACCAAATGGCTCCTAATACTGATAAATGTAAATCTTTCACCTTTTACAGGATTCATGAACCCATGGTTTATGACTGTCATATTAGTTATTCTCATCTGGAACAGGTCTCTGAATTTAAGGATTTGGGTATCTATTTTGATCATAAACTGACATTCTCTACCCATATAGATTTCATTGTTCGCAAAGCTTATAGAATGTTAGGATTTATATACAGATGTTTCAGGAATTTCTCTGATGTTCATACACTTAAATTTTTATTGTGATCATCATCATCATCATTTATTCAGCCATTAGCCAGTACAGGACCAGAATAGGCATAGTCAGTGATAAACAGAAATTAAAAAGATCGTTACAAAGAGAGACATATATACATAACATACAAAAATTTACATGACATGAGAAAGAATAATAATTGAGAAAGAATAATAATTAATTAATACGGTCAATTCTTGAGTATGCATCTTGTGTGTGGTCACTATACCAAACAACTTACCAATCCAAATTAGATCGATTACAGAAAAAATTTATTCATTTAGTTGCTACTCCCCTTGGTTACCGTAAAGAAAATATTCCATATTTTGATATCTTGACAGAACTTGGGCTTCCCTCTCTTTCACAAAGACGAAACTCATCTGATTTATTCTTTTTATATTGCCTTGTTAACTCTTGTATAGATTGCCCTCACTTATTGCAAATGATTAATTTTAATGTTCCAGTTTTCAATACTAGAAATAAATCTTTATTTAACATGACTTTTACAATAGAATAGAATAGAATAGAATTTATTGATCCAGTTGATTTGTACAGGCAAATATAGGACAAGTCATACAAATTAAAATAAACAAACATGGAACAGGGGGAGGAAAAATATATGTACATAGGTAATACAATGATGTCATTAATATAATGCTATAAAATAAAAATGCAATGCATACATACACTTTGACATATTTGTACAGTTAATTGCAGACCATATTATAAATAGTAGAAATACAAATGTTAATTATGAAAGAAATTCAGTGAATTTGTAGTAACACTTATCCATTAGCATGATTTGAATTTTCTTTTTGAAAACATTAATATTTACAACTGATTTTATGTCTTCAGGCAATTTATTAAAACATTTGAGACCCATCATATATGGTCCATCATAGTATATTTTAAGTCTACAGGTTGGAGTGTGGATTTTGTTGCAGTTGCGTGTATCATGATTGTGTAATGAGGAGTTGAGCTGAAAAAGATTTTGATTTTTTCTTACAAATAACAAAAGATGCATGATATATAAACAGGGGAGAGGTAATATCCCTAGTTTGTTAAATGGGTTTGCAATGATCTCTTGCTTTGGCTCCTGCTATGAACCTTATGGCTCTTTTTTGAATCAGGAATAGTCCATTTGCATGGGAGGATGAGCCCCAGAAAATTAAGCCATATGTAATCCTAGACTGAAATAAGGCAAAATAAACATTTTTAATAGTTTTCATGTTTACCACTTGTTTTAGTTGTTTTAACATATAGCACACAGAACTAAGTTTAGCTATAAGGTTATCAGTGTGGTTAATCCAAGTCAATTTGTTGTCAAGGTTGAGACCTAAGAATTTAACAGAATCAACTTCTTGCATCGAGTTATCGTTGAGTCTAAGTAATAGACTTTCTATTGGTGTTTGCCTATTGGTTGTATATTTAAGCATAACTGATTTGTTTACATTTATATTAATGGAGTTAGTTTTGCACCAATCGGTTAAACTGTTCACTGTCCGCTTAGCTGTATCTAGGACAGCGTTGTTTGAGTTTGCAGAAATTAGGAAACTGGTATCGTCGGCATATATGAGTGGATGAGCATCACCTGGACAGACGTTTGGTAGATCATTGATAAACAGGAGGAACAGGAGAGGTCGAAAGATCGATCCTTGCGGTACTCCTATCTTAATTGGTAGTAGTTTGGATTTGGCATCTGCCAATGCTACATATTGGTACCTGTCAGACAGGTATGACTTTACCCACTGCAGGGGAATCCCTCGTATGCCATAGCATTTCATTTTCTCCAATAACCCATTGTGATTAACAGCATCAAAGGCTCGACTTAAATCAAAGTAGAGGCCAAGCGTGGTATATTTTTCATCCAGAGCTGTAAGAACATGATTAATTACATTATAAATTGCTAGTTCAGTGGATTTGCCCTTTCTGAAACCATATTGAAATTGAGATAATATGGAGTGTTTCTCTACAAATGACATCATCCTTGTATAAAAAAGTACTTCAAAAAGTTTTGCTAGAGAATTCTGTATAGCTATGGGGCAATAGTTTATTAAGTCTAATGTGTTATCATTTTTTTTGAATTGGTACTACTTTAGAGACTTTCAAGAGGTGATGAAATATGCCTTGCTTCAAGGATTCATTACGAAGGTAAACTAATGGTTCTTTTAGTTGGTTTAGGCATTTAAGGAGGAGCCAGCCAGGGATTTCATCGAAGCCAGAGGATTTTTTTCTGCTGATTTTCTTAATAATGTTTGCTATTTAGAGTTCATTTGTAGGATACAGGTAAAGAGAATATGAAGCTTTTTGTGATGAATCATAAGATGTATTTTGAATTGATGATTGGGGTATTAAGTTGACAAAGAATTCATTGAAGAGATTAGCAATATCAACTGAGTTGGTTATTATATTTCCATTGCCATCATTGATTCTATTAAAATTAACTTTATCTTTGATGGAAGTTGCTTCCCTTACTATATTCCATGATTCCTTTGCCTTGTTGCTGGCTTTATTGAGTCTCTCGTCATTGAAGGTCTTTTTAGATGAGGAAATTAACTTTCTATAGCTTTTTTTAATGCTTATGAGTTTGTCATGAGATTCGGGGGTATTGGACATTTTGTAGTCAACATACGCTTGTTTGACAAGAGCTGACATCGTGCATATTTCATCAGATATCCACCCTTGTTTGACACTCCTACTGTTACCTTTGAATTTTATTAGAGGAAACACACAATCAAAGTGATACTTGAGTAATGAGTAAAATTTTTCAAAACTGTCATTAAATGCATTCAACGAGTATATTTCTGACCAATCAGTCCTTTGCAATATTGACATAAACATCTGTTTGTTTGATTCGTTGAACCTCCTACTAGATTGGTAGGTAGTATTGGTACTATGGGAATTTATAGCACTCAAGGATAGCTCCACAGCACTGTGGTCTGAAATACAAGGATCTATAACAGAGACTTCAAAAGTTGTATCGACTAAATTACACAAAATGTTATCTATGGTTTTCTGTGATTTTGGTGAGATAATAATTACTCATGCAACTCACCAATAGCAAGGATGATGAGAAGTGCGAACAGATTGCCAGCTGATATTGACCTATTCTCTACTTCTGTTTATAAGTTCAGATTATGTTTGAGAAATCTATGATCAATTCCTAGTTTCATTGGGTTTTTTATTGTGTTGATGTACTTTTTTGTGACTGATTTATTTACTAGTGTGAATTGTATTTTGTATGCCTGTCTCTCTATGTATGTGCATAATTTTTTTAATGTCAACTATCTGAGTTAAAGATAATTTAAATTGGGCTCACTGCCCATGTATAAATAAATAAATAAAAATGAGTGGTTATGGACTGACAATGAAGTTAGCTAACAGGTCACATAACATTTGTAATATGGGTTGGGTTGGTTTTTCAATAAAAACCAAGTAAAAAATTATATTTACATTAAAAAAAGTCGCAGCAGAAATTCTTTTTTGCAATGAAGTTTGCAGATACCAATGGTTACTTTGTGACTAAAAGTCAAAGGTAATAATTTTCTATGAGAAAAAGTCAGTAAACCAATAAATCTACAATGAAAGATTTACATATTCATAATTCCTGTTTATTTCTAGTATATCTTTCTTCAAAAGTGTGGCAATGAAGCATTTTAAGTGTTTATACCAAATTGATCTTGGGCTGCAAAGTAATATTATTGTGACAGAATTCCTCAGCATGCACACACAAAACAAAGCAGAGAAACCAGTGGACTTATATTAAACATTCTTGTAAATAGTGTAATAGTGAAGACATGACAGCATAATTATTTACTTACTTCAACTGAATTATAACTACTCTGCCTTTAACATATTCAAAATTCAGATATGTTTCAATTGGCTTAGACTTTCAATCTTAGACAAAAATGAAATAGGCTTTTGTGGGTCTATGGTTTGGAGGCAAAGGGTGGGGCTGAATTGTAGACTGGGACTTCTACAGGGGCAATGGAATGGACATGGAAGACCTAGGCCAGTCCTGAAGGGCATCTCTTAATGGTTCTGGTATGTACTACACTACTGAGGCTGCAGAGGTGGTAGCATGTAAAGTTTATGAGCATGCTAGGACATCTATAATTTGGATTTATGTGATAGTAATTATTCAGAAAGCACTGAGATCAAAATCAACTTTGTTTACCTATGTAGTGACGAATGGCATTCCCCCGCCGCTCAAATTCAAATGCTCGATTCTCGCTTGCCATGCAATCCAGTTGTCATTCATCCCACTTGCCATTGTCCCAAATGCTCAAGTAGCAGAATCTCGAATTCCCTGTTGCCAGATTCTCACTTCCCATAGTAAAAACTGGGGTGGGGAAAAGAGAGGTATTTACGAATATGCAGCAAAAAGGAGAAAGGACAAAGGAGTATTTACAGATATGCAGTAAAAAGAATGAGAGGAGGAGGAGGGGAAAGGGGGATGGAGTAAGGTACGATGAGGGAACACAGTTGACATTGGTAACAATCGACAGAGAATTTTATAACAATTATGAATACGCAGCATAAAGGCGAAAATAAAGGGAAGAAGGAAAGGGGAGGAAAAAGGTGGGAGGACATAAGGTATACTAATGAAACACAGTTGACATTGGTATCAATCAAGAGAGTTTTATAACAATTATGAATACGCAGCATAAATGCAAAAATAAAGGGGGGAAAGGAGGGGGTAGGGAAAAGGGGGGAGGGCGAAAGTTACTCTAAGGAAACACAGTCGACATTGGTATCAATCGACAAAGATTTTTATAACGATTATGAATATGCAGCATAAAAACGAAAATAAAGGGGAGGAAGGAGGGGGGAGAGGAAAGGGGGAGGACGAAAGGTATGCTTAGGAAACAGTTGTCATTGGTATCAATCAAAAGAGAATTTTATAACTCTGAATCTGCAGAAGAAAGGTGAAAATGGAGGTGGCGGAAGGATGGGGAGGAATCATAGATCTTTTGTCAACTATTTTTCCTGGTTGTCATACTGCAGGCATAGATAACATTAGAATTAAAGACATTAAGCAGAACAAAGTCATGATCCCTATAATAACAAGAATAATAAACAACAGTATACAATATGGTACAGTCCCAGACAATTTAAAAGCTGCTATTATAAAACCCATTAACAAAGGAGGAAAATTTAGTTATTTAAAAACTATAAACCAATCTCTATACAACTGTCAATTAGCAAAATAATGGAAAAATTTTTAGCTAAACATTTAAGAGATTTCATATCAAAAAACAAAATAATTTCTAGTAAGCAATTTGGTTTTAAAAATAAACAGGAACAAAAGAAGCATTGTAACACTTCTCAGAAATAATAAATAAAAACTAGGATAAAAATAATCAAATAATTTTCACTTTTATTGATTTTAAAAAGGCTTTTGACCTGATTAATTTGAACATTATGATCAATAAGCTATGGCAGATATGTATAAGGGGTACAATTCTTGATTGGCTTAGCAGCTACTTAAGAAACAGAGCCATGAGAGTTAGACTAAATGATACTTTAGGTGAGAAGTCAAAGAAGCACGTTGATAATGTTGTTTCACTGTCACTTTTAGGAACCGTAAGTATTAAGGAGAAACTTAGTGAGGCATACAGACTTTCAATCAATGAGCATAATATAAAAGTTAAAAAGAACCGTGAAATTTTGTCCAAAATAATAGACTGCATTTACTTTTGTGGAAACTTGGAAACTCCTTTACGTGGACATGATGAAAAAGACGATTCAGTATTTAGAGGATTAGTAAATTTTGCATCTAAATTAGATTCAGATTTGAAGAATCACTTAGAAACCAGTGCAGTCTTCAAAGGTGTTTCTAAGACCATTCAGAATGAGATACTTGACTGCCTGCTACAAATATACCATGAGGAGATAAGGACGGAAATTAGAAAAGCTTCCTTTGTAGCTGTCATGGCTGATTTATTCCAGAAAATCAAACTGCAGATGGCATATCAAAACGTATTTTAGAACAATTGGACATAATCCTTCAAGGAAATGGACAAAAACTGATAGCTCAGACATTTGATGGTGCAAATGTCATGAAAGGCAAAAAAGCAGGGGTTCAAGCAAAAATAAAAGCAGTTTATAGTAATGCACATTTCATTCACTATTATGCACATCAACTTAATTTAATAATGAGAAATGCAGCAAGTATTACATGAAACGCAAGAATATTTTTCTCTAACATTCTGGCTATTCCAACATTCTTCTCAAGATCACCACAACGTGTGTCCATTCTCAAGAAACATATGGACGTCAGCATTCCACGTCCATCCTCTACAAGGTGGAATTTCAACATACGGACCATAAACAGAGTTCATGAAAATTTGCAACCTTTAAAAAACTGCCTTACTGAAATTCAGTCAACATCAAATGCAGATCAAACCATTGCAGAAGCAACAGGAATTTTAAAATACCTGAATGATGATAATTTCAAGTTTTGGTTAGAGCTTTTTCATCAGATTATGCCTCATGTTGAAATAATTTACAACCAAATGCAATCTCGAGAAATTAGTGTGTTTAAAGTTAATGAATATATAACAAATTTCAAAACTGCTATTTTAGAATTGAGAAACTCAAAGTACTGTGAGAATCCTTCAAAGACACTCATGGCAGAAGCTAAGGAAGTGTGTGACTATATAGTATAGTTCCATTTCTCATCACTTTGTCGCCATCGACAGCACAAACATTGTTGAATGTTGAATTCCTTTATAAAAATGTCCACACCTTGGCCTCTATTACAAGCAACAAGTAATTTCTGCATTAACTTCCGCCTGTAATAGCATTTTAGTGACCGTAATATTCCCTGGTCCATGGGTTGAATTAAAGATGTACAATTAGGAGGTAAATAAACCACACGTACATTTCCGGATACCAAAAGTGATGCATCAGGGTGGGCAGGACAATTATCTAATGTCAGAATTATTTTACAGTTGTCACTTAGTCCAACAGATTTGCAATGAGCATGCGCCTCTGGTGCAAAGCAATTTATAAACCAATCCTACATTAATTGAGAAGTTATCCATGCACGTTTATTAGCGTGATAGTAGACAGGTAAATTTTTTACACTCCTTAGAGCACGAGGGCGTGCACTTTTACCTATTACGGTAAGCTTTATTTTGTGCGTACCTGCTGCATTTGTGCATGCAAGAACAGTCAGCCGCTCCTTGGACTTGCTCTATTAGCAATAAGCCCGATACCGGTACACCGTCACTTCTTCATTGTCGAAACCATTCAAACAACACTCGATCGACATCGTTGACTCTGGAAGTGTGTAATGTTTTTCTGCTACTCATAGCATTAGGAGTGTCACTGTCTGCATAAAATTTCAGCAAATCACTTTTTTGTTTATTCAAGTTGTACACAGTGGACTTTCCTATGCTATACTCCTCACAAAGTCTCTTAACTGAAGTGCCATTTTCTAGTTTTCTTAATAAGTCCACTTTTTCTTCAATAGAAAGAGTTTTATGTTTATGCTTCATAATATTACTGGAGGGGTTTTCAGCTTTTTTTAAAAGACAACCTGATATGACTCTGTCACACTACTGAAAAAGAAAAAAAATGAGCGTGAACACAACTGTATTCATAGGTGGACGCAGACTGATGATACTAATTGAGCAAAACCATCTAATCTACCAATCTTCTGCGTACAAAACAAAATTCCCTTAATCACAACCCCCTCTCTTAATTTCTCACCTCCACTACTTTCCTGACGATTCTTGCATGGACGAAACGAGCGCATGGAGGGGAAGTCTTGAAGCCATATGGCTCAGAAAAAGAAAGGGAACATAATTTGTAGCAAGTAAATTTCCTGCATTAAAAGTTTACTTTATGTATACTTTGTATGTGCTTTGAACCGCTGCTTCCAAATTGGTTGTAAAGTTGTCGAAATTTCTTACGACGCAGTGTGTTCACCAACGTGTAGCGGGGGCAACCCGCGAAACATCACATTTAAAAAAATGCCGGATTTTGAAAATTCCGGAATTTTGAATGCCGGATTTATGAGGTTCTACTATACTTTTCATTAGTTGAATCTATAAGAAGGTATGGAACAACTATTTGGGGAAATGCCAATAAAACAAATAAATAATTCTTAATCGCTAGTCAAAATAAAATAATAACAATGGTAGATGAAGATATTATAAATAATAAAACAAAAAATGATGATAGGTCCTATAGGTAGAACATATATTACATATAAAAACTTAAATATATTACCACTAGAGCAATTATTTAAGCATGTAATAGTAATTGGCAATAACTTCACAAATATGTAGATATAAATGAGAAAGGCTTGAGGTACACAACAGAAACAAATGAAGTATGAGGAGATACAAAATACCCACATAATAATAATCATGGTAAAATTTCATTATCAGTAACACTGCAACATTGTTGAATGAGTTATTGAAAAGTCTCAGAACTTTATCTTGTATATCAGAGATCAAAAGAAACTGCAAAATATGATTTCTGAGTAATATATAACGCGTGTTTCAATCAACACTAAATAACTAAAGATTGTTTAGTAAATAGAGTAGGGTGAACTGATAATTAAAATGATAAGTTCTTCAAGATTTAATATTTGATGTGATAATAAGATATGCTCCAAAATTATGTAACATTATGAAATAGGTCATGAAGTCATTCATGTGTTTTGACATGTACCATGGAGTAAGAATAAAATAGGATATAATGTAATGAAGCTAAGATCAGCATGTTATTATTATGGGAGATAAGTTGATAATGATATGTTGTAATAAGATGATAAGTATTTAAACTATATGATATATAAGATATATATATATCATCATTATCATCATAGGTAGTCTGTCCGTAGACAGGTCCGTGATTTTTTCATGGTTAAACCTGATTCTCCATGCACTCCTATTTTCCGCTGTCCTCTTTATATCTTGATAACTCTCTTTCTCTTTCTAATCAACTATCAGCTGAAACCTTTTTCTACCTCTTTCCTTTTCTCCATCTAGTTTTCCTTCTAACACATCTTTAATCATACTCTCTCTCCTCAGGTAATGTTGAACCCAATTTGACTTCCTCTTTCTAATAGTCTGTATAATCATTCTCTTCTCTCCTACTCTACTCTACTTCATCGTTTTCCATCCAATCCATTCATTTTATCTTCAGCATTCTTCTTCAAGTCCACATTTCAAAGCTTTCCAAGTATTTGATGACATTTTTCCTTAGCGTCCATGTTTCTGCCCCATACAAAGCTATACTCCATATGTAGCATTTCTTCTGAAAGCCACTTTTGCTTTTCCTATTCTAGTCCTGATCTCATCCATACATTCTGCTTCTCTTGTTATGATGCTTCCAAGGTATTTATAATCTGAAACTTGTTCTAAAGGCTTTCCTCCAATATTTATGTTCAGATTCTCTTTGCACGATATTCGAATGACCTTGGATTTTTCTGTATTTATTTCCATACCATATTTTCTACCTGTTATTACTAGTCTATTTATCATTTTCTGGAGTTCACCTTCCTTTCTTGCTAGAAGTACTTGTTCATCCACATATTTTACTGTTCTTATAATCCTTCCTCCAATTTTGAAATCTCCTGTGCTTTCTAAAGATTCTTGCATTAGACTGTCTCCATATATATTGAATATGGTAGGGGATAGGCGGCAGCCCTGTCTTACTCCTCTACCGATATTTACTCTGCAGGTGTCCGCAATCTCCAACCTGATCTTTACAATTTGATTCGCATAAAGATTCCTGATCAGTCTCCTGTCTTTCCAGTGTAAACCTATTTCCCTTAATATCTTCATAAATATTACCCAATTTACACTATCAAAATCCTTCTGCCAGTCTACGAAAGATATGCAGATATCTTGACTATACTCTATTGCCCTTTCTGAGATGATTCTAACTACCTTTATAGCATCTCTAGTTCCTCATCTTTTCTGAAACTGAATTGATCTTCCTCTAGCATTTCTTCTGCCTTTTTCTCCAGCCTTTAATTAAGAATCCTCGTCATGATCTTTGAAGTGTATAACAGAAGGCTTATTTACACTTTTGGCTTCTTTAGAGGGGTCATTGTTACTTCTAGGAAATCCCAAGGACATTTTCCCATGTCGTAAATCTTATTAATTAATTTCGTGATCGCTTTTAGTCCTTCTGATACTACTAGATGGGTGGTTAGAGTATCTGCCAACAGATACTAAGGTCACGGGTTCGAATCCCGCCTAGGACATGAATGTTTATGTTTGTTTGTGTTTGTTATTTGTTGAGTTATAGATTTCACTGTAAATTGGCCCTTTGTATGCTGTATGTGAAATGTTAATGAATAAATAAATGTCTGACCCTTTCTTGGCTCAGCACATCAATGATCATGCAAGTTGTGGAGAAGGCCATACATCATATCTATCAAAGACTATTGCTGATGAATTCATTTTACTGCTGGCAAGAAGATGCTATCAGCCATTTTAGATTAAATCAGAGATGTGGGATACTTTTCAGTGTCCATTGACTCAACACCGTATGTGTCTAATGTAGATCAGCTGACTGGCATCTTATGTTATGTGCTATCTGGCAGACCATTTGAATGTTTCATGACCTTCAGTTGCATCACCAGCCACATGAGGGAGAAACCTTTCTCATGCCTACTCTATTTCCGGACTGAAAATGGGATTGACATCAGCCTTTGTCATGACCTAAGCTATGACAATGCATGTTATATGAGAGGCAAATATTCAGGAATGCAAGCCAAGATAAAAGAACACGGTGCTTTGGTTGATTACATACCATGTGCTGCACACTCGCTCAATCTTTTTGGCCGGTCTGCCAAAATTGTCACATTGAAAGTTTCATTTTTTGGATTTGCCCAAGAATTGTCCATTTTTTTCTGTGTCAACCATTTGTTGGATGATTCTTAGAGCTTCACTACCAAAGGAATGTCTGATGTCCACATCTCTGACAGGAACATGGAACATGTTGAAGCTGTGAATATACTTTTTTTGGATAATCCCAACCTCCTCAAAGTGATAGAGAGCATCAGGGATGAATAATCTCAAAAATCAATAAATAGAAAAGATGCAATGATCCTGAATGATTCAATGTGCACTTTGTAGACTGGTATTTTGTGTGAGGTCTGGAATGATGTACTTCAGCCATTCAACAGATGCAGTCTAATCTTGCTAAGTGCTCAAATTGACCTTTCCACTACTCTAAACCTACTGAGTAGTCTTGGAACTATTCTTCAGCAAATGCAGGATAATTTTGATGAGTATGAGATTCATGGGGCCGCAAGGCCTGCTGACCAAGAGCATAAATCAGCCAAATGCTGCAAAAGACAGAAGATATGAGATGATGCAACTGCACACACATTCAGCAACAAGGAGGCCTTCAGAGTTAATACCCTCATCACAACCATTGACAAACTGAAGAGTGAATTACAACATCGGATCAAGGTTTATGAAAATATTTACCAAACCTCAAGTGTCCTGACAAATTTTTTGCCTAAAATTTCAAGTTCTGAATTCAGTGCAGATATCAAACATCTGTGTTAGAAATACCCAGATGATCTCCAAGTAGATTTTATTAAAGAATTTCAGCAATTTTTTGAATTCATATCCCTCTCAGATATTAACCCTTCCCATGTTGCTAAAATATACAGAGATTATAAATTCCTGTTCATTTTTTTCAGATATAATTTTCAAAAAATGGGTATTTTTTTAAAAGCCAAATCAGTCAACTACATATTCATATATAGGAAAACTACACTTTTAACATAAATATTATAGATATGAGGTAGTTATTACTCTCTTTGTATGTTGTTGTTTAGCAGTGATTTTTCTAAAACTGGTGGTGCATCTCTGAATACTGTCTCTAACTAACACTATTAAATACATACACTATTTACAGTTAATTGAATATTTGCATCTGTTTGCACTCCACTACTCCTCAAATATTTTTCTTTGTGTGATAGTCCTCAATGCAATTGGAAAATAGCATGAGAAAATCATTTAAAGAAAAAACATCGCCAAAAAATTGCATTTGCTTGATCCATTCTGTACTGAAATATTCTTGTATTTCAGTCTTTGGATTTAGGCCCATGTTTATAATTACGCCAAGGAAGGCCTCGATATCACAAGATTCACTACTCTTCCAATTAGCGAGACGTGATGTAGGCGAATTCTGCTTGGCCAATTTTCTGTTTTTGCCGTAGAGATTGGTTTCAGCGCGTATTAGACTGATCATTTCATCTCCAAAAAAAGTCGGAAATATTGTATAGGTTCACTGTGAATATTAAAATCACTTGGAAGAATTATTCCCGGTGTAACCTCACTAAAATCAGGTTGAAAACTTGGACCAGAGTCATTAGAAACGATGTCCAACCAACCTGTCATAAGTCTTGGCATAGGTTCACCATTTAACATGATTTCCTCCTCATCTTCGTCTAATTCCCTTTCACTATTCATCAGACTATCTGATTCATCACTAAAACTATGGAAATATTCTTCATCATCACTTATTTCAGCTAATAATTGGACCAAATCAGATACCGATACTTCAAAGTCCGCCATGACGGATGTTTACGTTCTCAAATAGGAAATTCAAGTTCAAAAAATGTAAATTTTATGGGTTATTTTGACTTACTCGGTGCTTTGACGTCACTACCAGTATTCTCTTTTGAAAGCGACCATCTCCTGTCATCTAGTATCACTTACGGAAGGTAGAATAAAAGCTATGTTAGTGAATGGCAGAATGCGGAATATATCGTATTCGACACGGGAAGGGTTAATAGATAAGATGATGAAAGCGATGTACTGAGTTTACACTGAATCCATTGTGATAGAATGTTTCCCCAATGTTGAAACTCCATTAGAGCTGTATTTCTCATTAATGATCACTACCTGTTGTGCAGAACGTTCCTTCTCTATTCTAAAAAGGGTAAAAAATGTCCTCCGATCCACCATGATTCAAGAGTTTTGTTTCCCTTGAGCATTGGGAATAAAATTATCAGGTTGCGACAATATCATTCATGACTTTGCCACAGCAGTTAGGAAAAAATTTTGGAGCTGCTTCCATAACCAGGTGAAGGTTAACAAAGTGATGGTAGTGCTGTTGATGGCAAGAAAGTGACAAGAAATGGTACAACCATCGGGAAAGGCATAAAAGTGCAACTTCAATGTAATACGTAATATAATACATAAATATTAGAAGCATTTCAAAATAAGGACACCAAGTAATATAAATGAAGATGAATGCATCTCAACCCGAGGGGGAGGGCCACAGTAAATGAGGGAAAGAAACCAATAACACCTAACCAATATTACCAAACCCAGAGTGCCGAGTAGGCATATGCCGCATACTGGTAGCATTTTAGTTCCATTTCTCATCACTTTGTCGCCATCGACAGCACAAACATTGTTTTCTTTACCTTTCACCCAGTTATGAAAAGAGAACCAAATTTTTTTGTTTGATGAAATGAGTGATTTATGTTTGATGAATTTACCTGAGTTGAATAAATTTGTTAATTTTACATAGGTAAATAAATGTTTAATTACTTCATAACTATGTTTGTAATATGTAATACATACTTGGGCCCTTCCTTCCTATTAGCGTTGGGTCCCTCATAAAATGAATGCAGCCCTGGTTATGTCCCAATTTTTCATTCTTTAAACATATCCCCCACTTTTCTTTGCTGAGTTTAGTCAACATAACCCAGCTTTTTGCTTTAAGATAATTATTTAAATATAGAACCTAAAAGGTTTGTGTTTGCTTTACTGTAAATCAATTTTTCTTCAAGCCAGAATCAGCAGATAAATGAAGAATAAGCCTTCTTATAGTATGTCATGAATTCATTTTAATTAATTATAACTTAATTTGAAATATGATAAATTTATTTAAATTATTGGAATACAAATTGTTAGTTCACACAATTTGAATTTGATATTATCCAATGATAAAGTTGAAGATTTTATGAAATACTTTTGCTAAAAATTAGAAAACAACTTATAAAATTAGCATTTGCCAACAGAGAGCATAGAATTTGAAACATTCCAATACTTACCACCTGTGTTAAATATTCCCAGAGAATTCACTTTGAGACAAAATTTTTAGTATACTAAATATAGACAAACACTATAGATCCAATGAAAAATATTCAAGTTCTCATTGGCTTTAGTTATCCATAGCAGCTCAAAATATCTAAAAACACTCAAGCCATAGGTATGCATAGTGTTCACCAAATGTCAGTAAATTTTCATTCTTCCAATTGATTCAGGTATATATACAATTATTTTATACAACTGCTAAATGTCATCAAAGAACCAAACCGACAAATGATTATATATATCACATGTAACATTTATAAAGAAGAAAAACAGCCTTGAAATCACAGTTTCTAAATTATTCAAAAAGTTGAACATATGCAACAAACTGATAAAATGTTTTTCTATATGAATTTAATATAATTAATCAACAATGAAGAAAGTCTTGCTAACTTCCCAATCATTTTCATCAAATTTAAATAAACATACTAAGATATATTAGCATAAAATTTTTGAAATCATTTTCATATTCAATGAGGCACAGCACATCAGAATGCTATTTTTAATAGAACACACTAGTTTAGTCTGAGATCAACAATTTGAAAAACTTCATCATCACTGCATTAGTCTGTCAGAAGACATACAACATTGCAGATTATGTTAAGAAATTATCAAAACAATACAAATTTACACTGCCACAAAGTACGGCAACATCAGATATTTTTAACTATATAAATAAATTCCAATTATTTGAATAAAATCCACTATTAATACATTGCCAATGCTGAGAAATTAAATGGAGGATTACCAGTGACTAGAGAATAAATCTGAAAATCTAACTAATGCAGTCTTAATAATGGTAGAGTATGCACATAAGTATTTGCGATTAAACATTTTAACATTGTTTAAATATGCATAATTTTTTTAGAAAGTTGATAAATTATGATAAATATTTGTCCATGTTCTAGTGTTTAAATTAGAGATGTCTACAAAAATAGATTTTTCAAATATATAAAAGTGTTAGTGCATATAATTGCTCCAACAACTACTACTGGTGAATTTTCTTTCAGCGCCAGGAGCAGCATCCCCAATGAAATGATTCTTATTTTTTGTCAACTCTGAAAAAGATAAAAAATTGGAAGTATAGCTGTATTAGACAAAATCCATCTTTTCACTTTGTATTGGATGCCAAACATCAAATCCACATCTGTAAAATATATGTTACGGTGAAAGTAGAAGATTTGGTGAATTTATATAATCACAGCTGGTTCAATAAAATAACAAAGCCAATCAGTAAATGTAATAATATGTTAAGCATACACCAGTTATTTTATAAAATCACTGGTGATTTTATAAAACCATTTCTGTTTTATGGTAAAGGTAATTAATGGACGTGGTGCCATCTAGACAAGTAGACCCCAGAATGGAATAAACCAAACCCACAACCACATAACCCAACCTGGATAGGAAAATGGAACGAATCTAACTTCCAACCACATAACCTAGCCCAGGGCGCCAAATCATCCCATCGCCAAATTGTTCCATCACCGCATTGTCCCAGCACTGAAACCTTAATGCCAAATTATCCCATTCTGATTGCAGTAACTCCTCAATGTTAGCAATAGGTAGTAAACAAGCTGAGTCTGTGTTCAGACAGGAAAATAGCAGAGGTAATGGATCCAATTACTTCATTAGGATAAAAGATAATAAATATTTCATTTTTATGATTAATGATTTATTAATTTAACCACTGGCTCCTGGAGATTTTATGAAATTGCTGGTGAATATAATTAATGTGTTATATTTTCACTTTCACCAGCATTTATAGTTATTTTATAAAATCACCAGCCATTTTATAAAATCACAGATTTCACACTTTCACCATAGCATATACAATGCTACTCTTCTTATGAGGTGCTACCCGGAAGTTTTGAGAATGCTCATGTAACAATGTAACTGATAATAGTACAAAAATTATCCTGGTAGATGGTAGATTATACTTTGCCTCATCATACAGTCACCTTTTTGAAGATTTTTAGTGAAGATGTAGCATTCTGTGATTTTTCGAAATGAGCGATTCAAAAGGACAAAGAGTTTGCATCAAATTTTGTTCCAAGCTTGGTAAAACAGCTTCTGAAATACATGAAATGTTATGAGCAGCCTTTGGTGAAAATGCTTTATCAAAAGCACAAATATAAAGGTGATTTTCAAGATTCGAAAATGAACAAACTTCTGTGGAAGATGAAGAACGTTCTGGACAGCCATCAATGAGCAGAATGGTTGAAAATGTTGAAAGGGTTGGAGAGTTAATTCATCATGACAGGCATCTCACTATTCATGATTTGTACAAAAAACTGTATCTTTCTTATGGAAGCTGCCAATGCATCTTATCAGAAGATCTGAACATGCGAAGGACCTCTGCCAAACTTGTTCTTCAAGTGTTAATGGATGAGCAGAAGGAAAATTGACCCTGTGTGTGTCGTGATCTTTAACAAGTTCTAGATGACCCAGATTTTTTGTCAAAGGTCATTACAGGTGATGAAATGTAGATTTATGGGTACGATCAAGAAACAAAGTAGCAGTCATCACAATGGAAATCTCCACAGTCCAAAGAAGACCTGACAAGTTCAATCAAATATCAAGTACATGTTGATCATTTTTTCAACTGCGACAAGGTTGTGCATCATGAATTTGTTCCCCATTGCCAAACTGTCAATCAGCTGTATTACATTGAAGTGCTATGGCATCTGTGGGAAAACATACAGAGAATTGGGGAAATAGAGATTGGTTTGTTCATCATGACAATGTGCACGTTCACACTGCCCTGTCTGTCCAACAGTTTCTGGCCAAAAAAACAGAGCTATGGTCCCCCACCCCCATACTCTCCAGACCTTGCTCTCTGTGACTTCTTCTTGTTTCCAAAGATGAAATTGAAGCTCAAAGAAAAGAGATTTAATAATTGTTTGGAGATTCAACAATAATTGGGGAGGGGTATGTTATGGTATTATGAAAGAAGAGTTTCAGATATGCTTCCACTGATGGCACAATAGCTTGGCTCAGTGTATTAACCCAAAAGGGGAGTACTTTGAAGAGGAGATGATGCAGAATTAGATATGTTAAATGAATCTTTGTTTATAAATACATTCTCATTTCATTTACATTCTCATAACTTTTAGGTAGCACCTTGTACATCATTCTCTACAAAAAATGCACCAACACATTGTGTATATGCCTTCATCAAATTAGCATTTTCTTATTTTAATCAACAACTAAAGGTGTAATAATTGATAAGTGAGGAAACACTTCAAAGTTGTCAAAATAATATTATAAAATTTGTGAGATATGGAATTTGAGGTGATGCATGATATACTTTCATTTCTAAAATAGTCTGTTTGGAATGGCTTAGGTGCAATGTTACAGCAATATTTATAAATTATAGCATCAAAAGTAACACACGTATTTTCCTCCACACATGCAAGTGCAGGTCTGAAGTTTGTTTGATGTGAGCTTGATGTTTCAGAGAGAATGCAGAGAATGTGCAAGAGCATGCGTTTGGCATGTGATAGCATGATTGGGTTGTGTTTGTATGAATGGCTTATATGTCATGAAGTTTGAAGTTTATTTTCATTGCACTGTATTGCATTGTCTGGGTGCTTTCAAAATTACAAACGTCTCTAAGTGGGCTGTTTTAGTACCCAACATTATTTTCCTAACAAGTATAATTGCCCATTAAAAATTATTGGTATGCACAAATTAAGAAATAAGTCAAAATAGAAATCTTCTTTCTCATATATATTTTGCTATTCCTCGTGCAAAAAGGAGGGGTGTGGGCTGATCGTCACTTTTAGGAGGGGTGGGAGCTTGGAGGCACATGCAGCAAATGGCAGGCGGGTGAAATGGAGGAGTAGGGAATAGATGTAACAGAGGGGAAATACTGGGAGAGGAGAAGGAGAAAGGGAAGCAGTGGATTGGATCAGGCAGATCTGATTATAGCTAATTTATTGTTTTCTTTTATATCTCCGATATCCATAATATCAAATCTCAAATGCACCCAGAGCTGTTTTTTCAATTTATTTATCCACTATACACAGGTACCAAGTGCCCAAATACATAGTAAAATATGTTACAATGAGGTGAATGTACAAAATTATAATATTATATCTAAGAACTTTAAAATTAATACAATGAAAATTGTATGAATCAATAAAAACATTGATAAAACTAAAAGAAAATATTTCATGTTAATCAAATAAAATTAAAATGAAATATTTAAATATTTGTCATGCCAGCTACATACATAAGGCCTTGTGAAATTTTTTTAAAATTTTGATAAAGATTTACATAGATTGCTAATCAACGACATACAAAGATTGGAGGAAAACATTATGTATTTGTGAA
Organism: Tanypteryx hageni; assembly: GCA_028673005.1. Classification (NCBI taxonomy): domain Eukaryota; kingdom Metazoa; phylum Arthropoda; class Insecta; order Odonata; family Petaluridae; genus Tanypteryx; species Tanypteryx hageni. Next base: position 6,989,224 of record CM054120.1, read on the forward strand.
TATAAAAATAAACTATACAAGTAAAAGACAATTTACATTAGTAGTTTATTCTTGCAGATTTTTTAGAAAAATTTGATTTACTCAAAAAGGGCTCTAAGGAATTTATTAAAATCAATCCAATTGTAGAGCCTGATGTCACAAATAATACTGCATAAGCCATATGTCTCAAAAAATCACTATATGGCATCCAGTGACATTAAAATGTATGTTAAGCTACCTCACCTAAGCCCTATGATGTAATGCCTCTGCTGCGATCCACTCAAAATCTTATTATAGCCTAGACCAGCGGTTCTCAATCAGTTTGTGGTGACAAAATGGTGTGTTGCAAAGAGCCAGGAGGTGTATTGCTGAAAACTTTAGAAACGGCTTGTAAATTTTGTTAAGCAGGGTCTTTTGCTTATGTCATTTTTAGCAAAAATAAAAACAATATTTAGGCTTCAAATCTTCATTATTATGCACTGCTCCTCTTTTTTAGCTTGGCGATTATAGTGTGCAGTGTGTCACGCATGTGAGCATTGACCGTCATGTATGTTGCAATGAAAAAAGGTTGAGAACTGCTGGCCTAGATGGTTAAACTAAATTGAATGATATATTTGTCGATAATATCATTCATAATAGACACTGAAGAGATGAATGATATGGCATAACAAATACTTTATTCTTCGATATTTTGAAATAAAATTCCATCTACTCAAAAATGGCTATAAGGATTTTGATTAAAATTCATCCAATTGTGCAACCTGATGTCACACATTATACTAAGTCATATGTCCTAAAAAAAATACTATATATTGTCCAGTGGCATTAAAATATATGCTCAACTACAGCAGTAGGAAAAACTGCTAGAAGAGCATTTAAGATAAATTCTGAACAAAAAGTGATGATCATCAAGCCATGGCAGTGAATTGCCAAGCACACAGAGTTAATTTCGGGGCAAAGAGTATAATGAGAGCAAATGTATACATGTATATGAGAATGTTTGTGCAATGTTTATTTATTTTTGTTTATTTTAGATTGTATTCAAAGTACCAAAGAAGGGAATTAATATTCATTTGTAGAATTAATGGGTCACTAGGGTTTACTATAGTCTTATATATCTTTATATCATTGGCAAAGAGTAAGAAATTGACATCATCAAAAGCACTCAGTATGACATTTATAAAAATTTGGAACAAGATAAGGCCTAAATGATATCTGGCATGGTTGCAGGAAAAATAGACCTTCTCAATGCTGAATCTGTAGTCCACAACATTTTTAGAGACTATTCCTTTCCTTTTAGATCCTCAGCCACTAAGAGTAGATCAATAAGTCCATAGACTGGTTTTTCAGGGTTTCTTTTGCTTTTTACTTTTCTCTGTTTAACTTTCATAATTTATTTCAGCTTTCTAATTTGTGTATTTTACAACTAGTCCCATAATTCAGTCATCAACAAAAAGTTTCATGGAATCTGACAGAGTAAATTGAATGAAATTTTTAGGTTAGTCTGTTGGATTTGAATAATGCTACGTTTTCTATGGCAAGTCACTTATGGTTTGTTTTAGTACAAATCATACCATTCATAAATAAAAATTGTTCAAGATCATATTCAGAATCCATTTCACCATCACTTTCATTTGATACTATGACATCATTCACCGATTCATCTTACTCGCACTTATCATCTATATTGGATGAATCTGTTCAAAGTTCATTGCTGTTGCTGTCACTTTCCCATGAAGTAGACATAATGGCATCATCTCCAAGGGGCATAATTTTGGTGATCTCAGGGAGAAACTAATAAAAAGTACATAACAGAAAATCCCTACAAATAATAGCAAACCGAAGTTTTTATAGCCAGTATTTAAAACTAATTTCTGGATGTATTTATATGTATAGGGCATTGGCATTAATTATTATATAAGTTTAGATGCTGTGTGTATTATTTTTGGCATAAAAATGAGAAATACTGAATCTGCCTGATTATAAGACAATGTTTTTTATCTAAAATGTAAGCCGGAAAATTCATACTCCCCTTGTAATCGTGACCAAAGATATCTTCTATTCTTCCTCTCCCTCTCACCCCCTCCAAAATTCAATCCTCTATGTTCTATAGTCTATTCCACGCTTAGAAGGCAGTAATATGCTTATGGTGTATGCAGCTGCCAAATTTCTCCTGCATTAGAGCCAGAAATTGTCTTCATCCCGTATTTAAACATTTTAAGAAATAAAACTAATAATTTGATGTAGAATACTGGAAGCATTTTGTTATTTAGTCTATCTAAATACATAGCGATAATCATAATAATCATAATAATAAGCATTTTTCACCATGACTATGTACTTTGCAGAATTTTTGCACCTTGTTTCATTACTCCATGGGGCTTATAACCACCAAAATTAAAAAATAAATATTGGGAGTGGACACTTAAATACTTTTCCTTGTAAGAAAATGTTAGATTTACTACACAATAACTACATATACTACATAATAAAAATGCAGTGTGTGAAAACAGTAATCCTATGAAAACAAAGCTGCAGGTCAAATAACATATTGTCTCGAATATAAGGCGACCTCGAATATAACGCGACCCTAAGATTTTTGGAAAGTTCTTCAAGAAAAAATTAACCTCGAATATAACTCGACCCGAAAACCTTCAGCCAATCTAACACAAATTCCTCATTCATCTATCCCTTCTCCTGCACATGAAAGATTATACTTGATGGCAACTTTACCTTTGGTGATTTAAAATTACATAGGGAGTCAGTTTTCGCCTGTCGGCCATGACTGCAAGCATAACAGTTATCCTTGATTTCTCATTTCCGGTGGATTTTAACAAAACCGATATAGCAACTTTTTCGTTGGCGGTGACGTTTGACAGCATATCAAAACATACTGGGGTTTGATCTGCATTCCCCATATGGCCTAGCAGATAGTTATGTTTTTTCATTTCATTTTCATTTTTCTCATGGATCACAAGTTTAAATTTTGATAGGAGGCAATGATGCACTTGGGTTGTATGGTATAGCCCTGCTGCTTGGCCACGAAGAACCCTGTGGTGCTGGGGTGCATTCGATAACCCTTGTATGTATTGTTGCTCGTTGCTGAGCTAATGAGTTTATTGCTAGGCAGCAAATGACAGGACTAAGTGGGAACACTGAATTCTTGGATGGACTATGATTTTGGGAAAACCAGGAATAATCCGTTTGAGCAGGATGGATTGAAGGGCATTGAAAAGGGCTTGGAAAAACCAACATTCTTGCACAAATGCATCTTTTGGGGCAAAAACTCTACATCGTCAGAGAAATTTATGTGGAATGAATTCAGTCCCTGGTTGAAACCTGAAGTGTTAAGTTTGGTGCCTTGAGGTTCTCTGAGTATGTTTTTAAAACCCGACGTATTTGGTGTCTGTGAGCTCTATCTTGTTGTGCTTGTGGTATGATCATTCAACTCTCCTCTTCTTCAACAGTTACAATAATTTCGATAAATAGCAATTGCTGTCAATATTAATTAAATTAATTGGAAAGGTTTATGGGAAAATTCAATCAATTTAAGAAGTTAATTTTTGTGTAGTTTCATTGAAAAAATATTCCTTATTTTCACAGACCCATGGATAAAAAACTGAAAATTTTAAATCTTAAGGAAAAGATTAATGTTATTAAAATGGTCACTGAGGAGAAAATGAGCATTAAAAATGTGACTACTCATTTTAAATGTGGAAAAATGCAAATTTACAACATTAACAAGAAAAGGACAAAATAATGGAGAAATACTTAGCGAGCAGCAGAAATGATTTGGCCAGAATGAAAGTAAGGGACACAAAGTATAGTGAGCTAAATCGCATTGTGTTTGAGTGGTTTGCAGCAGCCAGGGCAAAGAACTTCCCTATTTCTGGACCAATTCTATAAGAGAAAGCAAAATAAACTGCAGGAATACATCAGATAGATGGTTTTTCTGCATCAAATGGGTGATTGCAAAGTTTTAGGAAAAGACACAACATTACATTTAATGTCTCCTGTGGGGAAGCAAATGACGTTGACAAAAATGAGGTAGAAAGTTAATACAGTAGATTAAAAGAAATAATCCGCAATTAAAAACCCAAAGACATCAGAAATGTTGATAAAACAGCTTTGTTTTTCAGAGCTCTGCCTAATAAGACCTTGCAGATGAAAGAAGGAAAGTGTTCTGGAGGTCGCTATTCAACAGAACGGTTAACCATACTTTTGGTCACATTTGCTGATGAAAACTAGAAAAGCCATTAGTGATAGGTAAAAGTGAAAATCCACGATGCTTCAAAAATTTAAAGAAGGATAAACTTCCTGTGGAATGGAAATCGAATAAGAAAGCATGGATGACAAGTGCTATATTAGAGGAATTTTTGAATAAATTAAATAAAATAATAGAAAAGGAAAATAGGAATATTCTTCTTTTTCTAGATAATGCCACCTGCCACCCGAAAATTCGACTATCAAATATTCAGCTAGTTTTCTTGCCTCCTTGCACAACATCCATTCCACAGCCACTAGACAATGGAATCATACAGAATGTAAAACTTAATTACAGAAAATTAATGATTCAGCATCTTATTGCAAATATGGACGATTGTAGGAGTCTCAAAATTTACTGTAAAAATTGATGTGTTAGATGCAATTACATTTTTAAGCCGCTCAGTGAAGTATGCGAAAGACGTATGCATAAGAAAGTGTTTCCGAAACTGTTGGTTCATTTTTGATGATAACATTGATTGTGAGGAAATTGTTTGCAATAACAATTACAGTGAAATTCAAACTTTGATTGAAGATATGCATGAAGATGAGGTTAGTGTTGTGAATGCAGAAAGTTTTGTTAACATTAAAAATAACATTCTCACAGAGAATGATGAAATTGGCATACAAGCTGTGATAGAATCTCAAACTAATGACACTGTGAGAACTTCAGAAGATGAACAGGGGTAAAAGATTATGAAGAACTGGAAACACTTACATCATCACAAGTGTTAAGTTACATTAATGTTTTAAAATATTATGCAAAAATGAAGGGGGAAAACAACTTTTATGAAAAAGTTCTGGAGTTAAGGGTTTCTTTCACCTGTATGATGAAATAATTGAAAAAGAAAACAAAACTATTGAAATTGGGCAGTTTATTGAAACAATTTTTAGTGATGCATTGCCTTTTTTGTAATATTTGTATTATATGTAGAATCTGTGTATCTTTATTTAGCTGGTTAGGTCTTTAAAAAATATGTATAATTTCTGGGCTGTGGGTTTTTAAAAGAAAATGGTTTAATTACAATAAATTTAGTTCTGTCTATGCATGATTTTTTTATATTTCGTAAAAAATCCATATCCATTTTTTTAACCTGTCTAAAATGGAAAACCTGCTTATCCCGGAAATATTGCATGTAAAATTTTGGATGTTGTGTGACTCCGTCGTTAACTATTGTTTGGCATTCTTCATATACAGAGGAGCAAAAAGTGATGCAGATAAAACTGAAATCCAAAAGAATGGCTTGGGATATACAGTAGTCATGAGATTATTGAAAACGGGGATTCATCTTACAAAAGGTTATCACATTTTCATGGATAATTTTTTTTGTCCGTAGCACTTGCAAAACACTTGTATGAGCTAAGCACTTATGTTACTGGTACCATTAGTAGAAACAGGAAATTTTTACCCAAAGAATTTACAAAGAGATTTGCTGTAGGAGAGAAGAAATATTTCCGTCAAGGCCCTATTCTTGCTGCTGTCGTTCGGGAGAAGAAGTCACAATGTTTTCCAGTCATCTTATTATCCACCAAATCCAAAGCAGAAAATAGTAAACGTCCCCTTAAATGTAGAGGTCAGAATAAAGAGGTAGTGAAATCATCCATTATACAATCGTATAATGATTACATGGGAGGAATCGACACATCAGATATGATGCTGTACACCTACCTCGACGAAAGACGGACTGTGAAATACTGGAAAAAAAAGTGCTTCAACATATTTTCACGGATGATCCTCAACAGTTACATAATTTACAAAGAAAACCTCCCTTCTGAGAAAAAAGCTATGTCTTGTTTGTGTTTTACAATAAGTATTGTTGAGGATATTGGAAATGAGTTGCTCCTAGAGAAAAATAACAAAGCTGGAAAACTAGAGGAACTAGTGAGAGATGACAAGAAGTCACTAAAAACATTACCTGGAAAAAAGGACTGTTGCGTGTGCAGCAAAAGAAGTAAAACAGAGAAAGGGAAGCAAAAAAGGACCCGTACAATGTGTTCAAAGTGCGAGAAGGGTCTTCATGGTGTATGCTTTCCGGAACATAAGTGCACGTGATAAAATGTGTGTGGGTGATGGGCACAATGTTTAATTAAATTAAGTGTAAATATTGCAAAAATTATGCCACGAGCATTAAAATTTGTTTTCAGGTTAAAAACTAATAGCAATAACTAATATTAACAAAATTACTAACAACAATAATTTTCAGTTTCAAAAAATATAAAATTCTGTATAAAATACTATGTCCATTTCAGCTTTATGACATTAATTGATTCGCAATAGAAATTCTGAAAGAAAGACGACAGTCTGGGTCGCGTGCCTCCAAGCCGCATACTTGCAGAGAAAACACGGTCTCATAAATTGAATAAAACACCGTAAACGAATATAGGTAAACAATTGAGATTAAGTACATGTAATAAGAAGACTATGACACACATCCTATTAAATTTCCCTTCTATTTGAATGTCTCGTTCTGTTATTACAGACCGTCAAAGTGACGCCAGCCGCCACAACGCTCAAAAAAGGGGGCCATTTTTCATTCTTAGTCTAAAAACATACCTTAAAAATCTTTCTAAAAATTCTGCATTACCTGAATTAAACGTAGAAATAATTTATCTACATGCTGATATGCCTTGCAGGAAAATCCCATGAGCCGTTTTTGAGCTATTAAGCCGCAAACTCGAGTCTACATACTTTTGGCGTGGACAGTAGTGTAATTTTTTCTTTGTTTACGTTTATTGCATGTGAAGCAGTCTTGGGTCATTCTCAAATTTTTACCGCCAAGTAAATTTTTTAAATGGTATCTTATTGGCCAAAAATCTGTACCACTTTGTTGTTCTTTTTGAGCTGAGGGGCAACAAGGCAATATTTTTTCACTGAAGTACCAGGGTTGAAGTCCAGATGCAATTTTTCCTACTTTTATGGGAATTGGGTGTGAAAGTCTTCCCTAATTTTAATCTCTAAGCAAATTTCCAATTGTTACCTCACAGTTCATATAAAACCCAGGGAGAGGAAAATAAGGCTTTTTAATTTTCTCACAAGAAAATTTTTTTTCGCGTCAAATGATGTGCACATAATATATAATGGCAAGTTTGGCACTTTCTTTTTTGTGGCAAATGTTGTACTTTCTCTGAATAATTTTTCAAATCTGTGCTGCAGGGAGAGGAAAACATGGTTCCTAATTTGCTGTCCACTCAAATAATCTTCGTAGCAACTGATGTCAGCAATGCATTAACTTTGCCATGATTTGCTAATGGATTGAATGAATGTTCTTTAATTAAACCTATGCACTACTGAGGGGAATTGAAAAATGAGGAAAATGGATGAAATGAAGAAACAGAGCAGTGCTCGAGTAAACAATGATACAGTGAGTGGCATGCAGGGCAATTGAGAGGACTAAAATTATAAGAGAAACATACTTGATGGCATATCAAGAGCACCACTTCAGTTCATAAAATTATAAATCCCAAAAACAAAAAAATACGTTCAAAAAGGAAAAGGGTCTGAGAGCATTTTATGACACTCAATATTTATGAACTACCATAAGGACAAAGTACCTCAGTTTGTCACACATGAAGTATTGGCTTTACCCAGGCAATGCCAGGAACTTTAGCTAGATTGTAAATAGAATGAACCTATGGAACAATTTATCAATACACTGCAATGAATTTGCTAAGTATTGTGCTTGGTGATAGATAATAGGAATTATTCTATTAAAATGTAGATTAGATGTAGTGCTCATTTTTTTAGTATTAACACCATGTTTTTATTATAAAATAAAATCAAGGACAATGCAGAAATTGAGAGGTTAGATAATTCAAACAATTTTTATCATAAACGAAAACATGCTAAAAACTAAACCATTTTGAAAAATGCTAAGTGAATTGTAAAACAAAGCAAACAATGGAAACTTTAAAGAAATATCCTTGTAAAAATGAGATTCATACCAGATATGGCCATTATTATCTTCCGTCTTGCTCCAAAAGTTGTAATACCCAATTGTCTCAAGTCGCTGTCATTTAATGTCATAAATGTGGTCATGTCTATCTCTTGAGAAGTAAATAAATCTGTAAACAAAGATAAATATGTTTCCAAATAATCATACTAACCAAACTTGACTCAGATTATTTTCTATCCTATAAAATTGAATATGGTAATTTTGATCGTTTAATTAAAACTGACAAATTACAATACAATTCACTTCATTATAATTACTTACATGCATATTTTTCTAGGTCAATTGCTTCAAGTAAAGAATTTACATCAGTTATATTTTCTTTTAGTCTCCTTGAACACACTACCAAATCCATGCTCATGGATGGAGAATGTTCAGGTAACAAAAATGGGCCTTTACTGCTTTCAGCCTGAAATTGAAACAGGAATTGATATTAAATTTGTTTACATAATTCCATCTTTAACAACAACTAATTTTAAAGTTTGATTACCCCAGATGAAGTATCCATTTGAGTAAGGGGAACATTTATTTTTAATGCACTTTCAGGCATAGAATGACTAAAACCAAAGCCAGACCATTTTATGTCAGGAAATCTGCATTTTGAAGCATCTGGATGAACTTGCATTGCTGGAAAAAATTTTATGAAGAATATTATTTAACTGCAATTTGATTTGCGATATCATACAATTTTTGAGATATTTTCATAAAATGAAGAAAATATTGAAAATATATCCAGTGTCCATATATAGACAGACTATGGAAAGACTATTTCTTACCGGTGGTAAATATTTAAATGTATATATTAAGGTTAGAGATCAGATACAGGGTCAGGCCCAGAAAGTTTGCCGCCTGAGGCAAGATATAATATGGCGCCCCTTCAATTGAGCTCTTTTAATTAGAAGTAGGTTGAAAAAGTAGAAAATACGTAATAAAAATGTATTTACTCATATCACATAATTACTTTTATTAAAAAACTAAATGAGGTGCATTATTTCTAACAAATCCCTCATGTATTTGATTTGTCTGTCCATCTGGCCATCTCTACAAGCCATATCTCTGGAATCCTGCAATTTTGAGAAACAAAATATCCAGGATAGATTTTTTATATGGGCATTAGACATGATATAAACTTAGTGGATGTAGGATTTGCTGCTAGGGATTAACCGGAAAAAATCATTAAAAAGTACATGTTGCTACAGATGTAGACAACCAGCAATGAATCGCATCTGCTATTCTTTATTCCACTAGAAACACAGCAGTTAGAGAAAGGAGTGCCTCATGTAATTTGCTCTGCCTTTCCTCCCTCCCTTATTTTCATAAAATTTTCATTAGAGTACATTTAATTTTATCTTACATCCAACAAAAAATAGACAAAAACAAAAGGCATGATAGCCAAGTGCGTACACCCCTTTAGTTATAAACGTCAAGGATTAACATAACTTGATTAGTCTATACCAGGGGTCTCCAACCAGTCAATTGCAATTGACCAGTCGATCTTTGGCTCTTCTAAAGTCCCTCAGTGCTATTACTTTTTACTGAATCAAGTGAGAAATTTTGAGACGATATAGATTTCGACTTTGGTTGATGGAAATTATTATACATAGTTCATCAGTGAATGTAACTTTGAAAGTGAATTCAGTACTTGGCTCCATATATTTGTGAGAGTCAACATTTTCTTGGCTGAATGGAACCAAAAAAAAGCATTGCACCAGCTTAACAGACTGAGTGATAGTATTCGACTTGCAGTATCAACTTACACTAGAGTTTTCCAGTACATATTGTAGAAAAGACCATTAATTCATTAAATAATGCTTCATAACATATGATTTTTCTGTAACTATTAATGAAATTTTATTGTAAGTAAAATATTCTCTTGTTCAGAACGAAAATTCAAATAAAGTTGTATTCTGGTTTGTTTAACTCACATCAAATTGGTGGGGCAAGTAGGACAGGTTATGACGTTGGTTCTATGTCTCTTAAGTTTGGGATAAATTTGTGGGGATTTTCCTCCCTCCCCCCACTCAAAACAGTATTTCTCGCATCATGGCCCATGTAGACGTAGGTATGTACACCTTTGGGTCGATCCTCAGTAAATTTACAAGCAAAAAGTAGATCTTGGGTGATGAAAGGTTGGAGACCCCTGGTCTATACAATAGCAAAAATTGGTGAAATATGTATTGCACAAACTTTCTCATACTTGTATATTATGCATATTATGCATCTGGCCTTACTAAACTCTTTCCTGACTAAAGAACTCTTACTGCTACAAAAACAACATAACCGCTGAAAATGTCTTCTTCACATAAATGGTATTAATATTTTGATTATGTGAATTGTGTGAAAATTAAACTTGATATCAAGTATTTATACATTGATGAAGCCATATAGGCACTGAAGCATTATTGCTTGACAAAGATCGTTGAGAGAACTGGGGAGAGCTGGGTGGTAGCTGGGCATAAAAATCTATATATTACTACGGAGATGCCCATTGAAATTCAATGGTAAAGTGTTTTTATGAAATATAGTGAATACGTGCGATACGAAGATATTATCCTAGACAATGGTACCCAATAACACGAAACCGGCAACAATGAGTAAAATTCTCGTTTTCAAAACTGATCTGTTGATCAAGTCAAACCAATGGCAGGAAAACATACTTTTGTTCTTTTAGGCATTCGTTGTTTCAAATTTCAAACTCCTTCAATGGTTCTAAGTAATTTTAATATGCTAATGATTAACGTTCTACATTCAAATGTATTCCTTCTCGTAAATAACAGAACGAATGTTGTTTACGTTGGTTGCTATGAAAATCATTTTTACAGTACAGCTCCGACTCGATGCCCTGAAATGAATATTAACTGGTTCAAAGCTCTCCAGCACATTGGCTCTTAAAGCTTCAATTGTCATGGCCCACTTGAATATCATGTGAACCCCTTTGAAATGAAAATAGTAAAAATAAGAAACTTTAATACAAATTTCTTTATTATATATAACTATTAATAATTTTTATAACATTGTATTTCCGAAAATTCTCTGATTACATTTTATTAAACATAAAATTTTTACTTTTTTGGCATTTTCCCTTCCAAAATAATTTTTGGCCCTGCTGGGGGGCCGTGGTGCATAGTTTGAGAAACAATGCTCTAGCAAACTCGAACAGATGATCCACTGAAAGATGTTATCATTTGGGAAGACCAAAAGAAACTGAACTGCAAAAATAAAATAAGTTGGTTGTGTACGAATTTAAAAGGGAAGGTATTTAAACCTGAAGGTTTATGGTTAGACGAGAGGGAGGAGGGTTTGCAGCCTGGGTTAAACCCGAAATACATTTCTAAGAAAAAAATCTGATGTGACTATCACATGACTTTCTCCATACCTGTAATATTACTAAAAATTCCAAATAGGTTAAATGATAATGAATATTTTAAGGAACTGTGAGAAAAATTTAAAGACTTTACTAAGAACAGAAATAGACTCATACCATAGCCTTCGGATATTGAATATAGTCAGGATTCTCCAACAATTAAGAAAATAAAAAGGGGCATTACTAAGACATAACTAAGCATCAATTGTTAACAATAGTCACTTGTGGGTGATGGCAGCTAAAAAACAAGTTTTTAAATATCTCTTAAGCAATACATTATATGGGAAAATGTTTCAAACAAAGGTTGTAGAAAATTAAATTCCCTACAACATTTATTCCAATATTTTTTTACTTTAATCAAATATTAAAGCAAATATTTCAAAAAAACGGATGTGACAAGAGTAAACACCCACTTCTGGTTGACCAATCTTTACCAAAAACTAATTGGTTCTTGTGACCTTCATAAAAATATTAAATATAAAATTTTGTATTTACCTCATTAATAGTTTTTGATTTAGAGCATCCACAAAAAAGCTGTCACATACACAAACACACACACACACAAGCACACCCATTACACACAGACATCATCAAGAAAATGGTCAAAACGTGTTCATGGGACCTCAAAACATGCATTTCCATTGGAATCTTGAAATCGATTTTTTTCATGAAAACAATACTATACTACAGTGGAAACCGCTTAACACGAAATGTGGGGGACCAGCTCAAACATTTCGTCTTAACCAAATTTCGTGCTAAACGAATTTCATGATAACCTTTTTTGAGACTGATTTGAGATATTGATATAAGCTCCTAAATAAATCTTGACATAACAAATATGTGATGGAAACAGCACAGTAATTAGTTATAATAATGAAAACCTTATAATTTATTCATTACATATATACATAAAAAAATTATTTTATTTCAATAATTTCATAAAAACAATGTACAAATATTTAGCATCAAGGTCACTAAAGTAGTTCAATTGTCTACTTCTTAACAAAAAATTCCGTAATTTGTATTTTGAAAAAATACAACACTAAAAATTCTAATTCATAAAGTCACACACAAAAATTTAATGCATATCTATAAATTTGAAATTCTGTTTTCAACTAAAGACTTGTATAGCAACATCTATGTTCATAACTCTAAAAATTGTTGTTTGCCTAATATACAAATCCATAGATTTGAAGGTATCATCGCGAAACTTCACTTCCTGCACATGAAGTCCCAAGTAAGGTCACTAGATGGCAGCACTCAGGAAGCTGTGCTGTGTTTGATATTTTAATATTTTAGCACCCCCAGAAATTTTCACGAAAGTTTTCACTTAAAACCTTCTGACGAAAATTAGGAATCCAATGATATATAATTTATTGGATAATTCTTAAGTATCTAGCCTGTAGAAGGTCAGAATATATATACCATATTTCTTGGCATATAAGATGCACTTTTTTCAGAAAAGTTACCTCCAAAATCAGCCTGTGTCTTATATGCCGAAGTTAAGATTAATACTGTTCTCAATCCCCAAATCTCCAAAATGGAATAATTAGCAGTAATTCATCGCAAAAACATTAAAATATACATTATTAATAATTAATAATGACAATTTTGTTAATACATATATACAGTAATATTTTATGCAACATGAATTCCAACTGCGTATTTTCATTATTGCGCTTTATTGTATGTCCGCTCGCAGTAATTACAATTTCGGTGAGCTTTTGATGTTAGTCATATGTTTTAGTTCCTAATGAGCCCGTTGAATAACACGATTAATGCCATGGGACATTATAATTGTTGTAGATGTGATAAATAGTTTGCAAATACCTAAGATAAATACCGTTACATGTATTGAGATCTCACTACCTACAAAAGTGAAAACATATGCTTACACTATTACTTTTAAGCTTCAGGTGATTGAATATGCAAAAATGCAAGGAAATCAAGTAAGTCAATAGAAGTGAAACTACAGTTATGTAGAAGCTATTTTTTCTACTACCTTGTGTGGATAATCATAAACATCTGATACAAATTCCATTGCCAAGGACTAGTGCCATCTATCGAAAGAGCATGGAGTTGGTCCGTAAGTGAGCAGTAGATTTGAAACACATACATATCAGTATTGGATATGCATTCAATTTATTAGGAATTAAAATATCATCTTGCACTTAAGTTTAAGTAAGTACTATAGGTAAAGAGTATCTATACATGCAACATGTGCGGCATAGTCTGACAGCTTAATTAATACAACTGCCGAGTTCACGCAGAGCACATTTAGCTATACAAGTCTCGAAGCAATTATGTCATAATTATATTAATTTATGTTTTACATCACCCCTATTTATTTACAAATTAATTTTATCTAAAAGTTATATTTAACTGTTATCACACCATAATATTATCTGTAAATGTTGTCAGATACGGAGACTTAATCACGGCTGGAAATGATACATGACGTGGACCTTTCTGTCTTGGTGAACCAAAATACTTTTTTCCTGAAAATTTTATAAAAAACCAGGGTGCGTCTTATACCCCAGTGTGTCTTATATGCTGAAAAATATGGTGTATATATATATATATATATATATATATATATATATATATATATATATATATATATATATATATATATGGATGTCAACAAGGTGTTGGGATGAGGAAACCTGAGTTCTCTCTCTGTAGCTGAAGAAGGAGTAGTTCCGAAAGCTTCTACGTTTGTGATGTTTCTGTGTTTTTGTGTTATTTTACGTGTGTCGCTTCGACATCCCCGGGGCCTCGCCAACCTGAAGTCGTCTGATTGGTGAGTGCTCACTGGGTTTCCTCATCCCAACACCTTGTTGACATCCATATATCTATTTTACCTTTCCTTTTCCGTAAGTTGTTATATATATATTATACCTACGAGTAAGTATATAAAAAGAAAAAGAAAAAGTTAACACATTTAAAAAATTATAAAAATTTAGATTTTCACAAGTAATGGTAATGGCCATAGATAATGTTCTGTTTCTCTATGGATATTGTCCTTATTTGTGAAATTTTGACTTAACAATTTTAAATGCATAATCTATTTAATAATTTAGACTGATAATGTAATAATGTAATAATTATGTGTCATGATACCCAATGGATTCATAAAGTTTCATTGCTATGGTAATTTTTATTCCTATTAACCCCTTAACTGTGGAGTCAAATTTTGTTATCCAGTCGCATGGTGGGGAGTTCTAATTTAGTGCCTACATTAACAAAACCTTTGATATAGCATCTTTTAAATGATTATAATCCTGAATCACATTTAAAAAAATGTTTATAATTTTTTTTGTTAAAACAATTGTTTATGGGTTATTCCATGCCACACGTTCAAACTTGCATGCATTACATAATACGAAAAATATAATAAACTCACCATAATATGTTTTCCTTCTGCACATTCCAGTGTTGATTGCTGTTGTTGTTTCCTCTATATATGTACACTATTTACAATATAAACAATATAGATTTTCAATAGTCCTGCTGCGTGTGGTATGGCCGGAAGCATGGGGCGGGACAAAGGGTGACCTTGCAGTCCTTGCACTGATATATGGTTTCCTTTCGCACCTTTTGTGATAAACACACCACGCATCGTTTATGGGCAAATTTCTTTGTTGCTGAGGGAGAATTTAGTTCCGGGAAATGCCTGCCAGAAAGTCTTATGGGAGTGTGCGTCGATGATTTCTTTTTTCTTCCTACTGAAGACTTATCTGTGGTAGAATCGCCATAATTTTTGAAGATGGAGTTTATAAGATCCAACCTAAACTGCAGATTCGTGTACTTTCCTCCATTTTTTCTGTAAATTACGAAAGAATTGAATACACACAAGTCAAGAAGATGACGGAAAATCTTTTGGTAATACTTCTTCATTCTCTTCCTTGCCGTACTGTATGTAATCATGTATTGATCAGATAGATCAACTCCACCCATAGCATCATTATAATGGATACAAACATTCGGCTTCAGCTTTGTTCCACCTTTCCTGTCCTTTACACTTTTCATGCAAGCGTCATGAATGCTACTAAGCATACAAACCTCCCGTTTATCTTTCCACTTCAATGCCATCAATTTCTTACGAAATGCTGCTGCAACTTCTCCTTGCTTCAGCTTCTTACTCATCACATTTTTAGGAAGCTCCTTTCGATTACGTCGAACTGTGCCAACTGCATCTGTTTCCATTGAATTTAGTAACTCAAATAATTCTGGACTACTGTAAAAGTTGTCTAACCCTACCAAATACCCTTTCTTCAGGAGTTTCTCTGCAAAATTGATCACAACTTTAGTTGGTTTTGTATAATTACTGAGATTGATTCCTTCAACTTTCGTTTTCAAGTCAGTATCTTTACCAGTATAAATGATCATATTCCACACATATCCTGTTTTAGATTCACACAATTTGAAAGATTCCATTCCGAACCTGGATCTTTTTTTTGGAATGAAAACTTTCCAAGACAACCGCCCCTTCCACAATAATAGACTTTCATCTATGGAAATCTCGACATCAGGTTCATAACTCTCCGAAAAATTTTTTTCAGACGTTCGAGCAAAGGTTTTATTTTGAACAATTTTGCTGAGACCTGATCTAACCTACTGTATGCTTCATTGTCAGCAAAATGCAAAAATTTCAGCAGAAGAAAAAAACCGTTTTTCAGTCATTACCTCATGAAAAATTGGTGTTTCCCATAATCTATTTTGTGAAAAATAGCTACTAAATGTGGGTTTTTGCACAATTCCTTGCAGAAGGAGTATACCAAAAAATATTCTAAGTTCATTTTCATCAGTCTCCACCCAGTCTTTATCACGACTTCTCCTTCTCATTTTGCGGAGCAGACTTTTCTCATTAATTTTTTGCTTGGCATATAAATTTGTCTGTGCAGTTATGTATTCCATTATTTCTTCGTCTAAAAAATTTTCAAATAATTTTAGTGGCTGTACATTACCAATCAGTCCTACTTTAGGTTCAGGAACAAACTTTGCAGGAAAGCGAGATCTCTCTTCACCAATATCTACCCACTCAGTATCTTGAGTTGCAGAAATATCAGCGCCATCACCGCCATCATCTTCGCTGCTCTCGCTTACTGATTCACTTTCAAGCGAGTCTTCCTGAATTTCCCGTATTCCCCTGGTAAATGCAGATGCTGTACCACTTGTTCCTGCTACATCACCGACAGATACACTTTCCACTTCATTTTCGTAACTAGAGTCACTGGAGTATTTATCCTCCTCGCTGAGTGCTAAAATTTCTTTTATGCTATCGTCTAATAAATTTCCCTTTCTTTTTGACATTGCAATGTAGGGTTCTAAAAGCTAATTTATCAATAAAAACTGTAGAATAAACAAAAATGTATTTTAAGAATCTGCGTTTTCACACTAAATATAACACTTGGAAAATTTCAGAACTATTGGTAAAATAGTTTAAATAGACGGAAAAAGTAAATAAAACTATCTACAGATACAAATAACTCCTGTAGAATATAATAAAAATAAAAATAAATACGAGAAAAAAATAGTTCGGGAAGCCGAAACACTGAACAGATTCTTCTAAACACAAAAGAAAGGCCTCTTTTAAACAGTAGGCGATCTTGAACACAACATCTGCACTTATCAATGGAAAAATACAGACTAAGGGCTAAGGGGAATAAAGATAAGAATTTTTCATTAGGGGATTACCCCCAAGTCTCGCCAGCTGTCACAGACGTAAAGGCATTTCAAATCGAAAACAAAGTGACCACGAAGTTAGCCATAATTACAGTAGATGTCAGGACCTGCTAGACAAGCACACAGAAAGATTCATGTCGAGAAACGCTTTCCCCAACGTGGAATAGATATTTATCTGAAGCACGTCTACGAACGCTCCCCCCATATGGCGAGCGGCTAAGACGCGCGTCCACGGACGCTTACCCCACTTAAGAGGTTAATCATAAATAGAACTTTTATAATTTAAAGATATTTTGTAATACACTTAACCAAAATTTTGACAAATAAAAATTTGGCAGTTGGATGCTATATTTTATTTTTCATATAATAATAAATTTCTTCCTGTTTCATCTTCTGCTCATCTCATCCAGAGTCGCCTTAACCATTGGGCTAACCCAGGGATGTAAGACTTTTAAGGGTGCCAGAGCCAAACATTAATTTTATCATAAACAAATGTGATTTGTTTTTATTTATGATCCATAAATTCTATATTAAATATAAAATTATAATTCTATTTATTTTCTATTATTCATTAAAAATATGTGACACTGTCATTATGAGGGCATCTCATATTATTAGCCCAGGAGGTCCAAATTTTTTTTGATGGCCCTGATCTCATCGCAATTTACAGCTTGAGTTTTTGCCTTATTTTTATGTTGATTTGTAAATGAACTCAACTGTAAGCCAAGGAGAATTTTTGGAAAGAGGAATAAAGCAAAGAAAGGCCAGCTAACAATCGAGTGAATGCAGTATTTCACGTATGGATATTGTGAGGTATTTTAATGCTCAAGGTTGCTTCAATTTAAAAATCAAAAGTTAAATATAAGCACAAGCCCAATATAAGCTTGATATGTGGAGTCAAAGTGTTACAGTAAGATACACCTGAAATTACACCTTATTAACAACTACAGATTCACCGAGTTTTTATCTAGAGAAGAGAAATTATTATCAATAGAATTACTATCAACAAAATTACTTGAAAAAGATTTGAATTAATCAGTACAACTTCTTGGACAATTGAAACTGAGCCAAGAATTTTATTGCATTGAAATTTGGAATAATAAAGTCAAAAAGGCATATATTGACATTACAGTTTTCATTTCACAGATTCACCCTGCTGAGTAGTTGTGCATACTCTACTACAATGATCGATAGTTTCATGGCACATTGGTATATCCAAGGAAACAAAATGTTTTGACCAGCTATTACATATGCATCAACAAAGGTAAGAAAGGCTATTACCATATTTGACCAATTATAGGGTGATCTCAATTGTAAGGCAATGTGAAAGAATTGGGGTGTTGATGCTTAATTTTTATTTCAAAATACCTGTTTGATTACACTTAATTTCCAGTGTAAATATAATTATCTGATAAGATTAATGAATAATTACAGTAAAACATACATTTATTGGCTTCTAGTGATATAAATTAAATTATTAGTTTTATTTCTTAAAACGGCATGAAGACATAAGCACTAGCTCTAATGCAGAAGATACTGGAATGCTGCAAATGCCATAAGCGTAATACTGATTTCTAAGTGAGGAAGTGAGAGGAGGAATAGAAGAAATTTATAGTCATGATTACAACATGAGTATGAATTTTTTGGCTTACATTTGAGGAAAATCATCACTTTATAAT
Organism: Tanypteryx hageni; assembly: GCA_028673005.1. Lineage (NCBI taxonomy): Eukaryota > Metazoa > Arthropoda > Insecta > Odonata > Petaluridae > Tanypteryx > Tanypteryx hageni. Next base: position 7,008,147 of record CM054120.1, read on the forward strand.
TGGATAAATATGGTATTTGGAAAAAGTAAAATAAGCCTGTATATTGCACCCACCTTTCATAGCCAAATGCTTTATGCTTCGATAGTCAGAATACATAGTCTGGAAAGGGTCACGCTCAACTTTATCCATTTCTTGGTCAGATTGAGCTACTGGACTTCCATTTGGTCTTGCTGATTCAAAATCTAAAATAAAAGACAAGAAATTCAAAACACTACCCATTTATAATGGGGGTAAATAGTAAGAAATAAATGTCAAAACCCTTACCACAAGTGTCACCATATCCAGAGTCAATGCCATGCATAGAGATGTTGGTAGATCGAGGTGAGTTCTCTGGGATTCTTGTAGGACTTGGCAAAGAATTTACTTCACTACTGGCACCAGAGAGCTCTTGATGGCAAAATTAAGAGAAAATCATCATTAGCCTTTATCAGCCACTTAAATGTACATAAAATGTTGGTGCTGTTGACAGGTGGGAATTTAAATATATACAATAAAGGTGAAATTGGTTGCAAAGTTGCCATAGAAAGGATAGTTCTGAATAAGTTACATTAAAAATAATTTGGGAGAGTAAATCTTTTAATCATCATGCTGTTAAATGTTCCTGTTCATATGATGGACTGAACCTTGGAATGGTGATTTACAGTAAGATGTTCACTCAACACCATACTTCTTAATTAATTATGATGGTTTATCATAAAACTAGCTTTTGTTTTAAGTAAAGAGAACTCAAACAACACATGTATTTTATGAGAATAAAATTTCACAATAAGGCATAGCACTCTACTAGACCACCATATTATCATAAAATTATTTAGACAGAAAAAATAAATGGATGAAAAGCAAATTGAAAACTTTTTAAAACAAAGTCATAATTTCCTTAACACTAAGTATATACTTTTTTATAATTGAATAATTACAAGATTTAATGTAGGCTTCAAAAATAAACAAGGTTCATTATTTTAAATACTAATTAAAGCAGAAAAAACATTTATGTATAGAAATTATTATGCCCACATGGGTACAAGAGTTTTAAAATGCCAAAAAATAACCAATGCTATCAAATTTTCCTTGATAGCATACAATGAAATACTGGATGGGAAGAAAATGGATCCTCTCTATGAATTTGACTTTTACTGAAATGCAACAAGAATAGCTATATTAGATAAAATATGATGCCAAATCTATAATACCCATTGAAAGTATTACCATCATTATCATGTTTCTGTCCCTGATAAGACTGACTCATAACTGAAGAATATAACTGATTTCCAACTGGAAGGTTTTCTATAGGATTCACTTCAGCATTTTCATTTTGGTGGCTAGGAGATGAGTTCTCAGTTTTTAATTCACTGCCATGATATGAAACAACCACAGATGTCTGAGGATAGTTATCATTGCCCAATGTGCTCCCTGTTGAAACTGGCAATGCAGTGGATACAATAGAAGGCACAGGCAATAAAGCAGATGGGAGGATTCCTCCAATCATTAACTTACGATCAACTCCTATGAGAAAGAAAATGATAAAAATTGGCTATAGTAAAATTAACAATAATATCAAAATAACAAGTTATGGTTTTAAAATAAATTGAATCATTTCATTGTTAAACTACTCACAGACAAATAGCTCTTAAACCTTGGCTGAGTAAAAATTATTCTCCAGATACTTTTCTGCTAAAATAAGCAGAGCAATCAATTAAAACCATCTGACCGATGATTTGAACTGCATAACAGTATGAACATGGATAAAGTGAGATCTTAGAAATCTTTTGTTACCATGAATTTCCCAATCCTATGGTGAAACAAGTACATTATGAGCCTGAGACAAAAACAATTATAAGACCCATGGGTACACAAAATAATATTTAGAAAAGAATGAAATTTATTTGAAAGTGTATTTTATCTTTCTGGTAGAATTGTGCATCTTAATTTTTATTAATATTCATTTTGATAATGAGCTTCTTCACTAAGCAACAGGATTGTTAAATACAATATAACAATATTTAAAATCTGTGGAAAACTTCATCACAAGACACCATGGGCATCCACTGGAACTTTTTCAGGGGGAGGGAAGGGGATAGACAAGCTCCCATAGTCAGGTTTGGTGGACTTAATATTTTAGTTGTTTGTTTCAAGCATATCACAGGGGTCCACACCTGCATGCCCAACCTCAGAAAAATGGCCACATTAATCCACTGACCTAACTAGACATCAATGGCTATTTTCCCTTCAGAGGGGGTCAACTGCCCCCCCCCCCCGTGGATGTCCATGCAAGATAATTTTTTATCTCATCATAAATTTTACTGTAAGACTGGAAAATTTGTTAAGTAAGGTTTTGAGATACTGTTAGAAAGATAGTGGATAAGCAGAAAAACCTAAAGATATGTCCCTTTATATTTCTAAACTACAGTCATTGATCCATCATATTACCTATATCTTATAAACAGCTGATATTTATTTTTTGTGAAAAATGATATTGAAGTATTTTACAATTGCTTAGATGGTGTAACCAACCAACTGAAATATGAATTTGAAGGTTTGATGCTAGTTGCTGTAAGGGCTCTTTCACATGAACCAGTTTCGGCGGTCGACGTCAGCGACTGCCGCATGGTCAAGTCCAACTGCCGATACGCACATAGACTCAACCACTAGTGGTTGGGCAGAACACAAAAAGTGGTTGAGCCAACTACTGACAGAACTCTTCAATCACCTTCGAGAGATGCAGTCTCAAAATAGACTTTGAAGAGGAAGCACTTCTCTTAACCAAAATATATCTAATGTGCTGTAAATAGGCTTTATATTACAATTTTGCATTTATACGTTCATTTGCATAATACTTATTTATTATTACAAATATCAATGCATGACCGAAGATGTATGAATGGACAAAAACTTTCTATATAAATTTGGCATTATTTCCTAATGAAATTATTAAAATGACTGATATTCAGCTTTCATTAGTTAAATTAGAAAGCATGGAAATTTATTCTTCAATTTTTATTTACTTTTGGTGGTGGGTATCACAAAATATGTTGAATGGTTTTAGACAGCCTTTAAAAAAGTTTGGGAGTTACAACGTCATCATATCTCGATATGGTGCAGCGTCTCAAGGGTGATGGAACCATTGCAGTCGCTGACGTCAACCAAAGTGAAAGTTGCTCGTGTGAAAAGGGAAGACATTGCAGTCGGTGGCAGGGATCGACCACAGACCGACGACAATGGTCCGCCTGTGGTTGACGAAACGTTCATCTGAAAAGCTCCATAAGAATACACTGCCAGCCACTGGTGATTGATTTTGACCACTAAAAGTGTTCGACCTTGGCCACCGAAAGTGGTTCATGTGAAAGGGCCCTTACAGCAACTAGCATCAAACCTTCAAATTCATATTTCAGTTGGTTGGTTACACCATCTAAGCAATTGTAAAATACTTTTGTGACAAGGTTCGTAGCTGACGTCAATAAAACATGGCGATTAACTTACAAAATAAATACTGGTCTTTAATTTACCAAAACAAATAAAAGCTCATGCATCAAGTACATCAGTACAAGATAGACTCTCTAATATCTCATGACACCTATAGCAGCATGTCGGGCGGTCATATGACTGAGAGACAGAATGCATATAATGGAAATAGGTGGCACACTACATCCTCCCCCATAGAGTGACATTTATGTCCTTGAATACAATTCTGCAACGCAAGTTTCTGGGAGGCTCTACACGTTCTTACACAAGGCTGGTCCTCATCAGTCTTCCTCTCAACTGGGTTGGCCTCAAGATGGTAGGATGGCATCAAGTCCTGCTAAAACCCTAAGCAGTATACCAGCTTCTGCCTGGTGTCACTGATGAATTGCATCCCATTGTCTCTAATTACTTGGCATGGTGTCCCATAGTAAGTACAATGTCATCAACAAGACATCTGGTGCAAGCTCCTGCAGTAGCATCCTTCAATGGGAATAGTTCCACCCACTTGGTTGTAGTATCCTGCACCACAAAAATCCACCTTTCCCCAGTGGTTGCTTTGGGCATCCATTGCCAAAACCTCAAAATTTTGGTTTAGCTCCAGCATTTGTAGGGCAAGTTGGTTTCAAGTAAACTGGCTTGTATCATTGGCATTTGATGCAGCCTTTAACATGCTCGCTGATGCTTTGATGCATGCCTGTTCAATAGTACATATATGCTATTTTCTGCAGTCTTCTCTGTGCCATAATGGCCAGCTATTGGTGAATCATGGTACTCAGGCAGTATCTTCAGAATCTGCATCCATGGTACCACATGTTGCACCTCACCATCATCTCTGTCAGGGGAATACCCGTGTAATCCACCATTAAACATGATGTTTCCTCTCTCCATCCATAAGAAGAAATCCACTGCATCTTCCTTGGACTAAAAGCAGTCAATAATCCTCATCAAGCCTGCGTCAGCCAGCTGCTTGCACCTGATACGCTCTGGGGAAGTTATTGATAAGTCCAGTGGCGGCTCGTGTATAGGCACTGCGGAACTGCAGCACCCCCTATTTCCACTTGATATTATCGATAACATTTAATATAATGAGTCCTTTTTTCTTTAATTCTTTCTTTATTTTTGTAGTACAATATATATTCCTTAAGCTTAATGTCAGTACTTCAGTAGCCATCCCCCAGTTTATGAAAAAGATACAAAAATCTTGGTATGGAACTGTGCGCTTCACAGTGCCAGCAACATGGTGTTTGACTGTTGTGCGCATGCGCACATAGGAGGGGGGGTGGGGAGGAAGGCAGGACTGCCAGGTAGAGAGAGCACTGTTGCTCTCGCAGTGCCGGCTCTGGCGTGATGGTGGAAGGAAGTTTTTTTTACTCAGCGTGTGTTGTGCTTAAAAACCGTGTACCATATTCTTGAATGTGATAAAGTGTAGAAGAGTGTAGAATTAGATTATTATTCTGCTTCCAGCTATTCTATTTGATTCATTTTTTTTCGGTTCTTTTATTTAACAGAAAACTTTAACCATGGCCTTGCATCCCCAAGAAATAAGTTCTGTGACTGTAAGTGAACTTCAACAGCTTAAGTTTTCACAGCTATCTCTCCATGAGAAAGTTACAGTTAAGAAAAGAGGTCGTTGAACACCTGATATTCTAATATCTCAGCCAGGCAAAAGCAACAACAAGAAATATATTCGTAGCTTTAATTCTGAATGGTACCAACGGAAAAGTTGGCTTTGCGGCTGTGAAGTAAAAAATGCACTGTTTTGCTTCCCGTGTTTGCTGTTTGGAGGTGATGTACCGTGGACAAAAGATGGTTTTAGAAATATAAACAAAATGAAAGAAAAAACTGAAAAGCATGAGAAGTAAAAGAAGCATGTTGATAATGTTGTTTCACTGTCACTTTTAGGAACCGTAAGTATTAAGGAGAAACTTAGTGAGGCATACAGACTTTCAATCAATGAGCATAATATAAAAGTTAAAAAGAACCGTGAAATTTTGTCCAAAATAATAGACTGCATTTACTTTTGTGGAAACTTGGAAACTCCTTTACGTGGACATGATGAAAAAGACGATTCAGTAAATCCAGGGGTATTTAGAGGATTAGTAAATTTTGCATCTAAATTAGATTCAGATTTGAAGAATCACTTAGAAACCAGTGCAGTCTTCAAAGGTGTTTCTAAGACCATTCAGAATGAGATACTTGACTGCCTGCTACAAATATACCATGAGGAGATAAGGACGGAAATTAGAAAAGCTTCCTTTGTAGCTGTCATGGCTGATTTATTCCAGAAAATCAAACTGCAGATGGCATATCAAAACGTATTTTAGAACAATTGGACATAATCCTTCAAGGAAATGGACAAAAACTGATAGCTCAGACATTTGATGGTGCAAATGTCATGAAAGGCAAAAAAGCAGGAGTTCAAGCAAAAATAAAAGCAGTTTATAGTAATGCACATTTCATTCACTGTTATGCACATCAACTTAATTTAATAATGAGAAATGCAGCAAGTATTACATGAAACGCAAGAATATTTTTCTCTAACATTCTGGCTATTCCAACATTCTTCTCAAGATCACCACAACGTGTGTCCATTCTCAAGAAACATATGGACGTCAGCATTCCACGTCCATCCTCTACAAGGTGGAATTTCAACATACGGACCATAAACAGAGTTCATGAAAATTTGAAACCTTTAAAAAACTGCCTTACTGAAATTCAGTCAACATCAAATGCAGATCAAACCATTGCAGAAGCAACAGGAATTTTAAAATACCTGAATGATGATAATTTCAAGTTTTGGTTAGAGCTTTTTCATCAGATTATGCCTCATGTTGAAATAATTTACAACCAAATGCAATCTCGAGAAATTAGTGTGTTTAAAGTTAATGAATATATAACAAATTTCAAAACTGCTATTTTAGAATTGAGAAACTCAAAGTACTGTGAGAATCCTTCAAAGACACTCATGGCAGAAGCTAAGGAAGTGTGTGACTATATATGTGTTGATATAATGGACAGATATTCTTCCACTAAACACTTAGTAGCTGCTAAATTGTTCAACAAGAAATGCTTCACTAGATTTAAGAATGAACATCCCACAAAAGAGATAGTACTGACCACTGAAGCTTATCCCATGATTGACAAAGAAAAGCTTGAAACTGAACTAAAAGTATTCTATTGTAGGACTGATATTCATGAATATTGCAAATTAATTGAGCTGCTGAAATTTATCTTGGAAAATAATCTAGATGATGTTTTTAGTGAAATTACGAAACCGATAAAAATCCTCTTGACAATTCCCATGACTACATCAGAGGCAGTGTGCTGCTTTTCAACATTGAAAAGAATAAAAACTTTTTTAAGAAGCACTATGAATTCGGAAAGACTAAATGCGCTTGCAGTACTTTCAATGGAGAAAAATTTCCTCAATTGTCATCCAGAGATCAAGGAGAAAATTATTGAACTTTTTGCGCAAATTAAAACAAGAAGAATGGATTTCATTTTTAAATGAATAGATCAAGCTTGAACTGTAACAATTTAAGTTAAAGTAAGTAAAAAATGTTTGGTTTTTTTTGTTAAGATTTTATCAAGTTCCTGAATAAATTTTCTTTTTATACATGTTTTTTTCCTTTTACACAATTTTAAAACAAAGGCTAAAAATTTTCTGGAGCAGCACCCCCACTAATTTTAGCTACGAGCCGCCACTGCTCAGGTTTCTAAACCATTTCAACTATTTCTCCATCAGTTAGTTGATTCACGACAGGTGCTTCTTTGTCAATTTCCATCCAGTTTTCTACGTCTTCTTCTTCTAGATCATTTGTGAAAGCATTATTTGTCGATCGCCTAGCAAACTCCATAATTTCAGATACCAGTCTCTTTTTGTCGCTAACATTGAAACCTAGAAACTCTATTGGGGAATCATCTCTTGTTTCAAAAATGCCCGCAGGCCACAAATTATGCCAGGCATTTTTCAGTGTTGCAGCCGTTACATCATTCAACGCCTTAGTTAGAGTCAAAATCGCATCCTTGATGTTGAATTCCTTTATAAAAATGTCCACACCTTGGCCTCTATTACAAGCAACAAGTAATTTCTGCATTAACTTCCGCCTGTAATAGCATTTTAGTGACCATAATATTCCCTGGTCCATGGGTTGAATTAAAGATGTACAATTAGGAGGTAAATAAACCACACGTACATTTCCGGATACCAAAAGTGATGCATCAGGGTGGGCAGGACAATTATCTAATGTCAGAATTATTTTACAGTTGTCACTTAGTCCAACAGATTTGCAATGAGCATGCGCCTCTGGTGCAAAGCAATTTATAAACCAATCCTACATTAATTGAGAAGTTATCCATGCACGTTTATTAGCATGATAGTAGACAGGTAAATTTTTTACACTCCTTAGAGCACGAGGGCGTGCACTTTTACCTATTACGGTAAGCTTTATTTTGTGCGTACCTGCTGCATTTGTGCATGCAAGAACAGTCAGCCGCTCCTTGGACTTGCTCTATTAGCAATAAGCCCGATACCGGTACACCGTCACTTCTTCATTGTCGAAACCATTCAAACAACACTCGATCGACATCGTTGACTCTGGAAGTGTGTAATGTTTTTCTGCTACTCATAGCATTAGGAGTGTCACTGTCTGCATAAAATTTCAGCAAATCACTTTTTTGTTTATTCAAGTTGTACACAGTGGACTTTCCTATGCTATACTCCTCACAAAGTCTCTTAACTGAAGTGCCATTTTCTAGTTTTCTTAATAAGTCCACTTTTTCTTCAATAGAAAGAGTTTTATGTTTATGCTTCATAATATTACTGGAGGGGTTTTCAGCTTTTTTTAAAAGACAACCTGATATGACTCTGTCACACTACTGAAAAACAAAAAAAAATGAGCATGACCACAACTGTATTCATAGGTGGACGCAGACTGATGATACTAATTGAGCAAAACCATCTAATCTACCAATCTACCAAATTAAAACAAGAAGAATGGATTTCATTTTTAAAAGAATAGATCAAGCTTGAACTGTAACAATTTAAGTTAAAGTAAGTAAAAAATGTTTGGTTTTTTTTTGTTAAGATTTTATCAAGTTCCTGAATAAATTTTCTTTTTATACATGTTCTTTTCCTTTTACACAATTTTAAAACAAAGGTTAAAAATTTTCTGGAGCAGCACCCCCACTAATTTTATCTATGAGCCGCCACTGGATAAGTCCACTGCCACCATGCAGGAAGTAACATCATCTAGACAGGGTAGGCATGACAGCATGTCAGCAACCACATTGTAGCATCCTGGTGCATATTCAATGTGAAGGTCATATGTTTGTAAAGACAAGGCCCATCTTGCTAAATGACTGTTTGGCAATTTAAGGGGAGAGCCAGATTAAGGGTTTTGTAGTCAGTAGGCCCTAGGTACTATGGATCATATGCCTTTTAACTATTATATATATAGCTTGTGAAATTCATATGCCTGTTAATGTGGGAAAGTGCTATGGAAGTGCAACTGCTAAATGTTTAATTGGTAAAAACTATATTTTACTGTTAGCCACATACAGATCACATTTGGAGAATTTAGATACATTCCTAGCTTAATTTGAAAAATCCATACTATTATTACTATCACAATGTAAAAGTAAACAGTGCGATATACATTGCACAAACTTTCTCATACGTTTGGCCCACTGTGTATGCTTGTAAAAGAAAAATGCTAATAACTCAAAGTTAACCGTGGTTTAGCATATATTTTAATGCCACTGATCGGTATTTAGTAATTTTTTGTGATATATGGCTTAGTTAATACTATTTATGACATCAGGCTGTACGATTGAATGGATTTTAATCAAAATCGTTATAGTCATTTTTGAGCAAATTGAATTTTGTTTCAAAATATCCAAGAACCAAGTACCTTTAATTGTGGCGCAATATCATCCATCTCTTCAGAATGTCTTTTATGAATGATATTATCCATAAATATGAGATATCATTTGATTTAGTATAACCATAAGGCTGTAATAAGGTTTTGAGTGGATCACGGCAGAGGCACATCATAAGCCTTAGGTAAGTTAGCTTAGCGTATATTGTAATGTCACTGGACACCATATGGTGATTTTTTGAGAAATATGGCTTATGCATTATTATTTTAACATCAGGCTCTACAACTGAATTGATTTTAATCAAATTCTATGGAGCCATTTTTGAGTAAATCAAATTTTCCTAAAAATCGCCAAAAATAAACTATCCTTTATTTTTGTGCAATATCATTTTTAAAAGATTTTGCTATCCATTACCATGCAAACAAACATGCATGGATAACTTCACAAATAACATTTGACTGGTTTTGGAATCATTTAGTAATAGTTGCAAGTCTAAGGGGCTAGGTAATGACTGCAAAATTATTTTGATATTAAATAAGTCCTGCCAATACTGATGCATCTCTTTTTGCATTGGGTAAGATGCATGCTGTTTATTTACTGCCAAAATGTACTTCTCTAACTCAGTCTATGCACCCGGGAATTTTACAATCACTAAAATGTTATTAAAGAAAACAATTTATGCAGAAATTGCTTGTTGTTTACAGTAGAGGTCAAGGTTTACACATTTAAGAAGATGCTCAGCATTAAGGATGAAATTTTTATTATAGCTCATGCATGATGTAACAACCGAAACATTGAGAAATGCTTGGAGTAACTCAACCTGCTAGTATATTTGAGGAAGACAATGAGGTACCACTACATTATCTAGGTTTTGATTTTAGCAATCAAAAGAGGTTGGCTTATAAACTCGTGGAGTTTGACAAGTGAATGACAGATAACACTGTCTAAAAAAGATTGGAAGAAGATGACATTGAGAAATTGATGGAAATCAATTATGATGCACCTGTCGTACATCAGCTAACTGATGCCAAAATAACTAAAATGGTCAAGCATAAGAAAGATAAAAGAAGTGAAAGCAATTTTGATTATGAAATAGTTAAAGCCAAACCAATAGAAGAGCACTATATGTAATAGGTAACAGATACAATTTGAGCTTGAGAACAAAATTGTGTATTGATTTCTGAGAGATTATGAGTTTGTATGGCTTAACTTAGAAAGAAAAATAAACATGCATGAAGCAAAGCTCAGTTGGACTATTATGTTTAACAAAATTTCACAGAAAACCATGCAGAAAGTTTCCACTGATGAAAAAATGAGCACTCCACTTCTACTGCACAAGATGCTGCCTCTGCCTCATCCACAGTGCTTGATTTTGACAGGAACAGTGGTGTGCACATGGAGGTATGTCCACTGCCACTGATAATTGTTTTATTAATATTACTCATGCTTAAAACTAAACTAAGTAAATGCATGTTTTAAATAGAACTTATTGCATAATATAACTTGCATACACCTTTTGTGCTTGCCAAATACCCCCCTTGAGAAAATTTTGTATGCCATTGTGTGGGAATGCATGGGAATGCCATTCCACTTGATATAAAATGAAGTCAATAGCATTCCTATTTTAAAAAATCAGAGAAGAATGTTCCAGTTACTAGCGTTCCTGTTGTTAAAATTTTGCAATTCGAGCACTGCTCATCTACAGCCTCTCAACCTCCACTAACAACAATGATAACTGGTCATATGCCTCTTAAGTTTGGAAGTAGAAATGAGAAATATAAGGTGGTAAGTGCATACAAAAAATAAAATTTCTTTAATTGTTCATTAATAATGTGTTAATGATTCTTCTTTTATAATCCTTTATTTCATGTTAGGTACCAAAATCTAGTAAATACTAGAACCCGATGTTGCTGATTTAAAGAGGTTGTAGTGTATAATATTTGAATGATGCTTTTTTATTTTCAATTAGCTGTTTCAGAATAAAAACATATTTACCATGTAATTAAATGATTGAAATAACTTTCTTATTGTTCAGTTAATTTATATTTTCTTCTAAGTTCTCCAAAAAATCATATCACAAAAAGCTAACGTCAATGTTGTATTAATTACATACTCTAAAAGGATTTTTCCAAATTTCTTGAGTTTTGTAATTCATATTCAGTTTGTATGATTTTAATGTATGGTATGTATCCACCAGTAAAATAGCTGATTAAAAAACTATTTCTGACAGAAAAACAATATTGAAGTTCCTTTTTAATTATAAATAATTCTGTTCATTAAAATATAGTAGTAGAATATTACTCACCAACAGACTGGAGGGGATGATCCACAGGAAAATATGTTGCTGGAATGTCAGGTATCAAAGTTGGTTCATTGGAATTTAAAATTTGCCTTCTAGCTTCATACATATTTCCTAAAATGATACGAGATAACCGAGTAGATAAAATTTAAAATAAAGATAACATACTCAACAATACGGGGATATTCATGATAATTTTATTCATTAAATTAAAATGTACATGTGCACAAATCCTGGACCAAGACACTGCCAGATTTCCCTATTCCCCAATTTTTGAATGAGGCATCTTTCCTCCAAAATTATATTTGTAGTGACCCAGATCTCCCATTAGATATAGTAGGCACATTCCTAATGGTACCTGCTTTCTCAGATTGTGTTATTTTTTATTGTTTATTTAAAAAGATATAAAAGTCCTATTAATTATTTGCAAAACATCAAATCCATCATAAAATCATTGACACATATAATTGATATTGCTTAATGTTGCATTTATATGGAAAACAAATAAGTAGGCTATGATGAGGTAAGGCAGTAAAGATGCTTTGGCTAGGATTGCAACTATTTATGAATGACACTTTCCGAGTAGTGAGAATGGGAGAGGAAAAGAGAGGAGGAAGAATGAAAAGTGCCTAAATTTACATACCCATCATATTTGATGGGCAATTATGCTGTTAATAATTATACTAACAAATGAAAAGCATCTTAGCAAATTATGAAATATTAAACCAGAAGGGCCAAGTTACTAGCAGATATCCTAATCTTGTCAAATATAATAAATAATCACTACGTCCATTAAGCTGCAAATATCTAAAAATTTCATGCTCTTCTTATACTGCTGCAGAATGTCTTTTGAAATGTAATACATTATATTCAAACTTTACCTGGTGGTACAACACACCAATTGAGTGAGTAAAAATAGTTCACAGCATGAAAAACTAACCAGTGTTGAATCCAGACATTATTGACCAGGAGGGAAAAAGAAAACTTTTGATGTATTTTAAAATAAACATTTGTTTGAAGTTTGAATGACATAAATAGTTTTTAATTATTGTTATAAAAATATCACAAGTTCAAATCAGATTGTAGCAGGTATTATATAATTATAAAACTTACTTGACATTTCAACAGTCTCCCTACCACTAGAAAAGTCTTTCAAATGAATAATAAATATCAAACAAATTATTACTTCACATGTACAGGTATGCCTCATTTAGTGCATATTCTTTTAGCACATTTTTGATATAGCATGGTTGACATCTCAGGCCTAAAACTTAAATTTTTAAAAATTTTGATAGTCATTCCACTCTAAATAAAGAATTTTTTTATTTATACATTTATTAGCTCTATTTCACTCGTTCACTTTTACTGTGTTTTTTTAAATTGGTTTGCCACAATCCCAGTCTTTTGCAATGAATCAAACATTGGAAGTTTTAAACCTATTAATGTTACAGTTGAGATGTGCAGGGATGGGCTTTTGCTTGGGATTGGATTAGATTAGGTACATGACTGAATTTTAACTTCCGTTGGTTTCTGTGTAGATGAGTATTTGGGTTGGGTTACATTAGGTTCTACTTGAACTTTCGCGATCGTAATTATGCATTCTTTATACGTAGTGCATGAAGTGAATGCATATAGGGGAAATCGTCTACATCTGTCCATCCACATGTTTCAATTTGGGAACCGCTGGACATATTTCAATGAAATATTGGGAGTATTACTAAAATTCATCAACTGATTCCAATTTTGGTTATAATTGGATGAATTTAATGACCACTTTAAATGAAGACCTACATGCATTTTACAATGTAGGTACCTACCTCTCAAGAACCTTGTTAAACACTCATCTGAGCAAAAGATATTGAGATAAAAGTTGAATCAAATAATTATATACACATTTTTTGTCAAATAATTTTTCCCCTAAAACATAAGGTTTATGATAAATTACGATGAAGTACACCTTTCTATTCTTGTTCATTTGTTATTCTGATATTATTTTGCTGTTGGCACAGTTACGTGTCTGAAGTTGCAGCGGAGCCACTGAATCGTAATAATGATAAGTTATAGTCCAATCAAAATTTGGAGCCCCCTCTTAGCTATGTCATTCATTCTGATGTACATTCCCATGACACTAGATGCAGCAATAAAATTTAAGTTCCCCTAGTTAGGTTATCAAGCTCAATAAACAGTTACAATACCGCCGTGTCTGGGCCAGTTTGACACAGGACTACAACCCAACCCAAAACAGCTGCCAAGATACAAATAACAGTTTTTCATTTCATATTTGATTATTTTCGTAAAGTTCAAAATACACCCACTCCCCGATTAACATTCTTAATTGGTGCCAGGAAAATCGAGCACTAACTGACACAGCGCTATTCGAAACACATACCTACCTACTTCCATAAGAAATGTCGTTATAAGATTTAACTCGTTCCTGAGATTATATTAATGGAAATGAAAATAGGTAGTATTATATAAATAATACACCAAAGTATTCTTTGTTAACCATATTACGTAGCATAGAATAGGTAGTCATTTGCAATGCAATTATATTTGAAATGAACAGTAAAACTTGAATATAAATAAAGAACAGAATGCATTTTATGGAACATATGTTGATCTCACGCTGAATAAATCATGCAGGAGCATTAAGGAATAGGAATTAAAAGTAAAAGAAGATACCTGCATCTACTTATATATACAGGGTGAGGCAATAGTCACTATACAGCCACAATTTTATTAACAGAAAATTGGAACATAAAAACATAAGCATCATGACTGAAGATACTGTTAAATTAAGAGAAGGCAACCAATAAGACAAAAACAAAATCATATATTGAAACGATCAAAAACTTACTATGTTTCGATAAAGAAATATCAATTCATAAAAGAATTATCACATGTGCTTGATAAATAAAGGGACATGGAATGAGACCAAATAAAGGAAGAATTCAAATATCTTGGTATTACATTTTTTTAAACTGAACAATCGAAAAGGGAGCAGTAAACAAAAAACAAACAAATGTTGGCACTCTCCAGCTTTTAGTTGCCGTAAAACATCTAATTTTACCTTGCGAGTTAAGTTTTTCCTCTTTTCTCCTCTAACCGCCGGTTATCATTCATGGTCTTTTTATTTAAAAGAAAAATATAATTTAAACAAAGTTCACTATATTTTGACCTACAAAAACATCGACAAGTGTACACAAAACCATCAAGCTACTGCTAATACTGACATATGCTGTAAATCCGCAGAGGCGCTGCACAGTGGACTTCATAAATTACACCAGAAATTTTGAAGCACGTTAATGTGGAACACGTGAGTGCAATTCAGAAAATGGTAATAAATTATTTTCAGCATTAATGCGAAACAGCATTAATTGGGACAGCATTAATTGGGACAGCATTAAGTGGGGAGTGGGTGTAGTCTTTTACATTTTCCATTTAAAAAATAGGTGTAAATTTCTTTAGTTTTGTTTTTCTCGTTGACAACATCATAAAACTCAGTCAAATTTTGTAGTTAAAAACACAAATAAGAACGAATTCGGTTTGTAATTTACATTTTGGTACTGTTTCCTTCTCATCCTGCCAAAAAATTTAAGAAAATAAAGAAGTACAAAGGTAAATAGTTTTTAATTGAATATATCTTTTATTTCGATGCATAATATATAATTTTCAGATCCTAAAACCATACCTAACCTACCCATCCCAACCCAACCAGTAGGGCATTAAAACAAGAGGCAAAAGTTGTATTAAAGCCTACAACCATACTTAATCTACCCCCTGACCTAAACCAAAGGGTGTTAAAACAGGAGACAAAAGTTGCATTAAAGCCAAAAACCATACCTAATCTACCCACCACCCCTAACCTAACCCTGGGGGGTGTATGATACACTTTAGCTCATGAATCATCCAACCCAACCCGAGATAATTACCAATACTAGATTTGGCCCATTTGCCATCAGTTTCTTTTGATAGGGGAAAAGGAAACTTCTTTTGGGAGGGAGAAAAGGAAACAGTAACAAAATTTGTTGGTAGAATATTGAAATTTTATTCTTCCACATGTTCCTGAGATATATTATATTAGTGTGTGCACTGAATTGACCCTGCACCAAACTGGCCCTCTGCTGAACTGTCCCATTCCCTAATACCTCCTGCTAACATTTCTATAATAGACTTCCAGGAAATGCCAGAAGAATCACTATTAAAAATTCAAATATTTACTAATAGAATGACTGATAAACAAACCCTTCTACTCTGTCAATGAATATTTTTAATGTGATGTTGATATCGTTTTACAGATATCCTATTATTGTTTTTAAATGTGTAGTATTCATGAATGATTTACCCCTGTACGTACAAAATTCAGAATGCCTAATATTTGCAGATAATGTGAAACTTTTCCATGAATTAAAATGTGAGGGTGATTGTTTAAAGTTGCAACAGGATATTAATAACATATACAAATGGTCCATTGAAAATTACTTGCATTTTAATGTGAATAAATATTGTATTGTGCCATATCGTAGAAAGAAAAATTATTTTGATTACTCATATAGTATGGGAGGTGCCCTATTGAAAAGAACAACTGAAGTTAAAGATCTTGGCATTTATATCGATGAAAAGGTGTGCTTTATAACACATATATAATTAACACTGTGGCTGCGTGGAATAAAATGCTGGGCTTCATAGCTAGGAGTACTAGTAATTTTCAGTCTGTGAAAGCTCTTTGTATTTTGTACTACTCTTTAGTTAGAACCAAAATTGAATATGGCTGTTATATTGTCACCATATTTACATAAATATATAGAATTAATAGGACATGTTCAAAAGCGTTTTTAAGGTTACTATATTATAGAGTATATCTTCTTATGAACAACTATGTACCTTATAATTTGTTATTACATCAATTTAAAGTTAAAAGTTTGGAAACAAGAAGAACAATTACTGACCTTATGTTTTTGCATAACACTGTAAATTTTGGAGAAGATTGCAAATTAACTAAGAAAATTATTTTTCATGTCCCAGTTAAGGGTGTTCGACCTAATCGACTCTTTGATGTATATTATACTAGCACAAATTATTGTATAAATTCATCACATAAGAGAATATGTAAAACATAATGCAGACTGCCATAAATTAGACATTTTCCTCAAAAAGACTAACTTGAGAAAACCCTTTATGATATAGGTAGTCAGTTAACAAACTAAAAAGAAGGTATTTGTATGAATGAATTTTGTCCAATGGTGTTATTTCCTCAAGGACTTAAAATCATAAGTATATATTTCAAAACAATGTTTAAGATTATATTATAGAGTAATTCATGTATTTATATTATTTTATAATTAACTATGTGCTTCACAAATTTTTATTAATTAATGTCACATTGCTATTATATCAATGTAACTATATCATTATTATATTATTTTAGTTATTATTTAATTGACTGCCATCTTGATGTAACTATTATTAAACCTTTCATATAAATATAATAGATTGTAACAGTTTGCCCTGTAATTTTAATGTTAGGCAAAATATAAAAAATGCTAAATAAATAAACGAGTCTTAATAATCATATAGGTATATTATAAAGACCATTGTTTAATTGTATTTTGTGCTATGTCTCTGGTTTGATGTTGTCTTTTCTGGCACTGTATTACTGGTTAACCCTTTCTGTACTGAGATTTAAATGGACAAATTCTGCCTCCTTCCTAAGTCGCCCGCTCATTGAAATAGCTCTCCCTCCGGAGTCACCCTATACCGCCCGCTCTGATTTTCCCTACTGAGCTGTATCTATTAGGGCTTATGAATGCCTCTCTTATACCAAGAGTGTCTGCTTAATGTCAAACACTTCTCTTTGCATCCTTTTCATTATGTGGACTGAATAAACATCTCGCAGAGCAACCAAAAGAGCTTTTAAGCTGAGCCGCACTTTTGACCATGGCTTGGTTGAATGAGGACGCTATAGTGGAGGAAGTGTGCCGAGACAACATACATAGTGATTCTTAAAGTAATACTTCATTGGTTATAGAAGAAGATTTGATTGCATGTAGTGATTTTTATTCAAGTGATAGTGATTTGGAGAAAGAAGTTACACCATGTGCGACTGATTTTTGTGCTAACGAAGGATTACAGGCTAAATGGAAATATTCTCATACATTCAAACCAACTTCTATTTTTGATGAAGATAGGGATGCAATACAGAGCTTGGAAGTAGGTTCCAATGAATTTTCTAGTCTCATATGTATGCTAGGAGGTGATAATTTTTTTTCGTAAAATTGCAATTAACACAAATAAATATGCACAAAATCGTAAGAATTGAACAGGAAAGTTTGATAAAAAACTGAGTAGATGTCATGGCCAATGAAATAACTGCCTATATAGGTGTACTTGCGTACAAGGGGATTTTCGATATGCTGGAGAGTTGGGATTATTGGCACAATAAAGACATTGACTGCCCTCTTAACCGTAACTCTATGACTTATAACATGTATTCAGATATAACTAAGTACTTTCATGTGAATGACATAACTTGTGAAAAAAAGAAAGGGGAAGAGGGTTATGACTCTCTACAAAAAGTACAACCAGTTTTAGATATTATGGACACTTTTCACGAAAAATATAAACCAGGTCGTGAGCTTAGTATCGACAAAGCAATGGTGGCCTTCAAAGGGCAGCACTACATGAAATAGTATATAAAAAAAAGCCAACTAAATGGGGATTTTAAATTTGGGTTTTAGCAAGTCTGCATTGGTATGTATTATGCGGAAACGTGTATTTGGGAAGAAAGGAAAATAAGAATAAAGAAATGCTTCTCGGCAGTCAGGTAGTGATGAATTTGCTAGAGAAGTACCTAGCCCTGAATCATCACATGTATTTTGATAGCTTCTTTTCATGTGTTGGACTAATGAAGTTATTACATGATAATAAAACCTATGCATGTGCTACCACTAGACCAACTCGTAAAGAATGGCCATCTGAATTTAAAAATCCTAAAAAGCTGAACTCAAAAGAGGAGAAAGTAAGATTTTGTAATGCGGTCAAGTTACGGCTATGGTTTGGCAAGACAATAGACAAATTTGTGTTCTTTCCACTAACTGCAATTCTAGTAAGAGTGTGATTGTAGGTAGGAAAACAAGGAAAGGAAATAAACAGGCGATGATACCTTGTCGGCAATCCATTGCAATGTATACAAAATACATGGGTGGGGTTGACAAGAGCCGATCAGAGTAGAAGCTACTATGACATTGGAAGAAAACCTAAAAAAATGGTTTAAGTATATATTTGCATTTGTGGTAAACTTGGCAATAGTAAATAGCTTTATTCTTTATAAAGAAATGAATGCTCCATCAAGCTCAAAACACAGACACACACAAAATAAATTCCACCATGCACTTTATAGACAACTGATAGGGAACTTCTCCTCGCAAAAAATTTCAGGTCGTAAAAGAAGCGAACCAATTCTCGTATCTAGAAATCCACACGTTCTTGTAAAAATAGAAGGTTAAAAGAAAGTGTGTGCATATTGTAGCTCTAAAAAGGCACTCCTTCTGGAAGAAGTGTACAAACAACTAACAAATGCAAAAGCTGTGATTTGCCTATATGCAGAGTTGGGCGTTTCCTGCAGTATCAAGAAAAAGGAATGGAGGTATCAAACTAACCCAATTAAAAGGTAGGAAATTTTATAGGAATAAAATTATCTATTATATATAGACTTCTTACAGAGGAGGAACATATATATATATATATATATATATATATATATATATATATATATATATATATATATATATATATATGTATGTATGTATGTATGTATATAACAACTTACGGAAAAGGTAAGGTAAAATAGATATATGGATGTCAACAAGGTGTTGGGATGAGGAAACCCAGCGAGCACTCACCAATCAGACGACTCCAGGTTGGCGAGGCCCCGGGGATGTCGAAGCGACACACGTAAAATAACACAAAAACACAGAAACATCACAAACGTAGAAGCTTTCGGAACTACTCCTTCTTCAGATACAGAGAGAGAACCCT
Organism: Tanypteryx hageni; assembly: GCA_028673005.1. Classification (NCBI taxonomy): domain Eukaryota; kingdom Metazoa; phylum Arthropoda; class Insecta; order Odonata; family Petaluridae; genus Tanypteryx; species Tanypteryx hageni. The sequence goes on from CM054120.1 coordinate 7,027,822, forward strand.
CCTCATCCCAACACCTTGTTGACATCCATATATGTATGTATATATGTATATATCATTATATATAGATGTTCCTTACAGAGAAATAACATATAACATATAACCTCTATATATACAAGGATACTAATGTTTAGGCACTTCCAGAAAAGTGGCAGACTCGAATTATTTTCCAATATGGCCGCGACAGGTAGTGATCGTTGCGCGAAGTGCTCCGAAGTATTTAATAATGAATCAGTCAAAGTCACTTGTGAGTTTGGATGTTTGTTATCTTTTCATTCGCAATGTACTAGTTTATCTAAAGCTGCCGTGAATGCTATGAATAGTTTGCGGGAATTAGCTTATTTTTGTAATAATTGCCGTGTAGGAACGGGTCGCCATTTGCAAAATTTTCAAGATCTCTTATCACGTGTTCTAAATCAACAAGTTGAGTTCGCAAGCACTGTATCTGACCTGAAAAACTCTATAGAAACTTTCAATGAGACCATAAGTCTCCAATCTAAGCAAATTGTTTTGCTAACCGAAGAAGTTAGTGCGCTAAAGTCTTCTACTGTCGCGGAACGCGGCAAGAGTGTTTACATCGACAAGAGTTCCAACAAGATCGAAGAAAAGTGTGAATCCTCTCCAAGTGATCCCCCTATTAGTATTCCCACAACTACTATGGTTAGGTGTAATTATCCTAAAATCGCATCAGAGTGCAAAAGTGATTTTTCCATCCCCTCATTTGCCCCGTCCGAGCAAGTGGTTCACAAACCCACCAAAGATCGTGATAACTGCAGCATTCCTCAGGTCATTCGAGATAATGATGGCTTTGAAGAAGTGCGGTACAAGAAACGGCGCAGGGTGTGCAAAACCGGAACAGCTGATGGAGCATCTGGCTGTACATTAAAGGCGGTGACAAACTTGGTTTCCTCCTGGATTCCTTATATAATTCAGACCTTAAGTCAGTTATAATTATTACTGGGGATTTCAATTGTAACCTGTTGATAGATAATGATAGTAAATATGATCTTCTTAACCTTTTAAACACTTTTAATTTATATGTTGCTAATGATGGACCTACTCGTGTTACATGTCACTCTAAATCACTCATTGATTATATTGTATCCAACAGTGATAGCATGTCTGTTAAAACCAAAGTTATAACATCAGATATATCTGATCATTTTCCTATTTTAGCTTTATTTGATATCAGGGTTACCCCTAAAGATGTTATCTAACATAAACGTTCATTTTCTGATACAAATATGCTGTCATTTAGGGCCATGTTAGAATCCGAAGATTGGGAAGGAGTAGTCAATGATGAAACTTTTGAGGGTAAATTCAATTACTTTTACAATAAATTTATATTCTATTTTAATTTAGCATTTCCAATTTGCAAGAAAAAAGGCCATAAGAAACCATCATCCAATGAGTGGATAACTAATGAAATTAGGCAACTCTCATTCTACCTTAAAGAATTATACATCTGCTGCAAACTAACAGTTAATGATGAGTTACTTATAGAATACAGAATGCTTAAGAGGCATTATCGTAAAATGATAAACGAGGCGAAGCAAACATGCAATAATAGGAGAGTGTCTACTGCTGTTAATAAAACTGGTGAAATTTGGAAAATCATAAATGAATCCAAAAACATAGGTGTAAACCACCCTATACCTGTAGTCAAAGATAGTACAGACAAGATTATTTCTGATCCTTCTAATTTAGCATCTAAATTCATTGATCATTTTATAAAACCGCCCATTACCCATTCACTAAATGCTGATGCTTATAATAATATACCATACTCTATCAATTCACTGTTTCTCTTCCAAACTGATGAAAAGGAACTTGAATCTATTGTAAAAAATTCTGGCTCTAAACACTGTTCAGGTCTGGATGAGATATCAATTTCCATTATAAGCTACTGCTACAAGGCAATAGAATCTCCCCTCCTATTACTTATAAATGAATCTTTATGGATTGGTATTTTTCCATCACCCCTAAAAACTTCCAAATTAGTTCCTGTTTATAAGAAGAAAGGAAACATTCATGACATTAACTACTATCGTCCTATTTCAATCCTAAATCAATTTTCTAAAATTTTTGAGATAGTTTTTTATAAACGATTGATTGCATACTTTGAATCTTTCAAATTAATATCTCCTTTTCAACATGGCTTTAGGCAGCATAAGTCAACAACAACTGCCATTTTTCATGCAGTTAATTGCATTCTATCTGCACTTGATAATAAATTGGAATCTCTTGGATTATTTTTTGACTTCTCAAAAGCCTTTGATAACGTGAACCATGAACTACTATTAATTAAACTTGATAGGCTAGGAATAAGAGGTGTTGCCAACAACTGGATTAAATCATATCTTGGCAGTAGACCATTGCATACAGTAATTAACTTAAATGGAGTGAAATATGATTCACCTGAAAGGATAGCAACTATAGGGGTTCCACAGGGATCGGTTCTCGGACCTATTTTATTCTTGGTGTACATAAACGACCTCCCTAACATTTTTAATCAAATACCAGGTGCTAACATAATTTTATATGCTGATGACACAAATGTCCTTCTCTCAGCTAAAACCTCTCTCCATTTAAAAAGCAATAGTAAATTAATTATTCAACAACTGAGTCAGTGGTGTCAAAATAATTTTCTCGAATTGAATGCAGATAAATCACAAGTGATTCAATTCTCTCATGTAAATAAATATTGTGAAAATACTGTCCTGGAGATGGGAGGGAAACCCATGCCGGTTGTCGATTGTTCAAGTTTTCTTGGCATAATAATTGATTCACATATCACATGGGAAAACCACATCAATAGCCTGGCAAGTAAACTTAGCTCAATCTGCTTTTTATTGTGAAATATTAGGCACACAGTCAGCATGGAGGTGCTCTTAAGCCTCTACTATGGAGAATTCTATTCTCACATAAGTTATAGTATCATTTTTTGGGGGTCATCCCCTCTTGCCATAAAAATTTTTAGGATACAAAAAAAAGTATTACGTCTAATGGCTAATGAATCATACAGAAGTCCATGCCGTCCTTTATTTAGTAGTCTTAATATTCTCCCTATACCCTGTGTATATATTCTTACCTTACTGTTGTTTATTAAAAAAACATAAATGATTTTGAAAAGAATTGTGATTTCCATCAGTTTGGTACCAGGGGATCTAAAAATCTTCATATTTCCTTTACTAGAACTAGGAAAGCATTAATGGGTCCTAACTCATTTGGTCCTCATCTATACAACAAACTCCCAGAAGGCTTGAAGAATATTAAAGAGCCTGGATTATTTAAATCTAGACTCAAAACCTTATTACTTAGTAAATTATTTTACTCAATTAGTGAATACCTAAATAATGATATCAAATAGGCTAGACTCTTATATAATTATTTTTGTCATTACAGTTTTTGCTGTAATGTATATACTCTTGTAAACTGTATTGTAATTTTCTTATGTTCTTATATTTAGATATATTGATTAGCTTTCCAAATCCTTTTCTTGTCCTATATGTATGTTTCTCTATTTTTATTTTATTTTTTGACTTGTCCTATATCAATGTAATGATCTCTGGGTTAATAAATTTATTATTATTATTTTTTCCCGTAAGATTGTGCAAATCCAAATAGAAAATATGAAAATCTTGAAAAAGTTCTACAATGCTATAAGTTCAAAATTGTTTAAAGAAATTTTCAATGTTGACTTATTTCCAGATGTACTACAAGCTGAATTTTTTTATAGGTAGAATTTGTAAAAAAACTAAATAGGGATTATACAAATTTTGATATTTTAATTTGCTTGGCAGTTAAAAATTCTTCAAGTTTAAACATATAGGTAATGGTTTAGATACTATGGAGTGAGATAGGGAGCTGAAATTTTAAAGTTATTAAGAGATTAGTCTATACAAACGAATAATCATTTCAGTGTATCCATGAAATTGTTATTGCTGCCGTTAAAAATTCATAAATTTTAAACAATTATATAAGTGTTATTTCACTTCTAAATGTGTTACAAATTTAAAATTCAGCAGAAATGTGTGGCATTATTAACCCAATGGGGAAAATTTATTATATACCTAAAATTGCAAAAATTAGCGATTGTTTTACTCCATTATTGTTCCATAAGGGCAAAACGAAAATAGGTCCAGAGGAGAAATCTTTTGAATTAAAGAAATATTTCACATGATGAAATATCTCTCTGAAAAATTAATGTTTTTTGAAGGTGAGATGAAATGCTTGCGTATGCAAGCACCTTCTACTAGTCATTATATATTGACGTTCCTTACAGAGTAACATATAACATGCAAATACATTGATCCCAATCTCTCCGGTTCTTATAAACAATCTCTTAAAAAATTCAAACAATGTGTTTCAGATACAATATACCTCCAGCCTTGCAATGAGCAGGAGTTATTTGGATATCTCTCAAAAACTGGAAATAAAAATTCTGCTGGCCTGGATGAAGTTTCTGGTAAACTCCTTAAAGCATCTGGGCAGGCAATTATAAAACCATTATTGTTCCTCATCAATCAATCCCTAAGTCAAGGTATCTTTCCTGAAGCACTGAAAACTTCTAAGGTAATTCCCATTTTCAAAAACAAAGGCAGTAGAAGCCAACTTAGTAACTACAGGCCTATATCACTTTTGTCTCAATTCTCAAAAGTTTTTGAGTATGCTTTCAGCAAAAGGCTACTACAATTTCTTGAGAGATATAATCTTTTGTCTAGTTCTCAATTTGGTTTTAGAAAGGGGAAATCAACAGAGAAAGCTCTTTTCTCAGCATTAAATTTTATTGTTGAGGAACTCAATTTAAGCAACAGAACTCTGGGAATATTTTTTGACTTAAGTAAAGCTTTTGACACTGTAGACCATAAGAAGTTGCTAAGTAAATGTGCATATCTTGGTATTAGGGGTGTGGCAAATAATTGGCTGGTAACATATCTCACTGGTAGACATCAAGTGGTTTCCATACATAAGGAGGGTAGAAAATATTTATCTGAGCCTAGACCTACACACTCTGGTGTGCCCCAAGGATCTATCTTGGGCCCTATTCTTTTCCTAATATTTATAAATGATTTACCCAGTAGCCTTATGCTTAATCAACAAAAAAAAGTAATCATGTATGCTGACGATATTAATGTTTTGTTAACTAAACCTAATGATAAACTCATATTGGACTCAAGTGTTGATGTAATGCGTAGAATGTCTGTGTGGTGTAAGCAAAACAAGCAGATTCTAAATAATGAAAAAACACAGGTCATGTTTTTCTCTTCTTGTCTACAGCAATCTAGTGACTTCTACCTGTGTCATGATCAAAATCACATTAAATCCACAGAGGAATTGAAATTTCTAGGGCTACACCTAGACCCGACTTTAAGATGGCAAGTACATATAGATAACATATGCAAAAAATTAAACTCAGTTTTCTATTTATTTTCAGTACTAAAACATACAGTAAGCCTTGAAATTTTAAAAATCCTGTACTATGGGCATTTTTACTCAAGAGTCTCATATGGTATAATCCTCTGGGGGTCCTCTTCACATGTTATCGAGGTCTTAAAAATCCAAAAAAGGATAATACGCTTAATGATTAATGCTCCTTTTAGAGCTTCTTGTAGACCCATCTTTAAAAAACTAGGTCTGTTGACCGTAACTTGTATGTATATTTACCACGTAGTATTATATGTTAAGCAAAATATGGCTGAATTTAATAAAAACTGTTCAGTTCACAATTATGATACTCGGAGAGGTAGTGACCTACATGTTTATCACAACAAACTGAAAGTTTGCAGCAAAGGTCCTAAAGCAATGTGTATAAAACTATATAATAGATTACCAGCTGAAATTAAGATAATCAGGAGTCTGCCTGTATTTAAAAAAACTGTTCTTGACTTCCTTATAACAAAATGTTATTATAGAATTGATGAATTTATGTAACTTATTATTATTATTTTTTTTTCTTGACGTGTCCTATGCATTATATACTATGTAGTGTCTTTTGGACAAATAAAGTATTGTATTGTATTGTATTGTATTACCGGAAACTAATCAATGAAAACTATATTCAGTCATCCAATAATATTATTAAATCTGCCTGGGATGTAATTAAATGCAATACCAAAGCCACAATGATTAACCCAAACCAAAATAACATTAGTTTCAATAATTGCCTTCTCTCCAACCCTGATGAAATAGCTCAGCACTTCAACTTACAGTTCTGTCAAACCACTCCCGTTGCAACTACCCCAACTGTTTCTTATCATTCCATGCCTACTCCTTCTTCTAAATCACTATTTTTAGCTCCTACTAATGTTCATGAAATAAAAATTATTGTTAGGTCCTTTGACAACTCATGGTAATGTGGTCTAGATGAGATCCCAATGCCTATAATTAAAGCTGTCATTAATTATATTGCTCTTCCTCTAGTTAATATAATAAATTCATCTTTTTATGAAGGGCAATTCCCCTCTAGCCTTAAGTTTGCTTGTGTTCTCCCCATTCCTAAAAACGGCTCTCTCTCTAACTCAGATAATTATAGACCTATATCAGTATTATCGGTATTTTCCAAAATATTTGAAAAAATATTTTATAACCGAGTAATCCATTTTCTTGAATCTTTTCTTCTACTCCATGAATCTCAACATGGCTTCAGGAAAGCTAGATCCACTATATCAGCTTCCTTCCAATTAATTAACCAGGTCCATCAGGCATTAAAAAAGAAAGACTTCACTCTTGGTATCTTCTATGATCTGTCAAAGGCATTTGATAGCATTGACCATGAAATACTATATACTAAACTTCGCAATGTGGGAATAAATGGAAATGCCCTCAATTGGATAAATTCCTTTCTATCTGGCAGGCAGCAAATTGTAAAATACACACATCAGACTTCTAATGGTGTAATCACTTCTAAATCTAAACCACTAAAAGTGTGGAGTGGTGTCCCTCAGGGTTCAATATTAGGGCCACTGCTTTTCATTATATTCATGAATGACCTTTCCCATAATATTGCTAATAGCAAACTCCTATTATATGCAGATGACACATCATGTGTATTGCACTCCGAAAATCTGCCTGATTTAATTAATATTTCAAACTCTTCTGCGGACAGCATGCTTCACTGGTGTCAATCCAATAATCTTAAAGTGAATAGTCATAAAACCCTTTACCTTCAATTTCACACAAAAAAGTCACCTCCTTCCTGCAGTCCATTACTAAAAATGGACCATTCAAACATTGTACGTTCTACCTCGGTAAAATTTCTAGGTATACACATTAGTGAAGACTTAGATTGGTCAATCCATATTAATTCTGTTATGAAAAAAGTGGCCACTGGCATTTTTATGCTAAGAAAATTGGCACCCATTGTCTTCATCAGTACCCTAAAACTTTTATATTTTGCTAAAATTCATTCTTTTCTGTCCTATGGCATCATATTTTGGGGCAATGTCAGCTACTCCAACAAAGTCTTTTCTTTACAAAAGCACGCTATCAAGGCAATGTTGCAATTACCTTACCAAACTCCTGGCAAGCCATTATTTCACTCCCTTAATATATTAACTCTCCCTTCAATCTATATTTTAAACTGTGCTACTTTTGTTAAACAACACCCTCACCTTTTCCCAACAAATTCCAAATCTCTAATTTTATTTGGAAAGTTGCCTTTTCTGAAAAATAATAATGCCCAAGTAGCCGTATATTGAGAGATAAAAACAATGTTCTGTCCTTGGGATTTATTTTATAGTATCATATCCTGACCATAAGTGAGGATCCATAGATGATCTTACTAACATCCACACACCTGTAAAAAAATGGAATTTCTAATATATTTATGGTTAGGCCACCTTTGTTTTTTTTGCACACCTGGTAGGCACAGGCCTAGTGCGTGATATAATGAATCTGCTTAAAAGGGGGTCACGCAAAGCAAGGTATGCCTGTACTGTATAACACTACTAATTACAGGTCAAAAAATGCTTTTTTCATTGGAGCATAGAAATGAAGAATCTGAGGTCCCAGAGTGAATAATAAATAGTACATACTTGAGAAGCAAGTCTTCCCAGGTATCTGCAAGTTATGTATCTGTGGATTCATACATCTGCAAGTTTTTTTTATGGTATTTGCTATTTTTTCTCCCAAACTGCTTACTGTATATAATTTCTTTCACGAAAAGTTCATCAAAATTTAGTATGTGTACTGTACATGGTAACAAACCCAAGTATTCTTTTTCAGCCAATCAATAACAGTTATTTACAGATGCATTGTTTGGTTCTCCCTCATTGAGAGAGAGAGAAAGAAATACAATATAACCATTCTTTATATGGAATGAGACAATAGAACATCTTGTGACAAAAATTTAAAAACTATGTAAAAGCATGTCTCTCACTTTAACCTGGAGATGGTTATACATTGTATCCAAATACAAATGAGAATAATGAATTTTTTGGATATGGCTCTTAGATGGACTTGCTACCTCTTCAGGTTAGATCAAGTGCAAAAGGGGTAACTCTAGTCATATAGAGTTTTGGGATCCATCCTACCCATTATACTTAACACTAGTAGAAGGCACTTGCACTCTGCAAGCATTTCATCTCAACTTGAAAAAACATTAATTTTTCAGAGATATTTCATCATGGGAAACATTTCTTTAATAGATATCTCCTCTGCACCGATTTTCATTTTTTCCTTATGGAACAATAATGGAGTAAAATAATCACTAGTATTTGAAATTTTAGTAATATTATACTATTTCCACATTGGGATAGTAATGCCACACATTTCTGCCAAATTTTTAATTTGTAGCACATTTATAAGTGAAATAACATTTATCTAATTGTTTAAAATTAAATAATTTTTAACGGCCGCAATAACAATTTCAAGGAGACATTGAAATGTTTATTCGTTTACATAAACTAAGCTCTAAATAACTTACAAATTTCAGCTCCCTAACTCGCCCCGTAGTATCTAAACATTTACCTATTTTTTTAAATTTTAAGAATTTTTAACTGCCAAACAAATTAAAATATCAAAATTTGTATAATCCCTGTTTCGTTTTTATACAAATTCTACCTATAAAAAATATTTGTTCTGTAGCACATTTGGAAATACATAAACCTTGAAAATTTGTTTAAAAAATTTTGAATTTATAGCTTTTAGCGGCTGCATTGTAGAACTTTTTCAAGATTTTCGTTTTTTCTAGCCAGTTTTGCATATAATCCAACCGATAAAAAAATTTTGAGTCTGCCACTTTTCTGGAGGTGCCTAAACATTAGTATCCTCCTATATATATGTTACTCCTCTGTAAGGAACATCTATATATAATGATAAAAGAAGAAACCCTTAATTGGCAGAGAAGTGAATACAATAGGATACATGTTGTCCACTAAGACAAAGCACAAAAATGGGGATATCTACCTTGAATATATGCTAAAAGGAGACAGTGACCATGGGCAGTGGGTGAATTTGCCTCACAGAGAGAGGCACGGGGTTGATTCACAAAGTGCATAGGGGCAGAGCCCCTAGTTTAATAGATTTTGTAGGCATCATTAAAGAAGAAATGCCTACATTGTATTTCTTCTATGATGATAGTCGCTCTTCCATGTAAAGAGAGGGTCGGGTGCTCATTTTGGCATTTCTGTTGGCTCAAATATCACCTCCGCCCTCTACTCCGCCTTTGCCTGCACCTACTCTCCAATCGATGTAACTTACAGATACAAAATAGATACATCCGGTAACACGTTTAAAGATGAAAATGTAGGTACTTTGCTCATAAATATCAAGACATCACTTGAAACTATTTTCCATTGAGGTAAATTTGATTAATCGTCTCATCATGTTGTCATTTGTAAAAGTACAAAACGACATTAAAATAATAATAAGTTGAGAAGAAAAAGGTGGTAGAAATAAAGTAGATAATGTCTCTCATGTTAAATGAGCTTATATTGTCCGAGGACAGGAGAGGATAACTTGGTAAATATACTGTAGACACCCACTCTCATTCTTCTAATACAGTGGTTGGCAACCTTTTTTGATGGCGGGTCAATAAAAGGTTTTGGGGAAATGTGATGGGTCAATTAAAAAATTTGAATGAAAAGAAAAATCAAACCTGGATGTTTATATATGCTATATTTAGCAATTCAATTACTCTTTTATTTTCAAAACGTACACATTTCTGATCATGTTTACCTTTGTGGGTCATCCTAATCGTGGTGGTGGGTCACTTATTGACCCGTGGGTCATAGGTTGCCGACCACTGTTCCAATAAGTCACAAACGAATTTAGCAAATTTCGAATGAAAAGATATGCTAGACAGTCCATAAAGTAAGATAATTTATTTCTAAGTATTTTGCAGTGATTTTTTTAGTGCAATTTTTTATTATTGAGAATGAGATAGTTCCCCAACACAACATAGTGCTGTGGTGATGGAGGGAACATTCGGCAATGAGGTTATATCAAAATGACGTAAAGCGGGACGACTTAAATCAAGGACTTACTGTATTCTGAATGGTATCCAACCTGTTAAAATATTAAATTTAGAATTGGAAAAGCAGAGGTGATATAGATAGGCATAAAGGAGTGGAAGCTAAGCACTGTAAAAGTCCATTTCAGGAAATGGTTGAATATTGGAATATTGTATCTATAGGAAGTGAGAATTGGATTGAAGAGAGAGATTTGTATGGAAGATAAGTTTCCAAGATGTTGGTGCCATCCAAAAATCTGAATAAAATGAAGTCAATATTAATTTTAAAACAAAGTTACTGGTTATCATAATCATTTATTTTATCCATTAACCCTTTCCTTCCTAAGTCGCCCAAAACCGCTCGTTCTGACTACCCCACTAAGGCTCTAAGTTTAAATGCCCTATTCCCCAAATTTTATCCTATTAATTTGCCAGTGATATTCCCTATGGGAGTTGCTTCATATATTCATTATAACTTTTGAACAAATTTGTAAATATGAATGGAATTTTTAATATAAATATATAATATACAAGTACTTGGTGCTTGCTTTCTGCAAGCATTTCATCTCAAACAGATAAACATTAATTTTTCAGAGAGATATAACATTATTGGAAATATTTATTTAATTCAAAACAATATTTGATTAAAACAATGCCTTAAATTTGCAATTTAAAAAAGATTATACTTTATCCATTGTAAGGTACTAATTCCACACATTTCTCTGAAATTTTGAAGTTGTAGCACATCCAGAAGTGAACTAATATTTTCTTAATTGTTTAAATTTTAAAAATTTTTAACGGCCGCAATGACACTTTGTTGGATATTTTCAAATGTTTGTTTGTTTCAATGTACTAAGCTCTACATAGCTTTAAATTTTCAGCTTCCTAGGTTGCCTCATAGTAACTAAACATTTAACTATTTCTTTTAACTTTAAGAGTTTTTAACAACCAAATTAATTAAAATATCAAAATAAAATAAATAATAAAATGTCGAAATAAAATAAATAATAAAATGTTGAGTCTGCCACTCCTCTGGAAGTGCCTAAACATTAGCATCCTCCTATATATATATATATATATATATATATATATATATATATATATATATATATATATATATATATATATGTGTGTGTGTGTGTGTGTGTGTGTGTGTGTGTGTGTATATATATATATATATATATATATATATATATATATATATATATGAATGAATGAAATTTTATTGATTCCGTAGGTCTACATAGACATGGAATAGGTCATAATAAAACATAATATAGCACAGACAATACAATACAAAAAATTGAAATGAAAAACAGAGAAGACAATTAGCTGGTATTATTGTCACACTACAAATCTCTATCAGTCAAGTATTCAGAGACACTATAATAATTTTTACTTATTAGATGGCGCTTCAATTGCCTCTTGAAAGACAAGGTACAGGAGGTTGACTTAATCCTAGAGGGTAAGTTATTAAATATAATAGAGGCAGCATGGTGAGGTCCTTTTGGGGAAAGGGACAAGTGATACTCATTTAAATGAATGTTTAGTTTATTACGAGTATATGGCTAAAAGATGTTCAAAAAGTACTTCAGCCAAGAGGATTCATGAAACTATCAATTTGGATGTTAAATTAGAGGTGCTATGTCATTTAGAAGTTGGAGAGCAGGCTGTTGCCATTGGGTGTGCATTACGTTATTAACCTCATTGGAAAGAGCCTGCTAAATATTTTCTTCGACTTTTGGTACAAAATATTTCTCTTGAACTTATCGTCTTTGTATATATGTGAATTATTACGGTCATGGGAATCCGGTTTTTGTATATGTTTTTACACATTACGTCACATTTCCCGGATATGCATCCTCGACGTAAATCCAAGACTTCCTGTACTGCCTTCAATCATTAAGGGGATCTATCTGAAAAGCTTCAACCTAATTTTTTCTTATTTGAACTCTAACAATCTAATAATAAAAATATTGTTGAACTAGTTTTCATCTCATAATTACTGTATTTACCCAAATCCAAGGCGACACCTGATCTCTTTTAGTCTATCCTTTCTTACTTTTATTTCCTCCTGAATGTATGATTCTAACATATTCTCTGCATTGTTACAGGTTACATTAATACTTTTTGCTTGTAAGTTAGTTTATCTTAGCCAATACATTCTCATAATTAATCTTGAGAGACCAAACCAAACAAGTGATTGAATGCACTTGATCATACTTTTGCCATTTTTTCTATTTTGTCATCATCTACAAATGTATTACCTATATTTACATCACTATAAAGTCCTGTTGTTATGTTGTTAGCACTTTTTTATGATAGACCCTGATGTTGTAATTAATAATTTGATTTTTGGAAAACTAATGAGTTTCATTGAACCCTACTTTAGTTGAATATCTCTGCAACTGTGTGATGACTCTGATAAGTCTTTTTTGACAATGATATTTAAGGTAAAGTACATGGCAATTCCCTGTATCTGTTAGCAGGTACGTGTGTTATGTACAAATTAATAATAAATATTTGCAATATTTTAGCAATCTAGCAGAATGACTTGGTGCCTGTGTTTATAATGATGGTGATGAAGATGACAGTCTGGAGGTCTATGTTTCAGAATGTACATATCTTAAGTTTTTTCTTGAAAATTAATCATGGATAAAGGAGTTTTGCCCGCATAAATCAAAATTTTCTTTTAAATATGCAACTGATACTATATGTACCTGTGTGGGACAAAAAATATTTTCAAAATTTTTTATAGAAGGGACCATTAATTAATTTTATTTACACATTCTAAGTTGTTAGCTCTCAGTGTAATTGATGGTATGGAATTCTCTTACAATCTGCTACGATTTTGAAATAAAATAAATTTATTTACTAATTTCATCATCATTACACTTTTTCATCTTTGACATTTCTTTTATATCTTGAAATGGGAATTATGTGGATATTTCAGTAGATTTTATTTGTCATTCTTGATTTATAAAATACTAGGCATTGGTCAGGAATTCTAATAAACAAAAAATAATTATTTATAGTAATAAAGTAAATATGTACCTGTAAAATACATTTTTTTAATTGAATTTAAAGAAAATAATTTTTCCACGTCTGTTTGATACTTCACAAAGGTCATAAATGCACAGTATTATAATTCAAGTTTCATCAAAGTCAGACTGTCGTAACTGTGAAATACTTTTTCTTTCACTTGTTTGATATCTCACATCTGTTTGATCCTTCACAAGATCAGAAACGCTAAGTAATACATGATACATCCTAACTTTTCAGCTAATGCCTGTCTGCTTAGGATCTTTGATCATTTCATACCATAAATTTCTATCTTGGCATCTCACCATTTGAAAGGGAGAGGTTTTCTTTGAGGTATCTCTTGGAGGACATCTGTTGGGGCTGGTTGTTACTAGCTTTGCTAGCCCAGACCCAACTAAGAAAAACACCCACATTCAGATATGAGAGAATTAATTTGCTATGATAGTTCAGTGGTAGAATATCTGCTCAGCAAGTGAAAGAATCAGGTTCAATTCCAGATCATAGCAGAATTTTTTCTCATTTCGAAATTGTTCCCAATTTTTCACCTAATGCCTGTCTGCTTAGGATCTTATGGTCATTTCATTCCATCAATTTCCAATTTATGGTGATAAAGATTAGCTTATATTGTTGATATTCATTTAAACCCCATTCAGCATGGTGTATCATATATGATACAAAGTGAAAATGTGTGTATTTTTGGCTAATCAGCCTCTAGCCTCTAACCTTATAGCCATAGCTCCTTCCACACCAAACACACAAGGGAGGAGAAAAACCCAGTGCCGGAATTAGCCTACTCTTAATGAAGAGCACAAAGGGGGCCAATGGCTTAACATTCCTTCCAAAGGACAGAATGCTGACTTTTCACTGTCTCCTCAAACCACACAAACGGGGCAGGGCAACCTTAGAAAAAATACTTTCGCAGGATTTGTGTCCGCTGCCCTTTCAAGCAGCAGGTGAGCAGCAATCAGCGTGATAACCACTAACACCACTGGCACCCCCATACAGCGAAAATGTGCTTGTATCAATCGCCCCTGACATTGTAATTCAATGTGACAATGTTTCCCTCAATATGTTATATTTCATTGTATGCTCACTTTTTCCTTCTCGCCTAAAAATTTTAGTCTTTAAACATCATTGATGTGGAACAGTCGCACATCTCTGACTTCTTGGAAATTGGCCAACTTTTTTGTTTAATGAGTTGTTTTTTTAAACATATGGGAAAAGGAAAATATAAACTATTTAGAGACCATTATATTAATTCTCCGTGTTTAATGATTAGAAAGAAAACTGAAAATAGCAATTGTTATAAGTAAAATTTGATGTTATCATATGTGATATGCCATGCAGTTATGTTATAACTTTGTATCTTACACAATTTATTGTTCAGCTATGGATTCATCATTATTTTATGGGAGGAATCGCAAGTTTATTATGGAAATACCTGACAATGTAAGTGAAGCGGAACCATCTGATGATCATCTCATATTTCACTAAATAATGAAATCATATTAGCTACAGTGAGTAACAGTAACAACAGCAAAGATGATATTCCCTCGAGTAATTTCATTCAATGACATCACATATCAGAAACTGATTCTGATGAGATGATGCTGTTACACTACCAAGTACATTTATTTATTTCATAAGGTATGATAACAAATTGGAAGCTTTATTTTGTAAATATGCGATACCTTTGAGAACAAAAATGAAAATAACTAAGGACAAAGGTAAACCCATAATCACATGGAATGAAAATCATTTGTGTGAAGCCCGGAGTGTGTGTGTATTTTCTGGTGAATCAGCCTCTTGGGCTATTATCGCCTTAACTTTACATATAAAACGCACAAATAAAAATACTACACAACTGATGACATCAAATAACCATATCAAATGTCTCTATTAAATATATAAATAAATAAATAGATAAAATTAAAAACAGATTACAAGAGACTGTAAAAGGGTCTCTCTCTATTTGTAAAATAAAATATCATTGAGACTGTATAAGGGTCTTCTGACTATAGCATGTATAAAATAATCATACAGCTCTAGAAGGAACTGTTACGCCCATAAAATTATAAACCTTTTAAAATGGATAGAGAAATAATAATTGACTTACTCCTTTCCATAATAAAATGATTAAAAACACTGTGCTAAATAAATAAAAGATAAAATTCTGGACTCCCTAAGGAATGAGAGAGTTCTATTTACTAATAGTGGATCATCTCCAAGAGGGAAAGCAAGGTTCATAGCCATATATGCCCTCTCTCTCTCATTCCTGAACTGGCAACAGTCCAGTAAAACATATGACACCATCAATGCAGTATCACATGTCTCGCAAACTGGAGGTTCCTCTGACCGCAATAGGTCACTGTGCATCCACCAACAGTGACCTATGCGAAGTCTTGTAAGGGCGACCTCTTCGAGTCGCGACGATCTTGAGGAGGACTGTCATGACCACACCATGTTATTTATTACCCTCAGTTTGAGACAACCCCATTCCATTCTTCTTGCCATTGTTGATAAACTAATTGTTTCAGACACTTTTTTGTCCCCCAAAAGAACTTTGGAATACTTTGTTAGCAGCCATTTTTGCAGCCCTGTCTCCTATCTCATTACCTGGAACACCGACGTGACCTGGTACCCAAATAAAAACTGCCATCACCCCTATTGAATTTAGATCAATTAAGGATGATTGGATCTTCTGAACCAGAGGGTAAGTTGGATACAAAGAATCTAATACATACAAAGCTAACAGTGAGTCAGTGAAGATGACATATTCACTACTGGGGTATGCATATGCAAACTGCAGTGCCTTCAATAAAGTATATAATTCCACTGTGAATATCCCATGAATGTTTGCCAATGGTGAAAGCACACCCCACATGCTCCCCCTGCTTGGAGCCATATGTGTAGATAGCAGTGAAAGACTTAAACCATGCCTAGCCTTTCAAATTCACCATGGTAATCAGTATGTAGAGTGCATGCAGGCATGTCAGTCATCAGTTGTCTGCCAGTGATTCAGTATCTCTTTTCACTCCACATGTTCACTTTTTACCTTGACCATGAATTGTTACTCCAATGCTGAAATGGCAGACATTCATTACACATATGGATGAGCGAAAAGGAACACCAGTGAGGCTTAGCATCTCTACCGGAAAACTTTTCTACAATGGTGATGTCCATCCAAGGAGCAGCAACTCTGCCATATCATGTGCAGTGAGTGCAGGCTCTCTCACAAGCTGATTTCCTTCCATGAGGTGTGATTTGTCAATGGTTTCTGCAGCAGTGTATTGAATCTAATTTTCTCCTTTGTCTACTCTTCATGGATGTGGCAAAATTCACAAGAGATGACATTATGAATTTTCACAACGATTGCCAATGGGCACAGGAAAATCCTTACCCGCAGCAGTTTTCTTGAAACATTTGGGCCAGTATCCTTGGAGATTACCTGATTTGACCATTTTTCCTGCCATCTACACTCATTGGCCAAAATTACATGCATTTCTTGGAGGAGGAGCTACCTGCATTGCCATTTCGAACACTTTCTCTGATGTAGAAGGAAAAGTCCTTAATGTTCACTTATAATTTCACATGTTAAATGTTCACTTAAAATTTGCATTAAAACATTTCTCCAAAATTCATCATTACTCATTTAAAACTTGTATATGCCGGGATTTCCGGACCTATGTCCATATGAACTTTTTTCATCCTTATGTTCAGTAGAACATGCTCCCCAAGTTTCATGAGATCTTTCAGAAACGCCCTGTAAATTAACAATTTTATCACCATTAATTACGTATATTTTAATGTTTTTGCAATGAATGACTTCCAATTACTCCATTTTAGGGACAAGTGTGTTCGTTAGTGTCAGTAACAAGAACAGTAATAATCTTACCTTTGGGGTATAAGATGCAGGCTGATGTAGGAGGTCATTTTTCTGAAAAAAGTGCACCTTATATGCCAAAAAATACAGTATATTGAGAAAGTGGCTAAAGTAGAAGGAAAAGATGTTTCCATTGTTACATGGAAAGATAGAAAATCAGTGACATTCATTGGCAGATTTGGAAATTTTCCACCTCTAGGCCAAATTATTTCCCCCCCTTTTTTGACACTTTTTCCTAATAAAATTGCTCATGTATATGATTTGTCTGTACATCTGTCTGTCTGCAGATCATAATTAATACATCAATAGTCTGCATAATAATAAATTTTTTATTCCCACCCTGAAATAGCGCCACCCCTAGGCCAATGCCTACTTTGGCCTTATTACAAATCTGCTACTGGTGACATTCCTTCCCACGTTCAAATGGAAACCACTGATAAAAGATTCATAAATGCTCAGAAGACTTATGAAACAATAACCTGCCCCAATATCGTAAAATAATACAATAACTACATGAATGGTATGGATTTCCTTGACCCCATGATGAGCTATTACAGAATCAAGATTTGCTCCAAAAAATGGTACAAAAATCTTTTTACATTTCCTTGATTTAATAATTGTTAATGCTTGGTTACTCTGGGAAAGGAAAACTGGTATAACGATGCCAATACTAGATTTTAAATTTGCTATAGCTGATGCATTATGCAAAAGTGGAAAAAGTTGAAAGGAAAAGAGGTTGTCCAAATAATGACATGTAGAAAACCATTGATGCCAAGAAGAAAAAAGGGCCAACATCTATATTATCATAACCAGATGTGTGTCAAGATGGAGTAGATCATCTTCCCATATGGCTGAAAGCTAGACAAAGATGTAAAATACTCAATTGTAAATACCAATCCTTTATCTTATGCAGAAAATATAATGTTGTTCTATATCTAAACAAGGACAGAAACTGCTGTGAAAGTCTTCATGCAATTCAACTTAGTGTTCTTAGGCTGCATGGTGTCATGTATGATACAAAATGTATGTTTAACCCATTTCTCCATTGAAAACATTGTTTCCTATGAAACTTTTCCATTTCTTTTATGCCTAATTCCTTAATTGAGACATCTGATTTTTTAAATAGAAAAACATTTTTTTGAACAGTAGTGATTTTTTTATAATTGTTTGAATATGACCAATTTCAAGGTTGTGAAGGTCATCTAAAAAGATTTTTTTTTAAAGTACAAAGAAAATTATTACAAAAATTTTGATAGTGATCTAGAATACACCAATACTTGTTTTGAAAATGCCTATTAAGTTTTCAAATTTGAAAGATTTCTATTGGGAGATTTTCAAGATTGAAAATAATGGTGCGTTTTTGCGCCTATGGCAGGGAGGGGTCTTGCAGGGACCCAGCACAGCTTGCTGCCACATGGCCTGTTTTCACCTTTTGGGATAGAGGATTCCTTCCTAACCATGGTAGTCTATTTATTGCTTTTTCCCATTACTTTTCCTCATCTTTTGGATAGTCCTTTAGTTTTCTGTGAACTATAGAAGGAGAAACAAACTTTTTGTATCTATTCTTCCTTGTGAGCTACATAACTCTTGTTTCGTTGAAGCTACTTTTGTTAGTTTTTCTTACAAGAACCTACGTTTACACTGCCTTTGGGGAATAACTTGCTCATCCAGGGGAGCATTGACACCTATAAATCTTCTTATAAGGTAAGTTTTCTCAAAATTATCAATTTTCTTCTGAATAATCCATTATGTTCATCTCTTATGATGTATCCTAAAAATTTTTACATTGCTTCAGATGAATCCAGAAATTGGAAGACCTGTATCCATAAAAGAAATTATGGTCATTTTAGATGAACCTCTCGTGGAAAAGCTGATTGAATCCGAGGATGAACAAACAGACTCTCTTTATATTCCTCCTAAAGTGGACAAACTTACTGATGACAAAAATATAGATGACAATGAAATAAGAGGAGAAAATATCAATACTGACTTTGCAGGAACTTTCGAAATTCACGTAGTTCTGTGGTAATGAAGACTTTGATGCTTGAAGCTGATGATCAACCTCATCCACAAAAAAGTACAAAAAAGGTACAACTTCTTCTCATAAAAATGGCATGTGATGAAAGATGAGGCACCTCCAAAGTGGAAAAAAATATTAATGTCAAATTTTTATCTATTCCATCTTATAAAGAAGAAGAATATGACATTGTCCAGTTGTTTTTTGATGAAAATGTATTTAAAAAATTATCCTCTTTACAAATAAATATGCAGTTGACCATAATAGACAGGATTTCAAGCTAAAAATATCTGATTTGGGAAAATTCATCAGAATATAAATCCTTTCTGGGTACCACATACTTCCACAACAATATATGCATTTGTCAAAAGATGAAGATAAAGGTGTGGAATTAGTCCAACATTCTATGAGCAGGAATAGATTTTGGGTTATAAAAGAAAATATTCATCTTTCGGATAATTCATTATTAGATAAGATTGACTGGTTTGCAAAGTTGAGACCAATATTCGCACTTTTGAACAAAATATTTCTTCGATTCGGAATTTTTTCACATAACCTTTCTTTTGATGAGCTAATGTTTCCTTATTTTGGCCACCACTCGGCAAAAATGTTCATAAAAACAACCCAGTCAGATTCGAATTTAAAATTTGGTGCCTTTGCTCATCTGATGGGAACCTCTTTCAGTTTGTGCCATATGGAGGGGCCAGAGGAAGTAAAGAGGAAACAATTTGGTTTAGGTGCTAGTGTGATTCTGGAGTTTGTAAAAGATGTTCCTGATCCATCATGGCACTGCTTACTTTGGCAATTTTTTCTCATCCTATACATTATTTAGAACCCTAAAGGAAAAGGGGGTTTTCGCTACTGGCACAATTTGCGAGAATCAAACTGGAAAATGTGCGCTGGAGGATTCCCAGAGCCTTTCAAAAAACCAAGAGGCTCCTTTGACCATGCATTTGATGAAATAACTGAATTGTCAGTAATAAAATGAAATTACAACTCTGTCATCTAGTAGCCAGTAACACTGCACTGGTCTTCCACTAGGAAGTGCAAAATGGTTTAGTAGGAAGGAGAGTAGAGATATAACTATTCCACAATCTCTTGTAATTGGGGAATACAATAAATATATGGGAGGATTTGACCTATATGACAATGCCAACACTAATTATAGAATAAGAATTAGAGGCAAAAAATGGTGGTGGCCATTGTTCACAAATTTATTGGACAGTGCTTGCACAAATTCTCGGAAATTATATAGAAAGGCCACAGGAAGTAAGATGCAACAGGTAGATTTTAGATTGTACATAACTTGAACATTGCTCAGAGAGGGACCAGTGAAGAGCAAGATGAGCCCTCTGCTTCATCTTCAAATCCTCGGAAAGGAAGACCATCCATATTTTCTCTGCCTTCAGACATAAGGAAAGACAAGGGTGGTCATTTAGTGTGGAAAATGGACACTAGAAGATGTAGACAGTGCAAAAGTCACACAGTGTTCAAGTGTGATGTGCCATTACAGCCAAAATGTTTCAAACAATTTCATTTGTAAAGTGAAAATTTCCTCGCAAATTCATTAAAATGATTTCAGGGTATTTATAAAAAATTTTGAATTGTAACAGATCAAAAAGAATTCTAATAAAAAATATACTCTCTCAAGTGTTTTATTTTTTGGGTTGACCTACCTAGATACTGGATTTGGTCAAAGGTGTAAAAACGAACTATTTTTTTCACATATATCAAAATTTTTCACGAACTCCATACTTTGCATTTACTTTAACTAAGAAGTGTATAGAAAAATCGCAAAGAGAAAAACTTTTATTACATTTTCTCACCTTGGTGGGAGGTGGGTTAAAATTTTCAAAACAAAATTAAAATTTCAATTTGAATATTAGCAATTTTTTTATACCATCAACACAATTTTTTAAAAGAAAAATTTTTAAAAATTTAACAAAAATATGTAAAATTTCAATTTGAATATTAGAAATGCATTATTTATACCTAAGTCATCAACGTATATTTTCTTAAAAGTAAAATCATGCAGAAAAGAGTTTTTGCAATTCTTTGGAATAATTCAGCTGCCTGGCTGTTTTTGTGCACTGTATGAAATATTTCTACTGGTTCATAATAAAACAGAAGAAAGAGAAATTCAAGTCTCAGAAGAACAGGAGGAAAGATAATCTTTTCTAAGGAATTCGCTAATAATTATTTACAGGTATCAAGATCAATGTAAATATTCAATGGTTTTCTTTATGATTTTTAAATTATAATTTCATTTTTATTGCCATTCTAATTATAATTAGTGCAACATCACAAAAATATTCAACAATGAAATTAATTTATAATTAATTTGTTTAATTTCTTTGTTTTACTAATTTCTCCTGTTTGACTTGTCCTATATCTATGTATATCTGGATCTCTGGATCAAATAAACTACTACTACTAAAACAAATTTATGATGATAATATTTGTTTATATCACTGCTACAATATAAATGAATGATTAAAAAGTGTAAAATAAAACTATATAAAAATTACTTTTTAACCTACCAACTTTTTTATGCATTTAAGTGTGCTAAAAAGCAAAAAAATACAAGGATATAATTGATTTTCTTGTAGAAGTGGGGTGGCTTTTTAGTTAAATGTAAATGTAGAGTGAGTTCTTATGCAGGCACTTGATATTATATAAAGAGAAAACAAAATATTAACATGAGCCACACAACTTTTACACAAAAATTAAAAATATTTTCATGTTTGTTGCCTTTTAGTGCACTTAAATATATGAGGTTTCTTCCATACTACCATGTTTAATCCCTCAACATTGAGCAAATACTGAGTATGATAAGACAAACTTCACATTCCACCAATGTCACTCATTTTCCCATAGATTTATGTCTTTCACTTCTCAGCTGTTTTTGGGAGCATTGAGAGAAAGAAAGAAACAAGAGTTTCGCATTCACAAAGAACCAAAGAATAAACATCAGCTGAGATCTCTATGCAGCAAGGTTTGAGAGGAAGGCCATTCAAAAAAATTTAGGTTCCAATATCCCAAGCAGAGAAATGCTGCAATCGCTGTTGGAAGTGATGATTAAGAAGGTAAAGAAAGATCTCCCCTGAATATGATCAAACTGATTGCAAGCAAAGTAAATGCTAGTATAGAAATTCATTATACATGATTCATTGAAGTTATGATATTTTCTTCTAGTAAATTTCGTGGTAAATTGGATAAAGCAAATGCCTTCAAAGTTTTAAAAACTTTTTAATATTTTTATTACATGTACATTCTGATACATACAACGTCCTATCCCCGCTTCTTCTGAATGAAATATTACAATTTTCACCATGTAACTTCTGTAATAATGAAGAATTACTACTGTATAACTCAGATGTTTATAAGCTATATGAAATGTCTTTTAACAATATACGAAATGGAAAATTTATTTAAAATTTTTAGTCAAGATATGAAAAAGCTGACATGTGAGAAACTATTTCCCTATTTGGTTTCAAGATCTGCATCCAGTGAATGACATATTTATAAATGTTGAAATTTTTCCTTGAAAAAGATTGCATTATCAATAACATTAATAGATTTCACATTACTGAAAGTTATATGAAAGCACGGGTGCACGCTTGACTGGCTGGCAATCTGGGTGAATTCTCTTCTCTCCTGCAAAGAGTGTGCTTGACATAAAATAGTGTAAAAGGTTTTGTTTGTAAATGTCATATTCTATTAAAATCCTCAAAAGATTTCAGACAAATCCAATAAAAATGATAAAAGTTGCAAAATTTTCAATTTTCAGGAATCTAAATGAATTCTTTTTAAATTCATAAATGGGATTTAATTAAATATCTTTTGTGCTTCAGGGTTAAGATAAGTAGGAAAACTTATCTATGGGTTATCATAAAAATGATTTGAATGGCACTTTTATTTGCCTCTCTTTCCTTGAGACTTTGATGCACAGGTAGTTCCCACTTAACACGAGTTCACTTAACATGAAATCTGCTTTAGCACAATTTATCATTTGGGAAACCTGTTCACTTTACATGAAGAATTCCTGGTTTTACACGAGTTGCAGCATGATCCATTATGTTAAAATAAAATAAAAAATGTTCCCATTAAGGCAACGTGCATATTAATTTATATTTATTCGTAAAATACTAGATAATATATAATTTGCAGTCTGAAGTCGAAGTAAAACTTCACATAGCCATTTTCTGTGACATTTACCATGAAAGAGTGAAAGATGAAAAAGAGAAACTGTAAACAAATGAGGGACCACTAGACTAAAACACACGAGATAAGCTTTGGAAGATAAATTCTGATTATAATGCCTTTTGCGAAAAAAGCACACTCGCAGTTGTAGATGTAAAACAAAAAAAAAGAGTACCAAAACATAAGACATATCATAATCATGATGAACATCAAATAGCCACCACTAAGGTAATGAAAACATTTTAGATTTGATAGTATCCAGGTATGACTCACAGGCAGAGATCATCTTTCATGAATTCTACTTCACGTTTTTCATCACTTTCGTGTTTAAATTCCCGATGTCGGAAAAAGAGAAACTGATTCAAACTTTTTGCATTCTATTCCAAGAGAAACTGTACACAAATGAGGGAACACTAGACTAAAACACACGAAATAAGTGACAAGACACTGCTGCCCCCACCGAGGGAAAATCAACTTTCATGAATTGCAGATGCAAATTATAAATTAATGAATAGTCTAAGTATATGTATAAATAAAAATTTATATATCCACTGTGATACAATGATCTCACTTGCTAGAACATGAATCTCCTGCATTTTATTTGGTTTATTATGGGATTAATGTATTCGCTTATCACGAATTTGCTTAACATGACACTTTTTAGGAATGTATCTCTTGTGTTAAACAGTAACTACCTGTACTATGCTATTACACCATGTTCAACTGTTCCCCAAAATCACCATCCACATAAATACTAGAATGCTTAAACATCATATTATCTCCTTTAAAATGTGGAATGAACAAACAACCTTAAAACTATCAGATCAGAAAAAGATTTTAAGAATATAATTTATACATTCCTACTGAAAAATGCTTTTTACTCAATTGAGGAATTTATTGATGTACGCTACTCCAAAAACATGTAGCAGGAAGAAATTCTAAAATATGTAATTACTTGTTTTATATTTAAATATTGCTGTACTAAGAAGATGCCCATTGAAATTCAACAGGAAAGTTTTTTTATGTGATTTCATGAATAGATGCGATGCGAAGCAATTACCCAAGTCAATGGTACCCAATTACATGAAACTGGCAACAATGCAAATCACTAAGAATGCATCAAATTCTTGCATTAAGAACTGATCTGTTGATCGATTCGATGTGAATTAAAAAATCAATGACAGGAAAACACTTTTGTTCTTTTAAGCATTCGTAGTTTCTAGCCTTGAACTCCTACCATGATTCTAAGTAATTTTAATATGCGAATGATTAATGATCTACATTCAAATGTATTCCTTTTCATAAATGAATGTTGTTTACATTCATTTCTATGAAAATCATTTCCCTCTCCTTTCATCTCTCTCTCTCTCTCGTATTAAAAGCATTCAACACAGGCTTTCATGTAACAATAGGATTTTGAGGTTGAACAATGTAATGGGTTGGCAAGGCAACAACCCTTTAAAATGGAAAGATTTCCCCAAAATATGTGAAATAAACATTTAACATGAGAGATTTTGAACTGTAGGCGAAAAAAGATGAACAGAAAAAGAAACTTCATAATGACTTCTTTAAAATGGTTCAGATCCAAAGACCGTAGGTTAATTCTTTCTAATTTAGATCTCAAAAAGAATAAAAGCCTGCATGTCAAAAAGTAGACTTTTACATGTTATCTTATGGGAAATCAAAATGTCTTCCTTGGAGTCGAACCAAGGACTTTTTTGAGATTTTTTTCATCATCACCATAAAATATGCGAATCTAGATTCCAGCCAAATTTCAAAAATATATCGATCTTTTATTGAGTTATTTGCATTTATATAGGGTGACAGAGGGAGCCACAAAAGGACAAAGGGACAGAAATAGGCTATTATAATTGTTAGTTTTCGAGGTTGTAATTTTGATATGTATTCTTCCTACTAAATATATTTGGTGAATGTCTTTTTATGACTGCTTCTGATAATTGTTACATGCACTCTGATACTATATGAGACATATATAGTGCTTTTTACACATTTTTAGCATATGTAACCAGTTATTTTATATGTTTTGTTTGATATGTAACTTTTCTATTATATCATGTGTTGTGAATGTCTTTTTATGTCAGCTCCTGACAACTGTTACAGGCACTGTGCATTCAATTTTTAGAGAATTATAAGTAAATAATAATAATAAAAATAATAGATATTTTTAAACAGGTAAGCATAACAAATATTTAAATCTATTGCACTAGTTTTGGAGCAAAAATATTTCCCCAATAGAATTCTAATATATACTGCACAAATAATCTCATGCACAAAATTATATTTTAATTACCAGCATTTCGTTCCACTCCTTTTATACATACAGCATAAACTCTGTATTTTGGCTTAAGACGAATTGATATTTCAACATCATACCGATTCATTATTTCATTTAAGCGTTCTGGTGCCACATTATATTCCTCTTCCATATCAAACATTAGCATCAGGGGCAGAGATCCCTAAAATTTGCAAAAATTTAATATTTCAATTAAATTTAATTAAAAAAGGAAAATTTGCAGACAGCTGGATTTAATTAAAAAAAATTTATTATCCTACAATTTGTGTGTCTTATTTATGATATAGTATTGCAGTTAAACCTACAGACACTAACTCATTAACCCATTACTTACATGCACACTGATAAATAATCCAAAACTTCAAATGAAATACAAAACAACTGCTTTATGTATATCTTCCTGAAATGAGTGCAATGATGGTATCTGAAATCATGAAAGATGACAGAACTAATTTGGATGATAAACTAAAAAATTGCAAGAAAGGGTTCTGTTGAAAAATTACTAACAAATGTCCAAAGAAAAATTTTAATGACAAAACAAACATCACTGCATTTGATAAAGAAATATCTCTTTCTGGTGTGATATGAACCATAAAAAATTATTTCTTCATCATGGTCATGGAGTAACTTTTAATACAAGTTTTTTTTTATAGTAAATTCAAAATTTATTAAAACAAATATCATTAATGAGTTCAGGTTTCACTTTGTGGAATTTACTCATGATGGAAATAAAATTCAACTATGTTTCTTCTTAAGTTTTAATGAAACATGACTGGTTTCGCTATGGTTGTAGCATCAAGTGACAAAGTATAACAAATAGTCCAATAAATAGGATTGAGGACAGTGGAGTAAAAAGGGGAGGCAACAAGGAAAAAAGGAGGGAAAGAAAGGGCAAAAGAATGACAAAGTTATAAGATACCCCTCATTATAATGCGCTTCATTTAGTGTGGTTTCATTATACTGTTCTCACTAAGTGCTGAATCATTGACACATTGTATTGGTCATATATTACAAGCACATAACTTTCTCATAACATTTATTATGCATAATTAGTATTTGTAGGTTAAATTATGATTAAATTAAACATCATTAACCTTTATCGTCTGGCATTTAAATCCCATTTGTAGACTAAGCCGGCTGGATTTTATTTTGGCATATAAATTATTCCTTGCAGACCTTTGCATTTCTTTTATTTTGTCTTTTACTAGTAATTATAGAAGAACAAAATAAAAGGCAAAATGAAGAGAGTAAAGTAATAGATTTTTATTGATTCTAAGTATTTTTTGTATTGAGAAATTATAATAGCATTTCATGAAAAAAAACAAATATGTAAATATTTATAATGTTTATACATATAAAATAGTTTTTCATTTGTCGTAATTCCTAATTTTAGTATAGTCTTTGTTTGATATTCTCTAAAACAAGGATAAACACAATCCTACATCCCACTTAGAGCATTGATAAACTGTGCCACTCTTTGCCACGCAGCGAATAGACACGGCATCTTGTCGACCCAATGCTCATTATCTTGCATTTCCTGGCGACCTATGTTTGTTGATGCAGAGGGTGGCCATCCTCGAGAGCGGTGTTGAGGGCATTCCTTTCTCCCAGCCACAACTAAAAGATTCCTAACGAGAGTCAATCTGAAGTCTCAATGCGATGCGGAAATAAAAAAATTGTGTGAAAAAACTAGAACTGAATAAAGTGCTACTCCAAAGATAGAAAAAAAATACCTAACAGGGGCAGTCAGTCATTGCAAGCAACACAAGCACTGCTTGCCTAATAAAACAACATCAGAGCAAACATTCTTATTTGCTTTAAATAAATTTGGTTACTACTTCAAAATTGGTAAACATATATTTTACATTTTTGTAATTTAAATGAATTTCTACTAACTCGATAGCGCCTGGCATTACTCAACTGCTATTGAGTGGGGCAGTGAGAAGCAATTTTGGTTCTGCTTCTCTAGTGGTTATATGCATGGAGATGAGAGTGGGAAAAAGAGGGGAGGGCATGTGTGTGCCCATTGGCGAGAAAGCAAGCAGAATTTGAACTGCTTCTCAGTGCCGTGGCAATATCTACCAATAATACAGTGGAGCTGGTGACATGAAAATATGGTTTTTCTGTGTCCATCTATTGGGAAATTAATGGTTTACATCATTTACATATACTCAGATGTTACTTTGTTTAGCAGTTCTGTAGCCTCCACATGGTTTATATGGTGTTTATTTTTAGTCCATGTTCCTCTAATTAAACACTTCTTACTTTTTATCCCACAAATGTGTGTAGATAATGAACAGTGCACAATACAAAAATTGTTAGTGAAATCGTTTTCAAGTAATAAAAATTTTGCAACTAAAAATGAAATCGTTCAAGTTGGAAAGCCTACACCTGAGCTCACACAACTTACTTCTTCTAAAGGAAGGATAACTCGTCGATTTCACGTGACTACTTATAATTTCCATCCCTGGATTACTGGATGTTCTACAATAAATAATCTGTTTTGTGGGCCATGCATTTTAATGTCAGTCAAGAGAAGTGTATGGAACACTAGTGGCTACGCTGATGTAAACAATCTGACGAATGTGATAAAACAACATAGCACGAGTCAACCCCATATGCGTGTGTGTCTGGATTTACACAACTTTGGGAAATTAAGGATCGAATTTTTGTTGAGCAATCGGTGCCGCTTAGATACTCTAAACCATAACAAGAAAGTAAAAAAATAGGGAAGTGCTACAATCTCTAATCAACATTGTATATCTGCTAGGTAAGCAGGAACTTGCTTTTCATGGCCACGACGAGACAGAGTTCATTGAAACGAGGAAATTATATTGAGTTTGCTATGTTCCTTAAAGACTATGATGCTCATCTCTGTGAACATTTTAATAATGTTAGTGTTTTCAGTTGTCTCTCAAAACATATTTAAAACGATTTAATCAAGGCAATAGGGATTGTCATCTTAAATGAAATTCAACGTGAAATAAATTCATCAACATTTGTTTCTATTTTGGTTGATGAAACTTCAGACGTTACTATCAAGTCGCAATTATCAACTGTGTTTCGATATTGTAATGTAGAAGGTGAAGTGTTAGAATGTTTTGTAAGATTTACTGATGTGAGTGCTGATAGAAATGCAACACTTTGTTCGTCCATGTTGATAATCAGCTAGATAGATTTGTTTGTGGTAAAAAGTTGGTGGGTCAGGGCTATGATGGTGCTGCTGTAATGGCAGGAGAGCTCAACGGCCTGCAGGCAAAGGTGAAGGAGAAATACCTTTGCGCTTTATTTGTTCATTGCTTGGCACATCATCTCAACCTGGTCCACAAGCAAGTATTCAAGCAAATCAGCACATGCAGAATGTTCTTCCTGACTTTGAATGAGTATGCAGCATTCTTCTCCAATTCTCCAAAAAGAACGCAATTTCTTGATTTAGTGGTTCGCAAGCGATTCCCTCGAGTCAGCACAGTACATTGGTGTTTTCAATCGTGACTTGTAAACACTGCACATGATTACCGTGATTCGTTGATTGAACTATTTGAAACAATTAGAGACAATCCTGATGATTGGGATGATGAATCCGTTACCAAGCGCCAGGAACTTCTTCATAATTTAACACTGATTTTTTATTTCAATTGTAAATTCACTACACAATTATTTCCCATACTGATGTTATGTTTGACATGCTTCAGAAGTGTGGTATGGATATAACACAATGTGATGTAAGAGCTGAAAGTGCTATTGCATTCATGAATGAACATAAAAACAACTTTGAAACTGTGTATAAACATGTTGCTCAGCTTGTAGGAGAATCTCTTAGGAAACACCGAAATGAAACTGACATTTATTATAAACAATTGTTCTGTGAAATTTTTGATGTGCTAATGATGCAATTGCAAACCCAATTTTCCTCCCTTAGAAAAATTAAATTTTTTTAACTTTATTTTCTGAAATAATTTCAAAATTATGCGGAGAGTTTTCCTCATGAATGTTTCAAGTCTTTAAAATCATGCTATGGTCAGCATTTTGATTTCATTATGCTCAAAAGTGAATTCTCTGTAATATATAGCTCACCTGACTTCAGCTCAATAACTGGGATCAATATTTTCCATTATTTATCAAATGAGCTGAAATTTACCTTTGAAGAAACATACAAACTCTGTGCATTAGTTTTGATGCTGCTAAGTACAACAGTGAGCGTTGAATCTAGCTTTTCAGGTTTAGCATGAATAAAAGATCATAAACGAAACAGTATGGGGAATGGAAGGCTGATAGGCCTTGCATTAATGGCAATAGAAAAGAGGTTGCTTAACCCTTCAGTGACGGGATAGATTTAAATACCACTCTACCAGATGGCCAGTTGTTATTTAATCAGTCTATGCCAGCATCGTTAAATGGTACGGATCTCAATTTCTTACCATGTCGCCGGTGTCAGTGCATGGTACTGATTCGGACCATGCTGGTTTTAATGTGCTATATTTAACTTAGTTTTTATTTCTTTTTTGATTGGCTTTCACATTTTTATAGTAAAAGGTTTGTTTTGTATGCAAACATTGAGCGAAATTGTTTTCCTAATATTTTAGTTAGTAAACATTACATTTTCTCTGCTGTGACTATGCCTGCTCCCCTGGTTGACGTGACTAAAAATCATTTATTTTATTTTGTCACCCTTAATATCTGTTAATACCTAACAGTTTATTTACATCTCTATATCATTTTAAGGTGTAATTTCTTTCTTTTTGGAAGACTTCCGGCTATTTCTTCTAAGAAACTGATTCGTTAAAATTGTTGATTATTTCGATAAGTTAATATCGTCTTTTGAAATAATAGGCTCAATGATGATACATCTATTCAAAACTGTCAATTCTAATGCTAATTCCATTACAAGAGTTCTTTCAGTCAAGAAGGCAATAAGAAAGTTCTGCCGAAAGCCAAAGCTTATATTCTGAGCCTCTTGAGACTTGCTTGTGTAGCCCACTCTCTGACTCAGCTATGCAGGCCTGAGAAGTTATTGAGTTGGTTTCGGTAAAGATTATAAACAGAACCCTTGAAAAAAAATTTGGGTGCACTTAGTGACGACAGCCAATAGGAATTATTAGTGGTAGACGTCTCGTCTCAGAACTTTTCTTTTTGTTGAAAGAGAGCTGACATCGCTGTAAAGTAAAAGAATTGTTCTGGCCCTTCAGTTACCATTCAGTTTCTTGCCTTTGCACAGTACTGACTATACTATAAATGGTGGAGTTGTTTTCTAAGGGAATATACTTATTTGTTAATATACGTTCCTTCAGTTCTAATTTAATTTGAGGAATCGTTACCCCTCATTGTTCAGACATTGCTAGTAGGAATACACTTGATGTTAGTGATGAAAATTTGCAGAGGATTTGGGAGGAATCTAATGATTCCACAAACGATAGCGATAGTGGCTCCAGTGTTCAATTCTAATTTAGTTAATTCTAGTTTAGATGCTGACCTTTCAAAAATCGGCTGATGATAAGACGAGCTTGATTTCTGCAGTAAGATATCATGAAAGTGAGGACAATAGGGGCCAGCTGGAGGTGATTCACCCTCGTTCTATTCTGGGCCAGTCATGTGATGTAATTCTTAAACATTTTAGAGTGCCGAAGCATCTGTGTTTGGAAGAGATCATGAAAGTGGGAAGAGTCTCTCTGCCACTGCATCATTATGAGAATGGGGCGACATGCTGCCTTATAGAGAGAACTCGAGCACGTCATTTGAATGATGGGAACCAATATAGTACGTAAAGCAGTGAGTAAGTGTTAAACATTTTTGTGGAATAAACTTTTATTTTTTCTTTCTGTGATAATACACAATATTATAGTAATATAATTATATAAAAAATATGGTAAAATAAACGTACTAAAACATAAATATTCCAAAAATTTCACGTAAATCCCATTATTAAATAAAAACTTATAAAGGTTTATATCAAAGTACCTTCAAATCGGCCATTTGGGTTAAAAAACCGCCGGCCATAAGGAAAAAAGTATTTAAATCTAGCCCGTCCCTAACAATGCAGCTTTAAGTCGGTACTATGCACAGACGCCGGCGGTAAGGAAAGAAAATGAAGTCAGTACCATGTACTGAGCCCATCGCTGAAGGGTTAATACCCTGCGATCCCTCAGGAATTTCATTGACTTGGTTATCACTGAATTTGTAAAGAAGGAGTGGAGATTGGATTTCATCTACAAGTATAAGTATATTTTTATTAATAATAAAAATTTAATGAATATTTTAAATTTATTTTCTTTCATTTCCAAATTTCCAAAAATATTTGGGTGTGGGACCTTCCCACCTCCACCTCTCATCCCTTCAAAGTTGCTTGCCCTACTCCATAAGTCACAGACCGCCCCTGATACTTACGTATTAGTTCTATGTCAGAAAAGGCAAAATAAAACAATGTGAACCACAGCAGAATTTTTATTATTCTTTTACCTCAAAGATGCATGGAGAACTGAATGCTAAGGATACAGAGAAGGTCCAGCATGAGAGCTGAGCCCAGCAGAGAGAGGATAAACAGAGGGATATCCATCCATTTTTACCATTCATGAAAGAGATAAGCAAAAGTCATGAATAACATTCCCATGCCTCTTCTCATGCCCTTCCCATGCTACTCCCATCCCTTCGAGGAGCAAGTAAATAAAAAATGAAAAAGACTGTAGGAACTAAGTACTCTTTCGTAAAAAAATATCTTGTAAAAAATATCTGTGTTATTTCTAGGTCAGAAAAGTCACAATAAAATAGAACATGAACCACAGCAACATTTTTATTTTGCTTACATGTCAAAGATGCATGGTGAACTCAAAACTAAGGATGAAGCGAAGGTCCAGCAAGTGAGCTGAGCCCAGCTGAGAGAGGCTAAACAGAGAATGATAACCATGGGGGAATTTGTTTATCATTCAAGAATGAGATCAACAAAAGTCTCTAATCACATTCCCAGACCTACTGGATGGTGTTCCAAGTAGAGATGACGTCTATAGAATGCCAAATCCCTTCGAGGAGCAAGTATTAGAAAAGGAAAAATAGTGCAGGAACACCAAAAAATTGAATAATTTAGTAAAGGGTGACCAGAATTAAAAAGGTGAACTTCCAAATTATAAAAAAATATGTTGGCAAGAAGGGGAGAAAGAGGGGAGTCCATTGCAAGACCCTATGTTTGTTTGTAATAATTACTGTCAAACAGAAAAGTTTTGCTTATAACAAACTTTGAGTAAATTGGCAAATTCTATTAGCAAACATCAATTGACATCAGCTTTGGAAAGTATATCTACATCCAGTTCTACAGCTTCTTTCACAGGAACTGCAGTAAAAAGATTACAGACATCAAATGAGATTAATTTCGAATTATCAGGGAAAATGTTTGCCTTAGAACATTCACAATCATTCTCCTCTGTTAATTTATCAAAAGATTTTGTACATAATTTATTACTTTGTTATTCTTTTGCCCTTTCTTTCCCACCCCTTCTTTTTCCTTGCTGTTTCTTAAATCATCCTCCAATTCCTTTCTGCTTCACCACCTCCCCTTTCTCCTCCACTTTCCTTCACCTTATATATTGGACTATTGGTTATATTTTGTCACCTGATGATGCTATGATCATAGAGAAACTAGTTGTGTTTAATTAAAACCTTGAAAGATACATAGTTGATTTTATTTCTATTGTTTGTTGAATGCAGTTTGGCAAAACAAAAATGCATAATCTTTTATAGATGATGGTTATCTCATACTTCATATTATGTGAATCAATGAAAGATTGACCATTTGATAAAGGAATTTTTCACATTTTCCTTCTAATTGTGCTTTCTAAATTATTTTTAAAACATGTAAACGTGTTTACTAAATGAAAGTAATGCATGATGAGAGAGACACCTGAAAATGAAGCATGTGTGAGTGAACACATAATTGAGTCAGTTTAACCCCTCCTGCATGTGCGATGTAGCGTTTGCGTCCTCTCTTTCCCATGCCTCAAGCATGTGTGACACACCGTATGCGCCCGAAATTTTCATTAAGTTTTCTTATCGCTACGGCTCTGATTTATGTGCTTTCAGAGAGTGAATATGCAAGCCAATGCTGTCTGCTTTCGTTCTGTGGTTCCTCGTTGCCTGTGTTTACGTGTTAGTATTTTTTTTATTTTTTTTTCTATCTCGGACCTGGCCGTAGCAGTGCTTACTCAGGCCCCTCAGGCCTCTATCTTTCGTGCATTGCATCTCAGACTTTCATAAGAGCTCTCATCTTCCTGGCTCTTATTTACGATGCTTCGAGCTGATGCTCGAGGTTTCTTAGTGCCTGCGTTTGCGGCGGGCTTTTTTTTATTTTTTTTTCATTTTGGGTCTGTCCTTTAGCCGAACCCCTATTTAGTTCACCATGGCTTGTAGCTCTCGTGAGTTGGCGGAGTGGGAAGTGTTTTGGAGAAATAGAGTGAAAGTAGTGTAGATATATATTCTGAAGATTCGAACGGATACTCTATTGATTCCAGTTCCGAAGAGGAATTGGAAGAAATAACTCACTCCACTGTGAATATTCAAGAGAATATTTGGGGAGATGTCGACAGTGCTAACCCTCCTCGGCCTTTTGCGTGTGATTTAGTTGGAAAACAAATAGTGCAGGTTTTATCAACAGATGATCCCTTAAGATATTTTGAGTTATTTTTTGATGATCTAATTGCCCTCATAGTGGTTGAAACTAATCGTTACGCGGAACAATTCCTTGCCCGCGAGAAAAATAAGATCAAGTCTTTAAAAAATCGCGCTATCAAAAGTGGTTTGCTTTGCTAATGTTGATGGGAATCATTCAAAAACCAACTCTCAGAATGTATATTAGTAGAAAACGTATATTAGAAATGCCATTTATTCCAAATGTAATGAGTGAAGAAAGATTTTATTTGTTGAGCAAATTTTTGCATTTTGTAGATAATACCGATGAAGACATTGTAAATAGAGATCCTATTGTATAAAATTCTACCTATCAGTGATTATTTGAAAAATTAATTCCATAAAATTTATATACCGGGTAAAGAAGTATGTGTACCAGACGCAGCTGAACTACTAAACGTCGGAGGAGCAGCCCATAGTAGAAATTGGATTGAAATAAATGTATGTATTTATTTTTTATTATATAAAATGAACAATTTTAAATACGACAATTTTTTGGAAATTTTTGAAATGATAATTAAAGTACAAAAAATATTAAAGTGAATGCATGCATAAAGTATTTTGTGCTTGCGAAAAAAGTCATGCTGAGCGATTTAAATGCCATAGATTAAAGTCTCGCTTGAGAGGTTAAAACTATATAATTAAGGTGCATTAAAGCCAATATAAAAGGCATTCTTTTTATGATGATCTAGGAGAATAGCATTTTTCCAGGGTGCATACTCTGGAAGAGACATCCCCTAACTTATTGTAAATAGGGCTATTATTATGCCTCAAATCACCCAATGCATGAGGTGAAAATTTCAATCTTCTTGCTAGGATAAACTCTCTCACATCTAGAACTTACAAATATGATCTACATATCCTATGCTCTTAACTCACCTTTCAATATAACTTCTCCACTGAATGAAATTCTGTGATACACTGACTACATATTAGTAATCTTGCAGCCAGACAGTGTTATATAAAGTCATTATTCTTGGATTATAAAATTAATTCCTTCATAATAACTCCAATCACTCAGCCTAAAAAACACCTAGCTAAATCAAAAATTGAACTTTTGATTCAATTTTGACCTAACTACAGAGGTATTTTGATTTTACAGTGCTGACATTAATAACATAAAATACATTGTAGCAGATTTATAGACGCATCACCAAGATTTGAGCAATAAATTAAAAAATTAACAAGAGTAAAAATTACAATGTATGCCATGTGTTAGACAAAAAAACAATTTATATAATATAATTGTAATCGCATTGATATATGTATTTTGATGCAAATTGAAAAGACTTTTTTATTAATTACTGATATCCTCATAAATAGCAATTTTAAGATTTCAAAAATTTGCTTTTTCTACTTTCATTTAAGATACATGGTTACTGGATACCATAAACCAAAAGT